>OX941083.1:93552581-96052581 GCA_954870635.1 Arctium minus
GTTTTGATCAAATCAGAGAGCTCTACGAAAAGGAAATGGGGAATCTGAAAAGCAATGAAAAGAAAAGAGTAGAGTTTGAAAAGAAGGCCAAGGAGAGTAATGATATAGATATGAATCAACCATTCCCTGAAAGTGAAGAGGGAACTCCTATCAAAGAAATGGAAAGGGAAAAGGAAGAAAAGAAGAAGGAAGCTACTCTAGTACAGGTTCAAAAGACTTTGAAAAGAACCAAGATGATGGCCAAAAGAAAGAAAGATAAGAAGTCTAGAATAGAAGAAGAACAAAATGTTGCTGAAGAAGAAGTGGCACCTGAGTCACCAAGCCAGCAAGGGTCATCAATCAAAGATGATGTAAGCTTATATATGGTAGTGATGGACAAAGTGCCTGAACCAATTTCTGCAGAACCTGTTGGAGTTAAGCCACCAGAGATCATTCACTGGGATGTACTGACAATGGATGGAAAAGATTACATCAGACTCAAGAGGAAGGGTGATAAGTATGAAGTATTCAATACTTGGATCAAGATTGTCAGAACATGCTCTAGATCTGATATAGAAGAGATGTTTGACATAGGAATTAAGCTGTATGCAGACCATCTGAATACTCCAGGAATTTCTCTTACAAAACTGGTGATGGAGTATCTATGCATGATGTTCAAACCTGAAGAAGTGGACCAGGTCATCAAGAGTGTGTTTAAAGAAGTCACAAGTTGGACTCTATATGAAACTAGTGGAGTATATGCAGTGACTTTGGATAGAAATCACACAGAATACTTCCTAGTGGATAGAGTATATAATCACACCAGACTGAAGGTTCATGCAATGCTAAAGAAGAAGTTGGGTTGTGCACCAAATTCAGAAATGGCCAAGTATCTCATTCAGAGGATAATCAATCAGAGTTTGGGACTGAATCCAAACTTAGCAGCGTGATCTTGGAAGTTTTGGGAGCATTAAAAAGAGCATCTGGAAGAATATCTGAAGAACTTGACTTCTCTTCTAAAAGTCAAGTTAGGGGGAGATTGTTGGGAACTGAAGATTTTACTAAGTGTAGTTACTACTGCTAGTACAAATGTAGTTACTACTGCCAGAACAAGTTGAAGATTAATACTGCTGAGTGTTACTACTGCTAGTGTTAATTAATACTGCTAGTCAAAGTTAGTACTGCTTGAACAAAGTTAGTACTGCTTAGCTAGTTAGTACTGCTAGTAGTTAATATTGCTTGCAGTTAATGCTGCTAGATGAAGTTAATGCTGCTGAGCATTATTAGTGCTGCTAAAGAGATCCGGATGGAAAGTACTACAGCTGGATATACTGAAGATATACTTAGAAGATATACATGGAAGATATACTGAAGATTTGTTTATTCTTTGTAATTATCTTTCTATTAGTATATGTATAGAATGTTTAGAATAGAGAGAAAGAATTTTTTAGATAACTGTTTTTTTTTTCAAGAGAAAAATCGACCTCAAGGCATAGATCCTAATTCTAGAGAAGTAGAATTCGTATTGGTGAGCTTGTTCATCGATATTGAGGTTGAGTGTGTAACCTTGTAGCTTTAAGCATTCAATACAAGTTTACTGTTTGATCATTATATACTGTGTTTGATTACTGTTTTATTAAATATCAAAGTGTTTTTCCGCAACTTCTTTGATATTAGTTTCTGAGTATTAATTCTTGTTAAGAATTCGATCCTGACAAGAATGTTTCACATTTTCTGGGGACGCAGCACGTACTCTATTGGTTCTTCATTTGGAAGATACTAATATTGAAAAAGAAGGAAAGTTGCCCCACCTTCGAACCTTTCTCATGCACATTGAGTCTTTGTATAATTTGTTGTTGTCTCAACAAGTTTACATACTTTAAGCCTATATTGAAAAGCAATCATCTATGCTTAATTCTTTCATACACATGCACGAGCACACAGAAATTTGTTTTCTGTCAGAACGTTCATAGATAACCATGTGTTATTCGATGATTGAATGGAAGACCTGGGGAGTCTACATCAAACCAGCTCCTTATATAGTAACTTTGTGTTACTCAGTGACTTTGTGTCATTGACAGGCATTCTAACTGAGTCATTTGTACATTCAGGGTTACACTTATTAACTGTTTGAATTTGAAAAGATTTGAATGGTCACTACTTTTTATTTGAATCTGAAAAGATTGAGATAATCACTCTTTCCATTTGGAGAGACTGCTCTTATTTTCATACAGGGCTCGTTACATGATGAAGACTATGCTTACATGATGATCATACACAAAGGGGGAGATTGTCTTAAAAAGGGGGAGATTGTTTTGCCAAGTTTTGATGATGTTGATTCTCACCACTCATCAAAAAGGGGGAGAAGATATAAAAAGGGGGAGAAGATACAAAAAGGGAGAATATAATCTGAAGATCTGAAGATTTTAAAGCTACAAGTTCTGAAGCTATCAATGACATATCTGAAGATAAGAGAATACAAGTGAAGACTTGAAGACAATTGCAAATTTTTTTTAATCTTGAATCCAAAGGGGGAGATTGTTGGATCATAAATTGTATTCAAGATTAAAGTTAAAGTTAAGGGTTTAAACTGCAATTGTGCTAAAGTTAATTAGAGGGTTTATTATGTAATAAGTTAATAGTTATTAAGCTATTGGGCCCAAGCCTATTAGAAAGCCCATTAAGGTTAAAGCCCATATGGCCTGGGTATTTAAAGTTTTGATTAGTTTAGTTTTAGGTGAACCTTGTAAGAACTCTGATAATTTTCTAAATAGTCGCTGTAAGTTTTCTCTGTATTCAAAGGGTATCAAGAACACTCAAGGGTTTCATTGTTTATTCAAGGGATTGGTACGTTATTATTAATCTTTATATCTCTTGATTATTATTGTGTTGCTTGATTACTTGATTGATTGTTAACCAACTAGATAAAACTGGGATAACAATCCTAAGCGACGATTACCCAATAAAACGATTACTAAATTAAAACCAAGAAATAAGTTGTTTATTTAGACTCCAATAAGATCAAAAATAAATTAAATCTAAGCTATCGAGTTAACTACATTAGACACAACTTAGTAACATTAACGCTAACGGAAATCAAAGACAAACAATGAATCACTAAACAAACATATGCAGAAAATTAATTAAATATAGAAATAACAAGCGCAAAAAATTAAACCTAATCTAATATGCAGGAATTAAGTGCAGAAAATTAGAAGAGTATGAGAAGAAATTGAATTGCAATAGATTAAAGTAGGGAGTAAGGAGTAGAGATATATAAAGATAAAGGATAAAGAAGTGTAGAAGAAAGCTAAAAACTTGAAGTAACAACCAAGAACATAGAAATAATGATGAAGAAAACTTAAGAACGATTAGATTAACGATAATATTCAAACAAACAAGAAACAACCGAAGTAATTTAAAGAGACAGGGAAGAAGATACTAGTAATCGTATGAAAAACCGATTGCAAATTGGGTTCCAATGGCCTAAGCGAAGTGTAATCTTCTTCTCCAAGTCTTGGAGAAATCGATCCAAGAACTCTCCCCCAAAAACAAATGCATCTCCTCTCCAAAAGTGGTAAACGGCGTGTCTCAAACAAACTCTCAAAAAGGGGTTTAAATAACCAAGCCCAAAACAAAATAAAAGCCCAAAGAAATAAAATGGCAAGCAAGGCAGAAAGTTTTAGAGTAACTTCTCAGACATTGTTCACTGGCGTGAAGGAATCCTTCACGCCCGCGAAAGCGGACATATTGTAAACTAGAGTTCTGGAGGGTTTTTTTCGTGTCCATGAGGCCATCCTTCGCGCCTGCGAAGCATGCAAAATCTTAAACTTCAAATTTTTGACTTTTACCTCCATGTCTTCAACAACTCGTGTATCTATCCTCGCTTCCTTCCCCACATCATTCTTTACTCTTTCCGAATCATCCACCGAACCGTATCCAACACCGCGTATAATCTGCACAAAAGCATACCAAAAACATAAAACTATCCCAAAAACCATTCCAACCGTGATTAAAGGAAAAAAAAGGAAAAGAACAATAAAAAGGCATGAAAGGACTAAACTAAGGACTAAAATGCATAAAAGACGCAACTAATATAAACAAAGTTAGGTGCATAAAATGCACTTAACACAACGCCCACACACAAGGTGGTCCAGCATCATGCTAGATACACATCGTTCCCGTACCAGCCCTGCTTCCTCACGAAAACCCAACACAACTTCACCATAGCCTCTTCCCCCATTTTCAGCATTCTGACAATAGCCCCAACAAACATCACAGTCGACATGGTGATACTTCAACTATGTCTCCGACCAATAAGGATTCCCATTAGGCCCCGTTTCTTCCAACGCATCATAACAAACTTTGTGTCCCACCGAATTCGCACGTTGAAGACACACGACTTGTTACATAATCTATTTACAGGATCACCTCAAAACTCCGGCTCGACGTCGATAACCTTTCATCAAGGTACTACAACGCTACTCATCATCCTGCATCTATAAGGAGTATCTTAACGACTTCAAATTCCACCCCGAACATAACCACCTGTCGACAACCACATCTCAAGCCACTGCACAAGAGTATAAGCTACCAAAATACAAACATTCGTAATGTCAAGGATTGATATCCCCCATAATCCCCTCCGCTCTTCACTGCCCTTCCCCAATAGGAAGACCACGGTAATGAATCGACCAACAACGACTCGAATGCCACACTTTCACCCTCTAAACCCTTCCTCATCCTTAATTGCAATGGTTCCTTACGACCTAGTGAGTTCATAACGTTCATGCATGACAACACGTTAATTTAAATCCCATGACACACATTGGAAATTTTATAAATACCACAGTACAATACAAGCTTGAGTATACATAACACTACACCGGTCATTATTGAATAACCATGCACAACGATCTCGAGAGTTGTTCTCACTCAACCCCATGATAAAATAAACTTTGTCCAATCAAAATCAATGTTGACACAATTGAAAAAATATTTGCAATGAAACTCTACTAATGCGATTTATACAATAAGGCAAAAGTATTTACACTGAGCGGATCAGTCAACTCTCACTCTCTTTGGCATGACCACAACATGCCCGTACAATGTCGCTTTTAAAACCATGTGGTCAAATATTGTTAAGGTTTCTCAAACAAAGGCTGACTCATTTATAAAAGATGTGAAATGATTTTCGATCACACATTGCAAATAAACTTGTCTATTCAATTCAAACACTCGTTTGCACGTATCAAATCATTTTCAAAACGAGAGACTCCCAAGGCATACACACACATATGTATTTTGCGACATGAAAAACACATGTAACCTGTTCGAAAACACAATGCATGTTCTTTATTTTTCATTGAAGGCTATTCACTCTAACAAGGTCAACCGTTTGCACTCCCCACAGATTACTCACAGGTCAGGATCCTCACATTAGCTACAAGGCACCAACGCTTCCAGATATTCTTGTCTGTCCAACTACCAGCTACTACCGCGACTACTGATTCGCAATTCATGCGTCTTCACTTTGACACAAATAAACTTACCAACTATAACTCATTTCCATCCTATCCTTACTCCATATTATCAATCAACACTGAGATCCTCCCTTAACCACTCTTGCCACCCTTCAACTAACTACAGGTTCAAAGGCTCCTTTCTATCATCCGATTCTTGAGCTGAAACTCCCCTGATTCCCATTAATCTACCTAAGAAATTACCAAAATGGAGAACCACTTGAAGCGAAGAGTTCACCTCCAATCGGTTATTCTTCCCTTTAGACCCAAGAGGTTCTCCCTCAAGTCGAGCTATCCACACCTCGAACAATACTCACCCTAAAGGGACTAACATTACTACCACAAACGAGTTCACACAACACACCTAAATCAACGTTATCATTTCAATGATAGGTCTCACTACCCATACTACTCTCATCGACCATCTCAACAATAGTAATCGGGTTTACCCATGCACTTGTAAATTCATAATGTCATTGGCCAGATGCAATTCTGAATTTATCTTACATGGGAGTCCTAGCTATCATTGTCACAATTCCCGATGATCAAAATCTACTCTTAAGGCTTCCTATATCTCAGTTATGTCCCCCATATCCCACAGTTTAAGTTTAAACTCATCCAGTCACCTAAATCCCTTAAATTATGGCTCTGAAACCAACTACAGTAAAAATATAACATCACAAATCAAACGGTCCCAAAATATATATAATTTAATACAGGAACTAACACTGGAGACAATTGACTACAACTGAGATAATCTAGTCTACTGGAACCTTGAACTCCCTCCATGCCTTTATCACGATACCGCTTCCCGAAGACCCTTAACAAGCTTCTAATTAGACCTTTACCTGAAAAAGGTTTTATTTTTGAAAAGCGAGGGTTAGATCATGAGGTCCAGTGAATTCCCTTCCAGAGGTAAATAAACAATGTAAAAGATTAACTTCACATCAATGCATATCTAAATTTAATGACATTTAATAGTACCGTGAACAGTTCCACATAAAGGAAAGTTTCACAATGAACCAAACTTCATCACCTCTATGATGTACACACTCGGGGTCCCCCAGTAGATCTCCATTTTGGCCCTCCAGTAGATGCCCATTTTGGCCCCCGGTAGATGCCATATCCGTGTGCGCGAGAAACAAATTCAAGGCACACAACTCATCCGGATCCTCGAACTCCTCCACAAACAATCAACAGTTCATGAAAAATATCATAATAGTAATGAGTACAACAAGAAGCATTTCATTGTAAAATAAAGTGAGCCGATGTTCTTATCCCGATCATCAAACACCGCCACATTTTTAAACATTTGAAACTTAATAACATTTTCCATGAAAGTAATAAATTTAACAAGGGAACTCACCTTTTATGTGAACCTAACACACAAAGAGATCCTGCCTCAAAGGAAAAATAGATGCCTACAATAGTTAAACAAGCAAGGTTAAGTTCCGGCTCCTTCCTAAACATATCTCGGGTACCACCCATTCAACACTACACGGACTTAGCGTATTCCCGAATAGTCTCTCCCAAAGACTCAAAACATTTGGCCAAGATGCAAAGGATTGGGCTTCAGCCCGAATTGCATTGCATCTCCAAGGTTGGGCCGGGTTTGGCGCTAAGCCTTACCGGGCTCCCAGTTGTTACCGGGTTAACCATTCCCGGTTCCTCCCGGGGGAAAGGTCCCGGGTCACCTGGTTTTAGGAGGTCCCGGTTGCTACCGGTTGAAGCACTCCCGACTCATGCCGGGTTGGTAGCTCTCGGGACGCACCGGGTGGTGAACTCCCGGGCCGCACCGGGGTAGGGACTCCCGGGTGAGGTCGAACCGGAGGAAAGGAGAAGTGTCTCAAGGGATCGGTTCCTTCGGTCGACGACCAAACCTCAACACTTCTATGCGGCTCAACGATTCAAAGTACCAAATACCGATTTCTCCTTTCTTAATTAAAGTCTAATAATCACACTCACTCCTTAAATCAATCAATAGATTCAATCCCCAATAATCATAGATTCAACAAGATAATCCCCATTTCCCAACTCCCAGGCCCTAAACAGAAAGCTAGAATCACCCAAACATTTCTAGTTCTAATTTCAAAGATAAAGGTTAAGATGTCAATACCTCTTGAGAAGAAAATTCAAAAAGCTTTGCCTCTTCCTTTTCTTTCCAAAAGTCATAAACCTCCAAAAACTTTCTCTACTCTTTCTTCTCTTTATCTTGCAGCCGATTTCCAACAATGGAGGGGAAATGAGGTTAGTTGGGTTTACTACCCTGAATTCCAAGTTCCTACTAATTGCCAAAAAGGGCCTCTAATTCAACCATTTTTCAATTAGACCACCATTTACCCAAAATTTTCAAGGATGATTTATGGTTATTACAATTGTATAGAGACGAAGTGATGATCTTCATGAAGAGGAAGATGAAGATTCGTAAAGAGAGAGAGTGTGTGTGTGTGTGACAGAGAGACAGAATAGGGGAAGGGGGTTACGCCCTATAGAAAGATATGGGGATATAATTTTCTAAAATATAGGAATTTAGATATTAAAAAAAATATAATGTTTTTTTTTCAATTATACCCTCAAATCCAATTAAACTCTTATGGGGCGCTTGGTTCGCAGAATGTTTTTTGATATAATGGAATATGTCAAAGGAACTTGACTTTGAAGGAATTGGAATGGAATGTTATCAGGTTTGACCACCTGTTTGGTTGACAGTCATTGGAATGGAATATGTTAAAGGAATTGGAATATGTCTGTTTGGTTCACATAATGTAACTTTGGAATTGGAATGAAATATCAGTAAATGACCAAAATACTCTTTTTGGAACTTTTGAAATCGAAATCCAACTATTGTGGTTCAGATCGGTGGTGGTCGATCAACGGTGGTTCAGATCGGTGGTGGTTGGCGATGGTTTAGAATGGTGGTCCAAATCGCTGGTGGTCGACGACTATTCAGATCGGTGGTTGTTAGCAGTGGTTCAGAACGGTGGTTCAGATCGGTGGAGATTCAGAACAGTGGTTCAGGTCGGTGGAGGTTCAGAACAATGGCGATTCAGAACGGTGGTGGTCGGGCGGTTCAGATTGGTGAGGGTCGGCGGCGGTTCAGAACGGTGAGGGTCGGCGGTGGTTCAGAACGGCGGTGGTCAGCGGCGATTCAGAACGGTGGTGGTCGGTCGGTTCAGATCGGTGGGGGTCGGCGGCGATTCAGAACGGTGAGGGTCAGCGGCGGTTCAGAACAGTGAGGGTCGGAGGCGATTCTGTTAGAGCATAAATATGTTGGATACAAGATCAAGAAGACTGAAGGTCAAAGTGTAAGAAGTCAAAGCTGAGAAAGTCAACACTCATCAAAGTCAAAGTCTTTTGTAATAAAAGTCAATGTATTATATTTGTATTTGTTTTTCCTTGTTTTAGTTGTAGGTATAAATAGTTTCCTTTCCTTTGTAATTTGTAGTTAACAGAAGTGGAGCATATTATTAAGTTGTATTTTAGAGAGAGAAATCTGTTGAGAGAGAAAGAGTGTTCTAGATAGAGAAAGTTTGTAATTTTGAATTTGAAGCGAAATCAAACAGGTAATTTGATTGAAATCTTGTTTGTGTTTGATTAATTGTGTTTAGGAACTAGAATCTGGGAATATTAATTGGTATCAAAGCAGATCCAAATCGAAATCAGATCAAGAATTCAAGAAAAGTTCGTTGACACTGTTCATCGTTACTGTTCATCGAAGATCAAATCGATTTATGAGTTTTTGTGCGAATTAGGAGTTGAAATCGATTAGGTTTTGTTCGTATAGTATAATCGATCGAGTATGTCTAGAAAGATTTGTTAATTGCACTGTAATCGAGTATAAATTTGTGATTTTTGTTAAGTTCAAGTTCACGAGTTCTAGACACTGTGTTCTAATCAATTTTGTATTGATTTGTGTTTTTGATCGAAATTCTTTGTTAGATTTGAGTTCTAGATGTTTAGACTAGCAAATTGTCAAAGTTTCGAGTTAGAATTCGAGGTCTATATGTATTTTTGGTGCGATTTTGTTCGATTTTAGAGGTTTGCGTGAGATCTAAGGTTTGCGCGAGTTCATCAGTGGTTTGCGCCAGTTCATCGAGAGAATTACCAAATATTTGTTCAAAGGTTTGCGTCTTCAATGAGAAACGCAAAGTGATGTTTGCGTCTTCAAAGAGAAACGAGAAGTGAGATTTGCGTATTCAACGAGAAACGAAAAGTGAACTTTGCGCCATACATGTTTAACGCAAAGTTGGTGTTTGCGTTATCAGTGGTTAACGAGAAGTTGGGTTTGCGTCAGCTTCATGTAACGCAAAGTGTATCTTGCGCGAGTAACTTGTAACGCGAAGTTCATCGTTTGTGCCTTATTCACAACACGCAAAGTGTGGTTTGCGTCAGTCTTGTGTCGCGCAAAGCTTGGTTTGCGTTAGCCTCTCGTCACGCAAAGTTTGGTTTGCGCCAGCTTCTCGTCGCGCAAACTTTTCTATACTTAGACAAAATTTTCAAAATAGTATTATGCTCTTTAAGTGTGAAAATTTTTTCTCTAGGGGCGCTGCCCCTCGACCTCGCAAGGGCGTTGCCCCTTGAATTCCGGTGGTCGGCATCCGAGAAATGCCTTGAAGGTACAAACCTTAGACGGTTGCCTCGTTTCGGGAGGTGAAGTCTCGTTAGAAGGGACAACGGGTCCTGATCCTCCGGACCCCGCCACTACTAAATTCTCCTCCACCGTCTCATGTCTACGGGGGTTAGCATCTCGGTCGTCCAAGAGCTTCATAAATGCTTCTTGTTGCTGAGCCATAGCGGCGTTCATTGCTTGCATCATCCGCTCCATCATTCTAGTTTCCAGAGTCACCTCTTCCATAACCGGTTGAGCTGTAGCTAGGTTACGTCGAGGTACATGCTCCGGTCCTCCACCCAACACGTTTATAAAAGGTGGGGGAAAATCATTATTCGTTACCCCCGGTTGGTCAGCCGTAGATGCCGTTGTATCTTGCCCTTCTGGTCGATTACGCGTATTAACCATAGTCTGCCACACACGCGAGAATATAGATAAGATAAGATAAGACTACACGATTATAAGCAAGAAAACGTACCACTACATTCATCAATTATCATAACAACGGGAAAACAAGCATAATCACGTAAAACATCTTCATAATAACGTTAGCTAGGCGAAATTATGAACATGCAATACATAAAAATTTTCATTCCCATTACCATAACTCTTAACTTGTGTAGCTTCCGTTGACTCTAGAACTATCTTATCTTAATAGTTCTACCCAATCTCACACAATCATTTGCTTAATTTCACAGCTTAAGTCTAGGTACTCTACATCCATACCTAGTTCACTTAAACTAATGCTCTGATACCAACTTGTAACACCCTAAAAATTAGCGGAATAAAAATTCGAAATTTCTGAAATATGACGGCTATAAATAGATAAAAACCTGGTTATAAAACCTGCTAAAAATCAATCCCAAAGTATCATCCCGATAGAACGGGGAAACAACACTATAATCATTACAATGCATCAAATGAAGGATAAACTAACAACCTAATAATCTAACTTAAGTAAGAAAGATTAATATTGGGTGTTGCTATTCTTCCAAAAGGTATTTTCACCATCTCAAAATGACGGTCTATACATCTCCCAAAAAGACCGCTCTTGCCCCCAAAGCTAACCACTCAGTCCCGACGAGCCCCACCGGAAACCTGACCTGTTATACATGTCATTTTAAGAAAAAGTGTTAGGCTAAAGCCTAGTGAGATCAAACATTTGCAATTTAAGAAATTGAATATGTAAATAAGTAGAAAGGTTTTCTTTTACACAACAACAATAAGGTGATGATAACAGTAATGTTCTTTGAATTATAACAAATACCTCTTGGGTTAACGGGGGAGACCCGCCTACTAACCCGAATGACGGAACACGAATGTAAGTCATTCGATGGGTCAGTAAAGCCAATAAACACATAAAGTACATGCAAGGGATGTCAGGCTCAGTAGCTTTAAACATACACCCACGGAAACTCAAGTTCAACCCCGAGGGGTTGCTAGGTTGAGCTCCTTATCCAATATCGTAATACTTGAGCACGAAGGACTTATACCACATCCGATGCCTAACGTGCCTCGACGTGGAAAACTATTCGTCCCAACGCCGGACAACAATAAACCAATTACGGGGTCATGACTCCCAATGCATCAAATAAGCCAAATAATGCGCATAAGGCCCAACCAGAAATCCCAACAATGATTAACATACAATAAGTGACATGAAGGGTAATTCTCACCAAAACTACTTCCATTGTTTACCAAGAGTCCATTAGTAAAAATATAGATGATTCCCTTTTTATTTCAAATCCTCAAAATATGAAGTGAGTTTAAGATACAAACTTATCAGCAGTTAACCACAATACCAATATTTCCAAATTCATAGTTCCATAGCAATGCTATTCTCTCAAAGGTATAACCCAAGTAAAGCAAGCTAAAGAACATTATTAAAGCTCATAAATCGTCATTTCTCCAAAATCAACACAAATACTAATATCCCCAAAAATTAGGTTTAACAAAATGTTCTACAACTCCAAGTATATAAAAGAGGAGATAATAGGTATTCAAAATCCACCTTTTGACATGTATAGGTATTCGAAACCCTAGAACCCAAAACTTATGGAGGAGGATCTTCACCAAGAGAGTTATGTAACCTAGTTAATACCAACAACAACCTTAGGACTTCATTTATGGAGATTAAATGAAGAGAGAGAGATAACTACTCACCTAAGGCACCCAAAATTGCACCAAGCTCCCTACTAGCACCACACTTGAACCAAATGAGAGAAAAAGGGGAAGAAACCCGTTTTAATCGACCAGAGTAGTTCCACGGTTTATGCCGCGACTCTAAGTCGTGGCACAAGTCGCCCGTGCACCTGAACCAGAATCCAACAGTGGGTTACGCGGCTAAGCCGCGACTTTCAACCCGCGAGTAACTCGCGTAAGCCCCTGTGCTCAGCCCAAAACCACTAAAATCAAGTGCCCCAAACTCGCTCCAAACACCATGCTAACGATAACAGATAAACACGAGAGTGCAACATTAAACGGTACACAAGGCTAGAAGTTTTATCACTAGGTTCTTATGACGAAAATTTCAGGGTGTTACAACCGAGAGAGGGTGGAAGGAAAGAGATATGAAGAAAACAGATATGTTGAGAAGAAACCTGATGAAAGGAAGAAGTTCGTGAATGATTACACTGTTGCCGAAAAGCCAGCAAGTGATTCAGTCAAATGCTACAACTATGGCAAGATTGGACATTTTGCAAAAGATTGTAGAAAGCCAAAAGTTCGTAATTCTCAGTACTATCAGAACAAACTGCTACTGGCTAAACAGCAAGAAGCGGGCATAGCTTTAATGGCTGAGGACGAATTTTGGTTGGATCATTCAGAAGGTGAAGAGGAAGAGAAGGAAGAAACTGCTCATCTCTGTCTTATGGGAAAAGAGGTCAAGTATGATGAATCAGATGACGAGACAGTTGATGAGGTATTAAACTTAAATCAAAAAGATTTCATTACCAAAATGGAAGCTATGATAGTTGAGCTTCAAGACTTACAAAATAAATTGAAAAAGGAAAAAGAAAGAGTTGCTAAAAGAAACAATAAGATATTTGAACTCAATAAGTCGGTTATTGGGAACAAAGATCTGATTGATTCTTTACGCAAGTCTGCTTCTGATTCTAAATCTCAAGTAGATTGTTTTGAAAAGAAGATTTCTGATTTTGAAGTTAAAGTTTCTAAATATGAGTTTGAGAAGAAAGAATCTGCACTAACTGTTTATAAATTGCAGGTTGAGAACAAGCTTTTGAATAAGAAGGTAAATGGTCTGGAAGCCAAACTTTACGCTAGAGGCCAAACAGATCAAACAATCTTTCTTAATGCACCTAACGATGAGGCTGATGTTAAGGAAAAATGAGGTCTTGGTTTTAAAAACCCCCATTACTTAAAGAAAGCCATCAGAAAACAACCAGCACTTTATAATTTTGATTTTCTTGCTTGTGCTGGTAAACATACTCATTTAAAACCCAAATTTGTTACCAAATTATCAGAAGAAGATGAGGCCAAAGAAACTGAAAATAGAAAGAATGTAAAGAAAATGCAACTACCATTTAACTATGCAAAGTTAAATGATAGTTATCTTTCAGGAACACCAAAAGTTCTTTCAAACGATTATTTTGCTAGTTATTCTGTTTCTGAGATGAAGGCAAAACCTGTAATTGCAAAGGTTTATGTTCCTCCACTCATTCTTGAAAGCAAAATAATTGAGCTTGAAAATGTTTTATCTGATGAAAAACTTTTGGTAGATATTGAACAAAGTGTGTTTTCTACAGTTTTAAAGAACACTGTTTTTCAATCTAAATCTACAAAGTGTTCTAAAGTTTCAAAGGCGCCTCAAACTTCAACTGATAACTTTGATGACTTATTTGCGTATGCAAATGATTTTTTAAATTCTGATGGTGGGTGCATAGAAGAAATTGATATGTTTGACTTCAATGCTTCTCTTCCTGGTCATTCTACTTGTCTTATACCTGAAAAAGTGTTACCAAGTGTTATTAAAACTGATGAATCATCTACAGTTTCTGTGACTGTTGAATATTATTCTAAAGGTAAGAATCATAAGAAACAACAATCACAAAAACGGATTAACACTGGTAAACCAAAGAAAACTCATTTTCAGAAATCTGATTTTCCTAATAAATCTAAATCTTTTGTTTCAGATATAAGCAAGAAAAGGTCGAAAGCTCGAACTGAATGGCGGCCAAAAAGGAAGGATGATGAGATAGTTGAATCAGTTTCTGATAATTCTTGTAATAGATCAGTTAGTAGTGATAATGATGTAGTTGATCAACTTGCTTGTCATAAACAAAACCTTGTAACTTCTTACAAGCGGTATTCAATAAAGCAATTGATTCAATTATCTCCTATTACTACTAAATCTTATCATTATCGGAGAAATGATTTTGCTTATTCTCATAATTCTACTGATTGGTTTGGATCTTATTATGTTTCTTCTTCAAGATCAAATGTTTTTAAAAATTTTCAAAGAAAAGGAGGATCCATTTTCAAATGGATACCAAAATCTTGTGCTAATCTGTTAGGACCCGTTTTTAAATGCGTACCTAAATCTATTGTTTCCTGATTTCTCTTGCAGACCCGACATATGTGGTACTTGGACAGTGGATGTTCCAAGCATATGAGTGGGCAAAAAGTTTTATTGTCTAATTATACAGAGAAATTCAGTGGAAATGTCAGATTTGGAAACAATCAGCTTTCACCAATCTTAAGATATGGTGACATCATTCAAGACAACATAACGATCAGTAAGGTGAGTTATGTCGAAGGCTTAGGGCACAACCTATTTAGCATTGGTCAATTCTGCGATAAAGGGTTAGAGGTCAACTTCAAATCTAAGAGTTGTTCGGTTCGTACTGAAGACGGCACAGAACTCTTAGGTGGACATCGAAAGACAAACCTCTATACCATCAACCTGTCCAAAGTTCAGATTGATAATCAGGTATGTTTAATGACAAAAGCTTCAATGCAGCAAAGTTGGCTCTGGCACAGACGATTATCACACCTGAACTTTCGTTATATCAACAAGCTGGTTAGTGGGAAATTGGTAAAAGGACTTCCTGGGTTGAAATATGAGAAATAACACTTATGTGCTGCATGTGAGAAGGGTAAGATGAAGAGAGCTCCGCATAAACCGAAGCCTGAACCAAGCACTAGTTCTCCGTTAGAATTGTTACATATGGATTTGTGTGCTCCAATGAGAACTCAGAGTTTGGGTGGAAAGAAATACGTGTTGGTTATTGTAGACGATTACTCAAGATACACGTGGGTCAAATTTCTTCGATCAAAAGATGAGACTCCCGAAGTTCTCATTACTTTCTTAAAGACGATCCAGGTGAAAATGCAGCGACAAGTCAAGTTTCTTCGAACGGACAACGACACAGAGTTCAAAAACAAGATAGTTGAAGAATATCTCGAATCGGTCGGGATATCACATCAGTACTCTGCTGCTCGTACGCCTGAACAAAATGGAGTAGTCGAAAGGCGAAATCGGACGCTAGTCGAGGCCGCTCGTACTATGCTCAGCCAATCCGATCTACCTCTATTCTTGTGGGCAGAAGTTGTGTCAACTGCATGTCATACTCAAAATCGGTCCATAATACACCGCCGTTTTCAAAAGACTCCATATGATCTGATAAACAACAGAACACCAACAATCAAGTATTTTCACATATTTGGGTGTAAGTGTTTCGTGCTTAACGACATAGAGAGTCTGAATAAATTCAGTGCTAAGGCGGATGAGAGTATTTTCATTGGTTATTCTTCAACATCTGCAACATATCGTGTTTATCTGAAGAAGTCCAAGATAATTGTAGAGAGCGTTAATGTTACTTTTGATGAAGAAATGGCTTCTGATCAACTTAGTTCAGAACCCGTTATCACTGGAGTATTAGCTTCTGGACAGATCAGTCCAGAACCTGTTTCTACAGAGAAAAATTCGGATAACGCTTCTACTTCAGTTTCACATTTATCTGATTTAGATTTGTTATTTGAATTCTTTTATGATGAGTTTCTAGGATCTAATGTATCTAAATCTGCTGTGACTGACAGGTCTGAAGACACAAATTGCAATCATCCAGTCACTTCAGAAGTTATAACTGAACTTGTATCCCCCGTTCAGTCAGAAACTCACATTCCATCAACTACTCCTACAGTTGAAGATACACAAGTAACTGATAAGACAGAAGTAACTGTTTCAGTTGGATGTGATATCATGTCTACTCAACAGCCAGAGTCTGCTGTTCCAACTGATGTTTCTGCACCTGAATCTTCAACTGCAAATCCCCTTCCATCTATTCAATCTGAAGAGTCTGATAGTGGATTTCTAGATGATGATCATGTTCAATCAGTATCTACTCCATTACCTCATGAGCATCGCTGGACCAAAGAGCATCCTTTACATCAAGTAATTGGAGATCTCAACAAGCCTGTACAAACGAGGTCAGCGACTCTTAATCAATGTATGCATGACTCATTCCTCAGTAAGATTGAGCCAACGCGAGTATCTGAGGCTCTTGCTGATTCGGACTGGGTATCTGCTATGCAAGAAGAGATCAATCAGTTTGAAGCCCTAAAGGTTTGGAGATTAGTTCCAAAACCAGAAGGTAAAACTGTGATAGGAACTAAATGGGTATTCAAGAATAAAAAGGATGAAGATGGTATCGTCATAAGGAACAAAGCTAGACTTGTTGCCAAAGGTTACTGGCAAGAGGAAGGCATAGACTACGATGAGACGTATGCTCTAGTAGCGCGCATAGAAGCAATCCACATGTTTCTAGCCTACGCAACTCATAAGAATTTCACAGTCTTTCAGGTGGATGTGAAAACAGCCTTTCTGAATGGCATTCTTAAAGAGGAAGTGTACGTGTCTCAACCAGAAGGGTTTGTCAATACAGAGAAGCCAGATCACGTCTACATCTTGGACAAAGCCCTGTATGGTTTAAAACAAGCCCCTCGAGCATGGTATGGCGTTCTATCTAAATTCTTGGTCAAGTCCGATTTTTCTAAATGTAATGTTGATACCACTTTATTCATCAAAAAGAAAAAATCCGATATCATCCTTACTCAAATATATGTTGATGATATAATATTTGGTTCTACTAATCCTAAATTTTGCAAAAACTTTTCTAACCTCATGGTGTCACGTTTTCAAATGAGTATGATGGGAGAGATGAATTTCTTTCTCGGATTACAAGTTAAACAATTTTCTACGAGGATTTTCATTAACCAATCTAAGTACATTTTGGATATTCTTCGGAAGTACACAATGGAAAATTGCAAACCGATTGGAACCCCGATGGCACTAGGTACTAAAATTAGCACTGATCCTTCGGGTAAAAGTGTTGATGTTAGAACTTATAGAGGTATGATAGGATCGTTAATGTATCTTACATCTAGTAGACCAGATATTATGTTTTCAACATGCTTATGTTCTAGATATCAGGCTGCTCCTAAAGAATCCCATTTGGCTGCTGTCAAAAGGATTTTTAGATATCTGAAGGGGACTGCAGACCTTGGTCTGTGGTATCCTAAGGATACTGGGTTTCAACTGACTGCCTATTCAGATGCAGATCATGCAGGTTGCATGTTGGACAGAAAAAGTACTTCATGTCACATTCAATTCATTGGAGACAAGCTTATTAGCTGGGCATCAAAGAAACAATTATGTGTTTCCACATCGACTGCTGAAGCAGAGTATGTAGTTGCTGCCAGTTGCTGCTCTCAAGTGTTGTGGATGCGAACACAGCTAAGAGACTATGGATTCAAGTTTGATAAAATTCCAATTTATTGTGACTCGAAGAGTGCAATCGCGATATCTGCTAATCCTGTCCAGCATACGAAAATCAAACACATTGACGTCAGGTATCATTTTATAAAAGATAATGTCGAAAAAGGAACAATTGAACTTTATTTTGTAAAAACAAATTATCAGCTTGCAGATTTATTTACCAAACCATTAGATGAAAAGAGATTTAATTTTCTTGTCTCTAAGCTTGGTATGTTAAATCTTAAGATATAATCGGTTGTTACCTAATAAAGTTACGTATTGTTATTTTTCATCATTTTCTTTATCTTTATGTCTAAAGGATATCTGCACTTTAATTGTTTGCTCATGATCTCAGGGGGAGTAAGAGAAGATTTAAGATGATCTACATTGTTTTGAGGGGGAGCATAACTAATTTCTGCATTTTATTTCACTGACAAAATTTTTGTAATGCATGATTTTAGGGGGAGCTTATAAGTCAAGTCAAAAGGAGTAAAACAATGATTTCTGATTATTTCTGATCAGAACTCGTTCTTTAATCGTTTTACTGTTTTATGTTCTTTTATTTTCGAATAAATTTTGTGAATAAATTTTTTACTAGACTTTGAGACTTATGTAGGATGAGAGAGGATGACACGATCATATCATTTTGACTTAAGCATGACTTCATGAGATTTAAGACAAAGCTAAAAGGTAAATTTCTTATCTTAATCTCAAATATATATGAAAGAAGGACAACTTTTAGATATAGAAAACATGTTCTGAAATGTTCAAACCACTTCCCGAATTTTAAACAGTTTTTATAATTTGGAAGTGTGATTTTAAATGTTTTCATTTTATTTTGTGCTTAATTGATAAACAAACCGTGTGTTTCCAAAGATTAATACTTGCGTATTGTCTTTTCTATATACTTTCAAGTATTCACACACATCGGTTTAATTTTTGATCAAATTGTTCTTACCATGTCTCATATTGAAACATATATTCGATGGTAAGACACCCCGCTTGTAATTCAAAGAATTTTGAGCGTCATTTCATTTCGAAGCGTTGAGTTCAAGATTGTCTATATTTTTGTTTCATATAGACTATATCCGTTTTTTCTTGACCATAAGCCTAAATTGATATATCACTTCATTTCTGATCATTTTTTTATACAATGTCAGTTTTTCAAACAAGTCTCTTGCATTCATATCTATTCATTCAATATACTTGTTTGAAAATACTTCAATGTTTAAAATGCTCATATCTTCATGATTATATTTTAAGCATACACATATCTGACATTTGTATTTGAGCTTTAACTGTTTCAAGTTAAACCATTTGAGCAACACATGCTTTCTAGGATTAAATGGGTTCTTTGTGCTAGGACTTAATTGAAACTTCTATGGAATCACGTTAATCACTGATTTCTACCCAAGAAGTTAATCCTTTAGTGATTGAGTGTGAGGAGTCGAAAAGAAATGAGTGTAGGTGTGAAGAGGTAAAATGGAAAAGAGAGTTTGGTTAGTAGTGATCTTAATGATTAAAAGAAAGAGGGTGTGAGATCAGAGTAAAAAAAATATCAAACTCTGCACCAACTACTTTCTGAGCCGGGCAGCCACATTACTAGCGTTTCACAACTCTTTGGTGAACATTATTGAAACAGGCAACTAGCCCATGCCAACTCTTGACTAAACCCCACAAGCTACTCATTTTCTTCTAAAAAAGAAAATGTTTCACATTTTCAAGGGGACGCAACATATAATCTATCTAGTTTTCATTTGGAAAATCTGGATATTGAAAAAGAAGGAAGTCTGCCCCACCTTCGCACTTCAATCATGCACATTGAGTCTGTGTTTATCTACTGTTGTCTCAGTGGTTTACACAATGTTGAGCCTTACTTAAAGCAATCATTCGTGCTTAATTCTTTCTACACGTGCACGAACACACAAAGAATTTGTTTCTTTGTCATAACATTCATAGAAATTGCCTTTGTGGTATTTCGATGATTGGATGGAAGCCCTGGGGGAGTGAACATCAAATAGCTCCTTTATATTGTGTATTCGTTACACACAGTGACTTCGTGTTACTGACAGGCATTTTAACTGATTCATATGTTGATTCAGGAGTTACATGTTCTTATTTTGTCTAGATTTGAAAAGATCTGGATGAATATTTGGTTATGGATCACAGAATCAGAGGCTCAATTTGACAGATCAGATTGGTCAAAGACATTTCTTGGAAGAAAAAATTTGATGATATAGATGCTCAAATCATCAAAAAGGGGGAGATGGTATCAAGAAATGATAAAGTTTTGAGAGATGATTTTCAGAAATGTCCAAGTCAGAAAAAGTTCAAAGTAAAGATTTAAAGATTTGAAGAAGATCAAAGAATTTCTGAAGATTTGAGGAAATTTTTCTTTGAAGATTATTTGCTAAAGCAATTCGAGCTGATTCTAAAGATAATTTCTTTCCAAAGTCTGAAAGTATTATTGTGAAATTTTTGGGGAGTTTGTTAATCGTTTTAAGACAGTTTTGGAAAGAATACAGTCAAAGGAAAAGGGGAGATTGTACTGACAGAGCTTACAAGTGAAGATTGAATTGTTAAATCTTTCAATAGTAATCTTGAATCCAAAGGGGTAGATTGTTAGAGCATAAATATGTTGGATACAAGATCAAGAAGACTGAAGGTCAAAGTGTAAGAAGTTAAAGCTGAGAAAATCAACACTCATCAAAGTCAAAGTCTTTTGTAATAAAAGTCAATGTATTGTATTTGTATTTGTTTTTCCTTGTTTTAGTTGTAGGTATAAATAGTTTCCTTTCCTTTGTAATTTGTAGTTAACAGAAGTGGAGCATATTATTAAGTTGTATTTTTTAGAGAGAAATCTGTTGAGAGAGAAAGAGTGTTCTAGAGAGAGAAAGTTTGTAATTTTGAATTTGAAGCGAAATCAAACAGGTAATTTGATTGAAATCTTGTTTGTGTTTGATTAATTGTGTTTAGGAACTAGAATCTGGGAATATTAGATTCAGAACCGTGTGTGGTCGACAGTGGTTCAGATCGGTGGTGGTTGGCGGTAGTTCAGAACAGTGAGGGTCGACGGCGGTTCAGAACAGTGAGGGTCGGAGGCGGTTCAGAACAGTGGTGGTCGGCAATGGTTCAGATCGGTGGTGGTTGGTGGTGGTTCAGAACGGTGGTGGTCGGTGGTAGTCGACAGTGGTTCAGATCGACGGTAGTCGACATAGGTTCATATAGGTCTTGGTAAATCGGGTAGGGAAGATGAGGGTAGTTTTGTCTTTTTGAGAAAATGAGATGAAATAGAATTGAATTCATTCTCAATTGTGATGGAATAACCAAATCCATGAATGGTGGAATTCAATTCCATTCCATAGGTAAACCAAACGCCTGAATAAAATTTGGTCCATGTAATTGATCATTCCAATTCCTTTAGATTCCATCGGAATCCTGCGAACCAAACGCCCCTTACTTAAATAACCTTATCTTCCTTTTTATTTATAAATATGACATTTTAATTTAGATCTTTGATTTTTTTTATCTAATGATTGTGTTAGGATGTTCATCGGTTTTTCATTTTTTTAAGATTTTCTCTTGAACCTCCTTCTCTCTCTCTCTCTCTCTCTCTCTCTCTATATATATATATATATATATATATCAATTAATTAACATATTATATTATATTTTTTAGTATATGGTTTTTATTAATTAACATATTATAATTTGTTGTAATCATATTATATAATATTAGAAATACTCTTTTAACATTCTATTTGTGGTCATTTTACATTTCTCAAACTACTTTATAAGTTAACTTTTGTCAAATGTACGAGCTAATTCATGAGCTAATTTATCAAACATAGCCTAATTCTATAAAACATATAATTTTACCCTGCACACAAAATAAAAATAAAAATAAAAATGAGTAATTTTGATTGAATTTTAAAATAATTGTTGGGATCCTTTTGGAGACAAAGGAAAGTGCACCTCTCATTTTAGAAAAGAAAGGGTGTATAATATATATATACACACACATTAAATTAATCATTTTGAAAAAAAAAAATTATTTTTTTAACAACATTTTATTCAAATAATACAATTTACTTATACGTTAACAATCATGCAAAATATTTATAATACTGATTATAGACTTAGGGGTTGTTTGTTTTTTTTAAAAAAATCTCTTAATGTCTCTTAAGTCTGAATCGTTCAGACCTTTTTACACACCATCATTTATTAATCATAACTAAATTAAGATTTCAGACTTTAGACCTCTTAAAAAACAAACGGCACCTTATAGTTGATGTTTTTCATATTTTATTTGTAAAAATACATTTTAAATGTACTAAATCAAACGTCATATATGAATTAAATTAAGGGAATTTAATTAAAATGCCCTTTATTGAAAAATCAGTACCCAATATACCCCAAATCTTGTTATTTTTGCCAAAATACCCCTTATGTCCGCGTTTTTGAAAAAACGCGGACATAGTGCATTTGGTCCGCGTATGGCTTGAAACGAGGGTTTGGTCCGCGTTTTTCACTGTTACACGTGGACTTGGTCCGCGTTTTTCACTGTTACACGCGGACTTGGTCCTCGTTTTTCACTGTTACACGCGGACTTGGTCCTCGTTTCAAGCCATACGCGGACCAAATGCACTATGTCCGCGTTTTTTCAAAAACGCGGAGCAAAAACGAGGACATAAGGGGTATTTTGGCAAAAATAACAAGATTTAGGGTATATTGGGTACTGATTTTTCAATAAAAGGCATTTTAATTAAATTCCCTTAAATTAATCATGAATGAAAGAAAATACATTTTGATGGATATTGGATAGGACAAGAGTTGCATGGTACATTGTTGGTTGAAAATTGTCCATGGTCTCATGACTTGTCTTGAAAAGACAAACCCTAACTTAATCAGATATATTATGTGGCCATACAACAATTATTATATATTATATATATTTATATATATATATATATATATATATATATATATTAAATGTTGGTACATTGAACTTGTGGCAAATTTCGGATTTTGGTTCCACATCATGTGTATCAAACAAAATGTCGTTTCATTCTGATTGCAAGAATTGGACCCACCAACATTTGAATTTGCAAATTACATCTCGTGAATGAATCGTCTCATATACAATTAACCATAATCAATCTCATATGCCAACGACCAAACTTGAATGTAATTTTTTTTTATAACTTTAATGTCTCTATCAAGCTTAACGTATTCTTAAAAATAATTTATTCTAGACTTATGTGAATGATTCCAACCTATACATATAATTAATAGTACCACTTTTAAATTAATAACAAGTAGATAAAAGTACAAATTTAATAAAGTTTTTTAAGTGTGTATACGTGTATGAAAATGATAGGACATGATCAAGAGTCGTTATAGAGAAGCAACCTATCCACGTCTTGCTATTTGATCGTCATTGTAAGTTGTTATTGTTTTTATGTGAAAAATTATGGTTAATTATTTCATCCTTTTGAACTAACGGAGTTAAAATTTGTTTCATGTTTGAATATGTCTTTATAATATCCGATCCAACTTTTATTTTCTGGTCCGATTGATTCATGGACGAATCTAATGTATGGAATACGGTGGCACGTGTCACCGTATTATTTCTTCGACGAAGGATAAAAAATATTAGGTTCGTGAAAGGTGCAACCGTATCGTTTTGCAAGGTGCTACAGTATTATTTTGGAAATTTCAAGAAGGTGCAACCGTACCTCATAATCAACCATAAAACCAAAAGAAACTATTGAAATCAACAAAAATAAAACGAAAAAATCTCTTGAAATCGATAAAAAAAAAACTTAAAAATCTCTCGAAATCAAGCAAACAACTTTAAAAATCCCTCGAAATTGTGGAATTAGGCTAAAAACACATCGGATAATATTGAATGTCGGTGAAAAGATGAAAACACGTCGATAAAAACCGTGTTTTTTGTAATTATGTTTTGTCTATATTATATGATGCCACAACATTAAAAAATTTCTGGATCCATCCCTGGATTGATTCATATGATGTTTAGCGCTAGCTATGATTTTTTTCACACATGCTTAATAAACATTGCTATCGAGATATCCTCAACATGCATGATGATGTGTATTCATTTGATTCACATTTGTGGCATCAATTGTAAGTTACCTATATATTGTAACCCCCAAAAAGGTTATTGACCATTTTATAAATTAAGGCATAGATAGAGGTCGTAGATTATAGGAGGCAACGACAATGATGGACAATTGTTGTGGTTGTATATTATAGGAGGCAACTCCAGACCATTCGTCGTCGTCTGGGGATTAGTCAGTGCGCATAAGCTGCTCCGATAACCCACGGTTAAAAAAATGGTTTATAGCAGATTCATATGATATTAAAGAGTTAATGATGCTATTAAGAAAAGAGAGTTACAAGAAAGGAAGTAGAATACACACATTTTAAATTCAATAGTATCATCAGCCCATCATATTCAATGGTGGACCTATGTTTTTTTGCCAAACAGGTGCACCTCTAATTAAGGTGGATCAAAGACCCACAAAGTCGGCAAATGTGTTTTTAGCCGAATTCTACAATTTCCTGAGATTTTTAAGTTTTTTGGTTGATCTCGTTGATTTTTTTTTTCGTTTTTTTGGGTTGATGTTCATTACATTTTCTAATATCCTAGGACACCCCTTAAAGTTTAGCGGATGCATCTTTAATACCTAAAAAATCTAGTTGCTAAAATAAGTTAGAGTGAGGTCGTGCTTCATTGGTCTGTCCCTGATAATATTCTTTACAAATTATGGAAAATAAATAAATAGTATCACTAGGGGGTGTAAATGAGACTAGCCAGCTCGAGATCGACTCGGTCAACACTCGACTCGAATAGGCTCGACTCGAGCTCGACTCGATATACTAACGAGTCGATTCAAGCGACCTGATACTCGACTCGATAAGTTTGTGAGATACTTGATAAGCAAAATAATAATAATAATAATAATAATTAGTAATAATATTTTAATTTAATTGATGATAATTAAGTTTTTTGATTTTTTTTTTGGAAAATGATGGTGTAAAAGATATGGATGAACTCTTGAGTGTGTGTCAAATCCATCCCACATTGGTGGGATATAGAACTCAATGCTTTGAACTCCACTATATATAAACTTTTCTCCTACCTTGTTTTTACATTATTTGTCTTTGCTAAATGGCTTGAGCCTTAGGCTTGAGCCTATGTGATTGTTTTAATAGGAGTACCCCATGAAAATGGGTTCACCTTGAATTCTTTTACACATTAAACGGGTTCGAGCTTTAGTTCGAGCTTGATTCGAGTTTTTGAGCTTTGATTCGAACTTGAAACGAGTTTAAGTTCGAGTTTGGAAATTGGTTATTGAGTTCAAGTCGAGTTTGTATTTTCATTACTCGCGAGTTTTCAAGTCGAGTTCGAGCTTGGTAATCGAGTTTGTATTTTCAGTACTCGTGAGTTTTCGAGTCGAGTTTGAGTCGAGTATAATGATACTCGAGCTTGACTCGCATCATTTACACCCCCAAGTATCACTGTCTGTCAAAGACAGAAAAATCCATGCAAGCAATACTATGGCTTGTGGTGCATGTGCCAAAAAAAAACATACAAAGTAAATAATAGATTTGTTTTATGTGCAGATTAGATTCTTTAGTTAAGAGATGGAGGATAACAAAAACAAAATTTCTACTTAGGGGCAAAATACTTACAAATAAACAAATGTTATAAAACATTTTAGGGACAATTCATGTCATATATCCACCATCCACTTAAGGATTAATTAATTTAATGATTCAAAAGCTTCATTATTAAATTCAAGAATCATAATTTTATTGTCATTGATTAACTTGTAATCTAAATTTAAAACTATTATCAATTGTTGTATCATATATAAAAATGATATGTTCTTAATTGAGAATGTCCCTTTTCATGATGCTTGTGAGTCCCAGTTCCAGAAAAAAAGACCTTCTGGAGATTATGAGCCACCCCTTTTACATCATCATAATACTTTTTTTCTTTGTGGATTCAATTTTATTCTTTATTATATTTTATTTCTAGAATAAGTATTTTTTTTTGGAAGGCATAGCAGCATCGAACCAACGAACGACTACCACGAACACACGCACACACACCTCCCCGGCGGTATCGGGCATCCACGGGCAGCCCACTAATCCGCCGCTGTCCCGGCCCAGCTTACGCTGAACCTAGAGCCCAACCACAGTCTAAGACTGGGCTGGGGGGCATCCCAGTCAACGACTGGACCGGCCCAAGGACTGAGTACTCCTCATGCCCTCAAATTGACTCTCCTTGGATTCGAACCCGGGTAGATTGGGATACCATCCACCCCCCCCCCCCCCCCCCAAGGATGTTACCGCCCTTGAGGAAACCAACTGAGCTAGACAATATTTGTATATTTTATTTTGATTAATAACAAAACATGATATTCTTATGAGAAATTTCTAGAGAATGGATTATTGTGATATAAAAACTTTGTTTTTTCATGGACAAACGGGACTATTTTATAATTTCTATGTTCATAATTTATGAAAAAAAAAATAAGATACCTATTTAAATCATGTATATAATCTTTTAATTTTTTTTTGTAACCGTGGGTTTCCGGACCAGCTTACGCGCACCGACTAATCCCCGAGAGATCACGAATGGCCTGGAGTCATCGCAGGTGAACCTCCATGGCCACAAGGGCTTTGGCAACGCCTGGATTTGAACCCTGGGTAGATGAGATCTTCCACTACATCCCCAAAGAGTTTACCGGTGCGCCACAACCCAAGTGGTTAATCTTTTAAATTCGGCCATTAAACATTATGCTTTTATAGAAAAATGAAGCAATCAAATATTATACATGATTGATAAACACATACATGTATATGTATGTATATATAGGGTCAGGTTCAGGGAAAAACCTCAAAAAACGGGTAAACTGAATAACATTATGTTAGCCCTCCATCTGGACGGTATGCACTTGTGCATGCAAGTAATTTGTAACATGCACACGTGTATATGCACAAGTGCGTTATGCATTTGTGCATAAAAACAAAAAAAACAACATAATTTACCTGTATGCACAAATGCATACTGTCCAGATAAAGGGCTACCAGAGTGTTCTTCAGTTTTTTTTTGTTTTTCTTTTTGAGATTTTCCTTTGAACCTCCTTTTGTATATATAAACGTATATTTAAAAATATCCCGTATTAAATTCGTATGAATCAACATGATGCTTATATATAAATCAACACTACCACCCATTGGTATGATTTGAATACTATATATATATGTAGCTTCAACATTGGTTTAAAATATTGGCTACAAAACATATTTTACATATTATATAAAAAGAAATCCATGCATAAAAAGCTAAATGAAAACTTTTTCTTTATGGATTCTTGAAATTTCTTAAATTAGAAGAAAAGAGATGAAGTTAACAGCTGTGGTTACTTTGTGGGTTGCTCACTCTCTACCTGCCATACACATACTATATATTAAGTCAAACTAATATAATATATCTTGTACAAGAATCTTCGTTTATATTAAGTCAGGTTAGGTTGGATTGGGTTCGGGTTCAACCCATTTATTAATTGGGTTGAAAATCTCAACCCAACCCGACTTGTTTAATTAAATGGGTTGAGAGTTTCAACTCAACCCAACCTGTTGGGTTGATGGGTTGGTAGCGGTTGACCTATTTATGATTATCTCAACCCAACCTGTTAAATAAATAGTTTGAACCTGGGTTGACCCATTTAATTTTAAAATTGTTAATGAAATAAAAATGCTTAAACTGATTCATTCCACGACAATGGAATTGAAACCGATCAAGTTAAGATTATAAATATATATAAGTAACAATGGAACTGAAGTCGATCAAGTTAAGATTATAAATATATATCAAGTTAAGAACTGAAGTCGAACAATGGAACTGAAGTCGATCAAGTTAAGATTACAAGTTTACCGTGATAAATGGAACTGAACTCGTCGTGAAGCCGTGGAACAGAGAGAGAGGAGTCGCCGTGGAATAGAGGGAGAGGAGAGGAGTCGCCGGTGAAGAGGGAGGAAGATATGCGCCGAAGAAGTATGAGGGAAGAGGGAGGAGAGGAGGCCGGAGGCGTATGGCGTTTCAAATTAGGAATACAATTTACTGATTTAATCGATTAGGGTTTTCAACTTTCAACTTTCAATATAGAAATTATTTTTTAATCTTTAAGAATTATATTAAAATATTAATTTTATTAAATATTGATTAATAATTAAAAATAAAATATTAGGTAATATTATAAATGGGTTAGAAACAGGTTGTAAATGGGTTAGAAACATGTTGTAAATGGGTCGAAATCAGGTTGTAAATTGGTCGAAATCAGGTTGAAAACAGGTTGAAATTTTCAACCCAACCCAACCCAACCCAAACCCAATTAATAAATGGGTTAGGCGGGTTGACCCATTTAACTTAAATGGGTTAAAATTCTCAACCCAACTTGCTAATTTTGGGTTGGGTTGACGGGTTGGGTTACTTTTTGCCACCCCTAGTTTATATTAATTCTCAAAAAAACCATTTTTAAATTTTCTATATATACCATTTATATATAGAAAAATTTCTAACTTTTAATTTGCCATGTAATTATTTTTTACTGTTTAATGAATGTTAAAAATAGATTTAACAAATTAATTGTTATATTTTAATGATTTATGCTACGTATTTAATTAATAATTTGTTTGTAATTCAGATGAAGGGTATGCAAGACAACTTATGATGAATAATTTTTTAAAAAGCAAAGCATAACTACAATTTTCATTATAATAAATAGTGATTTTGTTATTCTATCGACATATAAAGTGCTTTATATGGGATGTATTTTTTTTATAACAAAAATGCATAGTTAATCATTATCATCATTACCATTGTTTATCAATTTGATCGTGATTCTTAAATTATATTCTATTTCATTTTTACTAAAAGAGAACGCACGGTGGTTGATCCTATTATAATCAATATATGTATCAATTTTAATGAATTTTGATCTAATAATATATGTTTACTTGTGTAATTTGACCTTGTCACTGAATTTCTTAATCTTAGATTGAAGGATGAAGTAAGAACTAATAACCATTTGATAGAGAACATGTTGATCATTATTGAGTATGTATTTTAAGTAACTCAACTCCACCGTCGGATGTTCCTAATGGGGAGATCAGGGCTGGTGAGTGCTCTGAGTTCCAACGGGCATTCAAGCCCACTATTGACAGGTTGAAAGAGACTGTCGAGGTACCTTCCTTAAATAAGGAGACTGATGAGGCAGAGAGGGAGAGGGAGCATCTATCCTCAAAGTCGTTTCCAATTAGTAACTCTTCTATCAAGGTTGGGTCTCAAGCTACAAAGTTGGTGCGTGGTGACTTCTCCATCCTAGAAGAATTAGCGGAAACTATTGGTGTAAGGAAAGCTTTGGGTTTTAAAATGAAAGGTTGTGAAAAGGATTTGTGTGATATCATTAAGGGTATGGGATATTTTGATGCTTTTAAATGAATGTGTTTTCTTTGAATGTTCAAGGATTAGGAGATATCAACAAAAAGAAATGGGTTATGGAGTTGTGTTCGATGCATAGGGTTGGTCTTTTGTCTCTTCAAGAGACCAAAATGGCTAGTCTGGATATCTCCGCGGTTAGACAAATGTGGGGGAATCTGTTTTTTGATTATGCTTGTAGCACAACTCGAGGTCGCTAGGATGGAATTCTGTGTATTTGGGATAAATTGGTTTTCTCGAAAAACCGCATTATTTCTTCAGAATCTGTAATGACCAAGGTTTCAACCCAATATATAACATAACATAAATCTGATACCAAAGGTTTACATCCTCCAAAAACAAGAATTTCAAACAACTGAAGTCTTGTCTACAACCGAGAGTTACTAAAATTAAACGGTAAAAGCGCTGAACTAAGTCTTCACGCTAGGCCAGTAACAACTCTAAACTTTCTCCTTTCCTTTCCCAGAAGCATTACACGCACCTCTTCCTGAAAATGGGTTTTTAAGATTTGAAAACGAGGGTTAGACCGTAAGGTCTAGTGAATTCTTGACAAATGTTCGGATTTAAATGAACAATAATAATTGCAACAAATTATCATAAGTAACGAACCAAGAAGTATAATTAAATACGATAATTTTTACCAAAAGCCAATTTCTAATTTGCGTTCCAATCAGGAAACACAATGATCAGTTGTGTCCCAATTTCCAATTACCATGTGCACATCCACGATCGGGGCCCAAGCAGACTCCCCTCACGTCTCGGGGCCTAAGCAGACTCCCTCACGTCTCGGGGCCCAAGCAGACTCCCCGCTCACACCGGGGCCCAAGCAGACTCCCCGTCCACATGTGAGGGAAACGAATTCCACACACATTGGTGGTATGAGATTTCCGTAATCGCCACAAGTCCAACATTTCCCATATCTATGCATTTAACGCAGAAATTCATTTATATAATTTCATAATAACCAGATAAATTGCGAGAATATTTTTAATACATAACATTAGTCAACCACAAAATCTCATGCATCCCAATTTCAGTTTAAAAACATTTAAAAAGGTTAAGAAGTTGAGGGGTCAGAAACTCACCTACTGGCAACGACGCACCCCTAGTTAAGAATTTTTTCCCTACAATTAAATAACGAAAGAATAAAGACGTTAACTAGATGAACTGACCAATAAAGGAACCACATACTCAATCTAATCCAGAATCTCGGCTCCTTCCTGAACCCCCGGACTTCACTCGATCGGACTCTAATCGACCCAACTCTACTCGACCGGACCCTCCCTTGACCGGACCCTACTCGCCCGATCCTCCAATGACCGGACCCCATTAGACCGGAGCCCCTCCCGGGCAACAGTTGACCGGTTTCCCCCCCCCCCCCCCCCCCGGTCCCCGGTGTCGACCGGGTCTCCCCCGGTCCCCGGTATCTGCGACTACGAACAAAACCCCAAGCACGCAGAACAAAACTTACCCCAAACCTCTACTTAATCATTTTACATCTAATTAAGACTTAATTAACAAAGAGATTAATACCCAAACCGCAGAAAAAAATTGCCAAACTAAACCCATTACTTCAAATAAATCTTAGACTCATCCCCAAGAACCCTAAGCAATCAACATCAGACATCCACCAATCCATTCTAAAACCCAGAATAAAATGCAGAAACAAATCTATGGGGCGATAGAGATGAAAACTAACCTTTTTAATGACGAATCCTTGAGATGCAACTTGCCCCTAGATCGATTTCCCAATACCTTGCCGTTGATCCTTTGGCCGCCGCCTTCAACCCAAATGCAGAAAGAATAGAATGAAATTTCAGAGATTTGTCTCTATAAAGAATTATCCCAAATTACCTAATTAGTCCCATAAGTTCCAAAATTTTCACCCAATAACCCAAGACTTTACAAAAGTTAATTATTTCTACACATGGTCATTACAGAATCGTTTGTCGCTTTAGAAGGTACTTGGATTCCTTATAACATGTCGCTTTTAATCATTGCGGCATATGCCCCTCAAGGATTGGATGATAAATAATGTTTGTGGCAAAAGTTGTTGCATTTGATTGGGCGTTGGCAAGGAGAATTTTTAGTGATGGGCGATTTTAATGATGTTAGGAAAGCGGGTGAAAGACATGGGTCGTTGTTTTGCGCTCACTCGGCGGATATTTTTTACTCTTTCATTCGGGATGCAGAGTTGTATAATATTCCGCTGGGGGGTTACTGCTACACTTGGTCAAATAAGTGGGCCTCTAAAATGAGCAAATTGGATCGATTTTTAGCCTTGATTGGTCTTTGCGAGAAAATGCCCAATCTTACAGGGATTGTCTTGGACCGAAAACTCTCGGACCATAGGCCAATTTTTCTCAAATCGTTGGCTTTGGACTATGGTCCCACCCCATTCAGGTTATTTCACTCTTGGTTCGAGTTTGAAGACTTCCATAGTCTTGTTGTTGATACTTGGAAAAATGATGAAGTTCGGGACTAACATGGGATGGTTGTGTTTAAAAAGAAACTTCAAAATTTGAAAAAAGTCCTTCGATCTTGGAACGGGACTAATAGATTGCGAGCTAGAGAAAGAAAAGAGGGCTTCAAACAACCATTAATGGCATTGATTGTAAAATTGACAAAGGGAAAGCTTCAAAAGAAGAGATGGAGTCTCGGTTCCGGGCGCTGAAATAGTTGGGTGATTTGGAGCGTAATGAGGCGTTGGATTTAGCACAAAAGGCTAGAATCAAATGGGGTATCGAAGGGGATGAGAACACCAAATTCTTTCATGGTGTTATTAATCGGAAAAGAAGACACCTTGCTATTCGGGGTATAATGAGTGATGGATCGTGGATTGAGGAGCCTAATCAAGTTAAGGATACTTTCTTTAATCACTTTAGCTCTCAGTTTTGTCGCGAAAGACGCCCGCGACCCTCCCTTGACGTAGAGTTTCCAAAATCCCTCTCGGTGGAGCAATCCATGTTTCTTGGAGGTACGTTTACTAGGGAAGAAATTAAGCGTGCAGTGTGGGGCTGTGGAGATAGGGCTCCGGTCCAGAGGGATTCACCTTTGAATTCTTCAATAGATTTTGGAGCATTATAGAAGATGATGTGGTTAGACTTGTGTATGATTTTCTTGAATCCAGTCGTATCCCGAAAGGGTGTAATCCCTCCTTCATTGCTCTTATCCCGAAAGTTAAAGACCCAAAATTCGTCAAAGACCATCAACTGATAAGCTTGCTAGGGTATCAGTATAAAATTATTGGCAAACTACTAGCTAATCGCCTTTGCTTGGTTATTGGAGATTGTGTGAGTATGGAGCAATCGACTTTCATTAAAGGGAGGCAAATTCTGGATGGACCGTTAATTTTGAGTAAGGTGATGGACTGGTACAAGAAGCGAAAAAGAAAACTGTTAATTTTCAAAGTTGACTTTGAAAAAGCATATGATTCTTTGTGTTGGGACTTTATCGACTTGACATTGGAAAAGATGGGGTTTGGTAGTAAATGGAGAGGCTGGATCGTTGGATGTCTTGACAATGCCTCGGACTTGGTGCTTGTTAATGGTTCTCCAACAAAGGAATTCGAGATTGGTTGCTGCCTTCGGCAAGGGGGACCACTGTCTCCTTTCTTTTTTATTCTGGCAATGGAAGGATTGCACACAATCATTTGGGAAGCGGAAGAGAAAAACATCTTTCATGGTTATTTTCGTTTTATGCGGATGATGCTATTTTCGTCAGTGATTGGTCCCAATTTAACGCTAGAAATATTGTTCGTATTCTCCGTTGTTTTTATTTGATCTCCGGGCTTAAAATCAACATTCAAAAAAATAAGGTTTATGGTGTTGGGGTTGAGCATGTGGATCTTGAAAATTTGGCAAGCTTGGTGGGATGTGGGTGTGATAAAATGTCGTTATCTTATCTTGGGTTGCCAGTTGGATGCAATATGTCTAAAAATGTCGGCTAGAAAGGAGTGGTTGATAAATTTTTATCTAAACTTTCTAATTGGAGAGTTCGGACACTTTCAGTAGGGGGTCGGGTCACGCTTCTTAAATCCGTCTTGGGAAGCCTTCCCACTTATTATATGTCCATTTTCAAAATGCCTAGCTTAGTTGAAAATTTTCTGGAGTCCTTGAGGAACCGGTTCTTTGTTGGAGGTGATAGTGAGGATAAGAAAATGGTTTGGGTGAAATGGAGAAAGTGCTTGGCCAATAGAAGGGACGGGGGTCTTGGAATTGGAAGCTTATTTACGCTTAATAGAGCTCTTCTCTTCAAATGGATATGGTGATTCTGAATGGATTAAAACGCGCTATGGGTAAAAGTGATCAAGTCAATATACGCTAGTTGCGGTCTTATAGGCTCGCGATTACTTTATAAGGAGTCAAATTCTATCTGGGTTGGTATTTTGAAGGCGGTTCAACAATTGGAAATAAGGGTATAAATCTTTTATCATTCTGCAAGAAAAAAGTGGGGGATGGGAGAGCTACACTTTTTTGGGAAGATATATGGTTAGGAGAAACTTTTCTTAAAATGCAATTCCCGAGGGTGTATGCGCTTGAATATGATAAAATGGCTTCGGTTATAGAGCGTGTGGAAATGGGGGATTGGGGTTTGTTTTTGCGCAGGATGCTGAGAGGCGGTGTGGAGGAAACTCAGATGGCAGCGTTACGGGAACAGTGATGTTCTCTGGTTAACAGGATAGATGGTGTTGGTGTATTGACGGCTCGAGTGAGTTCTCGGTCGCTTCCACTCGGAAGTACATAGACTCTAAAATTTTGGTGATTGATCAGGTTCCTAGTAGATGGAACAATCTTGGTCCCATAAAGGTCAATGTCCTTGAATGACGTTTGGGTATGAATAAGATCCCAACCATGGATAGTCTTGTTAAAAGAGGTATTGATGTGCATTCTATCCTATGTCCAATTTATGACTTGGATGTCGAATCTGTAGATCATTTGTTTTTCGAATGTCATATGGCACGAGATATTTGGATGAAAATTGGTCGGTGGTGGAGTATAGATATTCCGACTCTCAAATCTAATTCGGATTGGACGAACTAGTTAAGCTCGTTGAGGTTGAATAAAGTGGAGTCAGCTTGTCTAGAGGCGGTCTTACTTACGGCACTTTGGTGTATTTGGTCTCACAGGAATGAGTCGTTGTTTAGAACTCCTAAGCCCAAGAAGGCGGTGTTGTGGGATAATATTGTGACTCGTTCGTACGTTTGGGTTACTAGTAGGACTAGGAAGGTTAAGATTAATTGGGTGGGGTGGTTATTCTATGCACTAAAACCATGTATTTTATGAAAGATTATTTCTTCATGAAACCATAACTGCTCACTAAGCTTAAAGCTTACGTATTCCATATATGTATCTCAGGTAAGATCAGTATAAGACATGAAGGGATCGCACGACGAGTTATAGTTCTTACAATAGCCATTATAAATGTAAGGCTATTGAGCTGATTTCAGAACGCTTCCGCATATGTAAAGGTTATGGAGAGGAAAAAAATGGGGCATCACAAGTTGGTATCAGAGCATTAGTTTAAGTGGACAAGGGTTGCCTTAGATTAGACTTAAACTTGGAGGACAACACTGAGTTTTAGAATACTACATTGCCTTAAAATAATCAATTTATATATAAACTCAATCAAATTCTTCTGCTAATTACTTATCCTGGTCGATATAACCATATGGGATGGTGTCTAGAAAGGTTGAAACGGTTGAGTTGTGGACTTCCGAAAGGTCGCAGATTATATTTGCACCGAAAGGATCCTGGATCCCCGTGATACCGGCCTGGCTATTTCATATTGGTAGTCAGATGGATTAGTAAGATGTGGTAATTTGAAAAATAAAATAAAATAACAAGATATATGGTATAAGAAAAATAGATTATCAGCTCGTGCAAGATTAAAACCTTAAGATTTGAGATTTTATGCTCTGATAAAATACTTTAGTAAGAGTTCCTTTACTATGTTGTAGAAGATATCAAATATCCCACACTTAAGTAATATGTGAGATGACAATTGATAATCATATTGATCAGGTTTAACCAAAAGATTATTCTCAAACGTACTCAATATATGCTTAGATCAATGAGACTGTATTTCAAAATAACATACTATGTTAGGAGTCCATATTATTTATTCCAAAATTGTTAACGAATGTATATGTGTCAATACATCCAACATACACAATTATGACTCAAAAAAAGGATTATGGAACACCTATATATCGTCATTTCTTTAAAAAGAATGTCTAGAAAGGAATGGTAGAACAATGTATGGGAATGAGGGTGTCATGAATGTAACCATGCTACTAAATGTTTTGGTATGTCAAAGTTAAGGTAAAGGTTGAGGTAGAGACCGAGCTATTGGTAAACAATAAGAAAATTATTTTTGTCACTTCATGAAAACTTTGTATACTACTAGAGGATGCGATTGAGGCTTGTGTTAAGAACAAGACTTTGAGGTTGTAACCAAGGATGTTATAGGTGGAAAATATATTGATTAACCATCTAAAGAAATATGCATAGAGATCCAAGTTAGCTATCTTATCTACAATAAGTTTGGGAGTTTGTGACTGTGCCAAGTACAAATATAGCATTGGGTTCTACATATGTGAAAATTTAGGACGGACATAAAAGGAGTTTTATAGAGAGATGTACTTGCCATAAGTGTGATATGATGAAGATATCGGATCCAGTTGCCCTAAGCTTCAACATAGTTCAACAATAATATAGAGGTTGACATGAGAAAGTTTAGTTAAGAATGGAAATGAGATGGAGGAACCAGAGGTAAGGATTATGGAATATGTCAGTACAACAAACGAGGTCAAAGGAATCACTGACACTGACAATGTTTGGGTCCATTTCTTGCCAATAGTTATTATGCCTTAGTTTATTCAATTCATGTACATCTAGAGGATTAATTCCTGCTACTAGAATAGATAACTTAAGCAATTACAATAAGAAATATGTAGTGCCTGCTGCAAGTGGTCAGATAAAGGTTAAAGAAATTGTTGAGGCTTGTTCAATCGATATAAATGGAAGAGTTACCTTGTTAAATTGATGTATATAGATTAGTTTCATAAGATTTTGGGGTGGAATAGTTGACAAAGAATGACATTAAGGTGATATGTAAAAAAAAGATGATTAAGATATGTAACTAGAATGGAGGATATGTGGATAATATAGATAGATTGATGAAATAGGAATTATATCAATGATCAAAATAAGTAGGTACTTGAGGAAATGTGTTGCATTTATGTTATACAAGATGTTAAGCAAAAAAATGCAAGTTATAGAATGTGTTAATATAGTAAATGAAAATCTAGAATGTTAGTCCAGAATTCAAGCAATCAAAACACAATTAAGCACAAATCTATGAAGCGTATATAGAGAGAGAGTTTAGAGAGAGAAAGTCACAAGTATATTGCTGTCACAAGTCTCTCAAGATACAAACATCTCACCATGAAAGTTACAAGAGTTACTAAAAAGTTACAAGGAAAAACAAAGGAACAAAGGCTATTTATATGGGTCAAACAAGCCTTGACCTCATATAAACATTACAAGATAAAGCAACATTACAAAAGACAAATTGATTCAAACATTGACTTAACAATCTCCCATTTTTGGATCAATTTGTAAATCTTCTAACATGATAATCTATGATCCCCAAAAGTGATTCAAAACATCTGATGCCTTTCCTGAATTCAATTCTATCATCCAAAACGTCTAAAGCTCTTTCCATGACGATTTTGTCTCTCCTTGGCAAACGGTCACCAGCAACAAATCTTTGTCTTTCACTTTCCGCATGCCTGCTTTTGAGTTGAAGTCTGATCACCTTGAGCGTTCCATCAGAATATTTAGCAACTTCAGAAAATCAAAGGAACCTCTTCTCATTCTGTCCATTCTTATATAAAACTCCAAACTCAGGTTATTCAAGCACAGTAAACAAAGGATAGTTCATTAAGTGTGGAAGAGTCATGTTTAGCTTTGTCATGTTCACCCTTATCTGGTTGGTTTCTATCCCTAACTGGAAGTCATAGCAATAAGTATAGTAGATATGCCTCCTGACAAATCTCTTTATTGTTTCCAGAGCAAAGGTAATATTCTCCTTCCGAATGACCATGTTTCTTAACTCAAGGTACATGTACTTCAGGTCATCCACACTTAGATAATGAAAATTAGCTTCAGAAAAAGTATATCCTTCCATATATCTTCTCTGGACAATAAAAAAAAAACAGGATACCAAAGCTTGATGAACTTCTTCAGACGAACTTCCTTCACAAAAACTATCTTAAATTTGCTCTTCACAGTTCTTTGCACTTGCTTAAGATAGTTTAGCATATCAACATATTCTTGCTGATATTCTCTAGGTTTGTCTTTCACTCCCAGAATTCTAAAGATATCTATCAGTCTAATGTGGTGCACAAAAACTTTCTTTTTCTCTTCTTCAAGAAATTGAACCCTCAGAACATGTCTTATCTGTCTAAGCTCAGTTTCTGTGGGACCAAACTCTGATTCAGGTGAATTTGCATTAGATGGACCACCTTCATGTGTGTTGGGCATATCGGGAATGTGAACAACTTCATCTGGTTGATCAGTACTGCTTGGTGGAATAGATTGGCCTTGAGGACTAGGAGGACTTGGTTGAGTAGCAAGAACTTCAAAAACATCAGGAAAAAAATTAAATTCTTGTAAAGTAGGAATGTCAGGCACTTCAGAAAGGTTCGGTTCAAGAATCTCATTGTGAACAAGACTTAGGTGAATATCCTTAGGAGTTCCCCGTTCAAACATTTCTTGCAAAAGAATTGTATCCTGATTAGCTTCCAATAAATTGTCATGAACACTTGCTTCATTCTCTGATTTTCCTATAATACCAATAGAATTTTTTTTTCATGTTCAAAATCGACCTCATGCAGGGAACGACACTAAATGTATAGTCATGTAACACCAATAGATATGCATAAATGAAATGATTATCGTGAAATAAGATTTGTTCATGCTGTGAAATGTTGATTTTAAAATGAAGTCGATAATGTTTTACTAACGTAGTGGTAGTGGTTGTTAAAATTTGCCATAAGAGCATGACAAATGGGTTATGCCAGGAAATATATTTATTGTAAGAGTATTGCAAAATGAGTCATGCTAGGTGGATCACAACCACTGTGTGTAGTATACGTTGTCAAGGTTATTTCAGAATGTTGCATAAAAGTTTTAAATTATGTGATAAAGGATATGGTTTAAATAACAATGTACGAATAAATCATGGTATATTGCTAATGGAATAAGAAATTAGAATTGTATGGGTAAAACAAAGTTTGATGTATCAGCAATAGTTAAATATAAATTAAAAAAAAAATATGAAAAGGATCAGAGTGCGCAGCAAAAGCATGATGTTGCTAGTAGAGAAGAAATATCTTTTTAAATACTACTATTTTAAATACCAATAGTATGACATGAGAAATGTATACAAACATAACTGTGATTAGTAAAGACTAGAGAAAATTTCTAGTTTGATATATGGTTGCTTAAATCATTTCCATATGATACATTATATATATATATATATTATAGTGTCAAGAAATACAACGCCGATAACTTTTTACATGGTATTGGCAAGTATGGTTAGTAGGATAAATCTGTAAGTCATTGATGTATGGATAAGTAGTAAGAGTAGTAATTTTGACTGCCAATTGTCAATAAGAGATATCCAATTTACAGACAAACTAGGATATCTATAAATGATGGAATTTGAATCTAGATGGAATTTAACCATATAGTAGGAGATATAGTTATAACCAAAAGTATACAATAATTAAGAATCATGATCGAGAAATGATTTTGAATTGAGCATATGAGGATGTTCAGATAGTAAATAATGTCAAGTAAAGAAATTATTGCCCTATGATAAGTTATGACGAAGAATCTAGTGTCAGGAAATGCAATCTCAGAACTTAATGTTTGGTATAGGCAACTGTGGATTAGTAGGATGAACTTTTTAAGTCAATGATATGGGAATAAGTACTAACGTAAGGTGATTATTAGATGACTAAATATTGGTATGAGATATCCAATTTGTAGAGGAGTTAAGATACCGGTAAATGAAGATGTTTGAATATATGTAAATGATAGGGAAATTAAGTGTATCCAAAAGAGATCGACATTTAGTAATTGTGACCTAGTGCCACAATAAAGGATTAAGAGTAGAGTATATGAGGATATTTAGATAGTAGATAACATTAAGAAGCAAGAAAAAAAATGGATGAAAGTTTGAAGTATTATATTTAAGACTCTGATATTTCTAAGTTATAAATTGAGAAACTCCGAAATAAGGAAATAATCTGGATGTTAGTCAATTGTAAGTATCATCATGAACCATAAGCTATTTAGGAAATAAAATAAGAATGGAGAAATAAGACCATATCTCTTATTCAATTTCGAGGACGAAATTTTTATAAGGAGGGGAGAATTGTAACACCATGTTTTCACTATTATAATAATGACAAAATTACGTCCATTTAACTATCTTAAAGCTTTAAGATAAGTGTTAAATATGATGATATATAATCGATAGTTTAAATTATGTTTTTCGATAAGGAGATGTTTACGTCGGATACAAATTTAAAGTTAATATGTTAATATCAAAATATTGATATCATTGAAAATATGATAATTCGAAGATTTAGAAAATACTTTATTGGAAATAAACAAGAGAAAATATATCTGATTGATAGTTACGGAGATGAAAATATATATAATATAATTTCAAATATATATTTAAATAATTGAACATATATATATATATATATATATATGAATCGTGTATATATATATTATTATTAAATATTCTAATATTATTTCTATTTAAAAGGTTTTGTCGTTTTACTCAAATTAGTCAGTCGTATGGATTTTTATGAAATACGACTAATATGTTTTTGTGACCAGCGATTTATGACGATCACAATGAAACTTTCATATTTGAAAACCGACAAAGTTTTATTTATAGGAATGATTCGATATTAAATATATTGTTTTTATTAATTTCGGTACTCAAATAGATTTATAAGTTATATAATGCATATATATTCGGACTCAACAATTTACGTAAATCATAATGACACTTTCAGATTTGGAAAGGGATAATGTTTTTATTTTAGGGTCACTTGAGCAAAACTATAGAAATGTATCATTTATGGATTATAGAAATATCGAATGAATACCAAATTTCATATTTATATACGTTGAAAATTATAGATACTAAAAATGTAAAAAAAAGATCAAAATATGGCTACGAAAATTTGTACAACTCAGAAAAAGGCATATCAATAACATGCCTATGGATAGATACTATTGCATAGGTCTCAAATATATGTTCAAATTGAGGTTTAGGATTACGTATATGAAGTTATGTTCGATAAAGAGTGATATATAATTAAAAGAGTTTTAATTATTATTATTAATTGTAGGATAAGTGTGTCATCGTCTAAAGGATATGACGATAGAGATAGATATAGAGATAAGTATATCAGAGTTAGATTAGAACTGAAATATCTTATTGTTATCTATTTGTAACTCATCCCTATTTAAAGGGATTATGATTAATGAGAATACAGATTCATTCTCTCCGTATATTGTTGTTTTATTCTGCTTTTCCTTTAACAATTATTATTATTATTATTATTATTATTATTATATTATATAAACTTGTGATGGAAGATTGGGTATACGTCCGACGTCTTAGCCATGCCGCCTCATCTAATTCACATATCCAATTGACATTACCAAGTTACAATTTACTATAAATACATGTATACATTTCATTTTATAAAACATACCAAAAGTAAATTAGAGAGTTACATTCAGTTTAGGATGGTAAATCAAGCATTATGGTTAAACAGTTAAGGTGAGTATGTTATGAGATTTATTGGAATACATATATATTATATAAATGTTTTTATGCATGATTAATATTTGAAATGATGTTTTGGCATGTGAGCCTTGCATGAGATATGGTTATGCTTATAATGCATTTTATGAGAAAATACATGTATTTTAGATATGACATATGAAATGTTTTGTGCATGTGAAAGTATGGTCATGTTAAATACCCGACGGGGTATAAGAAAATAGGACGTCTTGTAAAAAGGACGTCAGGGGGGAAGATCCTTTGCGGAACCCCAGGGGGAAGATCCTTCGCGGAACCCCAGGGATCTAGGATCCTATTGAGAATGTTTTGGCATACTTACACATATGAGATCTCGCACTAAAAGAAGATGATGTTTTTTATAGAAATGGTTTTATGCATCAATGTTATTATGCATAATTATGAGAAGTGTATTGAATTGTTATTCTATGCACTAAAACCATGTATTTTATGAAAGATCATTTCTTCATGAAACCATAACTGCTCACTAAGCTTAAAGCTTATGTATTCCATATATGTATCTCAGGTAAGATCAGGATAAGACATGAAGGGATCGCATGACGAGTTATAGTTCTTACAATAGCCATTATAAATGTTAGGCTATTGAGCTGATTTCAGAACGCTTCCGCATATGTAAAGGTTATGGAGAGAAAAAAAAAACGGGGCATCACAATGGGAGAGCTACACTTTTTTGGGAAGATATATGGTTGGGAGAAACTTTTCTTAAAATGCAATTCCCGAGGGTGTATGCGCTTGAATGCGATAAAATGGCTTCGGTTATAGAGCGTGTGGAAATGGGGGATCGGGGTTCGTTTTTGCGCAGGATGCCGAGAGGCGGTGTGGAGGCAACTCAGATGGCAGCGTTACGGGAGTTGTGATGCTCTCTGGTTAACGGGATAGATGGTGTATGTGCATTGATGGCTCGAGTGAGTTCTTGGTCGCTTCCACTCGGAAGTACATAGACTCTAAAATTTTGGTGATTGATCAGGTCCAGTAGATGGAACAATCTTGTTCCCATAAAGGTCAATGTCCTTGAATGACGTTTGGGTATAAATAAGATCCCAACCATGGATAATATTGTTAAAAGAGGTATTGATGTGCATTCCATCCTATGTCCGATTTATGACTTGGATGTCGAATATGTAGATCATTTGTTTTTCGAATGTCATATGGCACGAGATATTTGGATGAAAATTGTCCGGTGGTGGAGTATAGATATTCTGACTCTTAAATCTAATTCGGATTGGACGAACTAGTTAAGCTCGTTGAGGTTGAAGAAAGTGGAGTCAACTTGTCTAGAGGTGGTCCTACTTACGACTCTTTGGTGTATTTGGTCTCACAGGAATGGGCCATTGTTTAGAACTCCTAAGCCCAAGAAGGTGGTGTTGTGGGATAATATTATGACTCGTTCGTACTTTTGGGTTACTAGTAGGACTAGGAAGGTTAAAATTAATTGGGTGGGGTGGTTACAAAACCCCCTTCTCGCCATCTCTGTTATGTAATTTCTTTCCCTGGCGTCTTGCTAGTTTTATAAAATTTATGTCGTTAAAAAAAACTCAATAAAAAATATATAAAATAATATAATTGATATGATTATAGAAATATTATTAGTAAATTTTTTCTAGACATATACGTTACCAGAAAAAAAAATCATTGTCTTTTTATACATTTTAACTAAAAGAAAAAAAGAAAGAAAGTAGGCAACCAAATTGAAATATACATGTGTTATACTTCAATGAGTGAGATTTGAAAAAACCAAAGAGAAATTTGAGTTATATGCTTAAAGGGCCTTTATATCATAAATATGTTTTATGTTGAAATTCTGAGTGTTTGATGCATGCTCAATCCATACTTGATCTAGTTTAATATGTGCTTGATAGTGGTAGCGATGGCGGAAAGGACGATAAAAACGTACTTGACTGTCTTAATCATGTTGAGCCTTGAATACCTCAATCTTGAGGCAGATTGTATCTGTTGTTTGGGGCTTTAACATGGATAAGACAAACATTGGTTGTGTTCGATAAAGCTTTTGATAGTCTTTGGTACATGTTTAATGGAACTCACTACAGTTCAATGAGTGCTCGATGACGGTAACGATGGCGAGGACATTAAGAGGAACTTCATTAACCACAAGGGTTGTGGCATACTGGTTAAGGCCCTTGGGGATGTGGTGGAATATCCCATCTGTCTAGGGTTCGAATCCAGTCGTACACAACAATTGTGGCCACAGAGGTTTAATCAGGGTTGATGTCTTACAATCATAATTTGCCAAGGGATTAGTCTAGACATAGCCTTGGACACCCTTCCCAAAAAAAAAGAAGAGAAACTTGATTCAATGTGTACTCGATAGATATTCGACAACGTTGCAAGGTTGGAAGGTTTATAAGAGAAGGTGGAAGGGTGACAAAAGGACCGTGAAGAACCATCGACTCCAAAATGTAATAAAAACTTTGATGGTTCATGAAAAACATAAGAAGGAGAAGTATATTGAGGTTTCGCTAGTTGAGAATGTTGATTATTCCAACATTTAGATGGTTGATGAATAATCAACGTCGTCCATCTGTATCAACTCAATTAATATACTTCTCCTCCCTGTGTTCTTCTGTAACACCCCGAATTTTGGACCTCGATGGTTTAATATCAGTATTATTGGTTATTTAGAGCTCCCAAACTATTTTAATGATTTGGTACCGTTTGGGTTGAGTTTTTAGCGTCGAATCCAGACCGGACAGCATCGGGTGAGAGACCGACGACTATGCCCCGCGACTATGCCAGGGGGCAATGTCGCCAGAGCAATGTCGCGCGAGGTGTACCGTAGGTGGTACATCCGTCGCGACTATGCCCCGCGACTATGCCAGGGGCAATGTCGCCAGGGCAATGTCGCGCGAGCCCTGGTTCAGTCGGGATTTTCACTCTAAATGCCATTTTTGAGTTTAGAATCCTTATTTGGTTGCAGCAGCTCATAGAGACGTTTTTCACACACTCTAAGGTGCGATTTACACACACTTCCCTCCCCTATCTCTCTTCATTTAATGTGGTAGGTTAAATCTTTAAGTTTTGGTATTCGGTAAGGCTCTAAGTTTCTAGAAGTGTGCCTTCTTTAGGATTTCAAAGAATCCAAGTCTTCTTCCATTCACACCACATTTCTAGGGTTTGCTCAATCAATCTCAATGTAAGTTTTCTTACTCATAAACATTCACTCATGCTCTATTACTTGCTTATTTGTGTTTTATGTGGTATTGGGTGCTAACCCAAAATTTAGGGTTTGGCATGTCTTGAAGTAAATAATCGTGAAGTGAGTGTGAGGGTCCTAACATCTTGTGAGGATTCATTTAAGTAAATTAATGGATGAAATGTGGATTAGAATAAATGGCTACACTTGTAAGGGTTACTATCAAGGGCATAGATTCTTATCAGCAGTTGGAGTCAAACTATTATTGGGAACTTGTATGTGGCTAAAGGAGTTTTAGTTTATTATGAGAAATATGTATCAAGCATGATTATGTTAATTGTCAAGTATATGATTGCATGAAAGTTGTTAATCCTACTTGCTCATGGTTTATATGGGAAGTCTTATGTCTATTTTCCTTGTGCACGAGGATTTAGATGGTATGCATGATTATTGCATGGTTATTGCCGTTGGCCATTTTGAGTAGACAATAGGGGGCGCAAGTCCCTTAGTTGTACACTCGGCTAGATTGGATAGGCACCCTTGCCTGTAAGACCTTGAGGTGTAACCCGACGGGGTAAGCACTAGAGGCAGAGAGGGTTTGAGGATTGTGATGTCCGGCGTGGCATGGGAACTAGAACCGGGCTGGACGGTGAAATCCAATCTAGATCGCGGGTTACCCCGCTTTATATGGAAGATATTTGTGTATTATTTGTACAGGAAATTACAATGTCCCTATTGGGAGGTTTGGCATTGACCTCAATGCATTGGGAGCCGGTAACATTTAATTATTGTTCTTGTTTACATCATAATTGGTATCGACATAACAACCAATAGACTCCGTTCTAACACTTGTGTTCATGTTTAAATGGTTCACAGGTTCCGTTAGCGGTGCGAGTAGGATGTCTTGATCTGTCGGGATCGCGCCTAGGATTCCTCCTTGAACCGGGCATTTTTGGGAATTGAGAAAGAGCGCTTTTGAAGTCATAGTGACACCCACCCTAATCTAGTTGTTAATTGTTCTAGATTAAATAGGTTGTCATGTATATGTCTTAATTATTCCGCTACTTCATTATAGAACTACCCCGTCTCTTTTGGGTTTTAGTCGACATGTTTACAGGTTTGGATTCGCCTTATTTTAGGCGTTATATTGCAGAAATTTTAAGTTTTATTTTAGCTTGAAATTTTAGGGTGTTACATCTTCTCACTCCACCAACGTTTTTTTCTATATTTTCGAGTTGCCTAGTGCTCGCTTATAGCCATATGTTCATGTTCATCCTTCTCTTCTAAATCTCTCACATCACAACATTGATTAGGCTCGACAAATATTTAAAGAAATAGTGGCGTGTGCTAAGAGTACAATTTGCATACATAGATTATACCTGAAGAACAAAATGTTTAGCCTTACATTTACTGAAACTTACAAGAAAACAATTCATATTCATACATTACATTTAAGTGTTACGTCTATCGAACTCTATATTAACGAACCTACATCAAGTTCCAACAAGGAACACAAATACTTGAGCATTCTTTATTATTGGGGGCCCAAAGGCCAACAACTTTTCTAATTTGCGGTTCATAATTGCATTTTTAGCTTTCCTAAATAAATGGTACATACTGATCACCATCCTAACATAAAGACGATTAATAGTCCTCTGAGTTGGTCTTAGGTTGTCATGCATTATTTTGCAACTAGAGTCAACATAAAGCGATCTTTTTGTGAAGGTTTCAACCATAAATATGTGGACATGGGATATCTTTGCAAGAACGTTATGTCCTTATCTATCGTGATGAACTCTCGACATTTTTGCAAATTCAATAATCACCTCCACTTCCCAAACACCATTGTAAGAAACAAATTCATTGATATTTGAATATGGATGCAACAAAATAATGTCAAAAACAAAACCAAAATCAAAGTTAATGGAGTTCTTATTAAGCTCCATCAAAACTACTATGGAACACGAGATGCTACTCAATAAAGATAGATAAGTTCGATAGAGGGAACCACAAGGGTTGTGGCGTACTGGTTAAGACCCTGGGGGATGTGGTGGAATATCCCATCTGCCTAGGGTTCGAATCCAGACATATACAATAATTGTGGTCACTGAGATTTAATTAAGACTAATGTCTTACAGTCATAATTTGCGAAGAGATTAGTTTAGGCATAGTCTAGTACACCCTTTCCCAAAAAAAAATCGATAGAGGGTTGGGATGTGAGAGAATCCGATTGGCTTAAATGAATTTAGACCTATTAGTCTCATTGGGGTGTTATACAAAGTGATTTCTAAGATTTTGGCGGAAAGAATGAAGTCGATAATGGGGAAATTAATTTGTAAGGAACAAAGTGTTTTCTTAAAAGGTAGATCCATTCTTGATGGGATCCTAATAGCAAATGAGACGGTAGAGTATGTGAGAAAAACAAAGAAGAAAGGATTAATTTTCAAAGTAGATTTCAAGAAGGCTTACGATTCGGTAGAGTGGACATTTTTGTTGGATGGGTTGAAAGATATGGGATTCGGTCTAAAATGGAGAAAATGGATAAAGGATTGTCTAAAGTTGGCTAAGATCTCAATCTTAGTTAATGGGTCGCCAACGAATGAATTCCTAATGGAGAGGGGTCTAAGACAAGGATATCCTCTCGCCCCGTTTCTTTTTCTGGTAATTGCCGAAGGTTTGCACGTCATGATGAAGGAATTCGTGGCAAAAGGGTTATTCCAACCTTTAAAAGTGGGCAAAGAGGGTATAAGAATTTCACACTTACGGTATGCGGACGATGCTATTTTCTTTGGGGATTGGAACTCTTTGAACATAAAAAATCTTATGAACATCTTGAAGTGTTTTCATGTGGTCTCGGGTCTCAAGTTAAACGTGAGCAAAAGTAAAATCTATGGCGTGGGTGTTCCGGTAGAAGATGTTCAATGGTGGGCGGGTGAATTGGGATGTGGAAATGGCTCCTTGCCTTTCACATACCTTGGTCTTCCGATGGGATTGTCAATGAGGAAAATTTCCCATTGGAAACCGGTGATTGAAAAAATGAAGAAAAAGCTAGCGGCTTGGAAAGCAAAAACAATCTCGTTTGGTGGATGTTGGACGTTAGTGAAATCGGTTCTAGGTAGTGTTTCCTTATACTTCTTTTTGTTGTTTCGTACCCCGATTAGAGTGTTAAAAATGTTGGAGAATGTGAGATGTCAATTTTTTTGGGGTGGGGGGAGGGGGAGTGGTGAGTCCGATAATTGGGGAAAAGGGCGTGCGTGGGTTAACTGGGAAAGGGCATTGGGTTCCTTTGGTAGGGGCGAGCTAGGTATTGGGGGGCTTAAGGAGGCAAATTGGGGGCTACTTGGTAAATGGTGGTGGAGGTTCCACAATGAAAAAGGAGCTTTATGAGTTAAAGTAATAAAAAGTGTGTATGGATGGGGTGGGGGTTTCTATGAGGGGGTGACTAAGGGACCGGGGGGGGGACTCGATTTGGGCAAATATAATTAAAGTAGGGAGGGATATTGACAAGGAAGGTGTTCTTTTTTCGGAGTCCTTTGGGAAGCTTGTGGGGGATGGCTCGAGTATACGGTTTTGGTAAGATAGATGGGTGGCAAATGTTAGGCTCAAGGAGAGATGTAATCGGCTATACCATCTCAAAACAAACAAGGAAGTATCGTTTCGGGATAGAGGGGAGCGTCATGGTGAGGCGTGGATTTGGAAATGGGGGTGGAGAAGGGAACCGAGGGGGAGGGAACTTGGTGAGTTGGAGGATATTAGGAATTTGATCATGGAACATAACCCAAAGGAAGGTCTAGAGGATCGAGCTTCTTGGTTACTAGATACAAATGGGGAATTCTCGGTTAAAAGATTACGAGAATTAATAGAGGAAAAACGGGCAACGGGGAGTGGTTTAGTTGAGGCTACTACATGGTTAAAATTTATACCAAAGAAGATTTGCATTTTTTTGTGGAGAGCAAAACTTGGGAGATTACCGGCCCGATCAGTTTTGGATAAGATGGGGATTGATTTGGATTCAATGCTTTGTCCGAGGTGCGGTAAGGAGATAGAAACGGTAAATCATGCTCATGTCAATTGCGAAATGGTGAAAAGACTTTGGAAACTAGTGGGGAGATGGTGGAACATCAATTTGGATTCGGCGAACACCTTGAACGAGCTACTTGGGGCCGGAAGTCAAGTGGGTGTTACACATGGACGGATCTAATGTGGTGGTCACGGTGGCACTTGCCACCATATTATTTCTCCGACGAAGGGTAAAAAAAATTAGGTTCGTGAAGGGTGCAACCGTATTGTTCTGGAAGCAGTCCCGTTTCTGACATTTTTTAGGCCCTGGGCGAGATGTAAAAATGGGTCCTCGATAACTACAAAACTATTATCAATATATTATTTATATCTTCAAAAATAACATTAAATTCAATAAATACTAATAATTCATATAAAACCATTTTTCCCGGTATTCCTAGCGCAAGATCAATCAATAATTATTTCTAAATTAATATTATCTACCATATCATTTTTACATAACATCGTCAATCAATTCCACCATCAAAGGCATCTTATGATATACCTTTAATATATAGATTGAAATCATTTGACGTCACTATGTTGACCATTCGGAGTAACACTTTAAATAAATCAACATAAATAGTTGATATTTCAAATGTTACCTGATGTTAATGTTTTTCATCATCACTTTACACTTTTACGGTTATATATATATATATATTTTTAAAAACCATCAATCTTAGAATCAAAAGTCCATATTGGTTATAGTTTGAAATCTTAATCTTTTTTAGAGATATGAGAGTACTTAAGATTCATGCACCCAGTATTAGATAATAGGGAGTCGATAATGTATGAAAAAATAAGTCTTTGAAATCCTAAATATAGATATATGTTGTTATCTCATATAGTTTGGTAATTATTTTCAAAAGTAGAAATTTTCTTAGTTAATAACAAGAAATCTACTATATTCTAACACAATAATAAAATTCATGCGGATGGAATAATGAAAAGAGTATGTGGAAGAAAAGTAATATATGGAGTAAATATCAAGGAAAGCAAAATTAATTTTTACATATTAGTACTATATAAAAAAAACTTAGAGAAACAATAATCAATACTATAAAATGAAAGACTAAATAACTTTTTACAAATTTTTTTGTCCGTTGTTATTAATTAATACATGTTTGGGCACTTAATATAATGTTAAATTCTTTTTAGATCCTATTATATACTAAATTTTTTCTGTCTTTTTTATTCATAAATTTTTAAACTACTAATATATAGTATATACTGAAAAATTTGGGCCCCTGTTTTCTTTGGGCCCTGGGCATACGCCCGGCCCGCCCTCCCCCAGGGACGGCCCTTTCTGGAAGGTGCTACCGTATTATTTTGGAACCTTCAAGAAGGTGCAACCGTACCTCGTAATTAACCAAAAACCAAAAAAAAAAACTCTTGAAATCAACTAAAAAACCGAATAAACTCTTGAAGTCAACCAAAAAAACCAAAAAAAAACCTTGAAATCAATAAAAAAAACTTAAAAATTCCTCGAAATCAAACAAAAAGCTTTAAAAATCCCTCGAAATGGTGGAATTATGCTAAAAACACACGAGACAATATTGAATGTCGAAAAAAGATGAAGACACGTTGACAAAACCGTGCTTTTTGTAATTACCTTTTGTCTATATCATATGGTGTCACCGTATGAAAAAAAAATTGGGTCCGTCCCTGGTGTTACATCAAATGGGTTGCACCATGTAAAATGTTGCATAATAATCTATCCCTATATACATATATATATATATATATATATATATATATATATATATATATAATTCAAATTAAATAGTGTCAACATTAAGCATACTTCTGATACAGGGCTTCATTAAGAATATAAATTCAAATTCCATTATGTATATTTCCATTTTCTTGGGGTTCTTTTACATATAATTTTTTGGAAAAGCAACAAGAATTTTTAAAACAATAAAAAATAACAACCACAAAATAAAAAATTGCTTAGTTTTAAGAATAGATCATATGCTTAGGTTTTAGTATGCAAAAAAAGTCGTTATATTTTATATAAAAACTAATAAATATATTAAGTCATAAAAACTATTAAATAAAATTGTTAAAACGTAAAATGTTTGTATCAACTTTTGAACTTTAAATACATTCATTCAATTCTAGAAATGAGTTATAACGCAATTACAACTATAACAATATCAAATACAACCCTTCTTAAATAAGAGTAAAAAAAGTTAAGCTAGTTTATGATTGTTAGACATATCAATAAATTTATAACCCTTTTTTGATTAAATTGAAAGATGATATAACGATAATACTTTTGTAAAATTACATGTTGTTATACTATTAGAAATCATTGATCTACCACTTTTTTTTTTGTAACCGTGAGTTTCCGGGTCAGCTTATGCACACCGACTAATCCCCGTGCGACCACGAATGACCTGGAGTCATCGTAGGTGAACCTTCATGGCCACAAGGGCTTTGGCAGCGCCTGGATTTGAACCTTGGGTAAAAGAGATTTTCCACTACATCCCCCAAAGGTTTTACCAGTGCACCACAACCCAAGTGGTTATTGTCTTATTGTTCTACCATTTGTATATATTTTTGTAAAAAAAAAAATTATTACTCATCAAATCAATTGCTTTTAATTAAAAACAAATAAATAAAAAGACATAACCATTTACAAACACAATAAATCATATAAACCTATAAATTTATTTTCATGTATTGTTTTAATTTCACATATAAAACAACACATCTGACAATATAATACTTATAGAGTTTTGTTTCATATTAGAAATAAAATAGTTTTGAACGTTTTACATATGAAACAACACTGTATTTTCACACGTGTTGTTTAATGTATGAGACAACACATTAAAATAGGTTTGTAAATTTATATAAATTATTGAATTTGTAAAAGAAGTCGACTCTAAACCAAAAAAAAAAAGAAAGGAAATTGACCCAAAAATAGCCATTTCTATATTCATAGTTGGTCTTCTAACCATTTCTCTTCCAGTTTTACCAAAATGTCACTACCTCTGCAAGTGACAGGTCCGCAAATTACGGAGGGGTGAAAAAGTAAAAAAAAAGGTTTCTAAACAGGTCCACAAGTATTGGAACCAAAGTTTGTAATTTTTTTCCTGTGTCTATGTTCGCAAGTTGCGGACATGTCTAAAAAAATTTACAATTTTTGGTCCCTCTACTTGTGGATTGATTAGAAACTTTTTTATTTATTTTCTCACCCTTCGCAGTTTGCAGACCTGTCACTTGCGGAGGTAGTGACACTTGGGTAAAAAGTTAAGAAAAATGATTAAGAAACCAATTGAGAAGATAGAAATAGCTATTTAGGTCAATTTCCAAAAAAAAATTTCCTAAATTACAAGTAAAAGTAAACTTTTATTTTTTTAAAACAATCCAAAATAATATATATATATATATATATATAAAGAAAAAGAAGTGGATTCATACGAGAACGACATCTATTTAATAAAACACGAGAACAACTAAGTACATACAAAATCATATATGATTCAAACGTCTTTTTTTCCGGGTTAATGTAAAATTACATATGATTTTATATATGATCTACTGTTTTCTTGTTTTTTTAAAAAGTTATCATTCTCGTTCATATATATATATATATATATATATATATTATAAATTAATAATAATACAAAAATTAGAAGTAGAATAAAAGAATAAAAGCATAGCATGACTGAAATTCAAGCAATACCCAACCACCCAACCCAACAATTTTTAAAAAACGCGTTTTGCTTCTCTTCCTTCCTTCTTTCGGCATTCTATTGTTCTTTTCCTCCTCTTGTCCCCTTTTCTGTTTCATATATAAACCCCCCTCACTCTTCCCTTCCTTCCTTACATACAAACCATCTCACTCCATCCATGGCTTCCATCTCCAATTTCATCATCATCTTCCTCATCATCATCTTCTGCTGCAACTCCATTTCTTTCTCTACACAACAAAACAACTCTCTCTCCTTCTCTCTCTCTTACCTTCCTCTCTCCCATCCATCTGCTGCATCTAAAATCATTCAATCATCATCGTCGAATCACAGGTTATCCTTCAAGTATTCAATGGCTCTGATTGTTTCTCTACCCATCGGAACTCCACCACAGACGCAACAGATGGTTTTGGACACCGGCAGTCAGTTATCATGGATCCAGTGCCACAACAAAACCCCCACGACGTCGTTTGATCCTTCTCTCTCTTCCTCTTTCTCTATCCTCCCTTGCAACCATCCTATTTGCAAACCACGAGTTCCTGATTTTACCCTCCCCACCACTTGTGACCAAAATCGCCTTTGCCACTACTCTTACTTCTATGCCGACGGGACTTTGGCCGAGGGTAATTTGGTCAGAGAAAAAATCGCGTTTTCTCGTTCCCAAAGTACCCCTCCCCTCGCTCTCGGATGCGCTACCGCGTCCGACGAAGCCGAGGGTATTTTGGGAATGAATCTCGGACGGTTGTCCTTTGTCTCCCAAGCTAAAATATCGAAATTTTCTTATTGTACGCCCGTGCGTCAAAATAACGCGAAAGTAAAACCGACCGGAGCGTTTTACCTCGGTCAAAACCCGTATTCCAAAACATTTAAATACGTTGACATTTTGACTTTTCCTAATAGTCAACACTCACCCAATTTCGATCCCTTTGCGTACACCATCGGTATGGAAGGGATCAGAATTGGTGGGAAAAGATTAAATATACCAAGATCAGTGTTTCGACCGGACGCTGGTGGGTCCGGTCAAACAATGATTGACTCGGGCACTGAATATACGTATTTAGTTGACGCAGCGTATAAAAAGATAGAAGAAGAGATTTTGAGAACAGCGGGAAGGAGATTGAAAAAAGGGTATGTGTATCGTGAGTCGTTGGATTTGTGCTTCAATGGAAATTCGATGGAGATCGGACGGTTGATAGGGGACATGGTGTTGGAATTTAACAAGGGGGTGCAAGTAGTGATTGGAAAAGAGAGGATGTTGGATGATGTGGGCCGTGGGATTAGTTGCTTGGGGATCGGACGGTCGGAAAGATTAGGGGTACCAAGTAACATTATAGGGAATTTTCATCAACAAAATCAATGGGTAGAATTTGATGTCGTAAATCGAAGAGTGGGGTTCGGTGGAGCCGATTGTAGCAGATCAGTGTGAGTGTAGTGGACTAGAGAGTATATGGTGGGTGGATGGGTCAAACATGTGGTAAATATGGTTATAGTGTATACGCTTGTCTATGATCCAGTGTGTGCCGCCACAGGCACTATAGTGTACTTTTTGTATAAAAACACAAGTAAATGAAGGCTACTACACTTTTGCAGCTTTGATGATTCATACAACAAGAAAGCATTGATCGATTCATAAATTCAATTTATATTGGTTTCAATTCAATGGTAGTTAATATTTATAAAAAAAATAAAAATAAAACATGTCGTATTTATTTAACCAATTTTTTAATATATATTTAACAGAATCATATGATATTTATATATTTCTAGTGAAATATTTTTTTTAACTTAAAATAAATAATACAAAGACACGATAATAATTTGTTTTATTTAAAATTAAATCTTATATTTGGTTGTGAATTTTGATTTTGCAACTTAACAATATAACAATAAGTCATTGTATATGCTTATTTAAAGGGTAGTTTACCAAACATTTGGTTTATCGGGTTAGCATGGTAAAGATCGAGAATCTTATCCGATAAGTGAGGAAGAAAACGTTTAACCGGTTGGTGCTTATCAGATAAGAGATGCTTACCAACAAATTAATTTCGATGACTAGAAATATTACCCCAGTAAGATAAATAAGTATGATAAATCTTCGGGATAAACAATTGCCGTTTAATAAACGGCCCAAATCTAATTATTTTAACATTAGATGGATCAAAATTATATGCAAGCGTCAAACATCCCTTTTAAACTAATGAAAAGTAAAGTAGATAAGAGATAACACGCGTAAGATAGAAAATGGTACAACTTAAAAACGTATTTTAATGATTGAGGGCCAAAGCGGAAATTAGCTTTGAGGGTTCATTTATTTTTGTTGTTTAACATAAATCGGACCACAACTACCCAATTTATTACGAGATAAGAACAAATAAAGGTTTCTGTTATTTTATTTTTTAGTTCAGTTATATATGTGTGATAAAAGGGTTTTATTAATGACATATTATATTCTTATAATTTTTATAATTATTTGATTTCAATCAAATTAATTATTATCAAATTATTTTTATATTCGGTCTTTTTCCTAAATTGATCATTATTTGTTTACGTTAATTAATTTCATCAAACATGAAACAAGATGATGTAACTATAATTATTGTAGAGGTGAAAGTAATAATATATGATCTAAATAAAAAATGTGTTTTCAAAAAAATATTCATATAATGTGATAACAATTTTTAGTTAGGAAATCCTTATCAACGTCATATCAACATTAATGTAGAAAGAAATATATTTTAACACCATATCATCTTTTCGTTATTTCCTTTAACTAACAACTAACATAATCTATATCTATACTATATTATAAAGCACGGATAAAAAACTATTAAATACAAATTATTAGGCACAAGGTACCATTATTTTATTCAAGATTTTAAAAATATTTTAATATACAAGTATCAAATCACAAGATACATATTACTACTGCAAGCTTTTAACACCCACCAATTTGGTATGTGCAGGGACTTCCTTTTATACAGACATTTTCATGTATCACTATTAATTAATATATTATATTACTATAAATTTGTTTTTATTATATTATTAAATATGTAACTGGTTATTTTTTGTAGATGTCATTAAAATATATAAAATAATCATTGAATTCTAACAAAATACTTAATTTTTTTTATATAAAAAACATTATATTATTAAGCCTACATTAAACAAATTTATAAAAAAAAACATTATCACTTTCTCAAAACCATCCAAAATCGTACTGTAAATCGATAAAAAAAACAAAAAATAAAATGAAACATTAAAATCGTGATGTATCTCGCTGCATTGCGCGAGTATGCTTCTAGTTATATTATAAAATAAAGATAAAAAACTCTTAAATACAAATTATTAGGCACAAGGTACCATCATTTTATGCAAGATTTTAAAATCTATTAATTTACAAGTATCAAACACATTACTACTGCAGACTTCTAACACCCACCAATTTGGTATGTGCAGAACCTTCCTTTTATACAGATCTTTCCAAGTATCACTATTAATTAATATATTATATTACTATAAATTTGTTTTAATTATATTATTAAATATGTAATTGGTTATTTTTTCTAGATATCGTTAAAATATATAAGATAATCATTGAATTCTAACAAAATACTTATTTTTTTTATATAAACAACATTATATTATTAAGCCTAAATAAAAAAAAAACATTATCACTTTCTCAAAACCATCCAAAATCATACTGTAAATCGACACAAAAACAAAAAACAAAATAAAACATTAAAATCGTGATTATCTCGCTGCATTGCGCGAGTACGTTTTTAGTCACCTATTAAAAAGTGATTTTATATATTTATTAAAATTGTGATATTCAATTTTTTTCTTTTTATGTGGTTACTATGCGATAGTCATTGTTTCTTTTACGTTTTTGTTTACATTCCTCCACAATATAGGATTTGATGAAAACAATTATTTTACTTTTTGAGATAAATGACAAGTTTGCATACGTCTCAACCTCTAGACCCAATTTCAAATGAGATATAATAGGAGCCGTTTACCAATCGCTTACCCGAATAAGCGTTTACCAATAAAATTTAATACTATCACTTACTTAGCGGGTAAGATTTTAGTCTACGAAAACGGTATCGTATACAACAATTTTCCCGATAAGTGCTTACCGGTAAAATTTAACACTATCACTTACTTACCGGGTAAAATTTTAGTCCACCAAAACGGTATCTTATGTAACAATTTTCCCGGTAAGTGGTAACTGTGGTAAGAGTCTTCGTCATCACTTAACAGGGTAAGACTCTTGGTCCTTGTCTTAGCTCTTACCGGGTAAAATTTTTGGTCATTATCATCTTCATCCATAAGGTAATATAACTTGGTAATCACTTACACCAATTTTATTTGATTTTTTTTAATCTTTTGTCAATAACTTCCCAAAAACAAATCTATCATCATATTTACTTAAATTAAGAAAACTTTTTATTAACGAAAAAATATTTAATGTGAGCTGTAATGAAATATGATAACATGAAAATAATAAAAACACACCAATTGACGTATTTACTTCAAGATAATACTCATAAAGTATGTTTTAAATATTGTGGACCAAGATAAAACATGCATATGATTGAAAGTGCAGAATCCAGATTGGCTTATACTTCAGTCATCTTTCTACAAAAAAAATTAAGAGTAAACTACGATTTTCGTTCTTGTGGTTTGATGTTTATAATACTTTTCGTCTCTGGTCTTTCAAAACTGTTTTTTTAGTCCATGTGGTTTTTTTTTTGCTTCCATTTTCATCCCTCCATCCAATTTTATTAAAAATTCATTTAAAAATTGAATAAGAAAATTACATATTTGATTCTTGTGGTATATAAATTTTTACATTTTTATCATAGTTTACATTTTTTTACTTTTTCTTTATTTATTGTATTTTATCAAGGCATTTATTTTTCTATTAATTATATCGTATATTTTCATAATTTTTGTGACTTTAATTATAAAAATAATCAAATAATTTCATTAAAAATATTGATAAATACATGATATTTTTTTCAAAGCTTTAGTTTTAAATCTCCTAAAATCAATATTTTTTATCTATTGATTTATTAAAGTTTTTTATTTATTTTAAATTATCATTGAAAAAAGTTTAATTAAATTCGACAAAAAAATAGTTTTATTTTATAACAACCAGTTGTTTTTTTGTTAAATGCAATTTACTTCCATTATTCTAAATTTTCATTTAATCTTTATTTTTTATTAGTGAATCAAATTTGTTTAATATTTAAATAAAACATACACACATCATTTTAAATTAAGTTATATATTAAAAACAAAAAATAAGACAATAAAAAAATAAGAAAATTTCAATATGGTGTTACAAAAATCATGCAATGGTAATGATGTGCCACAAAATTAATGTGACGTCAAAAACAAGCCTTATATCTCATGTTATTTATAACATTGATATATATATATATATATATATATATGTGTGTGTGTGTGTGTGTGTGTGTTTATTTTAAATATTAAATAAATTTGATTAATTAATAAAAATAAAGTTTAAATGAAAATATGGAATAGTGAGAGTAAAATGAATTTAACAATAAACAACCGGTTGTTATAAAATAAGATTATTTTTTTCTCGAATTTTATTAAACTTTTTCCAATGGTAATTTAAAATAAATAAATTTTTTTAATAAATCAATAGATACAAAATATTAATTTTAGGAAATTTAAACTTAAAGCTTTGAAAAAAATATCATGTATTTGTCAGTATTTTTAATGAAATTATTTGATTATTTTTATAATTAAAGTAACAATAATTATGAAAATATACAATATAATTAATAGAAAAATAAATGTCTTGATGAAATACAATAAATAAAGAAAAAGTAAAAAAAATGTAAGCTAGGATAAAAATGTAAAATTTTATATACCACAAGGACCAAATATGTAATTTGCTTATCCAATTTTTAAATGAATTAACACTTAATTTTAATAAAATTGGATGGAGTGACGAAAATGAAAGCAAATAGAAACCACAGGGACTAAAAAACAGTTTTAAAAGACTAAGAACAAAAATCATTATAAACATCAAACTACGGGGACGAAAATCGTAGTTTACTCAAAAATTAACAAAAAATTTGCACCACAATAATGAAGCCTGTCACTTTTTACAACTAATTATAGTACAATATTTTTTTTTTAAAATTATTTCAAGAGGTTTAGTATATATTTTTGGGAAATTAATTAAATTAATTATTTCAGACAATCGGGTTTACCTCATAGTCATTCTCTCTCTTATTTTTATCAAAATAGCCATTAGGTTCGTGAAAGAAGTTCGTATATACGAACACCTCCTTTGAAGTCAAAAACTTGATCAATGTCCGTAATATGTGTTCGTATATCACGACCATAACTTAAAAACTCATAAAAAAACATAAGTTCGTAAAATGATTCATGGAAAATGCAAGGAGTTAAAAAAAGTTACATTTTAATTTTTTTCACGAACACAATTACGAAGTGGGGCCAAAATTGTAATTATTTCACTTTTCAAAGCATATGTTCGTATACAACTTCCACGAACTTGGGCCAAAAACATAAATATCTTTGATATATGTTCCAAAGATGAGGGGTCATAATCGTAACTTGCTTATTTTTTAACTCAATTTAAAAAAAATAAGCAAGTTACAATTATGGCCCCTCATCTTTGGAACATATATCAAAGATATTTATGTTTTTGGCCCAAGTTCGTGGAAGTTGTATACGAACATATGCTTTGAAAAATGAAATAATTACAATTTTGGCCCCTTATCATAGCAAAATAAATTAAAATTTTACAGTTTTGGCCCCACTTCGTGAATCGTGATTGTGTTCGTGAAAAAAAATTAAAATGTAACTTTTTTAAACTCTTTGCATTTTCCACGAACCATTTTACGAACTTATGTTTTTTTATGAGTTTTTAAGTTATGTTCGTGATTACGAACACATATTACGAACATGGATCAAGTTTTTGACTTCAAATGAGGTGTTCGTATATACAAACTCCTTTCACGAACCTAATGGCTATTTTGATAAAATAAGGGAGAGAATGGGTAGAAGATAAACCCGATTTTCTGAAATGACTACTTTAATTAATTTCTCTATATTTTTTATAAGTATTCAAAATAATATTTACTTTGTAACCATCAGTAATAATTATTTGAATGTTGATTTTAATTCAAAGGTTTTATTTTTTAATTAGAAAAACAGTTTAGATATTCAATATTTTTTTTATTATTACGAAAGTTAATGTTACATATACTTTTAAAACAAAAGGAGTAAAATAACATATTGCAAAACAAAATGTTTTTTATTAATTACTGAAAATATATCAAAATCCAACAAAGTTTCTTATTTTGTATTTAACTTGATTGCTAATCTATTTATTTAGTTACATTTAACGTATAGATGTCAAGTTTATTGTATCCACATCCTCAAATGTCACAAAATTGACAGGTCGATTGTCAAAATGGGTACAAAAAAAATCAAGACATTATTACATTTGGGAAAAAAATAGTCGTTACACTAATTAGAATGGCACTATATTTTGTCTTACTAGTTTTTTTAAATAATGTAATATTTATAATGTAATGATTAAATTTTCTTTTCTTAATTAAAGTAACAAACCTTATGTTCTTCATATTTTATACTCATTTACCTGATAATTGAGTTCCTAGCCTATGTGGCATCAGCTAATTTTGTTGATATTTGTCACGTAATCAAAAACTACAATATAACTCGACAACTTGACATACAACTTCATCAATAATTACAAGATTACTGGTTACGGTCAAAAGGTGTACGAAATAAAAAAAATGAATGTCTTTTACATCAATTGAGAAAAAAAAAACTAATCATAATGCTACCTAGAAACCTATACAAACTTTATTACACTAAATGACCAAATTGTTCTCACATGGGGCACTTAACGCAATAAACCCGTGAAGACTTAAGACGAAATCCGTAATTAAATGAAAAGAATAGGGTTATTGGAGTAATTTAGAGATTGTACGGATTAAAACCAAAAAAATTAGTAAATCATTTGAACGATTTTTATAATTTACCTTAAACTTTTGTGTATTTTCACATGTTTTTCAAATTTTATGTTCTTTTATGTGGAGGGCTAGACTTGAGAGACTCCCTTGCAAAACGACCCTTGATAGAATGGGGATGGATATCCCATCCCTCCTATGCTCAAGGTGTGGGAAAGAAGTAGAGTCGGTCAACCACGCGTTAGTGAATTGCAAAGAGGTTAGGGAAGTTTGGAAAGGAGTGTGTCGTTGGTGGAAGATTGGCAAAGATCGAATTGATTCAATTGAGGATTTAATTGGGGGGGGGGGGGTACGCATCTGGCGTTATGGGAAGAAATGGTGTGGAGCAGTGGCGGATCCAAGATTTTTGTTTAGTGGGGTAACCTTTAAGGTAGATTAAAGGCTCGTAAAGCTGTCCGATGTATTTTTAGTCTAATTATGCGGTGCCCGAGTTTTTTAAAGTTTTTTGGTTGATTTCAAGACATTTTTAAGTTTTTTTTGTCGATTTTGAGGGATTTTTTTTATTTGTTTGGTTGATTTCAAAAGATTTTTTTAGTTTTTTGGTTGATTTTGAGGTACTTTCTTTTGGTTTTTTGGTTGGTGGGGTCACTGACGAAAAAAATACAGGGGGGGGGGGACTGTAGTAGAACGTTAAAAGAAATTGTGTTTAAGCTAGGTAAAAAAATTGTTTTTTTTTCATTTTAATGGGGGCTATCCCCCCACCTTTATTGAAGTGCATCCGCCCTTGGTGTGGAGCTTTATGTATCAAATTTGGAATCACCGCAACTAGGTGGTGTTCAAGGAAGACAAGAGGAAAATAGTTGACATTTTATTTGATTTCCAAAGAGGATGTAATAACTGGGTATAAATCGTAATAATATTAAGTTGGGGGTTTATTTGACCAAGACTCAAAGTTTAAGGGGGAAGAGGTAACCTTAAATTAAAAAGAGATTTAACCCTAAAATCCCTCATTTTCATGTGTCGGCTGAGAAAGAGAAGGGGGTGAGGGCGATATTGGAGAATTGAGCAAGGGAGAGGACTCGCGATCGAGATTTCAAGTTCTTGGTTCTTCCTTAAGGTAATCTTTCTATTTATCACTATCTCCTTTGCAAGAGTCTGTTGTTATAGTTTTAGTGTTTGGGGTTTGGGATAGTTGAGGTAGTCTGATGATTTTGGTTTTGGGGAAGTTGGGATTCATATTTTTCAACCGGTGTCAAGTATGGATGAGTTATGGATGTTGAGGATTGTTAATATTAGAATTTTTTTATGGTTGAGTAATTGTTTCCAGAGAGGGGATTCGGGTGTTCGATCGAGTCCTGGTCTCTGTTGAGTGGGTAATGTCGAAAACCTATTTTTAGCAAGACCTGGTAATTCGACCGACCTTTGGGTTGGGGGACCCCGGTCGTTGAAGACTTGGCACCGATCGACATTGACTCCGGTCGTAAGGAGACCGGTCGACGATGTAACACCCGTGTTTTTGGTACATCTCTATTTTGGCATTTTACCCTGTTACCTAGCTTAGCGTTGAGAGCGGGAACCTTCGGGTCGAAAACGGTCATTTTTCGGGCTTCGGTACGGGGCATGCGATTGTGCCCGCGATTGTGACAGAGGTCACTCTCGCGGGGCACAACCGTGGGAGGTGTACCGAGAGTTGGGAGAGATGGCGCGAGAGTGCCAAGCGAGAGTGACAAGTGTCATTCTCGCGAGGCACAATCGCCGAGATTGTACCGCGGGTAACCATTCTCAGGCGAGAGTGACAAGTGAGAGTGACATTGTCACTCTCGCGAGGCAAGGTCGCGGTCGGGGTGCAGACCCTTTAAAACCCATTTTCACGACCTAAAACTCATTTTATTGACTTGGGAACTAGCTTGGACGATTTTTCTTGGTGAGAGGTAGGGTTTCTCTTCTCTCTTCATTGATTGCCTTTGGTTAAGAGAATTAAATGCTTATTGGTGGTTCAATCTAGGTTTTCGTAAACTTTGACCCCAAGTGATTAAGGATTTGAAGCTTCAAGTGATTCTCATCATCTTCTTGTTCATCCATTCTTAGGGTTTGAATACATTTCTTGTAAGGTGAGTTCTTCCATTCCCTAAACCTCTATATGGTTGTATGTAGTAATATATTTATGGGATTTTGGTCATCCAAGTCTTTTAACATAAATGTGAGTGTGGAAGTTAGGGTTTTGTAATCCCAAGTATCAATGGGAGAAATGTTCATTTGGATTAAGATCTATGGCTTTCTATGTTTTCTACTCCCTTGATGGTCAACCTTAAGTCCATGGGATTTTGAAGAACCAAAGTGGAAAAACTAGGGTTTTTGGGAAAATGCAAGTATTGGTTTAACTAATGATAATTATAATTTTTATATGGTACATATATATATATATATATATATATATATATATATGGAATGTTGTTGTTGGGTTATGCTTTCTAGTCCTCACATTTATAAGAGTCAAGACTATGATTTGTACCATTGTATATATATATATATATATATATATATATATATGATCCAATTATATACATGATTAATATGAGTATGATATGTATTGGCATGTTTTGGGGTATTTGGCTTTTAGTGCAATGGATCCATAGGCACGGTGTTCCTATATCCCCGTTTTGGACATTGGGTTCACCACTTAGCACGGAATAGGCATCGGGTCACCATGATAAGTAAGGTGTGGACCTATACGGTCGGGCAACGTCTCATGGGCAGTAAGGTGTAATTCCCTTGTGCTAGAGTTCCCCGTTTTGGAACTCTCAATAGTAGACCTAGAGGGGTTGACTTGATGTTTTCGAGCAATAGACTTTGCGGAGTTGAGCTCATTATGTGATTGGTGTTCTTTGTACCGTATCTAATCACTAATGGTTATTTGCTTTGTTGGTTTTAGCTCATGGCTATATTCTCCGCGTGACTCCAAATGGGTTTAGTACTTTACTCCTTATTTGACCTGTTCTCACTAGGCCTTAGCCTAACACTTGTTCTTGTTGTCATGTTTAGCAGACTATCATAGCGGTGGGGCACGCCGGGACTGAGAGAACGACCTTGGGGTCGTGAGTGGTCTTTTTGAGGATATATAGTGACCATCATACAATTGATTTTGAAGACACACATTTTGGAAGTATAGCGACACCCGACCATAATCTAGTTACTTATTGTAGATTAGTAGGTTGTCGTCTTATGCTTCATTTATTGGGTTGTAATTACCGTACATTATACCCCGTTTGGGATGATACACTTGGGTTTTCGAAACGATTTACCTTATTTCACAGGTTTAAATTATCCCCTATTTTAGGGTGATAGAATTATTATATTTTCAAACGTTATATTGCCGAATTTTCGAATTTTATTTCCGCCTAAATTTTAGAGTGTTACAAGTTGGAATCAGAGCCTTAGTTTAAGTGAACTAGGTATGAAAGTAAGATGCCTAGACTTAAGTTGTGACTAACTAAGCTATGAAACATGAGATGGGGTAGAACTCTTAAGATAGGATGGTCTTAGGGTCGACGGAACTTGCACACGTTGAAAGTTGTAGTGATGGTAACGAGGACCCTTACGTATCACGTGTTCATAATTTCACTTAGCTAACGTTATTATGAAGATGTTTTACGTGAGCATACTTGATCTACTATTGTTATGATATTTGATAAGTGTAGTAGTACGTTTCCTTGCGTAAACTCTGTGAGCTCGTTTCTCATTCTACCATGTGTTTTGTGTGGCAAACTCATGGTTAATGCCAGAAACCGACCGGAAGGTCAAGAGGCCACAGTATCCATGGCCGACCAACCGCGGGTGACTACTGTGGAGGAACCCTCTCGTGTGGCAAATGTATTGGGCGGGGGACCCGAGCACATTCCCCGTCGCAACCTAGAAACAAATGAACCCATCATGGAGGAAGCGACGACAGAGATGAGAATGATGGATCGTATGATGCTGGATATGAACAGAGCTATGGCGCAACAGCATGAATTGTTCCTCAAACTCCTAGAGGACCATGACACCAACAACCGTAGGCATGAAACGGTGGATGAGAACATTGTTGTGGCAGGATCCGGGGGTACCGGACCTGTGATTCCCTCTAACGAGACCACAAACCCGGGGGTCAAGCAAGCTACAAGAAGTTGTACTTTCAAGGCCTTTCTGGGTTGCCGACCACCAGAATTTAAAGGTTCAGACGATCCGATAGCTTGTGTGAACTGGTTACGTGAGATGGAACAAGCTTTCTGATCGAGTGAATGCGAAGAGGAACAGAAAGCAGTCTTTGGCTTACAAATGTTGTGGGGCGCGACCCTCACTTGGTGGAACGTGTATTCCGCTTCCATCGAAACGACTGTCTTGGCCAAATTGACTTGGGCAACATTCAAGGAGAAGCTATTAGAGGAGTACTGCAACGAGAGGTCGATGGACCGGATAATGGAAGGATTCATAAACTTGAAGAAAGGTAACTTGTCGGTGAAAGAGTATAACCGTCTGTTCATGGACAAACTGGGGCTGGTGGGACATTTGGTCCCGACAGAGAAGGAAAAAATCAAGGTTTACATCAAGGGTCTTTCGTCAGACATGATGTCAATGGTACAGGTGTCAAAAGCCTCCACTCTTCGTGAGGCAATTGAAGAGGCACAACTTATGGAAGACGCTTACAACCTAGGGAAAGAGGAAGGTAGTTGTCAAGTCGAGAAGAGAAGATGGGAAGGGGGTTCAATGCCCTCAAAGAAACCTAGATATGCCAACAACAATCACCGTGGCGCCGACCCTAGGCGTGATCCCAAGTGGTCCTCCAAATGTCGGAGCAAGCACTACGGTCCTTGTAACTTCGTCCCTGGGACTTGCTACAAGTGCGGGAAACCCGGACATACGTTTAAAGATTGTCCCGTCAAGGGGCAAATATGTTTTCAATACAAGGAGCAAGGGCACGTCAGAGCGGAATGCTCAAAGTTGAAGACCGGAGGGGCCGGTGGGAAGAAAGTGGAACCTACAAAGGCATCTGTAAGAGCGTTCCAAATGACCGCAGAAGAAGCCAAGGCATCTACTGATTTGGTGTCGGGTACGTTTCTTCTAAACTCCGTACCTACGCGTGTGTTATTTGACTTGGGTGCTAGCTACTATTTCGTATAAGATGTATTTTTTCCAAAGCTTTCCATGTCTAAGAGCCGTTTAGAGGATGCCTTAGTGGTAGAAATAGCAAATGGTAGTCAAGTAGTAATCTGGGATATCGTGAGAGGTTGCACCTTTGATTTCGAGGGGAAGGAATTTCCCATAGACTTGATGTCTATGCAAATAGGTGGATTCGATGTAGTTGTAGGGATGGATTGGTTGTCTAGGAACCAAGCGGAAATCGTGTGCTCTAAGAAGGTGATCCGACTACCCGTTATGAATGGAGAGCCGATGATAATCTACGGCGAGAGAAGGAAAGGCGATGTGGCGATTATCTCTATGGTTAAGGCGCGAAAATGTTTGTCAAATGGATGCTCATCCTTCTTGGCGTATGCAATCTACACCAAGCTTGAGAAGAAGAAACTAGAAGATGTTAGAGTGGTGCGTGAATTTTCCGATGTATTTCCGGAAGATTTGCTCGACTTACCACCCGACCGATTAGTGGAGTTCCGTATTGACCTTATTCCGGGGGTGGCCCCGATTGCCCGAGCTCCTTATCGGTTGGTCTCTACAGAGATGCAAGAGATGATGGTGCAACTTCAAGACCTTCTTGAAAAGGGTTTCATTCGACCGAGCTCGTCGCCTTGGGGAGCTCCTGTCCTGTTCGTTAAGAAGAAAGACGACTCGATGCGGATGTGCATTGTAACACCCTCAAATCTGGAAATAGCAACTTATTTAAAATTTTCTAAATACATCAATAAAGGAATTATCTACAACCACAAATTAAGATTTAACCTCAATACAAACATTCATTCTATACAAAAGCCTATGATAATAACGGGTGCTACTAAAAACCCCATAATAGTCACTATCTCCAAAATTGCGAAAGACTTCACCAACTACTTACATTTGCACAAAGCTAAGGCTCAACTCTTCATGGCTGCTAGAACGAAAACCCAACTGGAACCTAATGCACATGCCGACAAATAAAAAGGTTAGGCTTAACGCCTAGTGAGCTCAAGAGTTTTCAACATATATAAAGATGTTTGTGAAAATAGATAATGCAGTTTAATTCATAATCTTTCAAAAGGTATGCTTTGAATATGCAAACGACTCGTTTTCCAATAATATGCATTTTAGACGGAGAACACCAATTTGGACATTTTCCAAATCAAACTACTACAAAATGATGACACCGATGTAAACCGCCCCTTCATAAATTAGCTTTAACCCAAAACTCACTAAAAGTGTAAATATAAATTGAACTCTCCATTTAAGAGGGTACGGTTAAACCTTATATTACAAAACACCCAAAACTCGGGTGGGGCATAATACTCAACCCATAAATCAAGGGTAAAACCCAAATACATGAAACGTCACCGAAAACTTGGATAATAAAACTCAATACCCAAAAACAACACCTTTCGGTGACGGGGGATTCCCGATTCCATAAAATGTGACGGTCCACAAAGTAAGCTCATTTTATGTTGTTATGACTAGTCATATAAACGAAAGTACACGCAAGAGATGTCAGGCTCAGTAGCTTTAAATGTACACCCACGAAAACACGAGTTCAACCCCGTCGGGTTCCTATGTCGAGCCCCTCATCTAATATCGTAGTACTTGAGCACGAAGGACTTATACCCACATCCGGTACCTTAACGTGCAGCACGAAGGACTTACACCCACATCCGGTGCCTAACGTGCCTCGACGTGGAAAACTAATCGTCCCAACGCCGGACAATAATAAACCAAACACGGGGTCATGACTCCCAATGCATCAAATAAGTTAAATAATACGCATAAGGCCCCAACAAGGCTCGAAGCTGAGCTACCAAAACTGGACTATTGTCCAAAAACCCCATCAAAATAACAATGCCAAGCCGCAGACTTAGCAACCCATTGACTCGTTAATAAATGAAATAAAAACACGATGAAACGCACTCACCCAACGGATATGCAACATCACGACCAAAAGTAAGATTAGTTCAAAACTTAACATTAATTGAGACAACCCATTTTCCAAATGAACTTATATCCTTATAATTTTTCCAAATGTCTCATAACACAAAATATGCATTTTCCAACTTTAACTGCTGATAAGAATGAAAATCATAAAATGAGACTATAAACATTCTTTCAAGTACCTCGCATAAAAGTGCAATTAATACTTTACAAAACATTCCATTTCATGAATGATGCATAAGACCCGACAACCATTTAAAAGTGTATTTCTTTGACCAATAATTTATTTATGCAATGAGACCTCAAAACACATTCATTTGTGACACATTTATCAAAATGCCCAAAATCCCAAATATGGGTATTATACAAAGTTTGTAAAGATTAAATACGTCAAATAATCAAAGATTAGCAATTAACCCAACATTTGATAATTTCATGTAGAACACATAAACACTTTAAAATAGACATTTTGGCATGTACAACGTTTTCACAAATCAACTTGAACTCACCTTGCTAGATTTAGGCTAAATCTAGATTTTACCCAACGAGCTCTTTTGAAGACCAGTTGAATCCTCAAGCCGAAAACTTCCAAAACCTAGATCCAAAGTTCCAACCCATAAATAACCATTTTCAACCATAAGGAAACGTTCTCCAAACATAAAAATACCAAGATCCCAAACAAGATCAAAACCTTAATTTCTTCAAAACCACCAAATCCGAGATTTGAGATATCGAACCTTAAGAAACCACCAATGGAGCATTTATAACCTTAATACAAGAAAACTTACCCTTGAAGACAAAGAGGCTTCCAAGAACACCCAATCCAACACTTCAACCCGAGCTCCCAACCGATGAACTTGATGAGGAAGAGGAAGATGAAGATGGAGGTTTTGTGGTTTAAGGTTCCAACTAGTTAGATGATGAAGAATCATGTGGTTCAAGGGGGAAAAACCATCAAAATGGGTTAGGGTTCGGTTTTAGTGTTTGGGAGAGAAAAGAGAAAAAGATGGAAGTGAGAAATGAGGAGAAAGGGTGAGAATTCAGACATTTTATGAGACAGGGGCCGCAGGCGACCTTGCCACGCGATAGTGACATTGTCACTATCGCGAGGGCACTCTCGCGGGGAATGTACCGTGGGTGGTACACCCCCGGCAATTGTGCCACGCGATAATGACACATGTCACTATCGCGAGTCACAATCGCGCCACACATACCGAGCCCCGAAAAAGGTCGAAACTCAAGATTCTCGCATAAGTCGACTCAAGGTTCGAAAGCACAACATTTACCACTCAAAAGATAGGCGGAAGGCGAAGAGATAACCAACGAAGGATGGAACTTGCTTTATGAAAAACCGGGTGTTACATGCATCGACTACAGAGAATTGAACAAGGTGACGGTGAAGAACAAATATCCGCTCCCAAGGATTGACGATATATTTGATCAAATGCAAGGCACGAGTTACTTCTCCAAAATTGATCTACGGTCGGGTTACCATCAAGTGAAGGTGGCGAAGAACGACATTCCAAAGACATCGTTTAGGACGCGATACGGTCATTACGAGTTTCTAGTAATGCCATTCGGCCTAACCAATGCACCAGAAATATTTATGAACTTGATGAACCGAGTATGCCGACCATTCCTCGACAAGTCGGTAATAGTGTTCATCGACGACATCCTCGTGTACTCCAAAGATGAAGCAGATCACGAGCATCACCTTCGGGAAGTTTTGGAAGTGTTGAAGAGGGAGAAGCTCTACGCGAAGTTTTCGAAGTACGACTTTTGGCTTCGAGAAGTGCAGTTTTTGGGCCATGTGGTCATGAAGAATGGAGTGAAGGTGGACCCCGCGAAGGTAGAGGCGATGATGAATTGGGAACCTCCCAAGAGTCCGTTTGAAATCCTAAGCTTCCTAGGATTGGCGGGATACTACCAAAGATTCATCAAAGACTTCTCAAAGATAGCTTCATCGTTGACGGCCCTAACGCGTAAGAATGTTAAGTTTGTTTGGACCGAGAGTCAAGAAAAGGCGTTTCGAACTCTACAAATGAAGCTTTGCGAAGCTCCAGTCCTATCCTTACCCGATGGGACGGAAGATTTTGTGGTGTATAGTGATGCGTCGAAAATGGGATTGGATTGTGTTCTTATGTAGATGGAGAAGGTGATTTCTTATACGTCAAGGCAACTCAAAGCCAATGAAGTCAACTACCCCACCCACGATTTGGAGTTAGCCGCGGTGGTGTTTGCATTGAAGTTATGGCGGCACTACCTCTACGGTACGAAGTGTACTCTTTACACGGACGACAAGAGTTTGAGGCATATCTTTGACCAAAAGGAACTGAATATGAGACAACGAAGGTGGTTGGAATTATAGTTATAATGTTTGGGGTTTGGGATAGTTGAGGTAGTCTGATGATTTTGGTTTTGGGGAAGTTGGGATTCATCTTTTTCAACCGGTGTCAAGTATGGATGAGTTGTGGATGTAAAGGATTGTTAATATTAGAATTTTTTTATAGTTGAGTAATTGTTCCATAGAGGGTATTCGGGTGTTCGATCGAGTCCCGGTCTCTATTGAGTGGGTAATGTCGAAAACCTATTTTTAGCAAGACCTAGTAATTCGACCGACCTTTGGGTTGGGGGACCGGGGGACCCCAGTCGTTGAAGACTTGGCACCGATTGACATTGACTCCGGTCGTAAGGAGACCGGTCGACGACGACCCCGGTCGTGAGGGAGACCGGTCGATGCTGAGTCCGGTTGAGAGGGAGTCCGGGCGAGAGGGAGTCCGGGCGAGAGAGAGACCGGTCGATGCTGACCCGGTCGAGAGGGAGTCCTGTCATGAGGGATCCGGTCGAGGCATGGGCCGCGGCCCATGTTTTTCTCCCTTGTGGGCTTCGGCAGTAGTGTTTGGCCCATTTGCGTTAGTTAGTTAAATCTGGTATCGAGAGATGGGTCGATGTTAATTAGTGGATCGAGATTTTGTTATTATTTAAACTTTGGGAGTAAGTTCAATTTAATTGGGTATTTAACCGCTTAGATTATAGTGGGTTAAGGGTCAGTTACCGTTGTGAACTAGAAATCATCGGAAGTTTACCGGTCAATGGTTTTCTTATAGGTTTTATTTCAAGTAGGCGCAAAGACTTAACCAAGGGGCACCAGGTGAGTTTTCTGAACTAAAGACTCTTGTGACGAAGAAATTATGTTTTATGTATGTGAGTATATAAACAAGCTTTGAAATGATGTTGTTTTAATATTTACCTGCGGTATTTATTTAAATGTAAAGTTGTCTTTCTATTATTGTTGCAAAGTTGGAAATGTATGCATACATGGTCATAAGTGTGTTATGCTCTAAGTCGGGGGGTGTGACCCGCCTATGCTTATATCGGGGGGTGTGTTCCATTTATGCCGTTGGGGGTGTGTCCCAACAAAGGCAGTGTGAGTCACAGACACACTGTCACCTTAGGGTGACGGTAGTGTGAGCTGAGAAGTTTGTTGAAAGTTTAAATGTTTTCCTCGAAACTGAAAATGGTATACTTTATGATAAATCCTTGAATGTATGTTAAGTTAAAAACTGTGTTAAGAGGGGACTCACTAGACCGTTGGTCTAACCCTCGCTCTTTCAAAATCTAAAAACCTTTTCAGGAAGGCGCCAGATAGAAGAATCGGTTAAGGGCAAAGAGAAAGCGTGTGAGATTCCCGATCTAGAAGACTCCGCATCTGTTAGACACTAAAGTTCTCAGTTGTGTATAGGTAGTGTCGGCAAATCCTATTTATTGATGTACATTTGGAGTCGTTTTGGCGTAAGACTTTTATATTTGTTATTATGCTAGTTTGGGTTGTTTCAGAAGAAGCTTCGAGTAGATCAGGAGGAGGTTGCACAACAGAAAACTAGAGTGCACTCGGTGGCTCGTGGATCCTTCGAGGGTGCCGTAACCACGGCTGCTGCAGCTACGGGGGTTCAGCAGCAGTCCAGCAGTTGTTGCCCGACCGCGTTACTGCTGTTGTTCTTGGTTTTAGGTGTTGTTTCGGCTGTTGTCATGTAGGGTGGGTCGGTTCAGCCGGTTGAGGTTTACTCCTGGGAAACCTCTTCGTCCATGTTCCGTTTTTTTTCCTTTTGTTTTCTGCTGTTGGCGGGGTTTGTGGTTATTTCGCTGTGTTTGTTTTGCTTTCGTTTTGCTCCTTGGTTGGCTTTGTCCCTTGGATTCTGCTGTTTTTGTAACACCCTTTGTAACACCCTAAAAATAGGGATAACAAAAATCCGGAAAACGGACAGGTGGTATACTAAAATTGCCATAGCAAGAGCCTCCCAAAAATGGGGAATATATAAATATAACCTGTTTAATCACAATTGTAGTTTAACGGACAATTAACAACAACCAACTAATCTAATTTCTACTTCTAGAAAAGAGATTACAAAAAGGGTTGTCATCTATAGACCCAAACGGACTATATCCAAAAGTATAACGCGTCCATGTGCAATTCCCCAAGATCTCACCCCAAAGCAACTAAACCTGTTTAAGACCGCCGCCGCTAGAACCTGAGATACACATCGACACCAAACAAGTGTTAGGCCAAAAAGCCTAGTGAGTTGAACAATAATAAGCATGCATGATCAGTTACAATTCTTATCAGCAGTTAACCAAAGTTCAACTAATGTGGAGTCAATAGGGGAGACCCATAGCACCAATCAAGTCCCACCCAAGAGTCGATATACCTTGATGCCCTTAACAAGGAACACCCCAAAGGCCCGGCCCACCTGAAGACTATCGCTCAGAAAATTCCCCGAGTGGCGGAGGTCTAGGCACATACCATCACAGTGGCGCCCGAGACTATATCCTCCTAGTGTACTGACTTGGTTCGTCCACATAACATTTATAAGGGGTCCTTTAGATATATTGCAATCCGCATATTTCAATACCAACTACGGGTATAATATTACCACCTTATCCTCATAATGTCCAACAAAAGACCCAATGTAGATCATGCTCATTATGCATATAATCATAACACCAAATTAGTGTTCCAACTAGAATTATCACCATGCCCATATATGCATACATTTTAACATATCAAGGTACCCACATTATGTATCCATGAAACAAATCCCAAATAATGATACATATAACAATAATAATGGCACCTCACCAATATACACATTTCCAACTATTTTCACCAAGAAAACCCAAATACTTGAACACCTAGAGATAAGATAACAAATAGAAGATTATGATGTGTATCTAGTTTTAACAAAGGTTTAGTAAACTCACAATCTAGGTTTTGAACCCAAAACCTAGAAAATATGGAAACCCTAGAAGTTGAAGGATGAACTTGAAGGTGAGAAGTGAGAATCTCGAAGAACACTTCGATGAGGACCCTTGGATGAAGCTTGATGACCACTTAATGCTCCCAACCACCCAAAAGCTTAGAAGTAAATGTGGTAGATGATGAAACCCTAAAAATCGCCTCTAAGAAAAGCTCTCCCGTTTTTTGTAAAGTGATAGAGTGTGAAATAAGACTGCCCAAGGTGTTTTAAAAACAACCAGACCACGCGGGCGATAGTGCCCGGCGATAGTGCCTTGGCACTATCGCGGGTCACAATCGCGAGGTTCCCCCGCTCTCGGTTCACTTTGGGCGATAATGCCCCTAGCGATAGTGCCAGGGCACTATCGCGTGGCACAATCGCTGGACACCCCCAGCCCGCGGTACCATCTGGGCGATAGTGCCCTCCGCGATGGTGCCAAGGCACAATCGCGGGCACAATCGTCGACCTCCCAACTCGGCCCGAAAACTTAACCGAAAACAATAACGAGCACAAAGTTTGAATGATTAAAGGTAGTAAATCAATATGTGACATCTTAACATAACCCATGATCATAAAATGCACGTAAAGACGCGTATGAACACACATAACGAAATTAAGGCATTAAAGGAGACAAAATACTTACCTTAAGAATTTACGGGTGTTACACCCTTAAATCTGGAAATAGCAACTTATTAAAAATTTACTAAATACATCAATAAATAAATCATCTTCAACCACAAATTATGACTTAACCTCAATACAACCATTCATTCTATACAAAAGTCTATGATAAGGACGGGTGCTACTAAAACCCCATAATAGTTACTATCTCCAACGTTGCGGAAGACTACACCAACTACTTACATTTGCACAAAGCTAAGGCTCGACTCTTCATAGGATTGCTAGGACCAACTCCCAACCTTGAAACCTGATGCACATGCCGACAAGTAAAAAGGTTAGGCTTAACGCCTAGTGAGCTCAAGAGTTTTTAACATATATAAAGATGTCTGCGAAAATAGGTAATGCAGTTTAAGTCATAATCTTTCAAAGGTATGCTTTGAATATGCAAACGACTCGTTTTCCAATAATATGCATTTTAGACGGAGAACACCAACTTGGACATTTTCCAAAACCAACTACTTTGAAGATAATGACACCAATGTAAACCGCCCCTTCATAAATTAGCTTTAACCCAAAACTCACTCAAAGTGTAAATATAACTTGAACTCTCCATTTAAGAAAGTACGGTTAAACCTTATATTTCAAAACACCCAAACACGGGTGGGGCATAATACTCAACCCATAAATCAAGGGTAAAACCCAAATATACAAAACGTCACCGAAAATTTGGATAATAAAACTCAATACCCAAAAACAACACCTTTCGGTGACGGGGGATTCCCGATTCCATAAAATGTGACGGTCCACAAAGTAAGCCCATTTTATGTTGTTATGACTAGTCATATAAACAAAAGTACACGCAAGAGATGTCAGGCTCAGTAGCTTTAAACGTACACCCACGGAAACTCGAGTTCAACCCCGTCGGGTTCCTATGTCGAGTCTCTCATCTAATATCGTAATACTTGAGCACGAATGACTTATACCGCACCCGGTACCTTAACGTGCAGCACGAAGGACTTACATCGCACCCGATACCTAACGTGCTTCATCCAATAACGCCAACAAGGCTCGAAGTCGAGTTACCAAAACTGGACAATTATCCAAAGGCTCCAAATCAAATAAAATACCAAGCCACAGGCTTAGCACCCATTGACCCATTGATAAAAGAAAATAAGAATACGATAAAATGCACTCGACCAACGGATATGCAAACACCACGACTAAAAGTAAGACTAGTTCGAAACTCAACATTAGTTGAGGCAACCTATTTTTCAAATGAACTCATACTCTTATATCTTCCAAATGCCTCACATAAAAGTGCAAGTAATACTTTATAAAACATTCTATTTCATGAACGATGCATAAAATCCGACAAACATTTAAAAGCGTATTTCTTTGACCAAAGATCCATTCATGCAATAAGACTTCAAAACACGTTCATTTATGACACATATATCAAATGCCCAAAAATCTCAAATGTGGTGTTATACAAAGTTTATAGAGTTAAATACTTCAACTAATCAAAGATTAACAAATACTCAAACATTTGATAATTTCATGTAAAACACATAAACACTTAAAATGGACATTTTGGCATGTACACCGTTTTCACAAATCAACTTGAACTCACCTTGCTAGATTTAGGCTAAATCTAGATTTTACCCCGCTTTGAACTCCTTTGAAGAAACTTGAATCTTCAAGGTCAAAACTTCCATAACCTAGATCCACAAGTATCCAACCGTAAATAACCATAATCAACCATATAGAACCATTCCCCAAATACTTATCATCAAAATCTCCACTTCGGGTAAAACCCTAATTTTAACCCAAAACTCCCAAAATACTTCCAAACCGAAATTAGAGAAAGCAAACACTAGGGAACCATCAATGGAGCATTTATAACTTATATCAAGGTTTAGAAATGGAAGGGATACACTTACCACTTAGGTTTTGATGAAAACCTAGAAAACCAAGTTCTTGAAGATGGAGGTGATGATGATGAACTCTTGATCCTAGCTTCCACTCCACCACTAAATACTCTTGAATTTACCCAAAACTAACAATCTAACCTTGAAAAGCTCTCAAAATCGAAACCATAGCATTTTGAATCACCCAAAACGGAGTTATGGTGAAGGAGAAATGAGCAAATGAAGAAAACCCCCAAAAATCGGATTTTTAACTTCCAGACTCGCTCCGCTAAAGTGCCTGGCTAAAGTGACATATGTCACTTTCGCGAGGCACTCTCGCGCCAAATGTACCAAGGGTTTTTAGACTCTCAGCGATAGTGCCAATCTAAAGTGACAGATGTCACTTTCGCTAGGCACTTTAGCCAAGCTTGTACCGATCGCTGTTTTGGCCATAACTTCTTCGTTTTAGCTTCGTTTTCGCTCCGGAAAGAACCGTTGGACTCGTAATTGAATTCTTTATCCATTAAGACTATAAAATCTATAATTCAAGTCCAAGATCATATAGCTTATTTTTCCCCTTAAAATACTGATTTCTGCATTAGCTTGAAATGATACATTTCGAAATTCGGGGTGTTACAGTTTTGGTGGTTTGGTTGGTAATATATTGCTTGCTTTTCAAAAAAAAATATATGTTATTTTGCATTTATAAAACTATAATAATTGATTAACACGTTTTATTAAATATATATATGATACAGGGGGAATTCGAGCGTTAATAAGAAATTTTAATAATAATTGGGAAAAAGGAAAATGGGATCGAAGAGAAAAACGAGCACGAAAGATGCTCGGAATTTGATATCGAAAAAGAGGCAAACATAAAGCACCGAATATAAAGAGAATTGCGATAAAGATCGAAGAGGCGGTCGAGAATTGCAAACAGAACCAAACGCGAGTTTCATGCGACCCAAGTCGCATGAAACCCGCCCACCACACTGTGATTCACAGTTTCCTTCCAAACATTGTGACCATGCATTCCTCAAATTCCCTCACGTGACCATGCATTCCCTATCCATTAAGAAGTCTTTTTTTTGTTATCTTCCATGATTAGCTTTATGTTAATTATCTTTAGATTTAAATTAGATTTTTTTAATTATCTTTCCTAGTTAAATTAGGATTAGTTTTATTTATTTCCTTTTAATTATGTTTAGGTTTAATTAATTTCGTAATTATCTTTTTCTTAATTTAGATTATAAATAGGATAGCTAGGTTTTTTTGTTAATCGGTTCAATTATTCAATAAAAGTTTAGCTTTTTAGAGAGTATTCTCTTGAGTTTTCGAGTTTTACGCATCGTAATTCTCAACCGTTAAAGGGTTTAGATGCTTGTCGATCCTTCCGCAAACCTACGTTGCGTCAAGATATTAGAAATATTATTCACTTATTTCATGTTTGGTAAATATGTTATTAAGCGAATAACTCATCGGCTGTATTAAGTCACAAATAAATTGAAAATTAGGTTAAATTAGTTGCCATGACTTTTAAATTTGTTAATAGGGATTTTTATAATTTCTTTATTCGAATACTCACCTAGAATAACTGAACACATCGAGTTCAACCTTGTACTTGTAGATTGTCTAGCAAATTCATAGAATTATCAGATAAACAGATATAAGAGCATCCACAGTGTGCTCGTCGAGAGGTTTTTGCGAGCTTTTTAGGAGGTTTTTCAAAAAGCAAAAACCTCCTTTTGAGTTTTTCACATAGTGGAGAGGTTTTTCAATTGAGGTTTTTCGTCATAGGTCGTAATTATACGACCTGCTTTTTCGTAGCCTTTTCGTATTTAATCAGTTTTAACTTTATAGAATTTTATAAAAGTTTCGTATTTAATCAGTTTTATTTATTAATATATTTAAAGTAATCCTATTTACAATAAGAAATTTATATATAATATATATTGTATTAAAATATTTAAAAAAATTATGTAAAATATATACATAATTAAATTAATAATACTTTCTTGATATAAATAAATATGTATTTGTATGAATTTTATTGTATTTATTTTTATAAATAAGAATAAAAATGATATAAAATTAAAATAATGGGACCTTGAATAGTTTAAAAAGGTAATGAAAAAGTTTGGGTGAGGTTTTTCACATAGTGGAGGTATATAAAAGTTTTTAAGTTGTTGAGGTGTCAATAATGTGTAAGAAAAAAACTATAAAAAAGCTTGGTGAAAAACACATACACTGTGAATGCTCTAAGCTTATGTATTTAAGATTGAAAAAAAAGGTTGACTTGCCTATAGATACAAATATATAACTATTTATGTGTGACACCCTATCTTCGAAAACCTACCTTAGTTCCCAATAAGATAAAAATTCATTAATGCTTTGTTACAAAATCGAGTTTGACCACCCGTAGGTGTATAAAAGTTGGCTATTACGTATTTATCTATACATTCTTCTCTAAAAATTGTCTTGTTTCATAATACAAGATTTAAAAACAGATTTACGAAAAAACACTGGTATGGGTCAGTTTAAGGGGCTGTTTTTTTTTTTGAACGGCCAAAGGACATTTTATTACCAACCCATAAAAATGTACAAAGCTTGAACGACAAGAATACCAATCCGAATCTTACAAGTTACAACAAAAGGGAATAAAAACGCAGCCACTAATTGGAACATTTGGAACCCAGGTTTGCGAGAATCAAACCGAGATACTCTGTATCCAATCGCATTTCAGAGCAACCGCTACGACCAGCACCAAAGGAACGCAGTGATGAAAAACAGGACAAGCCCCATCGGTCTCCATAAACAGGCTGATAATTGCAATGTTGCAGCCTCGGATCCAAGCGAATCTTCCGTCAACCAAATACTTGCACCACATTTATATGTCCCGACTAATAACACGGAGAGTTGTTCTAGAACTGAAGATCCTTCTTTGTACCAGGTAACTCTCGATGAGGCAAACACCGACATCGCAAATACCTAGAACAAAAACAGAAAAGGACAGTCACGAGCCGCAGCCTCCAGCAAGCATAAGCTTCTTCCCGAAAACTATTATCGAGACAGATTTAGGCTCAACAACGCAGCTACCAGCAGCAAAAAAATCGCAAATTTCAACTTTTCTATAGCTGTTATTCACTAGGCACGGATCAGAGGATCCACCAGCTGGACCCAAACTCAGACAACACCTAGGTTGTGCCATTGACAGCCACCATATCTTATCCAACCCCCCCCCCCCCCCCTGCAGACATGCCCGAACGCACTCCGTAGACCCTCTGAAACAGCCCCGTACTGAGCAGGCTACTACCCTTCGGTGACCAAACCCAGCAGGATCTGATCATAGCCTTGCGATCACCATCTATCCCACCTTTGTAGCTATGCCAACCAAGGGCTCGATATCCAATTTGCCCAACACTAGTACAAAAAGTCACTTTGGCCACGGTTAAAAACCGTGGCCGTAGGCCTTTCACCACGGTTTTTTTTCATGCCAAAACGTAGCCTATTCTTGCGTGACTATTGGTACCTTATGGCCACGTTTAAATTGTGTCACTATATCACATGAAAAAACGTAGCCATATCATAAAAACCGTAGCCATAACGTTATCAAACAAATTGGTAGTTTAGTATTTTTCATATAACCGTGGCCATAAACTACGTATAGTCACGTTAATTCATCTTAACTGTGGTCATTTCATGACATATGGTTATGCTTATTTTGTAAAACCGTGGCTATTGGTTATGTTTTTGCTACATAAAATAGTTGAAACTATGGCTATTAGTTATTCTTTTCCTATACAAAATAGTTAAAACCGTGGTCATAAGCTACTTATGGCTACACAATTTGTTTTTGTGATGGCCATTAATCATTTTATAGCCACATATATTTATTTTAACCATGACTATAAACTACTTATAGCCACATAAGTGTTTACCGTGACCAGTTTATTTTAACCATGCAGAGTGTTGGGATTGAACCCTAGACCTCTAGCTAAGGGAAGTTTTAACTTAACCACCACAAACCATCCCACCAATTGTTTATTTGTGTTATAAATTTAAATTTAACTTAACCACCACAAACCATCCCACCAATTATTTATTTGTGTTATAAATTTAAATTTAAAATATTTTAGGGCACCCTTAAAATCAAGTGGGTGCACACCTTCAAGACGCCTATATGTTTTTCCTTTACTGCAATCAAGTGAGCGGGTGCATGGGACCCCCCTCCCATAGTTGTAGGTCCGCCCCTGCATATACTTACGATGAATTTGTAGCATCGTGAATACTAGTAACATTTAGGACACACATATATAGTAAATTTGTGGCTATAAGCTACTTATAGTCACACAATTCACGACCATTGATTACCTTAAAGCCACATGAATTTATTTTAATCGTGACCTTAACTCTACTTATTACCACGCAAATTTGATATTTACCGTGGCCAAATCATGACATAAATTTATGCAAAATAATTATAATTGTGGCCAAACGTTTACTTTTTTTGTCGCACAAAATGATAAGCAAATGGCGTATATTTAAAACCGTGGCTATCAGTTAACTTTTGGTCACACACAAAAATAATAATTTTGGCCATAAACTACTTATTAGCCACACGAACTACATTGTTAGAAGTATGACTACCGGTTACCTTGTGGACACATATGTTGGTTTTACTTTTGGCGACAAAACTGATAAAAAAAACCGTGAATAATTCATGACATATAGTTACAATTAAATTTGAGAACCGTGACTATTGGTTAATAGTTTATCACACACAATAATAAAAACCGTGACGATAAATTACTTATTGGTTACATGAACTGAATTGTTAGAAACATGACTATTGGTTACCTTTTAAAGGTTTGAAGGCGGGAACCTATGGCCCCGTGGTCCCCTTTTGGAGACCCTACAGACCCTAGCCCCATGAATCTGCACCGGAAAAGTCACCCTGTCTCCCCCAGGATTCGAACCCTGAATGGGAACTACTGGCAGGAGCATTTGCGGATGGGAGCTGGCCACTAGGCCAAAGACCTAGTGGTTATTGGTTACCTTTTAGCCATCGACTTGTTTTAAACGTGACCTTAACTATATACTTTTAGCTATAAAAGTTTCATACTAACCGTTGCCAATTCATGACCTATAGTTACGCTTAATTTGTAAAACCGTAGCTATTTGTTACCTTTTGGTGACTCAAGATAACGAAAACAGTGGTCATAAACACCTTGCCTTTTGGCCACGTTTAATAAGGTTTCGTGACGATATATATTTTATTTTTAGCCACAGAAAATTGGCTTCATGTGGCCGTATGTTTATCTATAGTCACAAACAATAACCGTCACAACATAAAGTCATGGTTAAGACAAAAAACAGTGACTATATGTCTATATATGGCCATGGTTTTTGACTGCTATTGGCCACAGTAAAAAAGGTGTCACCATATCGAAACATTTAGTCACAATTTTATTAAAACCGTGACATTATGTTTGGATGTGTTTGTTAATGGTCACAATTATTGAGTTAAGTCAAGGCTAAAACAACATTCTAATTTTATTTATGACTTTTGGCCACGGTTTAATTAAAGCTTAACCGTGGCTGATTTGTATTTCCAAAACCGTGGCAAAAGGTCATCTTTGTACTAGTGCAATCACAGGCAAGAAGACGGTCCCTCTTTGATACCCATTCGAACGTTTTTATCTGAAATTCAAAAAAGCGCTCCAATATCTTTCTTCCATCTCTATCAAAAACCAGTCGATTACGGTTGGCCTAGATCATGTACACCAAACACCAACTTACCGCTTCCCATCTACGTGCTCCTTTCTCGTTACCGTTCAACTGTACCGCTACTCCGAACAGATCTGTCAATGATGCCACCGAGCCTAAACTTAAATTTCACCACCTCCCCACTTCTAGCCACAACTTTTTAACCTCCTCACAGTTGAGAAAAACGTGATCTGTCGTCTCGAGCTCTTTCTCACATCTCGGGCATAACTTAGATGCTATCTCGAAGCCAAAATTATCCGGCACTACCCTCGTTGGAATCCTCCCTAATGATTTCATTAAGAGGTAACCTCTGAATCATTAAGAGGTGAATTTTGTTTGGTAAAAAAAATATCTGCCCCTTAATTATTCCAAAACCCTCTGAATGATTTTGTATTCTGACCCTACCTTAACCATTCAGCACCTTGATTTTATTATGAACAATTAGCAAACAATCATATTTAATTTTGCACTATATCATAAGAGCCTCTTAATCATTCTGATCACTTAATCATTCTATACTAAACCATTCAGCAACTGCCAAAAAAACCCTAAGTTTTAAATGTGTGTGTTTGGTGATTAAAACTAAAAAGGGAAGTGGAAAAGCAATGTGGGGTTGGTTATCTCGTGAAGAACAAGTGTCGACCATCTTTTTTTTGGTTTGTGATATGAAATGAGATGTCCTTTTCTCAGGTGATACATCATATGACCCTTGTCATGTTGTATGTCTTATTTTTTTCATTTACCTCATTTTGTTTACCTCTTAATAGTTTCATTAAGAGACAATATTTGAATCGTTAAGATGTGAATCTTGTTTGGTAAAAAAAACCTCTTAATGGTTCTAAAACCCTCTGAATGGTTTTTTATCTTGGGTCTCCCTTAACCATTCAGCGCCCTAATTTCATTCTGAACAATTACCAAACAACCATATTTTGTTTTGCAATATATCATAAGAGTCTCTTAATCACTTTACACTAAACCATTCAGCAACTGTCAAACAACCTTTTAGTTGGTATAGTTTGCTAGAGGTCATATAAAATACAAACCACATCAATCCTACAAACTGTATAAACTAATCTCAATTGTTCATGTAGATCATTAACTCAATGTCAACGACATAGATTAAATCGGTTCCAAAATTTACTCAATTGCCTAAAAGTATTTTTTAATTACACAAAATCAAGTGCCAAGATTAGTTTGTACCATATACATGGTTTGCATTTGAAATCTCTAGTTTGCTATATGGTTCAAGATTTAAAGTTAAAACTTTTTTTTATGTTTATAATATATAATATTTATATACAGTAAAACTTACACATACTTTTCAGTTTTTATGAGAGTTGAGCCATTGATAATCGAGGAGGTTAGATTCTTCTAGTAACACAGGTGTCGTTAGGTCATTTACGAAAGTTATTAACGATAAAACACCAAATAATAGTGGCACATAATTAAACAAAATGAATTTTGAAAATAAAATGAAGGAATTGAAGATGGTTAAAAGCATAATTGAGATAAAAAGTAAGAATGATAAGTTGAATGTTTTGAGGCTATTTGGCCGAAAGTTGAGTGTGTTGATGGATAAGAATTAAGAATACGTGTAATCATTCAAGGGAAAGAGTCTTGATGAATCGTGAAAGTACCAAATTTGATGTTGACCCTTGAATAATTATATTGTTCTTTTCTTTCTTATAAATTGTAACTGTGTTATCATTTATGTTATCAAATTTCATTAAAATGGAACAAAAATAAGACAACTGACATAGATATATAAGATAAAGTAATCAAGGGGTATCAAATAAACCGATAATGGAATCAATTATTCAATCAATAACAAGGTCCCGATACATCGAAATGATTATAACACAATTTCAGGGGTAAATAGGTAATTCTAATTTTATCATACTAAATATGTAAGTAAACTAGAATCAAAAGCTTAAAAATAAAACATGTCAAATGTTGTACATTTAAACAAATAAATTGTCCATTATGATTTCATGCTACCAACTTTTACATATTGTAGAGGGAAGTTAAAAACGAGAAGATAGTCAAAAGAAAAGAACAGCACGAAAATATTTATATCACATGTAAATAATAGGTTGCCTACATAACTATTATCTTATTTTGACTTTGTTCTAGTTTAAACCCAACCCACGTGTCATTATCTTATCTAAGATATAAAAATTTTAATACCAAAAAAATTGATTTTTACGACCCAGGTGATACAAAACTAGTCTCATCGCTTCTATTTTAGTAAATGTCATTGTTACCTTCACTTGGAGAGAACATGATCTCCCAAGCCCGTTTTCTGTAAGCAAAAAAATCCCCACCTTTTTCGGACCCAAAACGGGTTGGGTTATGAATGTAAAAAGTAGGTCCGATCAGATTTCTACAAACCGGGTGTTAACCAAGCCTTAATTTTTTTGGGCCTGGGCTCGAGCTTGCTACGCCTGGGATATATGGAGCCTGGATTTGGGCTTGGGCTTTTTACATCTCTACTTTCACTTCAATAATATTATAGACGTTCAAGATTGGTGTAGCATCTTTGTATCACCAATAAAGCATCTTGCCAGTGTATTCTTGGTTAAGTCTGTTTGTGATTCATTTCAAATCAATACCAATTAACTTTTGGTAAACAAAAAAGGTGTAAAAGGCCTTTTAAGTCTAAGAGACTACGGGGCTGTTTGTTTACCTCTTAATGAAACCATTAAGAGGCAACCTTTGAATCGCTAAGAGGCGAATCTTGTTTGGCAAAAAAAACGGTTTGACCTCTCCTTGGTTCCAAAAGCCTCTGAATGATTTTATATCTTGACCCTCCCGTAACCATTCAGAGCAACAATTAAAAAACAACCGTATTTCATTTTGCACTATATCATAAGAGTCTCTTAATCATTCTGCACCAAACCATTCAGTAACTGTCAAACAGCCCCTACATAAAACATCATTTTACATAAATACTTTAGATCTTCTCACCGATAGACATAAAGGGGTTGTTTGTTTTAAAAAAAAAAAAAACCTCTTAATGGCTCTTAAGTCTGAATCAAGTCTGAATCGTTCAAACCTTTTTACACACCACCTCTTATTAATCATAACTAAAATAAGACTTCAGACTTTAGACCTCTTAAAAAACAAACGGCACCAAAATCTCTAAGGAAGATCACTACAACATGCCAAATTCAAACCTAAAACATACTTAACCCGCCTAATCCGTTGGAGTTGACATCCCATGTCACTAACATAAATTATCAAATCATATCCAACATCATCTTAAAATAAGCTTTCTATTCCATTTTGATATACGATCCTATTTATTACCTGTTAACCGCCTCTTATCAGATAAGAGGTGCTTTATAAGAAGGGATGATGTTTACCAACACACTCTGACCCACTCTGACCCAATGCTTCAGTCAGCGATTACCCGGACACCTGGTAAACCATTTTCAGTCTGCATTTACCCAGACCGCAATGTTAGTCGGTTACTACCTACCCAATTTGTGTTGGTAAACAACCACTAAGTTTCGCCTTTTGATTCAGCTGAAGGTCATCATTCTACACAACTGCTTAAGATTACCATTTAAGTACCTACCTTCTCTCCTGATGATCTTTTGTAGTTTTAGCCGATCCTTCTACCAGCGAGATATACGAAGCATAATCATAAACGAGTCCTTTCTCACTACGTAATCTCTCAAAAGCCTCGGGATCTCCATACTTACAGTGACCTTCCAAGAGGATATTGTACGTAATGTCATCTGGAAACACACCCAGATCAAGCATTGACCGTAAGAGCTTATTTGCATTTTTCATTTGGCCAATCTTACATAATCCATTCATCAGCACGTTATACGTTATAATTCCTGGAAAAAGTCCATCCCTACGCATCTCATTCAGCAACCGGAAGCCCATCTTAACATCTCCCTTCTTACAGAACCCATCAATGACCATCGTGTAAGTTGCATCATCCGGTTTTAAACCCGATTTCTTCATTTCCCTCAATAACTTTTCGGCATCAAAAACTAATCCTTCCCTACATAAACCCGATATAAGGGCTGTGAATGCCACATTATCAAGATCAATGCCTTCATTCACCATTCTCTGCTTATTTTCAAGTGCTAATCGCAAATCTCCCTCCTTGCAACATCCATCAAGAAGAGATGTGTATGTAATCTTGTCGGCCTTCAATCCTTCCCGAGTCATTTCATCGATTAGATTCCTAGCTTCACCAATTCGACCGCTCTTGCAAAGGCCATTAATAAGGGTGTTGAAAGTAATCAAATCGGCTTTCACACCTCTAATCACCATTTTGCAGTACATCTGCATAGCCAAATCAATCTTTGCATTTCTACACAAACCATTAATCAAGGTCGTAAATATAACATCATTGGGGACAAAACCCCTTTTACACATTTCATCAAACAGTTGATGTGCATTACCTAATCTACTTTCTTTACATAACCCATTAATCAAAACACTGTATGTAAATACATCAGGATCAAGACCACTCCCTTCAATAACCTTCTTCAACCTAAACGCTTCATCCAATTTACCCGATTTACAATATCCATTCAACAAAGTATTAAAACTAACCAGACTCGGCCTTAGTCCCCATTTAGGAATTTCATCGAACACTATTTTAGCATCCCTAATCATACCTTCCTTAGAAAACTTATGCATCAAATTATTGAAAGTATACACATTTGGAGGATACCCACATCCCAAAATCTCCAAATAGAAACCCCAAGCAATCGAATTGGAATTCGATTTCATCAAACAGTCAAGAACTCGTCCACAAGACCGAAAAGAAACCCAAATTTTTTGCTCTTTTGCCAACCGAAAGCATTGAATAGCATCGGAAATAAACCCATCATCTACGTAACAGTTAACCAGAGCATTAAGCACAAAATCAATATATTTTGTACCTTTCGTTTCGATAAACGCTCGGAAGACAGAAGCAGCGGAGTGTTTTCCTTTTCGTGAGACTAGGAAACGGAGTAAAGATTCTGCTTGCGGTAACATTTGATTGGCGGAGAGGAAATTGATCATGGTGAAGTAAGATTGGATGGTGTGGCGAAATGGGGGTTGAGTTGATAGCCATTTGAAGAAGGAGAAGAGTGCGTGTGGGTCAAGAGAGTGTGGGTTTAGGTTGATTAGGTCGATTATGTGAGAGGGTTTGAGAGAAGGGAGGAGTTTACGGAGAGAGGTTTCGAGGGGATTAGATGTGTTGATGATGGCTTGGGAGAGAGTTGTAAGAAGTGGGTCTATGTGTTGGTGGTTGAGGGATGACGGCGGAGCTGTGTACCAGGTGGTGGTGGCGGCGGTGGCGGAGAGGAGGCGGATGAATTGGAGTTGGAACGGAGGCGCGCAGTGGAGACGGAGTCTTGTGAAGGCATGCATAGTCATGAAGACGAATGTTGCGTTTTGAAGCTATATGGAATTATGTAGGTCGTTGGACGGTTCAAACTAGCAGAACCAAGTTAAACCGGACCGTTTTTTTAGGGTTTGAGCGGTCTGGCGGTTCGGTCCGGTCTGAAAAATAACCAAACCGCTCGGTCCGGTCTAGTCTACGGTTTGACCCTTTTTTTGAGCGGTCTGGACCGAATCGATCACCAAAAATACGCATGTTCTAATCATATTTAGTTTTTATGTTATAGGTTCAACTTTTATAACTTAATTAAAAAAAGTTCGTCAAAGAATTATGTCTTTAGTTTTCATTTTCTCAATTGACTGGGTTATCTAAATTGACAAAGTTTTAAGATCCATTAAAAATTCAAATTTAAATCCAAATCGTCTTTCGACTTCATTAATATTTGTCCAAAATTCAACCATTGTTGTTGGACTTGTTTAACTTTTTTTCAACTTGCTCAATGTTTTTTTATAATTTTATATATAAACGTTCTTTTATAATTTGATATAATATTTTCTAATAATGTTATATTAGTAGAAATTTTATTTTAGATATAGAGTTTATTTTTTTTAGTTTAAATCCTATAAGAGGCCCAAACCGCCTAAACCGGTCAGACCAGACCGCCTTTTTGTGGTCTCGTTTGACCGGTTTGGTCACTTGCTACCAAACCGCTCGGTTTGAAAATTTCCTAAACTGCCATTTGTGGTTTGGTTTGTGGTTTGGGGGTTAAACCGTCCAAACCGGACCGCGAACACCCCTAATCACAATCATCGATTCAAATCATAGGGATGTTTGGCGGTTGCTAATGATTTGGTGCATAATTATTAAGAGGCAGGGACTGTGTGACAGTTGCTGAATGGTTTAGATCAGAATGATTAAGTAGTCTGAATGATTAAAAGGTTTTTATGATATAGTGTAAAATGAAATATGGTTGTTTGCTAATTGTTCATAATGAAATCAGGGCTCTTAATGGTTAAGGGAGGGTTGGGATACAAAATCATTAAGAGGATTTTGGAACCATTAAGAGGCAACACTTTTTTTGTCAAACAAGATTTACCTCTTAGCGATTCAGATGTTGCCTTTTTAATAGAACCATTAAGAGGTAAACAAACAGCACCGTAGTATGATTAAGAGGATTTTATTATATAGTGTAAAATGAAATATGGTTGTTTGTTAATTGTTCACGATGAAATTAGGGCTATCAATGATTAAGGGAGAATCAAGATACAAAATCATCCAAAGGGTTATGTAACATTTAAAAGACAGGTTTTTTTTGTCAAACAAGATTTAAATGTTGCCTCTTAACGTTTAAAGAAAATAATTAAATATTTAGTTAATAGTTAAATATTTTTATGATAATATCAATGTTGTTTTTTAGACTATGAAAATGTGAAGTTTAAGGCTTTATGCATTATCTTAGATTGAGTAAACTCTAATTTTGGTCCTTCAGGTTTAATGCAATCTTTAAAAGTAGGACTTAAACTTTGATAACTGTAGAAATGGTCCTCGTGATTCTCATTTTGCTTTGAAAATGGCCCCTGTCACTAACTCTGTTAATTAACGTCCGTTAAAAAATGGGTATTTTTGTCTTCTCATTTAATATATTGTATTTAAATAAATATATAATATGTGTATATATGTGTGTGTGAAATCTCACAGGGATGAACGCATCCCAACATCACCGGGAAAACCCCCCATCGTCGACCAAACTCTTCGGTTTTCTCCTCCATCAGTCCATCTCCACTTTCTGGCCACCTCCACCCCTTCCTTCCCCCCCCCCCCCCCCCCTCTAAATCTCACAGGTGCCCCAAATCCCCTCACAAAATTCAAATCCATGGAGAGTTAGTTCAAATGGAAGTATCAAATACAAAAAGAGTAGAACAATTAAGGGCTAGAATGATTGTAAGAAGAAAAGTAATTTCGAGAAAACTACTTTTCAATTGAAAAGAAATGTTTCGCAACAATCTATTACCAATTTCAATTCATCTGCTAACCACATAATTCATCGAAAAAAAGATGATTTTTTTACAAAAAGTAAAACCTTAACACTGAAGCGACATCAACAAAAACCCTAAACCCCCAAATCTAAGAACTGGTAAACTTGGTGACAACCTTCGTTCCCGTAGATACAACATGCTTTTCCAACTCACCTCGAAGAACCAGCCTGACCGCCATCTAAATCTCCCTGGATGCAACCGTCAGCTTTTTGTTGTACCTCGCAAGCCTGGAAGATTCCTGAGCAAGCTTCTCGAAAATGTCGTTTATGAAAGAGTTCATAATCCTCATGGCCTTGCTTGAGATCCTGATGTCGGGATGAACCTGCCTCAAAACCTTAAGGATGATCGAGTCCCCAGCTTCCTCCCCTTCCCTTACCCAGGTCAAAACCCACAAAACTTCAACTCACAAATGATCTGGTCCTGTGAGATTTAGAGGGAGAGGAGAAAAGGGAAGGGGATGAAGGTGGCCAAGAAGGGGAACGGGGAGGGTGTTTTGGGTCGCCGGAAAGTGGATGTGGAGGAGAAAAACCGAAAGTTTGGTCGTCGATGGGGGTTTGGCCGGTGACGTTAGGATGTTTTCATCCTTGTGAGTTTTCACACACATATATACAATAACAAATATATTACGTATTTAAATAAAATATATTTTTCTTCAAAAAAAATTACAATATATTGAATGAGAAGACAAAAATACCCCTCTTTTAACAGACATTAATTAACAAAGTTAGTGATCGGGGATTACTTTTAGAGCAAAATAAGAATCACGAGGACAATTTTTAGAGTTATCAAAGTTCACGTCCCACTAGCTTTCAAAGATTTCATTAAACTTCAAGGACCAAAATTAGAGTTTACTCTTTTAGATTTAATAATTTAGTTTTTGAAAAGATATTAGGTTTTTAGTCTATATGTTTGTTTATTTCCATGTGTCTTTTATTTTTATCTGTTTATTCAAATACGACTTCTTATGGGGTCAAAAACATTAAATAATGTTTTGATGCTTGGGATGAAGAGTTGGGAATGTCCAAATGAATGGCGGCTTGGATTTTGTGACAAAATTAATTAGTTGTGAAAACGGGGGTTGGTTCAATGGTTTTGGATGTTTTGAGTGGAGAGCAAAAAATATGTCCCTAATCCAATAAAAAAGACACACACTGTAACACCCGGATTTTTAGGGTAAGTATAATTTCAAGTTTAATATGTAATTTAACCTTAAATTGGTCTTTTGTAAGTATTAGGAGTGTTGGTGAGGTTGGATATCGCTTTTGGGAAAAAATCATTTTTTGGTCAAAAATTGCACTGCTCGCGCCCACGCAGCAAAAGGCTCGCGGCTGCGACCACATTAGCTCGCGCCCACGCAGCCAAATGCTCGCGCCCGCGAGCATCTGTGCTGGAAGTCTCACTTAAATCCGACTTTTCTCTCATTTCTTCATTTCCTCATATCTCCTTCACCACAACTCCGATTGAGGCGATTCTTTTTGCTATGGTTTCGTATTTGAGAGATTTTCAAGGATAGATTGTTAGTTTTGGAAAGATTTAAGAGTATTTAGTGATGGATTGGAAGCAAAGGTCAAGAGTTCATCATCACCACCTCCATCTTCAAGAATTTTTGGGTTTTCTAGGTTTTCATCAAAACCTAAGTGGTAAGTGTATTCCTTCCATTTCTAAACCATGAAATAGGTTATAAATGCTCTATTGATGGTTTCCAAGTGTTTGGTTTCTCTAAATTTAGGTTTGGATAATTTTGGGAGTTTTGGGCCAAAATTAGGTTTTTGGCCAAAATGGAGATTTTGATACAAGATGTTTAGGGAACGATTTCATACAGTTGAATATGATTATTTATGGTTGGAAACTTGTGGATCTAGGTTTTGGAAGAATTGGCTTAAAGATTCAAGTTTCTTCAAGAAAGCTCTAAGTGGGTAAAATCTAGATTTAGCCTAAATCTAGCAAGGTGATTTCAAGTTAATTTGTTAGAATGGTGTACATGCCAAAATGTGTATTTTGAAGTAAAAGTATGTTTTACTTGGTATTTGTCAAGGTGTGAGTATTTTGATAAGTTTTCATATTTGGTGAACTTGGGTTGTTTAATTCCATAAAATGCTCATATTTGGGTTCTTAGCAATTTTGTACAAATAGAGTCTATTTCATGACTTATGCATCTTTAGTGATTTTTGTACAAACGAAGTCTATTTCATGTCATAGGCATTTTGGGGTATTTGCATTCATAAGCCCTTTGGAAAATCTTTGGTCCCAATACGTGTTGAGTTTTGGGTTAATCACCTCTTTGAGGTATGTGTCTTTATAAACGTTGTTTAAAGACATTTCATTAATTGTGGGGACGTTAATTGTCGGTCAAAGGAATTTCGGGTATTTTGGCTCGGTGTTGACGTAAATGAGTATTGAGGACATTTGTCCGGTTTTAATGGCTTGATTTAGAGTCCAATTGTGATTTACGTTTTAATGCATTTAATTGTTAATTACAGACTCAAGTGCTTTAGTCATTCATGAGTAGTCATGTAACTTTAGACTGTGTTGCATTGGATCCATAGGCACGTAAGTCAGTCTTATTCGATGGTCAATTGGGTGGTACGGGGTTGGACTTCGGGACTCGTGTTTTATGACCGAAACTTGACTAGGAGGCACTAGGAGGGTTGAGTCTGGATAGTGATGCCTGGGAGGTGAGTATTGTGACCTCCGCCACTTGGGGAATTTCCTTAGTTGTAGTCCCCAGTGTGCCAGGCCTTTTGGGGAATTTCCTTAGTTGTAGTCCCCGGTGTGACGACCCTTTTGAGGTGGAGTTCTTTGTAACGGCCACCAAGGTCAACTGTCTCTTTTGGTGAACTTGTCAAGGGGTCGTAGGGGCACTTGGGCTAACGTGTCGTGAAGTGTCATATAATCAACGTTGTTTGAGTGGCATACTTTTGTGTTCCTCCGCTCCAACGGATACGGGTATCCCCCGTTGTCGGCCCACTGTATTTTGGATATTTGATTGTCCATGCTTTAATATTTGGATTTTATTCCATTTTATGGTCGCGTGAGTATTAAGTTTCAGTTCCATGTTTTAATGGAGTATCATATTTATATGGATTGTTTTCCGTTATTTAGGGGTTGAGTATTATGTCTCACCCGAGTTTTGGGTGTTTTGAGATATGAAGTATTATTTACATTTTCAAAAAATTGAGATCGAACTATGACCCCGTTTTGGGTGAGTTATGGGTTGCATCGTTTTATAAGAAATGTGTGTTTGGGAGCATTGTCTTTAAAAGTGCATATTATGGGAAAATGTGTCGTTTCCATTTTGAAGTATAATATTTCGAAGGATCTTGATTTAAACTGAATTCCTTTCTTTTAAGATATATTCATTCATGTTAAAACTCTTGAGCTCACTAGGCGTTAAACCTAACCTTTTTATTTGTCGGCATGTGCATCATGTTCTTGTTGGGGGTTCTGTTCTAGCAAGTGCTATGAGGAGTTGAGCCTTAGCTTTATACGAGAGTAAGTAGCTGGTGAAGTCTTCCGTAGGTTGGAGTTAGTGATTGTTATTGGGTTTAGTAACACCCGTCCTTTTCATAGATGGTATGTATAGGATGAATGTGTGTATTGAGGTTAATTCTCAAATTGTGTTTGTAGTCAAAGTAATTATTGATGTATTTAGAAAATTTTTAATAAGTTGCTATCTTCATATTTAAGGATGTTACAAGTTGGTATCAGAGCTTAAGTTTAAGAGAATTAGGTATTGATTGTGGGATGCCTAGACTCAAACTAATGTTTTTATAAGTGATTGTAAGTGAAGTTGCACATTAGGTACCTAAAGATAAGATATTTTGAGGTTGAGCAAGTTCCTAGAAACGGGAAACTTGTCGAGAGTCGCAAGGATGATCATGTTCGGTACGTTCATAATGGCACCTGACCAGTGTTATGGTGAACCTACATGCTACATGTGTATACTTGAACTACCTTGGTATGATGACCGTTGGGGTAGTGAGAAAGTTTTTAAGCGAGTAAGCTAAGGGAGGATTGATGTTTATAGCAATGTCACTTTAGGGTGGTAGTTATGTGCGATGAACGCATTAAGTTGATCATCTTGAATCAGATTTATTGGTTGAACTAGGACTATAAGTTCGTTATACCGTTTCTATTTCAAGGGGAAATCGTAAGTCAACCAAAGTAATGAGATTGTTGCTCTAAGATGTTGATGCATCCAGATGACCATAGTATGTCGGGTTATTGAGAAGCGTAATCCTAAGATGTGAGTGTCGATCAAGTTCATGCACAAAATTTATTTCTAAAATAAATTTGCATAAATTGTTTCTCATGTTCGCAAAACAAAGAGTGATTTACATTATAAAGTCTTGGTAAAGCATTTAACATTCATCATATTTTAAACTATGAGCTTAAGCATGCATGAAATTGTTTTGTTGCACACGATTGCAAATTGTTATCAAAATTCTCTTTATTCACGCCTCGTGTTTTAACGCTATTTCCGGATATTGTAATGTTTATGTTTTAATGTCATTTGGGTATTGGGCAAGTAACTATGAGATTTTAACCTAGACATTGGATCACCTCCACGTATGTCAATGGTTTTAAAGAAAAAGTTAATCCCATGTTTTGAGTCGAAATTTCTTGAGAATTTTAGTTTGTACGAGTTTTGCTAAATTTCATGGAGTATTGTTTTGCGATGTCTTTTGATGTGTGGGTTTTACTTTTGCTTCGTCTAAACTTGCGAGTTTATTCGGCGTCGTGTCCAATGTAAATTTTGTTGAAAAGTGTCACTTTACCTTTCATCGCAGTAAAAAGAGGAAACTCTTAGAAGTTTAATATTTTAGATATATTGTCGTCTTATGCTTTTTGTTGAGAAATGAAAATTTTGACACCACATGATTTTAGCGTTAATGAGTTTTACGAAAATTCAGTTGGGTATATGGTGTCTCATCTTACGTCATTTTCCGTCACGTAAATAGTTTTGGGAACACGTGCATATGCATTATTGCGTGCGTCAATTTAGGGGCTTTATACGAATGTCAATCGTTGCATACTATTTGCATTGAGATTAAGGTATAACGTTGGTGTGAGTAATTGTATAAAAGATTTACGCTATTTCAAACATAGCTTTTGTTCTGAGCATATTTCAATCATTAACTTTTACTGTTAGAGATTTCCGTAATGCATTTAACGAATTAGCAGTACTCATGTCGTTATAATTTCTATTTTGGTCAAGTGTGTTTATCTCTATGACCTAAAACTTTAAACTCTATTTGAAATTTTATTTTTATTTCCACCATTTTACCGAACTTTGGGGATTAAACTGTTGCTTATGGGGTTGTTGAAAATTCTTTTGCCACAACGTCCTTGGGTTAAAGAGGAAGAATTTTTAAAGTTAAAATTGTGAACTTCTCTTTTGGAATGTACAAACATTTACTGCATGTGTTGTAATACAGGAACCTATTTTCACGTATAGTGTAAATTGTTGCGCATGTTTTATTATTTTCTTTATTAACTTAAGTATTGAACAAACGGGTTTTGGAAATGGTTTCATATGCGTTGTATTGATGATCAGTTTTGAAACCTATCGGATGAACGGTAGTGTATTTTCGCTGCACGTTTAATCGTTAAAAAGCTTATGTATCTGAAAATTTTATAAATTTCAATTGGCATACTGGTTGAAAAACCTTGAACTCATTAGGCCTATAGATTTAAACCCCCGTCGTGAAAGGAGTTGTAATTAGGGACTAAGGGAGTCCTTAGGAGTTGAAGCGTCGGATGATCTGACTTGCGATCAGTCTTGAATTTTGGACTTGGGTTTTCGAATCTGTGTGCGTTTGTATTATTGGAAATAGTAGATTTAAGTCTTCCCAGTTAATTAAGGGGTGATTTTATACTTCGGTAATCATGCGGGATAAGGTCTTAGGTGATTATCTACGATTAAATTGGGTTCGTTTGGGTGGATTGCTCGTCGGTGTGACATCATGATTTATGGGATGGTGTACCATCCTTGTAGGTTTCGCGATCAAGGAAAATTCTTGTGGTCTGTTTGTTAGAAATGTAAGATTTGGGATTTTAGCACTCTGTTTGGTGTCATCCTTAGTGCGACCATCCGTCTGGATTGAAATTTTGGGTGGGATGCCCACGTTTTCGAGGTCACCGTTTAGTCCTAGGTGTCGAATTGTTTTCTTGAAGCCAAAAGATCTTGGAATGTTCGGAAGTATCCCGGTTGGATCATGGGAAATAATGACCTTTCGGTGATGGAAATTTGAAAGAAGATTAGGTGTGGATGAGCAAGTACCGATGTGTTTAAGCATTCCTGTGGTGGTAAATATTTTATTATGGGAATGTTGTGAGGTTGGGATTCGAACAAAGTTGAGTGTTAGCCGAATCTGGGTTAACCAGTTACCTGAAGGACACATTGGTGCGCCTTCGAAGGATATCTTTATCAATATTAGGAGTGGATCGGTAAGAATCGGAGGACTCATGGGAGTGTGGTGGCGATCTTTGGCTTTGGGTTCGGAACCGTAATGATCCGAAGGGATTTGATTGGTGAAATGTTGAGGTCACAAACTACCTTAGAGGTAGTAATTGTCATTCTAAGGTTGGGAGACGACCGTAGTCTTGTGGGTAAAGGTTACTTTGGTGAGTTAAGTGTTCGCTCGGTCATGAGTGTAATGTGCCCATGAGGGGCGGTTGGTGTGTGTATCAGTGCAAGGGTCATGATAGTGGTGCTGGAAGAAGGGTTAAGGAAAATCCTTCTGCGGGCAAGGTTTCATGGGAATCTAGATTTCGAGGACGAAATCATTCTAAGCTTGGGAGGATTGTAACACCCGGATTTTTGGAGTAAGTATAATTTCAAGTTTAATATGTAATTTAACCTTAAATTGGTCTTTTGGAAGTATTAGGAGTGTTGGTGAGGTTGGATATCTCTTTTGGGAAAAAAACAATTTTTGGTCGAAAGTTGCACTGCTCGCGCCCACGCAGCAAAAGGCTCGCGGCCGTGACCACCATAGCTCGCGCCCATGCAGCCAAATGCTCACGCCCGCGAGCATCTGTGCTGGAAGTCTCACTTAAATCCGACTTTTCTCTCATTTCTTCATTTCCTCATATCTCCTTCACCACAACTCCGTTTGAGGCGATTCTTTTTGCTATGGTTTCGTATTTGAGAGATTTTCAAGGATAAATTGTTAGTTTTGGGAAGATTTAAGAGTATTTAGTTATGGATTGGAAGCAAAGGTCAAGAGTTCATCATCACCACCTCCATCTTCAAGAATTTTTGGGTTTTCTAGGTTTTCATCAAAACCTAAGTGGTAAGTGTATTCCTTCCATTTCTAAACCATGAAATAAGTTATAAATGCTCCATTGATGGTTTCCTAGTGTTTTATTTCTCTAAATTTCGGTTTGGATAATTTTGGGAGTTTTGGGTCAAAATTAAGTTTTTGGCCAAAATGGAGATTTTGATACAAGATGTTTGGGGAACGATTTCATATAGTTGAATATGATTATTTATGGTTGGAAACTTGTGGATCTAGGTTTTGGAAGATTTGGCTTGAAGATTCAAGTTTCTTCAAGAAAGCTCTAAGTGGGTAAAATTTAGATTTAGCCTAAATCTAGCAAGGTGATTTCAAGTTGATTTGTTAAAACGGTGTACATGCCAAAATGTGTATTTTGAAGTAAAAGTATGTTATCTTGGTATTTGTAAAGGTGTGAGTATTTTGATAAGTTTTCATATTTGGTGAACTTGGGTTGTTTAATTCCATAAAATGCTCATATTTGGGTTCTTAGCAATTTTGTACAAATAGAGTCTATTTCATGACTTATGCATCTTTGGTGATTTTTGTACAAACGAAGTCTATTTCATGTCATAGGCATTTTGGGGTATTTGCATTCATAAGCCCTTTGGAAAATCTTTGGTCCCAATACGTGTTGAGTTTTGGGTTAATCACCTCTTTGAGGTATGTGTCTTCATAAACGTTGTTTAAAGACATTTCATTAATTGTGGGGACGTTAATTGTCGGTCAAAGGAATTTCGGGCATTTTGGCTCGGTGTTGACGTAAATGAGTATTGAGGAAATTTGTGTGGTTTTAATGGCTTGATTTAGAGTCCAATTGTGATTTACGTTTTAATACATTTAATTGTTAATTACAGACTCGAGTGCTTTAGTCATTCATGAGTAGTCGTGTAACTTTAGACTGTGTTGCATTGGATCCATAGGCACATAAGTCAGACTTATTCGATGGTCAATTGGGTGGTACGGGGTTGGACTTCGGGATTCATGTTTTATGACCGAAACTTGACAAGGAGGCACTAGGAGGGTTGAGTCTGGATAGTGCTGCCTGGGAGGTAAGTACTGTGACCTCCGCCACTTGGGGAATTTCCTTAGTTGTAGTCCCCGGGGTGTCGGTCCATTTGGGGAATTTCCTTAGTTGTAATCCCCGGTGTGTCGGCCCTTTTGAGGTGGAGTTCTTTGTAACGGCCACGAAGGTCAACTGTCTCTTTTGGTGAACTTGTCAAGAGGTCGTAGGGGCACTTGGGCTAACGTGTCGTGAAGTGTCATACGATCAACGTTGTTTGAGTGGCATACTTTTGTGTTCCTCCGCTCTCAACGGATACGGGTATCCCCCGTTGTCGGCCCGCTGTATTTTTGATATTTGATTGTCCATGCTTTAATATTTGGATTTTATTCCATTTTATGGTCGCGTGAGTATTAAGTTTCAGTTCCATGTTTTAATGGCGTATCATATTTATATGGATTGTTTTCCGTTATTTAGGGGTTGAGTATTATGTCCCACCCAAGTTTTGGGTGTTTTGAGATATGAAGTATTATTTACATTTTCACAAATTTGAGTATCGAACTATGATCCCGTTTTGGGTGAGTTACGGGTTGCATCGTTTTATAAGAAATGTGTGTTTGGGAGCATTGTCTTTAAAAGTGCATATTATGGGAAAATGTGTCGTTTCCATTTTGAAGTATAATATTTCGAAGGATCTTGATTTAAACCGAATTCCTTTCTTTTAAAGATATATTCATTCATGTTAAAACTCTTGAGCTCACTAGGCGTTAAGACTAAACTTTTTATTTGTTGGCATGTGCATCAGGTTCCTGTCGGGGGTTCGGTTCTAGCAAGTGCTATGAGAAGTTGAGCTTTAGCTTTATACGAGAGTAAGTAGCTGGTGAAGTCTTCCGCAGGTTGGAGTTAGTGATTGTTATTGGGTTTAGTAACACCTGTCCTTTTCATAGATGGTATGTATAGGATAAATGTGTGTATTGAGGTTAATTATCGAATTGTGTCTGTAGTCAAAGTAATTATTGATGTATTTAGAAAATTTTTAACAAGTTGTTATCTTCAGATTTAAGGGTGTTACACACACGAGTTTTTAAAAAGTTTGGAACCTAGACAAATTAGGCGGCTCATCCCCACGTAGATAGTTGTGATCAGTGGCGGACCCAGGAATTTTTAAGCTTCTGGGTTGATTCGATGGGTTTTTTTGGTTTTTTTGTGTTGATTTGAGGTATTTTTTTTAGGTTTTTTGATTGATTTCAAGAGATTTTTTCGATTTTTTGGTTGATTTCGAGAGTAAATTTTAGTTTTTTGGGACTTATGCACCTTTCACCCCTCAAAAACGTATATATCATGGAGCACCCCCTGTAATTGAGCGGGTGCACCTTACATACCAAAAAAAAAATTGCCCTTACGAAACGAACTTGAGCGGGTGTACGGGACCCCCCCCCCCTTGGGAAGGGTAGGTCCGCCCCTTGTTGTGATTTAGGAAACATTTTTAACCAATAAAGATTTAGTGATAAATTCCTTTACCTAGAGGATCAAGTGTTAGTTGATCAATGAACTAATATCTTTCGGTATAGGGAGAAGGTAAGGGCTTTGGGCGTGGCAAAAGGGTTGTTAAGCTCATATCCTTTGTAAGACTTTGTAAGAAATGTTAGATTGTGCCCTCCAAGCAGGTGTCCTCAGGGATTAGTTGGGTTTGAGTAGAAATCATGATTACGTCTGGTAGAGAGGCCTTAGTGTTCAACACACCACGTCAATCCTTATGGATTCCATCTAGATAACTTACCCTTAAACTTTTCCCATCCTTAGAGAAGAGAACTTCGAGGATACACGGTAGACATGTTTTTCCCAATAAGCTTCAAACTTTTTCCCAATAACCAAGATCTAAGAAATCAAGAAAATCACCAAATATGCAAATAATCAAGATTCAAGATTCAAGAAATTAAGAAAATCACCAAATATGCAAATAACAAAGATTTGTGATTCAAAAAATCAAGAAATCAAGAAAATCATCAAATATGCAAATTACAAAAATTCAAGATTCAAGAAAATCACCAAAACATCAACATTCATCAGCACCTTAGATAAATAAATACTAAGGGGTTGTTTACTAACCTCTTACCGCCTCCTATTCGGTAAGAGACTCTTACCCAAGTAAGAGGTAACATGTTTACCAAAACAAAAATCACCTCTGGCCGAGAGTCTGTGCTGACCGCACATCTTACTGGAATAAGAGACAGAAGGCATGCTTACCACAATAAGCGATTGATTTTCCCGTATATACCCCTCCTTCAATATGGGGTTCTTTCTAAAACCTACCCTTCAACCTGTGTTTTCTTCTCTCGTATACCATCTTCATGTTCTTGAGCATCGAAGGAAACTTTGAAAATTGCATAAAACCTAGGGTTCTACAACATAAGACGAAAACGAACATGATGGAGAACGGCGTCCAAAAAGTTTTACCTTAACTCTCTATGCTTGGCGAAAACGAAGGTGGTGAAGAAATCAAATACGTTCAAGGACCTTGTAACCTACGAAATCCAACATCCATTGGCGACCAAGTTGTGTCGATGTGAGGAGAGACGGTAATGAAATAGGTGTAAAAGAATATCACTGTCTATTAAAAAGAGTTGCAAAAAAGATGGAGATGAAAGGATTTCAATTATAAAGTGGAAAGGACTCCTAAAGGTGAAAGGACTCCTCCTGCAGAGAGCACGCTGTAATACATGGGGAATGATAAAAATGGGTCCACTTGGGAAAGAAAGAGATTTTATTGTTTAAAATAATTGAATTATTGAAACTTGAAATTATTATAGGTTTTAAATTATCGATTATTTCTTTCAAAAAAAATTTATCGATTATTATAAGTAAAAAGAATCTAGGACGATAATCAAATGAGAACCAAAAATAGGTTGACAACCGTGAAAACCGATCCAAACCATTGATTAATTTTATTCCATGATTATTAAAGACAATGGCAATTTTGAAATAAATTGGAAGTGGAACAACTTTTAATTAAAACCATAAGATCAAAACCAAATTACAGCTTAGATCAATTCTCATAGTTCTAAATCTTTTTTTGGTTATCACATGATTTAACCCCAAAGAATCTAAAAGTATATGTAATATATTTGTCAATTAAATTTTTAACCACTATTTTCTTATAGGGGTATAATCGTCTCTTTAGTTAATCAGCGTCTAACACAAATTATTTGGTAAACACCTTTTTTTCAGTTTAACACTTATTCCAATCAGATCTCTTGTACTGGTCAGACATCTTATCTCAATCAGTACTTATCCAAAAATTTTAGTAAACAGCCCCTAAATAAAAAAAAAAACTAGGATCAAAATCAGATGGAGAGTCAAAGAGCAAAATTAGACTCAGACTCAAACGCACGATGACAAAATGTAATAACACAAAATGTGGTGTTTGGCATTAGAGAAAGTGCAGGGGCTATATGACTATGCCACTTTCACTTTCTCCTACTTGTTTCTTCTATTTTTTTCGGCTCTTTGTTGTGTGTTCGATGAGAGAGAGAGAGAGAGTAGGAAAAAGATTAAAGAAGGGAGGTTTGGGTTTATGGAATTTTTCTCTTGTTGAGGTATGGATCTCTTACCTTATAATAAATATTTGGTTGAGAGATTTAGGGCTCCAATGGGTATTTCTTAGTTGGTTGTCCTTATTTCTTGAGATTTTGAAGTATAAATTTGTTTTCAAGCTAATTCTTCCATTAAAATCATGGTATTGATTTGTTTTGAAGGGTTGAGTTTTTATTGGTAATAATTCATGATTTGATTTGGTTATCGGATGATAAGTTATATTTTATGGTTAAATGGGAAGTTTTAGCATGTTATTTAAATATGGGAATAAATCTAGTTAGAGAGTTGGGTAAATCTGGACTGAACAAGAAAAAAAAACAAGTCAAACTAGTAGGTTACACGAGCTAGCCCATGACTTAAGTCGCGGCGCTAGTCACGTAAGTCCCTATGGTAGAATTTTGGGTTTTTCTCTCGTGACGTTAGGGGTATTTTGAGGTATCGTTTAAGGATTATAAATTGAGTATTAAGGTAAAGATAGTGTTTAACATCGAGACTATAATATGTGTTTGATATATTCAGATTCCAGTATTCGGGTTGGAAATATTTAGCTGTTAAAACTCGGTGTGGAATATTTGTACCTGATGTGTATTTTCTTTTAACCACTTTCGAATTGAAATGCATATATTATAAAATGATTATTACATGTAGTTTATTATTAACACATATGGCTTGATTATAAATTCTTGGGATAAAGGGACTTACACAACAAAAGTCGGGTGTGTTAGGACTGTGATGATCCGAGCAAAGGGTTATATGTAGTGCCCATGAATGTGTTTCATGTGGTGGGCCACAACCGATATTGATTGTGATCATATCGGGGGGGGGGGGGTGTGATTGAATTGTGACGACTGTAGTAGTTAGTTACCTGAGAACTTTACTAATAACAACGATGTTGTGCCTGGGTGCCAACCTTATAATTAAATGGCATGTAGTGCTTGAAAGCCTACTATACGATTACTGATTTTGAAAAGTTTTATATGAACTGGTTTTAATGCATTATTGCACTGATAGGGATTTCTCACTAGACCTATTGGTTTGACCCTTGTTTTAAAAGTTAATGCATCTTCAGGTATCTATTTTCATGGAATTGCTATTTTCATGGAATTGCTAGCCTGAGAAAAGGTAAGGGGTAAATAATGTGGTGAAGATTATTTCAATTACCGGTTCGTTGGTATTGTCGAGAAATTTAGGTTTCCGGATAATGGTTCGGGTAATTGTAGATCGGTAAAAATATAAATCTCCTGTTGGATTTATTTGTTTACGTGGTTGAGTATTTAATTATCTTGGTTTTTATGTTAAAGGATCCTTGTCGGATCGGTTAGTGAATTTTTTATTTTTATTGAGGTTAAAATTATTCTTTCCATATATGTATTTGAGGTGATTATGAGAAGATTATTTTAGTCGATTCTTTTAGAATCGTATTTCGATGGTTTCATATTATTATGGCTAAATTTATGGAAATTGGGTCGTTACACAAAATCAGATTGAGTCTGGACAGCGAAATCAGACACTGAGAATCTGAGGCGCACGATGGGCGATGGTGGTGGCTGGTGTGGTCGAGTGATCGTGGTCGCTGGGCTGTTGCTCGTCAAGAGAATGAGAATGAGAAGTGAGAAGTCAGCCGATAGAGAGAGTCAGAGACAAACAGAAGTCGTTTATTTTTTTGAAATTTTTTGAAACTAAACCTAGTCCAACCTTTTTAAACCTAGGCCTATGATGCCCCTTGGGTTGTGTTGCCCTGAGCGGAGGCTTTTCTCACCCATTAGTTGGGTCGACCCTATGCGAAAGAGAAGGTTTGGCTGATGAGAGGATCCATAACTATTGGTCTGTAAGAGTTTAAGATGGGTCTAGTGTAGTTTGAAGTGAAATATTGTTGAGAATATTTCTTGAAATAAAATATAATGTTTCGACAATGAGTGAGTATAGATAAAATTTAGGCACAAAAATGCGGATGAAAGTCATGGTCATGACATCTAAAGATGGCTTCCATTTTGGGAGATGAAAAGAAAGCAATGAGAATAAAAGCGAATGAGTGAATTAAAGTAGGTTATATTATTATATTGTAATAACCGAGTTCATTTGTAAATAAATTTAAAGTTTAGTGGGTGTAGTGTGAAAAGTAGAAGTTTGAGGACCTTTGTATGAATATGGAAAAGAGGGTTAAAACCCCTAAAACCCTCAAATTATCCCTGATGTGTGATAAAGGCGGCTAGAGAGAGAGGGGATTGGAGATTGCTTACTAAACCCTTGAAGAAATTGGAATTTTGAAGCAATTGGTGGTGTGGTTCTTCATCTCCTTCAAGGTAATGAATCTCTTCCGTGTTCTCTTTAAGCTTTGGGAATTATTTGGATGGTAATTTTGGGAAGCGATAACCTCATTTAGAGGAGTTGTGAATTGGTTGATAATTTATTGGCTAATCCTTGCGGGGTGAAGTTAAGAAGGTCATTTAGATCATTTTCATGCCCCAAAATCGACCTGGGATGGGCTGAGTTTGGAGTGGGAGTGTTATTACAGTCGAGGTTATCGAACAAGTCAAAAAACCTCGTCCGAGAATTGCCTAAACCCGGAAGGGGTAGAATCTGGATGTGACGAACCATGGATCAGGTGATGTTCGGATGAGGGAGGTATCCGGATGGGAGTGGAATTCGGGTAAGGTGTGAACGGGTATTGAGAGAAATCCGGGTGTGATCGGGCTCAAGGAAACCCATACGCGGGAGCCACGTTGCGGATGTGGGAAACCCGAATAACGGGAACCCGGTTGCATAGTTACCAGATTTGGAGAGGAACCGCGTGAGGCCAAAACCTGGTTGTGGGTATCCGGAAGTGACCAAAGCTCGGATGCGAGCACTCAGTAGTTGATTTCAAGGCTCTGTCAATTGCATTTCGAGCAATTCGTCAGTACTATCGAGCGAGACCTGAAGTGTTAACTTGTAACACCCTCAAATTTGGAAAGAGCAACTAATTAAAATTTTCAACAATACATCATATGAAGGATAAAAATTCCTTTCTACAAATCAATACTTGAAATACCTCAAATATAATTCTATTTTTAATCTCAACAAATAACCACCCAAATCTTATATAAAGACTAAATAAAGGTTGAGTGTTACTAAACCTATAAATGATTGCTCTCTCTTAATGTGCGGAAGACATCACTCAAAAGCTACATCCTTCTCGGGTGTCTAAATAACATTCAACACTTCACGGTGCTGCAAGTGACAATCCTCAACTAGGACCTGATGCGCATGCCGACAAATAAAAAGGGTTAGACTTAACGCCTAGTGAGTTCAAGAGTTTTCAACATGAATAGGTATTTCGTTAAAAATGGAAGAATGCAACTTAAAACACAATCTTTCAAAATGGTTTACTTTAAATATGAAAACGACTCATTTTCCAATAACATGCATTTTTAAGGACGAACGCCGTAATACAAAACATTCTTTATAAAGTGATGTAACCCAAAACTCACTCAAAACGTGAATAAAAACCCGACTCCGAATTTATAAGAACGCGGAAAAAACTTTATATCCCAAAACACCCAAAACACGGGTAGGGCATAATACTCAACTCATAAATCAAGGGAAACAATCCATATAAATATAATATGCCACCGAAAACATGGAACTAAAAGTCAATACTCATACGACCATAAAATGGTATGAAATCCAAATGTTAAAGCATGAACAATTAAATATCCAAAATACTGCTGACCGACAACGGGGGAGACCCGTATCCATTAAGAGTGGAGGAACACAAAAGTATGACACTCATACAACGTTAATCGTATGACACTTCACGACATAAAAGCCCAAGTGTCCCTACGACTCCTTTCAAGCTACACCCCAAGAGACAGCTGACCTTGGTGAATATTACCATGAATACCACCCCAAAGGTCTGGCACACTTAAGGACTATCTCCAAGGCATTACCTTCAAGCGGCAGAGGCCCAAACGCCCTTCAACACAATATCACAACCGAACTTAGCCCTCCTAGTATACACTTGAAAGGTTTAGGTCATAAAACATGGGTTTCGGAGTCCAACCCCGCAATACCCAATTGACCATCAAATAAAGACTGACTTACGTGCCTATAGATCCAATGCAACATAGTCTAAAATTACATGACTACACAGGAATGACCAACGCACTCGAGCATGTAATTATCATTAATATACAACAAGATGCATTCATATGCAAATCATAAATGGGGCTCTACATTGAGCCATTAAAAACCCGATAAATGTCCTCAAAACTCTTTTAATTCAAAACCGAGCTAAAATGCTCAAAAATCCATTTGGCCAACAATTAACAGTCCCTAAATAATAAAATGTATTTAAACGGCGTTTACACAGACACATATCTCAAAGATGGGATTAACTCAAAATTCATCACGAATTGGGACGAATGATCATCCAAATGGGCCAATTCCCTTACGTTTCCAAAATGTCTCATAACATGGAGAAATGCATTTTCCAAAGGGTTTATGAAATCAAATACACCAAAAACGTATAAATCATAAAATAAACTTCATTTGTACAAAATCACAAAAAATGCATAAATCATGCTACATACTTATCAAAATATCCAAATCCCAAATATGAGCATTTCATGAGATCAAATTAACCCAGTTTACCAAATATGAAAACTTATCAAAATACTTAACACATTGACAATTACCAAGTAAACATATTTTTACTTCAAAATACACATTTTGGCATTTACCTAGTTTTCACAAAGCAACTTGAACTCACCTTGCTAGATTTAGGCTAAATCTAGATTTTACCCCAACATGAGTTTCCTTGAAGGAACTTGAATCCACAAGCAAATCCTTCCAAAAACATAGATATCGATCCACAAGTTTCCAACCATAAATATTCATATTCAACCATTTAGAATCGTTCCCCAAACATTTTATATTAAAATCTCCATTTTGACCAAAACCCTAGTTTTGACCTAACTTCCCCAAAATCCTCCAAACTGAACTTTGAGAAACATAAACATTAATGTAACACCCGGAATTTCAAGTAAGTATAGGGCTTCGTTAATCTTATGTTTATGTGCTAAATGATGTAGGATATATTTGTTAATTGTCGATCTTTTTTAATGTCTTATATTGGTGATGTTTTGGAAAAACCATAATCAGCCTTTGAAAAACAGTGAGTTGCTCGGCTTACTGCGCGGGCTCCAAGTCGCGGTCCAAGCCGCGTAACGCACTGGAGTGCAGGCTTGAGAGCACACGCGCGACTTACTGCGCGGGCTCTTGGCCGCGGCACAAGCCGCGGGGACACCTGCAGGTCCCTAAAACCCATTCTTGCCCGATTTTTTAACACATTCTCCCCAAATACATCTTTGCACCTGCGATTTTTAGGCAATCAAACACCCTTCTTCTTTACTCCTAGGGTTTGGTTGGTGTTAGCATTCATTGAAGCATTCAAGGCCCTTTCAAGCTCATTTATTGCAGATTCTCATCAAGTCTTCCTTTGGCTACCTTATAGGGTTTTCATCTTTTCTAGGTTTTGGTTGAAAACCTAGGTTTGTGAGTTTACTAAACTTTTGTTAAAACTAGATACACATCATAATCTCCTACTTGCTATTATTGTATCTTTACTTGAAATGTTCATCTCTAAATGTCTAAGGATTTGGGGTTTCTTCATGGAAATATGCATATGTGTAGCTTGCCATGATTTAATGTATGCCTGTGTTGGTAATATGTTGAATGCTACTTGGGTCACCTTTTGGTGATGTAATACCTACATGATGAGGATGATTGTCATATGAGTCTTACTTTGGACTTTATGTTGATTAGGATGGTAACATTGTACCCATGGTTAGTATCAAAATGTTCTTGGTTGTAATATGCCTCAAGACCTCCTATAAATTATGTTGGACGAACCAAGTCAGTGGACACTAGGAGGATGTAGTCTTGGGTGCCATCGTGATGGTATGTGTCTAGACCTCCGCCATCCGGGTTAATGCCATGGTTGTAGTCATCGGGTGTGTCGGGTCTTTCGGATGTCACTCTTAGTAGTTGGCATCAAGGTATATCGACTCTTTGGGTGGAACTTGATTGGTGATATGGGTCTCCCCTATTGACTCCACATTTAATGAACTTTGGTTAACTGCTGATAAGAATTACAATTGCTATTATATGTTATTACTTGTGAAAACTCACTAGGCTTTTTGGCCTAACACTTGTTTGGTGTCGATGTGTATCTCAGGTCCTAGTGGTGTCGCTTCTAAGCAAGCTTAGTTTGCACTTGGTTCAAGCTTGGGGAAGGTGTTTTGGGAAGCGTTTTTGTGAAGACATTAATTGAACTATAGACAACACCCTTTTTGTAATTTCTTTTCTATTTTAGGAATTAGATTAGTTGGTTGTTGTTTATTTCCTCTACATTACAACTGTAATTAACATGTTTATTTATTTCCCCATTTTTGGGAGGCTCTTGCTTTGGCAAATTTATATACCATATTTCCATCTTTCGGAAATTTTTGTTATCCCTATTTTTAGGGTGTTACAATTAAGAAGTCATCAATGGAGAATTTATAACTCATAATAAAGTTTAGAACTAGGAGGATGAACTCACCACTTAGGTTTTGGTGAAAACCTAGAAAACTCTAAATTTCTTGAAGATGGAGGTGATGATGATGAGCTCTTGATCTTTGCTTCCACTCCATCACCAAATACACTTGGATCTTCCTAAAACTAACAATATATCCTTGAAAATCTCTCAAAGACGAAACCATAGCACTTTGAATCACCAAAAACGGAGTAGAAATGAGAGAGATATGAAGAAATGAAGAATGAGGTTGAAAATCGCGACTTTATGCCCACTAGTACCCCCATGCGATTGTGCCATGCTATAGTAACAATGTCACATTCGCGGGCACAATCACTCAAATTTTACCGAGAGTTTTTGTTCTTCAACGATTGTGACATTCTATATTGACAGTGTTACAATCGTTGGCACTATAGTCGAGCTTGTACCGAACACTGTTTTGGCCATAACTTCTTCGTTTTAGCTCCAATTTTGCTCCAGAAAGAACCATTGGTCTCGTATTTGAGTTCCTCATATATCAAGACTATTAAATATAGTATTTAATTCCAAAATCCCATTTCCTTTATTATCTCAAAAGATCGATTTCTACACTAACTTGAAATAATTAATACTTACCCAAAAATTACGGGTGTTACACCATTGCCATAATTACATGGCACATTCGTTGGGACGACCAACCACTTGGTAATCGTTGTTGCTATTGTGACATATATCATAAGTTCGTGGCACTACAGCCGGGACTACCATACTTTCAGTACCATTGGTGCTATTGTGACAGATGTCACAACCACATGTCACTATAGCCGAGACGGCCATACTCTCAGTACCGATGCGCGGTGCTATTGTGACAAATGTCACAACCACATGGCACTATAGCCGAAACGACCATATGTGGTTCTTCCTTTACCGATCCACCCAATTCAACACTTTCCTTCTATTGGGATAAAAATTCAGGGTGGTACATAATTAGAGAGTCTCGAGAGATTTAGAGAGTCGATCTATGTGATTGAGTGACTCATCACTTTCATGTATGGATTAAAATGTAGGTGTGCGGTTAAAGGATATCTAGTTCAGGAGGGAAAGGAGCTTAGCAAGGACGTCAGGTGAGTCTTTCTAAATTGGTTTGCTAACGTATGAATTTAATATATGCATGATGTTTGAATAGCATGTTTTTAGGTCGTTTCTTTTATGCATGAGAGGTGTGTTGTATTACAGGTGGGTTTTGTGTGGCGGGGGCATGCGATGGCTTATTTTATGCATATGGGGAGTATGTCCCATGCTAAAGATATGCATATGTTTCATATGATTAATTCAAATGTGGGTGTGTGCCCTAACACATTGTCACAAGTGTGTGCGTGACCATAACGTGAGCCATCAACATGTGTCACGTGTGTACCTATTTTGCTTTGAGTGTGATTGTTTATAAATGCTTATAAACTCCTTCTGTTGATATTTGTGGTGCGATGTTGGTGGTTAGAGGGATCTCACTAGACCTCATAGTCTGACCCTCGCTTTTCAAAACTAAAACCATTTTTCAGGTAAGCAGGTAGTTGAGAGCTTAGGTAAGGGCAAAGGCAGGATGTGAGCTTAGAGTTTGCATTTATAGGAGGCTTATTAATTTTGATAGATTATTGCTAGAGTTTCCCAACTAGACTTATGTTTTAAAGTTCTCAATTTTAATTCAGTTATATCCAAAAATATTAGTGTTGTAACCCGTATGTGTGACTTGTTACTTTTGGGGCCGTTTTGGCGTTTATTTATACATCCTCATAATTTTGGTGCGTACGTAAGTGTGGGTTGTTACATATATTTTGTATTTTTATTGTATGCCTTATCATTTTTATATTGCCAACTCATTTGCTAATTAAGCATTTGACTTTTTAAAACATTGGCCTCGTTAAATTCTCGATATAGAACCTCTTTCGGATTTTTATCTTCCGTTAAAATCATGTCATGTTTCCTAAAATATTCTTTATGAAGGGATTTTGGTGGCACGTTTCCGGAGATGCTTTTGATTCTTAACTATAATCAACTTTTAGATTTTAGCTTTGTTCCCATCTTACTTAACAGGGCCATTAGTTGAATACTGATCCAAATTGTGTGAATTATGTTTTATAAGGTGCTTGGTTGAGGGTCATGTGATATAGAGAATGAGATCATAATTTTGTCCCTTAGGTATGCCTCCTTTCAAAAGGCGGTTTAAGATCTTATTCATACCAAGCTCTCGAAGAAACCGTTCAAGAATATGAAAAACTCAAGTCCAGTCCCTAAAATTAGTCGTATGCGACCTAAGTTGCAGGCAAGGTCGTCTGTGTCCTTTTGTGCCCCAAGTTGGAGGTCGCATGAGGATTGACAAGGTTGTGCCCTATACTCCAAAGAGTTACAACTACACGGGCGGTGGTGCGGGATGGACTCACAAGACAGGCCACACAGCTCGGGTAGAGGGTTATGTGGGCTTGGGTGTAACACAGGTCGCAACCCAAGTCGCATGACTTGCTGTGATGTCCGATCTCTTGTCCTTTTACTCATGTTGAACGATAAACATAACAAAAGACTTAGATCATATCAGACATAAAATCTATATCAAAAAGGGATTTTGGACCACAAATATATGTGTGATTGCTTGGTAATCAAAAAATCAATAAATTTGATCTCGTTATGAGAGTATACATATGTGATTCATTCTAGTATGTACTTGAACAAAATACAAAACTATAATAATGTTTTTATCTATTTTGTTGGTAAAAGAATATGTTACCATTCCGGATTGTCCTTCCTCGCTCTCCCAGATAATCTTTCACCGGAACATCTATAACAACCCAACCAAAGAAATAAATAAGCGGATCAACTCTTATAATAAAAACTCAACTACTAATAACATTCCATGCCAAACAGTCCCAAGCTTACAATAGATAAATCAAGGTTTGTTAATAACAACCTATACACAACTGAGATAGAGAAGAATAAACTAAGTGCCGGTCTTCTATCCGCCCCGCTAGGTCTTCTCCTCGCCCTTAGCCGCTTTGTCTAAAACACGACGACCTGAAAAGATTTTTAGTTTTGAAAGAGCGAGGGTTAGACCATAGGTCTAGTGAGATCCCTCTAACAGATAATCAACAAAATACTTTCCAGAATTTAAAACCACAATTGATAACTTCACATAAATAAGACACGTTACGGACCACACGACCGTCAAAGACGATGTGTCTAACTCGCACTGCCTTAATGTTGGGACACGCCCCCAACGACATAAACGGGTCACACTCCCCGGCACGAGTAGGCGGGCCACACTCCCCGACTTAGGTCACGTAACCCACAAATAATGTATGCATACATTTAACAACAACAATTTATAACATACTTGAACGAATTAATAAAATCATGCCAACATAAATAAATCAAAGTTTGAAATAAACTTCACATGCTTTCATCATCAAAAGGTTTAGTTTAGAAAAACTCACCTGTCGCCCTTTTTGCTTTAAGCTCTACGTCTACCTTTAAAATCCGAACCGTAACCTATAAAATATAGCATTTCCCGATGAATTCTCGATAATCTCTAACTTGGAGAAATTGGTCCTAAACCCAAAATCTCAACGGTCTACTACTAATTAATTAAATCTGACTCTTTAACCTTCAATTTATCGAGACTTTGAAACACTCAAATATACTATAACGGAATTGGATCATTCCGAAAATTGAAGCCCAACAAAAATATAATTTACTACCCAACCTAAATTAATTAATTAACTTAGGCCCACCATTCTCTATTTTGGGCCTCAGCCCACAAAACCACCCCGGGCCAAGAATTACTCTCAACGACCGGAGTCTGCAACTCCTTTGACCGGGGTCTTAGCCCCATCGACCGGACCTTTTATATTTCCACGACCGGGGTCCAAGGTAAAATCTTTGACCGGTAAAATCCTTGACCGGTGTGCGTGTGAGTGCGACCGGGGTTAGACCACAAGTCGACCGGTATCTCCCTTATTGACCGGTACGGAGTTCGACCGAGGTCTCTCCCTTATCGGGCGACCGAAGCCATTTAATAAATTTCGACCGGGGTCTCTCTTATCGGTCGACCGAGACTGTCGAATGAAAAACCCCAGTTCTCTGCTACTTTTACTCAGATTGAAGATTAAACCCCAAGTTTTCCCACAACAGATAACCCACCAAAAGGATGCAACAATTCCACTAATAACACAATCCATTCACCAAATTAATCTACCCGGTTCAAATGGTTCAGACTTGAAGTTCATTCCAGAAATCCCCAAATTTCAGGACTATCTTTAAATTCAACTCCATTACAGACTAAATACAGATACTAAGCTCTTACTATTACAGAGATTAGGATTAGCATTTTTACCTTGATGATTTGATGAACACCGAGCTCCTTCTGCCTCTCTCTCTCTTTCTCAGGAACGATTTTTTCTTCAAGAGTTTCCCTATGCCAAAATTATCAGCCGTCTTCAAGAAAACCCAATTCCCTAGGGTTTAAATCCCACATTTCCCATTTTACATACTTGGCCCCTCTAAAAAGTCTTTTCAATTATCTTACCCCAAACTTTAATTTTTAAACTTTTAACCCGGTTATTACAATATTCCCCCCTCAAAAGAATTCTGTCCCCAGAATTCCTTCGTTAAAATAGACGGGGATATTGACTCTTCATAACCGACTCTAACTCCCAAATCGCTTCTTGTCCTTTGTGGAATTGCCACTGAACCTTTACCAAGGAAATTTCCTTATTCCTTAACTTTATTACTTTACGATCCAAAATCGCTACAAGTTCCTCTACAAAGCTTATCCTTTCATCTAATTGGACATCTTCTAACGGTATCACAACGTCACTTTCTGCTAAACACCTTTTTAGGTTGAATACATGGAAAACAGGGTGAACTCCTTGAAAATTCACCGGTAGATCCAAATTATAAGCTACCTCCCCAACACGCTTCGTTATAGGAAACGGTCCTACATATCTTGGTCTCAACTTGCCCTTCTTGCCGAAACGAACGACACCCTTCCACGGTGAAACTTTTAACATCACCATGTCTCCTATATGGAATTCTATCGGCTTCCTTCGCTTTTTTGCATACATCTTCTGGCGATCTTGAGCTATCTTCAACCGTTCTCGAATCTGATTAACCTTGTCGGCCGTCACTTGCACGGTTTCTGGTCCTGCTAACTGCTTCTCACCCACTTCATTCCAACATAACGGTGTTCTGCACTTCCTCCCATACAACGCTTCAAACGGAGCGGCTTGAATACTGGCGTGATAACTATTGTTATAAGAGAACTCTATCAGAGGTAGATGAGTCTCCCATGAGCCTTTGAAATCGATCATGCAAGCCCGGAGCATGTCTTCTAACATCTGAATAGTCCTTTCACTCTGTCCGTCCGTCTGAGGGTGATACGTCGTACTTAATCTGAGTTGTGATCCCAACTCTCTTTGAAGGCTTTTCCAAAACTTTGATGTGTAGCGAGCATCTCAATCTGACACAATAGATGATGGCACTCCATGTCTGGATACTATCTCATCAATATACAGTTTTGCCAACTTTTCCAATGGGTATGCCTCCTTAATCGGTAGAAAGTGAGCAGATTTAGTGAGTCGATCCACTATCACCCAAATTGCATCGTGCCCTTTAGGCGATCGCGGCAATCCCGTCACGAAGTCCATTGTTATATCATCCCACTTCCATACCGGTATTTCCAACGACTGTAGCTCCCCGTACGGTCTTTGATGTTCCACATTTACCTTCAAACACGTTAAACATCTCTCCACGAAATGAGCTATATCTTTCTTCAAACCTGGCCACCAATAATTTTGCTTTAGGTCTCGATACATCTTATTGGTTCCCGGATGTATCGAGTATCGCGACTTGTGAGCTTCTTCCAATACTCTCTTCCTAAGATCTCCCCGCTTCGGAATCCACACTCTTTGCTCAAAACATCTAATCCCACGATTGTCAACTGTTAACAAATCAACAATTCCCACGATTCTTTCGCTTTTCAAGTTTTCCCTCGCCACTGCTTCTTCTTGATATTGCTTGACTTCTTCTAGAAAGCTTGAAATCGCCTCCACCCGAAACACCACCACTTTAGATACTGCACTATGTTCTTTTCGACTCAAGGTGTCCCCTACCACATTAGCTCTTCCCGGATGGTATAGGATTTCACAATCATAGTCGCTCAGCAATTCCATCCACCTTCGCTGCCTCATGTTTAACTCCTTCTGATTGAATAGATGTTGTAGACTCTTATGATCAGTATAAATTTGACACTTAACCCCATATAAGTAATGCCTCCAGATCTTTAACGCGAACACCACAGCTGCCAGCTCCAGATCGTGCGTCGGATAACTCCTCTCGTGCTCCTTCAATTGTCGAGACGCGTAAGCTATTACCTTTCCCTTTTACATTAACACGCATCCTAAACCAAACTTTGAGGCATCACTGTAAATTACAAAGCCTTCTGTGCCTTTGGGTAACGATAGGATCGGTGCACTACTCAATCTCTTTTTCAATTCGCTGAACGCATCCTCCTGAGTTTCTTTCCATGCAAACTTAACATTTTTCCTTGTTAGAGCAGTTAATGGTGTGGCTATTCTCGAGAAGTCCTGGATGAACCTTCGATAATAGCCTGCCAAACCGAGGAAACTTCTTACTTCAGATGGCGTCTTTGGCGCCTCCCATTCTTCGATTGCCTTAATCTTCGCTGGATCCACCTTGATTTCGTCTTCCGACACCACATGGCCTAAAAACTGCACTTCCCTTAACCAAAATTCACATTTGGAGAATTTGGCGTATAACTTCTCCCGCTTAAGCAATTCCAACACAGCTCGCAAATGAACTTCATGATCTTTCATGGACTGTGAATAGATCAGTATGTCATCAATGAATATAATGACACACTTGTCCAAGAAAGGACTGCATACTCTATTCATCAAATCCATGAATGTTGTCGGTGCATTTGTCAGCCCAAATGGCATGACTAGAAATTCGAAGTGTCCATACCTCGTGCGAAAGGCAGTCTTGGGTACATCCTCCTCCCTAACCTTCAACTGATGATAACCCGAGCACAGATCTATCTTCGAGAAGTAACTCGCTCCTTGTAACTGATCAAAGAGATCATCAATCCTAGGAAGCGGATATTATTCTTAACTGTTAACTTGTTGAGCTCTCGATAGTCTATGCACATTCTCATAGACGCGTCCTTCTTCTTGACAAACAACACTGGTGCTCCCCACGGTGATGAACTGGGACGGATAAAACCTTTATCCAACAACTCCTTCAGTTGAGTCATCATCTACTTCATTTCGGCCGAAGCCAAGCGATAAGGAGACCTCGCTATTGGTGCCGCTCCCGGCATCAAATCTATCCTGAACTCCACTTGCCTGTCCGGTGGCAGAGTGGTTAAGTCTTCCGGAAACACTTCCGGGTACTCACACACTATCGGAACAGATTCTAATACCTTCTTCTCTTTATTAGCGTCTACCACATACGATAAGAATCCCACACACCCTTTCACTAAGCAACGTCTAGCCTTGATCATTGAGATCAAGCATGACTTTCTATCCCGACGATCCCCATACACTATAACCTCCTTTTGATTCGGCAACGCTATTCGGATTAGTTTCTTATTACAAACGATATTGGCATCGTTAGACGCTAACCAATCCATCCCCAAAATGACGTCAAATTCCTCCATGCCCATCGGATATAACCGTAATGGGAAGGTATGACCGTCAATGTCTATACTACACCCGTCATATACTTCTCCCACTAGGACTCGACTATCATCGACTACTTCTACCTCAAACCCTCGACTAAGCTTCTTGGGTTTCAGAAGCAACTTGTGCACGAAATTCGGTGACACAAATGAACGATTTGCGCCCGAGTCAAACAACACCTTAGCAAAAATCGAGTCTATGGGAAAAGTACCTGTTACCACATCCGGCGTCTCCACTGCCTCTTCTGCTGTTATATTAAAAGCCCTTGCTCTCGCCCAAGTTGGCTCCAGTGCTCCACCTTCTTCTCGTTCCCTTTATCTCCAAAGACCCCAGCAGTTCCTTTCTTCAGCTGAGGGTAATCAGTCCTGATATGATCAGGAGACCCGCACTGATAACACGTCCTCGACCCGCGGCAGTCACGATCCATATGACCAGTTTTCCCACATTTGAAACACCCTTCTCGTTCCACCAGACACTCCCCTTTGTGAACCCGATTACACTTGCTACATGGTTTATTCTCAAACCTCGAATTAACCCGATGTTCAGATCTTGCCGATTTAAACGTCTTGGAATCACGGTTAGGCCCTTCCCATTTCCGTTTGTCACCGCTTCTCTCAGTGGCCTATCGATTCCTTTCTTTCTCACGTAGCTCGGCTGCATTTACCGCCGCCTGAAATGTTGTCAGATCCTTGTTCGAGACAAACTCCCGAATATTACCTCTTAACCCATAGATGTAACGTTCCACCCGTCTTTCCTCGTTAGGCACATAAATCTCCGCAAACCTGGATTTCTTAATAAACTTGGTTGTATATTCCCGAACTGACATATCCCTCTGTTCCAAACTTAGAAATTCCTCCTCTAACTTTTTAATTACCGCTAGAGGGCAAAACTGCGCTTTGAACCTCTTCACGAACTCGGTCCAAGACATTTCCCTAGCTGTTGTTGAACCCCGACCACCATACTCCACGTCCCACCACATGACTGCTTCATCCTTCAGCATGGCCAAAGCGTAAACAACTCTATCCCCTTCAGAACACTTGCTGGTGTCGTATGCCAATTCCACCCCTTTCACCCATTTCATTGCTAAAACAGGATCGCACTCACCCTTGTAGGTAGGAGGTTTGCAGGCAGCAAACTCCTTAAAGCTACACCCCTTTTCAACTATGGATTTGGTCATCATTGCAGAAGTCGACTGTGAATGGCTCCCCACCACAGTCACCGGTGACTCAGCTATTTCAGTTACCTCCTTATCCCCACTCTTTTCTTTACTTGCCGACACCTCATTAGAACGCCGCTTCAACAACGCGTTCAAAGTTTCTTGCAGTTTCCCCATTTCCGCCGCAAAGGTTTCTTGCGTGACAAACCCCTGCGTCCTACCCCCACCACGATTCTTTGTCTTCCTTCGACCCCTCACCGACGCTGAACTTTCTTGATGAGAGGTTTCCAGTTCAGTTCTCACATCAACATTTATTGCTCGACGTGCAACACCAGACGTCTTCCCACCTCTAACTCTCTTAGCTGGCTCATTAACTTGCGTGGTCGCTTTCTTCGTTGTTTTCCCTTTAGGTCGTTCGCGACCCTTTCCCCGAGTAACAGTTGTTTGAGGAGGAGAAACTGGTCCATCCTCAATCACTTCATTAACAGGTGCCACCTCTACTGCTGGCACGGATCTGCTCCTAGTTACTCTTTCCGACATATCTACAATTAAAACCAATACGAACTTCATTAAAGTAACCCCCAAAGCAATAAAACAAGTTAAGCACGCACATGTACCTGTAAATTTACAATTACACTGGCCAGATGTAATTCTAAATTTACCTTACATGTTAGTCCTTACTACTCTATCACCCGACTTCCTACAACCATCCTATAATCTCAGTTGTGATTCACTAACTAAGTTTAAGTCTAAGCCCAACTGGTAGCCTAGATCCCTTAAACTATGGCTCTGATACCAACTATAACAACCCAACCAAAGAAATAAATAAGTGGATCAACTCTTATAATAAAAACTCAACTATTAATAATATTCCATGCCAAACGGTCCCAAGCTTACAATAGATAAATCAAGGTTTGTTAATAACAACCTATACACAACTGAGATAGAGAAGAATAAACTAAGTGTCGGTCTTCTATCCGCCCCGCTAGGCCTTCTCCTTGCCCTTAGCCGTTTTGTCTAAAACACGACGGCCTGAAAAGATTTTTAGTTTTGAAAGAGCGAGGGTTAGACCATAGGTCTAGTGAGACCCCTCTAACAAATAATCAACAAAATACTTTCCAGAATTTAGAACCACAATTGATAACTTCACATAAATAAGACACGTTACGGACCACACGACCGTCAAAGACGATGTGTCTAAATCGCGCTGCCTTAATGTTGGGACACGCCCCCAACGACATAAACGGGTCACACTCCCCGACACGAGTAGGCGGGCCACACTCCCCGACTTAGGTCACGTAACCCACAAATAATGTATGCATACATTTAACAACAACAATTTATAACATACTTGAACGAATTAATAAAATCATGCCAACATAAATAAATCAAAGTTTGAAATAAACTTCACATGCTTTCATCATCAAAAGGTTTAGTTTAGAAAAACTCACCTGTCGCCCTTTTTGCTTTAAGCTCTACGTCTACCTTTAAAATCCGAACCGTAACCTATAAAATATAGCATTTCCCGATGAATTCTCGATAATCTCTAACTTGGAGAAATTGGTCCTAAACCCAAAATCTCAACGGTCTACTACTAATTAATTAAATCCGACTCTTTAACCTTCAATTTATCGAGACTTTGAAACACTCAAATATACTATAATGGAATTGGATCATTCCGAAAATTAAAGCCCAACAAAAATATAATTAACTACCCAACCTAAATTAATTAATTAACTTAGGCCCACCTTTCTCTATTTTGGGCCTCAGCCCACAGAACCACCTCGGGCCAAGAATTACTCTCAGCGACCGGAGTCTTAGCCCCATCGACCGGACCTTTTATATTTCCACGACCGGGGTCCAAGGTAAAATCCTTGACCGGTGTGCGTGTGAGTGCGACCGGGGTTAGCCCCCAAAACCTTCGACCAGTACTTGAAAAATGACCGACCGATGTGTGGTTAGTGACCGGATTGAACTCGACCGATATTAAATTAATACCACAAGTCGACCGGTATCTCCCTTATTGACCGGTATGGAGTTCGACCGAGGTCTCTCCCTTATCGGGCGACCGAAGCCATTTATTAAATTTCGACCGGGGTCTCTCTTATCGGTCGACCGAGACTGTCGAACGAAAACCCCCAGTTCTCTGCTACTTTTACTCAGATTGAAGATTAAGCCCCAAGTTTTCCCACAACAGATAACCCACCAAATGGATGCAACAATTCCACTAATAACACAATCCATTCACCAATTTAATCTACCCGGTTCAAATGGTTCAGACTTGAAGTTCATTCCAGAAATCCCCAAATTTCAGGACTATCTTTAAATTCAACTCCATTACAGACTAAATACAAATACTAAGCTCTTACTATTACAGAGATTAAGATTAGCATTTTTACCTTGATGATTTGATGAACACCGAGCTCCTTCTGCCCCCCCCCCCTCTCTCTCTCTCTCTCTCTCTCTCTCTCTCTCTCAGGAACGATTTTTCTTCAAGAGTTTCCCTATGCCAAAATTATCAGTCGTCTTCAAGAAAACCCAATTCCCTAGGGTTTAAATCCCACATTTCCCATTTTACATACTTGGCCCCTCTAAAAAGTCTTTTCAATTATCTTACCCCAAACTTTAATTTTTAAACTTTTAACCCGATTATTACAACATCAGTTGCAACTAGAAGTCGAGCCGAACTTTTCCTCCCCTAGATTTGCCCTGGTTGTGGTGTGTTATTAAATTTTTATTGTTTCTCACATAAAATTATTAAGTAACAAAATGCCAAAAAGATAATAGTTATAAATTTGGGTGCATTCATTTCATTGCACACTATTAAAAGGGTGCTATATATCCACCATCTATCTCCATTCATGCCTCAAACTGAAGCAGATAAAATGTCGACCCTAATGAATTTCATCAACCTCAACCTTTCCACAATCCATGACAAGCTCATTGCCGAGTACATTTGGTCAGTTAATTATTTTCATTCATTTTTTTAATTATCGTACTTAATTTGGTTATTTATTTATAATATAAACTGGATTGTGATTTCCGTTTTACAAAAAACTTAATAAATGTACATATACTTTGATATTTTAAAAAGGGGGTGTATTTTAATTTACTTTTTATATAAATTAGTGTTTGCACAATTATGGTAATTCTTTATAGGAAATATTAACATAAATTTTCAACTAAGAAAAAGGGTGGCTAAATGACGTATTTAGCCTTACGAAATGCATCATCTAGTACTTTAATATACCATCATCCTTTGTCATTCTTTCACATCCCTTCAATGTGAGATGATCAAAATCGAACCATAATTCAAAGTTTGATAATTCCTTATTTTGTTGTTGTCACATTATCTTCTATTTGGTTAGTACTTGAGTGTGTGTCTGTATTGATTTTTTGTATTAAGTAATTTTTCTATGAGATGTTCAAACGGGTAAAAAATTAGAGAACAAGAAAACGGTCAAATCAAATGCAAAATCGTATGTGATTTTACATTAATGGTTAACATAAGGGTGTCCAGACGATGTGGCATGCGACCCTAGGTCGCGACCAAAGTTGCGTGAATCATTATATTTTCCCCATCTAATTGCATAATAAAAAATGTATCATTATATTACTCGATCATATCATGATTTCAAACTAAATATCGTATTAAACATGAAATGACAACTTTTTTATATTATGTCTTACGTACCAAATTAACAATCTCTAAAAATAATCTATTTTTATGGTATTTTTTTTGAAAAGCTTAAGCACGAAAATCACAAAATAGTAGCATATGGCAACTTGTGAATGACACGTGTGCCATTGCTGGTGACGCGTGTTCTTTAATATTCAGAATAAATATATTGTTGTGGACTTGTGGTATATGATTTTTCCTTTTCTTTTTCTAACAAGGTATATGATATTTGATTAAATAAAACGGAAAAGTCCAGAAAAACCCAATGGACTTTAGTGTTTGGAATGATTAAGTTCTTGGACAATTTTTTGGAATAAATAAGTCCTTAGACATTTCAAAACACACTAAATAAATCATTAGACTTTAAGAAACCTGTTAAATACGTTCTTATTACTTAAAAATGTAACTTACAACCTACATAACAGGTAAAACTACAAATTAAAAAAAATTGTCCCCTACTTTATCCCCTACAAATAAAAAAAATAGGAAAATTAACTAAAATAACCAATCTCATCAACACAATTAATTTTTAAGCATTTTTCAAAATCTCTTTTTACAATAGTTAAAGTTTGCGCATAATTTTTTTTTTTTGCCTTAAGAATTATTTTCGGTAAAAAAAAGAAAAAAATTAGAAAACATCTTTATAATTTGTTATTTAATTTACTTTATATCTTTACTTTTTTATTTTCATTTTAACCATTTATTATATTAACACACATTAACTAAAATACATAAAAAAAAACGTTTTTTTACAAATTACACCATTATAATTGTCTCGTCAATACGTTTAAAATGAGCTTAATATTGAATTTTTTAGATTTAATAATATTATATTATTAAATATCATATATACGTAAGAATTATATTTAATATTTAAACTTTCTATTTTTAAGGTTATTTATTTAATAATATAAGATTAATCTGTAACTATAAATGTATAAAGGGTAAATATTAAAAATAATTCATACGTATTTATGGAATTGAATAATATAAGATTAAGTTCAAAAACAATATTTAGGTGCCGTTTGTTTTTTAAGAGGTCTAATGTCTGAAGTCTTATTTTAGTTATGATTAATAAGAGTTGGTGTGTAAAAAAATCTGAACGATTCAGACTTAAGAGTCATTAAGAGGTTTTTTTTTTTAAAACAAACAACCCCTTAGTTAATTTCCCAATTTTTAATTTGTAAGCGGATAAAGTAGGTGGTCATTTTTTTAATTTGTAGTTTTACCTGCTATATAGGTTGCAAGTTATATTTTTAAGTAATAAGTATGTATTCAACAAGTTATCAAAAGTCCAATGATTTATTTAACAGGTTATCAAAAGTCCAAGAAATTATTTAACAGGTTTAGAAATGTCCAAGAACTTATTTGTTCGAAAAAATTGTCCAATGACTTAATCACTCTAAACACTAAAGTCCATTGGGTTTTTTTGAACTTTTCCCTAAATAAAATTGTGATATCTAAATCATTTTTATTATATATTTGAATTATTAAATCCTATGAATTAAAAAGTAATATTGTCCGAATATTTATATCCTAATTTATACCTTATTTATCAACCCAACCATTAAATCGCATTCTCAAACGGCGTTTTACAATTGGGAAAAGTCTGAAAAAACTCAATAAACTATCTGATTTTGAATTATTAAGTACCTAAACTATTTTTTTGAATGATAAAACCCTTAAACTTTCTAAAACCGGTTAAATACATCCTTGTAACATGTAAAAACATGTTAATGTAATAAAAATTTGGGAAAATTCTAAAGAAACCCAACAAACTATCTGATTTTGAATATTTAAGTCCCTGAATTTTTTTAACAAATAAATCTCTAAACTTTTTTCTAATTTTTTTACCAAATAAATTATTGAACTTTTTTAAACAAATAAATCCCAAACTTTTCTTGAAGAAACAAAATCATGAACTTAAATTTGAACAAATAAATCTAATTTTTTTTTTGCATGAACAAAAATAATATATATAATTCCTCTAACCGACAATATAGCAAAATGAACCAATTAAAGAGAGAAAAAAATATACATTTTTATTACTAATTCCGAATCATTCAGAATTTATGACTAAAAGTCTAAAACATAAATAGATACATATAATTGTACAAAAAATATGTTCATCCTTTCACAAAATATATAACAAAAAAAACGTCTATCCTTTCACAAAATATACCAAAAAAAAACGTCAATCCGTTCACAAATATACAAAAATAAAAATAAAACTCCGGTAGGTGCTTACTGGCTCGTTTACCTTATCGGATGAACATCGCAAGGGCCGAGAATCATACCCTGTAAGAACAATATAAGGATGGAGAGTCTTACCCAGTAAGTGGAGATGACGACTCTTACCCGGTAAGCGCTTACCGGGTAAATAGTTGCACGCGATAGTTTTTTGATAGACTACAATCTTACCCGGTAAAATAAGTTAGGGTGTCGATTTTTACCGGTAACGGATAAATGTTTGGGTAAACGACCCCTTAGTTAATGGTGTACATTAAAGTCAAACGGTTGATTAGACTCTTATTTTAAATTAAACATTACTTTGTTATTACAAATGAGATAACTTTTAATATATTTATGTTAGAAGGATAAACATATAGGGCATTTTTTTATATATTTGTGAAGGGATGAACGTTTTTTGGTATATTTCATGAAAAAATATGTGTTTTTTGGTACATTTTATGAAATGATTGACGGTTTTTTGGTATATTTAGTGAAAGGATAAATATAATTTTTGTATGTATCTATTTATATTTTAGGCATAACTTTTGAATTATTCGGAATTAGTAATAAAAATGATATACGTTTTCAATCTTTAATTGTTCATGACTTTATTGTCGGTGAGTGGATTTGTATATATTTTTCTGTTCATGTAGAAAAAAAATTTGGATTTATTGGTTTAAAATTAAGTTCATGATTTTGTTTCTTTAAAAAAGTTTGAAATTTATTTCTTCAAAAAAAGTTCAAATTTTATTTGGTAATTAATAAGATTTAAGAAAAAATTTAGAGATTTATTTGCTAAAAAAATTCAGGGACTTAATCATTCAAAATCAGATAGTTTGTTGGGTTTTTATAGACTTTTCCTAAATTTTTATCATATTAACCTGTAAAAACAGGTTACAAGAATGTATTTAACCGGTTTTAGAAAGTTTAAGGTTTAATCATTCAAAAAAATAGTTTTAAGGATTTAACCATTCAAAATCAGATAGTTTGTTGGGTATTTTCAGACTTTTCCTTTACAATTTAAAGTTAATTATCCTTTAATATTTTTTTTATAGGATCGGTGGAACAGGCCTAGACCTCAGAAGCAAAGCTAGAGTAAGCTCTTGTTTTTTCTAAGGCAAAGAAAGATGTAATTTCATTTTTTATAATTATGTTAAAATTTTCATTTATTCTATTAATTAATAATATTATTTTAAAATTATAACATAAATTTTAATTATACATTGATATTAATTTTTAATTATTTAGAATTATTGATAAATATATCAATTTTTTTTAATATTGATTAAATATATTTTAGTTATCAATTATTATTATTTGATTATTTTTTTCATATTATATGTAACGGTTATTTAAAATCATATTAATGTAGATTTTTTTAATTTGGTTTAAAATTCAAAATTTATAATATAATATATGATAATAAATTTCAGATTATTTTAATTAACATATTATATTATTTACTACATTTGTATTAATTAATATATTATATATTACTATAAATTTGTTTTAATTATATTATTAAATATTGTAATTGGTTATTTTTTCTAGTTGTCTTTTTTGGTAATTTTACATGTTTATAAGCTATATTTTGCTAAACGTGACTTTTTCATCAGCTAGCTATCAGTCACCAGCTAGCTTATCAGCTACCAGCTAGCTTACCAGACATCAGTTTGTTAATCAGCTAGTTTGCCAAACATAGCCTTAATGTAAAAGTAAATAATGTATCTTACGGAGTGTGAAAATATATGTAATTATGAAGATATAGATATAAAGAATTTTTTTAATGTATTTTGATAAAAAGATTATTTCAAATTGTAATGTAATTTTACGAAATAAGAATATCTAGCTATACCATATCAATAAACATTTATTTTTCTAAAAATAACTCATTAAGTATTAGATAAAATTGTTTATAAATACATCATCATTCAAAAATTTAAGTTTACAAGAAATGTACATTCACAATGCAGCGGGTTTCTGAAATCTAGAACTCGAATCCTCGATCATTATTCATACTTTTTGTTAGTTTTTTTTGATTTTATTTTACGATTTTGAGAAACCTAGATTTAAAACAAAAATATATTTTAGTTTAGTTTAATTATGGTTTTTTATAAAAAATAATAATAAGGTATTTTGTTACGGGTCAAAAAATGTTTAATTTAAATGATAACTATATTTAAGATATTTTATATTTAAAATTAAAAAGATAACATACTTCAATAAAAAATAAAAATAAGGTGTTTTATCTCGAATTTTCTTATATTTATCGGTTAGTTATATCAATAGTTAAAAATTTTAGATATTTTTGAAAATAAAAATAAGTGCTTATTTGCAGTTAGTTACACGAATTCAGACATTGAGCTTTTATAAGCTGTACTTATGTTTAATCAATTTGTACTTTTGGATTTTAAGTAATATACATTAATAAATGGTATATAATGCATAAAAATTAGTTTTTAAAAGTTTAGCTTAAATGTTTTATAATATAGTACAGATATATTAGTTAAAAATTCAAATTACAAGTTAATGAAACACAATTATAACTTATTAAAGTCTCATGTTTTTATTTGTATAACTAACTACAAATAAACATATTAAATACATGATAAACACTATGAAATAAACTACCTGTTTTATTTTTTATTAAAATGTATTTATTAGATTAATGCATGTTTTTATAATATAGTATAGATATATTAGTTATGAGATTATAACTAATATAGATATAGATATATTAAAAGCAAATCATAAAATAAAAAATAAATATTGATAATAGTAATATTGATCAAATCGTCCAATAAATATAAAAAATAAATATTGATAATAGTAGATAATATTGATCAAATCGTCCATTAAATATAAAAAACAAATATTTATATTAATAAATGAGTATCAATTCCACAAATAGATGATGATGTGAGATATTGTGCTTGGATAAGTTGTACCAATGTATTATGAAATTGTAAATTAAGTAATCGGCTTTAATTAGTTGTATTTTGTGCTTAAAATGTTGTAATTAAAAAAAATTATGTCTCTTTTATAATACTGGTAGCTAATTATCGTGTACTGCACAGCAGGGGTACAGTAATACCTAGTGAGAGCACAAGTATATACTTTCACTAGAATCGCTACAAGTAATATAATGGTACAAGTACCGAGTATCGTTCTCACAGGGACTGAACTACTGAGAGTTGCTGATTTTATGAACTTCTTGCACAAGTTTCGAGTTTAGGAAAAATATTTGTTTTTAATGGCGATTAGACAGAAAATTCGGAAAGAACTTTATAATTAAAAGTTGGGTACGGATGTAAGCTTTTCTTGGAAAACGTAGTACGAGATGGTTGGACTCTTTGTAGTACGGAATGTCTATAAAAATCCCGATCTCTCGAAAGTGGATTTTTATAGACCGGTCCTACAAAGTGTTCATAAAGTTTCCACCTTTACCGACTCTTGATCTTGCCGATTTAACTAAGTTGATAAAAAAATCAAGTTCTACCAATTTGGAGATTTATACCAAAATCTCTTTGTGATATAAATCTCGACCGGCGTTTGAACCTTAGTAAATCATACAAAATCCGTATCTCTACGTGGTTATCAAAGACTCTCTCAAATCTTTGTGCATTACTTAAGCCGTATTTCGAATCCGCCCCTCTCGAGGTCAAGATCTAATATTAACACATAAAAGTGATCGACTTATCTGCGTTGAGTTAAAGTCCCGACTCAAGTGACCAAGGTCAAGAGTTGATAACGATGGTCACACCCAAGTGTAACCTACTAGACCCAAGTTGGCTTACATCCGCACCTAAAAAGGTGCTTAGCTCATAACGATAATAAAAGACATAATATAATAAAAGAAATACTTGTTAACTACTTGCATAATAAAAATAAACTACAATTATAAAAGGAAATTAAAGTACGGAATTTAATTAAAAGTGCGGAAATTAAATACAATAAAGTAAGTACGGAAATTTAAATACAAGAAATAAAAATGCGGAAAATAAAAGACGTAAAGTAAAGACGAGAATAAAAATACAAGAATTAAATCCTACACTTCAAGTCTAAATACTTGAAAGTATTTTAGACTTGAATGAGGAGAAAGATGGATGATGGATGTTGATGATGGGAGGTGAGAGAGATGTTGATGGTGGAAGGTGTAGGTGTGAATTAAATGCTCTCCCAAGGTCTTCTATTTATAGGAGGAGGCTTGAGCATCCAAGGGCTAAGATTGCATCTTCAATGTATGACCAAGATCACTTCAGAAATATTGTGTTTCCAGCTCACATCCAGCCCTAAAATCTGTTGGGTAATAACCTCGGGTGCCCACAGTGGGCACTCCAGTGCCCACAAACTGACTTGCAGTATTAATTTTCGCAAGAATGAACATATTGGTTAAGTTATCATATTTTGCAAAAAATGTGGACCAAATGAAGGGATAGGAGCGAAAGTGGGTAAAAAGAGGAATAAAAACCTATAAAAATAACAACAAATAACTCTAAAAAATGAGAGTTATCATCCCCCCAAACTTGAGGTGTTACTTGTCCTCAAGTGACAAAATAAAAACGAAAAAAAAGAATGATACGAAGAGAGGAGAACTTGAATAAGAAAAATATACCACCCGGACGATGTTGATAATTCCTCTAGCTTGAATATTGATGCGTTTCTCCCTTGTTGAAATGGTTGGTTTCGAACTAATCAATAGGGCTTTGATTCGGGTTGGTGTTTGTGGCTAAAAAATGACCCTTTCTTCCCCCAAACTTGAACTATTCTACAAAAAGGATTTTTGAATTTCTTGATGTTGAATCCAATTTGTGTAGTTCTCGAACTCTTGAAACCCCATATTTTGGATTTGTGTATGGTTTACGGCACGATGGGTTTCAAAAGTGTTTTTATTCAACGATTGTCTTCCAATTTTACGAAGACTTATTATATATATATATATATATATATATATATTTTTTTTTTTTTCTTTGGCTTTTTCTTTTTCTCTTTTCTCTTTTTTTTTTGTGTGTACGTTCATTTTATAAAATAATAATCGTACAAACCGCAAGACGACCCCCCCAAACTTAGAATCGGACAATGTCCTCATTGGCGCAAAAATGGTAGGGGTACGGTAAAGGGAAAGGCTACGAAGGGTATGTGTATAGGCCGCAACAAAAATGACTTATATCCTCTTAGTTTAAAACCATCCAAATCAACCAAGAAGAATTGCACCTGAAAAAGAGAGAATAGCTAGAGGAAACGGAATAAATATCAACAGCATTAGATAAATATTAAAACACACCTGTTCAAGAAGTACCAAAAAGGAACGGGGTTAGTCTAACTACAAAGGTACCCAAAAGAACCGTTTAATAACGACACAATTTGCAAAAGATGATAAGAAACCAACGAAGTCAATCTGGAGGAGTCGAATGTCCACTGGGCTCAGCGTTCAGGGCAGTGGTAGAGGCGGTGGATCCATGTATTGTGGGGTCTAGTAATCGTCGGCGGGTTTTAGAAGGGTGGTTGTCGGAATGGTGGGGGTTGTGGTAGCGTTGGTGGAAGTGGGGAACTTGAGGGTGATGGAGAGTGGTTTTGGTTTAGTTGGAGGGTGGGATGTAGTGAGAGGGGTGGTAATCCGTGGTGGTGGTAGCGGCTTCGGTGGCGGTGATGGTGGATGGTCTGGTGGTGGCCGACAGAAGGCGGCGTGATCAGAGAGAAAGAGTTGGGTGAGGATTGGGAACCAACTTCATGGAGCGTGCCATTGAGAAGATGAGAGGGTTCATGTTGAAAGCGATAAATCACCCTCCTTTTGTTTAAAATCCCGCCCAAATTCTTCGTGGGCGCATTTTTGCAAAAATCACGATCACTCCGGCAAATACACAATAAAAACACAAAACTACTAAAATTAGATAAGACTATTTACAAGGTTGTTTCCAACCAATTAAAGGGTTAAGTACATTGGGTTTGGGTACCCCATCTGGGAGGTAGTGCTTAACCCGATGTCCATTAACCTTGAAAGTGTTGTTATCCTGAGGATTCAACAAGTCTATTGTGCCAAACTTTCCTACTTCCATGATGGTAAAAGGACCTGACCAACGCGATTTCAGCTTCCCAGGGAACAACTTCAATCGTGAATTAAAGAGAAACACTTGTTGTCCTTTTTCAAAAATTCTTTGGTTTATCCTACGATCATGCCAGAGTTTTGTCTTTTCTTTATAAATTTTGGCATTTTCGTAGGCATGGTGCCTTATCTCTTCTAACTCAGTTAATTGAAGTTTTCGCTTTTTCCCCGCAGCATCCTCACACAGATTCAATTCTTTTATGGCCCAAAAAGCTTTGTATTCGAGTTCCAAAGGTAGATGACACGCTTTCCCAAATACCAATTTGTACGGGGACATATCTAAAGGGGTTTTTAATGTTGTTCTGTATGCCCAAAGTGCGTCATCCAACTTGAGTGACCAATCTTTCCAATCGGGCTTTATGACTTTTTCTAAAATTGATTTTATCTCCCGATTTGAAAGTTCCGCCAGACCATTTGTTTGAGGATGGTATGCGGTGGCCACTCGGTGTTGGATATTATATTTGCTCAAAACTGTGCTTAACATTTTGTTTACGAAGTGTGTCCCTTCATCACTAATTAAAGCTCGGGGAGTGCCAAATCGTACAAAAATATTTTTATGAAGAAAATTAACCACAGTTTTAGCATCGTTTCGAGGACACGCAATGACTTCTACCCATTTAAATACGTAATCAACTGCAACCAGAATGTATTGGTTGTTAAAAGACATAGGAAATAGTCCCATGAAATCTATGCCCCAAACATCAAAAAGTTCGACTTCTAAAATATTATTTAAGGGCATTTCTTTCCGTTGGGACAAATTTCCTACTCTTTGACATTGGTCACAACCTTTGACGAACTCAAATGCATCTTTAAATAAAGTGGGCCAAAAGAAACCACTTTAAAGAATTTTTGCCGCCGTACGTTGACCACCAAAATGGCCACCGTAGGGCGAAGCATGACAATCACTCAAAATTCCTTTCATCTCAAAATTTGGGACGAATTTTCTTAAAATTTGGCCTGCACCTAATTTATACAAAAATGGATCGTCCCAAAAATAATGTTTACAATCGTGGAGGAATTTTTTAAATTGTTGTCCCCTCATATGGTATGGCTTGATTCCGCTCGCAAGATAGTTTGCGATATCCGCATACCATGGAACACTATTCTCAAAATGATGTTGGATGGCAAGGATTTGTTCATCCGGGAAAACTTCCTTTATCTCATGATCTCCACCACTTGACACTCGATTCTCAATCCTAGAAAGATGATCGGCAACCTGATTGTCTATACCTTTTCTATCAACTATCTCTAGGTCAAATTCTTGCAAAAAAAGGACCCACCGAATAAGCCGTGGCCTTGCATCGGTTTTGTTAAAGAGATATTTAATAGCTGAGTGATCTGTATGGACAACAACTTTTGTGCCAATCAAATAGGATCGAAAACGGTCAAACGCAAATACTACAGCAAATAATTCTTTCTCAGTTGTTGTATAATTTATTTGAGCTTCAATAAGAGTCTTACTTGCGTAGTAGATGGGGTGGAAAATTTTATTCCGCCTTTGTCCCAAAACAGCACCCACAGCCCAATCACTAGCGTCACACATTACCTCAAAAGGCATGCTCCAGTCTGGGGCTATCACAATGGGTGCCGAAACAAGGGCGACCTTGATTGTTTCAAAAGCTTTGGTGCATTCTGGAGTAAAGTCAAAAGCTTGGTCTGCATGCAATAAATTACAAAGGGGTTTTGCAATTTTTGAAAAATCTTTTATAAACCGTCTGTAAAACCCCGCATGCCCCAAAAAACTTCTAGTGCCTTTAACCGAACTAGGTTCGGGTAATTGCATTATCACTTCAAGCTTTTCTTTATCCACTTCTAAACCTTTTTTAGAAACCAGGTGACCCAACACGATTCCTTCTTGTACCATAAAATGGCACTTTTCCCAGTTTAAAATCAAATCGTGTGTTTCACATCTTTCCAAACTTTTTTTCAGATTTTCAAGACAATTATCAAATGAGGTTCCGATAACTGAAAAATCATCCATAAACACTTCCATGGAATCCTCAATCATGTCCGAAAAAATAGACATCATGCAACGTTGAAACGTTGCGGGTGCATTGCAAAGACCAAATGGCATTCGGCGAAAAGCAAAAGTTCCAAAGGGACAAGTGAAGGTGGTATTCTCTTGATCTTCGGGTGCAATATGAATTTGATTATAACCCGAATAACCATCCAGAAAGCAATATAATTCCTTTCCGGCCAATCTATCTAGCATTTGGTCTATAAATGGCAAAGGAAAATGGTCATTTTTTGTAGCTAGATTTAATTGTCTATAATCCATGCAAATTCTCCACCCGGTGACGGTCCTTGTTGGGAGAAGTTCATTCTTCTCATTGGTGATTATCGTGGTACCACCTTTCTTTGGTACGCATTGTACCGGACTCACCCAACCACTACTTGAAATAGGGTAAATAATACCCGCATCAAGCCATTTTAAAATTTCTTTCTTAACGACTTCTTTCATGATCGGGTTAAGTCTCCTTTGTGGATGCACCTTTCCAACTCTATTTTCGTCCAAAATTATCTTATGTTGGCAAAGGGATGGACTGATTCCTTTGATGTCAGCCATTGTCCAACCTATGGCCTTCTTGTGGTTTTTCAACAACTCAATCAATTTCACTTCCTGTTCACAACTTAAATTGGAAGAAATAATCACAGGCAATTTTTCCTCTTCCATAAGATATGCATATTTAAGGTGATTAGGAAGTGGTTTTAACTCTAGATCGGGAGCTTTGATTATAGAAGGAACCTGGGTTGGTCTATCATTAAAGTCCAAGTGCTCGAATGCATCTATAACCTCTATCAAATCCTCTTCCAAAATATCTTCTCCTATGCAATCAATCAAACTCAACTCAAAATCATCACCTAAGGCATTTAGGTAGGAGCAATATTCAATTTCACCGTTGAACTTGAGGGATTTGAAAACATTGAAAGTAATTTGTTGGTCGTTTACTCTCATAGTCAACTCACCCTTCTGCACATCTATCAAGGTTCTACCGGTTGCCAAAAATGGTCTCCCTAAAATGATAGGGACATCCTTATCTGCCTCATAGTCCAATACTAGAAAATCAGCCGGAAAAATGAATTTATCAACTTTCACCAAAATATCTTCAATTTTACCCTTCGGATAGGCCAAAGACCTATCTGCAAGTTGTAAGGTGACTGTGGTGGGTCTGACTTCACCTATCCCTAATTTCTTAAAAACCGATAAAGGCATGAGGTTTATACTTGCTCCCAAATCACATAGGGCATGTCCTACTTCTTGTCCCCCAATAGTACACGGGATGGTAAAACTCCCCGGGTCTTTTAGTTTCGAAGGGATTTTGCAAGTAAGAAGTGCACTACATTCTTTGGTCAAGGCGACAGTTTCAAATTCTCCCAGCCTTCGTTTCTTGTTGAGAATATCTTTTAAAAATTTAACATAATTTGGCATTTGCCCGAGAGCCTCTACCAAAGGAATGTTAATGTGAAGTTGTTTGAAAACGTCCAAAAACCTTTTGAATTGTTCATCAACATTTTTGGTTTTTAATCTTTCAGGGAAAGGTAAGTCTCTCAAATCCGGGACAGATTTGCTTTTGTCGGGAGTGCATGAGATGAGTGGTTCTGGAGTGGGTACAGTCTGTGCTGGATAACTTGGGACAATTGGGCTTGTAGTTTGGGCCACAAATTCTGGTTTTGGGGCTTCACTAGAGGATGGGAACAAGTCTGGAAAGTTCGAGACATCAAACAAATGTGAGTTCTCTTGTACTACTGGTACGGGAGAGGTTTTCTCAACTTTTCTAGACTCACTTATGTTTTCAATCTCCTTAATACTTATGGACTTGACGTGTTCCTTGTGAATGCCTTTGGGATTTTCCGTGTCACTAGGCAAAGTCCCTTGTGGTCTGTTCTTGAGTTCGACAGCAAACTGTCCAAGTTGGGTTTCAAAACCCCTCAAAGTTGCATTGGTTTGGTTTATAAAACCTTTAAGCAACGATTCGATTGAACCATTACCGTCCAATGCATTTTGTTGTCTAGGTGCATGCGACTGTGAAGATTGTCCATGTTGGTAATTCTGGGATTGTGAAGACTGCCCATGATGAAAATTCTGAGGTGGGCCTTGAGGAAATCCCGAGGGATTTGGTGGTCATTTTTGGACTTGACTTGCCCCGGGGGGTTGAAGTCCTTGATTTCCAGACCAAGAGAAGTTCGGATGGTTTCTCCAATTCGGATTGTATGTTTGGGAAAACGGACTATTTCTAGAATGATTCCCGACGTAGTTCACCGAAACAGGGTTACCGGGACAACTTCCGAAAGGATGATTTTCACCGCAAAAAGTACACGTTTCAATTAAAGATTGATTTACTGCCTGCACATGACTTTTTTCTCCATTAAGGTTCAAATTGTTTTTAACCAAATTAGTCAAAGCTACAATTTGTGCATTTAAAGCGGTGATGGCATCAACCTCACGAACTCCTGATGCAGTTTTAGGAACTACAACACGAGGGTTTGACCAATCAGTGTTATTATTGGCAACTTTTTCCAAAATATCATACCCCTCATTGTATGTTTTTGCAGTAAAAGCTCCAACAGCCGTGGTATCGAGGATGATTTTAGCAGCATTAGAAAGACCATTATAAAATGTTTCTAATTAGATGCAGTGAGGGATTCTGTGATGAGGGAATTTTCGAATTAAATCTTTGAATCTCTCCCATGCATCTGATATTGCTTCGTCTTCCTCTTGTCTAAACATTAAAATTTCATTTCTGAATTTCACGTTTCTGGTGGGAGGAAAATATTTTTTCAAAAATTTTTCAGCTAAACTCGTCCAAGTATCAATTGAATGAGGTGGCTGAGAATTTAGCCAGGCTTTAGCTCTGTCTCTCAATGTATAAGAGAAGAATGTCAGTCGTAAGGCTTCCGCTGAAACTCCGGGAATGAGAAAATGATCCGTCATTTCTAAAAATGATTTTAAATGAGAGTGCGGATCTTCCGAAGGTAATCCTCCAAATTGACCCATTGCTTGGATCATTTGAAACATTACCGGTTTCGGTTCAAAACTTTGCGCAACAATATTGGGCCTAAGAATACCCGACTTGAGTTGATCAAATTCGGGTGTTGCATAGTCCTGTATTCCCCTTTCTTTATCATCAGCAATTTTAATCGTTGTTTCCAAAGGCGGAGGTGGAGGAGGGTTAGCTTCCGCCATGGTTCGGTTTAAAACTGGATTTTGCTGATTTCCTCTACCTCTTCTTCTTCTTTTCAAAGTTTTTTCAATTTCAAGATCGAGAGGCAAAAGTTCACCGTGCTGTAACCGTGGCATACAACACGATAAATACTTTGAAAGTGAAACAAGTGACACAGTCTCAAACAAAAATCAGTATCTCAGGATGTAAAATCGTGCCAGTCCCCGGCAACGGCGCCAAAAACTTGGTAGCCAATTATCGTGTACTGCACAGCGGGGGTACAGTAATACCTAGTGAGAGCACAAGTATATACTTTCACTAGAATCGCTACAAGTAATATAATGGTACAAGTACCGAGTATCGTTCTCACAGGGACTGAACTACTGAGAGTTGCTGATTTTTATGAACTTCTTGCACAAGTTTCGAGTTTAGGAAAAATATTTGTTTTTGATGGCGATTAGCCAGAAAATTCGGAAAGAACTTTATAATTAAAAGCTGGGTACGGATGTAAGTTTTTCTTGGAAAACGTAGTACGAGATGGTTGGACTCTTTGTAGTACGGAATGTCTATAAAAATCCCGATCTCTCGAAAGTGGATTTTTATAGACCGGTCCTACAAAGTGTTCATAAAGTTTCCACCTTTACCGACTCTTGATCTTGCCGATTTAACTAAGTTGATAAAAAAATCAAGTTCTACCAATATGGAGATTTATACCAAAATCTCTTTGTGGTATAAATCTCGACCGGCGTTTGAACCTTAGTAAATCATACAAAACCCGTATCTCTACGTGGTTATCAAAGACTCTCTCAAATCTTTGTGCATCACTTAAGCCGTATTTCGAATCCGCCCCTCTCGAGGTCAAGATCTAATATTAACACATAAAAGTGATCGACTTATCTGCGTTAAGTTAAAGTCCCGACTCAAGTGACCAAGGTCAAGAGTTGATAACGATGGTCACACCCAAGTGTAACCTACTAGACCCAAGTTGGCTTACATCCGCACCCAAAAAGGTGCTTAGCTCATAACGATAATAAAAGACATAATATAATAAAAGAAATACTTGTTAACTACTTGCATCCTAAAAATAAACTACAATTATAAAAGGAAATTAAAGTACGGAATTTAATTAAAAGTGCGGAAATTAAATACAATAAAGTAAGTACGGAAATTTAAATACAAGAAATAAAAATGCGGAAAATAAAAGACGTAAAGTAAAGACGAGAATAAAAATACAAGAATTAAATCCTACACTTCAAGTCTAAATACTTGAAAGTATTTTAGACTTGAATGAGGAGAAAGATGGATGATGGATGTTGATGATGGGAGGTGAGAGAGATGTTGATGGTGGAAGGTGTAGGTGTGAATTAAATGCTCTCCCAAGGTCTTCTATTTATAGGAGGAGGCTTGAGCATCCAAGGGCCAAGATTGCAACTTCAATGTATGGCCAAGATCACTTCAGAAATGTTGTGTTTCCAGCTCATATTCAACCTTAAAATCTGCTGGGTAATAACCTCGGGTGCCCACAGTGGGCACTCCAGTGCCCACAAACTGACCTGCAGTATTAATTTTCGCAAGAATGAACATATTGGTTAAGTTATCATATTTTGCAAACAATGTGGACCAAATGAAGGGATAGGAGCGAAAGTGGGTAAAAAGAGGAATAAAAACCTATAAAAATAACAACAAATAACTCTAAAAAATGAGAGTTATCAAATACGAATGTATCCATTCCACAAATAGATGATGATGTGAGATATTGTGTTTGGATAAGTTGTACCAATGTATTATGAAATTGTAAATTAAGTAATTGACTTTAATTAGTTGTATTTTGTGCTTAAAATGTTGTAATTAAAAAAAATTTATGTCTCTTTTATAGATATAGTTAAATATTACTATGCACATATAACAGTGTATTGTTGAACTCAATAATACCAAAATATTAACAGTTCAGATATATGATACACCTTAAGCCATATTAATACCGTATGAATTTTAAATTTTCTTTTTGATAAAAAATTGCTTTGATTTTTCGTTTTAAAATAAAATTTTGGCAAATATACTCATCTTATGTAACATTAAAATTTTTTTAGTCAAAATATTTATTGATTTGGTTTTTTTTTGTTTGATATTTTTTCTACATTTTAAGACTCTCTGTGGACCGTTCGACGATCCACAAAAGCTTCCAAAATGGAACTACGACGGAAGCAGCACCGGTCAAGCCCATGGCATCGACACCGAACTCATCTTACAGTGAGTGGACATCAGAAACTACGTCGTTTCATTTTTAGCATATTATTGATATTTCATTTATTTTAATTTCATTTTTAAACTTAATTAATTAGTTAATTTCGATGAGTTTGTATAATAGCCCCCAAGTTGCTTTCAAGGATCCTTTCAGAAGGGGCAACAATATTTTGGTGAGTAATTTGTGATTATAATCTATTAACCAATTATAATATTTAAAAATGTATTTTATAAACAATAATCCATGAAAAAAAAGACAAAATAGGATAGCCATTTTCGTACGCTTTTGTTCCCTATAATATTTTTGGGGGCATCTATGAATAATAAAATTGTTTTATTAATGTAATTTATTATTGTAAACATTGAAAGTCTATCAAACGTGAAAACATGTAAAAATAATACTTATATTGTTTTATATATTGTCGTGTGAAGGTCTTGTGCGATGCATGCAACCCATTAGGGGATCCGGTCGACACAAACAAGAGGTTCGATGCGGCCAAGATTTTTGGTCATCCTGATGTTATTGCCGAAGCTCCATGGTAGTTCTTTTATTACATGTATTTGAATTATTTTTAGCAAAATAATAAAATAATAATAATAATTAAGCAGTCTTGAACTGGTATAATCATCTTAAAAGATTAGTATTCGCAAATTTTACTAGAATTTAGTTTTGAATGCACTATCTTCTATATATAGGTTTGGACTTGAGCAAGAGTACACATTGTTGCAAAAGGATACCAAATGGCCTTTGGGTTGGCCTCAAGGAGGTTTTCCAAGACCTCAAGTAATTAGTATTTGTCTACTTGATCATTTTTATTTAACCTCTAATCTTGGCTTTGCTTTTTTAATGTAATTCCATTTCTATCATTAGCTTTTAAATATATTTGTTGGGTGTATTCTAATCAGGGTCCATATTATTGTGGGGTTGGTGCTGAAAAAGCGTTCGGGCGTGACATTGTTGATGCACACTACAAGGCTTGTCTGTATGCCGGGATTAATATATGTGGTGTTAATGCGGAAGTTATGCCTGGTCAGGTAAACTTTATAACTTTTTTTGAATAGCCGGGTTCCTATGCCTTGCAGGTAAACTTTATAATAGGTTCATTGGTCACTTACGTAAATCGATTAAGAATTATATATAATCTATCTTCGTTTTAATCTAAGAGATTATCATTTACATTTTTTGACACGTGAAAAGTGGGAGTTTCAAGTGGGGCCTTCAATCGGCATCGCTGCTGCAGATGAATTATGGGTTGCTCGTTATATTTTGGAGGTAACTGAATGTATCTTTGCATCTTATAAGAATTGAACTGATGACTTGTGAGGTTTGAAAGGGTGCATTTTGTAATTATGATTAACAGCGGGTCGCGGAACTTGCTGGAGTGATCGTCTCGTTTGATCCTAAACCGATTCCGGTTAGTTTCTTGTTTCGAAAAGAGTAGTTCGATGCGTCATCCTTCAAACCTATTTAATCTTGTTGTCATGATTTTCACACTTTCAACAGGGTGATTGGAATGGAGCAGGAGCTCACACTAATTATAGGTATAACGTATGTCAAATGCTTCCGTTTATCAATTGCTCGTTTAACTGAGCTAAATATTTGTCGTTGGTAAAATTTCAGTACAAAATCGATGAGGGAAGAGGGTGGATATGAGGCCATCCAAAAGGCTATTGAAAAGCTTAGGCTTAGACATGAAGAACACATTGCTGGCTACGGTGAAGGCAACGAGCGTCGTCTCACCGGCCATCACGAAACCGCAGACATCAGCACGTTTTCTTGGGTACAAATTAGAAATAACAGAAATCATAGTCCCATAAACCTTGTAGTAAGATACACAATAATTAATAGTACATGAATAGTATGATCAATTTAAGGGCTAGTCATAACCAATCTCATAACAAAAGATGACCATACCTGTACCAATAAAAATCTTCGGTCCTAAATTATCACGTCTCATTCATGTTCACTAATAACATGAATACAGGTCATCGGAGATAATATGAACTTAAATTAAATAAAATAAAAAATATGTAAAATCTGACGTGCCTTAATTTCATTGGTCGGACAGGAATGAGACATGGGATTTTGGGACATCAGATTTTTATTCTGCGTGCATACAGTGGTGTTAATTGAGATCTATTTGTGTTTCATAGGGAGTTGCAAAGCGTGGTGTGTCAATTCGAGTGGGGCGAGACACCGCGAAAGACGGGAAAGGATATTTTGAGGACCGAAGGCCCGGGTCGAACATGGATCCATATGTGGTTACTTCTATGATTGCTGAAACCACCATCTTGTGGAAGCCTTGAGCTTTTTTTTTTTTTTTGGTTTGGACTAATAATTAGTGTGTTCCTAATCACAAATAAGGCAGGTTTTCTTTGCTATATGCTTGCCATTTTCCCATTTGATTTGTGGTACAAACAAAATAAAAAACAATAACCAATAAAGATGATAGATCGGTAATTCATATATACGGTTAAGAGACTTAAATTATAGTCAACAATGAAACCATCATACTATATATATCACCCAAACTACAACGAAATTCAATGGAAGTTGAACCAACTTACATATGACGTACCAACCATGCTAAGAATATTGTCTTTCATTTACAAAACACACACATTATATATACAATATGTATATATAGATACACCCAAATAGGTGAAGATGACAAACAAAAGCACTTAATTAGGACAAAATTATTATCAAGGACTAAAAGTTCAAGTATTCTACAAAGGTATACAAAACTACATATTTGAGCATAATTCAGGGACAATTTTTGTAGTTTAGTAAATGTTGCTCCATCCTGTCACCTTCCGCTGGTCAAGAACCAGTATCTCAACATCAACCTTCGTTCTGCGTTAAAACACTGCATCTTTTCAGCAAACCCTCGCAGATTTACTCGTTCCTTTAATATGAACGCGTCAATGGAAGTTTCAATCGATACCTGCAAGAAAAATCGTCCTCGATACATCGTAACTGCTTTTGTTGTCTTCTATAATTACCACTTAATTCTCGACACATTATATATACACATTATTCACTCCTGATATCGGTCACCAAAATCAATTTAATTTCTTCTATCCCAAATTTCATTCGACATAAAATCTTATTAGGGTTTCAACTTTTGTGCGTAGTTATAGATGGGTGTAGTAATCAAGACCGATTTAGAGACTGCATTCGGTGAATTACTGAAAGTAGTTATAGATCATCAGACTTTACAATCTGCCAGATTCGAAACCCTACTGAAAGGCCTTGAAAATACCCTAAAAAGTATGGAGCCTGTGCTATTTTGTGAAAACTGGAGGATGAGCAAAGTGTTCGTTTTTTATCTAGAGTATGGGAAAGATCTCGTTCTCAAGTGCTCCATGATCCAGTGGTGGAATTTGTACAAGAAATTTGTTCATGCAAACAAGCTGATTCGACTGAACAACGAGCTCTTAAGGTTCGTTCAGACGGAAATGCAGGTGAACATGGTGAGCACTAGTATTAGGAGTTTAATTGGTATTCATGATTTGGAAGACAAATTGGATCGAGTACTTTCAGTTGTTACGAATTTGACGCCTGTGTGCGTATCTTCTGGTTCGTGCAATGTTCCGGGGCTTCCACAATTTACCGTTGGCTTGGATTTGCATCTTGAAGAATTGAAGCATAGACTGCTTAAAGATGACACCCAGGTGTTGGTGGTTTCAGCTCCTGGAGGTTGTGGGAAGACTACTTTAGTGAAGATGCTTTGTCATGATGATGAAGTAAAAGGTACAAATGATTCATGAATTTATATGTTCTTCTTTAATTTGTGCTATCTTTTCTGTGTATGCACCCAGAAAAGCCTGCAATTTTGGATCATATCTAGCTAGCGGAAAGTTCATTTAGGAACCGTGAATATTTTGAGAACCGATGAATCAAATATTCATAATGAATATCATGAATGTTCATCATGAAAATCTTTATTCATTAATTATGAATATCATGAATGTTCATCATGAAAATTCTTTATTCATTATGAATATTTGATTCTCATGATTCTCAATTGAACCTTCCCCTATCTAGCTATAATTGCAAGTCTTGAAGAACATTATGTACTGTGATCAACTTTGCAATATTATTAATCTATCAAACTCACATATGTATATGATGTTTATTTATTAAAGATTGTTCAGTAATGAACTCCAACATGGGTTTCATTCTAACCTTTTAGCCTGCTTGTATCTTGACAGACATATTTGGTGAGAATATCTTTTATGTTACTGTCTCGAGACCGTGCAGCATCAAGACCATCGCCCAAAAACTATTTGAACATCATGGCGAAATTCATTGCAAGTTTCAGACTGATGAAGAAGCTAAGGATCAACTCGAGAACCTGATGTGGCAGATGCGATCAGATAAAATGCTGCTGGTCCTGGATGATGTGTGGTCTGAATCTGAATCCCTCGTTCAAGATCTTAAGTTCCAAATACCAGGATACAAAATTGTTGTCACATCAAGGTTCTTGTTTCCAAGGTTTAATTCCACATATGAATTGAGCTTGTTGAATGACAAAGATGCAAGGGATCTTCTATGCTATTCTGCATTTCCAGGTGATGGGATTCTGGTTAACATGCCAGATGATCTTGTGAACAAGGTATAGGAACAACATTTCCTTGATCCCTCAGAGATATACTCCGCATAGCGGAAAGTTCAAATGAGAACCTAAATATTTTGAATATCTGGAAACCAACCGTTTCATATATAAATTATTTTGAAACCAACCGTTTCATAAGTTATTCATTATGAATAGTTGGTTCTCGTGTTTTCAAAATATTTATGGCTCCTATATAAACCTACTCGCCTATTTATGTAATATAGGGTCAAGTTCAAGGAAAACCCACAAAAAATGGAAAACTGAATAACACCCTAATAATCATTCATCTATGCACATGTGCATAAAAGTAATTTGTCCGGTATGCAGATCTGCATAGGAACCAGGAAACATTTTCAATTACTTTTATGCACATATTTTTCATTTTTTTTTGTAGTTTTCCCCTTAACACGAGTCTATGTGTGTGTGTATATATATATAGTTGTGAGTAACTTTCCTTGTACTTCTGGATGTAGATTGTGAAGCAGTGCAAGGGACTTCCATTAGCCCTTACTGTAGTTGGTGCATCACTGTGTGGGCAAGGTGTGGTCAAGTGGCGCACCACTCTCAAGAAATGGTCCGAAGGTCAATCTATTTTGCAGTCACACACCAGCATGCTGGTCAGTCTCCAGGCCAGCATCGATGCACTGGATCATGATCAGTTGCCTATTGTGAAGGAATGTTTCTTGGACTTGGGTTCGTTTCCTAAAGATAAACGGATTGCAGCCATGGCTCTTACGGATATGTGGGTGGAGTTATACAATCTTGACGAAAAGGGAATGTATACCAGTGAAAACCTTCGTGAGCTTTCATCGAGAAATCTCATCCATCTTGTTCCACTAAGGTACTACTCCAGCATTTCGAAAAAGATTTCCTCACGATCATATTAAATGTTACTTCTCCATTCATCAACCAACCCGATCAATCATTTGATTTTATAGGAAAGATGTGGGTGAACTTGAAGGCTATTGTGACGAACATTATGTCACGCAACACGATTTGCTAAGAGAGTTGGCAATCCACCTGAGTAGCCAAGAGCCTATTGCACAAAGAAAACGAATGTTCATGGAAATCCATAAGAATAACTTTCCCACATGGTGGATTGAACAAATAAAACAACCGATCAATGCTCGTATCTTATCTATTTCAACAGGTTTCATTTCTTTCTATTCACTTTTTTTATGATTATATACTTCCCTCTTTAGATACTTACCACAATCTTTAACTGCAGATGAAGCATTCTGCTCAAACTGGTATGATCTAAAAGCACCTAAAGTTGAAGTATTGGTATTGAATATAAAGAGTAAACAATATGCACTTCCTGAGTTCATCGAAAGAATGAGCCAACTGAAGGTTTTAAGTGTCACACACTACGGTGTTAATCCTGCACAACTACACAATCTTCCATCGATAGGTGTTTTATCCAACCTAAAAAGAATCAGATTCGAACACCTTTCAGTTTCCTCTTCCATTCAATCCATCTTCACATTGCAAAATCTACAGAAACTTTCATTTGTTATGTGTGAGCTAGGTAACGCTTTAATGAATGATACCACCGAGTCTCCTATGCTACCACCAAATCTCACAGATCTTGAATTCGATCGTTGTTATGATCTTAACGAACTACCGACAGGATTATGTAGTCTTGTTCGTCTTCAGAAACTCAGCATCACCAATTGCCATGAGCTGGATGTTCTTCCTAAAGGGTTAGGGAGTCTGTTAAATCTGGAATTCCTGAGGCTGAATTGCTGCACAAAACTTCAAGAATTACCTGAATCGATTGGAAGTCTGCTTAATCTGAGCTTTATTGATATATCTGATTGTTTGAGTATAAGCCTGTTGCCTGAACAAATTGGCGAGCTATGCAGCCTGAGAGTGCTTAAGATGAGCGGGTGTCGAGGGTTACAAGAGTTGCCGGTGTCCACGAGCAAATTGTTGGAGTTAGAAGAGGTGATATGCGATGAAGAAACCTCATATTTGTGGATGGAGTTTGAAAGCGATCTGTGCAATTTGAAGATAAACGTTGTTGAAGATGACAGATTTGAAAGCTTTATGAAAATCGTTCAGTAAGTTTTAAGCATCGTATTTGTAGTCTTGTTACGAATGACTTGTTGTATATACCAAAATATAGAAAAGAATAAAAATATATGAGAACGATGGATCGTAGTTATAACTAACTATTGAAAGTTCACCGCTCAATGCTTTGGCGGGTGCACCTTTCATACCCCGAAAAGTTTACTTGTGAAATTTAGTTGAGCAGATGCACGAGACCCTACTAGGGCATATATAAGCCCGCCCCTGCATGTTTAATAGCATAAGATGTTGTATAATAATTAGGAATGAAAACGAAGTCGAGAATGAGGCCTTAAGGTCGTCATGCGAATGGTTGTTTTAGTGATTTCTACATGATCAGTGAACGTATGCATGATTCAAGACTCGATAAATCAATGAAACGATGTTTGAGTATGTCATGTTGTTATTAAGGATGTTACTAATGTCATATTGCAAGATTAATGAGAAATTGTGGTTAATAGTTGGCTAAAAAGTAGTCTATGTATGCACATCGGTCAATCATATGACCCTTTTGCATTGAATGTGACCTTAAACGCAAGTTTGGAGGTTGCGTATCGGAGGTCACACACATGAAGGTTGGATGCAAGGATCGAACTCCACAGGAAGATTATGTTGTTTAGGCGACATGAATTTAGAGCTCTTGTATAAGGTCATCCTAACTGGTCTAGTTGTCTATGTTAGGGGTTGTTTGTTTACCTCTTAATAGTTCATTAAGAGACAATTTCTGAATCGTTAAAAGTTGAATCTTATTTGACAAAAAAAATTTGTCTCTTAATGGTTCTAAGACCCTCTGAATGATTTTGTATCTTGTATCTCCTCTAACCATTCAGCGCCCTAATTTCATTCTGAATAATTACCAAACAACCATATTTCATTTTGCACTATATCAAAAGAGTCTGTTAATCATTATGACCACTTAATCATCATGTACCAGACCATTCAGCAACTGTTAAACAACCCCTTAATTAAGTATTTGAGTCACGTAAGTTACTGGGACCCACCTACCTAAATGTGAACTCAAAAGTGTGTGTAAGGTTATATATGTATTTGTAATTTGTTGGATTTCGACAATGGTTAGATCAATAAAGAATGTCTAAGTTTAATTGGTACAAGTGTTTTACAATCAATTTATGAACTATAAAGTATTAATAATATATTAGGTAGTATGCACATGTATTGTTTTACAAGTATTTTTTTGATGACTATATATGCATGGTATATATACATGTTTTAAAGTTTAGCATGCTTAGTGTGTTTAATGTTTTACAAAATATATTATGCATGATTAGAGGCGGAGCCGAAAAAATCAATGAGAGTGATCCTTTTAAAATAATGACAAAATGCAACAAAATTTGGTTTATGTCTTATTTAATACAATTGTATTAGCTAATTTCTTTTTTCAATCGATATAACAAAGTTTTAAATTTTGTATTTTGTATCCATTTAAGTTTGTTTTATTATGAAAATTTATTACATTGATTTGATAAACTTTGCTACATTAATAGAAAGTTTGAAACTTGAGAAAAACATTATTATTTGTCATATTGAATAGAAACCAACACAAATCTTATTGAATTTCAATACATTTTGTTATTTAAATAAGAGTAAACTCCAATTTTGGTCCCTGACGTTTATTGATTTTTTTGAAAGAGGTCCCTATGGTTTCATAATTCAAGTTTACATCCCTAGGGTTTCGATTTTGCTCTAGAAATCGTCCCTGACACCTGACGACGTCAAAATGCTCCGTTAGGGTCAGGGGTAATTTGGGTATTAAAAGTTTTCCCTCCTTTTTAACCAAATTAACTCTTCCTCTAACTCCATTTTAGCGACCTCTCTTCCTTCACCACTGTGTTCTTCTTCTCCAACCAAAATTTTCAACCAAATTAGCTCCTCTCCTTCTCCAAATCCGAAAGTCTTCTCCTTCTCCAACCAAAATGGTGCTCTGCTACTGCGGTGTCCAAGCTACTGTGAGAACCTCGTGGACAAACTCAAATCCCGGCCGTAGGTTCTACACTTGTGGATGAATTGTAAGCTAATTTCGAATTTCAACATTTCCTACACAAAATCATCTCCTTTTCCTATTCCAACCTAATTACCCTTTGTTTTCATTTTGACAGGGTCAATGTTCATTTTTTGGTTGGTTTGATCCACCCATTTGTGCAAGGTCTATGGATGTCATCCCTGGTCTGCTAAGATCCAAGAATCGAGTTGAGCAATGTGTGAAAGCTAGAGAAAGGGAAATTTTTAAGTTGAATTTGATTATAGTGATTAGCTGGGTTTTTTTTGGTTTTTGTATATATTTTTGTTTGAACTAATCTAGGAATGTTGGCTTCTCTTTTGGGATAGCTTTTTGGAATGTTGGTTTTTGTTTGGTAGGAATTAAGTGTAATTGGAAAGCTTAAGATGAATTTGTTCATCTGTTTGTACTCTTTGTAATGGAAGTCTTTGATTAAGTGTAATACTCTTTGTAATGGAAGTCTTTTGATCAATCCTTGTTATCCTCTGCAACTGCAAATGAAAGTCTTTTGATCAATGCAAATGCAAAAACATAACACCAAATGCAAATGAAAGTCTTTTGATCATTAAGAAAGGAAACTCTGTTTTTGTCCATTAAGAAAGCACACTGTTTTTGTCCATTAAGAAAGAACCAAAAACATAACACCAAGCCTGTTTCATTCCATTAACACAAAGCAGTCTACTAATTACCAAACCATAAGATACTTTATCCATACAACCATAAGATACTTTGTCCATACAACCAAACCATAACATAGAACATACAACCAAAAGATACTTTGTCCATAACACAACATACTACCAATTGGATTAACACCTTTCCAAGTTAGATAAGTGAGCACTAACACTAACCACATATACAACCAAATCATGCCCTATCTTGTGAAGGCCCTCCTTGCCCTTTACATGTTCTTGAATTGTGACCTATGTTCTTACACTTATCACAAGTGACAGTCTTCCCTTTCCTTGACATTTTACCACTGTCCCCACTTCTCTGAGACAATTCTTCAGTTGTCTTCCTTCTATTTTTCTTTGGTCTTCCAACCTGTTTATGATGATTTGGTGGAACCAAAGTAGTTGGGCAATTATCTTTTTCCCATAGCATGCTTCCATTGATTGGCTCAATTTTGAAGTTGTACATCTCCTTCCATGTGCTCAGTCTGTATGAATTGTCCACCCATGATTCAGGTACCACATCAGAACCATTTGCTTCCATGTTCCAGTTTGTAGCCACAACATGCTTGCAAGGAATTCCAGTTAACTCCCACTGCCTACAAGAACAGGCCCTTGCTCTCATATCAACGATGCACTGGTCATTCCAAGGGCCAGATACCTATGTGAAAAGAAACATATCAGAAACATGTCTAGTTTATATTACTTTGCATACACAAGTTTAGTTTACATACCTGATACCTATCTCCACCACTAAACAACACATGATATTTGGATGCCTCTCTCTTGGCCTTGTCCATCATTTTGTTTGCTGTTGGGGTTAGTGGTCCATTACAAGTCTCAATTACTTTGCATACATTAACAATCCTCTTCATCAGATAAACTCTAATATATTCCAGACAAGAGTAAATTGGCTTATCCCTAGCATCAACAATTTGTCTATTGAATACCTCACACATGTTATTCAAAAGCACATCACTGTGACATCTGCCTGTGAGTGTAAGAAGCATGTAACATAATCAAGATTCAAGAAAAGCTCAAATAAAAATCATATCATAAGATGCATCATTCAAAAGCACATCACTCTAATGTTCAGTTATACCTGTGAAGTGTGATCTGGTCCAGTGTTGAGGGGGGATCTTGTTCAACCATTCATAGCAAGTTGTATTGAACCTTCTCAAGTTTTCCATTGCTGTTTTAAACTGTGGGACAGTAGGAGATGTTGCACATTGCCATAAGTGATCTTTGTATGCTTTCCCCTTCCATTGTATTTTCATATTCTCATGGATATGCCTAAGGCATAATCTATGTTCAGCAGAAGGGAACAAATTGGCAATTGCTGGAAGAATACCCTATATGCAACAAGAGCAAATTATTAAACATGTTCATAAGCAAAACAGAGTGAGATCATAGCAAAACAGAGTAAGTTCATACCTTTTGTCTGTCACTAATGAAAGTGAAGTTGGAATTTGATTAAAGATCAAGGTCATCTCCAAGGCACTCTAAGAACCACATCCATGAATCTGTTGTCTCTGCCTCTACTATTGCAAATGCAACTGGATATATGCCATGATTTGGGTCAATACCCACAGCTGTTAACACTTGCCCTGGAAAAGGACCTTTCATAAAAGTCCCATCTAGACCTAACAAATCCCTCTTACCTGCCTTGAATCCTCTTTTCAAAGCTCCCAAACATATGTACACACTTTTGAATTTTTTGGTATCACTGTTTGGATTGGGTTCTGACTCAACTTCTAGCTTAACAGTTGTATCTGGATTGCATCTTTTTACCTCATTCAGGTAATCCCTCAAGTGATGGTACTGTGACTCATAGTCTCCCCAAATCTTCTTCATGGACAACTGTTTTGCCCGCATAGCCTTACCAAGTGACACCAAGATCTCAAACTTCTCTGATAATTGGGATTGAATTTCCTTCAATGGAATATTCGGATCTACCTTGACCTGTTCTGTGATATGCTGTGAGAGAAAATGTGCAGTGGCCATACCAACCTCCCTAGTTTGGAAGCATTTATGTTTGTCAAGGTAGGTTTTCACAGTCCAAGTTGCTTCATCTGTTGAGGCTGACAAAAACAACACCCATTGACAAGTGGGCCCATTGGACTTTTTCCATCTACCCTTTCTTCCTTTACCAGGTCCACTGGACTCCTTTAAGTTAGGCATTGAACCCCTACAAACGGCCCTAAATCTGATTGTGTCATTTTTTACCACCACTATATCCCTTCTAGTGTCAATTGCATGCTGCTTGATCAAATTCCTTATGGTTTCTTTATTCCCAAAAGTCTGCCCAACATAAAACTCAATATGCTTATGGTCTGTGGTATGCCTAACCTTCTTGCAAAAACTGTTTTCATCTTTTGAGTCAAAGTTATCAACATCAAAGGGATCAATATCACCCTCCACATTTTGGCTTCCTTCCCCATTTACTCCCAACCACTCCCCATAGCTATCCACATAATCCTCCATATCAAATTCATCAAATGAATTAAACCCATTACTGTTATGACTCTCTAAATCCCCATGGTTGCCACTTCCTAAGTCAGCTTCATTGTTCAATCCCCCTCCTTGGTTCAAGTCCCCTTGGTTCAAGTCCCCTCCCTGGTTTAAGTCCACTTCCTGGTTTAAGTCAACTCCCTAGTTCAAGTCTATTCCATTACCTCTCTGTAACTCTAAGTCCAACCCAATAAAAGGATCAAAGTTATGAATTATATGATCCATGCTTTGATTTAAAGCAATGTGCTCCTCCATAACATCATTATGTTGATTTGGGGGAAACACATTTGTCTGTACATGCTCTACAAATACATCAATGACTTTAATCACAGGGGCATATCTTAGAAAGTTCAAGACATCTTGGTGATTCACTAAAGGTCTCAACCCAGTATCAAGGTCACTTTGAGGAATCAAGAAATGGTAAAACTTTACTTCATCTCTATCATACCCTAATGCTAACACCATTTTATCGAACTCATGCAGAGATAAACCCTCAGTGTTAACCAAATCAATAAAATCAACTTTACCATTCACGTATCTTCTTCCTGGTAATCCAGTAAAAACACCTCCATGGTTCATCCTTACTATTATGAGTGTTTCGTAAATCTCTGTGAACAAAATCATAAAAAAAAAGCTCAATGGATGAGAAAATGGTGATAAGAAAATGGGAAAAAAACAGAGCTCAATGGACACTTACCGTAGATATCTGTGGGACTCCAGCCTTCGTGTAGCTCTCGCCTGAGAACAAACGAGCCTCCTACCATGTTCGTACGCCGATCTTCGTGAGGGTTTGTGAGTGTGTGCAGTGTTGAGGTGAAGACGATGGTGTAACTGGTTAACTGAGTTTAACTCGGTTTATTGAAGAGGAAGAGTTAATTTGGTTAAAAATTGAGGGAAAACTTTTAATACCCAAATTACCCCTGACCCTAACGGAGCATTTTGACGTCGTCAGGTGTCAGGGACGATTTCTAGAGCAAAATCGAAACCCTGGGGATGTAAACTTGAATTATGAAACCATAGGGACCTCTTTCAAAAAAATCAATAAACGTCAGGGACCAAAATTGGAGTTTACTCTTTAAATAAAGAATATATTAAAATTTTCTTCCCAGTGGTTTGTTAGAAAATTTTATTTTCGTCTTTGAAATTACCATTTTCATCCCTATAATTTATAATTATTATTAATTTTATTTTTTGATTTAAATTTGATTGTTCCTTTCGTCCTTATGATTTATAATTTATTTCTATATTAGTCCCTCATACCTAAAAGTAGTAATTAGCCTCAGGAAAGAAAATAAAAATGAATTACAAACTATACGAACGAAAACCATAATTTCAAAACCATAAGGATGAAATTCGTAATTATTAACAAACCATAGGAAAAAAACGTAATTTACGCTTTAAATAAATAGAAAAATAAAATGCTATATTGATAGAAAAGAAAAACAATTTCACACCCTATTGACTCTTTTGTATTGGCAAGTTTTATAAAAAAAAAATTATAATAAAGTGTGTGGGCTTTATAAAGGAGAGTGTGGCCCGATTAAAATAAACTATATATAAGGTCAAGTTTGAAAGAAAACCTAAAGTTTACTTTTAATTATAAATTTAAAGTTTATAACGAACATAAATTACACACCGAAAAGGTTTTGGCATCCACCGCCTTGCGCTGGTACCCAAACCAATATATACCCAAAAACCCCCAACGGTCTTCGTAATTCTCCTTCTCGGGTGGCCGAACTTTGTCTGCAACGGATTTTATGTTCTTCTCGTATACTCTGTCTTTTATGATTTCGATTTAAAATCTGTTGTTAAGGCATCGATCCATACTACACAGTTTTGATTTCAAAGTTGTTATGAAAGATCTTCATTCACAATGGTTTCCAGGTTGTTTCTCTTGTATATTCTACATCCAATGATTTGGATTTTAAAGGTATTTATTGCGGCACCGATCGATGATTTGGATTTCAACGGTTTTTGTTACTGCATCGATTGATTATTTTGATCTCAACGCTTTTTGTTAGGCCCGATCATAAAGGTTTTCAGGTTCTTCTTCTTCTTCTCGTATTTGGACAAAAGGTTACAGGTACTTCTTCTACCATCTTCTCGTATTAGGTATTTTCCATCTGAGGAGTTCATGGTAACAGATTTCAGGTTCTTGCGGTATCTTCTTGTTAGGTGATAAATAAATTCTTGTCGGCAAAGCTATTTGCTATGACAGATCGGTTCAAGAAGCGAGGAATTTCGATTTGATTTTATCATCCAAGCGGTTGATGACAACGGTTTCCAGGTTCTTCATCTTATATCTTCTATAATCGATGATAATTATATTTGGATCGCAAAGCTATTTGTTATGGCAAATCCATCAGGTTATTGGTTTATTGGTGAGCGGAATCATGATTAGATTGTTATTGAAGTTCTTGGTAAAGGAAAACAGGTTCTTCTCGTATCTTCTACCTTTGATGAATTTACGATTTCTATTTTAAAGCTATTTATTATATCAGATCAACTGGATTATTGGTTCTGTGGGAGAAACCACGACTATCTATTACTGTCCAAGGAATTCATTGGTAATGTAACTTCTTCTTTTCAAATAGCCTGGTCTCTATCACAAAGCCAATTGTTGTGGCAGATCTGTAATTGAGAAGTTGTTATCTGTTATCATGGTTCAAGGAATTATGATAATCAAATTTCATTTGTAAAGCTACATGTTATGGCTTGTCGCCAGGCTATCTGTTATGTTTCTGATTTGTTATCATCTGAAGTTGTTTCTAGAACAACTCATGACCAGACACATCTATTTATGGCTGTTTGCAGTAGGATCGGGCAGGTTATTGATTTTATTTCTGGTAGGTTGGAGTGAAGACAGTAAGAGCTACTTGAAAGTTGGTTGTTTCTAATGTCATATTTTATTCAATTTGTTTTTGGCATCGCAATCAAGAGCACCTGGATCATAATTTCTTTTGTGTGTTTTTGGGGTCATCTATGTTAATGAGAGATGGCCCTTGGATGGTATTTGTTTGTCCTTCTTACCTTAATAACTGTTAATTGTTTGCCTTGGGAGGCATATGAATTCAATAGTTCTGTTCATACGTAAATAACTGTGACTCTCTTGTAGGTATTTTTCATTATGTTGTGCTTTCATAACGAGGTTAGTTATTTTCTTTTTGTAGGTCTAAACTTATGGTGGCTATGGGGTTGATTATTATTGCCGGTCTCTGTAGTCTTCTGATATATATGTTTTCTATTGTTCTCTTTCATGATAAGTCCTAGAAAGCTATTGTAGGGCTCAAATTCATTTGGTGACCATCCTAACTGCATTTTGCTTTCATGTCCCCTATTAAGGTTATGTGGCCAAATAGAGAGATTGCATGTTGATTCAGGAAACAATGTGGTATTGGATCCATGCCTTTATACTTTTGGAGTTTTGGTGGAAAAGACGACCTTGCTTTCGGTAAATGGCCATTTATTTCTCATATTTGAAGTTAAACAATTCTACGTTCTTCCTGTGATATCTTCTTTCGTTAGGTAGTTAGGTATAATAAAATTTTGACTCCAAAGCTATTTGCTATGGCAGATCAATAGGGTTATTGGTTCATAGATGCAATTAGTTATCATTCAAGCATTTATGTCTGCAGATTACAGGTTCTTGCGGTATATTCTTTCGTTTGTCCGTAGATGCAAGAAATGAATGACCAAATATTATCATCCAAGGGTTTTATGCCAGTAGGTATCAGGTTCCTTCCTTTTGTATCTTATATCCCCGATAGTAATTGTATTTCAATTGCAAACCTATTTGTTATGGCAGATCCCATCAGGATTTTGGTTCATAGGTGAGTGAAATTATGAGTAGATTGTTATCAAAGGAGTTCTTGATAACGGATTCCAGGTTCTTTGTGTATCTTCTACTTTGATGATAAATCGATTTCAATTTGCTAGCTATATGTTACAGCATATTAATTGGGTTATGGGTTATACTTGTTTTCTTGTTGGAAGGTACTAGAAATTTTCTGCCCAATGATGATTGTCCTTGGTATGCTGTCAAGTGTTCTCCTAATCGATTTGGTGACACTGTCCCTGACCATAATATTTTGTTGCTCCCATTTCCCCTCTTAAAGTTATGTGTCTAAATGGGGAGATTGCATACTGATTTAGGAAACAATGTGGTATTGGATGTATGGCTGTATAGTTTTGGTGAAATGACGAAACCTTAAATGGTTTTATTTTCTGTTGATGGTCTTCCCAAGTTCATAGATGAATATGGTTTTTGTCGTTATAGCAGTCTGTTGGATCTCTTCTTGTGTGTATATACGGTTTTGTTGACTGCTTGATGTGTTTCAGGTGTTCGTGCTTGGCAATTGGCGTGCTCAAAGCTAATGATGTCACTGTCTTTGGTAAGTTGTCTGGCCTTTTTTTTGTGTGATTTATCTTCTGAGGGATGATTACGACATGGCTTTTCATTTTATTGATATGTCGATTACTATCCTTGGATTTCTTGGTTTGCTGTTGTGATTGCATGATCAGGTAATCATGATTTATGTCCGAGTTTTGTGCTGAATTTTTTTATCACTGTCCGAGGCATCTGGTTTCTTTTGTTTCTTCTGTTTGAAATTTATTGTTTCTTCAGTATTTGTGTATGTAGGATCGAAGAGTCATAAATGTCAATACCATTTAGCTTTAGATTAGTTACTCATCGATCTGGAGGTATATGGCTGCTCGGCTGATAGTTTTTGGTGATCTAGAGGTTTTTATGGGGTTTATTCCTTGCACCGCATATCTTGCAGAGGAATTCCTCAATGGCACATGATTGATTACCAACTAATATTGATACGGAGCATGGGTGTTTTAGCAGCAGCCGTCTTTGGTCCATGTCTTTCTGTGACTTCTACCTTTCTTTCGTTTGAACTCATTCCGTATCATTTTGGTCTTTGGTGTTATTATTGTTGCTTCTGCTTTTTCTTCTTCCTTTCTTTTTTCTGTGTGCACAGATGTTAGGATACAAAACTGGAAATGATTGGATTGCGGTTCTTGCTAGCGGATCAACAGTGCCCGTCTTTTCTTCGTTGCCACTATTTTGTCTAATATTTGATTTATCCATTTCCCTTGTATGTAAGCCTACATGATTAGATTGTGTTTTGTGTGTAGGTTTTGTTGATACCAAATACGGTGGTCCAATCATCAAGATCACCATTTGCTGGTTTTTCTATCATTCTTATAGTTGTCTTCTGTTTTAGCATTATTGTTTTTTCTTATAGTTGCATTGGCCCTTGGGTTAATCTATGTTCCCCTTGTTGTATGAAACACATTCTGTAGGTCTTCGGCGGACATGGGTTACCTGCTTTGCTAATATGGTTGGCTATCGAGTATTCGCTCTGTGAATTCCACTTTCCTCGCATTTTATCATCCTTTCATTTGTGGTTCTCTGTTAATGCCTTTTAAACCTTGGTGTTTCGTGTTGCAAGTAAAGTAGAAGCTTCATTTACTTGCACATGATGCTTCTGGAGAAGAATATGAGTTATATTATGCAATCAATGGTCTTTTTGATGGCTTATGTGTTGATTTTCTAGTATATAAGCTGTCAAGGGATATCGTTTAGGGACAGTCTTCTTGTAGTTTCCTCGGGTTCGTCTATGTTCCCCTTGCTGTATGATGCACATCTTGTAGGTCTTCTTTAGTTACCTGCTAATATGGTTGGCTATGGAGTATTTATGTTAGCTATTGAAGATCTTTTGGTCAATGTCAATTTGTTCTATGGATTCCACTTTCCTCGCATTCTTTCTGGACTGGGGTGTTCTTCTACTGTTCCCTCTATTCTTTATTCTATCTTTTTCTTCTTTTTTCTATTGCATAAATGAGATATAGTATGTTTTGTACTTGGGAAATGTTGATATTTTTTACGCCATTATGCCATAGCTTTTGTCCGTACATGGGTGCAAGAAAATATGGTTAGTTATTGTTAACAAGCTCATGGTAAACGATTCTACGTTCTTCCTGTGGTATCTTCTTTCATTAGGTAGTTAGGTATAATAAAATTTTGACTCCAAAGCTATTTGCTATGGCAGATCAATAGGGTTATTGGTTGATAGATGCAATTAGTTATCATTCAAGCAGTTTATCTCAGCAGATTTTGGGTTCTTTTTCTATCTGCTATCCTTGATAGTTATATTTCAATTGCAAAGATATTTGTTAAGGCAGATCCATCAGAATATTGGTTCATAAGCGTGGGAAATTATGAGTAGGTTGTTATTGACGGTGCTTATGACAATGCACTTTAGGTTGTTCATGTATCTTCTACCTGCTATGATAACTTGTTTTCGATTTGGGAGTTGTCTCACTCCTTGATGCTGTCTCACTACACAACCTTTTGTTGCTTTCATTTCCCCTCTTAAGGTTATATGGCCAAATAAAGAGGTTGCATGTTGATTCAGGAATATATCTGGTATTGGATCCCTGCCTTCATACTTTTGGTAAAAATTTCAACACCTGAAATGGTTTCTCTTTTGGTAATTGGTCTTAAATACCTCATGTTTAAAGGTTTTGCCAGAAGGTATATGTTGTGGAGTTGATTGATGGTTTGAAAGCTATTTGTTACGGCATCGATGAGTAATTCAGATTTTAAAGCTGTTGGTTAGGCCAGATTGTTATCCTCAATGGTTTTCAAGGTTCTTCTGGTATGTTGGACAAACTGTTTCAGGTTCCTTTCTAGTGTCTTTTGTATTTGGGAATGTTGATATTTGAAAGCTATTTGTTATGGCATAGCTTGGTAATTTGGTTAATGGGTGCAAGAAGTTTTGGTTAGTTGAGTTTTGGTAAATGATTCCAGGTTGTAGTATATTCTTTCGTTGGTTCGTAGATGCAAGAAATGAATGACCAGATATTATCATCCAAGCGTTTTATGCCAGTAGGTTCCGGTTACAAACCTATTTGTTAACAAGGGAGTTCTTGATAACGGATTCCAGGTTCTTTATGTATCTTCTAACTTCGATGATAAATCAATTTCAATTTGCAAGCTATATGTTACGGCATATTAATCGGGTTATGGGTTATGCTTGTTTTCTTTGTTGGAAGGTACTTGAAGTTTTCTGCCCGATGATGATTGTCCTCGGTATGCTGTCAAGTGTTCTTCTGATCGATTTGGTTACGTTGTCCCTGACCACAATATTTTGTTGCTCCCATTTCCCCTCTTAAAGTTATGTGTCTAAATGGGGAGATTGCATATTGATTCAGGAAACAATGGCTGCATCTTTATTTGGCCATATAACCTTAAGAGGGGAAATGAAAGCAGTCTGTTGGATATCTTCTTGTGTGCTTATACGGTTTTGTTGATTGCTTGATGTATTTCAAGTGTTCGTGTTTGGCAACTGGCCTGCTCAGAGTTGTTGATGTCACTGTTTTTGGTAAGCTCTGGCCTTTTTTTGTGCGATTTATCTTCTGAGAGATGATTACGACATGACTGTTCATTGCTATTCGCTTTTGAATAATTGGCACCTATATTTTCTTCCTTGATACTGTTATGTTTATTCTCTCTATTAAATTACCATTGTGTGTAAGCATGCATGATGAGATTGTGTATTGTCTGTAGGTCTGTTTGGTGCCAACATCGTGGTCCGATCATCGAGATCACCATTTTCATGGTTTTTGTATAATTGTTTTGATCCTTTTTTGTTTTAGCATTATTTGTTTTCTGTTTTTCCATTGTTTTGAGAACTTCTTATCTTGCTCTTTTTGCTAATAGGTCTAAATACGCTTTTTTCTAATAGGTTTTGACAGAACTGGAGATGATTGCTATTCACTTTTGAATAATTGACACCCTATATTTTCTTCCCTGATACTATTCTGTTTATTCTCTCATTATTAAATTACCATTGTGTGTAAGCTTGCATGATGAGATTGTGTTTTGTTTGTAGGTCTGTTTGGTGCCAACACTGTGGTCCGATCATCGAGATCACGATTTGCACGTTTTTTGTATTTCTTTTGATCATATTTTGTTTTAGCATTATTTGTTTCCTGTCTTTCCATCGTCTTGAGAACTTCTTATCTTGCTCTTTTTGCTAATAGGTCTAACTAAGCGTTTTGTGTCGACTGGACCATCGCTCTTCCTGGTTTGTTGGTGTTTTTTCTGTGAATCTTGTGGACGATTATGGAAAATAAAAGCAGAAGCACGTAATGATGTAACCTGCAACGGCTTTTAGGTTCTTCTCGTCTATTCAATCTTTTGTGATTTTGGTTCAAAAGTTGTTGTTAAGGGATTTGTCCATCGTTTTAATTTGAAGGGTGTTATGGAAGAACCTTAGTCACAACGGTTTCCAGGCTCTCTCTCTTGTATATTCTACATCTGGTGATTTAGACTGGAATGGTATTTATTACGACATTGATCGATTATTTCAGTTCCAAAGTTGTTTGTTAGGCCAGATATTTTGAATAGATGACTGATCGTAATTTTGATGTTGTTCACGCATGTAGGACAAATGGTTTCCAGGTTCTTTTATGGTATCTTCTATAATTCGGATTACTGCATAGCTTGGGTTATTTTTTTCATTTTCGCTAGAAATTATGATTTGGTGTTATCATCTAAGGAATTCATGGTAAAATATATTTAGGCTGTTGTCGTATCTTCTTCGTTGGGTAATAAATAACATATTGATTCTTGTATCTTCGATGATGATTATATTTAGATCCCAAAGTTATTTGTGATGGCAGATCCCTCATGTCGTCGTATCTTCTTCGTTGGTGTTTTAGCAGCAGCCGTCTTTGGTCCATCTCTTTCTGTGACTTCTACCTTTCTTTCGTTTGAACTCATTCCTTATCATTTTGTTCTTAGGTGTTATTATTGTTGCATATGCTTTTTCTTCTTTTTTTTTTCTTTTTTCTGTGTGTCACAGATGTTAGGATACAAAACTGAAAAGGATTGGATTGTTGTTCTTGCTAACGGATCAGCAGCGGCTGTCTTTTCTTTGTTGCCACTATTTTGTCTAATATCTGATTTCTCCATTTCCCTTGTATGTAAGCCTTCATGATTAGATTGTGTCTTGTGTGTAGGTTTTGTTGATACCAAATAAGGTGGTCCAATCATCAAGATCACCATTTGCTGGTTCTTCTATAATTCTTATAATTGTCTTCTGTTTTAGCATTATTGTTTTTTCTTATAGTTGCCTTGGCCCTTGGGTTAATCTATGCGCGCATTTTATCATCCTTTCATTTATGGTTGCTCTGTTAATGCTTTTTAACCTTGGTGTTGCTTGTTGCAAGTAAAGTAGAAGCTTCATTTACTTGCACATGATGCTTCTGGAGAAGAATATGAGTTAGGTCTTCTTGATAGCTTAATGAGAAGCAATATTTGAACATCGATTTATTCACTTTTTGATAGCTTATGTGTTGATTTCTAGGTATATGAGCTGTCAGGTGATATTGTTTAGCGACCGTTTTGTTGTAGTTTCCTCGGGTTCGTCTATGTTCCCCTTGCTGTATGATGCACATCTTGGAGGTCTTCTTCAGTTGGACATGTTACCTGCTAATCTTGTGTTAGCTATTGAAGATGTATTGGTCAATGTCAATCTGTTCTGTGAATTCCACTTTCCTCGCATTCTTTCTGGACTGAGGTGTTCTTCTACTGTTCCCTCTATTCTTTATTCTATCTTTTTCTTCTTTTTTCTATTGCATAAATGAGATGCGTGAGGATAGTTGTTTTTCCCACAGGTTTTGACAGAACTGAAGATGATTGCTATTCGCTTTTGAATAATTGGCACCTATAATTTCTTCCCTGATACTATTCTGTTTATTCTCTCATTATTAAATTTCCATTGTGCGTAAGCTTGCATGATGAGATTGTGTTTTGTTCGTAGGTCTGTTTGGTTCCAACACCGTGGTCCGATCATGGAGATCACCATTTGCATGGTTTTTTGTATAATTTTTTTGATCGTTTTTTGTTTTAACATTATTTGTTTTCTTTCTTTCCATCGTCTTGAGAACTTCTTATCCTGCTCCTTTTGCTAACAGGTCTAAATAAGCGTTTTATCTCGACTGGACATCGTTCTTCCTGATTTGTTGCTATATGTGGCTTTTCTGTGAATCTTGTGGACGATTATGGCAAATAAAAGCCGAAGCATGTAATGATGTAATCTGCAACGACTTTAGGTTCTTCTTGTCTATTCAATCTTTTGCGATTTTGGTTCAGAAGCTGTTGTTAAGGGATTGATTCATAGTTTTGAAGGGTGCTATGAAAGAAGCTTAGTCACAACGATTTCCAGGCTCTCTCTCTCTAGTACATTCTACATCCGGTGATTTAGACTGGAATGGTATTTATTATGACGTCGATCGATAATTTCAGTTTCACTGCTGTTTGTTAGGCCAAATATTTTGAATAGATGACTGATCAAAAAGTTTGATGTTCTTCACGCGTGTTGGACAAATGGTTTGCAGGTTCTTTTCTGGTATCTTCTATAATTCGGAATTTCGATTTTAAGACTACTTGTTACTGCATAGCTTGGGTTATTGGTTCATGGTCGCTAGAAATTATGATTTGGTGTTATCATCTAAGGAGATCGTGGTAAAATATTTTTAGGCTGTTGTCATATCTTCTTCGTTGGGTAATAAATAACACATTGATTCAAGAACTTTTGATCAGATATTATCATCCAAGAGGTCGATGACAGGGGATTCCAGGTTATTCATCTTGTATCTTCGTTGATAATTATATTTAGATCGCAAAGCTATTTGTTATGGCAGATCCCTCATGTTATTGGTTCATAGATGCTATTAGTTATCATTCAAACGGTCTACTTCTGCAACCACCAGCTAATATTGCTGCGGAGCATGTGTGTTTTAGCAGCCGACGTCTTTGGTCCATCTCTTTCTGTGACTTCTACTTTTCTTTCATTTGAACTCATTTCGTATCCTTTTGGTCTTTAGGTGTTATTACTGTTGCATCTGTTTATTTTCTTCCTTCCTTTTTCTGTGTGTCACAGATTTTAGGATACAAAACTGAAAATGATTGGATTGTTGTTCTTGCTAGCGGATCAGCAGCGGCTGTCTTTTCTTTGTTGCCACTATTTTGTCTAATCTATGATTTCTTTTCCTTTGTATGTAGCTTACGTGATTAGATTGTGTTTTGTGTGTAGGTTTACGGTAGTCCAATCATCAAGATCACCATTTGCTAGTTTTTCTATAATGTTATAATTGTCTTCTGTTTTAGCATTATTGTATTTTCTTATAGTTGCCTTGGGTTATTCTATGTTCCCCTTGCTGTATGAAACACATGTTGTAGGTCTTCGGCGGACATGGTTACCTGCTTGCTAATATGGTTGGCTATGGATAATTGTTTTTCCCACAGGTTTTGATGTAACTGAAGATGATTGCTATTCGCTTTTGAATAATTGGCACCTATATTTTCTTCCCTGATACTATTCTGTTTATTCTCTCATCATTAAATTACATTATGTGTAAGCTTGCATGATGAGATGTGTTTTGTTTGTAGGTCTGTTTGGTGCCAACACCGTTATCCGATCATCGAGACCACCATTTGCACGGTTTTTGTATAATTGTTTTGTTCGATTTTTGTTTTAGCATTATTTGTTTTCTGGCTTTCCATCGTCTTGAGAACTTCTTATCTTGCTTTTTTTGCTAATAGGTCTAAATAAGCGTCTGTGTGAGTGGACCATTGTTTTTCCTGGTCAATTACAATCTATGGTTTTCCTTTGAATCCTGTGGACGATTATGGAAAAGAAAAGCAGAAGCATGTAATCTGCAATGCCTTTTAGGTTCTTCTCGTCTATTCTATCTTTTGTAATTTTGGTTCAAAAGCTGTTGTTAGGGATTGATCCATAGTTTTGATTTGAAAGATGTTATAAAGAACCTTATTCACAACGGTTTCCAGGCTCGATTATTTCAGTTTCAAAGCTGTTTGTTAGTCCAAATCTTTTGAATAGATGCCTGATCATAAATTCCATGTTCTACTTGCGTGTTGGACAAATGGTTTCCACGTTCTTTTCTTGTATCTTCTATAGTTCGGAATTTCATTTTTTAAACTATTTGTTACAGCATAGCTTGGGTTATTGGTTCATGGTCACTAGAAATTATGATTTGCTGTTATCATCTAAGGAGTTCATGGTAAAATATTTTTAGGTTGTTGTCGTATCTTCTTTGTTGGGTAATAAATAACACATTCAAGAACTGCTGATTAGATATTATTATCCAAGAGGTGGATGACAGGGATTCCAGGTTATTCATCTTGTATCTTCGGTGATAATTATATTTAGATTGCAAAGCTATTTGTTATGGCAAATCCATCAGGTTTTTGGTTCATTGGTGAGCGGAATCATGATTAGATTGTTATCAAAGTTCTTGGTAAAGGATTCCAGGTTCTTCTCGTATCTTCTACCTTCGATGATATTACGATTTCAATTTGAAAGCTATTTGTTAGATGATCAGATCAACTGGGTTTGGTCCGTAGGTGGGAGAAACTATGACTATCTATTACTGTCCATCAGGTTATTGGTTTGTTGGTGAGCGGAATCATGACTGGATTGTTATCAAAGTTCTTGGTAAAGGATTCCAGGTTCTTCTACCTTCGATGATTTTACGATTTCGATTTGAAAGCTATTTGTTAGATCAGATCAACTGGGTTATTGGTCCGGTGGGAGAAACTATGACCATCTATTACTGTCCAAGGAATTATCGATAAATAATTCCACGTTCTTCTGTAACTTCTTCTTTTCAAATAGCCTGGTCTCGATCACAAAGCCAATGCAGAACAGTCAGGGTAATTGAGAATTTGTTATCTGTTATCGTGGTTAAAGGAATTATGATATGAGACTATATATTTTGATAATCAAATTTCACTTGGAAAGCTACATGTTATGGCTTGTCGCCAGGGCTATTTGTTATGTTTCTGATGTGTCATCATCTGAAGTTGTTTCTACAACAACTCATGACCAAACACATCTATTTATGGCTGTTTTCCGTAGGATCGGGCTTGTGATTACGTTTTTCTTTTGTAGGTTGGAGTGAAGAGAGTAAGATCTACTTGAAAGTTGGTTGTTTTTAATGTCATATTTTATTCAATTTGTTTTTGGCATCACAATCAAGAGCACTTGGATCATAATTTCCTTTATGTGTTTCTAGGTGTCATGTAGGTTAATGAGAGATGGCTCTTGGATGGTTTCTGTTTGTTCTTCTTACCTTGATAATTGTTTCTTTTTTGCCTCGGGAGGCATATGGATTCGATAGTTCTTTTTTTTATGTAAATAACTGTGACTCTCTTGTGGTTATTTTCTATTATGTTGTGCTTTCATAACGAGGTTAGTTATTTTCTCTTTGTAGGTATAAACTTATGGTGGCTATGGGGTTGATTATTGTTGCCGGTCTCTGTAGTCTTCCGATATAAATGTTTCTATTAGTTCCGATCCTATAGACCTTTTGGCCCTGGCTTGGGGAAGGGTTGTACTTGTTCTCTTTCATGATAAGTCCTAGAAAGCTGCTGCACAAGTGATAACTGTCTGTGATGCTGTCTAGTGTTCAAATTCATTTGGTGACCATCCTAACTCCATTGTTGCTTTCATGTTCCCTCTTAAGATTATGTGGCCAAATAGAGAAATTACATGTTGATTCAAGAAACAATGTGGTATTGGATCCATGCCTTTATACTTTTGGAGTTTTGGTGGAAAAGAAGACCTTGCTTTCGGTAAATGGTCACTTATTTCTCACATTTGTAGTCAATGGTTGTGTCAGAAGGTATTTGTTACTGGCATTGATCGATGCTTTCAATTTGCGAGCTGTAGGTTGGATTGTTATCCACAACGGTTTTCAGGTTCTTCTGGTATCTTGGACAAATTGTTTTCAGGTTTTTTATAGTATGTTTTGTACTTGGGAAATGTTGATATTTTTTACGCCATTATGCCATAGCTTTTGTCCGTACATGGGTGCAAGAAAATATGGTTAGTTATTGTTAACAAGCTCATGGTAAACGATTCTACGTTCTTCCTGTGGTATCTTCTTTCATTAGGTAGTTAGGTATAATAAAATTTTGACTCCAAAGCTATTTGCTATGGCAGATCAATAGGGTTATTGGTTGATAGATGCAATTAGTTATCATTCAAGCAGTTTATCTCAGCAGATTTTGGGTTCTTTTTCTATCTGCTATCCTTGATAGTTATATTTCAATTGCAAAGATATTTGTTAAGGCAGATCCATCAGAATATTGGTTCATAAGCGTGGGAAATTATGAGTAGGTTGTTATTGACGGTGCTTATGACAATGCACTTTAGGTTGTTCATGTATCTTCTACCTGCTATGATAACTTGTTTTCGATTTGGGAGTTGTCTCACTCCTTGATGCTGTCTCACTACACAACCTTTTGTTGCTTTCATTTCCCCTCTTAAGGTTATATGGCCAAATAAAGAGGTTGCATGTTGATTCAGGAATATATCTGGTATTGGATCCCTGCCTTCATACTTTTGGTAAAAATTTCAACACCTGAAATGGTTTCTCTTTTGGTAATTGGTCTTAAATACCTCATGTTTAAAGGTTTTGCCAGAAGGTATATGTTGTGGAGTTGATTGATGGTTTGAAAGCTATTTGTTACGGCATCGATGAGTAATTCAGATTTTAAAGCTGTTGGTTAGGCCAGATTGTTATCCTCAATGGTTTTCAAGGTTCTTCTGGTATGTTGGACAAACTGTTTCAGGTTCCTTTCTAGTGTCTTTTGTATTTGGGAATGTTGATATTTGAAAGCTATTTGTTATGGCATAGCTTGGTAATTTGGTTAATGGGTGCAAGAAGTTTTGGTTAGTTGAGTTTTGGTAAATGATTCCAGGTTGTAGTATATTCTTTCGTTGGTTCGTAGATGCAAGAAATGAATGACCAGATATTATCATCCAAGCGTTTTATGCCAGTAGGTTCCGGTTACAAACCTATTTGTTAACAAGGGAGTTCTTGATAACGGATTCCAGGTTCTTTATGTATCTTCTAACTTCGATGATAAATCAATTTCAATTTGCAAGCTATATGTTACGGCATATTAATCGGGTTATGGGTTATGCTTGTTTTCTTTGTTGGAAGGTACTTGAAGTTTTCTGCCCGATGATGATTGTCCTCGGTATGCTGTCAAGTGTTCTTCTGATCGATTTGGTTACGTTGTCCCTGACCACAATATTTTGTTGCTCCCATTTCCCCTCTTAAAGTTATGTGTCTAAATGGGGAGATTGCATATTGATTCAGGAAACAATGGCTGCATCTTTATTTGGCCATATAACCTTAAGAGGGGAAATGAAAGCAGTCTGTTGGATATCTTCTTGTGTGCTTATACGGTTTTGTTGATTGCTTGATGTATTTCAAGTGTTCGTGTTTGGCAACTGGCCTGCTCAGAGTTGTTGATGTCACTGTTTTTGGTAAGCTCTGGCCTTTTTTTGTGCGATTTATCTTCTGAGAGATGATTACGACATGACTGTTCATTGCTATTCGCTTTTGAATAATTGGCACCTATATTTTCTTCCTTGATACTGTTATGTTTATTCTCTCTATTAAATTACCATTGTGTGTAAGCATGCATGATGAGATTGTGTATTGTCTGTAGGTCTGTTTGGTGCCAACATCGTGGTCCGATCATCGAGATCACCATTTTCATGGTTTTTGTATAATTGTTTTGATCCTTTTTTGTTTTAGCATTATTTGTTTTCTGTTTTTCCATTGTTTTGAGAACTTCTTATCTTGCTCTTTTTGCTAATAGGTCTAAATACGCTTTTTTCTAATAGGTTTTGACAGAACTGGAGATGATTGCTATTCACTTTTGAATAATTGACACCCTATATTTTCTTCCCTGATACTATTCTGTTTATTCTCTCATTATTAAATTACCATTGTGTGTAAGCTTGCATGATGAGATTGTGTTTTGTTTGTAGGTCTGTTTGGTGCCAACACTGTGGTCCGATCATCGAGATCACGATTTGCACGTTTTTTGTATTTCTTTTGATCATATTTTGTTTTAGCATTATTTGTTTCCTGTCTTTCCATCGTCTTGAGAACTTCTTATCTTGCTCTTTTTGCTAATAGGTCTAACTAAGCGTTTTGTGTCGACTGGACCATCGCTCTTCCTGGTTTGTTGGTGTTTTTTCTGTGAATCTTGTGGACGATTATGGAAAATAAAAGCAGAAGCACGTAATGATGTAACCTGCAACGGCTTTTAGGTTCTTCTCGTCTATTCAATCTTTTGTGATTTTGGTTCAAAAGTTGTTGTTAAGGGATTTGTCCATCGTTTTAATTTGAAGGGTGTTATGGAAGAACCTTAGTCACAACGGTTTCCAGGCTCTCTCTCTTGTATATTCTACATCTGGTGATTTAGACTGGAATGGTATTTATTACGACATTGATCGATTATTTCAGTTCCAAAGTTGTTTGTTAGGCCAGATATTTTGAATAGATGACTGATCGTAATTTTGATGTTGTTCACGCATGTAGGACAAATGGTTTCCAGGTTCTTTTATGGTATCTTCTATAATTCGGATTACTGCATAGCTTGGGTTATTTTTTTCATTTTCGCTAGAAATTATGATTTGGTGTTATCATCTAAGGAATTCATGGTAAAATATATTTAGGCTGTTGTCGTATCTTCTTCGTTGGGTAATAAATAACATATTGATTCTTGTATCTTCGATGATGATTATATTTAGATCCCAAAGTTATTTGTGATGGCAGATCCCTCATGTCGTCGTATCTTCTTCGTTGGTGTTTTAGCAGCAGCCGTCTTTGGTCCATCTCTTTCTGTGACTTCTACCTTTCTTTCGTTTGAACTCATTCCTTATCATTTTGTTCTTAGGTGTTATTATTGTTGCATATGCTTTTTCTTCTTTTTTTTTTCTTTTTTCTGTGTGTCACAGATGTTAGGATACAAAACTGAAAAGGATTGGATTGTTGTTCTTGCTAACGGATCAGCAGCGGCTGTCTTTTCTTTGTTGCCACTATTTTGTCTAATATCTGATTTCTCCATTTCCCTTGTATGTAAGCCTTCATGATTAGATTGTGTCTTGTGTGTAGGTTTTGTTGATACCAAATAAGGTGGTCCAATCATCAAGATCACCATTTGCTGGTTCTTCTATAATTCTTATAATTGTCTTCTGTTTTAGCATTATTGTTTTTTCTTATAGTTGCCTTGGCCCTTGGGTTAATCTATGCGCGCATTTTATCATCCTTTCATTTATGGTTGCTCTGTTAATGCTTTTTAACCTTGGTGTTGCTTGTTGCAAGTAAAGTAGAAGCTTCATTTACTTGCACATGATGCTTCTGGAGAAGAATATGAGTTAGGTCTTCTTGATAGCTTAATGAGAAGCAATATTTGAACATCGATTTATTCACTTTTTGATAGCTTATGTGTTGATTTCTAGGTATATGAGCTGTCAGGTGATATTGTTTAGCGACCGTTTTGTTGTAGTTTCCTCGGGTTCGTCTATGTTCCCCTTGCTGTATGATGCACATCTTGGAGGTCTTCTTCAGTTGGACATGTTACCTGCTAATCTTGTGTTAGCTATTGAAGATGTATTGGTCAATGTCAATCTGTTCTGTGAATTCCACTTTCCTCGCATTCTTTCTGGACTGAGGTGTTCTTCTACTGTTCCCTCTATTCTTTATTCTATCTTTTTCTTCTTTTTTCTATTGCATAAATGAGATGCGTGAGGATAGTTGTTTTTCCCACAGGTTTTGACAGAACTGAAGATGATTGCTATTCGCTTTTGAATAATTGGCACCTATAATTTCTTCCCTGATACTATTCTGTTTATTCTCTCATTATTAAATTTCCATTGTGCGTAAGCTTGCATGATGAGATTGTGTTTTGTTCGTAGGTCTGTTTGGTTCCAACACCGTGGTCCGATCATGGAGATCACCATTTGCATGGTTTTTTGTATAATTTTTTTGATCGTTTTTTGTTTTAACATTATTTGTTTTCTTTCTTTCCATCGTCTTGAGAACTTCTTATCCTGCTCCTTTTGCTAACAGGTCTAAATAAGCGTTTTATCTCGACTGGACATCGTTCTTCCTGATTTGTTGCTATATGTGGCTTTTCTGTGAATCTTGTGGACGATTATGGAAAATAAAAGCCGAAGCATGTAATGATGTAATCTGCAACGACTTTAGGTTCTTCTTGTCTATTCAATCTTTTGCGATTTTGGTTCAGAAGCTGTTGTTAAGGGATTGATTCATAGTTTTGAAGGGTGCTATGAAAGAAGCTTAGTCACAACGATTTCCAGTCTCTCTCTCTCTAGTACATTCTACATCCGGTGATTTAGACTGGAATGGTATTTATTATGACGTCGATCGATAATTTCAGTTTCACTGCTGTTTGTTAGGCCAAATATTTTGAATAGATGACTGATCAAAAAGTTTGATGTTCTTCACGCGTGTTGGACAAATGGTTTGCAGGTTCTTTTCTGGTATCTTCTATAATTCGGAATTTCGATTTTAAGACTACTTGTTACTGCATAGCTTGGGTTATTGGTTCATGGTCGCTAGAAATTATGATTTGGTGTTATCATCTAAGGAGATCGTGGTAAAATATTTTTAGGCTGTTGTCATATCTTCTTCGTTGGGTAATAAATAACACATTGATTCAAGAACTTTTGATCAGATATTATCATCCAAGAGGTCGATGACAGGGGATTCCAGGTTATTCATCTTGTATCTTCGTTGATAATTATATTTAGATCGCAAAGCTATTTGTTATGGCAGATCCCTCATGTTATTGGTTCATAGATGCTATTAGTTATCATTCAAACGGTCTACTTCTGCAACCACCAGCTAATATTGCTGCGGAGCATGTGTGTTTTAGCAGCCGACGTCTTTGGTCCATCTCTTTCTGTGACTTCTACTTTTCTTTCATTTGAACTCATTTCGTATCCTTTTGGTCTTTAGGTGTTATTACTGTTGCATCTGTTTATTTTCTTCCTTCCTTTTTCTGTGTGTCACAGATTTTAGGATACAAAACTGAAAATGATTGGATTGTTGTTCTTGCTAGCGGATCAGCAGCGGCTGTCTTTTCTTTGTTGCCACTATTTTGTCTAATATCTGATTTCTCCATTTCCCTTGTATGTAAGCCTTCATGATTAGATTGTGTCTTGTGTGTAGGTTTTGTTGATACTAAATACGGTGGTCCAATCATCAAGATCACCATTTGCTGGTTCTTCTATAATTCTTATAATTGTCTTCTGTTTTAGCATTATTGTTTTTTCTTATAGTTGCCTTGGCCCTTGGGTTAATCTATGCTCGCATTTTATCATCCTTTCATTTGTGGTTGCTCTGTTAATGCTTTTTAACCTTGGTGTTGCTTGTTGCAAGTAAAGTAGAAGCTTCATTTACTTGCACATGATGCTTCTGGAGAAGAATATGAGTTAGGTCTTCTTGATAGCTTAATGAGAAGCAATATTTGAACATCGATTTATTCACTTTTTGATAGCTTATGTGTTGATTTCTAGGTATATGAGCTGTCAGGTGATATTGTTTAGCGACAGTTTTGTTGTAGTTTCCTCGGGTTCGTCTATGTTCCCCTTTCTGTATGATGCACATCTTGGAGGTCTTCTTCAGTCGGACATGTTACCTGCTAATCTTGTGTTAGCTATTGAAGATGTATTGGTCAATGTCAATCTGTTCTGTGAATTCCACTTTCCTCGCATTCTTTCTGGACTGAGGTGTTCTTCTACTGTTCCATCTATTCTTTATTCCATCTTTTTCTTCTTTTTTCTATTGCATAAATGAGATGCGTGAGGATAATTGTTTTTCCCACACGTTTTGACAGAACTGAAGATGATTGCTATTCGTTTTTGAATAATTGGCACCTATATTTCCTTCCTTTTTCTGTGTGTCACAGATTTTAGGATACAAAACTGAAAATGATTGGATTGTTGTTCTTGCTAGCGGATCAACAGCAGCTGTCTTTTCTTTGGTGCCACTATTTTGTCTAATATTTGATTTCTCCATTTCCCTTGTATGTAAGCCTTCATGATTAGATTGTGTCTTGTGTGTAGGTTTTGTTGATACCAAATAAGGTGGTCCAATCATCAAGATCACCATTTGCTAGGTTTTCTATAATGTTATAATTGTCTTCTGTTTTTGCATTATTGTTTTTTCTTATAGTTGCCTTGGGTTATTCTATGTTCCCCTTGTTGTATGAAACACATGTTGTAGGTCTTCGGCGGACATGGGTTACCTGCTTGCTAATATGGTTGCCTATGGATAATTGTTTTTCCCACAGGTTTTGACATAACTGAAGATGATTGCTATTCGCTTTTGAATAATTGGCACCTATATTTTCTTCCCTGATATTATGTTGTTTATTCTCTCATCATTAAATTACATTATGTGTAAGCTTGCATGATGAGATTGTGTTTTGTTTTTAGGTCTGTTTGGTGCCAACACCGTGATCTAATCATCGAGATCACCATTTGCACGGTTTTTGCATAATTGTTTTGATCGATTTTTGTTTAAGAATTATTTGTTTTCTGTCTTTACATCGTCTTGAGAACTTCTTATCTTGCTCTTTTTGCTAATAGGTCTAAATAAGCGTCTGTGTGAGTGGACCATTGTTCTTCCTGGTCTGTTACTATCTATGGTTTTCCTTTGAATCCTGTGGACGATTATGGAAAAGAAAAGCAGAAGCATGTAATCTGCAATGGCTTTTAGGTTCTTCTCGTCTATTCAATCTTTTGTGATTTTGGTTCAAAAGCTGTTGTTAGGGATTGATCCATAGTTTTGATTTGAAAGGTGTTATAAAGAACCTTATTCACAACGGTTTCCAGGCTCTATTATTTCAGTTTCAAAGCTGTTTGTTAGTCCAGATCTTTTGAATAGATGCCTGATCATAGATTCCATGTTCTTCTTGCGTCTTGGACAAATGGTTCCTGCAGGATCTTTTCTTGTATCTTCTATAGTTCGGAATTTCATTTTTAAAAGTATTTGCTACTGCATAGCTTGGGTTATTGGTTCATGGTCGCTAGAAATTATGATTTGCTGTTATCATCTAAGGAGTTCATGGTAAAATATTTTTAGGCTGTTGTCGTATCTTCTTCGTTGGGTAATAAATAACATATTGATTCTTGTATCTTCGATGATGATTGAGAGGGGAAATGAAAGCAGTCTGTTGGATCTCTTCTTGTGTGCTTATACGGTTTTGTTGATTGCTTGATGTGTTTCAAGTGTTCGTGCTTGGCAACTGGCCTGCACAGAGTTGTTGATGTCACTGTTTTGGTAAGCTCTGGCCCTTTTTTGTGTGATTTATCTTCTGAGAGATGATTACGCCATGACTTTTTATTTTTTTATATGCCAATTACTATCCTTGGATTTCTTTGTTTGCTGTTGTGATTGCATGATCAGGTAATCATGATTCATGTCCGAGTTTTGTGCTGAATTTTTATCACTGTCAGAGGCATTTGGTTTCTTTTGTTTCTTCATTTTCAAATTTATTGTTTCTTCAGTATTTGTGTATGTAGAGTTGAAGAGTCATAAATGTCAATACCATTTAGCTTTAGATTCTTTAGTCATAAATTTGGAGGTATATGGCTGCTCGACTGATACTTTTTGGTGATGTTCTCGAGGTTTTTATGGTTTATTCCCTGCAGTGCATATCTTGCAGAGGACTTCCTCAATGGCGCATATCTCGCATGTGTGTTTTAGCCGGAGCTGTCTTTGGTCCATCTCTCTCTGTGACTTCTACCTTTCTTCCGTTTGAACTCATTCCGTATCATTTTGGTATTTGGTGTTATTATTGTTGCATTTGCTTTTTCTTCTTCCTTTCTTTTTTCTACGTCACAGATGCAAGGATACAAAATTGAAAATGATTGGATTGTTGTTCTTGCTAGCTGATCAGCATTATGTAAGCCTAAATGGTTAGATTGTGATTTGCATGAGGTTTTGTTGATACCAAATACGGTGGCAGGGACAGACCCACAATTTTTTTTAAGCAGTGACACCATTTGACTATAAGAAACAAATATAGGGATATTTTTCTGTGTTCAAGTCTTCATTGCTTTTCATATGTGAGGTAATTGTTCAAGTCTTTTCATAAATCTGAAATTGAAAGCTAAAAACTAAGAAAATGACACTAACGACATTCGAACTCAGGTCTGGGGTGCAGGAAAAGCCTTGCAAACCAACTTCTACGAAGGATAACTTGTGTCCTTGTTGTAGTTTCAAAATATATACGGTGGCACACACAAATTGATACGATGGCACTTTTTACGACACTATAATTTTTACACTACTACAAAGGAACGAAACGGTGGCACGTGCCACCACAAAACCCTTTGTAGGTCTCCGGCGGACATGGGTTACCTGCTTGCTAATATGGTTGGCCATGGAGTACTTACTCTGTGAATTCCACTTTCCTCGCATTTTATCATCCTTCCATTTATGGTTGCTCTATTAATGCTTTTTAACCATGGTGTTGCATGTTGCAAGTAAAGTAGAAGCTTCATTTACTTGTGTTGGTTATTGAAGATGTTTTGGTCAATGGCAATCTGTTCTATGAATTTCACTTTCCTTGCATTCTTTCTGGACTGAGGTGTTTCTTTACTGTTCCATCTATTCTTTATTCTATCTTTTTCTTCTTTTTTCTATTTGCATAAATGAGATGTACGAGGATAATTTTTTCCCCGCACATTTTGGCATAACTGAAGATGATTGCTATTCACTTTTGAATAATTGGCACCTATATTTTCTTCCCCGATACTATTCTGTTTATTCTCTCTATTAAATTACCATTGTGTGTAAGCTTGCATGATGAGATTGTGTATTGTTTGTAGGTCTGTTTGGTGCCAACATCGTGGTCCGATCATCGAGATCACCATTTGCATGGTTTTTGTATAATTCTTTTGGTCAATTTTGTTTTAGCATTATTTGTTTTCTGTTTTTCCATTGTCTTGAGAACCTCTTATCTTGCTCTTTTTGCTAATAGGTCTAAATACGCTTTTTTCTAACAGAACTGAAGATGACTGCTATTCACTTTTGAATAATTGGCACCCTATATTTTCTTCCCTGATACTATTCTGTTTATTCTCTCATTATTAAATTATTGTGTGTAAGCTTGCATGATGAGATTCTGTTTTGTTTGTAGGTCTGTTTGGTGCTAACACCATTGTCCAATCATCAAGATCATGATTTGCACGGTTTTTGTATTTCTTTTGATCGATTTTTATTTTAGTATTATTTGTTTTTTTTGTCTTTCCATCGTCTTGACAACTTCTTATCTTGCTCTTTTTGCTAATAGGTCTAACTAAGCGTTTTGTGTCGACTGTACCATCACTCTTCCTGGTTTGTTGCTATATGTGTTTTTTCTGTGAATCTTGTGGACGATTATGGAAAATAAAAGCAGAAGCATGTAATGATGTAACCTGCAACGGCTTTTAGGTTCTTCTCGTCTATTCAATCTTTTGTGATTTTGGTTCAAAAGTTGTTAAGGGATTTGTCCATAGTTTTAATTTGAAGGGTGTTATGAAAGAACCTTAAGTCACAACGGTTTCCAGGCTCTCTCTCTCTCTCTTGTATATTCTACATCTGGTGATTTAGACTGGAATGGTATTTAGTACGACATCGATCGATTATTTCAGTTTCAAAGCTGTTTGTTAGGCCAGATATTTCGAATAGATGACCGATCATAATTTTGATGTTCACGCATGTTGGACAAATGGTTTCCAGGTTCTTTTCTGCTATCTTCTATAATTTGGATATTCGATTTTCAAACTATTTGTTACTGCATAGCTTGGGCTATTGGTTCATGGTCGCTAGAAATTATGATTTGGTGTTATCATCTAAGGAGTTCATGGTAAAATATTTTAGGCTGCTATCGTATCTTCTTCGTTGGGTAATAAATAACATATTGATTCTTGTATCTTCGATGATGATTATATTTAGATCGCAAAACTATTTGTTATGGCAGATCCCTCATGTTATTGGCTCTAGCATTGCTACTCTTCTTACTATGTATAAAATGGGACCATTCAGGCAGTCTATGTCAGCAGATTTTAGGTTCTTTTTTTGTATCTTCCATTCCCGATAAATTATCATTCGATTGCAAAGCTATTTGTTTGGGCAGATCCATCAGAATATTGGTTTATAAGTGTTGGAAATTATGAGTAGGTTGGTAGAGGATTCTAGGTTGTTCTCGTATCTTCTGCCTTTGATAACTTGTTTCTAATCTGGATGTTTTCCTAGGCCTTGATGCTGTTTAGGGTTCTGGTTCATTTGGTGACCATTCTAACTGCAACCTTTTGTTGTTTTCATTCCCTCTTAAGGTTATGTGGCCAAATAACGAAGTTGCATGTTGATTCAGGAAACAATGTAGCATTCAATCCCTACCTTTATACTTTTGGTGGAAGTTTCAACACCTGAAATGGTTGATTCAGGATATGATGATTGTCCAAGTGTTCTCCTGATCCTTCTGGTGATGCTGTCCTGACCACTATTTTGTTGCTCCCATTTCCCCTTTTAAAGTTATGGGAGATTGCATATTGATTCAGGAAACAATGTGGTATTGGATGAATGGCTGTATTGTTTTGGTGGAAATGATGAAACCTTAAATGGTTTTCCTTTTTGGTGATGGTCTTCCCAAGTTCATATACGAATATATTATTTTTTTGTCGTTATAACAGTCTGTTGGATCTCTTCTTGTGTGTTCATACGGTTTCATTGATTGCTTGATGTGTTTCAAGTGTTCGAGGTTGGCTACTGGCCTGCTCAGAGTTGATGATGTCACTGTTTTTGGTAATTTCTCTGGCCTTTTTTTTGTGTGTCATTTATCTTCTGAGATGATCGCGACATGCCTTTTCATTTTTTTGTTATGCCAATTACTATACTTGGATTTCTTGGTTTGCTGTCGTGATTGCATGATCAGGCAATCATGATTCATGTCCGGTTTCTGTGGATTTCTTAAAGTGGATGGTTTACTTTCCTGGACTGGTTCAGATCCCCTGAGGATGTGTACTCCTTAGAGCAATTTTGTATGGAAGGCCTTCATCTGCAGTCAAGTACTTGCAAGGAATCATGTATCACCTGTATCTAGTACTTTGGTTTGAATTCTCTCTTGGTCTTTGGCTCTAGTTTTAGTATCATGATAATAATTTATCTGTGTTTTACAAATTTCTTCTTCGTCATACTGTGGCTCACAATGAGTAGATACTCTCTTTTTGACAGCTTAATGAGGACAAAAGAAACAGTTTTACATCTAAGTCATCCTTAGAAAGTGCCTTTGAATGTCTAGAGGGAAAGGTATCAAGGAATTTCAAACTTTTTCATACTGTAGGTAGGTTGTCTATATATATAGAGGAAGGCATCCATCGCACTCGAGGTTTGTACCTTGTCTTTACTCTTATAGTTGCATGATGAGGTAATGAAATCTTTCTGGGATTTGGTTCAACTTGATTTTGTCCAAGTTTGGTCACCCTGTTGAAATCATATAATGTGGCATGATATGATATTGTGGTATCTTTCCTGATTGTTACATTGATCTAATGTTTTAATCATATTTTTCGCCAGTTGGAATTTCCGTTCTTGCTCTGCTATTGCCACTGCTTTCGACCAAAGGGTCTGATTCTAGTTTTTTTTTATTTTTTTATTATACCTAATTAGTATCCAAGATTCTGTACACTTGCAAGTTACTTGTTAAATCCTTTGTGAACTTATTGGGACCATTGCTAAATGGACTTGCCTATGCAGCGTAGCTAATTTCATGTAAGACAGGAGACTCACACTAACGATCAACGGAAACTGACACAAATGATGCCCATTTGGGTGTCACAAAATAAGGTTCTATTTGTCTTATACTTGATAATTGATTTACTAGTAGCATAACGCGTACCTTGCAAAATAACAAGAATATTTATTGCTCCATTGTTGGTATTATTGAGAAGATAAATAATGTTGCTATTATTGCTACTACTTTATTCTCGCTCACATGGGATTTATCAGGAACTGTTTGGCATCAAAAGCATCGATTATCACTATAGAGGGGAACCACAAATAGAACACGACAGAAACACGAAATTTGTTGCTTACACAACTTGATTTGCATCCCCATCTCAAGTAAGCGGCTTTAAAATCCACTATGTACTACCCTTTTAATTCATTATGACAGAATATTCTTAGGGCGCGTTTGGTTTGCGGGATTGGAATGGATTTGGAGGGATTTGAATTTCAAATCCATTCCTATCCTATGTTTGGTTTGCAGGAATGAAATTTGTTAACCGGATTTGAAATCCTTTGACCTTTTTAAAATCCTTTAAATGATGGATTTGGAATTCCTTTGCAATGGGCCGGGATTTCAAATCCCCCCAAATCCAAATCTCTCCAAATCCAAATCCTTGCTTGAAATCCAATTCATTCCATTCCAATCCCGCAAACCAAACGTGCCCTTAAAGAATTGATAGAATATACTTAAAATCCACTATGTACTACTCTTCTTGTTGTTCAATTCTCTACTTGTTTGATTTTGAGATTGTAAGGGTCATCCCTAATTCTTCCGTTTTTGTTGATTTTGACCTTGATACTAATTTTATATGCAACTTTTGAAGTAACAACATTTTGTTCCTGCACCAACCTTTTCCATTTTTGGAGATTTTGACTTTTATATCATTCTAGTTTTGACATTTTCTGTTAAATGGATTAATTTTAACCTTTACTCTAGTGGATTCATTGTCCATGCAGTGTATCGAATGCTTCAGAGTTTGGCCTTGATGTTGAAGACTATGTTATTGGTGAGTATCTTTTTTCCTTTTTATAACATTTACGATTCCCAATTCAACAAAGAACCATTACCATTTAAATAATTAGTTTAATATTTGTCTTTTCTTGAATCTGTCCTTTACACAACTTTAATCAGGAAGCTCTTACTTGCATGCTTTTATTTTGTTTAACTCAGTTTTAAGGTTTTCATTCATTCTTGATGACAATCTTGATGACAATTTATGCTAGCTTTACATATATAGCATTGTTTTTTTTCCTTACTTCCTTGGTTTTGCATGCATTTGTGCTTCTAAACCTGTTCTCTATGTTTATTGCTGTATAAACAATAATGACCAAAATACTAATAATAGTACTACCTTTTTATCCCCCAAATTTGCAAGTTAAATTTACGAGTGTCTTGACTTAAAATCATGGATGAAAACGTACTTGTATTAACATGCGGTCAAGTTGCTCGCATTTTCACTAACCTAGTGTGTCGACGTATATTTGCATTAAATGCTTGTTTAGATATTCAATTTAAGATAAGATTACTGTATGTATCATTCTGCATCTACAACTTTAGAATATGAAGCAAAATTCATCTCCTTCCATACTTCATTGTGCAAATGTGTGCTTCTTTCCTTAAAGATCCACTAAAACAAAATTGTCTCGAAAAGGACAAAAAGAACATAGGATGGAGTCCACAGTTTTGTACAGTTGTTGCCTCTGTCCTTGATGTTGTCCTTGATGCTGATCCCTTGGTTAATGGCCTTGTTAGAATCTATGGCTTTGTGGTAAGTTATGAATGGTAGTGAAGGATAGAGTCCCCAATTTTGTACAGCCTAAAAGCTATTTCTAGAAGGACCATTTTACACTTCATATGAAGCTGCAATCCTTACCATGTTAGACTTGATGTTTCTTTATATGAAGCCATACAATCCTTTCCATTCTTGTGCACTTCTCTACTTGTTTGATTTTGAGGTAACCTTTTCTGCATTTGTTGATTTTGATATTCATACGGTCTTTATAATTCATTTTTTTAAGTAACAGGGTGGTGTCCATGCACCAACTTTTTTTGTTTTGTAGATTTTAACTATACTATATTGATTTTTGACATTTTTAGTTACATGGATTTGTTTTGACTTTTATTCAATTTCTTTTATCAAATAATTTTGACTTAATTTGATTCAATTTCTTTTATCAAATAATTTTGACTTTTAAAGGCATTGGATTGTGTCTATCACTCTTCTTGTTGTTCACTCCATTTGTTAAATGTTGAGGTTCCAAGAGTCATCTATAACCTTTTTCCTTTAGATAGACTTCGGGGTCAAAACATCGATATCCATGATGTGCGGTGCTATAGCCAAGAAAAATACAAGAAGTGGATCGTAGATCCATCTTGTGGTGATTATATGGGCGAAGATGAGGGTAACATTGACATCCAAAGACTCGAAGAAACGAGAAGTCGGGTTTGTGTTTAAAGAGATGTTCAAAGGGAGAAATGGTTGAGTTTGTTCGTGACGGCATTCGGTTTATAAGATAAACCGCGGTTTCAAAGGCAAAGTGCCAAAAACGGTTTGGGACATGAGATTGAGCCATGAGAGTGAGTCCGGTTTCGACAACATGACGATGACGTCTCTCGACAACCCCATTTTGTTCGCTGGTGTGAGGGCAAGAGAGACGGTGAATAATGCCAATAGAGGAGAAGAATTGTGATAAATTTCAAAATTCACCCCTCGGTTTGGACTGTTTTAATTGTGGTGGAGAATTGACGTTCAACCATGGTGATAAAACATTTAAACACATTAAACACATCCGATTTTCGTTTTAAAGGAAATAACCACATGAATTTGGAAAAATGATCAACACATAAGAGAAAATAGTTATGACCATCAAACGAGGTTACCGGTGCAGGACCCCAAACATCACAAAAGATTAAATCTAGAACATGAGAACTTTTATGATCAGAAGACAATAAATTGAGTTTGGAAGATTTCCCAATCAAACAGGAATTACAATGAAAATCAAGTCTTATTGGAAATAGGTAAACAATATTTGGAAAACATAGTCTGAAATAGCTGGGAATGTGGATGTCCGAGTCTTTGGTGCCAGGTGGTTGTGGTGGCTCGGGCTGTTGAGAAAGCAACTTTTGGAAGGGGTTGATTTGTTGGAAGGTTGATTGAGTAGAGTCCACCGTCACTTGGACCCATGAGGAGGGTAGTGTGTGTTGACTTGTCCTTAACAGCAAAAAAGGCAGAGTGAAATTCAAAATAGACATGATTATCGTGACATAATTTTTGGACAGACAAAAGGTGTTTCTTGATTTCAGGGATGTGAAGAACATTGTTTAGGTAAAAGGTTTTGTTTGGTGAATAAAGGCGTGAGGAACCAATATGTAGGATAGGAAGGGCCTTACCATTACCAACATGCAGACTGTCATCCCCGTAGTAGGATTCGGCAGAATCAAAACCCGTCATATCCGGTGCAACATGGTTGTTTGAACCTGTGTCCGGAAGCCAAGAGGTGGACGCTTGTGAGCAATAATCAGCGTAATTGGCGGTCGGTTGTCTCGTCCGAAAGGTAGATGGGTCGCGGTTCGGGCATTGTGATGGAACATGTCCAATTCCACATATGTTACATGTGTCATAAACTGTTTTTTTGGTTAGAAGCCTAATTAAACTGACCTGGATTGCGATTTCCTCCTCCTGATCGGTTTCGATTAAAGTTGTTACTACGACCTCCACGACCGCGACCGCGACCACGACTGCTATTAGAGGGACCAGATCGGTTTGTGTAAAAGGCCTGAGAAGTCGGTGTGGATGATATATTGGAAACCGGATGTAGTTGAAAGCCAAGGCGTGAAACAAGTTGTTGCAAGGCTTGAACTGTATCAGTTTGGAGAAAGGAACCGGCTGCTGTAGCAGCCGTGAATGCTTGAACCGGGGTAACGTCTGGAACCAGTTTCCGTATCAAAAACTCATGATCGGCCAGAAGTCCAGGAAGTTCTGAAAACACAGCCGTGAATTGTCTTGCAAGGAGACTTTGTTTGACTCCGTTATATTTATCCCGAAGACCTGCAACCACTAGCATAACAATGTCTTTTTCTGACATAGGTTGTCCGATATTAGCAAGAGCAGTGACATACTCCTGTGCCCTAGCAAGATAGGCTGAAGAGGTCTCGTCACCCTTCATTTGTATTTTTAACAACTGAGTTTTCAACGTGAACTCTCTTGAAGAGGTATGAGGTGCGTAAGCACGTTCAAGAGCCAACCAGAGATCATGAGAAGTCGTACCTTGAACATGTTGAAAAGATGCCTCCGAGATGGTTGACATGAGTAGCATACGGACGTGGGCGTCATTGGATATCCAAATCGCGTGACTAGGGTTTGGCATAGAGGTAGAAGTAGCGGCTTCTCCTTCTTTTCCAGATGATGCGATCAGCGGCATAGGGCATGGGATTGTGCCATCAACGTATCCAAATAAACCGTTTGTAATGAGAAACGGTTGGATCATAGCCTTCCAATAACCATAATTTGTAGGGGACAACGTGAAACCAAACTTGTGAGAGTTGTGGGTAGTTTTCTCGGTAGAAGAAAAGGCTACAAGAGGGGCTGCCATTAGGATCGCCGAAAGTACTGTTCACGCGAAAGTACTGTTCACGCGAAAGTACTGTTCACGCCGGAAAGTATTGTTCACGCCGGATATACTGTTCACGCCGGGTTTTTTTTCCGGAGCGGCGGCTATTAGGGTTTTTGGAGCGGTGGCTCTGATACCAAGATAGACTTGGTAAAGATGTCTTGTATATTATGATTGTAATTGGTAGAATACAAGAGTATTTATAGGAGAAATATTTACAGACTACACCCTCTAAGTATACAAAGTTTGTCTAATACCTTTTGTGTTGATTTGATCTTTGTATGGTTTATATGATTAGCTTCTGAAGTAACAGGATTGTGTCTGAAGTAACGGGATTAGATTTTGGTTTTGGCATATTTAGTTAAATAGGATGGTTATTATTGTGTCTGAATTTTAGTAGTTGAAGTTTATTGTTGACTTATTTTTATCAAATGGTTATGATGTTATGTTTTCATCCCTGTGATTTGTAATTCATTTTCGGTTTTTGTCCCTCTTACTAACTCCGTTAAGGAAACTCTCTTAAGTGAAACTCTCTTAAGTGAAAGGCATTTAGGTTTACGCTTTTATCTTATTTTCTATTAATAAATATGTTATATATATTTATATTATATTTTAGGGTACGTATATATATATTTATATTATACTATATAAATATATTTATATTATAATATATAAATATATTTATGGGCACCTCCATATCGAACATGGGTCTCAGTAACACCAATGCTTTATAGATGGAGATGACACATGGGAAGGGGTTCGTGCTTGAGGAGAAGAACGACAAAGGGAGAACGCCGTAGGAGACGGTGTGTACAGTCGTCGAATAAGAGGGTAGGGTCGCCATGGGGGGATCTCTAGGAATGGGATATAAAATTAATATATATTTAATATTTAATATAAAATAAGAAAAAGTTAAAAAGACCAATATGCACATGACTTAACGGGATCTTTTAAAGGAGTTACTGACATGGACGAAATCGAAATGAGTTGCAAACCACAGAGATGAAAACCTTAATTTTAAAGGTCTTGGGATGAAAAAACATAGTTTCCTCTTAACTTTTTTATCCAATAATTTTGACTCTTTATGTAATTGGATTGTGTCTTTGCAAACTCTTTTCCACTCTTCTTGTTCATTCTTCTCTACATTTTAGATTTTGAGGTTTTAAGTGTGATCCATAACGTTTTCTACGTTCTTTTATAAATATTTTTATTCATAAGGTTTTTCTAATTAACTTTTGAAATTAATAGGGTTGTGTTAATGTACAAACCTTTTCAATTTTTGTAGCTTTTGACTTTTATACTATTTTGGGTTTGACATTTTTTGGTTCAATGGTTCGGTTTTAATTTTGTTCTATTTTGGTTCGTTGTCCATCTACGAATATGGAAGTTATTCATTTTACACTTGTAGCGTTATTGTTTTTGTAGCTTTTGACTTTTATACTATTTTGGTCTTTATAGTTTTAGTTGAATTGATTGGTTTTGACCTTTATTCAATTTGTACTCATTGTCCATGTATGTGTAACACCCGGAAAATTAAAAGGTAAGTTTTCGTTCCCTTAAATTCGTTAAATGTGTTATTTGAGATTATGAGACCTATTATGTGCACATGCTCACTTTTATAATGCCATAATATTATTTGAACTGGTTATACTTGTACCCGTTTGAACCTCGCGCTCGTAATCGATTTTGGTCAAGTTTTCGGGCTGATCTGGTTGTGGCGAGACAGTGCCACGCGACTGTGACATTGTCACTATCGCCGGTCACTGTCGCGTGGAGTGTACCGTAAGTGTTGAGCCTCGCGCGATTGTGACACGCGACAATGACAATGTCACTGTCGCCGGGCAAGGTCGCGAGCTGACACTGAGGGTTAAATGAGTTCCTTAGCCGATTTTGTTCTCATTTCTCACCTCTCCTTCTTTATCTTTGGCAATTTTGGGGCAACCAAAGCCAACCCTTCCACCCCAAACACTAACCCTCATTTATTGCAAATCATTTTGGTGGTTGAACCTCATTGAGTGCATTAAATCATCTCAAGGAAGATTTCTAGGGTTTCTCCAAGTCAACCTCTTCTTCTTCTTCTTCTTCAAATCTCATCTCTTCAAACTAGGGTTTCATCTTTTCTAGGTTTTGGTCAAAAACCTAAATTGTGAGTTTACTAATCTTTTGTTAAAACTAGATACACATCATTATCTTCTACTTGTCAATGTCAATGTATATCTCAAATGTTCATATTTAATGTTTCAAGTATTTGGAGGGTTTTTACCCATGGATTTATGTTTATGGAAGTTACCATGTGTTATATGTGTATATCTTGGTATGTTGATGATTCCTTCTTGGAATGCCTCTTTGGCGACCTTATGTTCTCACGAAGTATTTGGATGGATATTATGTTATATGTTGGATTTACATGAGTAGGATGGTAATAGTGTGTTCCTAGTGGATATCCGAAATGTTACGGATGGAATTACATCTTGAGACCTCCTAAATGCATTATGTGGACGAACCAAGTCTGTGATTCACTATAGGAATGTAGGTGGGTGACATGGATAATTTCATAAGGTGGTAGTCTCCTAAGTACCTAGACCTCCGCCGTCGGGGAATTTCCAAAGGCGGTAGTCCCCGGCGCGTGTCGGACCTTTGGGTTGCCAGAGAAAGTGGCTTCAAGGTGCATTGCCTCTTTGGGTGAACCGGATTGGAGATATGGGTCGCTCCCGTTGACTCCACATCTACGTGATTATTTGTTAACTGCTGATAAGAACTGTAATTGTTTCTGGCATGATTTTACTTGTTCAACTCACTAGGCTTTTTGGCCTAACACTTGTTTGGTGTCGATGTGTATCTCAGGTATTAGCATCGCGACTCCTAGGCAGGTATAGATGCTTTGGGCGAGAGCTTGGGAATACGGCACTTGGACTATTTTGAGAAGCCTCGGGTTTATAGATGACACCCCTTTTGTAATCTTTTTCCTAGATGTAGAAATTAGATTAGTTGGTTGTTGTTTATTTATCCGTTAAATCACAATTGTGATTAAACAGGTTTATTTGTATTATTCCCCTTTTTGGGAGGCTTTTGCTATGGCAATTATAGTATACCTTATGTCCGTTTTTCGGATTTTTGTTACCCCTATTTTTAGGGTGTTACAAGTTGGTATCAGAGCTTTAGTTTAAGTGAACTAGGTATTGTTGTAGCATACCTAGACTTAAGCTTAGATTGTTTTGACTTCACTGTCCTCTTGGGGTAGAAATCCTAGGTGGGGAGAGTGTTAGGTTACGGAATTACACTAATTGAGAGTCGTGATGATGGTAACAAGAATTATTGTGTATGGTTCGTTCATAATTTCACTTAGCTACTGCTATTATGAATGCATTGTTACGTGAGCATACTTGATTTACTGTTGTTGTGATAATTGATGAATGTATTAGTACATACGATGAGTTCAACTCGCTTAGTCTTTTCTCAATCCCTTTCTCGTACTTGTGTGGCAGTGTGCAATGGTAAACACGCGGAGCAGATTACCGAATTCGCCTGAGGCTCAGGTGGAGGTGCAATCTACAGCTGACCGACCTCCCTTGGTCTTGACCTCCGATGAACCTCTCATACCCCCGATGTTGAGAAGGGAACCGGAGCATATTCCTCGTAGGAACATCGTGGCGGATAATGCCATCCTGGAAGAAGTGACTATGGAGACCAAGATTCGAGATAGCATGATGCTGGCTATGAATTTTGCCTTGGCCCAGCAACAAATCCAACAACAGGAGTTTTTCATGAAACTCCTAGAAGATCGAGATGCGAGTAACCGCCAACCCGAGACCATGGCGGAGAACATTATAGTTGGGTCGGGTGGTAGACCTAAAGTGATGGTGACCGAAGAGCAACCGAGCAACGTGAATCGAGAGAGGACTAAGGGATGCTCTTACAAGGCTTTTCTGGGGTGCAACCCTAAAGAGTTTGCGGGTTCCGACAACCCGGTTGCGTGTATGTACTGGCTCAAGGAAGTGGAGATGGCCTTTGAGTCTAGCGAGTGCGACGTCTCGCAATGGGTGAAATTTGCTTCTCAATTACTCCGAGGAGAGGCATTGATCTGGTGGAATCTCACACGGTCCGCCCTCACCCCCGAGGTTCTAGCAAAGCTGACCTGGACAGTCTTCAAGAAGAAGATCATGGACAAGTATTGCAGCGAGCGTTCGTTGGACAAACTGGAAGCCCAATTCCGGAATCTGAAGAAAGGGAACTTGTCCGTAACCAACTACTCCAAGCTGTTTCTGGAGAAGTTGAACATGGTGGGATATCTGGTCCCAGATGAGAGATCTAAGATTAAGGCCTTCTGTCTTGGCCTACCGGCCGATATGCGGACTGACGTGCGCAATGCCGGAGGGTCGACTCTTCAAAAGTCATTGAAGAGGCATTGCTTGTGGAAGATGATAGGTTGGCTGAGAAGGAGGAAAGAAGTGTTGCGGGTGAGAAGAGGAAGTGGGAAGGGCCATCTGGGCCCGTTCGTCAATCGAAGCCTTTTGTTAGCGGGAGAGCTGGCGACGCTCGTAAAAGCGATCAGTGGTGCCAAAGGTGTAGAACCAAACACTCGGGCGCGTGTGCTCCTAAAACCTACGCAGGTCCGGTAGGTTGTACCAAGTGTGGCAGGAAGGGCCATGTGGCTCGGGATTGCGCTACTCACCCGACGATATGTTTTGAGTGCCAAGAGCCGGGGCACGTGAGGAGAAATTGTCCAAAGGTGGCGGTATTTAATCAAAGCAGGTCTGTTGGGTCGACGGCTAGAGTCGACTAATTGCCGAGGGTGCCGAGTCGAGCTTTTCGGATGACTACCGAGGAGGCGAAGGAGACCGCGAAGGAGACCGCTGATGTTATATCTGAACTTTATTCAATTTGTATCCATTGTCCATGGAGGATGCCACTTTTCTCTTTTAGTTTTAGCGGAACATTCTTGTCGCACAATACTCCCGTGGCAGTTCTCCACTATAACCACCCTGCATTTATCCTATGTGTTATATCATCCTCGACATCTCTCATCACTCTGAATCATGGAGCCTAGATACTTGAGCATGTCCGTTTGGGTATCATTTGAACTCCAACGTTGACTCCTACCTCATCTTCTTTTATACGTTCCTTGCTAAAGTTGCACCATAGGTACTCCGTTTTGGAATGGCTAATACGTAAACCCTGTGTTTCCCAGACTGTCACTAACACATTACCACTAACTCCAACCAAAAAGTCCTCAATTCCACCTTCTAGAATACATATTCAACTCTTGGCTCTTACTAATACCCCCCCAACCCCCACCTGCGCCAAAGACGCACTATGTTGTTAAGGTGAAAAGATGGAAACTGCGACTGCAACAATTTGTAATCCTCCTACGTAGCTTCAAACAAAGGCAATCCTTTCCACTTGACTAACACCTCCAAATTGTCCAGACTCTAGACATATCTTCGACCGTGATCGACATTTTAACATCCATCTCCGGTGTACGCCTCACTACAGAGGCCAAATTAATTAAAAAGTGACTGAAACCTTCTCATTTTCTTTTTTTAAAACCTTGTTCTTCTCCGGTTCTCCTAAGCCCTATCTGCTATATCTGCTACTCGTTTGTTGTCCTTCTTGAGTTCTAAGTGTCTCCTGTTTTCTTTGTGTTTTCTTCTTTGATTCTTCTCTAGTTCACCAAAAAATTATATATATGTATATAATGGGTACACTTCTTTCATATTTAGTCTCTACTACGTGTCACGTTCACAGTCACACTTCTACTCCCACCTTGTTGATATTTTAATATATTTTTTTCTTTATGAGCTGTGAGCATATCAATATATACGGATCAGTGTTCACCCATGGATACTTACACTAATGTTGCCGCTTATGCTATATGTTCCTAACTGCTATAAAATTATTGTGTAACCTCTTATAATTTCTGGATAACTAGTAACCTCTGGTAACTGCTTACCTTTAAATGGTAGTTTCATTCTCGTTTTTATATATGAAAAATTAATAACTTCTCTTTGTTTTTGTGCCCGATTTTTTTGCCAAAAAACGCGGATGCTTAATTATCCTCGAGTAAATTTAGTGTAACCGAGGCAGATGCATGGTCAAAGGGGATTGCTCAAGGAAAGTGATTTCATACACGTTCCAGATTCTTGATCCAAGTCTGATCTTATTGATTTCTCACGATACCTGGGATCCTAGGTTTCTAACAAGGGATGAGATTTATTGGGATGGTAAATATATGACTTTTCGCTAATCTTGAAGCTCTTAATTGCATGCTTTTGTTTTGTGCAACTCAATTTTAAGGTTTTCATTCATTCTTGAGGACTATCTCCATCCCTCCAAATTTTTGGAGCCTAGATACTTGAACCTGTCCGTTTGGAGTATTCTTTGATCCCCAATGTGGACTCCTACCTCCTCTTCCCTTATACATTCCCTACTGAAGTTGCACCATAGGTACTCCGTCTTAGAACGACTAATACATAAGCCTTATGTTGTAGTTTTTGGTTCACTTCAACCCTCGACTCTGCTACCAATGGAATGTCATCTGTGAATAACATGCAACATGGGACACTCCCCAGAATCCTCCTCAAGAAATCTCATCCAAAATCACAATAAAAAGAAATGAACTTAGTGTTGATCCCTGGTGTAGCCCTATCTCTATGGGGAAAATCTCTATATCAGCCACCGGGTCCTAACGCAAGCTCTCGTATGCTCGCACATATATTGAATTATCCCGACATACTAATAAGCAACCAAGGGAATCGATGATTCAATTCAACGAAATCAAACGATTTACAAGTCTTTCAATCAATTCAAGAAGCTTGATTTTTTTACCTAAGGCATACACCCTGTGTTTTTACCATCTGCTATCTAATCGCTATCTAATCGGTTACTACTGACAAAAGGAATAATCAGATAAAACCCAAACTACCATTTTATTCTAATTATTTTGGTTGAATGCGAAAGCTCTAGTTTATACACGACCTGTCCCGCCCTGACTAAACACGATAAGGACCATATAAGGGTGTGGGTCCAATTTCATGTTAAGGTTGGGTCTTAATGTGTTCTGCTGATAAGGGTTGGACCTGTTATCTCTGTTGGTTTCCCCAACCTGAAATTGTTTCTCATTTCTAATCCTCTGGTTGTTTAAGCAGGTTGATGGATGTGGCCGAATTTGATGCTTCAGCTCTCGATGTGAATTGTTGGGAATTAAAGAATTGCTTAAGTATGATTAATGCTGCTAGCAAAACTGATTACTACTGCTAGTAGATTTAATACTGCTTGACAAGTTAGTACTGCTATTTCATTAGTTAGTACTGCTTGGAGAGTTAGTACTGCTAGTAGTTAGTACTGCTGAAGTTAGTACTGCCAGATCAAAGTTACTACTGAACACAATTACTACTGCTGAGGTATTTTAATGTTGCTGAAGATGGTTAGTGCTGCTTATGAGATGAAGACTCAGTATGGAATGAAGACATCTGTATAGAAGACTTGCTAAAGTAAAAAAGATAATTATGGACTGAAGATCAATTGTATTTTGATAATTATCTTGTAATATGTCTTGTATAAATAGTATAGAAGTCTATGATAGAATTAACTTTTGATAATTCTGAATTTTTATTTTTATAGAGAGAATTAACCCCAAGGAAGTAGAATTCGTATTGGTGAGCCTGTTCATTAATATTGAGGTTTTGTTTAAAATCTTGTAGCTTTAATCATTCAATAAAGTTTACAAGATTGTGATTTCTGATTCACTGTTACATTGATTGTTGAATATTAAAGTGTTATTCCGCAACTTCTTTAATATTGTTTCTGAGTTCATTATTTTTGTTAAGAATTAGATCCTGACAGTGAAGTACTTACTTATTCAGTAATTTCTCCTCTAAGGTAACACTTTTTATGGCTAGATACACACACCTGTTCATCTTTTGTTAGACTCAAAACCTGAACCAAATCCCCTTCGGTGTTTAAGTTCATATTTACCTAGGAGAAAGTTCATTTAAGAACCATAAATATTAAGTAATTCATTAATTATTCATGATATTCATTATGAATAATTCATGAATTAATTGCTTCGAAGTTGCCTGCCCTTATTCACCTATTTGGTTTCATGAATCAATTGAGATTTGCTTATTTAAAGTGCTTATTAACTTATTCCGGTGTGTTACCGGTAATAAGTAGTTTTTAGTGTTTGGATGGGAAAAAATGAAGAATGCTTATACCGGTTTGAAACCGGTGATAAGGAGTTTTTGACAAGTCATTCTATTCTAACTTATTAACTTATTTGAAATAACTTATAAACTTTTTGATCGTTTTACATGTATAAGCAATCTCAAACATCCCCTAAATAAGCAATCACAAACACTCCCTAAAGAGTCATCCAATTTTTGTTGATTTAGACGTTCATACGGTCTTTATTTTTAACTTTTGAAGTAATGGGCTTGTGTCTTTGCACCAAGTTTTTTTTTTCCTTTTTTTTGTAAATTTTGACTTTTATTGTCCATTTAGGCATACTTGAGCTTGGTATTTTAAATTTGAACCTTATTATTGACTTCTGAATAAACTATGGTTTTTTGCCGCTCTGTTTTGTAAGGTATTATATTATATATATAAAAATATATATCTTATATTACATTATGATATGATATATATCTATATATAATATACTTATATTATATTATATAGTTATATATTTTATATATGGAACGCCTTTCCCCATCTCTAGTGAAGGTGGTGTCTCCGCCCCCTTCTCCAACTCCTTTACAAATGAGTACGTCGAAACATATACCGAGATCCACTTTTTTTAGATGCGTCTCGGTAATACTTGTGTTTTATAGATGAAGATGACATGTGGGAAGGGGTTCGTGCGTGAGGAGAAGAACGGCGGAAGGGAGATGGCCATAGGAGACGGTGTGTAGTCGCCATAGAAGAAGGGGAGGGTCGCGAGAAGGGGTTGGGGTGTTGTCTAGGAATAGGGAAGGGGTCGATTGGGGTGGGGGTTGTATTAATATGGATTATATAAAATTAAAATATATACATGTATACACATATTTAAGATTTAATTAAAAGAAATTCAAATTCAAATGCACTTGACTTAATGGGATTTTTAACGAAGTTTGTCAGAGGGACGAAATCGAAATGAGTTGCAAACTACATGGATGAAAATTATAATTTTGAAAGATCAATGTCAATGGATCCAATGTTGGTTTTTAGCATTTTATTGCATAAAATTTGTAACTTTATCTAGTAGTATGTTATTTTGATATGTTTAATACATGCTAGTTAATTTTTACGTATAAAGTATAGAACTTTTTGTTAATGCATGCTTACTTTATGATAAAGTCTTAAATTTTATGCATAGTTCACCATAAAGTTTGAATCTTTATGGTTTTGCATGATTGTACCATGATAAAGTTTCAATCTTTATGTTTAAATATGTTTAATAATATATAGATTCCAACTTTATGCTTTTAAATGCTTGTTAGCATGTTTTGAAAGAATATTTGCTTCCGTTACATATATTTTGTGGCTATAAAAACCTACATTGGTATTGGAGTCATTTTGACACGCTTAGTATCCATTGAATGATGCTAAAATTGTGACTTATGGGCTGTTTTGGGGATGCCCAAAACCCATGGTTCGATGGGGGCTATGGTGAGGGTTGAGCCAACGCCTCGTTTGTCTAATTTTGTGCTCATTCGCGTTTTTGGTCATATTTTTATGTTTATTAGTTACTATCTTATGCATGTATATTTATATGTATGTTGATGGACATGGTATAGTCAAAGACCCGTGGTTGTTTACTTGCTTTGGTAAATTAAAATTTGTATTTTAATGATGGGTTGTAATTTCAATAATTGCGACTTGCATGTTGTTTCCAATTATTGTATTTGTAATAAAATAGGTTGTACTAGCGTGGTTTTTGTTTGAAAGTGTAATGTAATTATTAGAGGCATAAACCAAAGAGAAGAAAGAGATGCTAGAGACAGAGTGTCAAAGTTCACAATGTTTGACGAAACTAGTGGGAGCTCGAAGATGTCCCTAGTTTTGACCGTGATGGTCATGTTGGCCATAGCACCTCATTAGGGAGGCTATACCATGTCTCTAATATGTGTGGTTGATTTAATTTTTTGTCTTGATTATTTTACATGTTATTCTCTTTATTATTGCTATAATATCGCGCTAACTATTCTTTTAAAATTAATCACATACAAGAATTATTCGGTTGATAGTAAATAAGTTAGTTATTAAAATTTGATATGTTATCAAATCAAATCGATTTCAAAAAGGTAAAATCAAATAACTTACGATTTTAGAATGATCTAAATTGGATCCAAAGCCTTTTAATAAATTTAAACCTCACACCACCCGTTTTAAGGCACTTGTCAAGTCTAATGAATTCCGTATGGATAATTTCTTCCATTCTGTTTGTCCACTTCTCTATTTGTGTTGTTTTTAAGTTTTTATAATCATTCATAACCTTTTTTTGGCTTTGTTGATTTTGACTTCCATCTGGTTTCTATGATTAAATTTGAAGTAAGAGGTTATCTTTATGCACTGGCCATTTCATTTTTGTAGATTTTGGCTTTTACACAACTTTTGTTTTGACAAATTTTAGTTGAATCGATTTGTATAATTAACTTTTGAAGTAATGTCCTTGTGTCCATGTTCCAACATTTTCATTTTTGTGAATTTTGATATTTTTAGTTGAATGATATGATTTTGAATTTTATTCAATTTAGATTCATTGTCTATTTACTGTATCCAACTTACCATTTTCTAATTAAACTTTATTATTGACTTTTTAGTAAACTACTTTTAGTTGTTTGATTTTGAGATTTCTAAGACAGAGGTCAACAATCTATTCTGCTTTTGTTCATTTTGACTTTTATACAATTTTGATAATTAGTTTTGATATGATGAGGTGATGTCCATGTATAAACCTTTTTATTTTAGTTTGTAGATGTTGGTTTTTATACCAATTTTGGTTTTGGTTCTTTTAAAAATGATGTGCTTTGACTTTTACTCAATTTCGGTTTCTTAATTCTTAATTTTGGTTGTGGAAGGGTGTCCTAGGCTATGCCTTGACAAATTATGACCGTAAGACTTCTTATTTCTTTATGTGTATCAAACTTCTAATTTTATATTTGATCTTTATTATTGACTTCATTTTATCGAATAATTTTGACTTTTTAATTAAATTGTTTGTGTTTATGCATAATCATTATATTCTTCTTGTTTTTTGCTTTTCTACTTGTTTGATTTTGTGGTTTTAAAAGTTATCTATAACCTTTTCTGTTTTTGTTGAATTTGATCTTCATATAGTTTATATAATTAACTTCTGAAATAAGGATTTGAATATTCACTTTTTTTAGATTTTAAATTTTATGTTGTTATGGTTTTCACTTTAATTCAATTTTGGTTCATTGTTAATGTAAAGTTATGGAACTTTTTAAATTTATATATGGACATTATTTGTAATAACCGGGTTTAAAATGAGCAATATCAGAAGTTGGGTAAGAAAGTAGAAGAGGCTCATTAGGGAAGGGTCTATAGTGTAAAGTTGTAAAAAGGGGTTTTTAACCCTAGGAGTTTAGTGCAGTGTGTGTGTGTGTGGCGGCTAATCTTGGAGGAGGGGCCCTTGGGACAATTCTATAGAGAGACCGAGGAAGAAGGAGAGTTGCAAGAATTTCCAGATTCGGGTCGTCGTCATTGAAGGTAAACCTCCTCGTTATTGTAGCTTTTCAACTTATTATTGATTTAAGCATTATAGTTGTGGTTGAAGTTGGGGGTTTTGAATCTGAAATGTATTTTTTTCTGGGTTTGAAATAAGGAGAAATCGTATGCGACTAATTATGTGGTTATGGGAAATGTTGGTGAAATTAGTTTTGCATTTGATTTTAAATCTGAGTTAGGTCGTTTTGATTTCAAGAGTTTAATTGGGAGTTGTAAAATTTGAGTTATTGATGTCTGGTTCGTTTTGACTCCGGTCGAGAGAAAATTGGCATCGGGCGGATGGGGTCAAGGCCCGGTAGGTTGCCGACACCGGTCGCCCTTGGAGGCACCGGTCGGTGATGTTATGGGTGGGGAGACCCCGATCTTGGGGATTTCACCGGTCGGCCATGCGGCCCCGGTCACCGGGGGATGAGACCCCGGTCTGTTTCACTTCGGTCAAAGGCAAAAGGGGAGGTCCGGTCGACCACACCCCGTTCGCACAACTCTTCACGCCCCGATCGATTTGAGTGGCAAGCTCCGGTCGCGAGGTATTTTTAGACCCCGGTCGACCAACCTTTGTTTTGGTCCTGGGTTATGCAGTGGGCCGAAGCCCAATTCAGTTCGTGTGGGCTGAACTTTAATTAAGTTAGTTTATTTTAGATATTTTTTTAAGTTTGCTATTTGGGTTGGGCTTTTTGTAATCTAATTCCATATTTTAGTAAGCTGGGAGAGGAAGAGTTTAATTAATTAGAGTTTAAGTGTTATTGGGGTTTCGATGTCAAGACCAATCCTTTTGATAAATTGGAAAGTTGAGGGAGTTCACCAACCAATGTTTCCTTTATAGGTTTCAATTCCAATTCTAAAAGTAGACGAAGAGCGTTAAGCTAAGGGACGGCAGGTGAGTTTTTCGGAACTAAATTTCTCTATTAACGGAAACATTTGAAGTTTACTTTTGAACGTTGATTTACTTATGATGGCATGATTTTTATGAATGAACTTGAGTGTGTTATAAATCGTTGTTATTTAAATGTATGCATACATTCTATGTGGAGATTTTGACCTAAGTCGGGAAGTGTGGCCCGCCTACTCGTGCCGGGGAGTGTGGCCCGTTTATGTCGTTGGGGGTGTGTCCCAACATTAAGGCAGCGCGAGTTAGACACATCGTCTTTGACGGTCGTGTGGTCAGTAGCGTGTTTTATCTATGTGCATTTATTAAATGTTGATTTAATTATGGAAGGTATTTTATTGCTTAACTGTTAGAGGGAACTCACTAGACCATCGGTCTAACCCTCGCTCTTTTAAAACTAAAAATCTTTTCAAGCCGTCGTAAGGTAGGCAGAGCTGATAAAGGAAAGGAGAAGATATAGTAGATCTCAAATAGAAGACCGTCAAATAGTTTTCTTAATTAATTTCTCAGTTGTGAATAGGTTGCCTTTGTAAACCTTGATTCAACTATTGTACGTTTGGGGGCCGTTTTGGCATGGTTTTGCACTATTAGTATCATGAATATTAAGATTCTATTGCTAACTTGTTATTTCTGGTTGAGTTGTTATAGTTGGTATCAGAGCCATAGTTTAAGGGATTTAGGTGGCCGGATGGGCCTAAACTTAAACTGTGGAGTAGATGGGCACAACTGAGATATAAGAAGCCTGTAAGAAAGACCTTGATCATTGTTAGGCGCGATAATATTAGTGAATACCCTTATGTAAAGTAGATTCAGAATCGCATCTGGCCAATGCCATTATGAATTTACAGGTGCATGGGCATACTCGATTACTATTGTTGAGTGTGGTTCAGGGTAGAGAGTTCTATCTATAGATTGACAGTTTTAGTTTAGTATGTGGTGGAAGTTCGTTTTGGTAGTAAGGTTAATACCGTTTAGGATGATTATCAGGCGGAATGTAGATATTTCGTTGAGAAAGGACCTTTTGAGTCCATAAGGAAGAGAATGAGGGTAGGAGATGAGCTTTTCGCTCCAAGGGAGTCTTCGGTTCGATAGAGTGGAGTGTCGATTAGTGAGAATCAGGAGAGTGTTAATTCAAGAATCGAAGGATAAATTGAGGCTTTTGGAGCTGTAGCTAACCGAAGAGTGGATGAGAGACGAAATCAATGCTGACAGATAAAATGTAGTGAGGATATAATCAAGATATGGTTGGTAAGTTTGTTTAAAGGTAAAAGTGAGGAATGCGCGTTTTGTAAATTTGTAGTTGCGATGGTGTTGGTAGTAGTGGCAAATGCGAGGACCCTGGTGGGTTGGTCGGAGGTGGAAAGTCTGAGATGAACTGTGGTGAGTGCAAGCAGATGACCTTGTTAGAGTAAATTGTCTTCAATGTCATTGAGTCTCATGCATCGAGTGTCAAGCAAATTGTTGGAGTTTTTCATATCATTCATATCAGACGTTTTTGGCGAGTGTGTGTCTTACAACGTATTTGCTTTGAAAACTTGTCAACGAGTACACATGTGTGTTTGGAATGAAAAGACAAGTTTATGGCGTTGGGTGATAAATTTCGATTTTTTGTGTGGGTGAATTATTATATGTATTTTGTAAATGAGTTAACTTTTGGTTGTAAAAAGTCAAAACAACATTTGATCGCGTGATTTTATAAGTGAGTTTGGTACAGACTTGTGTTGTCATATCAATAAAGATGAGAGTCGTTGGCACGCCCAGTACAAGCAATTTTGTAGTATTTTATAAATTGTGTGTGTAGAGTTCATCGGAAATATTTTCAAATGTGTCAACCCGGATATTGGGGTGTGATGAAGAGAAATTTGTCGTAAAATTGAGGTTGAACGATTTTTGAAAATCGTTGTGCATGGCTAAGTCAGAGTGGTGTTGTGTACACTCAAGTTTGTTCTATAATGTAGGTACCTTCTAAATTTTCAAACGTGTCAAGAGTTTATATAATTGTGTGTCATGCATGAAGGCTATGAACTCCCTAGGTCGTAGAGAAGGGATTGCAATTAAGGATGATGAAAGCTTAGAGAGTGGAAGTGTGCACTAGTACAAAAAGTCACTTTGGCCACGATTAAAAACCGTGGCTGTAGGCCTTTTGCCACAGTTTTTTTCCAGCCAAAACGTAGCCTATTCTTGCGTGATTTTTGGTACCCTTATGGCCACGTTTAAACTGTGTCACTATATCACATGAAAAAACGTAGCCATAACATAAAAACCGTAGCCATAACGTTATTAAACAAATTGGTAGTTTAGTAATTTTCATATAACCGTGGCCATAAACTACGTATAGTCACGTTAATTCATCTTAACCGTGGCCATTTCATGACATATAGTTAAGCCTATTTTGTAGAACCATGGCCATTGGTTATCTTTTTGCTACATAAAATAGTTGAAACTGTGGCTATTGGTTATCCTTTTCCTACAAAAAATAGTTAAAACCGTGGCCATACGCTACTTATGGCAACACAAAATTTGTTTTTGTGATGGCCATTAATTATTTTATTGCCACATGTATTTATTTTAACCATGACTATAGACTACTTATAGCCACACAAGTGTTTACTGTGACCAGTTTATTTTAACAATGCAGAGTGTTGGGATTGAACCCCAGACCTCTAGCTAAGGGAAGCTTTAACTTAACCACCACAAACCATCCCACCAATTGTTTATTTGTGTTATAAATTCAAATTTAAAATATTTCAGGGCACCCTTACAATCAAGTGGGTGCACACCTTCAAGACGCCTATATTTTTTTCCTTTACGGCAATCAAGTGAGCAGGTGCACGGGACCCCCCTCTCGTAGTTGTAGGTCCGCTCCTACATATAGTTACGATGAATTTGTAGCATCGTGAATACTAGTTACACTTAGGACACACATATATAGTAAATCTGTGGCTATAAGCTACTTATAGCTACACAATTTACGACCATTGATTACCTTAAAGTCACATGAATTTATTTTAATCGTGACCTTAATTATACTTATTACCACCCAAATTTGATATTTACCGTGGCCAAATCATAATATATATTTATGCTTAATTTTTATAATCGTGGCCAAACGTTTACTTTTTTTGTCGTACAAAATGATAAAAAAAAAAAAACATGGCCAGTTCATGGCTTATGGTTACACTTAAGCTTTAAAACCGTAGCTATCGGTTAACTTTTGGTCACACACAAAAATAATAATTTTGGCCATAAACTACTTATTATCCACACGAACTACATTGTTAGAAGCGTGACTACCGGTTACCTTGTGGACACATATGTTGGTTATACTTTTGGCGACAAAAATGATAAAAAAACGTGACTAATTCATGACATATAGTTACAATTAAATTTGAGAAATGTGACTATTGGTTGACAGTTGATCACACACAATAATAAAAACCGTGAAGATAAATTACTTATTAGTCACATGAATTGAATTGTTAGAAACATGACTATTGGTTACCTTTTAGCCATTGACTTATTTTAAACGTGGCATTAACTATATACTTTTAGCTATAAAAATTTCATACTAACCGTTGCCAATTCATGACCTATAGTTACGCTTAATTTGTAAAACCGTAGCTATTTATTACCTTTTAGTGACACAAGATAACGAAGACAGTGGCCATAAACACCTTGTCTTTTGGCCACGTTTAATAAGGTTTCGTGACAATATATATATTTTATTTTTAGCCACAGAAAATTGGCTTCACGTGGCCGTATGTCTATCTATAGTCACAGACTATAACCGTCACAACATAAAGTCATGGGTAAGACAAAAAACCGTGACTATATGTCTATATATGGCCATGGTTTTTTACTGCTATTGGCCACAGTAAAAAAGGTGTCACCATATTGAAGCATTTAGTCACAATTTTATTAAAACCGTGACATTATGTTTGGATGTGTTTGTTAGTGGTCACAATTATTGAGTTAAGTCGTGGCTAAAACAACACTCTAATTTTATTTATGAGTTTTGGCCACGGTTTAAAGCTTAACCGTGGCTGACCTGTATTTCCAAAACCGTGGCAAAAGAGCATTTTTGTACTAGTGGTGTCTGCTGATTCGAAGGTAGTAAATGCTTGATATTGTTATTCTTCTAAGTCAGAGTAGTGATTCGCGGAGGTGATTAATGGAGGCAATGACTTATGACGTTAAGGGTGATTGTACTTTAATGGCTTACCGTTGGCTTCATGGCTTGAGGTGTGGAAGTCGGCAAACGGTTGTGTCTGGAGTGGGATTTGAAGTTGTAAAGATATTTTGTCAAGTAGTGGATGCAGTGGAAGATGTAGGCTTCATTGGGGATTCTTGTTGGTTGGAGGTATAGTGGAAGTATCTCAATGTCACCGGTTGCTGTGGAAGTCAGAAACCGTCTTTGTAGTGAATGGCAGGGCGCTGGAATTAAAGAAGTAGTGATGGTTAGTTTTGAGGAGTTTCGTGAGGAAGCGAAGAGTTATTCAGAAAAGGTATGTACCTAGTGCAATGTTGACTAACATGGTGTGAATCTTACAAAAATGGAAGATCTTTAGTTCAGTCAGGTGGTTCTTTACCGAGGAGGTTTTGATGGTTAGGTGGAGTGAAATGTATATAGCATAATTGAGAGGGGTTGCGCGTTGAGCATTTAAGTGTTCAAGGTAATATGTGTAATCTTTTAGGCTACTGGAGTTTGATTCCAGCAGGTCGCGTTGAGCCGACAATTAGCAATATCTTGTGGGGGGTATAAGGATCATAGTTTTGCGATTGATTCAGATTCGGGAAAGACAAGGTCGAGAAATGCCTTGAAGTCAAATTTTAATATTATGACCAGTGAGGAGAGGGCGGTATTGGTATGTGTGACAAGTGGTCGTGAAGATTCGCAGTTGTGCCAGGATGAGGTAGTAGAGTGGTGGTAGTAGCCATGAGTTGGTGATGCCTTTATAGCATAGTTGGGAGTGCGAGTCATTTAAGTGGTAAGGAGCTTCTTTGAGGATATGTATAAGGCTGGCGGTATTGCTATAGGAGGAACGTTCCCATCCGAAAATCTATGGGGAATGAGTTGTATGTGGTAAAAATGTGGTTGGGATGCTAAGTTGAGGATAATTTTGTCATATGAGGGTTGACAATTATCAAAGAGAGGAACTGTGTGTTCTGGTTTTCGGCAAGTTTGGGGCGGGATTATCTTATATCCCTATAATATTTGTTGAAAGTGTCGAACTGTGTATTTCAAGGGGGTTGTGTAGTAGATCGGAAGACCGTGAGCATGTTGAAGTATTCTTTAGGGTGAAAGGACTTTAGCGGTTGGGAAATCCTGTTTGGAAAGCAAGAATTGTATGGCACTTTCGAGTAGTGGGTAATGCTTTGGAAGAATTGGGTTGAGTATCCTGCGTAAGAATTGTGAAAAGTCGGTTGATCAAGCAAAGTAATGTAAATGGGATTTGAAGTTTGAGAATCATCAAGGAATAGAATAAGCAATGTTGGTTGAGCAGTGTTTCTTGCAGCAAGGAGGGAGTGAAGATGTCAGGTGGAGGTGCGTTTTCAGGTGCTGCTGTTAGCAAGCTTGTAAATCCCTAGCGTGGGTATGAGAGAGAGAAGATAACGCTTCGGAGCGGTGTGAGTGTTGTTAAATAAAATCGTGTGGCTGACTCAAAGGTTCACGCCTCTAATCAGTGAGTCGGTTATTAGCAGTGGGTTTGAAATTCTCAAGGAAGAAGATAGAGGTGTTGGGATATAGCGTTCGAGCGAAGGACCATAGTCTCAGTTTTCGCAATGTATGAAAGGGGATTCCAAGTGAGTCCGTTGTTCCGTGTTAAACTAGCTGGAAAAATTTGTATGAGCTTGATCTCTCCGTGTTGTGCGGGTGAAGCTGGGTTTGTATTGCGCATTTGGTCGGGTGATGGTGGATGCAATGAGAAATGAAAATATGAGTCACATTTTTTTGGAAATGAAAATATGAGTCACATTTTTTTGGCCAGTTGGGACTGATAGTTTTCGAGGGTGTTGGAATTTTGGAAGTTTCTACCATTATGTGAGAAGTTGGAGTGATGACATCGGAGAAAGTTATTATTTTTTTTTTAGCGTGTGATATTTGGATAATGTCGAGGAGTTGAGATCAATGTGAGTCGACAAAGAAGGTGCTTTTGCGTTGGAATTAAGTTGTACTAAGAGTGGTTGCTTTCAAGGACAAGTTTTTTGATGAAGAAACTCCTGACTGTGAGATGTAGGTGATGCCTACAGCTAACGATGTGTTATGTTGGTGAGTGGAGTGATTGTGTAATTAGTGATACTTGATTGTGGTGGTGTTGACTCCGGTAAAATTTTACCAGTTATGGAAGTTGTTGTAATCGAGGGGAAAATCTGATGGTTACGTGTGGCTGGGTATTGATCAGAATGGCTTGGTTAATCAAATGGTACTATCTGGGTTAGATTGAGAATTAGGAGTCTTTAGTCTCAAGCGGTGACAAATGTAAAGTTACCAGTCTCGTATGGGAAGGGTGTGATCGATTAAGAAAGAAGTGGAAATTAAGACCTAGATTTTTGGGACGTTGCTTTTGTCGAGCGAGTTGGGAGAAGTAGTTTACAAGCTAAATCTACCGAAGATCTGAGTGGGAATCATTCCTCATTCCATATGTTTAATCTGAAAAGATGTGTTGAGAAAAGACTACATTATGTTGAGGAAACTGGGAGCATTTTAGATTGTAAAGTGAAGAAAATTGAGGAACAAAGAGATTCAACTGGGGAAAGTCCAATGGCAATTTCACTAGGGACAAGAAGCGACTTGGAATTAGAGTCGGTTATGAGGAATCAATATCCCAGTTTGTTCGACGAAGGAATTCCGGGGACGAAATTCTCTTGAGGGGGGATATTGTAATAACCGGGTTTAAAATGAGCAATATCAGAAGTTGGGTAAGAAAGTAGAAGAGGCTCATTAGGGAAGGGTCTATAGTGTAAAGTTGTAAAAAGGGGTTTTTAACCCTAGGAGTTTAGTGCAGTGTGTGTGTGTGGCGGCTAATCTTGGAGGAGGGGCCCTTGGGGCGATTCTATAGAGAGACCGAGGAAGAAGGAGAGTTGCAAGAATTTCCAGATTCGGGTCGTCGTCATTGAAGGTAAACCTCCTCGTTATTGTAGCTTTTCAACTTATTATTGATTTAAGCATTATAGTTGTGGTTGAAGTTGGGGGTTTTGAATCTGAAATGTATTTTTTCCTGGGTTTGAAATAAGGAGAAATCGTATGCGACTAATTATGTGGTTATGGTAAATGTTGGTGAAATTAGTTCTGCATTTGATTTTAAATCTGAGTTAGGTTGTTTTGATTTCAAGAGTTTAATTGGGAGTTGTAAAATTTGAGTTATCGATGTCTGGTTCGTTTTGACTCCGGTCGAGAGAAAATTGGCATCGGGCGGATGGGGTCAAGGCCCGATAGGTTGCTGACACCGGTCGCCCTTGGAGGCACCGGTCGGTGATGTTATGGGTGGGGAGACCCCGGTCTTGGGGATTTCACCGGTCGGCCATGCGGCCCCGGTCACCGGGGGATGAGACCCTGGTCTGTTTCACTTCGGTCAAAGGCAAAAGGGGAGGTTCGGTCGACCACACCCCGTTCGCACAGCTCTTCACGCCCCGATCGATTTGAGTGGCAAGCTCCGGTCGCGAGGTATTTTCAGACCCCGGTCGACCAACCTGTGTTTTGGTCCTGGGTTGTGCAGTGGGCCGAAGCCCAATTCAGTTCGTATGGGCTGAACTTTAATTAAGTTAGTTTATTTTAGATATTTTTTTAAGTTAGTTATTTGGGTTGGGCTTTTTGAAATCTAATTCCATATTTCATATTTTAGTAAGTTGGGAGAGGAAGAGTTTAATTAATTAGAGTTTAAGTGTTATTGGGGTTTCGATGTCAAGACCAATCCTTTTGATAAATTGGAAAGTTGAGGGAGTTCACCAACCAATGTTTCCTTTATAGGTTTCAGTTCCAATTCTAAAAGTAGACGAAGAGCGTTAAGCTAAGGGACGACATGTGAGTTTTTCGGAACTAAATTTCTCTATTAACGGAAACATTTGAAGTTTACTTTTGAACGTTGATTTACTTATGATGGCATGATTTTTATGAATGAACTTGAGTGTGTTATAAATCGTTGTTATTTAAATGTATGCATACATTCTATGTGGAGATTTTGACCTAAGTCGGGGAGTGTGGCCCGCCTACTCGTGCCGGGGAGTGTGGTCCGTTTATGTCGTTGGGGGTGTGTCCCAACATTAAGGTAGCACGAGTTAGACACATCGTCTTGACGGTCGTGTGGTCAGTAGCGTGTTTTATCTATGTGCATTTATTAAATGTTGATTTAATTCTGGAAGGTATTTTATTGCTTAACTGTTAGAGGGAACTCACTAGACCATCGGTCTAACCCTCGCTCTTTTAAAACTAAAAATCTTTTCAGGCCGTCGTAAGGTAGGCAGAGCTGATAAAGAAAAGGAGAAGATATAGCAGATCTCAAATAGAAGACCGTCAAATAGTTTTCTTAATTAATTTCTCAGTTGTGAATAGGTTGCCTTTGTAAACCTTGATTCAACTATTGTACGTTTAGGGGCCGTTTTGACATGGTTTTACACTATTAGTATCATGAATATTAAGATTGTATTGCTAACTTGTTATTTCTGGTTGAGTTGTTATATTATTGTCGACTTTTTATGTATTTGGATTGGGTTTTTGCATAATCTTTTCCATAGCCTTTTATGTTTTTGTTGATTTTGACCGCCAAACTAACGGTTTTTATAATTTACTTTTGAAGTAACAGGTGTGCACCAATCTTTGTATTGTTGTAGATTTTGACTTTCATACTCTTTGGTTTTGATATTTTTAGTTAGTAAATGGATTGATTTTGACCTTTATTCAATTTGGGTTCACTGTCCATTAGTATTTTGTATCTGAACTTCATTGTTGACTTTTACTTGGTGAATAATTACCTTTTTAAGTAATTGGATTGTTTTTTACGCTTAAGCTTTTTCATTCTTCATGTAGTTCACTACTCTAGTTGTTTGATTTTGTTGTTCTAAGAGTTATTCATGATCGTTTATGTTTTTATTGATTTTGAGCTTCATCAACTTTTGTTGTTGTTCACTTCTGTGCGTGTTTGATTTTTAGGTTCTTAAGAGTCATCCGTAACTTTTTCCAGTTTTTGTTGATTTTGACCATCATATATAAGATGGTTTTTATAAATAACTTTTGAAGTAAACATCAACCTTTTCATTTTAGACATTTTGACTTTTATACTATTTTGGCTTTCACATTTTTAGTCAAATGGACGGGTTTTAAACATTATTCAGTTTGTGTTCATTTTTCCATGCAAGGGTCGAACGTAGTATTTTAAATTTGAACTTCGTTATTGACTTTTTTATTGAATATTTTTTACTTTTTAAGTTGTTCGATTCCCAACTTGTTTGATTTTGATATTCTAAGAGTCATCTATAACTTTTTCTAGTTTTTGTTGATTTTGATTTCATACGGTTTTTGTTTGATTTGATTAAAATGGATTGGTTTTAAACTTTATATTCAATTTGGGTTCATTATCGTGTTGAACTAAGTATCTTATATTTTAACTTTATTATTGATTTTTTTATCTAATAATTCTGACTTATTATTGATTGTGTTTATGCTATATCTTTTTCATTTTGTTGATTTTCGTTCATACGATTTTTATAATTAACCTTTGAAGTAACACGTGTCAATTGACTAACCTTTTTCATTTTTGTATATTTTGATTGTTATACTATTTTGGTTTTGAAATTTTTAGTTAAAATGATTGGTTTTGACTTTTATTAGATTTGGGTTCACTGTCATTACGGGTATCAAATTTATAAATTGAGTGAATTGTGGATTTGGTCCATGTGGTTTAGTGATTTCTTTGACATGATCCTCATTTTATGTTTATTGTGGATTTAGTCCTTGTGGTATTCAATTTATTTTGGTCATGGTTCTTCTGACTAACACTTCCATTAACTTTGTTAAATCAAGGACCATTTTAGCCATTTTGTCTATTTTTTGTCCTTTTTTAATAAAAAAAATATAAACAATATTTTTATACACACATGCACACACACACATGTATATAAATATATATATATATATATATATATATATAACGATATTAAAATAAATAAAATAAGACATTATTGTATGATTTAATTGTTTAATTTTTTTTAAATTAATTATATTAAATACGATTTAATTTTATTATTTTATTGTAATTGTGGAAAAATATATATAGTTTTATTGTTTTAATGTAATTAAAATTTCAATTTAAACAAATCAGATCATAAAACTATATCTTATTTTATTTAGAGTGAATAAAATAAAATATGGTTTTATGATTTGATTTATTGAATTAAAATTTTAATTAAGTTAAAGACGATTTAGTTATATTGTTCTTTTATTATCATTGCAACAAACAAACTTATTGTTGATATTTTAACACAAAAAATCATTAAAACCCGTTGAGAAATGAACTTTACTTTTATCATACTAAAAACAATATGAAATTTGGTTTTGAGTTTTTGACTGAAGAACAATATGAAAATTGGAGCTTCTAATTTTAAGATGATAAAATTATAGTTCATTTCTCAACGGTTTTCAATGATTTTTGGTGTTAAAATATCAACAATAAGCTTGTTTGTTGCAATGATAGTAAAAGAACAATATAATTAAATCGTCTCTAACTTAATTAAAATTTTAATTCAATAAATCAAATCATAAAACCATATTTTATTTTATTCGATCTAAATAAATAAGATATAGTTTTATGATCTGATTTGTTTAAATTGACATTTTAATTACATTAAAATAATAAAACTATATATTTTTTCACAATTACAATAAAATAATAAAATTAAATCGTATTTAATATAATTAATTTTAAAAAAATTAAACAATTAAATCATACAATAATGTCTTATTTTATTTATTTTAATATCGTTATATATATATATATATATACATATGTGTTTGTGTGTATAAAAATATTGTTTATATTTTTCTTATAAAAAAAGAACAAAAAATATGCAAAATGACTAAAATGGTCATTGATTTAACAAAGTTAATGGAAGTGTTAGTCAGAAGGACCATGACCAAAATAAATTGAATACCACAAGGACCAAATCCACAATAAACATAGAATGAGGACCATGGTCAAAGAAATCACTAAACCACAAGGACCAAATCCACAATTCACTCTTATAAATTTTATATTTGAACTTTATTTATGCCATTTGTAGTTGTGGGGTTGTGTGCATATGCCAACGGTTTTGACAATTTTTAGTTTGGGTTCATTGTTTGTTATGGTAATCGAACTTATAAAATTTATATTTAAACTTTATTGTTGAATTTTTTTTTTATCAAATAATATGAACTTAAGTAGTTGGATTGTGCCTAATATGTTCCATTCTTTTTGTTCAGTCCTTTACTTGTTTGAATTTGAAACTTTAAGAGGCATCCATGATCATTTATGTTTTTGTTGATTTTGACTCTGATACGATTTATAATTTTTACTACTTACTTTTTTCATGCTTTGAATAATTTTGACTTTATTCCTTATACATGTTCATTCACACTCATGCACAAGTCGAGGGTTTTAATGGAAATAGTTGCTCTACCCTTTCGAGGATTGAGATTAGGCATGCCTACATCTCACCTCTATCTCATCTCTGGGTCAATTTAGTTTGGTTTTTATACCTGATGGTATAACTGAATTTTAATATGCTATTATCTACAATACATGCAACTTCTTATACACTTGCAAGTCGTTTGCTAATATTGTTGGTGATTTTAGTGTCATCAAGAGTTTTGGTGTAGTTCACTTCCTTGCTTAATTGTTTGATTTAGAGGTTCTAAGAGTCATCCGTAACCTTCTCTAGTTTTGTTTATTTTCACCTTCATACGGTTTTTTTAATTAACTTTTGGAGTAACAAGGTTGTGTTCATACACCAATCTTTTCATTTTGTAGATTTTGACTTTTATAATATTTTGGTTTTTTGTACTACTCAGTATTGTTTATGCATAATCTTTTCCATTTTTATTGTTATTTGCTTCGATTTTAAGGTTTTTCAAGAGTCATCTATAAACTTTCATGTTTTTGTTGATTTTGACTTTCATAACTTTTTAAGTAATGGGGTTGTATCCATGCTTTGATCTTTTCATTTTTATAGATTTTGACTTTTATACTATTTTGGTTTTTGACATATTTAGGTGAATGGATTGGTTTTAACTTTTATTCCATTTGGGTTTATTGTCCATGCACAAAACTTAGTATTATGCGTTTGACCTTTATTGTTTGAACTTTTTATTGAATAATTTTTACTTTATAAGTAATTTTGTGTCTATACGTAGTATTTTTCAATCTTCATGTTGTTCGCTTCTCTACTTACTTGATTTTGAGGTTGGAAGTAATCCATAACCTTTCTATTTTCGTTGATTTTGATATACATACGGGTTTTATAATCAACTCTTTAAGTAACGGGGTTGTGTCAATTTCCATTTCTGTAGATTTTGAGTTCTATACAATTTTGGTTGACATTTTTAGGTAGATGGATTGGTTGACTTCTATTCATTTTGGGGTTAATGTGAAAACGATCTTCAAGTCATGGTTTCCCTGTTTTTAGTCTATCCAGGTGCTTGCTGGCGAGTGTTCTCCCTAGCTCTCCCTTAACAACTAAAAGCCTTATCCTCTACTAGTCGACTTATGCGCCTTAATGGGCAGACAACTTGCTAGTTAGTATGACTTAGGAATATAGTTAGTTAACTTCATCTCCTGCCTTCTTAATTAAAGCGAGCTTATCAAATTTATAAATTTTATATTTGTGTTAAAGGAAAAACGAAACAGAATAACAATAGAATAGAGAGGCAATGAAATCTGTAATTCTCATTAATCATAAGCCCTTTAAATAGGGAGAAGTTTACAAAGAAAAGGAAACATTCATTATGGTAAATTCTAATACTAGGAAAATATTATATCAATCACTTCCTTTTGATGATGGCACATAATCTTACAACACTCCCCCTTGTGCCGAGTCAAAGAAGTGATGGTGCACAATTGTTGTCTCGTTAAAACCTTACAACAAAATAAAAACCCAGTGGGAAAAAATAAAAGTCTGACGAAGGAAAGAGTACAACGCACCAGTTTCTTTGCTATACATAGACTTTTCCTTCAATCTAGTTTTCTCTTAGATTCGTACATTAATCATGATGGTATATAAACAGTTGCCTCACTAAAACCTTACACCAAGGAACAAAACCCAATGGGAAAAATAAAACCTTGGTTGAAGGCAGGTCTGTTCCTGACATTTTATAGGCCCCGAGCGAGATATAAAAATGGGCCCTCGATAAATATGATTTTTTTTTAATATATTATTTTTTGTCATAAAAAATAACATTGAATTCAAGAAATACTACTATTTCATATAAAAACGTTTTTTCGAATATTCCTAAACGCAAAATCAATCAATAATTATTTATATATTAACATTAGCTGCCATATCATTTTTATATAGCATTGTAGATTCGTTCAACTATCAAACACATCCAACATCCTATGATATACCTTTAATGTATGACTATTTGGAGTAACACTGTATATAAATAAATATAAATCAGTTCGGTTTCCATGTCACCTCTTGTTAATTGTTTCATCACCATTTTAAACTTTTAGAATTGAAACAAACTTTTTAGGAACCATCAATCTTAGAATCAAATGTTTATGTGCTTATAGCTTGAAATCTTATTCTTGTTTTAGAGATAAGAAAGTACTTAAATTCATGCACTCGATATCAGGTATTAAGTAATAAGGAGTAAATAATGTATGAAAAAACAAGGGTACTTTGAAATCCTAAATATAGATAAGTTGGATCGTCTCATATGGTGGGTAATTTTTTTCAAAAGTTAGTAGTTTTCTTAGTTAATAACGAGAAATCTACTATATTCTAATATAAAAATAAAATTCATGCGGATGGAATAATCAAAAAAGTTAGTGGGAAATGAATGATGGAGAATATACCAAGGTATTCTACGCAAAGTAATTTTAGATTTTGGTACTAGATAAAAAAAAACTTAGAGATCCAATAAGTAATATTATAAAATGAACCACCAATTAACTTTTACATATTTTATTCTCCAATGTAATTAATTAATACATGTTTGGGCCTTTACTAAATTCTTTTTGGGTCTTATTAGAATATTAGACACTAAAAAATTTGTATCTCATTCATTTACTAATTTTTTGAACTACTATATATACTATATAGTATATATTAAAAAAATAGGGCCCCTCTTTCTTGTGGGCCTTGGGCCCGCCCTCCCCCATGCACGACCCTGGTTGAAGGAAAGAGCACAACATACCAATATCACAAATATAGTAGACTCCCCCTTTTGTCTATTACTCCCCCTGATTCATGCATTAATCAAGGGAGTTTGGAAAACATTTGCACTTGTTTTCTACATGTTTCCCAATATATGGTTTTAGGTAATGATTTGGTAAAATGTGTCATGTTCTCCTGACATCTTACTTGGTTTAATTGAATCTTGATGAGAGTTTTCTTATTGCTGATTGTATAAGACTTAAGGAGAATATTTGATGTATCTTATGTTCATTTCTTTGATACATGATGCATTATTTTCATATATGCAAGTAGGATACTGGTTGAACCTAGAATTACTAGCTCCTCCACTATATGCAATGATAGTCCTTAATCATATACATTATTTAATTATCATGGGGAGTAATATTCTTGGATTAGTTCAAGGGGGTAATTACAAAGGATTGCTTAATTCATTTCCAAGCAATCGGCGTGTTCCTTGTGGTAATTCTTTATCCAGTTTGGGAATAACCTTTGTATGGGTCAGATAGATACCTAATATCAGCAAAGACATACCAAAACATTGTTTGGTGTTTTTCTATAAGAGCTAGTACTTTTGCTTCTTACATTCTAAGTAGGTATTGAAGTTTCATTATCAACCCCATTTTTCTTTCTATAGGGAAAGTATAAGCCTATGTCAATGGTTTCAAAAGATTAATTTGATATCATTCCAATGATGTTGCGTTGGCGCTGAGCTAAATCTAGCTAACAAACTCACTGAGAAATACAATATATGGTCAAGTGTATTGTGCTAAGTACAATAATGCGCATGTTGTAATTAGATAGGGAATTCCAACTCCCAACATTTTTCGTCATCATCCTTTTAGACGAAATGGATCTTTCCTTATATCCGACGCTTCGACCGATCATGGGAGTGCTAACCGGATGCGCTTTGTCCATATTAAATTGCCTGATTATTTTCTGGACATATAGGATCGGTGAATTAATATTTCACAAACTCGGTGTCCTAGCTCAAATATCTAGACAAAACCAAGTTTTCCCAAGATCTTTCCTCTCAAAATCAGATTTCAAGTAGCTTGTGGTTCCTCTTATTTCATCAAGAGTGCCTATTGACATATAGAGCTACTTTGAAAATCTGGAACTTGTTTTCCATAATAAATACGCAAGGGAACAGTTCATCGTTCTTATATATCCTTTATCAATCAAGTATTCCATTAGTTCTTATATATCCTTTATAGATTGCTTTAATCTATAAAGTGGGAGTTTCAATTTTATTGCAAACGCATTTCGTGGTTTAGAATTACTTGATTTTGGTAATATAATATCATCAAGCACTTTTATATATCTCTAAATCTAGATCCCCGTAGAGATATGTGGTAACCTCATTTATGAGATGCATTTCCAGTCATTCGGAAACTACTAGGCTAATTAATTAGCATAACGTTATAACGTCCATCATGAGAGAGTAAGTCTTCTCGTGGTCAATCCAGGGCGTTGTGAGAAACCTTGTGCCAAAGGAGAGTCTTATACATTATGACTTAATTATTCTTATTACGCTTTACAACAAATGATTTATCTATGTCTTACAGGTTTTACACTTGGTGGGTTAGCACTACCAAACCAAATACCTGTTCATTTGTCAAATAATATGATTCTCCTGGATTGCTTATTTAGGCCAATTTGCTCTTTGTTGATATTTTTCAACTAAGCATGGTTCGATGTCAATGTGCTCTATCATCTCATAAGCAACAATATATGCGAAATATATCATCAATGAGTATGTATGATCTGTCCATAGACTCATATGCACTCTCATATTTCATTTGAGATTTCTTTAATCTCTGGAATCAATATTAACTTTGGAGCGTCCTCCAGTAATGATTCATAGACATAGTTTAATCAGAGACAGTCTCATGAGAGGTTTATGTATTGATGACAAATAGTTGTGCCTTACTCTTCTCTTCCTTTAGATGAGTATCTATCGAACCAAGTACTTCCCCCATTTCCGTTTGGGAGCTACGACCTCAACCACACCTCCACCATGTGTGATTGCAACGCACTTTCCAGCGACGTTGTGCCCTTGTTTGGGGACTTTAACCTTGCGAGTATATTTGCAGCTCGTATATGTGATCTTGTCACATTATTGGAATAACATTAAACGTATCAGGTATCGAGTCTGATTCGTTTGACTTCAACATTACGTTGTGAAGTTTTGGGGATCAAAATGAGACAGAGTGGGAATATTCAATGACACTTCCTGTCGTTCCCATGGAAAATCCTTTTTTCTATCTCCCCCTAACGACGGGAAGATTGTCTCATGAAAGTCAACCCGCAAATCTAGCAGTAAAGATATCACTAGTCAAATATTCTAATTAGCGGATAATTGTTGGGGATTCATATCCAACATTACCAAATCGTCTTTAAGGACCCATTTTGATGCGTTGTGGGGGCGCAATTGACACATATAATCAAACATGCGTAAATGTAAAGTATCAGACTTATATCCAGTTACCAACTGGTACGCATGAGGTTGGTTAGCAAGTAGTGGGTCTAAAAATGAAAAAAAAACTGCATATAATAATTGCATAACCCCAGGTAGATGTGGGTAAATTGGTGCGCATTACTAATACCCTAGATGTCATCATATTCTTTTGATAACAACTTCTATGAGACCATTTTATATATACACATGGGGTATAGGAAACTCTACATTGATCCTCATACATATGCAATTAACATCAAATCCTTATGATGTAAATTCTCCAACATTCCAAGTCATGTAGACTTGATGAAATAATCAGGGTGGTGAGCCTTTAAACGTATAGCTAGTGCTAGGAGTGCAGTATTTCATGTGGACAATAATACGACATGCGTTCATCGTGTCAAAACCAGAACCATAAAGTTTTAATGGCCTGCATTCTGGATGTTTATGTCCATAAATATCACCTTGTATTCGTTGTAACAATGGAATATTTTTGTATTATGTTCTTAGATTTAGGATGATCTCATTCCTGTCTTAGCTAAGGATTAGGGTATATACAAAAGTTTTAGGTATTTGAGAGGGCATATTATGATGGCAATGTTGTTTCTTATGCTGCAGAAGTCAACAGTTGCAATTTGACTCGTTTTGCCTATCACTCGAAAGAGAATGTGTCTATGTGTATTTTGCAATACACGGATCACTATGTCATAACCATGGTGTCCCACATGGGCATGTCAAAACATATATGTGTCATTTCCCTAAAGTTCTTTATTGGTGACAAAAATGTTTAGATGACTTAATAATCTACTAGCTAGTTTGACACATAGTTTCCATGATATATGTTTACTTTCATATTCATTAGAACTTATATATATATGCTCATTTCCATTATAATTTCCATTTAATACGAATATCTTTACAAGGTTCCTATTGATCTTGTACCAACAAGAAAATGACAGTTCATCGTCTAAGTATTTCGGTTAAATGAATTATAAAATAAGTATTTGTCTATCATTTTAGATTGTGTGGAATATTCTACAAAAACTCAAGTTCTCATCGATACATTCCTATATGGAAAGGAGAATATTGATAGTTTTGTTATTTATTTATTTAGATGTATTTCTTTACATCTATAATGGTTACATATTCGATTTTACTTAAGCAAAAGAAATTAATTAAAATGCTATAAAATAAATTTCAAAGAAACCTATACTTTGTAATTCTTAAATTAATATGATATAGTTCATTTTTAACCTGTTCCCTTTTCGAAAAGAACACTCTTTAGTGCATTTCTTATTTGACTGTCCATTTTCATCTGGGGCGGTAGTTGTATCTCTACTCCAGATGCTGAAAAATTATTCTTGACTCTTACCGAGACCCTGACCCCATTCTAGGGTTTCGTCCACATAGTGCATAAATGTCACATGTGTTAAATTGTTTTTAACTCTCTGTTTTTTGGAGTTGTTTCCACCTTTAATGCTTTCATTATTGGTCTCGAGAATTTTCTTTGTCTCGACATATGTGGTGTTGTTATTCGAAAGAACCTTGTTATGTATCTTAACCACTTGCAGTAGGTTGATGAGTTTGTCTAAAAGATACTTTCCAACTTATATTAGTTCATTAATATTTTTGATGTATGAAAGGTGGAAATAATGTTACGAATCATGTCATCTTCTGTGAGTTCCTTGCCACAGAGATTGAGACGCGTTTTGGATATAACATTTCTTTGTTGAAATCAGTTACCTTTTTGTAATTGAGTAAGTGGGTTTCATTCCACTGTACGATTAGTTCGGGAAGTACATATTCATGAGTACTCCCTATTATCCATTTCGGGGCATCCCACATTTCTTTGGGGGTTTATAGTAAAGGTATTCCTATTAATCTTAAGATTTATATGTCGTCTCAAAACATGAGGGTATTTGCCTGTACATTTTCAAGAGGTTGGTTTTAGAGTCAATTGGGGAGTTGATGGACTTTAGGTATTTTTTTGTACCTTTTCAAAATGAGGTTTATATACTCATTTATGATACTCAGATTCTTTTGAGTTTACGACGTTGATTTTGGGATGAGTTGTTTCAACCATTTACATATATGAAGGATAATATATGATTTTCTTTTTGATAAGAAAATGGATTATGGTTATGAAATTTCATTATCGTAACAATATTTGATTTTTGTATGCTTATATTTTGTTGATAATACTTTAACAATATTTCAATTTGCGAAGAAAAAAAATCACTCAATCTATTGGATTTTCAGGTAGTAGGGGAATCACATGGATTTTTAAGTTCCTACAAACCTTAGGGCTGTTTACACCCGTTTGACAAAATCCAGTCGATATCTTGTGATTTATGTAATTTAAAGATAACATTATTAATTATAGAGCTTTTGGCATGAGGCCAAAATGAATATGAGTTTGGCATATGAGGCCAAATTTAGTGTTTTAATACCTTCATATTATTTTAGGAGATTTTGTCATTAGACAAATAAATATTGGTTTTGACATAAAGTCAAATTCAAATTCAAAATTTCAACATATTACTAATATTTTTGGAGCTTTTGGTATATTAAAAAAAACAAAATATATGAGGATTGGAAGTGTACTTTACAAAAAATTAGTTATAAGATTATGATATGTAATTAAGATATAACATTTAAATATTATGTGGGAAAATCAATTAAATACTAAATCCATAATCAAGTTTATAAATATTTATTGCCCCGTATAATTAAATTAAAAATGGCAAGTCAAGTTAAATAAATTAACTATCATATCTAAATAATAATTAATTAGCATATCCCACAATAATATATCTGTCTAACTTAAAAGATACCATCAAATTGTAGACATAAATAAGTAAATAACATTATATAATGAAATTAACCATCTAAACATGTTAATATAACTAATTGAATAATCATAAATAAAAAATAAAAATAAATTTAAAATTATAAATCTATCATATACATAGAAGCTATCATTCCGCATTAAAATTAACATATGTTAATACCAAGATTAAATTTATATCAATACAATATATTAATATAATAATTATTTAATAAAATAGATAAATAAAACCAATTTAATAAAAGCTAAATACAAATCATACTTCAAGTACATACGGTGAGCTACATCCGGAAAAAAATTAATTGAAGAATACGATTTTTCTTTTAACTAATTTTTTTTAACAACAATTATACAGTTGCATAGTCCCCAAAAAAAATTATTGATTTAAAATCAAATTAAATAACGATCAGTTACTATTAAAAAAAAAACCATATCACCATTAAAAATAGAAGGATTTTGAAAGCAATTGTTTACCAACTTGCAAATTGCCATAACCATTTTTGTGTTTATTAAAATTGATCGACGATCACAAACTAATAAGAATAAGAAAGAAAAATAAAAACTAAAACATATAAGCATGATGCGTTCATGGCTAAAAGAGTTAATCATGATTAATCATAATTCATAGACAAAAAATTGTAAGTTTTTTTGTAGAGATACTAATTGAATTGCAATATTGGAAAAAAACAGATCTTCTAACAGTAGCGGATTGTGAATAGAACAACCGTTTAATAGCGACGAAAACGATCTGAGGGAGCGATAGCGTAAACGAGCTACGTGCTGATGACGTGTTAAAGGAAAAACGAAACAGAATAACAATAGAATAGAGAGGCAATGAAATCTGTAATTCTAATTAATCATAAACCCTTTAAATAGGGAGAAGTTTACAAAGAAAATGAAACATTCATTATGGTAAATTCTAATACTAGGAAAATATTATATCAATCACTTCCTTTTGATAATGACACATAATCTTACAACAATTTGAACTTTATTGTTGACCTTTGAAGTAATAGGTGTCAACATTTTCATTTTTGTAGATTTAGAGTTTTTAATTGTTATTATTGCTAAGTTATTATTATATGTGTACGAACATGTCACACAGAAACAACGTCAATGAGTATGTAAACCTATAAGGTTGCACACAAAGAATATGTTTGCTTCTATTTATAAGAAACCCGAATTAAAATAATGTTGATTGTTAAATAATTATTCTTGCAGAATAATTATAAAAAATGTAAATTGTAATTATGATAATTGTAGAGCGTTATCTATAAATATGTATAATTATATTAATGTTTTAAGATAATTATATAAATGTAACAGATAGTTACTAAAACCTTATTTAGTTACTAAAACCTTATTTAAGTTCTGGTTATTATAACACAACTCATATAAATAAGGTGATAGACTAAATCAAATCAGTTGATTGAATATTCTAGATTTAGCTATCAGAGAAAATACAGAAAATAAACAATTTCTTTTTTGTAAAAATATTAGATCTAGGGTTATTGGGCTAAAACCCGGTGGAAACACAGAAGGTGTTCGTGTGTGGACTACCGATAGAGGACCTGTTTGGTTTCGAAGTGCTTCGTCATAACCGACAAACATATTTGAAAGGTACAACTCTAAACACCATATAGTTTGTTTAGACTTAATTAAATGCATAATTGGATCCGGTTGAGTTTTAATTTTAGAAAAAAATTCTAATTATTTGCAACCTAAAATAATTTTCCGTTGCGTTTAAATGGTTACAAAAGAAATTTAAAACCTTACAGCTCTAGTCAGAGCCAGTTTGATGGCATTTAGTTAAAAGGAACAAAATTAATATGACAATAAAATCGAGTCGGACCCTTTCTTACTTTTGAACCGATGCCGAACACTAGGGTTTTGACCCAAATATCGTGCGCCGGTTATGGCACTCTTGATGGTCACCTACCACGGCTTCGTCGTTGCCAAATTGTTGTCGGCAGCCTTTAGCTGTCGGTGATGCTTTGGCCTCACTAATCACTGCCTAAACTGCCTTGGACCAAAGCCAGGACCGTGGGGTGGTCTCCCGGCATGCCGTGTGAACCACGATTGTTTTTTCTGTTCGAACGACAAGTGTCGTCTCCCACCGACAAGATCACCGCTCATAGTGGTTGTCTTGGTTTTCTGTGTGCAGTTGCCGTTGTTGGCCACCGTGCCAAGTGGCCAAGTGTTGGTTAGCGGTCACCAATGTTGGCTTTGCATCTTGCGATCCGTGTCAGATGAGTGTCACTGCTAGACTTCATCCATGCGGTTGGTAAGGCATGGTCCGGCCATGACTACGACCCAAAGCCAATACCATGTGCACCCTTTCGTCGTCGTTTATGTTCTTGACCGTTGTCGGATGGTGGCTCACACCGGGAGTCCGGTCATTTTGATCAATTCGTCTACCACCATATCTCAATGATAAGGCAACAACCAAGTTTGAGTTGAGGGATTGTGTTTGTGCCCTAAAATAGTTAGGCCGAAGGCTTAGGTAAGGCCTTAAGGCTTATTTTTGGTTTTGGGCCACAAGACAAATGGGTTGTTTACCAAACGCTTACCCGAGTAAGCGCTTATCAAGTCACATTACCTTACCGGATGAATATAACAAGGACTAAAAATCTTACCGAGTAAGAGTTAAGGCAAGGACCAAGAGTCTTATCCGGTAAGTGAAGACGAAGACTCTTATCACGGTTAACACTTACCGAGAAAATTGTTGCAAACAATACCGTTTTCCTAGACAAAATCTTATCCGCTAAGTAAGTGATAGTGTTGAATTTTAGCGGTAAGCGCTTACCCGGGTAAGCACGTAAGCGCTTACCCGGGTAAGCACGTAAGCGCTTACCCGGGTAAGCGTTTGATAAACGGCCCTAAAGTCCAACCAGTCGTGTAGTGGATTGGGCGGTTCAAATTTTCTTTGCCAAATATTAATTTGTTCCGGTAATTGGTTTTTATTTATTTATGTTTATCTAATAATTTTGAATTATTTCTTTTATGTTAAAATATCTATATCTATACTATATTATAAAGCACGGATAAAAAAACTCTTAAATACAAATTATTAGGCACAAGGTACCATCATTTTATGCAAGATTTTAAAAATCTACTAATTTACAAGTTTCAAAGCACAAGATACATATTATTACTGCAGACTTCTAACACCCACCAATTTGGTATGTGCAGAACCTTCCTTTTATGCAGACATTTCCATGTATCACTATTAATTAATATATTATATTACTATACATTTATTTAATTATATTATTAAATATGTAATTGGTTATTTTTTTCTAGATGTCATTAAAATATATAAGACAATAATTGAATTATACTAAAATACTTAATTTTTTTATATAAAAAACATTATATTATTAAGCCTAAATTAAACAAATTTATAAAAAAAACACTATCACTTTCTCAAAACCATCCAAAATCGTACTGTAAATCAACAAAAAAAACAAAAAATAAAATGAAACATTAAAATCGTGATGTATCTCGTTGCATTGCGTGAGTACGCTTCTAGTTTTGTATAATATATGGTTTACCTCAAAAGACCCGTGGATTGTGATTTGGTTGTTTTATTTATATTTGGAAAATTAAAGTGTATAATTGCGATGAGTTGTAATTTTAATTTTCTAAATAAAAACAACTTGTAAAATTTTCTACTTTAAATTGTAACCAAATCTGAAGACGACGTTCCAAGAAATCAAGACGGAGTCCTAGAGTTCACCAAGATGGCGAAGCTAGTGGTAGCTTGAAGACGTCCTTAGATTGACCGTGGTTGTTGTTTTAGCTCACAACACCACATTAGGGGGCAATAATGTATATTAATTGTTGTGGTTATTTATTTGCGCTTTTATTTATTTATTTTGCTTGCAGTTATTGTTATAATGTTTGCAAAATGTTTTCAGAAATAAATTCAAATGGAAAATAAATTTTAAATCGGTACTAATATATGATATTTGAAAATTGATATGATTATCAAAATCAAACCGATTTTAATTGGATAACTTTTAGAAAACAAGATTTTAATTTTTATGATAAAATCAAACATTTTATAAAGTTACAGAATGTTTTTTAAAATTCAAACATTTCACAAACGTAAACTATATGCCACCTATTTAAGGTACTTGTCAAGGCTTACGAATTTCGATATGATCAGTGCCAAGCCTATAATACCGGATGATTGTAGTGTGAGATAAGACACCAAAAACAACGAGATTTAATTGAACAGTTGCATTTGGCCACTCACTTAAATATTCGTGTTTGGGACGAGTGATCCCAAATAAACCTAAGTCAAGTATTTAGGTGGGATTACGATACCTTAGTATGGTTAGTTTATTTGAAAATTTCATAGATAGTTATATTGACAATCTATGAGTATTTTCAAGGCATTGTAATGGGATTAACGTGTCAATTTCAATATATGATTTATAGATAGAATCTTATGAACACCTAAGAGTTACATTGAATGTAATTGAATGCTCTACCTAAATAACCGATTTTCATGGATAGGTGGATTTGGCCATTTATGAAAATACGTTAAATATGGATCTTAGCTCAAATTAAAATGCTTTTTGAAAGGTTAATCAATTTATTTGAGATTTTAAAAGTTACTAAAATTGAACTTGCTTTTTGTAGATGTCTGCTAATGCCTCAAATACAACCACAATTGCAAACAATTCAAACTTATCCCAAATTACACTACGATCAATCCTTGATAAGGAAAACTGAATGGGATGAACTATCTCGAATGATTTTGATTTATAAGGGTCATCCTAGGCATGAAAAGAAGTTCTACTTTCCAGGGAACCCTCTCCAGTCACTCCTCGTAGAACTACTTCAACTGAAGTTAGGGATACTTATGATAGGTAGCTTAATGACTCACCCGATGTCAGTTGTTTGATGTTTGCTTCCATGACTCCCGAGTTATTGCGGGATCATGAAGACATGACTGTCTGGGATATTATAATACCCCATATTTAGTAAACCAAATTTCGTGATCGAGAACAAAGTTGTGTTTAAAATTCGAAATCGTGTTATAGTGACTTGTACCTTAGTCTTCAAGAGTTGTACATTAGTCCAAGTCTATATTATGAAATTCATCAAAGGGCTAATGTTGGATGAAACAATCTTGGTTAGAACCAAAATTGTAAAAGAATTGTCAAATTAGTATTAGATTGATATAAGATAAAGATTAAGGGTAGTTTGTAAATATTGAAAATATATATATGAATATAATTAATTTTTTTGAAATTCATAAACCCATAATCAGATTTATCCCCCTCTCTCTGTTAGAAGATGATGATGAATGAAAGAGACAATGAAATATGCTGAAGGCTTGAGTCTTCGATATATTGATTGAGAGAATAAGCTTACAATATGATAAAATAATAATGAGAAATTAACCTAGACTAGAAGATACAGGGTACTTATACAGACACTATATGAGCCTGGGCCTTATACACACATGGACCTGGGCCTTATACACAAATATATATTAACCCCCCCCCCCCCCGTAAACTCAATCGGGAGAAGAATGAGCCAGATGGAGTTTGTAAACTAGATCACGAAACCGTCCGGGTAGATGAGCTTTAGTGAAAATGTTGGCCGGTTGATCAATCGTTGAAATAGGAAGAAGCTGAATAGTCTGACGAGTCACATGTTGACGAACAAAGTGACAGTCAATTTCAATATGCTTCGTTCGCTCGTGAAAGACATCATTGTGAGCGATCTGAATCGCACTGTTGTTGTCGCACCACAATGGAGTTGGAGAATGTTGAGGAGCCCCCATGTCAGAGAGTAGCCAGCGTAACCACACAAGTTCTTGAGCCGTGTCAGCTAGTGCTCGATACTCAGCTTCAGTACTGGATCGAGCGGTGAGAGATTGTTTCTTGCTCCTCCAAGATATGAGTGAGTCTCCAAGAAAGAAACAGTAGCCGGTAGTGGAGCGACGATCAGTCATGTCACTGTCCCAATCAGCATCAGAAAATCCTCGCAAAGTCAATGATGATGAGGATGTAAAATGAAGACCGTGAAACATGGTTCCTTTTAAATATCGAAGGGTGCGCAGGACAGCAACATAATGATCGGAACAGGGTGCATACATGAATTGACTGACGGTATGAACAACATAGGCAATGTCAGGGCGAGTCACTGGCAGATAAACAAGTGACCCCACTAACTGTCGATACAAAGTAGGATCACGCAGAGGAGGTCCAGCATTCGGAGCTAAATGAAGGTTGTGCTCAAGAGGAGTGGATGCAGTTTTGTTGTCAGTAAGCCCAACTTTTGACAAGAGATATGAGGTATATTTGGCTTGACAAAGATAAATTCCCGATGGATCTGAGAGCACCTCAAGACCAAGAAAATAGTGTAACGAGCCAAGGTACTTCATCTCAAAGCAGGAGCTGAGAGATGTCTTGAGATGAGCTATGCCTGTAGAGTCACTGCCAGTAATAATCATATCATCCACATACAAAAGAAGTAAGATTGTGCCAGCCTCAGTGCTCCGAGTAAACAGTCCGGAATCATAGTGGTTGGGTGAGAAACCCAGAGAGGTGACTGTGGAACTGAACTTCTCAAACCAAGCTCGCGGAGCTTGCTTGAGTCCACAAAGAGCCTTCAGAAGACGACAAACATGACCTTGTGGAAGTCGAACGCCTGGAGGGGGTGTCATGTAGACTTCCTCAGATAATTCACCGTTCAAGAAGGCATTCTTAACATCCATCTGAAAGAGAGGCCATTGTTTGGTAGCTGCGATAGCTAGGAGACTGCGAACAGAAGTGACTCGAGCAACAGGTGCAAATGTCTCCTCATAATCAATGTCGTACTCTTGATTGAAGCCCTTGGCTACAAGGCGAGCTTTGTACCGATCAATAGAGTCATCAGATTTGGTCTTGATTTTGAACACCCATTTGGAACCAATGGGTGATTTGCCCGGTGGAAGAGGGACATATTCCTATGTCTGAGCTTTGTCAAGAGCCTGAAGTTCCTCATCCATAGCTTTATGCCAATCAGGATTAGAGGAGGCTTCCTTGTAGGAAGTAGGTTCGTGATTGGACAATAGAGTAGCATAAACATGATAATCACGAAGATGAGAGGGAACCTGTCTTACCCGATCTGATCGTCTAACATTCTGAGATTGAGACGTTCCAGGAGCCAAAGACTCAGCAGGCAGCTCAGATGTTGGCGGTGTGGATGGAACAGATGATTGATGTTGATCAGGAACACTAGAAGAGGTAGGTTGTGTAGAGGCAGGAGACTCTGAAGGAGAGGCGAATTCAGAAGGTGTTTGAACAATAGGCGGAAACGAAGTGATGTCAGATTGGAGTGAGTCCAATAAGACGGAGGCATCTGTAAAGAACGGAGTGGTGAAGGTAGGGGACTCACGAAACTTGGATATAGAAGAAAAAGGAACATGTTCCCAGAAGGTAACGTGACGAGATATACGAAGACGCTGGGAGATAGGATCCCAGCAGCGATAACCCTTGTGTTCAATACCATATCCAAGGAAGCAACAAAGTCTGGAGCGAGGTTCAAGTTTGGTATGTTTATGAGGTTGTAACTGAACAAAACAAGCACTACCCCAAACTTTTAGAAGTTCATAGGCAGGGGTGATCTCATGAAGAGCTTCATAAGGAGACTTATTATTAAGGATGGGAGTAGAATGACGATTGATAGTATAAACGGCAGTGAAAGCAGCTTCACCCCAAAAACGTTCTGGACATTTTGCAGAAATGAGAAGAGTGCGAACCGTATCAAGAATATGACGGTGTTTGCGTTCGGCACGACCATTTTGAGGAGATGTGCCAGGACAGGAGTACTGAGAGAGAGTCCCCTGAGATTGAAGAAAGGAGAGAAGAGAGGACTCTTTGTATTCCATGGCATTGTCAGCCCTAAGAATCTTTATAGGTTTTGAGAATTGGGTGTGAATCATCTGAGCAAACATAATATAAATTTTAGGTAGCTCCGAACGATGTTTCATGAGATATATCCATGTGAAACGTGTATGATCATCAATAAAAATAACAAAATACCGAGCACCCCCCATGGATGGATGTGGTGCTGGTCCCCATACATCAGAATGAATAAGATCAAAAGGAGAAGTAGAATTAAACTCATTTGTTTCAAAAGATAAACCATGATGTTTGCCAAGTTTGCATGATAAACAAGAAATATTGTTAGTTGACATACAATTTCCTAACACCCCTAAATTAGCTAATGATTTTATTCTGGCTAGAGATAAGTGACCTAGTCGGGCATGCCACAAGTCAAAAGAAGTGTTGGAAACCGAAGCAACAAGACTTGAAGAGGGTAATGGAAGACGAAGGTAGACCACTTCAATCATCCGTCCAACTTTACGGTCGAGTCCAAGGATCTGCTTGGTCTTTGGATCCTGTACAACACAACCAGAAGAATGAAATAAAATGATCAAATTAGATTCTAGAAGTTGCGCAATCGAAACTAAGCTCAGAGATAGTTTCAGAACATTTAGAACATCTGGTAATTGTATATGAGGAGTGGAGACATTGCCACTAAAAGATACCGGTAGCCCAGTGTTGTCAGCAGTTCGTATTGACGTAAAATGCTGAGGTGGTTTCTTAGAAACAAAACCATCAGTGCAGGGAGTCATATGATTGCAACACCCAGAGTCAAAAAGCCATGAGTTACCTGATGCAGTTGAGTGTTGAGAATTGTAACACCCTAAAAATAAGGAGAACAAAAATCCGAAAAAAAACCCGGACATGCGGTATATAAAATTGCCAAAGTAAGAGCCTCCCAACAATGGGGACAATACACAAATCTGTTTAAATACAGTCGTAATTAAACAGACAATAAATAACAACTAACTAATCTAATTTCCATTACTAGAAAAGAGATTACAAATAAGGGTGTCATTTATAGACCCAAAGGTTCTCCTACCAAAAGTAATTCCAAATGCAATATTCCCAAATCTCTCAGTCAAGCACTATGCCAGCTTAGAACCGATGCCGCTAAAACCTGAGATACACATCGACACCAAACAAGTGTTAGGCCAAAAATCCTAGTAAGTTGAACGATAACAAGCTTGCATGAACAGTCATAAATTCTTATCAGCAGTTAACCAGTGTCCAATATATGAGGAGTCATTAGGGGAGACCCAAAGCACCAATCAAGCCCACCCTAAGAGTCGATATACCTTGATGCCCTTAACAAGGAACACCCACAAGGTCCGGCACACCCGAAGACTACTCCAACAAGAAAATTCCTCGAGTGGCGGAGGTATAGGCACATACCATCACGGTGGCGCCCAAGACTACATCCTCCATGTGAACTGACTTGGTTCGTCCAACATAATGCATATAGGAGGTCCTTTAGGTGTATTTTAACCCAACATATTTCCATACCGACTACGGGTATAATATTACCATCCTATCCTCATGAAGTCTAACAAAAGACCCAAATGACAATTATATTCATTATGCATATAAATATGACACCAAAGTGGTATTCCAATAATATATCATCATATTATACCAAACATGTATTCCTTAATCATGTCAAATACCCATTGTGGGCACACATAATGTAAATCCCAAATAATTACACGAAGAGAGTAAATCATGGGATGATACTTCTAATACATATATCTCATATAATCTCATATAATCTCATGAAAATACCATCAATTACTTAAACTCGTAAAGATGAACATTTTGAGCAAATATGTGATAATAACAACAAATAAGCAAATATGATGTGTATCCAGTTTTAACAAAAGCTTAGTAAACTCACCTTGCTAGATTTAGACTAAATATAGATTTTACCCACTTAGAGATTTCCTTGAAGAAACTTGGTTCTTCAAACCAAATCTTCCAAAACCACTTAGGTTTTGATGAAAACCTAGAAAACCCAAAAATTCTTGAAGATGGAGGTGATGATGATGAACTCTTGACCTTTGCTACCAATCCACCACCAAATACTCTTGAATCTTCCCAAAACTAAAAATCTATCCTTGAAAAGCTCTCAAATACGAAACCATAGCAAGTTGAATCGCCAAAAATGGAGTTGAAATGAGAGAGTTATGAAGAAAATGAAGAATGAGGCTGAAAATCGCGATTTATGCACTATGATACTTCAGGCTATTGTGCCAGGATATAGTGACAATGTCACAATCGCCGGGCACAATCGCTGAGATTGTACCGAGAGTGTTTGGACTCTGGCGATTGTGACAGGCTATAGTGACAGTGTCACAATCGCCGGGCACTATAGCCGAGCACGTACCGAACACTGTTTTGGCCATAACTTCTTCGTTTTAGCTTCGATTTCGCTCCGGAAAGAACCGTTGGAATCGTAATTGAATCATTCATCTATCTAAACTATAAAATAAAGGATTCAAGCCCAGAATCAAATATCTTATTTTTCCTTAATATATCGGTTCCTGTATTAACTTGAATTGATACCTCTCGAAAAATCGGGGTGTTACAATCCTCCCAACCTTAAAAGAGATTTCGTCCTCGAAATCTGGAACCACCAAGCACCCAACATCATACTTGGAAAGATTGATTGATTTCCTATCCAAAAGGAATGCCTTCATGAAACTTCACCTCATATACGGGCCCGATTACATTCCGGTTTAGGTTGTCGCTACGTTTCTCATAATGTGCCGTTACAAACTAAATCTCAACGTTCAATATATTTCACCGACATCAGGATGAACGTTGAGTCCCTGATTAATCATTAAATCTCGGTTGTCTCCCAACCTTATGTTGCTCATATTACCGCAAGAGTAACTTACGACCTTATTCAGTCATTTCCCCCAAGAATATCTCAAAGCAAACAGTTCCCTTAGATACCTCTAAATGCAACGCATCAAGGTCTCCTCGATAATCGATTTGTACTTAAAGTCCATCTCGACATTCTCACCAAATTTGTCCAATAAACATTACCACCAAACTCCCACCATGCACTCAAGCATCGATTTCCAAATCAACGAAAGTCCTGACAATTATCAATATACAAATGGTTGATTTCTTAATTATCAACATCTAATTTCCTTAAGTTTATCACTCGTCCTACAGACGCACCAGATCTAACGGAAATACATTGAAGCACACCAACAATCATTGTCCTCAAATTACGTGTCAACACTTAACCTCGAGACAGCCATTCTGTAAACGTGGGTATACTACCAAACATTTCATTCCCAATTAGCAATGTCGATTCAAAGTTGACACCTACTCTTGGAAGTAGTCACCCAAATCCAACATCCTTACCAGTCAACCATAACATCATCATTATTCACGAATATCCAACAATATAGTACACCACTGTCACATAGCATACCGTTGTACAAAATTCCCACAATTCCAAAACCAACCATACCCAAACAACCGAACACGATTTTAATCCGTAGGTTTAACGAAGCATAAAGATCGTTACTTAACTAACTAGGAGAAAGCACATGTCTAACGCCTCAAACTCCGAGGACTATTTTAATCCTTAATCTCGACTTCTAACACGAGGGAGCTTACACCTATAGCCCAATGAATTCAAGGTTTTTCACACTACCATGCCAATTTGAAATTTATAAAACTCTCAAATACATAAGTTTTATAACAATTAAACATGCGGTAAAAATACACTATCGTGCATTCGATAGGTTTCAAAATTTATCACCAATGCCACGCATATAAAACCATTTTCAAAACTCATTTGATCAGTACTTATGTTAATAAAATGGTAACGAAAGATGCGTAACAAAATTGTCAAACGGACTACCAGGGTCCTAGTATGCATCAATTTATGCTATGCATATAAAAAAATAACTTTCCGTCCTATAACATGTGCAATAAAAATTTGTACAACTCCCAAAAGAGGATTTCACAACTTCAACTTTAAAATATTTTACTTTAACACAAAACGTCGGAAGATAAAATTTCCAACAAAACCTATATACGTCCGATCATTTCCCAAATGTAGCAACACAATAGAAACGTAAATAATTTTTTTTATTCGCGTTTCAAATTTGGGCCGCACCGATAAAACGTACTTACCCAAAACTGTATCTACAACGTCATGCAAACCGGAAATTCATTTCATGCATTGCGGAAAACTCCTATCAGTAAAATCAATAATTGAAATATGTTCTGAGCAAATGTTCTATCCGAAATAACATAAATCTTTCATACGATTACTCACACCAACAGTATAATTTATGTAATGAATGAGAAATAGTTTTACGTACTAAAACAGTGTATAACAAGATGTTCGTACAAAACTACAGAAGGGAAATTCACAAAATCGAACCCCAAAATTTCTGCAATTAACCATGAAATGTCATGAAATAAAACTTCCCATCGTGACTCGCATACCTCGGTTTATTCCCCAAATTTTAGTAAAGACATATGCATGCGATTTGAGCAATTGTAAGAGTAATTTAATTTAATTCCAAATTGTATAAATAAAATATTTGTAAAACCCAAGACAACATGCTCATGATATCGAACTCTTAAAGTTTTCTCTCTTTTAGTCACAATGCGACATGAAATAAGATTTCAATATAAAACGTTCTTTCATAAACTTAGATTTAACCCAAAACTTATTCAAAATGAGAATAGAGAGAGAACTCCCAATCTTTATAAAACGCGGGTAAAAGGTTATATCTCGAAATACCCAACACGGTGGAACATGATACACAACTCATTAATCTATATAAATAAAAATTTGCCGTGAACACGGACATTCAACCCAAACTCACACGACCGTAAAAGTGGACGAACACAAATACCAAAACATGGAAATGACGCATTCCATTCAAACCTTAATATACGTGGGAAAGACCCAATATTAAGGGCATCATTTATCGTCGACTACATAAACCAAAGTTGGTAAAAATACAACATTAACTTTTAAAAATACCACGGATCTACGACGGAGAGACCCGTATACATTGAGAATAGAGAAATATGCAAGTAGGCCGCCCATACAACTTCCTCGCATGTCATCTAAACGTTTCCATCTTGGGTGGCGAGAACACGTGAATTGTCAGGATCGAATTCTCAACAAGAATTAATTCTCAGAAACAATATCAAAGAAGTTTGCGGAATAACACTTTGATATTCAATAAAATAGTAAATCAATACAGAAAAGATGAATAATAAACTGTAAACTTGTATTGAATGCTTTGAAGTTACAAGATTACACACTCAACCTCAATATTGATGAACAGGCTCACCAATACGAATTCTACTTCTCTAGAATTAGGATCTATGCCTTGAGGTTGATTTTCTCTCTAATTGAATGAATAATAAAACAAAAGTTAACTCATTATTCTAAACTATACAATATATATACTGAATACAAAGATAATTACAATAAATAAAATATCTTCAGTATATCTTCCATGTATATCTCTAAGCTTCCATGTATATCCTTTCATACGAATCTTCATCATATAAGCAGTATTAATCTTCAACAGCATTAAATTCCTTCTAGCAGCATTAACTACTAAGCAGCACTAACCACTAGCAGTACTAACTAGCTAAGCAGTACTAACTTTGTTCAAGCAGCACTAACTATGACTAGCAGTATTAATAGTACTAGCAGTAGTAACACTCAGCAGTATTAACCTTTAAGTCTTCTAGCAGTAGTAACTTTGAACCAGCAGTATTAACCATACTTGATGAATTCTTCAGTTCCCAACAATCTCCCCCTAACTTGACTTTTAGGAAAAGAAGTCAAGTTCTTCAGAATTAATCTTCAAGATGCTCCCAAAACTCTATCATGGCCTAAATCCCAGTGTTTGCATCCAATCCCAAACTCTGATTGATGGTTCTTTGAATCAAGTATTTAGCCATTTCTGAATCTGGAACACATCTTAACTTTTTCTTCAGCATGGCATGAAGCTTCAATCTGCTATGATTATACACTCTATCCACTAGGAAGTATTCAGTGTGATTTAAATCCAAAGTCACTGTATATACTCCACTAATTTCATATAGAGTCCAACTGTTGACCGTCTTGAATACATCCTTGATCATATGCTTTACTTCTTCAGGTTTGAACATCATACACAGATACTCCATTACCAGTTTTGTAATTGAAATTCCTGGAGCCTTTAGAATATCTGCATACAACTTCATTCCTATCTCAAACATCTCTTCAAGATCTGATCTAGAGCATGTTCTTACTATCTTTGCCCAAGTAGTGAACACCTCATACTTTTCATCCTTCCTTTTTAACCTTATGTATTCCTTTCCATCCACTATCAATGTATCCCAGAGAATGACCTCAGGAGGCTTAACTCCTACAGGTTCTGCTGAAATTGGTTCAGGCACTTTGTCCATCACTACCATATACAAATTTACATCATTTGTGTTTGATGGCTCTTTCTGTTTAGATGACTCAGGTGCCCCTTCTTCTTCAGCAACCTTCTTAGCCTCTTCTTCAGATACTTTAGGCTTCTTGATTGGCTTTCTCCTTGCCATCATTTTTGTTCTCTTTAAAGTTCTTAGACTTTCTCCCAGAGTGGACTCTTTCTTAGGAGGTGTTTCTTGCTCATTTGGAAATGGCTTTTGACAATCAAAGTCATTACTTTCTTTTATCCTCTTCTCCATCTCCACCCTAGCAGTTTCATTTCCCTGAAGCTTTAACATCTCTGAATCATAGAGCTCTTTGATCTTCTCAAAAGACATTTTGGAGGACATCTCCTTTTTGACTCCTACAACACCTTTAAGAAATATAATCATCTTGTTTCTCTCTTGGGTACCTAGGAATGTCTTTGAGGGTTTTCTCTTCTTTGCAGCTGTTTTCACTACTGATTTCTTCATACTTGCAGCTTTCTTCTGTGCAATTTCAGTTGCCATACTCTGTTGATAAGCTTCATTCAGTTCAGCAGCTAGAGCTTTTGCCATTTCCCTGTCTTTTTCCATCTGAACTCTTTCTTCTTTTTCAATATCCTCCTGCATATTTTTAGCTAGGGCTTCATCTGATTCAACCAACCTTTGCTTTTTGATTGGTTGATCAGATTCTACCATCTTTGCTTTTCCTTTGTCTTTGCTCATTGCCTTTTTACTGTTATCTTTCTTGATCACTTCACCTTGTTCTTTTATGATTACACCTTTGGTCTTTGAAGTGACCTTGGGAGTATCATTCTTGGCTTTTAGTAAGGTTTCTGCAATCTCAAGATCTGTTAAAACTTCTTTCACAGTTTCTGCTGCTTTATTAATGTCAGCAGTAGTAACTGTTTCTGCTGCTTCTTTTGATTCTTTTGGCACTGAATCTGTTTGTGTTTCTGCTTCCTGCTCCCCCTCAACATCAAGTTTTTCTCTATCAATCTCCCCCTTTCTTGTGACTTCTTCCATGTTGATCTCCCCCTTTTTGGGAGCATCATTTTCAGACTTCCTTCTCCTTAGTTGGAATTGCTTTCTCTTCTTCCTTTGTACCAGACTAACCACCATCCTCTTCAGCTTAGCAATCTGTTATTGTTGTGACAGAATGACTAGCTTCATTTCTTCAATTTCTTTGCCTTGTTTGAGAACATCTTGATTGATGTTCCCCATTGTTTCCATCAATTCATAGTACGTATATCTGTCCTCACCCTCTCCAGAAGTGTTACCCTCCTTTGAAGGATCATTGGATCTTTTATTAGTGGAAGTCTTCTGCCTTGCAGAAGCACTATCCACCCCTGTGGTTTCTTGGCACCAGGGACCTTCAAATGATTGCTCATTCAAAGTTGCCATGGGGGAGGTCTTATTGATGTTACCACTTTCCTCCTCTGTACTAGCAGGAGTAGTGGCAGCCTCATCACCCATATGCTCTACCTCCTCCTCAGAGAGCACCTCCTTTGGGTTGGGAGACACCCGTGTGGTTTCCCTTTGGATATTCTCTAGGGGATAATTCTCCCTTAGAGGGCTTATAGGCTTAGTGGATAATGGTACAAGAAGGGAAGGAGCCTTCTTTACCTATTTCCTCTTGTAAGTTTGGGTGATTGGAGAGGTTGGTTTTTCAAGAAGGGACTGGGGAATTGATTTTGAGAGGGAAGGTTGGGCTTGGCTAGCAGTGGGTTGGTCTAATGGGGGCCTTGACCCTGCTGCCATACCTTCATTGGTTTGGGACACCACCATCATTGTAGAGAACAATGGGGTGTCAACTCCTTCAGAGTCCCCAGCAGATCTTCTCATATTTGAGAAAACCTTGCCTTTGGGGGGTTTAGGTACATATACCCCAACAGGTTGAGGTATATCCGTCAATTCATGAGTAATAACTTCTTGAACAAACCTGGGATACATAAAGAAGCTCTTTTTGTTTCCCATGTTTGAGACAAGATCACTGAAAATCATTTTAGAAAAATTATACTTTCTGGCAGTGGCCAAGCACACCAAAGCATAAGCAATAGTGCTGCTGAACTCACTCCATCCAGTAGTCTTTTTGGAGATACAATGCATAAGAGTATGGACAAAGAAACGCCATTGGGGTGAAAATTTTGCTTTAGAGAATTTGAAAACTCCCAATGGGCCTCCATACCCCATGCTTGTAAGATTGGAAAACAGTTCATCGTTCGGAATGGAGGTTATACCAGAGGCATCGTCTAGACGTATACTGATGCGAATAACCTCTTCAGTAACTGTTAGTGATTGATCACAGATTCTTGTCTTGATCATCTGCACACCATTCTCAACAACAATGGTTGCATTAGCCCATAACTGCCTTTGATGCTCAATATAGATTGTAGGGGATACAATAAGAGCATGAGCAATGTGGCTTGACTTGAGGAAATCCACAATCTGATGAAATCCTGCAGCTTGCTTTGGCTTTTGTAGCATCGCAATCTCGTTGTGCTCGTCGATGAAAATCATGGATGCCATTGATCTTAGTGAAAAGCTTGCCTGAAAACTTCGAACTTGAGAGAGAAAAGGTTTTGAGCGCAAGAGAACAGTATGCAAAGAGTCGTTATGAACTTTTAGGCGGGCAAAGAGTATTTATAGTATTCGGAACATAAGCAGTATTAACCTAGAGCAGTATTAACTATTAGCAGTATTAACTAACTAGCAGTATTAACTGAAAGCAGTATTAACCACTAGCAGTATTAACTGAAAGCAGTATTAACTACTAGCAGTATTAACTGAAAGCAGTATTAACTACTAGCAGTATTAACCACTAAAAGCAGTATTAACCACTAAAAGCAGTATTAACCACTAAAAGCAGTATTAACCACTAAAAGCAGTATTAACTAACTTACTCCTTTTAAACTTGCTAAACACTGAGTACTGCTATGCATATCCTGAAACAGAAGATTAGTAACTCCAAGAATAATATACAGATATAAAACCACTTTTTGAGAAGGGGATTATTCAGAGTTGATCATTCCCACACTTGTTACCAAGAAAGTGAATCTACCCACATCAAAAGCTTTAGTGAATAGATCAGCAAACTGATTATCAGTGTGAACTTTGACAACTTGAATAAGTTTCTTTTCATTACAATCTCTTATAAAGTGATACCTGATCTCAATGTGCTTTGTCTTTGAGTGCTTGACTGGATTATTCACAATGCTAATAGCACTGCTGTTGTCAATAAAAATTGGAGTGTGTAGAAAGGTTACCCCATAATCCAACATTTGATTCTGAATCCATAAGACTTGAGAACAGCAACTTGCAGCTGCTATGTACTCTGCCTCTGTTGTAGATGTGGATACTGTGGTTTGTTTCTTGCACTGCCATGAGACTAGTCTAGCACCCAAAAACTGACATCCTCCAGAAGTAGATTTTCTGTCCAAGTTTGCCCCACCTAGATCACTGTCTGAGTATGCTATTAGGTCAAAAGGTGAGTTATGAGGATACCAAAGTCCCAATCTGGGTTGCCCTTTGAGATATCTGAATATCCTCTTAACAGCTTGAAAGTGAGATTGCTTTGGCCTAACTTGGAATCTAGCACATACACAGACTGGAAACATTATATCTGGCCTTGATGTTGTGAGATACATGAGAGAGCCAATCATGGATCTATAATGATGCACATCCATATCCTCCCCCTCAAGATCTGCTGTGATCTGCTTGTGTGTTTCCATAGGTGTGCTGGCAGGTTTTGATTTTGAGAAACCAAACTTGGTTAGAATATCCTGCACATACTTGGATTGACATATGAAAATGCCATATGACTTCTGTTGAACTTGGAGTCCAAGGAAGAAAGTAAGTTCCCCCATGGAACTCATTTTGAACCTTTGATGCATTAAATCCTCAAACTCCTTGCACATGTTGTTTCTTGTAGATCCAAAGATAATGTCATCAACATAGATTTGGATCAGCAAGATATCCTTCTTCTTTCTTTTGATAAATAGAGTCTTATCAATGACTCCTCTTTCAAAGTCATTTTCCAAGAGATAGGATGATAGAGTGTCATACCATGCTCTTGGAGCTTGATGTAGTCCATAAAGTGCTTTCTTTAATTTGTATACCCTGTCTGGATAGCTTGGGTTTTCAAACCCTGGTGGTTGACAGACATATACTTCTTCTTCAATTGAGCCATAGAGAAAAGCACTTTTTACATCCATTTGATAGACTTTGAAATTCATGTAAGAAACATAGGCTAGAAATAGTCTGATTGCTTCTATCCTAGCCACAGGTGCAAAAACTTCTTCATAATCTATACCCTCTTCTTGAGTATATCCTTGAGCCACCAGCCTTGCTTTGTTCCTTATGACAATACCTCTTTCATCTCTCTTGTTTCTGAAAATCCACTTTGTGCCAATTGCTCTGTGACCTTTAGGAAGGTCTACTAGATCCCATACATCTTGTAGCTTGAACTGTAACAGTTCCTCTTGCATTGCTTCTATCCAGCTAGATTCTTTCATAGCATCATGTGCCTTTTTAGGCTCAAGCTGTGATAGAAAACAAGAAAGCACTGTATGCTGTTGATCTTGCATTTCCTGAAGCCTGCTTTGATGTCTAGTCATCATAGGAGAAGAGATATCTCCTATTACCAGCTGTGGAGGATGATTCTTTTGAACTCTGGTGTTATGACTAGGTTCTTCATTCAGTCCAACCTCAAGATTAGATTCATGCAACTCAACTGAAGTGTTTTCAGATGCCACTTCATTATTTTCTTGAGTCTCCTCATCTCTAGTTTCTTCTTCACTCTGACTTGGTCCAGTAAATGATTCCTTTTCACAGTCTTCAACAGAATTTACTGTGGGTATGGGAAAAATCACAGATTTAGATATACTTTCTTGAACTTGTGTGATTCCTGATCCTCCACTTCCTGTTCCTGTATACTCATTACTGAAACCAAAAGAGTTAGTTAGTGAATCAATGTCAAATAGCCACTGAGGTCCAGACCCAACAGGATTTGGTGTGTTCTCATTGCATTTGACATTGTCACTTTCTTCAATTATTCTAGAAGAAGAGTTAAAAACTCTGTAAGCCTTACTCTGAGATGAATATCCAACAAGAAATCCATCATCTGCTTTGCTATCAAACTTTCCTAAGTGAGATTTGGTATTGAGAATTGTACAAGGACACCCAAAAGGTTTGAAGAAACCAATGAAGGGTTTTCTTTGATTTAAAAGCTCATATGGGGTCTTGTTCTTTTGCTTGACCACTAGAACTCTGTTTTGGACATAACAAGCAGTATTAACTGCTTCAGCCCAGAAGGTAATTGGCAATTTTGAATCAGCCAACAGAGATCTAGCAGCCTCTATTAGTGTTCTATTTCTCCTTTCAGCAACACTATTCTGTTGAGGAGTCCTAGGAGCACTATATTGCCTCTCAATACCTTTTTCTTCACAAAAGGTGTTTAGATCATGATTTTTAAACTCAGTTCCATTATATGATCTAATGAATTTTACTCTTTGATTAGTTTGGTTTTCAATTCTTAGAATAAAGGATTTGATAAGACCACTTGTTTCATCCTTAGTCCTTAGAAAATATACCCAAGTAAATCTGGAGTAATCATCAACAATAACCAAGCAGTAAGATTTCTTGCCTATACTCATAACATTTGTAGGACCAAACAAATCCATATGCAGTAACTGGAGACAAGAAGAAACAGAATTTAACTCTTTGGTCTTATGAGAAGTTTTGTGTTGTTTTCCTTTAAGACAAGCAACACAATGATCATCACATGAAAAGACTTTTGAAGGTAAACCTCTTACAAGGTTATTTTTAACAAGATTGTTCATAGTCTTGAAATTCATGTGACACATCCTTCTGTGCCATAGAGAGGATTCATCTACAGAAGCTTTTGAAACAAGACAATTTAGAGATGAATCACTATCAACATTGTCCATATCAAGACAGTAAACATTGTCCTTTCTTGGAGTTCTAAGTAGTATCATGCTTTCATCAACTACCTTGAACCCTGGAGCAAGGATCATACACTCATTATTAGTAAATAATATACTATGTTGTTTGTCACAAACCTGTGATACACTTAACAGGTTGTACTTTAATTGATCAACATAGTAGACATCCTCAAATGTCATCTTACCTTTGGTGACATTACCTTTTCCACTTATCTTACCACCAGTAAGATTATCTCCAAATGCAACATGTCCTCCATTGATATGCTTGAAATCCTGAAGGCATGACATGTTGCCTGTCATGTGCCTAGAGCAACCACTATCAACATGCCAAATGCTCTTTCCCTTGAGCGGTTGGTTGCCCTGCACATTAGATAAATCAATTAGTATGAATTAGGAACCCAAGCCAAAGTGGTCTTGGGTACCCCTTTCTCATCAAAATACTTGCATTCTTTCTTGACAAGATTTTTGAACTTTAACTCCTCATTCTTGGAGTACTTTGTTACAATAATAGGCTTGGAAATATTTTTGCTAGAAACAGTACTGGTTTTAGAAGTACTAACTGCCTTGGCAGCACTTGCATGCTTAGCAGTACTAACCTTGTTAGCAGTAGTAACTGTGTTAGCAGCAGTAACTGTGTTGGCAGTATTAACCTTTGAAGAGGTATTAACAGTATTAGCAGCATTAATATTTTCAGCAGTACTAACAATGTTAGCAGTAGTAACTGTGTTAGCAGTACTAATATTGTTAGCAGTACTAACACTGTTAGTACTTCTAGGTACCCACATTTTGACACTTTCTTTTAAAATCTTTTTCTTTAAAGTGCCTTTACTTTCAACAGATTTCTTTATCACATGTTTCTGTCCAGCCTTCCTATAACCAACAAGTTTTTGCACACATCTTTGAAAGTTCATCTGTTGGTTAATAGGGTTAAAGTAACAATACTTAGCCAAATGATTCAACTTGCCACATATAAAACAAGGTTTTGGTCTATTGATTTTATTCAGATCAACTCCTTGTTTCTGAGCCCATTGATTATTCCTGTTTCTTTGATTTCCTCTTTTTAGACCAGAATTTAGGCTCTTGGCTTTATTGCAATCACACTGTTTACAAGATTCAGGATTCACAACTGTGGTTTGTTTGTAATGGACCTTGTTATCCTTTCCTTTAGTCTTCTCTATCTCCTTGGATTTGACCCAAATTTTCCCACATCCCTCATTGGTGATAATATTGTTTTCTAATGGTATCTTTTTACTCACAGTATTATCCTTGTTCTCACTGGCTTCTTTCTCAGTCAAATCCTTAACTACTACCTCATCCAAAGGATCTATCTTAAAAGCTTCTTCAGACAAGTCCTTTTTCTCCTTAGTTTCTAACAGGTCTGATGTAGGATAGATATAGTTGTTATTGTAAGGAGGGGGTGTATTGTTGTATCCAATACCAGGCTTCATCTTATCATGAATCTGAGCCTTTAGAAGAGAATCCATTGCTTTTGAAGCATAAGAAAACTTTTCTATGTCAAGCTTAACTTTTGACAGTTCCTCTTTCAGCCTATCATTCTCTTCTAATGACTTAGACAGTTTGGTTTCTAACTCATTCTTTTCCCACTTCCAATAGTTTGTGTCATAAGAGTGTTGAAGTTCATTAGCTTGAAAGCCTTTGATTTGCTCTTCAAATCTCACTACTATTAACACATAATCTCTTCTGTCTTTTTCTAATCTTTTGAGGTCATCACACATACTTTGATTGTGATCCCTGTATCTTGTAACAGTGTCAATGCAAGATTTAGTGCAAAAATTAGAACTTACCTCAGTAGGGAGATCAGACACTTCTGCCATAAGAGCTTGGTTCTGAATGGCTTCCTCAGCTTGATCACTCCAGTCAAATCCCATTCCTTGTTGAGAAACAAGGGCTTGAGAAGGATTCTTGTTCTGATTGTATCCTCCATTCTGAGCTTGTTGGTGGTTATTGTTTGGAACAGCACTCCTGCATTCTCTAGCAAAGTGTCCTTTCTTGTGACACTTATAACATTCCACCTTGGTTTTGTCAAAACCAGCTCCATCTTCTCTTCTTTGAGAGAAGTTATTTCTTCCAGTTCTTTTAATGAACTTTTTCACCCTCATGGATAACATGGCCATCTGCCATTTAATATCCATCTCCTCCAGATCATCAGGGTGAATTTGATCAAGATCATCATTAATCAGAGAATTGCTGCTATGACTGGACAAAAAGGCTTCAAAGATAGTTTCAGTGCCTTTTTCTGAACTTACTCCACTGGCAGTACTAACTGCTTCAGGGTTAGCAGTAGTATCAGTGGATGCTGAAAGAAGTGCAGCATTGTGAATATAACCAGAGGGCTTCTTCTTGGTTTCTACCTCAGTTTCAAAAACTCTTAGATCATTGTATAGATCATCAAGTTCTTTCTCTTCCAGATTGTCACTTTGTCTATATGAGACAGTGTACATAGTCCATTCATCCCCAAGAGATCTGAGGAACTTTCTGTTGATATCATCTTGTTCCATCTTCACCCCTACAGTAGCCAGTTCACCTATGAGTTTATTGAATCTATCAAAAGTTTGAGTCATAGACTCATTCTTTGTGGAAGTGAAGTTCTCATACTGCTGCTTTAGAACATCTCTTTGATTTCTTTTGATGCTCTTAGTTCCAGCAAATCTTTTCTCTAGAGCATTCCAGAGAATCTGAGCATCAGTGCAGTTGCAAAATTGATGCTGATATTCATTGGGAATGGCCAAGAGCAGAGTGCTCAAGGCCTTCATCTCTAACTGTCTGATCTTCCTCTCACCATCTGTCTTTGGTGGAGGTCTTTTCCCATATGGTCCTATCCTTCCAGCTTCAGAAGGACCATTCTCAATGATATCCCACATTGAGTAGTCAGTGAGAAGAATATATTATCTGATTCTGATCTTCCACATGTCAAACTCACTTGGTTTGAGCATTGGAACCTTAGAAACCAAAGTACTGCTTGATTCTGTAAGATTTTCCATGATGAATAACTGTTTCTGAGAGAGTTAAGCTCTGATACCACTTGTCAGGATCGAATTCTCAACAAGAATTAATTCTCAGAAACAATATCAAAGAAGTTTGCGGAATAACACTTTGATATTCAATAAAATAGTAAATCAATACAGAAAAGATGAATAATAAACTGTAAACTTGTATTGAATGCTTTGAAGTTACAAGATTACACACTCAACCTCAATATTGATGAACAGGCTCACCAATACGAATTCTACTTCTCTAGAATTAGGATCTATGCCTTGAGGTTGATTTTCTCTCTAATTGAATGAATAATAAAACAAAAGTTAACTCATTATTCTAAACTATACAATATATATACTGAATACAAAGATAATTACAATAAATAAAATATCTTCAGTATATCTTCCATGTATATCTCTAAGCTTCCATGTATATCCTTTCATACGAATCTTCATCATATAAGCAGTATTAATCTTCAGCAGCATTAAATTCCTTCTAGCAGCATTAACTACTAAGCAGCACTAACCACTAGCAGTACTAACTAGCTAAGCAGTACTAACTTTGTTCAAGCAGCACTAACTATGACTAGCAGTATTAATAGTACTAGCAGTAGTAACACTCAGCAGTATTAACCTTTAAGTCTTCTAGCAGTAGTAACTTTGAACCAGCAGTATTAACCATACTTGATGAATTCTTCAGTTCCCAACAATCTCCCCCTAACTTGACTTTTAGGAAAAGAAGTCAAGTTCTTCAGAATTAATCTTCAAGATGCTCCCAAAACTCTATCATGGCCTAAATCCCAGTGTTTGCATCCAATCCCAAACTCTGATTGATGGTTCTTTGAATCAAGTATTTAGCCATTTCTGAATCTGGAACACATCTTAACTTTTTCTTCAGCATGGCATGAAGCTTCAATCTGCTATGATTATACACTCTATCCACTAGGAAGTATTCAGTGTGATTTAAATCCAAAGTCACTGTATATACTCCACTAATTTCATATAGAGTCCAACTGTTGACCGTCTTGAATACATCCTTGATCATATGCTTTACTTCTTCAGGTTTGAACATCATACACAGATACTCCATTACCAGTTTTGTAATTGAAATTCCTGGAGCCTTTAGAATATCTGCATACAACTTCATTCCTATCTCAAACATCTCTTCAAGATCTGATCTAGAGCATGTTCTTACTATCTTTGCCCAAGTAGTGAACACCTCATACTTTTCATCCTTCCTTTTTAACCTTATGTATTCCTTTCCATCCACTATCAATGTATCCCAGAGAATGACCTCAGGAGGCTTAACTCCTACAGGTTCTGCTGAAATTGGTTCAGGCACTTTGTCCATCACTACCATATACAAATTTACATCATTTGTGTTTGATGGCTCTTTCTGTTTAGATGACTCAGGTGCCCCTTCTTCTTCAGCAACCTTCTTAGCCTCTTCTTCAGATACTTTAGGCTTCTTGATTGGCTTTCTCCTTGCCATCATTTTTGTTCTCTTTAAAGTTCTTAGACTTTCTCCCAGAGTGGACTCTTTCTTAGGAGGTGTTTCTTGCTCATTTGGAAATGGCTTTTGACAATCAAAGTCATTACTTTCTTTTATCCTCTTCTCCATCTCCACCCTAGCAGTTTCATTTCCCTGAAGCTTTAACATCTCTGAATCATAGAGCTCTTTGATCTTCTCAAAAGACATTTTGGAGGACATCTCCTTTTTGACTCCTACAACACCTTTAAGAAATATAATCATCTTGTTTCTCTCTTGGGTACCTAGGAATGTCTTTGAGGGTTTTCTCTTCTTTGCAGCTGTTTTCACTACTGATTTCTTCATACTTGCAGCTTTCTTCTGTGCAATTTCAGTTGCCATACTCTGTTGATAAGCTTCATTCAGTTCAGCAGCTAGAGCTTTTGCCATTTCCCTGTCTTTTTCCATCTGAACTCTTTCTTCTTTTTCAATATCCTCCTGCATATTTTTAGCTAGGGCTTCATCTGATTCAACCAACCTTTGCTTTTTGATTGGTTGATCAGATTCTACCATCTTTGCTTTTCCTTTGTCTTTGCTCATTGCCTTTTTACTGTTATCTTTCTTGATCACTTCACCTTGTTCTTTTATGATTACACCTTTGGTCTTTGAAGTGACCTTGGGAGTATCATTCTTGGCTTTTAGTAAGGTTTCTGCAATCTCAAGATCTGTTAAAACTTCTTTCACAGTTTCTGCTGCTTTATTAATGTCAGCAGTAGTAACTGTTTCTGCTGCTTCTTTTGATTCTTTTGGCACTGAATCTGTTTGTGTTTCTGCTTCCTGCTCCCCCTCAACATCAAGTTTTTCTCTATCAATCTCCCCCTTTCTTGTGACTTCTTCCATGTTGATCTCCCCCTTTTTGGGAGCATCATTTTCAGACTTCCTTCTCCTTAGTTGGAATTGCTTTCTCTTCTTCCTTTGTACCAGACTAACCACCATCCTCTTCAGCTTAGCAATCTGTTATTGTTGTGACAGAATGACTAGCTTCATTTCTTCAATTTCTTTGCCTTGTTTGAGAACATCTTGATTGATGTTCCCCATTGTTTCCATCAATTCATAGTACGTATATCTGTCCTCACCCTCTCCAGAAGTGTTACCCTCCTTTGAAGGATCATTGGATCTTTTATTAGTGGAAGTCTTCTGCCTTGCAGAAGCACTATCCACCCCTGTGGTTTCTTGGCACCAGGGACCTTCAAATGATTGCTCATTCAAAGTTGCCATGGGGGAGGTCTTATTGATGTTACCACTTTCCTCCTCTGTACTAGCAGGAGTAGTGGCAGCCTCATCACCCATATGCTCTACCTCCTCCTCAGAGAGCACCTCCTTTGGGTTGGGAGACACCCGTGTGGTTTCCCTTTGGATATTCTCTAGGGGATAATTCTCCCTTAGAGGGCTTATAGGCTTAGTGGATAGTGGTACAAGAAGGGAAGGAGCCTTCTTTACCTATTTCCTCTTGTAAGTTTGGGTGATTGGAGAGGTTGGTTTTTTAAGAAGGGACTGGGGAATTGATTTTGAGAGGGAAGGTTGGGCTTGGCTAGCAGTGGGTTGGTCTAATGGGGGCCTTGACCCTGCTGCCATACCTTCATTGGTTTGGGACACCACCATCATTGTAGAGAACAATGGGGTGTCAACTCCTTCAGAGTCCCCAACAGATCTTCTCATATTTGAGAAAACCTTGCCTTTGGGGGGTTTAGGTACATATACCCCAACAGGTTGAGGTATATCCGTCAATTCATGAGTAATAACTTCTTGAACAAACCTGGGATACATAAAGAAGCTCTTTTTGTTTCCCATGTTTGAGACAAGATCACTGAAAATCATTTTAGAAAAATTATACTTTCTGGCAGTGGCCAAGCACACCAAAGCATAAGCAATAGTGCTGCTGAACTCACTCCATCCAGTAGTCTTTTTGGAGATACAATGCATAAGAGTATGGACAAAGAAACGCCATTGGGGTGAAAATTTTGCTTTAGAGAATTTGAAAACTCCCAATGGGCCTCCATACCCCATGCTTGTAAGATTGGAAAACAGTTCATCGTTCGGAATGGAGGTTATACCAGAGGCATCGTCTAGACGTAGACTGATGCGAATAACCTCTTCAGTAACTGTTAGTGATTGATCACAGATTCTTGTCTTGATCATCTGCACACCATTCTCAACAACAATGGTTGCATTAGCCCATAACTGCCTTTGATGCTCAATATAGATTGTAGGGGATACAATAAGAGCATGAGCAATGTGGCTTGACTTGAGGAAATCCACAATCTGATGAAATCCTGCAGCTTGCTTTGGCTTTTGTAGCATCGCAATCTCGTTGTGCTCGTCGATGAAAATCATGGATGCCATTGATCTTAGTGAAAAGCTTGCCTGAAAACTTCGAACTTGAGAGAGAAAAGGTTTTGAGCGCAAGAGAACAGTATGCAAAGAGTCGTTATGAACTTTTAGGCGGGCAAAGAGTATTTATAGTATTCGGAACATAAGCAGTATTAACCTAGAGCAGTATTAACTATTAGCAGTATTAACTAACTAGCAGTATTAACTGAAAGCAGTATTAACCACTAGCAGTATTAACTGAAAGCAGTATTAACTACTAGCAGTATTAACTGAAAGCAGTATTAACTACTAGCAGTATTAACCACTAAAAGCAGTATTAACCACTAAAAGCAGTATTAACCACTAAAAGCAGTATTAACCACTAAAAGCAGTATTAACCACTAAAAGCAGTATTAACTAACTTACTCCTTTTAAACTTGCTAAACACTGAGTACTGCTATGCATATCCTGAAACAGAAGATTAGTAACTCCAAGAATAATATACAGATATAAAACCACTTTTTGAGAAGGGGATTATTCAGAGTTGATCATTCCCACACTTGTTACCAAGAAAGTGAATCTACCCACATCAAAAGCTTTAGTGAATAGATCAGCAAACTGATTATCAGTGTGAACTTTGACAACTTGAATAAGTTTCTTTTCATTACAATCTCTTATAAAGTGATACCTGATCTCAATGTGCTTTGTCTTTGAGTGCTTGACTGGATTATTCACAATGCTAATAGCACTGCTGTTGTCAATAAAAATTGGAGTGTGTAGAAAGGTTACCCCATAATCCAACATTTGATTCTGAATCCATAAGACTTGAGAACAGCAACTTGCAGCTGCTATGTACTCTGCCTCTGTTGTAGATGTGGATACTGTGGTTTGTTTCTTGCACTGCCATGAGACTAGTCTAGCACCCAAAAACTGACATCCTCCAGAAGTAGATTTTCTGTCCAAGTTTGCCCCACCTAGATCACTGTCTGAGTATGCTATTAGGTCAAAAGGTGAGTTATGAGGATACCAAAGTCCCAATCTGGGTTGCCCTTTGAGATATCTGAATATCCTCTTAACAGCTTGAAAGTGAGATTGCTTTGGCCTAACTTGGAATCTAGCACATACACAGACTGGAAACATTATATCTGGCCTTGATGTTGTGAGATACATGAGAGAGCCAATCATGGATCTATAATGATGCACATCCATATCCTCCCCCTCAAGATCTGCTGTGATCTGCTTGTGTGTTTCCATAGGTGTGCTGGCAGGTTTTGATTTTGAGAAACCAAACTTGGTTAGAATATCCTGCACATACTTGGATTGACATATGAAAATGCCATATGACTTCTGTTGAACTTGGAGTCCAAGGAAGAAAGTAAGTTCCCCCATGGAACTCATTTTGAACCTTTGATGCATTAAATCCTCAAACTCCTTGCACATGTTGTTTCTTGTAGATCCAAAGATAATGTCATCAACATAGATTTGGATCAGCAAGATATCCTTCTTCTTTCTTTTGATAAATAGAGTCTTATCAATGACTCCTCTTTCAAAGTCATTTTCCAAGAGATAGGATGATAGAGTGTCATACCATGCTCTTGGAGCTTGATGTAGTCCATAAAGTGCTTTCTTTAATTTGTATACCCTGTCTGGATAGCTTGGGTTTTCAAACCCTGGTGGTTGACAGACATATACTTCTTCTTCAATTGAGCCATAGAGAAAAGCACTTTTTACATCCATTTGATAGACTTTGAAATTCATGTAAGAAACATAGGCTAGAAATAGTCTGATTGCTTCTATCCTAGCCACAGGTGCAAAAACTTCTTCATAATCTATACCCTCTTCTTGAGTATATCCTTGAGCCACCAGCCTTGCTTTGTTCCTTATGACAATACCTCTTTCATCTCTCTTGTTTCTGAAAATCCATTTTGTGCCAATTGCTCTGTGACCTTTAGGAAGGTCTACTAGATCCCATACATCTTGTAGCTTGAACTGTAACAGTTTCTCTTGCATTGCTTCTATCCAGCTAGATTCTTTCATAGCATCATGTGCCTTTTTAGGCTCAAGCTGTGATAGAAAACAAGAAAGCACTGTATGCTGTTGATCTTGCATTTCCTGAAGCCTGCTTTGATGTCTAGTCATCATAGGAGAAGAGATATCTCCTATTACCAGCTGTGGAGGATGATTCTTTTGAACTCTGGTGTTATGACTAGGTTCTTCATTCAGTCCAACCTCAAGATTAGATTCATGCAACTCAACTGAAGTGTTTTCAGATGCCACTTCATTATTTTCTTGAGTCTCCTCATCTCTAGTTTCTTCTTCACTCTGACTTGGTCCAGTAAATGATTCCTTTTCACAGTCTTCAACAGAATTTACTGTGGGTATGGGAAAAATCACAGATTTAGATATACTTTCTTGAACTTGTGTGATTCCTGATCCTCCACTTCCTGTTCCTGTATACTCATTACTGAAACCAAAAGAGTTAGTTAGTGAATCAATGTCAAATAGCCACTGAGGTCCAGACCCAACAGGATTTGGTGTGTTCTCATTGCATTTGACATTGTCACTTTCTTCAATTATTCTAGAAGAAGAGTTAAAAACTCTGTAAGCCTTACTCTGAGATGAATATCCAACAAGAAATCCATCATCTGCTTTGCTATCAAACTTTCCTAAGTGAGATTTGGTATTGAGAATTGTACAAGGACACCCAAAAGGTTTGAAGAAACCAATGAAGGGTTTTCTTTGATTTAAAAGCTCATATGGGGTCTTGTTCTTTTGCTTGACCACTAGAACTCTGTTTTGGACATAACAAGCAGTATTAACTGCTTCAGCCCAGAAGGTAATTGGCAATTTTGAATCAGCCAACAGAGATCTAGCAGCCTCTATTAGTGTTCTATTTCTCCTTTCAGCAACACTATTCTGTTGAGGAGTCCTAGGAGCACTATATTGCCTCTCAATACCTTTTTCTTCACAAAAGGTGTTTAGATCATGATTTTTAAACTCAGTTCCATTATATGATCTAATGAATTTTACTCTTTGATTGGTTTGGTTTTCAATTCTTAGAATAAAGGATTTGATAAGACCACTTGTTTCATCCTTAGTCCTTAGAAAATATACCCAAGTAAATCTGGAGTAATCATCAACAATAACCAAGCAGTAAGATTTCTTGCCTATACTCATAACATTTGTAGGACCAAACAAATCCATATGCAGTAACTGGAGACAAGAAGAAACAGAATTTAACTCTTTGGTCTTATGAGAAGTTTTGTGTTGTTTGCCTTTAAGACAAGCAACACAATGATCATCACATGAAAAGACTTTTGAAGGTAAACCTCTTACAAGGTTATTTTTAACAAGATTGTTCATAGTCTTGAAATTCATGTGACACATCCTTCTGTGCCATAGAGAGGATTCATCTACAGAAGCTTTTGAAACAAGACAATTTAGAGATGAATCACTATCAACATTGTCCATATCAAGACAGTAAACATTGTCCTTTCTTGGAGTTCTAAGTAGTATCATGCTTTCATCAACTACCTTGAACCCTGGAGCAAGGATCATACACTCATTATTAGTAAATAATATACTATGTTGTTTGTCACAAACCTGTGATACACTTAACAGGTTGTACTTTAATTGATCAACATAGTAGACATCCTCAAATGTCATCTTACCTTTGGTGACATTACCTTTTCCACTTATCTTACCACCAGTAAGATTATCTCCAAATGCAACATGTCCTCCATTGATATGCTTGAAATCCTGAAGGCATGACATGTTGCCTGTCATGTGCCTAGAGCAACCACTATCAACATGCCAAATGCTCTTTCCCTTGAGCGGTTGGTTGCCCTGCACATTAGATAAATCAATTAGTATGAATTAGGAACCCAAGCCAAAGTGGTCTTGGGTACCCCTTTCTCATCAAAATACTTGCATTCTTTCTTGACAAGATTTTTGAACTTTAACTCCTCATTCTTGGAGTACTTTGTTACAATAATAGGCTTGGAAATATTTTTGCTAGAAACAGTACTGGTTTTAGAAGTACTAACTGCCTTGGCAGCACTTGCATGCTTAGCAGTACTAACCTTGTTAGCAGTAGTAACTGTGTTAGCAGCAGTAACTGTGTTGGCAGTATTAACCTTTGAAGAGGTATTAACAGTATTAGCAGCATTAATATTTTCAGCAGTACTAACACTGTTAGCAGTAGTAACTGTGTTAGCAGTACTAATATTGTTAGCAGTACTAACACTGTTAGTACTTCTAGGTACCCACATTTTGACACTTTCTTTTAAAATCTTTTTCTTTAAAGTGCCTTTACTTTCAACAGATTTCTTTATCACATGTTTCTGTCCAGCCTTCCTATAACCAACAAGTTTTTGCACACATCTTTGAAAGTTCATCTGTTGGTTAATAGGGTTAAAGTAACAATACTTAGCCAAATGATTCAACTTGCCACATATAAAACAAGGTTTTGGTCTATTGATTTTATTCAGATCAACTCCTTGTTTCTGAGCCCATTGATTATTCCTGTTTCTTTGATTTCCTCTTTTTAGACCAGAATTTAGGCTCTTGGCTTTATTGCAATCACACTGTTTACAAGATTCAGGATTCACAACTGTGGTTTGTTTGTAATGGACCTTGTTATCCTTTCCTTTAGTCTTCTCTATCTCCTTGGATTTGACCCAAATTTTCCCACATCCCTCATTGGTGATAATATTGTTTTCTAATGGTATCTTTTTACTCACAGTATTATCCTTGTTCTCACTGGCTTCTTTCTCAGTCAAATCCTTAACTACTACCTCATCCAAAGGATCTATCTTAAAAGCTTCTTCAGACAAGTCCTTTTTCTCCTTAGTTTCTAACAGGTCTGATGTAGGATAGATATAGTTGTTATTGTAAGGAGGGGGTGTATTGTTGTATCCAATACCAGGCTTCATCTTATCATGAATCTGAGCCTTTAGAAGAGAATCCATTGCTTTTGAAGCATAAGAAAACTTTTCTATGTCAAGCTTAACTTTTGACAGTTCCTCTTTCAGCCTATCATTCTCTTCTAATGACTTAGACAGTTTGGTTTCTAACTCATTCTTTTCCCACTTCCAATAGTTTGTGTCATAAGAGTGTTGAAGTTCATTAGCTTGAAAGCCTTTGATTTGCTCTTCAAATCTCACTACTATTAACACATAATCTCTTCTGTCTTTTTCTAATCTTTTGAGGTCATCACACATACTTTGATTGTGATCCCTGTATCTTGTAACAGTGTCAATGCAAGATTTAGTGCAAAAATTAGAACTTACCTCAGTAGGGAGATCAGACACTTCTGCCATAAGAGCTTGGTTCTGAATGGCTTCCTCAGCTTGATCACTCCAGTCAAATCCCATTCCTTGTTGAGAAACAAGGGCTTGAGAAGGATTCTTGTTCTGATTGTATCCTCCATTCTGAGCTTGTTGGTGGTTATTGTTTGGAACAACACTCCTGCATTCTCTAGCAAAGTGTCCTTTCTTGTGACACTTATAACATTCCACCTTGGTTTTGTCAAAACCAGCTCCATCTTCTCTTCTTTGAGAGAAGTTATTTCTTCCAGTTCTTTTAATGAACTTTTTCACCCTCATGGATAACATGGCCATCTGCCATTTAATATCCATCTCCTCCAGATCATCAGGGTGAATTTGATCAAGATCATCATTAATCAGAGAATTGCTGCTATGACTGGACAAAAAGGCTTCAAAGATAGTTTCAGTGCCTTTTTCTGAACTTACTCCACTGGCAGTACTAACTGCTTCAGGGTTAGCAGTAGTATCAGTGGATGCTGAAAGAAGTGCAGCATTGTGAATATAACCAGAGGGCTTCTTCTTGGTTTCTACCTCAGTTTCAAAAACTCTTAGATCATTGTATAGATCATCAAGTTCTTTCTCTTCCAGATTGTCACTCTGTCTATATGAGACAGTGTACATAGTCCATTCATCCCCAAGAGATCTGAGGAACTTTCTGTTGATATCATCTTGTTCCATCTTCACCCCTACAGTAGCCAGTTCACCTATGAGTTTATTGAACCTATCAAAAGTTTGAGTCATAGACTCATTCTTTGTGGAAGTGAAGTTCTCATACTGCTGCTTTAGAACATCTCTTTGATTTCTTTTGATGCTCTTAGTTCCAGCAAATCTTTTCTCTAGAGCATTCCAGAGAATCTGAGCATCAGTGCAGTTGCAAAATTGATGCTGATATTCATTGGGAATGGCCAAGAGCAGAGTGCTCAAGGCCTTCATCTCTAACTGTCTGATCTTCCTCTCACCATCTGTCTTTGGTGGAGGTCTTTTCCCATATGGTCCTATCCTTCCAGCTTCAGAAGGACCATTCTCAATGATATCCCACATTGAGTAGTCAGTGAGAAGAATATATTATCTGATTCTGATCTTCCACATGTCAAACTCACTTGGTTTGAGCATTGGAACCTTAGAAACCAAAGTACTGCTTGATTCTGTAAGATTTTCCATGATGAATAACTGTTTCTGAGAGAGTTAAGCTCTGATACCACTTGTCAGGATCGAATTCTCAACAAGAATTAATTCTCAGAAACAATATCAAAGAAGTTTGCGGAATAACACTTTGATATTCAATAAAATAGTAAATCAATACAGAAAAGATGAATAATAAACTGTAAACTTGTATTGAATGCTTTGAAGTTACAAGATTACACACTCAACCTCAATATTGATGAACAGGCTCACCAATACGAATTCTACTTCTCTAGAATTAGGATCTATGCCTTGAGGTTGATTTTCTCTCTAATTGAATGAATAATAAAACAAAAGTTAACTCATTATTCTAAACTATACAATATATATACTGAATACAAAGATAATTACAATAAATAAAATATCTTCAGTATATCTTCCATGTATATCTCTAAGCTTCCATGTATATCCTTTCATACGAATCTTCATCATATAAGCAGTATTAATCTTCAGCAGCATTAAATTCCTTCTAGCAGCATTAACTACTAAGCAGCACTAACCACTAGCAGTACTAACTAGCTAAGCAGTACTAACTTTGTTCAAGCAGCACTAACTATGACTAGCAGTATTAATAGTACTAGCAGTAGTAACACTCAGCAGTATTAACCTTTAAGTCTTCTAGCAGTAGTAACTTTGAACCAGCAGTATTAACCATACTTGATGAATTCTTCAGTTCCCAACATGAATGGGGCCACCCGTGATGTTATTGGATTTCACCACATATCCCGATCCTAGTTCCCATGCCATGCCAGACATCACAATCCTCAGACCGTTTGTTGCCCCTTGCCATACTCCGTCGAGTTCCACCCCAAGGTCTTATGGACATGGATGCCTATCCAATCTAGACGAGTTTCAACTCAGCGGCTCGAGCCACCTATTGCCTACTCGCTAGCAAACCCAAGCGGTCACTAAGTGTAACCCAAAACCTCAGGCCTTACAAAACAGATAGACTTACGTGCCTATGGATCCATTACGACACTGTCTAACATTACATGACTCCAAATGAATGACCAAAGCACCCAAAGCATGTAACTCACCAATGACACGAATTAAGCGCCATCATACTCAAAACCCACGACGGTTATAAATCCGGAGAAATGTCCACACGACTCATTTAGTCAAAACCGAGCCAAAGGCCCAACACTTTACGTAAATACCCAAATAAAAACCGATATAAATATTGGAACCCGTTTGACCGTCTAATATGCAAACACGACCAAAAATATAAATAAATAAAATCTCATCGTTGGTTGAGACAAACCATTTTCCCAAATGAACTCATACCCTTATGTTTTCAAAATGCCTCATAACACAATAATATGCATTTCTGAAAAGGTTTATAAAATTAAATACACAAAATGACCCTTACGTCAATTGAACTCCAATTATATATGTAAAATCATCAAGTAAACATTTCAATATGATTTATTTACCGAAATACCCAAAGATCCCAAAAATGGGTATCTCAACATGCTTATAAAACTAAACATTTTAAAATAACTAAAACTTATCAACAGTTAACAATTTGAGGTAAAACACAAACAGTTTAAAATAAACATTTTGGCATGTACACCGTTTTCATAATTCAACTTGAACTCACGCTCCTCGATTTCTCTAGTTAAACTATCGTCATCCAGATGCTCAACATCTTAAGGCAAAGATCACGGACTTCATAGGTTCACCTTACAATTTCTCCTCGAATACATCGATTCAAAAGTCTATGGTTCTAATCCAACCAATTAATCCGACTCAAAGCTGTCCACTTAATGCAATCACCATACTTACCGTCAATCCAAGTAACGAATACTAAAATCATTAACTTTTTCTAATAGTTACCCATTCAGAAACTTTCTTACCACCCCAACGGTCGACATACCAAGGCAGTTCACGCAAGCACGAGAATGAATAAGGAGGAGATTAACAGAATTGAACACGAAGGAAATGTATTACTACATCTACCAAATATCATAACATTAGTAAACCAAGCACAAGAGAACGTACTACTACATTACCAATTGTCACAGTAACGGCACTTCAAGCACCATCACGTATAAATATCCTCATAATAACATTAGCTAGGTGAGATTATGAACATATAATACATAAAGGTTCTCGTTACCATCGCCACAACGCTTGATAACCATAGTTTCCGTCGACTCTAAGACTAACCCATCTTAGAAATTCTACCCAACTCACAAATCATTGCCTAACGTACTCAGTCTAAGTCTAGACATCTTACATTCATGCCTAGTTCACTTAAACTAGAGATCTGATACCAACTTGTAACACCCTAAAAATAGGGATAGCAAAAATACGAAAAAAACGGACATGCGGTATATAAAATTGCCAAAGAAAGAGCCTCCCAACAATGGGGACAATACACAAACCTGTTTAAATACAGTCGTAATTAAACGGACAATAAATAACAACTAACTAATCTAATTTCCATTACTAGAAAAGATATTACAAATAAGAGTGTCATTTATAGACCCAAAGGTTCTCCTACCAAAAGTAATTCCAAATGCAATATTCCCAAATCTCTTAGTCAAGCACTATGCCAGCTTAGAATCGATGTCGCTAAAACCTGAGATACACATCGACACCAAACAAGTGTTAGGCCAAAAAGCCTAGTGAGTTGAATGATAACAAGCATGCATGAACAGTCATAAATTCTTATCAGCAGTTAACCAGTGTCCAATATATGAGGAGTCATTAAGGGAGACCCAAAGCACCAATCAAGCCCACCCCAATAGTCGATATACCTTGATGCCCTTAACAAGGAACACCCGCAAGGCTTGGCACACCCGAAGACTACTCCAACAGGAAAATTCCCCGAGTGGCGGAGGTCTAGGCACATACCATCACGGTGGTGCCCAAGACTACATCCTCCTTGTGAACTGACTTGGTTCGTCCAACATAATGCATATAGGAGGTCCTTTAGGTGTATTTCAACCCAACATATTTCCATACCGACTACGGGTATAATATTACCATCCTATCCTCATGAAGTCTAACAAAAGACCCAAATGACAATTATATTCATTATGCATATAAATATGACACCAAAGTGGTATTCCAATAATATATCATCATATTATACCAAACATGTATTCCTTAATCATGTCAAATACCCATTGTGGGCACACATAATGTAAATACCAAATAATTACACGAAGAGAGTAAATCATGGGATGATACTTCTAATACATATATCTCACATAATCTCATGAAAATACCATCAATTACTTAAACTCATAGAGATGAACATTTTGAGCAAATATGTGATAATAACAACAAATAAGCAAATATGATGTGTATCCAGTTTTAACAAAAGCTTAGTAAACTCACCTTGCTAGATTTAGACTAAATCTAGATTTTACCCACTTATAGATTTCCTTGAAGAAACTTGGTTCTTCAAACCAAATCTTCCAAAACCACTTAGGTTTTGATGAAAACCTAGAAAACCCAAAAATTCTTGAAGATGGAGGTGATGATGATGAACTCTTGACCTTTGCTTCCAATCCACCACCAAATACTCTTGAATATTCCTAAAACTAACAATCTATCCTTGAAATGCTCTCAAATATGAAACCATAGCAAGTTGAATCGCCAAAAACGGAGTTGAAATGAGAGAGTTATGAAGAAATGAAGAATGAGGCTGAAAATCGTGATTTATGCACTCTGATACTCCAGGCTATTGTGTCAGGCTATAGTGACAATGTCATAATCGCCGGGCACAATCGCTGAGATTATACCGAGAGTGTTTGGACTCTGGCGATTGTGACAGGCTATAGTGATAGTGTCACAATCGTCGGGCACTATAGCCGAGCACGTACCGAACACTGTTTTGGCCATAACTTCTTCGTTTTAGCTCCGATTTCGCTCCGGAAAGAACCGTTGGACTCGTAATTGAATTCTTCATATATCTAAACTATAAAATCAAGGATTCAAGCCCAGAATCAAATATCTTATTTTTCCTTAATATATCGGTTCATGTATTAACTTGAATTGATACCTCTCGGAAAATCAGGGTGTTACAAGAATTCATACCCATAGTACCAGACATGATCTACTCCATGAGCTCCTGATTGCGACGCATCAGTTCCATGAGATCAGGTGAGGAGACTGGAGAAACCTCGTTATCAGCGAGAGTAGACCCAACAATAGCATGAGTCCGGTTCTGAGGGCCAGTGTGCTTTGAGTTCTTGGGGCAGTCAGAGTCATAGTGGCGCGGATGAGTGATGCCACATAGACGACACTTGCGAATAGGACAATCAAAGAGAAGATGAGCAGTAGAATGGCAAAAGGCACACTCAGATGTGTTCGTCTTTCCCACAGATTTGGAATGGTTGTTGTTGGTCCATTTACCTTTGGACTTGGGATGAGACGTGTAGAGAACGCTATCAGTAGTGGGCATCGGTGAACGCATGTGAAGACGGGTTTCTTCACTTGACAATTCTGATATCGCTTCTTCAAGAGTAGGTAGTGGCTGCCTATGAAGAAGAGAAGCACAAACATTCTCAAATTTATCAGTAAGACCCATCAGAATGGTGATCAAATGTAGCTGGTTGAAGTAGGCTGTGAATTGTTGAGTTGTTTCATCAAAGATTTGTGGAGCTCCAAGACTTATATGATCTCTGAGAGACTTCATTTCAGAGATATAAGGGTTTACGAATTGATCAGGAAGCTGACGTTTGTTCTGAAAGGTGGTCCACAGTTGATACTGATGAGATAGGCCCGATGATATGTACCGCTTGGCGAGAAAATCCCAGAGACTTTTGGCGGTAACATAGCCAAGAAACTGTTGGTTGATCTCAGGAGTAGTGGAGGCATTAATGAAACCCAGAATACAAGCATTATTGATGTCCCACTCATTCATGCATTTTGCAAAATCAACAGCATTCTCAATTGCTTCCTGAACTGGAAGTTTGGATGCACCAGTAACATAGGTGTAAAGCCCATGGGATTTTAGCAGAATTGTCATACGGTGATGCCACAGGATGTAGTTGCTACCATTGAAGACAACCGAGATGGGATTTGAGTGACTGAGATTGGCATCCATGGATGTGACGAGAAACTGTTCACTAAGAGTGGTAGGGTGTGCGACCGGTAGTATCGACCGGTAGGATGTGACGGAATCGACCGGTAGGATGTGTGACCGGTAGTATCGACCGGTAGGGTATGCGACCGGTATGGACCGGTGGTAGTGTGCGACCGGTACGGTGTTATCGACCGGTGTTGACCGGTATGGTGTTATCGACCGGTATGTTCCGGTCGATGCTTGATTCGACCGATGTATCGAAGTGCTTGATTCGACCGATATATCGACCGATGTATCAACAGAAGATGTATCGACTGATGTTATCAAGGAGATGTATCGACCGATATTCCCGTGCGATTGGAGGTGGCAGACGGCGATGAGAGCCAGGAAGAGCAGCGACTGCGATGAGGGACAGAGAGGGTGGCGACGGCTAGGGATTATAGAAGGTTGTCTGTGGCTAGGTTTTCGGTTGTCGGCGGCGAAAGAAGGATGGTGACGATGAGAGTGAGGAAGAAAGCAAACATACAGCTCTTATACCATGTTAGAAGATGATGATGAATGAAAGAGACAATGAAATATGTTGAAGGCTTGAGTCTTCGATATATTGATTGTGAGAATAAGCTTACAATATGACAAAATAATAATGAGAAATTAACCTAGACTAGAAGATACATGGTACTTATACAGAGACTATATGAGCCTGGGCCTTATACACACATGGTCCCGGGCCTTATACACAAATATATATTAACACTCTCTACCCATCAATCTCTCCATCCTCTCTCTATAAACCCTCAAATTTCATCTCAAAACCTCAAAAATTCTCCTTAAATCTTGGTGTTCTTGAAGATTGGTTGTTAAAAATGGAACTAGGGGCTCAATATAACGTATGTTCATGGTTAATTTTGTTGATTACATCAATTTTGGGTCAAATGGGTTAAAATCCTAAGTTTATCTATGATCATAGGTTGAAGATTGAGGAATTGAGGTGGAAATTCTTCAAGTTTGGTGTTGTTAGAAATGACAGAATCCTTGTGGTAAGTTTAACAATTTGTATAAAATCAACCATTTGTCCAAATGAGGTGTTCTTTATATCGACAGAAAGGTCTATGAGTGTAGTTTAACTTTGTATTTAGACTAAAGTCTAGTTCGGAGTTTAAGTGACTCGAAACCATTGATTTTCCAGAACTGTTCTGCACACACTCGAAATTGCGCACTGTTGGTATTAATTCTGTAGAAAATAGAGCAGAGCTCCAATTAATGTGAATCTAATTTTTGTGAAATCCTAAGAGTATTATTCATAACTTTCATGTTTACAAGAAAATTTGGTTGAGCCTCTAAGAATGATAAAAAGGCTTAAACTTTAAGTGTACAAAAGTTGTTAGCTACTATTTGAGTGTGTAAATTTGGATTTTTGCAAATGTGGTTTAAGGCCCTAAGAATTGTGTTAAGTGTTTATTAAGTGTCCTAGGGGTACTGTAAGCATGTTTGAAGGTTCATAGAATATTTTTAAAATGAAAGGGCTTGTAGGAACTTGAAATTGATAAGAATTGTTACCGAAAACCATCTAAAAGCATTTTATTAATAAGTGTAGGTAAACCGGAAGGAGAAAACCCTTCACAGGCATCAAGTTTCGTGTGATAGTCTCTAAAACACCTCCAAGGTACGAATATCTAATTCGTTCCAATACGTGGGTAATCAATTGTTGCGATTATCCATTCCGTGAAATCTTAATCATGATATACATTTTCAAAATTTGGAGATTACCAAGTTGTTATCCATAATTATTTTGTGTTCTATTTGATGTTTTGCTTTAATGATTTGAGTCCTTGAGAACTTCGACCCATCATCGGTATATTTTAAGATCCATTGTCGATTTATGATTTGGAATCCTCAATGGTTTTATTAAACTTGTTATCAAATGTTTAATTATTAATTTGATTATTTGAGCATGAAACTATTGGATTTAACTCTGAATAGGCTCAATACTCGGGGAACGGGTGTTGAGACGCCTCCATGATGGCTAAAATAGTCATGGCATTCTCGTGAAGGCTATGGCTGAGCATATAGAGAACGTTGGATGCATCCTTAGAACTTAATACCAATTATGTTAGTTACCGGATAGAACCGAATACCAATTATGTTGGTTACCGGATAAAGCCGAATACCAGATACCTTGGGTTACCGGGGAATGAGGTGGTGTAGTGCCCAACACTTCCATTCCATTATGACGCCTGTTTGGACTGATCATTCATCGGGTACAACGTATCTTAATGATACAGATGTCTATCTTGCCTTGAACTTTACTTATATGAGTTATATATATATATTTTTTAAAATCTACACTAAAATCGCTTCAACTCTATATCGTAAGGTTTCTTTTCAGTTACATACTTCTTATTTGGTATTTCCTTGTGTTATTATTCGTTCACTGGGCAATTGTTGGTGATTTTAGTGAAATCATCGGTCATTTTGTGTAATTGGATTCACATGATAATAATGGGGTTTTATATATGCTATAACACGATTTAGGAGGTGTGGAGAGCACACTCGTGTAAGCTATCTATGACCCGGGATTGTTGGACGTCTGTTTGGTGCGTGGGATAAAACAGTGACTCACGCGGGTTGTGTCGCGGGTTAACCCGCGCGGCTACCCGCGTGATGACTGGTGCGTGGAATAAAACAGCGGCTCACGCGGGTTGTGCCGCGGGTTAACCTGCGTGGCTACCCGCATGATGCACTGGTGCGTGGGTCGAAACAGTGACTCATGCGGGTTGTGTCGCGGGTGAACCCGCGTGGCGCACTGTTACAGATTCAGATCTGTAACCCCCAAATTTCTTTTTGTAACCCCCAATCCACTCATAACCACCAGTTAATTTTGTCCACAATCAATCTCATTAATGGGAATATTATTATCATTAATAATATGGCATCGGTTACAATTCTCTTGGTGTTTAAATAGGATCGTTTTCTGCCTAAAACGAGACCGGTGAATGGAGATTATCCTCGAGTGAATTTCGTGATACCCAGGCAGAATAGGGTCGAAATATCACTTAAGGAAAGCGAGCTCTCACGCGATCTCAGATTCATATCCAAGTTCAGATCACTCTCTCTTCTCTCCCTCTACCCATCGATTTCTGCACCGCACAATCCCCAACAATCTTAAGTGATATTTACTTTGTGAGAGATGGCGAGTGATCAATCCGTGAGAGACATGACGACCAAGTTCACGAAGCTGGAGAAGTTCGGAGGCGTTGACTTTCGGCGATGGCAAAAGAAGATGCACTTCTTATTGACCACGTTGAAGGTCGTGTATGTGTTGAGTACGCCGATGACGGAAGTAATGGAGGACAAAACGTTGGAGATGACACGACGTCGTGGCAAATGGGAAAACGATGACTACATATGTCGCAGCCACATCTTGAACGATATGTGTGACTCCCTCTTCGATATCTATCAAAACGTTGAATTCGCTAAAGAGCTATGCGACTCTCTTGAGTCCAAATACATGGCGGAGGATGTTTCTAGTAAGAAGTTCCTCGTGAGTAATTTTAATAATTACAAAATGGTGGACTCAAGGCCTGTGATGGAGCAATATAATGAGCTCCTACGCATTTTAGGCCAATATGCTTAACACGACAAATCCATCTCTGTATCGAGCACAATTGATAAATTGCCTCCCTCTTGGAAATACTTCAAACATATGTTGAAACACAAGAAGGAAGAGTTGTCTCTTGTACAACTCGGTAGTCACTTATGCATAGAGGAATCTCTTCGGGCGCAAGAGGGTGAGAAACCTAAGATGAAAGAGGTTTCTGCACCTTCTGTGAACATGGTGGAAGAGGGAAGATCCAAAAATTTCAAGGGAAAACGTAAGTTCAATGAAGCCAAGAAAGGTCCCAACAAAAAGGTTAAATTAACATGTTGGACTTGTGAGATGACCGACCATCTCAAGCGGGATTGTCGAGTTGTCAAGAATAAGAATAGAGCAAACTCAAGTGGTGGTGGGAAAAGATCCAATGATTAGAACCCACGGCAAGGTCAGTTTCTTGACTTTGGTGTTAACTCAAATTTTAATTATGTACCACTAATATCCAAATCATTTTATGTGCAGGATGATGATGATGCTTGGTGGATTGACATGGGTGCATCGAGTCATGTGTGCAAGGATCGACGTTGGTTCTCCTCTTTGGAACCGGTTGAAGACGGATCCGTGCTACACATGGGGAATGAGTCAAATGCTCCCATTCTTGGACGTGGCTTAGTTAGACTAGAATTTAGCTCTAATAAAGTAATTGAACTTTTAGACGTTTTGCTTGTACCACAATTTCGAAATAATTTGGTTTCCAGTAGTACCTTGAATAAGTTAGGATATAGGCAAGTTTTTGAGTCCAGAAAGTTTACCTTGTCAAAAGGTGGCTCTTTTGTAGGATTTGGTTATTTAAATAATAATATGTTTATGTTAAGTTTGAATAAAAAGGATTGTGTTTCTAATTCCGTTTATATTGCAAATGAGAATTGTGTTGATTATTTTTTATGGCATGCAAGGCTTGGTCATGTTAATTTTAAAAGAATGGTTGAAATGTCAAAAGACGGTCTTATTCCGGCTTTTGACGTTAAAACCGAAAAATGTAAAACCTGCATGTTGACAAAGATCACTAGACAACCTTTTCCTAATGTGAAAAGAGATTCTTCGGTGCTTGAATTAATTCATAGTGATCTTTTTGATTTGCATTCAACTCCGTCTTTTGGTAATAAAAAGTACGTTGTTACTTTTATTGACGACGCTTCACGGTTTTGTTATATTTATTTGTTACACTCAAAATATGAAGCGTTGGATAAATTTAAAATTTATAAAACGGAGATTGAATTGCACATGAATAGTTTAATTAAATGTTTACGCACCGATCGTGGTGGGGAATATTACGACCCCATGTTTTTCCAATCCGTAGGAATTATTCATGAAACTACGGCTCCTTATACACCACAACAAAATGGTGTGGCGGAACGGAAAAATAGAGTTCTCAAAGAAATGGTGAACTCTATGTTATCCTACTCGGGATTGAGTGATGGATTTTGGGATGAAGCCATGTTAACGACTTGTTATTTATTAAATCGAGTTCCCAATAAAAGGAACAAGATTACCCCATATGAACTTTGGTTCAAGAAAAGGCCTAACTTGAATTATATTCGAGTTTGGGGTTGTCGAGCGGTTGTTCGACTACTCGAACCCAAAAGGAAAACCTTGGGTGAAAAAGGTATTGAATGCATCTTTGTTGGATATGCCGAGCATTCCAAGGCATATAGGTTCTATGTTATTGAACCTAATGATTCTATAGCGACTCACACCGTTATAGAATCGAGAGATGCATTATTTGATGAGACTAGATTCTCTTCAATACCTAGGTCGAAGGATCTTGTTCCAAATACTAGTGTAACTAGTGAGGTTGAAGAACAAGCAATTGTTCCAACCAAATCTCCGATGCTTCGAAGGAGCAAAAGAGGAAGGATTGAAAAATCATTTGGTCCCGATTTCCAAGTATACTTGGTAGAAGGATCAAGAGATGAAATTGGATCACAATTCTCGTACTGTTATAGTATTGAGGAAGATCCAAAATCATTTGATGAGGCTATGAAGTCTCAAGATATTGCTTTATGGAAAGAAGTAATAAATGATGAGATGGATTCCATCATGGGGAATAATACTTGGGTATTATCGGACTTGGCCCCGGGTTGTAAACCATTGGGATGCAAGTGGATCTTCAAAAGGAAGATGAAAGCCGATGGATCAATCGACAAGTTCAAAGCTCGATCAGTAATCCAAGGATTTAGGCAACAGGAAGGCATCGATTATTTTGATACCTATGCTCCGGTTGCAAGAATCTCCACAATTAGATTGTTGATAGCCTTAGGAGCTATCCACAATTTAGTGATTCACCAAATGGATGTCAAAACGGCATTCTTGAATGGTGACTTGGAGGAATAAGTTTACATGAAGCAACCGGAAGGTTTTGTTATGCCCGGAATGGAGCATAAGGTATGTAAACTTGTAAAATCATTGTATAGGCTTAAACAAGCACCCAAACAATGGCATCAAAAATTTGATGAGGTTATCTTGTCCAACGGTTTTATGTTAAACCAAGCGGACAAGTGTGTATATAGCAAATTTGACACTTCCAGAAACGGAGTAATCATTTGCTTATATGTTGATGACATGTTGATCTTTGGCACCGACCAAAATCAAATTGATAAAACCAAAGAGTTTTTGTCATCAAGATTCTCCATGAAAGATATGGGGGAAGCAGAGGTGATCCTTGGAATAAGGATCAAGCGTGAGAACAAAGGGATTGCAATTACGCAATCTCATTACATTGAGAAAGTATTAAAGAAATTTAATTGCTTTTATTGTTCTCCGGTGAGTACTCCATTTGATCCGAGTGTGAAGCTTATGCCCAATTCGGGTGAAGCGGTGTCACAACTCGAGTACTCAAAGGCTATTGGATGCTTGATGTATGCCATGACAAGAACTAGGCCGGATATCGCTTTTGCCGTAGGCAAGTTGAGTAGGTATACTAGTAATCCTAGTATACATCATTGTTGAGTCATCTAAGATTTGAAGATAACCTCTCCTTTAGTTTTTGTTTACTCTTCTGTAAATGATTGTACATCTTAGAATTAGTATGGTTCTTTGTAATAGCTTAGTTATGGTTAAACAGATCGGTGAGTCGAAGACAAACTGAAATCAACATGAAGGAAGTCTACAATGCGGATTGAGATGAACTTCAAAGTGAACTAAGCCTGGCCTGCCGATTCCTATTTGGCAGATCATCCCTATGCTGATTTCTATTCGGCAAATCACCCCATGCCGATTTCCTATTCGGCACATTCTTTCTTTGTTGTCGAGTCTCCTTTGCTCGGCACAACCCTCATTTGCCGAACTCCTTGTTCGGCATCCCTTGCCATTCTTCGGCAGTTTCCTTTCTTGCAGATTGCTTCTTTATCTGTAAGATCATTTATGTCAAACCCTCATGATTTGACATACTTCCTCATTCCCAATGTTCTTCTGACAATGGGAATGGAAGCTTCCTTCTCTTAGAAGATATTCACCCAAGTTCTGAAATGATGGAGACTTTCTCCAAAAGATCAGAAAAAGGACATGTACCAAATATATTTTATTGAGGTGTTGTCTTATCAAGGTACAAAAGTCTACTTTGCTTCATTATAAGTCACATCAAGATCTTATTGCTTTTGCAAGAAGATATTTGGTATCCAATACCAAGATGACAAGTGTCATTTGCATTTAATGCACATGGTGGTATTTAAAGGTGAAGATCGTCTCATTGCAACCCAACCCTTTTTGAAGAGATTTCTAAGTGCTCAAGAAAAGTTGGCAACCTCTCTCTCTCTCAAGAACTTCATAGCTTTGATCTTTGTATTTTCAAGTTGTGTTTAGTTTTCTAGTTTCTAAGTGAAAGATTGTTAGAATAGATTTATTTGTTCTTTTCCGCAACAATCTTAAAAGTTTTCTACGTATAATTCTTGATATTTATATCAATAAAGAATTAAAATTAAGTGAAATTTTTGTGTATTGTATTCAACCCCCCCCTTCTACAATACTTGTTTTGCTATCTCGGGACCAACAAGTGGTATCAGAGCGGTTGATTTAACTTGATAAATCAGATCCGTGATGGCATCTTCGTCAAAAGTTGATCCTTCTTCTTTTTCTTCTCAATCTGATAATGGCTCTATGGTCAAACCTCCTTGGTTTAATGCTAACAACTTTTCTCTCTGGAAAAGTAGAATGATGCTTTTCCTAGAAGGAGCTGACAGTCGTTATCTGACTGTTCTTCGTGAGGGACCTATTGTTTCTAAAAGTCTGGGCTCGCTTTGAGACCCAAAAACCTCGTTCTGACTTAAGAGATAAAGATGTTGTTTTTGGTGATTCTGATGATTCTTCGGATGAAGAACGAACTTCTGCTACTGGGAGGTATATCCTCAAAAATCCCAGAAAATACAATGATGATGACAAGCGTCTCTTTGCTCTTGACTCTAGAGTCAGAGCCATCATTGCTCTCTCCCTCCCTGATGAGGTGTATCACTCCTTGGTGAATTTTTCTACTGCCAAGGAAATGTGGTCTACCTTATGCATTTTGTATGAGGGAACAGATGAGGTTAAAAAGAGCAAAAAGATTGCTCTTGTCAGAAAGTACGAGCTCTTTTCTCATGAAAAGGGAGAGTATCTTTCTGATTACTACAATCGTTTTAACAACCTTCTTAATGACCTTAAGCTCTTGGGTAGAGGGTATGACAATGAGGAAGTTTTATGCAAGTTTATGGATGGTCTTCCTGACTTTTGGGAAAATATTTGTACCTGCATCAAGACAACCAAGGATCTTGATAATCTTTCCCTTACTGTTCTTTATGGATATCTCTTTAACTATGAACAAACTTTGATCGAAAGGAAGATTGTCATAAAAGAGATAAGAAGCTCATCTATGGATCTTATCAGTGACTCTTTCAAGAAATCTGTGTGCATTCCTAGAATAACCTATCCCTCCGATTCTGACCATAATAGTCAAGAGGAACCTAATGATCCTTCAGAAGCCTATCTTAGTGAGGCTGGTGATGAAGGTGAGGAAACTTCCAGTGACCTTCATTTTTCTTCTAGAAAATCTAAGTTTGGCCGAAAATCTTCTTCTATCTCAAAATTCTCTCCCTCCGATAAAGCAAATGAGGAATGTTATGCTTGTGGCAAGAAAGGCCACTTTGCCTCTGAGTGTAGGAGCAATTCTCCAGGAAGATCTAAAACTACCTTTTCCAACCAAAATTCCTCTAAGTTAAGAAGAATGAGACCTGACTTTGCCAACAGGTCTCACTCTCGAAATTTTTCCTCATCTTCTTTCAAAGAGAGTACCGACCGTGTTGAAAAATACAAGGCCAAATACAAGAGAGAGAAGAAGAGAAATGAATCTTTGCTTAGAAAGGGAAAAGGTCAAATGACTGAAACCCATGACTAGGTAGATGAATCAACTTCAGAAAGCGAGAATGACATCTCCAACATTTGCCTTATGGCAAAAATAAATGATATAGAAGATCCTGAAGGACATGCATCCTCCACCGCTTTAGTCTCTGCTGAGTGTTCCTCTTTTCCTCTCAAGTACATTCCTTTCATTCTCTTATTGTTTCTGAAAAGATTGAGGCCTTTGCCTCCTTAACCATTGATTTCTATAGTGAAAATGATGTTAAGAAAAAGGTTTAAAATCTTTCTCCTCTCAACTTCAAATGTGTCTTTCTTAACTGAAACATTTTGATAAATCAAAGTTGAACTTAAAGATTTGAAAATCATCAATTTTCTGGTCTTGGATTTGGAAAAATGGATTTTGATCCCTCTTTTGTTCTAAGTGTTGTTCAAGCTTCTTCTCCTTCTTCTTCCAAAAATGAACCTCTTATTCTTCCTACAAAGTTCATTCCCAGATCTGCGCACTTTAAGAAGTCCAAATCTAAAGATATCTCTACCTTTCCTCTCCCTTCCTCTGAAAAAGGAATCTTTGGACCAAAACCATGACTTTCACCTTCCACCTCTAAATCTTTCAAAGTCAATGTTAAGGGCAAAGACAAAGATCTGGGTCAGAAATCAAAGAAAACTTTTATTTATAAAAAATGTTATAATTGTGGTGACACCTTTCATCTAGCAAATGTTTGTCTAAAATATTGCATTGAAATAAAGAATCTTGATAACTATTCTTCTTCTTCTAACCTTAAAGGACCCACTTCAAAATGGGTACCAAAGAAATGATTTCTCTGTGATTGCAGGTGTTTGAGAATCAACAAATCTTATGAAGAAATTTTTCGTAGGATATTCTCTCTCTTCAAAGACATCTTTCCTCAAAATTGTGACCTACCTTTCTTCTCATTCTCCTAAAAAGGATCCTCTCCTTTCTAAAGGAAAATCTGTTGTTGTTGACCTTCCCAACAAAAGAAAGATTACACCTTCTTCAAAAGGTCTATGGGCATCATCAAACATGGTATCTCGATAGTGGATGCTCACGACATGACCGGGAACAAATCTCTTCTTCTAGACTTTGTGAAAGAAAAGGGACCAACTGTAACTTTTGGTGATAACTCTCGTGGTTCCACTAAAGGTTATGGAACTCTTTCTAACGGTTCCATTACTTTTAACAAAGTTTCCTATGTGGAGGGACTGATGCATAATCTATTAAGCATTAGTCAACTATGTGACTTAGGATACTATGTGATTTTCAGAGAAAATTGCCTCATTACCGATAAAAGCTTTCACACTGTCCTCTCTGGCTTTAGAAAGGACAGTGTATACGTCATCAATATGAGTGTCAAAACATCTGAAAATGAAAGAATCTGTTTCATATTTGAAGACTCTGACAAGAAGAACTGGCTCTGGCATAAACGTCTTTCTCATCTTACCTTCAAAACATTGAATGCTCTCTCCAACAAAGAGCTTGTTGTCGTCTTGCCGAAAATCTCTTTCTCAAAAGAGAAGCTATGTGCAGCGTGTGAGAAAGGAAAACTGACAAAATCTTCTTTCAAATCAAAACAATGTTTCTCTATCTCTACCCCTCTACAGATGCTGCATATGGATCTTTGTGGGCATGTCAGCACACTCATCCTAGGTGGAAAAAGGTACATTCTTGTCATTATTGATGAATACACACGTTACACTTGGGTATTCTTTCTCAGGTACAAAAGTGATACACCTGAACAAATCATCAACTTTATCAAGAAATCTGAAGTCCTCAATGGTCAACTAGTCAGATCTATCAGAAGTGACAATGGAACCGAATTCAGAAATGCTACCTTGGATGCCTTTCTCTGTGACAAAGGTATTTCTCAAAACTTTGCAGCAGTAAGGACTCTACAACAAAATGGTGTTGTGCAAAGGAAGAATCGTACGCTATGTGAAACTACAAGATCCATGCTTAGTGAATCAAATCTACCAACCTATTTTAGGGCTGAGGCTGTAAATACAGCTTGTTTCACTCAAAATCAGTCTATCATTGTGAAAAGACACAACAAGACTTCCTATGAAGTCTTTTATAGCCGAAAACCAAACATTGGTTTTCTTCATGTTTTCGGTTGTCTGTGTTTTATCTTGAATGATCGAGATCAACTTGGGAAATTTGATCCCAAGGCTGATGAAGGTATATTTGTGGGTTATTCTCTAACTTCTAAAGCCTATAGAGTATACAATCTAAGGAGAAAATGTATTGATGAGTCAATACATGTGAAGTTCGATGATCACAATACGTCTTCCTTATCTTGTGATGATTCTGAGCTTCATGAATGGATTACTTCGTGTGTTGGAGAAGATTCTCCAAACCTTCTGTCTTCAGGATCTCCATATGTCCCATTCTCAGTACCCTCTACTTCTCTCCATCATGATTCGGAAGAACCTTTACCAACTACCAAACCCACAACTCCTACCGAATCCATAGCTCCTACCGAACCCACCTTACATACTTCTCCTCTTCATCATATTCATCCTATACCTACCGATCCTTCACCTTCATACTCTCTAAACACATTTCCTGCACCTCTTCCCCCAGCTCTCAAATGGACCAAAGATCATCCAATTAATCAAATTATAGGAGATCAGCAAGCAGGTGTCCAAACTAGAAGAGGTATTGGAAATATTTGTCTCTATGTGAACTTTCTCTCCATTGTTGAGCCCAATAAATTTGAGGAAGCTCTAGCAGATTCTTGTTGGGTCACTGCCATGCAAGAAGAGTTGTCTCAATTCGAAAGAAACAAAGTCTGGAGACGTGTGCCTCGACCTTTCGGTAAGACCATTATCGGTACTAAGTGGGTTTTCCGAAATAAGATGGATGGAGTCGGTACTGTTATCCGGAACAAAGCCAGACTTGAAGCAATAAGAATCTTTCTTGCTCATGTTGCTCACAAAAACTTCCGGGTCTTTTAAATGGATGTTAAGAGTGCATTTCTCAATGGAGAACTTGCTGAAGAAGTCTATGTGAAACAACCTCCTAGTTTTGAAGATCCAACTCATTCTTACTATGTGTTTAGACTTGACAAGGCTCTCTATGGTCTGAAGCAAGCTCGTTGTGCTTGGTATGACACTTTGTCTGAATTCCTTCTCTCTAACCGATATACCAGAGGTAAAATTGATAATACTCTCTTTCTCAAGAAAACTAAAGGTAGTATCATTCTTGTTCAAATCTATGTGGATGATATCATTTTTGGTACCACTGATGAAGCTCTTTGTCAGGAGTTTGTCTCTCTAATGAAAAGTAAATATGAGATGAGTATGATGGGCGAGCTTACCTTCTTTCTTGGTCTTCAAATTAAAATCTCTTTTTACCTACCGAATTTGTTTTCCAAATTAAAAAAAAAAATCAATTTTTTTTGGTTTGAGTAACCGATTGATTTAAAAAAAAATCATTATTTTGTTGCCGAAATTTTCTAAATTTCTCACCAAAATTTCTCCCCTAAATTTTCTACTTAAATTTTCTCACCAAAGTTTCTCCCCGAATTTCTTTTCGAAAATTCTCCTCGAAATTTCTTTGCCGAAATTTTCGAAATTTCTTTTTAGCCGAAATTTCTTTCTACCGGAAATTTCTTCCCATTTTTTCTTCCCGAAATTTTCTTCTAGAAAATTTCTTCCGAAAAAATTCTCTCATAATTTCTCCCCGAATTTATGATGACTTTTTTTTCTTCAATCCTATGTGTTTCATTTATTTGAAAATTTTGGAACTATGTGATAATGAGTGACTACCCGAATGACTTCAGCGTCCCTCACTCCTACCTTTTTCAAATTCCCTTATCCCTCCCACTATAAATCCCCAACTTTTCACCCCAATTTTTATCCGAAATGTCTACCCAAAGTTTCTTCCATTTCTTCCCAATTTTTTTGTTCTCTGAGTCTTAATTCTCGTTTTTCTTTGCCTTACCAAAAAAAAAAAAAGGAAAAGAGCCCTTAAAAAAAATTTAAAAAAAAATAAAATTGAGCCACTGAATTTATGAGTTCTAGTTCTTCTCCCTTTTCTGAGTGTTAGTACTATTTTTTTCTAAGTGTCAGTACTATTTTTTTCTAAATGTTGGTGTCATCATCAAATATGGGGAGATAAATTATTGGGTCACTAATTGATTTGGTGATGACTATCCTACCAACATTTAGAAAGTCATGAAGACCACTTTGAACAAGGACTCTCTCTCTCTCTCTTCAATCGAGCTCTCAACCCCAGGTATGATTTCTTTCATTCTCCTAATCTGAAGTAAGAAGATACTGAGGAACCATCCTTCTCCGAATCAGTGGCTCTCTCTGTATCACTCACTTCAGTGACCCCTGATTCCCTTACCTGAGTGAAATTGGTGGCCAAAAAGAATAAATCAAAAGCCACCGATACCTCCGCAACCTCTTCTGAGACTATGCCACCGAAAAAGCCTTCGGTAGCTGCCCTTGTCTCCCACCTCTCTCAAAAGCGAAGGCACTTTTCTTCCCCTCCAAAGTCTCCTCTCAAGAGGCTGAGGAAGGTTTCAAGGGCCAAGCCACTTACTCCATCCACCGATTCTCCACAATCGGCAGGTGTTGAATTTTTCCCTTCTAGGCCCAGGGAATATGTCTAACCCAAAACCACCTCCTTTGTATCATCTCAAAATGATACAATTGTAAAATCAGGGACCCCTATTATTCCCCCATCAATCGTTTCCTTGGTTGATAAGTATGACTTGGACTCCTCCCCAATCCAAGGTACTTCTTCTCCACCTCACAGCCTATCACCCGGGATTCTCAGTCCCGATGTTTATGCACGATCCAATGATGAATCTGCTTTTCCTGAAAGCAAGTTCGGAGGATTCCGAAAATCTTTCTGACTTCTTACTTTCTGACACCGTGAATTATTTGAGGGGGAATATGAGTTGAGGGGGAGCTTCTTTCCACCCATGCTTAAACTCTGCTAAAACCTATTTTGTGATGGACTGTGTGATCAAACCCACCAGGCATTAGTTGAGGGGGAGTATGAGTTGAGGGGGAGCAATCACCTACTCAAATTCAAACAATTTCCGTCAGTTGTCTTTTGTATATATGTATATATATTGTTTCTCATTCTTTATTCTTTGTATTTATTTATTCGTTTGTATAGCTATACTCATTCTTTTATTCTTTTGTAAATATCGTTTATACTTAAAAAAAATAATACAAAAAGAATGGTCTATGTGAAAAAAACCCAAAAGAATATAAACAAAGGTCAAAATGCATTACTCATGTTTTATCTTTTTAAATTCTAAGTATGAGATGTCATCATCAAATAAGGGGAGATTGTTGGGTCATCTAAGATTTGAAGATAACCTCTCCTTTAGTTTTTGCTTACTCTTCTGTAAATGATTGTACATCTTAGAATTAGTATGGTTCTTTGTAATAGCTTAGTTATGGTTAAACAGATCGGTGAGTCGAAGACAAACTGAAATCAACATGAAGGAAGTCTACAATGCGGATTGAGATGAACTTCAAAGTGAACTAAGCCTGGCCTGCCGATTCCTATTCGGCAGATCATCCCTATGCCGATTTCTATTTGGCAAATCACCCCATGCCGATTTCCTATTCGGCACATTCTTTCTTTGTTGCCGAATCTCCTTTGCTCGGCACAACCCTCATTTGCCGAACTCCTTGTTCGGCATCCCTTGCCATTCTTCGGCAGTTTCCTTTCTTGCAGATTGCTTCTTTATCTATAAGATCGTTTATGTCAAACCCTCATGATTTGACATACTTCCTCATTCCCAATGTTCTTCTGACAATGGGAATGGCAGCTTCCTTCTCTTAGAAGATATTCACCCAAGTTCTGAAATGATGGAGACTTTCTCCGAAAGATCAGAAAAAGGACATGTACCAAATATATTTTATTGAGGTGTTGTCTTATCAAGGTACAAAAGTCTACTTTGCTTCATGATAAGTCACATCAAGATCTTATTGCTTTTGCAAGAAGATATTTGGTATCCAATACCAAGATGACAAGTGTCATTTGCATTTAATGCACATGGTGGTATTTAAAGGTGAAGATCGTCTCATTGCAACCCAACCCTTTTTGAAGAGATTTCTAAGTGCTCAAGAAAAGTTGGCAACCTCTCTCTCTGTCTCAAGAACTTCATAGCTTTGATCTTTGTATTTTCAAGTTGTGTTTAGTTTTCCAGTTTCTAAGTGAAAGATTGTTAGAATAGATTTATCTGTTCTTTTCCGCAACAATCTTAAAAGTTTTCTATGTGTAATTCTTGATATTTATATCAATAAAGAATTAAAATTAAGTGAAATTTTTGTGTATTGTATTCAACCCCCCTTTCTACAATACTTGTTTTGCTATCTCGGGACCAACAATCATTGGCAAACGATAAGACGAGTATTTAAATACTTGAAGAAAACCATTGATTATGGTTTGTCATATGTCGGGTTTCCTTCGGTTTTGGAGGGATATTCGGATGCAAGTTGGATTACCAACTTAGAAGATCACTCTTCTACGAGTGGTTGGGTATACTTGCTTGGGGGAGGTGCCATCTCATGGGCTTCCAAGAAGCAAACTTGCATCACGAGTTCGACTATGGAGTTGGAATTTGTGGCATTAGCCTCTGCCGGTAAAGAGGAGGAGTGGCTAAGGAATTTAGTCCACGAAATTCCGTTATGGCCGAAACCAATATCACCTATTTCTATCCGTTGTGATAATGCGACTACTTTGTCTAAAGCTTATAGTCAAGTATATAATGGAAAGTCTAGACACTTAGGTGTTAGACATAGCATGATTCGTGAGTTAATCACGAATGGGGTGATTTCGGTTGAATTTGTTCGGTCATAACAAAATCTAGCGGACCACTTGACGAATGGGTTAGCTAGGGATTTGGTTCACAAATCGGTGATCGGGATGGGATTAAAGTCCATTTGAATCTCTAACGGTGAGATACCCAATTCCCTTCTAATACAACGTTAGAAGTTGAATTCAATGGGAAAGCTCACTCTAAGGGATTGGAGCACAAGATAATCATCCCAAGGTATGTGCTCGGTACTGCAAGCGAGGAGGTAATTGTTCTTTTGTAAAAATGCATGTGCAGGTGCATGATGAAAGGAACTACCTATATGAGTGTGAAGTGTGGCCGCTTCAAGAAGCTTGGACTTAGCTTTGATGCACTCACGAATGGATAAGAACACACGGCCTGTATAGTGTCAAGTTTAAACTTTAGAAAATCTTTTAAATTCATGTGTATGTTATTTTCTGGTACTCAAATGGGTTGAAGGGTTCAATCCATAGGACACCCGAATTCTCGTGTATTTGAAATGTGTAATATACTAAGATGGAAATTCAATCTTTTAGATATTTTCATTTATGCATGAGTTTGTTTGTTATATTAATTTTGTTTGTGAATCAAGGATTGCACTAAAATGAGGGAGGAATGTTGGTGATTTTAGTGAAATCATCGGTCATTTTGTGTAATTGGATTCACAGGATAATAATGGGGTTTTATCTATGCTATAACACGAGTTAGGAGGTGTGGAGAGCACACTCGTGTAAGATATCTATGACCCAGGATTGTTGGACGGCTGTTTGGTGCATGGGATAAAACAGTGACTCACGCGGGTTGTGTTGCGGGTTAACCCACGTGGCTACCCGCGTGATGCACTGGTGCATGGGTCGAAACAGTGGCTCATGTGGGTTGTGCCGCGGGTGAACCCACGTGGCGCACTGTTACAGATTCAGATCTGTAACCCCCGAATTTCTTTTTGTAACCCCCAATCCACTCATAACCACCAGTTAATTTTGTCCACAATCAATCTCATTAATGGGAATATTATTATCATTAATAATATGGCATCAGTTACAATTCTCTTGGTGTTTAAATAGGATCGTTTTCTGTCTAAAACGAGACCGGTGAATGGAGATTATCCTCGAGTGAATTTCGTGATACCCAGGCAGAATAGGGCCGAAATATCACTTAAGGAAAGTGTGCTCTTACGCGATCTCAGATTCATATTCAAGTTCAGATCACTCTCTCTTCTCTCCCTCTACCCATCGATTTCTGCACCACACAATCCCCAACAACAATTTTTGCTCAGCCGAGGCTTGTTTTGTTTTACCTCGGAAGGTTCAGGCAGGGCCAGGATGAACGGACGAGATGGCTTAGGATGCTTAAGGACTAGTTGCTTATTTAAGGCTTTTGTTATGTAAATATGTTAATCGTATAATTACTGATGGATGTAATGTAATCTTTTTGGAGTTCTGTTAGAGCTCTGTATTGTGAATTGTAGACTTTTGATTCGCTTACGGTTGTGACATGCCCCATTTTTATGTCTAGTAGGTAGGGGGTGTTACATATATGATATCCTCACTTAAGTCTATGCTTCAGTCACAGACCATGCATGAGAGGTTTGATACCATTAGGACACTGCATGCTTGATGACTAAGGTCTCATCGATTAGTACCCATGGTTTGAAAATGAAAGGGTATGTTGAGTTACCAGACTTGGCTTCCCACTGGTCAAGAATTGAGTATCGATATGGTTCTCAATTCTCTACCCAAATCATATGACTAGTTCGTTACGAACTACAATATGAATGGTTTGGATAAAACTCTCACAGAGCTTCACGACATGCTTAAAACTGCTGAGAGAACTATTAATCCCAAGTTGGATTTAACCAAACCAAAACAGGTTTTGATGATCAAACATAAAACTGGGATAGTCAATAAAAAGATGGTGGTTGCCAAAGGAAAGACAAAAGTTGGAAGTTCCCACAAGGTCAATGGTAAGGGAAAGATTCCGAACGATGAAGTTTGCTTCATCTGCAATCAAAAGGGGAAGTAGAAGAGAAACCGCTCAACCCTATTATCATAGAACAAGAAGCAAAAAGTTGTTGTAGCTGGAGCTTCAGGTATGTTTACTATTGAGTTATTTACTGTTGATTATGACTCTTGGGTATTGGATATCGGGTGTAGTACTCGCATTTGTAGTAATCTACAGGGTCTAAGAAGTGAAGAGAGATGAAACCAGGTTAGATGGAGCTAATGTAGTTGTTGTTGCTCAAGGGACATATGATATAAAGCTTCCAAATAGTCTTACTTTAACGCTTAGCAAGTGTTTATATGCATCTAACATTACTAGGAATATAGTTTCATTTTCTCAATTACAACAGACTAGATTTATGTTTAATTAAAGCAATAATTCAATTTCTGATTACCTTAACAGTGTTTTATATTTTGTGGCTAAACTACATAATGATATTTATGAAATTGATATGGAAAATAGTTGTAATTATGAATCATTGTATAACGTAAAAAATAAACAGATTAAGTGGGGCTTAAGTTAGACCTACTTGTGGCATTGTTGTCTTTGACATATAAACAAGAAACACGCATAGTCAAACTCTAGACGGACGGAGTGTTGGAATCATGTGATGATTTGTATGATACATATGAATCTCGTTTATTAGGCAAGATGACAAAGACACCTTTTAAAGGAAAACCTAAAAGGGCTATAGAACTGTTAGGAATTATTCATACTGATGTGTATGGTCCTTTCAGTTCAGTCACAAGAAATTGTCCTCGCTACTTCATTACTTTTACTGATGATTTCACTAGATATGGGTATGTTACCTAATGAAAAAAAAATCTGGAAGCTTTGAAATGTTCAAAGAGTTTCAAAATGAAGTAGAGAATCAGTTCTGCAAAAAGATAAAAGCATTTCGGTCAGATCGAGGTCGTGAATATCTAAGGAAAAAGTTTATTGACCATCTTAGAGATTGTGGGGTTGTATCCCTGTAACACACTCAAATATAGAAATAGCAACTTATATAAAATTTTCTAAATACATCGATAACTGATTCACCTACAATAACAATTTAAGGTTTAACTTCAAAAACACAAATCAAACCTTACACAAGGTCTATAATAGGGACGAGTGTTACTAAAAACCCAATAACCGTCGTTATCTCCAAAATGCAGAAGACACCTAAGATACCCTCTCACGTGCATATAACCAACACTCATCCTTTCACAGTGTCGCTAGCACCAATTCCCAGCCAAACCTGATCCACATGCCGACAAATAAAAAGGTTAGGCTTAATGCCTAGTGAGTTCAAGAATTTTTATCATAAACATATAGAGTAATAAACTTTAAGAACGCGATTCTCAAAATGAAATGCATTAAGTATGAAAGTAACCTCCTTTTCAACACCCACCATTTTCGTGGTTAAAACTCTGATACAAAACGTTCCTTTAAATATAAACTCGAAACCCAATACTCACCCAAAGCATAACTGATAACTTTAATATTCAAATGTTGAAAACATGGATAAACTCTATTATCCAAAATATCCAAAAACAAGGATAAGGTTCAATATATACCCCAAACCATAAAACATGGATAACAACTCATACCCAAAAACGTCACTGAAAACACGAATAATAAAACTCAATGTCCAAACAACACCTTTCGCTGACGGGGGAGACCCGATTACATTGCACGTGACGGAACTAAAAAGTAGGTCACATAACCATGTAGTAAAACCAAAACGTATGGATTATACTCATAAAAGATATCGAGCTCAACCCCTCTAGATCTTTTGCCCGTGGAGACTCAAATTCAACCCCTCTAGGTTTATACTTCGAGGTATCCAAATCCATACCAAACATACAAGCACATTTGGATTACACCTTACTGCTCATGGGACAATGCCCGACCCCACGGGTCCACATCTTACTTACCATGAATCCCGATGCCTATACGTGCTACAATGAGGGAAGCTAATCGTCCCAACATTGAACGTAAAGACTCAAGTGCCTATAGATCCATTGCATTACAGTCAAAAACATTACATGACTCCAAACGAATGAACTGATGCATTCAAAACATGTAATTCTCAAATAAGATGCAGTAATTGCAAATTATAACCAAATGCTCTACATTAAGCTATTAAAACCGGACAATTGTCCCTGAGACCCAATATAGTCCAACCCGAGCCATAGGCTCAACAAATCAAAAGACCAATTGTTAAAAAAATCATAAAATGAAATCAAACGTAAACAACCCGCATTTATGCAAACCCATGCTCTAAAATATATAAATAATTCCAGCATAGTTTAGATTGGGGCAAACCCTTTTCCAAGTGAGTTTATACCATTTATTCTTTCAAAAACGTCCCATAACACAAAATCGAGCATTTCTCCAAAACATACAATGAAAATACATTGATACTCAAAAATCTACTTCCATAAAACAAATCATTAAAATGCCAATTTTTATGGTTTATTTATCAAAATGCCCAAAACCCAAATGTGGGTGTTTTACAAGTTTACAAAGTTAGACACTTCAAATAATTAAAACTCATCAAATAACTCAACAATTAATAATTTCTTGTAAAACATATAAACGTTTAAAGATTGACATTTTGGCATGTACACCATTTTCATAAATTAACTTGAACTCACTTTGCTAGATTTAGGTTAAATCTAGATTTCCCCCCAACTTGAGCTCCTTTGAAGAAACTTGAATCCACAAGACAATCTTTCCAAAAACCTAGATCCACAAGTTTCCAACCATAAATATTCATATTCAACCATTTAAAATCGTTCTCCAAACATTTTATGTCAAAGTCCCCATTTTGGCCAAAACCCTAATTTTGACCTAAATTCTCCAAAATCATCAAATCCGAAATTTGAGAAACATAATCACTAGAAAATCATCAATGGAGCATTTATAACTTATAATAAAGTTTATAAACTAGGAAGATGAACTCACCACATAGGTTTTGGTGAAAACCTAGAAAACCCCAAATTTCTTGAAGGTGGAGGTGATGATGAGGAGCTTTTGACCTTTGCTTCCAATCCACAACCAAATACTCTTGAATCTTCCCAAAACTAACAATCTATCCTTGAAAATCTCTCAAATACGAAACATAGCAAAAAGAATCGTCTCAAACGGAGTTATGGTGAAGGAGATATGAAGAAATGAAGAAAACCCCCAAACATCGGATTTTTAACCTCCTGACCCAGTGCCTAGCTAAAGTGACATATGTCACTTTCGCTATGCACTTTAGCTATACTTGTACCGACGGTTTTCATGGTCGTTCAACGACCGTTTTCCCCGGCCGTTCCTCGACCGTTTTCTAGGTTGTTCATCGACCATTTTCTCGGCCGTTCCTCGACCGTTTTCCCGGTCATTCCTCGACCGTTTTCTCTAGATTTATTTTATATATAACATCGAAGTTACGTGTGTTACAATCCTCCCAACCTTATAATGATTTCGTCCTCGAAATCTAATGCCGATCAAAACTCGAATGCCATCACCCACATAGGGACTGCTTCTCAATGATTCGATCCTTCTCTTAACCAAACAAACAACAACCCAAGGTCCTTTCCGTTCTCGATATCATACTTTCATAATCTCACAACGTTCTTTAACCATAAAAGACAAATGGGAGATAATTCGAAAGGAGCACGAAGATGGGAAGCGATTGTTTGTTGTATTCTCTATCTCACTTGGGGCCATCGTAACAAAATGATATATGAAAAAGAATAAAGCAAGATTGTGGACCGATTTTTTGACTTCCAATTGAAGACGTTTGAGTGGGTTTCGAGGAGGGACAGAGAGTTGGCTATTGATTGGCTAAGCTGGATGTCGAGTCCCGGTGTAAGATAGGAAGATTTCGGTCAGAAGCGGACGGTCGTGTGTAGATGGAGGGACGGGCAGGTGCGCTGGTGCAGAGGTTCGGTGCTGTCGTTTTTTTCTGTTGTCGTTTTACACTGGTGGAGGGTACGGGCAACCTCAGTTAATGTTGGTGTTTGTGCCACTACATGAGCGGGTCGAGACCACGTAAGGGAGGCTATGGCTTTCTGCTGCTGTCTAAGCTCTTGGTTGGTTTTTCGAGGTCGAGGTCCTGTTTGTCTCTCGCAAACGGTGTGGGTAAAAAATTTTGCTTGGTGTGGCGGGAATATCCAATCTACAAGATCGACTGAGGAACTAATTTCTTGCAATTTCTCCGGATCTCGAGCTGGGTCAAGAGCAACAAACCTGCGTGGATGGATTGGTTGTGTGGTTCTAATTGGCATTCTTAATGTCTGTCAAGCTCGGGTTTTGGTCCTTGGTGTAACACCCTAAAATTTAGAGGAAATAAAAATTCAAAATTTCGGCAATATGACGACTATAAATTGAGAAAACCTGGATAAACAAAACCTACCATACAATCCCAAAAATATCATCCCGAGAACGGGGAAATATAGTTGTAGCTTTTACAAATATGTCAAATGAAGAATAATACTCAACAACCTAATAATCTAACTTAGACAAGAAAGATTAAGATCGATGTTGCTATTCTTCCAAATTGTGTATCCACTATCACCACCGATTGGCCAATATATCATCCCAAAAAGACCTCTCTCGACCCCTAGGTCGTCCGCTCATCCCTGACGAACCCCATCGCTAGATTGACCTGCTATACATGTCATTTTAAGAAAAAAGTGTTAGGCTAAAACCTAGTGAGATCAAACAGTTGTATTTAAGATAATCGACGATAACGTAAATAAGGAAAGTGAAGCTATAATAGGAATGATAGTGCTTTTACCATAAACAGTTACCTTTTGGGTTAACGGGGGAGACCCGCTTACTAACACAAGTGACGGAACACAAAAGTAAGCCATTTGACAAGTCAGTAAAGCCAAAACACATAAAAGTACACGCAAGTGATGTTAGGCTCGGTGGCTTTAAACGTACACCCGCGGAAAGTCAACTTCAACCACATAGGGTCCTTACGTTGAGATCCTCATCCAATATCGTAATACTTAGCACGTAGAACTTATAACCCAATCTGATGCCTAAACGTGCCTCGACGTGAGAACTGATGTCCTAACGCCAGACTAAATGCAACAACAATTATGGGGTCATGACTCCCAAATGAAACCAAATATGCCACATAGAGCAAATCAACCAACTGATAATCCAACGTTAAAATATGTCATCCAATACATGGACAAATGAAAGTTTACATATAATACTCGCATAACTTTACCAAGAGGTTCCAAGTTGACATATGAACCATATCCCCATAATTTAACCATTTGGTTTTGCTTTGATGTTTCAAAACCTAGTTTTGGATTTCAAGTATTTAAACCAAGATATTAGTAAAAGCAAGTTCCCATTGACAACTTATCAGCAGTTCAACATAAGATTCATCAACTCAATGTAAATTAAACTTTGAAGCTAGGGAATAGAAAAATATAATGCCAAGCCATATTCTCATATAAATTCAAGATATCCTTCTTATTTTCTTGAAATCTTTTCCAAATACATAAACCCTAGAATCTCCAAAATTAGGGTTTTGGGTGAAATGCACCTCAAATTTCATAAGTTAAAATGGAGATGTCCAATAGGCTGAAAACATGATTTTAACATGTATAGAGTTTGTAAAAGGATGAACTCACCTTGAAGGGTTGTAGCTTAAAACCTAAGAACCAAAGCTAAGTAAGAAGGATATAGGGTTTGGAACTTGGAGTAGCTTCACTAGCACAATGATGGTTCACACTCACCTAGAACACATAAATGATCAAGGGATTGAAGTAGTTGAGAGACATTAATGCTAAGGAAGGGAAGAGATCGAACTTACCAACTCCTCTAGAGAGAAATCGCTACTGCCTCCTTCAATAATCAGATAATAGCTCAAAAATCGCGACTATAAGTTTTATAACCTGGACACTCTCGGCGATAGTGACACCCAACTCTAACACCCCGCAGTACAAATGGGGCAAGAGTGACTCGTGATAGTGACCAGGGCACTATCGCATGGAATGTACCGAGAGTCCACAATTCCCCGCGATTGTGCCTTCGCGATAGTGACACCCCGTCGTTATCGCGGGCACTGTCGCGAGATTCCTACAGGCCTCGAACTTGGAACTTTCGACCAACGATGCATAACCAAGTAGAAATTTAAATATTAATATGAAATTCCCAATAGTACAGTAAACCCCACGTGAACTGAAAGCTAACTATGTTCCCAAATTTCGAGGTGTTACAATCCTCCCCCACTTGGGAATGATTTTGTCCTCGAAATCCAAACTAGGTAAACAATTGAGGATATCTAAGCCTCAAGTCTTCTTCCGCCTCCCACGTTATATTGGTTCCACAATGGTGCTTCCATTGAACCTTCACCATTGCCACCTCTTTCTGTCGGAGTTTCTTGATCACTCTTTCCAAAATAGCTTTCGGTTCTTCAACACAACGGTTGTTGTCCACTCGGATTTCTAATAACGGTATGACACTCTTTTTCTCCGCTAAGCACTTCCGTAGGTAGCATACATGAAACGTAGGGTGGATCCCGTCCATTTCCGGTGTTAAATCCAACCTGTAAGCTTGAATTCCAACGCGCTCAAGAATAGTAAACGGTCCAAGGAAACAGGGACTTAGTTTCCCCCGCATTCCAAACTGGATTAGACCCTTCCAAGGAGACACCTTCAACATCACTCGGTCCCCCACTTGAAACTCTTTGGGTCGCCTCTTTTTGTCGGCATAGCTCTTTTGCCGATCTTACACCGCCTTCAAACGTTCTCGGATCGTTTTAACTTTGTCAGTCGTTTCTTGTACAATCTCCGGTCTGGAAAATTGTTTTTCGCCCGCCTCTAACCAACACACAGGGGTTCTACATTTCCTCCCGTACAAGGCCTCGAATGGTGCCATCCCGAGGCTAGAGTGATAACTATTGTTGTATGCAAACTCCACCAAAGGTAGATGGGTATCCCAACTACCGCCAAAATCGATCACACAAGACCTAAGAATGTCCTCTAGAGTTTGAATCGTCCTTTCGCTTTGTCCGTCCATTTGTGGGTGGTATGTCGTGCTCAAATTCACCCGCGTGTCGAACTCTTGATGTAAGGCTCCCCAAAACCTTGATGTAAGCAGGCTATCACGATCGGAGACTATAGACAAGGGTATACCATGTCTAAAGACTACTTCATCAATATACAATTTCGCCAGCTTATCCATCGGCAAGGTTTCTCGCATTGCTAGAAAATGTGTGCTCTTTGTCAAACGGTCGACAATCACCCAAATAGTGTCATTGCCCCTTAAGGTCTTCAGTAGCTTGGTTACGAAGTCCATAGTGATCTTGTCCCACTTCCACTCGGGTATTTCTAATGATTGAAGGCTCCCATAAGGTCGTTGGTGTTCGGCCTTCACTTGCGAACATGTCACACATCACTCCACATAGTGTGCTACATCTAACTTCATACCCGGCCACCAATAGTGTAACTTCAAGTCCCTATACATCTTTGTACGTCCCGGGTGGATAGAGTATTTGGACTTGTGTGCGTCTTCCAAGAGTAGTTCTCGATTCCCGCCAATCTTTGGCACCCAAACTCGTCCATCAAAACATCTTATCCCGCGGCTATCTTCGGTCAAGAGTAGACGTTGTTTGACCATTACTTCCTCTTTAAGATTCTCTTCCAACAAGGCCTCGGTATGCGACGTTTTAATCTTTTCCAAGAGACTTGACACTAACTCGATTCTCGTGATCTTGTCTTGAAGCCTCCCATTATACTCTTTCCGACTCAAAGCGTCGGCCACCACATTCATTTTTCCCGGGTGGTAGAGTAGCTCACAATCATAGTCCTTGAGTAGTTCCAACCATCTTCTTTGTCTCATGTTGAGCTCCTTCTGATCGAAGACGTACTTCAGGCTCTTATGGTCCGTGTACAAGGTACACTTCGTGTCATAAAGGTAATGTCGCCACAACTTCAAGGCGAACACCACCAATGCTAATTCCAAGTCATGAGTGGGGTAATTCTTCTCATGTATCTTTAGTTGCCTTGATGCATAGGCAATCACTCTTCCCCTTTGCATGAGCACACACCCAAGCCCCATCTTGGATGCATCACTATAGACTACAAAGTCCTCCTTGCCGGACGACTTCTGTTTTTCCGCCGGACCACAGTCTTGACCTCCGATCGAGCTACGAACACGAGTAGGTAGGCGGCTAGGGGGCGGCAGGGCTGTGCCTTTTCAATCAATCTCCGACCGCTCCGCTATTGGTGCAAGCTGTAAGTAAGATTGGAGCCTCGCACAGATTCCTTTGTAATATCCGGAAAGCTCTTTCTTGTGCTTTGGTCCATACAAACTTTACATTCTTCTTGGTTAGCGCCATTAACAAAGATGCAATCTTAGAGAAGTCTTGTATGAACCTCCGGTAGTAGCCCGCCAAGCCTAAGAAGCTCCGGATCTCGGTTGGGCTTTTGGGAGGTTCCCAATTCATCATAGCTTCAATTTTCGCTGGATCTACCTTCACTCCGTCTTTCGTGACTACGTGCCCCAAAAACTGCACTTCCTTCAACCAAAACTCGCTCTTGGAAAATTTAGCGTAAAGCTTCTCTCTCCTCAAGACCTCCAAGACATCTTGGAGATGACGCGTGTGATCGGATTCGTCCTTGGAGTAAATGAAAATATCATCAATGAACACGATGACTGACTTATCAAGGAAGGGTAGGCACACGCGGTTCATTAAGTCCATAAACACTGCTGGGACGTTCGTCAAGCCAAAGGGCATCACCTCTCAACTCATAGAGACCATAGCGCGTCCGGAAAACGGTCTTCGGAATATCATCCTCCTTGATCTTCACCTGATGGTAACCCGAACGTAGATCAATCTTCGAGAAACAACCCGCTCCTTGTAGTTGGTCGAACAAGTCATCGATCCTCGATAGTGGGTATTTATTCTTCACAGTTACCTTATTCAATTCCCTATAGTCGATGCAAATCTGCATGGTGCCATCTTTCTTTTTCACAAATAAGATCGGTGCTCCCCAAGGCGATGAGCTCGGTCTCACGAATCCCTTTTCAAGAAGATCTTGCAACTGTCCCATCATTTCTTTCATCTCTGATGGAGCCAAACGATACGGAGCTCTGGCTATCGGAGTTGCTCCCGATGCTAGGTCAATCTTGAACTCCACTTGGCGGTCGGGTGGTAAACCAGGCAAGTTGTCCGGGAACACATCGGGGAATTCTTTCACCACCTTCACATCCTCGAGCCTTTTCTTTTCGAGTTTGGCATCGATAACGTACACCAAAAAGGATGAGCATCCTTTCAATAAGCATTTTCTTGCTTTCACCATATTGATGATCGCTACCTCTCCTTTCCGCCTCTCGCCGTACACGGTCACCTATTCATCGCCCGAAATTGGAATCCTAATCAACTTCTTGGCACAAAGAATTTCGGCATGGTTATCCGCTAACCAATCTATCCCAATGACCACATCAAAACCCCCGATGGCCATTGGCATCAAGTCAACCGGAAATTCCTTCCCTTCGATTTCTAATTTTCAACCCTTGAGGATGTCCCGAACTACTACTTGATCGCCATCGGCTAACTCTACCACTAACACGTCCTCTAGACTAGTAGTGGGTACTGATAACTTTGGGCAAAAGGAATTCGACACAAACGAAAAGCTAGCTCCCGAATCAAATAAAATGCGTGTAGGTACGGAATTTAGGAGAAACGTACCCGACACTACATCTGTCGAAGCCTTCGCCTCTTCCGCAGTCATCTGGAATGCTCTTCCTGTTGCTTTCGGAGGGTCCACTTTCTTTCCTCCGCTGAAACCCGTCTTCGCTTTCGGGCACTCGCTTCTAATGTGTACCGGCTCCTTGCATCCGAAACAAATTTGCCCCCTAATTGGGCAATCTCGGAAATTGTGACCGGGCTTGCCACATTTACAACATGTTTCAGATCCTGAGTTACAAGGGTCGAGATGTTTGCTTCGACACTTTGAACACCAAGGAACATCCCGTCTCGGGCACTCCTCGTTGACTGTTGTTGTTGAACGACTTCGGTCTCTTGGAGTACACAACATTCCCTTCCCATCTTCTTTTCTCAACTAGGCCGCTCCTCTCCACCTTTTTTGAACGATAAGAGTCCTCCACTAGTTGTGCCTCCTCGATTGCCTCCCTAAGAGTAGAGGCTTTTGACACTCGAACCATATTCATCATCTCGGTAGGCAAACCCTTGATGTAGGCTTTGATCTTCTCTCTTTCGATTGGGACCAGGTGTCCCACCAAACCCAGTTTATCCATGAACAACTTGTTGTACTCCTTAATTGACAAATTCCCTTTCTTCAAACCACGTAATTCGTCAATGATTTGGTCCATGGCTCGCTCGTTACAGAATTCTTCCATTACCTTTTTCTTGAAAGTTTCCCAGCTTAATTTGGCTAGTACCGCGACTTCAACGGAAGTGGAGTATACGTTCCACCATGTGAGGGTCTCCCCTCTCAGCATTTGAGACCCGAAAACAGCCTTCTGATTTTCCCCACACTCGCTTGATCGAAAGGCCTGTTTCATTTCCCAGATCCAGTTCATGCATGCCACTGGGTCGTCTGAGCCTTTGAACTCTGGCGGTCGGCATCCGAGGAATGCCTTAAAAGTACAAGTCTTTGACACTTGCCTTACCTCCGGGGTTGGGGTCTCATTAGAAGGAATGTCGGGTTCGGTACCCCCGGATCCCACCACTAAGATATTTTCCGCGACCGCTTCGTGTCTACGGTTTCTAGCATCACGGTCTTCCAGTAGCTTCACGAACATTTCTTGTTGTTGGGTCATCTCCGCGTTCATGGTCTGCATCATCCGATCCATCATCCTGGATTCCAGGGTCACGTCTTCCACTATTGGTTCGGATGAGGCTATGTTGCGACAGGGCACATGCTCGGGCCCTCCGCCCAACACATTTTGCGGCCGCGGGGGCAAGTCCTTTGTTGTAACTCTAGGGTAGTCGGCCGTAGATGCCGACACATCTTGACCCTCCGGCCGATTCCGAGTATTTACCATTGTCTGCCACACATATGCGAGAATATAGGTGAGAGATAGATTATACAAATTATAGACAAGGAAACGTGCTACTACATTCATTAATCATCATAACAATGGAAAATAAGCATAATCACGTAAAACATCCTCATAATAACGTTAGCTAAGCGAAATTATGAACATGCGATACCTAAGAATTTTCATCACCATTACCATAACTCTCAATTTGTGTAGTTTCCGTCGACTCTAAAACCATCCTACCTTAGGAGTTCTACCCAATCTCCCTCGATCATAACTTAAATTCACAGCTTAAGTCTAGGTATTCAACCTTCATACCTATTTTACTTAAACTAATGCTCTGATACCAACTTGTAACACCCTAAAATTTAGAGGAAATAAAAATTCAAAATTTCGACAATATGACGACTATAAACTGAGAAAACCTGGGTAAACAAAACCTGCCATACAATCCCAAAAATATCATCCCGAGAACGGGGAAATATAGTTGTAGCCTTTACAAATATGCCAAACGAAGAATAATACTCAACAACCTAATAATCTAACTTAGACAAGAAATATTAAGATCGGGTGTTGTTATTCTTCCAAAATGTGTATCCACTATCACCACCGTATTGACCAATATATCATCCCAAAAAGACCGCTCTCGACCCCTAGGTCGTCCGCTCATCCCCGACGAACCCCATCACTAGATTGACCTGCTATACATGTCATTTTAAGAAAAAGTGTTAGGATAAAACCTAGTGAGATCAAACAGTTGTATTTAAGATAATCGACGATAACATAAATAAGGAAAGTGAAGCTATAATAGGAATGATAGTGCTTTTACCATAAACAGTTACCTCTTGGGTTAACGGGGGAGGCCCGCTTACTAACACAAGTGACGGAACACAAAAGTAAGCCACTTGACAAGTCAGTAAAGCCAAAACACATAAAAGTACACGCAAGAGATGTTAGTCTCGGTGGCTTTAAATGTACACCCGCGGAAAGTCAACTTCAACCACATAGGGTCCTTACGTTGAGATCCTCATCCAATATCGTAATACTTAGCACGTAGGACTTATAACCCAATCTGATGCTTAAACGTGCCTCGACGTGAGAATTGATGTCCCAACGTCAGACTAAATGCAACAACAATTATGGGGTCATGACTCCCAAATGAAACCAAATATGCCACATAGAGCAAATCAACCAACTGATAATCCAACGTTAAAATATGTCATCCAATACATGGACAAATGAAAGTTTACATATAATACTCGCATAACTTTACCAAGAGGTTCCAAGTTGACATATGAACCATATCCCCATAATTTAACCATTTGGTTTTGCTTTGATGTTTCAAAACCTAGTTTTGGATTTCAAGTATTTAAACCAATATATTAGTAAAAGCAAGTTCCCATTGACAACTTATCTGCAGTTCAACATAAGATTCATCAACTCAATGTAAATTAAACTTTGAAGCTAGGGAATAGAAAAATATAATGCCAAGCCATATTCTCATATAAATTCAAGATATCCTTCTTATTTTCTTGAAATCTTTTCCAAATACATAAACCCTAGAATCTCCAAAATTAGGGTTTTGGGTGAAATGCACCCCAAATTTCATAAGCTAAAATGGAGATGTCCAATAGGTTGAAAACATTATTTTAACATGTATAGAGATTGTAAAAGGATTAACTCACCTTGAAGGGTTGTAGCTTAAAACCTAAGAACCAAAGCTAAGTAAGAAGGAGATAGGGTTTGGAACTTGGAGTAGCTTCACTAGCACAATGATGGTTCACACTCACCTAGAACACATAAACGATCAAGGGATTGAAGTAGTTGAGAGACATTAATGCTAAGGAAGGGAAGAAATCGAATTTACTGGCTCCTCTAGAGAGAAATCGCTACTGCCTCCTTCAATAATCAGATAATAGCTCAAAAATCGCGACTTTAAGTTTTATAACCTGGACACTCTCAGCGATAGTAACACCCGGCTCTAACACCCCGTGGCCACGGTACAAATGGAGCAAGAGTGACTCGCGATAGTGACCAGGGCACTATCGCGTGGAATGTAACGAGAGTCCACAATTCCCCGCGATTGTGCCTTCGCGATAGTGACACGTTGTCACAATCGCGGGCACTATCGCGAGCTTCCTACAGGCCTCGAACTTGGAACTTTCGACCAATGATGCATAACCAAGTAGAAATTTAAATATTAATATGAAATTCCCAAGAGTACAGTAAACCCCAGGTGAACTGAAAGCTAACTATGTTCCCAAACTTCGGGGTGTTACACTTGGCTTTTGTTCTGTATCGTTTCCTCTTTCTTGTTCCCTTGCTTGTGAAGTGGGTAGGTTGTTCCTTCTTTGCATTCTGCTCCTTGCAGAATGTGAGCCTCTTTGTTTCGACTATGTATTGGTTTGGGTTCTTCCGTGTTCTTAATACTAATGCCTTTAAAAAAAACATGGACTAATCATGTAATTTACTCCAATTTAAATTAACATATTAATTAATTTAGTAACTAAATTAATTAGTTAACATAATCCAAATAATTATTAAAATCATATCTTAGAAATTAGAATCTAGATCCAATAAAGTAAATTAGCCTCTTTTTTAAATGGCCAATAAGATAGCCTACTATCTAGCTCATTTATTTCATCACCCATCAGCTCAAAGATATACAGCCCAAATATGTGATAAGTTAGCCCAATAACAAGGCACCAAAAGGCCCAAATATTGAAGGCCCATTTTGTGAACTCAAATTACACAAACGGTCAAAAGAAAACGGAAAGGAAAGAAAGATAACGGGAAGATCCGATTCACCTCAGAGAGACAAGACAAGATGTTATATATATATATATATATGTGTGTGTGTGTGTGTGTGTTGTTAGCCTTCTTCACTCAACAGTTCTTCGTTACCACTTACCATTCTCACACCTGAGTAAAAATCTTAATTGGTGGGTGGGTGTTTTCTTGTTTTTACATTCTCATTCTTGATTGTTTTTGTTCTTTTACCACAGGAAAATCTTGAAATCAAGTTCACTTTCTCTGTCTATTATTGTATGTCTAAGGTCATTTGATTTTTTTGTTTTCATGAAATCAACAGAAACACGAACCCTGCCAGGAAAAATCTTACATGAATTATTATACCTGTTTTTGTCTATCATGAAAAATCTCTTAGGATATGACGTACATTATTCTTAGTAAAAATCTTGGTGGGTCTTTTTTTGTTTTACTTTCTGATTCTTGGGCAAAACCTTTGATGTGAGTTCACTTTCTCTGTCTATTATTGTATGTTTAAGATCATCTGATTTTATGGTTTTCTTGAAATCGATAGAAATTATGAACCCAGGAAAAATCTTATGAACCCATTTTTTGGTTTTCTTGAAATTAACAGAAATTAAGAAGGTTTGTACCTTGTCTTTTCTCTGATCTTTGCATTATGAGGTAACAGGGTCGTCCCTAAGGGAGGGCGGACCGGGCACACGCCCAGGGCGCAAAGGAAATAGGGGCCAAAATTTTGAAGTATATACTATATAGTAGTAAAAAAATTAATTAAAAAGACAAAAAAATCAGTATATAATAGGACCCAATTATATTTTTTAGAATTATATTAAGGGCCCAAACATGTATTAATTAATTATATTGGACAATAAATTTTGTAAAAAGTTAATTGATCTTTCATTTTATAATATTGTTTATTGTTTCTTTAAGTTTTTTTTATCCACTGCTTATCTAAATATTTTTGTCTAGAAACCTTGATATATACTCTATTACTCATCTTCCATATACTATTTTGATTATTTCATCCGCATTAATTTTTTTTGTGTTAGAATATAGTAGATTTCTTGTTATTAACTAAAAAAACTTCTACATTTTGAAAACAATTACCAACTATATGAGACGACCCAACTTATATCTATATTTAGGATTTCAGAACTATCTTTCTTTCTTTTTTTCCAAAAATTATTGACTCCTTATTACCTAATATTAAGTGCATGAATCTTAAGTAATATCTTATTTCTAAAACAATAATAAGATTTTAAACTATAGCTAACATGGACTTTTGATTATAAGATTGATCGTTCTTAAAATGGTGATGAAAACCATCAACATCAACATCAACATCAACATCAACATCAACATCAACATCAACATCAACATCAACATCAACATCAACATCAACATCAACATCAGGTAACATGTGAAAACTCAACTGATTTATTTTGATTTACTTAAAGTGTTACTCTGAATGGTCAACATAGTGACCTCAAATGATTTCAATCTATATATTAAAGATATATCATAAGGCATGCCTTTGATAGTGGAATGGATTGACGATTTTATGTAAAATGATATGGTAGATAATACTAATCTAGAAATAATTATTGACTGATTTTGCGCTTGGAATACCAGGAAAAACTATTTTACATAAATTATTAGTATTTCTTGAATTCAATGTTATTTTTGATGATATAAACAATATATTGAAAATAAATTCGTAGTTATCGAGGGCCCATTTTTACATCTCGCCCAGGGCCTAAAAAATGTCAGAAACGGGCATGTGAGGTAATGAAATCTTTCCAATTCTGGGTTTGATTCGACTTGATTTTGTCCAAGTTAGTTGAAATCATATAGTATGTGGTATGGTATCTTTCCTGATTTATTACATTGATCTAATGTTTGTAATCATATTTCTTGTCGGTTGGAATTTTCGTTGCTGGCACAAATACAAATACTGGAGAGGGACTGCCATTGCGATTTGGTATTGACACATGCTTCAAAAGGTAGCAAAATGATTTACTATGTTTGGTATTAACACATGCTTCAAAAGGTAGCATGACGATTTACTATGTTTGGTATTAACACATGCTTTAATTTTTTTTTCTCTTATTCATTGTAGTTTCATACTTCCTTTTTGAATAACCCAGCATGATTAAAGTAAACTATAAGAATGTGTGAACTTAGGACAACAAAAAATAAATATATTTTCTTTTTCTCCTTGTCTGTATGACATTTTAGGAAAATTACTTACAAGAAGCTATGCAATTGTGATGGTAGCTAGAAATCACCGACTTAACTACTTAAGACTCTTGGTTTATACTCCTGGATATCTTTTCCCATCTTTTCTAGAAGTATCTTATGTTCTATACAAATGACGTTATGTTTTATCTTGAAGATCAAAAGAAGCATTTTACATAGGACCTCCAATTAATGATGAGCTTCAAAAGGTAGCATGATGGTTGATGCTAGGTTGTGTGGTTTTATATGAAGGGGATGATTTTATGTGCTTGACTTCAAGTCACATGCAACATGCTAAGGCTATGTTTGGTAAACTAGCTGATAAGTTGGTTGATGAAAAAGTCACGTTTGGCAAAAACTAGCTTATAAGCATTTAAAATTACCAAAAAGGACATCTAGAAAAAAATAATCAATTATAATATTTAATAATATAATAAAAACAAATTTATAATAATATAATATATTAATTAATACTGATAAATTTTAAAACCAAATTTATAGTAATACAATATATTAAAATTTAATATTATATATATTATAAATTTTGAATTTTGAATTTTAACCAAATTTTAGAAAAAATCGACATTAACTTATGATTTTTAAATAACCGTTACATATAATATGAAAAAAATAATCAAATAATAATTACAAAAATAATAATAATTGATAACTAAAATATATTTATCAATATTAAAAAACTGATATAATTATCAATAATTCTAAATAATTAAAAATTAATATCAATGTATAATTAAAATTTTTGTTATAATTTTCAAATAATATTATTTAATATTTATTAATTAATAATAATAAATTTTAACCACCTTTAAGAGGCTCCTGTAATAACATCGTTATACCCCAACCGTAACACAAAGTCATTCAGCTATAAGCACGAGGGCCTGCTCAGTCGATTCATTAGAATTTATAATTTATTGATTTAATCTGGTATAGTATAAATAGATAATCAGAAAAAGAAGAGAACATTGTTTTCTTAACAAAACTGTTAATTAATATTTATTTATAATTAATAGTTAATATATAATTATGAATATTAATGAGGGTATAATTGGAATAATCATAAAAAGCTTCTCATAAGCTACTCCAAGTAGCTTATCAAAAAACTAGCTTATCAAAAAGCTAGCTTATGGTCATCCAAACATATACCCAGAAAATAAGCTAGCTTATTTTTGTCAATCAATGCCTAAATCCTTTGTGAAGTTAACCATTGCAAAGAGTTCTTGAGGCTTGGAGCATATATAGTTAATTTCATGTAAGATTGGAGACTCATGCTTATGTTAAATGGAAACTGGAACAGGGTTGACATGAAGCAACTGAAATCAAATTGAATTTCCTTGATTCAAAAGAGAGGTTACAACCCCTATAAATACAATACAAGATGGGCCATGGGCCAATACAAAAGGGCAAACTACTAAATACAGAATACAAATATATACAACTAACATCCCCCCGCAGTTTGAACATCGGGATGTTGAATGTTCAAACTGGATTTAAAATCATAAAATAGAGTGGTAGGAAGCCCCTTTGTGAAGATGTCGACATATTGAGACGTTGAGAAAACGTGCAGGACGCGAACGTGGCCAATGGCCACTTTGTCTCGGACAAAGTGGATGTCAATCTCTATGTGTTTGGTGCGTTGGTGTTGAACCGGATTGGTTGATATGTAAATCGCACTCACATTATCACAGTATACGATGGTGGCTTTGGTGGGCAGTTTACGGAGTTCGCGAAGAAGGTTTTGGATCAAACTTGTTTCAGCTACAGCATTAGCGATGCCACGATACTCGGCTTTGGCACTAGAGCGAGAGATGACACCTTGACGTTTGGATGACCAGGATACAAGGTTGTCACCTAAGAAAACGCAATATCCGGATGTGGATCTGTGTGTGGTAGAGCTTCCCCCCCAATCGGCATCTGAATAGGCGATAAGATCTGAAGAATTGGAGACGTGAAGCTGAAGATCGTGAGTCAAGGTCCCACGAATGTATCGTAGGATGCGCTTGAGAGCATGGAGATGGGGCTCACGAGGGTCATGCATATAAAAACAAATCTGCTGAACCGCAACGAAGATATCTGGTCTCGTGAATGTGAGATACTGAAGTGCCCCAGCAAGGTTGCGGTATAGTGATGGATCATCAACAGGTGGACCATGTGCATCTAATCTGTGAGCAGATTTTGTCAGGGTGCGAGCGGGTTTACAATTCTGCATGTTGGCACGGTCTAGAATCTAAGTTGCGTATTTCTGTTGAGACAGAAACAGGCCAATAGGTGAGCGGGATGCCGATATGCCGAGAAAGTAATTAAGGGCACCCAGATCTGTCATGGCAAACTCATGGCTGAGATGAGAAATAATCTTTTGGAGGAAGTCTGTGGATGATGTTGTGAGAATGATGTCATCCACATATAGAAGTAGATAGGCAGTGGCCTGTGGGGAGTGGTAGATAAATAACGAAATGCCAGTCCAACTATGCTGAAAACCAATCCGTAACGCATACCGAGAGAATCTGTGGTACCACGCCCGGGGGGCTGTTTGAGGCCATAGAGGAATCGCTGAAGATGGCAAATGTGGTCCGGATATCGAGGATCGTAGAAATCCGGTGGCTGGTGCATATATACAGTCTCATGCAGATGACCGTGAATAAAGGTGTTCTTCACGTCGACGGCAATACTGAGGACAGTGCGAATGGTGGCCGATTTAACAACCGGGCTGAACGTCTCATCACAGTCAATCCCCTGTTGCTGACTGCGACCATTGGCCATTAGGCGGGCCTTATAGCAACCTAGAGAACCATCAGCGTGATGTTTGTGGCGAAAAAGCCACATGAACCAGACCACATTAACCCAGGGGGTCGAGGGACAAGTACCCAAGTCTTGTTCGTGATAAGGGCATGATATTCCTCATTCATGGCCTGTCGCCAATGAGGATCCTGTAGTGCCTGTAGGTGCGACCAGGGTAAGGGGGTTATGGAGGAGGTATGTAGGTTAAGGCGCTGAGTGGGTTTGACGATCCCGCTCTTAGCACGGGTCATCATATGGTGTGTGGGATGAGGAGCGGGAGGCGGGACTGCAGGTGAGGTGGGAGAGGGGGCGTAGGGGACGGTGAAGAGGATGTCGGAGGTGATGTGGAGGAAGGTGTGGGTGTTTGTGGGCATGAGGTCGTAGGTGATGGTGAGGAGGGATGATGAGAATGAAGAATGTCGCACAAGATAGGGGAGGAGTCCGAGATATCATCGAGGAATGAGTAAGATGGGGGTTCGATCGGAGTGACTGAACCAAACGGGAAAATAGTCTCATCAAACACGACATGGCGAGAGATGATAATGTTTCGAGTAGAGAGATCAAGGCATCGAAAGCCCCTATGTTGTGATGGGTAGCCTAGGAAAACACACGGTGTACTTAGAGGAGCTAATTTATGTGGATAGGTGATGTGAGGGTAGCATAGGCATCCGAAAACACGAAGATGAGAGTAGGATGGGTGTTTTTGAAACAATCGGTAGTGAGGTGTTTCAAAGTTGATGGATGTAGAGGGAAGAATATTGAGAAGGTGGGTGGCCATATGAAGAGCTTCGACCCAATATGTGGGAGGAAGATGAGAGTGAACAAGCAATGTCCGAACGACATTATTGATAGTTCGAAGCATGCGTTCCGATTTCCCATTTTGTTGGGATGTTTGGGGGCACGAGAAACGAATTGGATTCCGTTTGAGGCAAAGAAATTGTGAAAGTGTTTATTATTGTATTCCCCCCCATTATCGCATTGGAGGGATTGGATATTAGAATTAAATTGAGTTTTGACGTAGTTATAGAATTCTTGGAATTTTGCATACACCTCGGATTTTTGTTTAAGAGGAAAAATCCACAAGTAATGTGTAAAATGATCCAAGAAGATAACATAGTACCGGAGTCCACTAACACTCGATATAGGTGAAGTCCAAACATCGGAATGTATTATTTCAAAAGCATGAGAAACATTAGAATTGGAAATAAAGAAAGGAAGCTTGGAAAGTTTTCCAAGTTGACAAGAGTTGCAAATAGTAATACATTTATCGCTAGAACATGAAATAGAACTATTTGAAACTAGGGACTTCAAGACTTGATCTCCAGGATGACCGAGCCATTGATGCCATGTGGATTGAGTGGTGGAGACGAGAACTTGAGGGTGTGATGGAGTGATTGGATAGAGCGGGCCTTCGCTATCACATCGGATTAGAGGGTGTCGGGTCTTGTAGTCCTTAACAGTAAAACCAAAACTGCCAAACTCAATAGAAGTTTTATTTTGACGAGTAAATTGATGGACGGAAATAAGATTTTTAATAATTGCAGGAGAGATAAGAATATTGTGAAGATGTAGAGAACGGTGAGGGTTTTTAAGAGGAAATGGGGCATGTACGGTGGCTACTACAGGCATTTGGGATCCATTACCAACTAGGATAGAACGGGTATCATGTTTATCAAGAACAGAATTGAGTATACTTGCGTTTGCGTGCACATGGTCGGTTGCGTCGGTGTCCATAAACCAATCCGTTGTGCCCGGATCATTTAGAGCCATGGTGTTGAATAGTTTGGGAAGAGCCGTGGCTTGATCCGGAGTACTCCAAGTCCACGGGGGTGAGGGTTCCGCAGCCGAGAGATGGGCCGAAGGGCCTCGGTAGTGGGGGCTGCCGGTTGATGAGGGCGGCGGCGACCACGCTGGTGGCTGCCGCTGATGGTTGGTCGTCGGTGGAGGACCGAGCAGTCCGACAGCTTGTGGATGCCATTGAGCGGGCGAAGGCGGCCGTTGGCGGGGCTGGTTCGGTGGTGGGATGAACACCCACCCGTAACGAGGGGGTGGAATGCCGACATGAGGTTGTTGGCGACGGCGTCCTGGTGGCTGCCGACGGTCTGTCCGGCGGCCATTTCCCCAGTTCCCACCGTTGTGTTGGACGTGTAATATGGTGGGAGATGAGGAGTGATCGGTGTGAGAGATGAGGAGTGATCGGTGTGAGAGGATGGGGGGTGGGCCGAGTATGCGTCATGCGTTGTTCCTCCAAAAGAAGCATCGAACGGGTCTCCAAGAAAGTTGGAAGAGGAGAACGATACCTGATGATGTTTGCCACCGAGTCAAACTTTGAGGAAAGGCCATTGATGGTGTAGATAACTAGATGTTTATCCGGTATGGCAGAGTCCGGATCGAGATTGGCAAGAAGGTTTGCAAGAGCTTTGATTTTGGTGCAATAAGCGGTGATGGAGAGGTCACCCATGACGATGTTTTGAAGCTCGCTATCGATCTGCATGGTTTTGGCGTCCTTGTTGTCTCGGAAGAGGGTCTCTAGGTTATTCCAAACTTGGAGAGCGGTAGAGTCCTTTTTCAAGACCATTTGAAGAAGAGATTGTGAGATGAAGCCGTAGATCCATAGCTTGACAATGGAGTCCACCTTCTTCCATTCTGAGTCTGTGGGTTTTGGAGTAGATTCATTGATATGATCGATGACGTCAAAGCCGATACAATGGGTGGAGAAAAGTTCTCTCCACGCATCATAGTTGAGGCGGTCCAAATCGAGAATGAGAGGAACATAGGTTTTGATGTTAGTGATGCCAAAAACTTTGTTGGGAGGGGTTTGTTGCTCGGCCATTGGAAATGAAGGAGGTGGTGGCTGCTAGAAGAGGGAGAAACCAGTCGGCCCTAGAGGTCGACGGATTTGAGAGAGAGAAGGGAGAAATTAGGAAGGTTCGAGAGGAATTAGGAAGGATCCTAATTTTGCTCTGATACCATGAAATCAAATTGATTTTCCTTGATTCAAAGAGAGGTTACAACCCTATAAATACAATACAAGATGGGCCATGGGCCAATACAAAAGGGCAAACTACTAAATACAGAATACAAATATATATAACTAATAGCAACGATATCCCGTTCTGGAGGCCCCATTGTCAAGAAAATGTGGTTCTCTATCTTCAGCCTCTTTCCAACAAATATACTTTTCGTTTAACATTGTCGTGTTCCTGTCCAACTTATCCAATTAGATGTTGCACATATGGATTTCCCACACTTCTTTTTCGTTAAGCCAATTAGTGATCTCTTTCGAGAAATCACTTCTACGTACGATCCAAGAGTCTTGACGCCATTTAAAGATTTATGTCCACATACGCCAAAACCATTCACAATGAAGAGTTATATCTTCTCGAGACGTTTTCAACAACAAATAATTCCTTAGTATGATTGCTGGGTAATAAGAACTTTGGACATGTCTCATGACACATGAGATGAATGGGGTTGTGTATGTTCTGAAAAGAGAATCGTTAGGATGATTTTCTTGATGATTAGGGTGCACAATTGAGTATTTTGGATTTTATAGTTCATTAAGGTGTGTTTGCAGACAATAATTCCTGAAAAACAAATGCTAAAGATCTTTTAAATTTTCTTAAGTCATTTATCAAAGGGCAACAAACCATGAACGGTCTGTAGAAAATAAGATCTTTTAATTACGGTGAGGTAACTTTCTATTCCTTATGATCACACACACATGCACTTCTACATGAATCGTATGGTTTTACTTGAAATATTCAGGGGATTATGAACCATATTCTTGAGGAAAAATCTTAGCCGAGGTCACCCTCCCTTTTCCTTATGAGCTTGCACACATGCACTTTTGCATGTATTATTGTATGTTTCTACTTGTGTAGGAATGATGGATAAAATATGCTTATAAAGTCCATGAGTTTTGGCAATGAAGCAGAAATAATGACTGCTCAACGAGTGATGACATATCTTCATTCACATTCTCATCATGACAAAATAATGTTTGTGCTTTAGTGAGAAGTCTTGATTATATTATTGCTCGTGTAAAGTGTTCTTACAGAGACCGTGTGTATTATATTTACTTCTATGCCATATTTATAATTTTAATATGCTCAATAGTCCATACCTATAGTCTTGATGATTTTCTTGATGATTAGGGTGGACAATTCAGTCTTTTGGATTTTATAGTTCACTAAGGTATGTTTGTCAGACAATAATTCCTGAAAAACTGTTGAAAATTTTAGTAAAAAATATGTGTTTTTTACTAACTTTGGACACAATTAAATACATGTATATTTATTGTATATATCTAACTCTTTGTGGGTTCATGTTCTTCTATATGAGAGCTTCAAAACGATATATTGTGTGTCCAAAACGTAATATGTGTGAATGAGATATCGATGCTAAAAGTTGAGTGTTTGGGATGAAATTAGCAAAACCAAGTGGGTGTGGGATTGTGTCCCACATAGGAAGGAGGACCAAAAGTTTAGTGGTTTATAACTAAAAATGTGGGAGGGACTTACAAGTCCTTTGTTTGGTTTTACTCCATCACCCATCCGCGTGCAGGGGGTTTGCCAATTGCGACTCTTGTAGGCTAAAATCGGCGAATTTGTGCATTGACACGAATGCCGCTCGCACAGCTTGGTTTTTACGAAATTTTTTGTTTTGATCCAGTGGATCACGCGAGTTAAGTTGCGCACAGCTTGGTTTTTACGAAATTTTTTGTTTTGATCCAGTGGATCACGCGAGTTAAGTTGCGGGCTTACCCGCGACATACATTGTCTGTAGACAAGAGACAGTGAACCACACTGTTTCGTTTTTCTGTAACTCCCAATTGATACTCAATGAATACGAAGATAAATGTGCTTAATAGTCAGTTAATTATTCGTTAAATACTGATTAATATCATATTAATCTGTCGGTTTCATTCTTGAGTATAAATAGGGAGTTTGGCTCATTCCTAGAGACACCCCCGATATACCAATCGATACTTCTTATCTCGAATTTCTCTGCATACGGTTTTCTTCCTCAGCGAATTTTCCAGGCAAGTAGAAATATCCGGCAATACTTCTGCTCATGCTGTTGTACCCTGGGAACAGACGGCAAATCTGTTTAAGGGAATCGTGTTCAACACGAGCCTCAGCATCGTTTGAATCGATATACGGTTTATTCGTTTACACTTATTTTTCTGTCCATTCCCTTTGTATTCTAATTGTACTAATCATTTGTTGATTGTTTTAGTTATTTCGTTGTATTTTTATGTATTATTAAAATACATAAAGTGGAAAATTACCAACAAAAACAAGTGTTAAAAAATCTTTTAGCTTTTCTTTAGTCGTTTATCGGAGGGTGATAAACCATGAACGGTCTATAAAAAAAATAAGATCTTTTAATTATGTACCATATTCTTGACAAAATATCTTTATTGAGGTCAGTTTCTCTTCCTTATGAGCACACACACACATGCACTTCTACATGAATTCTCATATGGTTTTACTTGTTTTGGCCATTTGATTTCATGGTTTTCTTGAAATATACAGGGAATTACGTATCATATTGTTGAGGAAAAATCTTAGCCAAGGTCACTCTCTCTGTCTTTTCTTTCCTTTACGAGCATGCACACATGCACTTCTACATGTATTATTGGATGTTTTTACTTGTTTTGGAATTATGGATAACTTATGCTTCTAAAGTCCATGAGTGTTGGCAATGAAGCATAAATAATGATTGCTCAGCGAGTGAAGTGGGTCACATAGTGATGACTGATGACACATCTTTATTCAAATTCTCATTGTGCTTTAGTGAGAAGTACTCTCGACTATATTTTTGCTTGTGTAAAGTGTTTTTACAGAGACCTTGTGTATGGTATTTACTTCTATCCCATGTTTGGAATTTTAATATGGTCAATAGTCCATACCTATAATCTTAATCAACAATCCTTCTTTAAATTGAATTCTCCAACTTTTGATCTATTATATTAAAAAGAAGTATCTGATGTTGTATATGAATGACATTATGTTTTTCTTGAAGATCAAAAGAAGCATTTTACATAGAACCTCAAACTAATGAGTAATGACAAGCTTCGGAAGGTAGCATTTTCATATTTTAATGATAAATCATTCCTCTTTTGAGAATTACTTTCCAAGTCCCTGGGTGCGATCCAAGAGCGTCAACACCATTTATAGATTACTACCCACATGCACCAAACTCATTCATAACAAAGTGTTATACGTTCTGGAGTCCTTTTTTCTATGACTGAGTTTAGATAGCCCCCAGATGTACTTTTTAAAAGCATATGGATTTCCCACACTTTAAAAAAAAAATAGCCAATTAGTGGTCCTCTTTCGAGAGTTACTTCAGGTCTCTCTGGGTATGATCCTAGAGTAGAGTATAAAACAGTTATAGATTTCTGTTCACATACTCCAAACCCATTCTTAATGATATGTTATATGTTCTTGTGTGCTTTTTTTCCATAGCAAAACCTATGATTGTCAGGTAAGAAGTCTTGACATGTAACACGACACATGAGATGAAGGGCCGAGCAGATGATTTTCTTGATGATTAGCGCGGACAATTGATGCGGGTATATCCTTTCTTGAGTATTTATCATAAATACCCTTTTAATGTGTGATGCAATCTTTTTCTCTTTATCTCATCTGCATATATGACATTTAATGAAAAAACTATCAACATCAAGCTGTGCAGTTTTTCTTTTATCCTCGAGCAGATGGTCTAGTCATGGGTGATGGTGGCTTCGAATCATCAACTTTAGACCCTTGGTTTGTCCTCTCTCCATTTCTCTTCATTGTTTCCAGATGTATCTTGTGTTGAATTCATATGATGTTATATGTTTTATCTTTTTGATCAAAAGAAGCATTTTATTTAGGACCTCCAAATAATGACAAGCTTCCGGATGTAGCATGATGATTTACCGGTTCGGAGTTATCCTGAGGATGTGTATTACTTAGAGCAATTTCGCATGAAAGGCCTTTAGCTGCCATCCAAGTGCAGGGAAATGACATTGAAAAGAATTCTCTCTTGGTCTTTGGATTTAATTTTAGTATCATGATAATTAATTTATGTGGTTTGCAACTTTCTTCTCATCATACTGGGGGTCACAATTAATTTATTTTCTCTCTTTGACAGCTTAATGAAGATAAAGGAAAGAGTTCTACTTCAAGTCATTCTTAGAAAGTGTCTGGGAATGTTTTGCGGAAGAGGTATCAAGGAAAATTTCAAACTTTTTCATATAAAGAGAACGGCATCCATCTCACTCGATGGTTTATACCTTGTCTTTACACTTATCTTTGCATATGATGAGGTGATGAAAATTTTCCAATTATGGGATTTGATTCAACTTGATTTTGTGAGACTTAGGTCACTCTGTTGAAATCATATAATATGTGGTATGATATAATGTTATGGTATCTAATGTTTTTAATCATATTTCTCGAGTTAGAGTTTCCGTTGCTGGCACAAATACTGGAGGGACTGCCATCATATGGCGAGTTGCTATTAAAGACCACGTGCTTTAATTTTTGTCTCTTATTCATTGTAGTCTCATACTTCCCTTTTGAATTTAACCCAATTTTCTTCCATGATTAAAGATTGATTTGAAGGAGACCTTCAGGTGTTGATAAAATAAATGGAGAAGTTGAAAATAGTAATAGCAGAAAGTGAGAGGATTAAATATCTTGTTACACATAGAAATAGTTTCCATGAAGAGGGAAGTTAGTCAAGTGGTATCATTAAATTGATCTAATCATGTCCTTAATGGGAAATTAAAAAATGCCAAGGGGATAGCGAAACATAGAAAAGAAGCAAGTGGGAAGTATCTCGTGGTGTATACAAATGACGTTAAGTTTTATCTCGAAGCGCAAAGGAAGCATTTTGCATAGGACCTCCAATTAATGACGAGCTTCAAAAGGTAGCATGATGGTTGATGCTAGTTTGTGTGGATTTATATGAAGGCCTGAAGCGGATGATTTACTGTGTTCGACCGGATGCAGAGCTCTTGTGAAGGGTCTGTACTGCTTGCATCATTCTTTCTCCCATTTACTCATTTATTTCACGTCTAATTTTATCCCCCTAACTAATTGCATGTATGCATAGTAGCTATTTGGTACTTTGACCTCTTCATTTTTCTTCTCATACTTGATTATCTTCATGCTTATGTGTAGTAATCCTGCAATGGGACTGCATTTTGTTATGTCTCTCGTTAATTTGTTTAGTATGTTCTTTGAGCTAATTCTGCAGGATTGAAAAGGAAGTACAATGTCGTTCTAATATTGGCACTCATGTTGCTGGCGCTGCTCTTGCCACTGCTTTTACCAAAGGGTATGATTCAAATTTTATCTTCTATTATATCTAATCCAAATCTAGTGACTTGTGCACTTGCAAGTTGCATGCTAAATCCTTTGTGAAGTTAACCATTGCTACATGTTCTTGTGGCCTGGAGCATAGTTAATTTCATGTAAGATTGGAGTTTCATGCTTATGTTAAATGGAAACTGGAACAAGGTTGACATAAAGCAATGATCGATAGCCCGTTCTGGAGGTGCCATTGTCGAGAAAATGAGGTTCTATCTGCCTTTATATTTGATAAGTAATTTATACGTCAGCACTTTTTATTGGTACTATCATAAATGTAGAGTTGGGATTTTCTCTATCTGTAACCTCTTTCCAACAAATATACTTTTCGTTTAACATTGTCGTGTTCTTGTTCAACTTATCCAAATAGCTGTTGCACATATGGGTTTCCCACGCTTCTTTTTCTTTAGGCCAATTAGTGATCTCGTTCGAGAATCACTTTCAAGTCTTGGGTACGATCCAAGAGTGTGAATGGCCATTTAAAGATTTCTGTCCACATGTGCTAAAACCATTCACAGTGAAGAGTTATACGTTCTCGAGTCATTTTTTCAACACCAAATACCTATGATTGCTAGGTAAGAAGTCTGGATATGTCTCATGACACATGACATGAAGGGGGTCGTGTATGTTCTGAAAAGAGAACACTTAGGATGATTTTCTTGATGATTGGGTGGGCAATTCAGTCTTTTGGATTTTGTAGTTCATTAAGGTATGTTTCTCAGACAATAATTCCTGAAAACCAAGTCTTAAAATCTTTTAAATTTTCTTTAGTCATTTATTGGGAGGGTGATAAACCATGAACAGTGTGTAAAAAAAGTAATATCTTTTAATTACGTATAATATTCTTGACTAAATATCTTTGATGAGGTCACATTCTGTTCCTTATGAGCACACACACAGACATGCACTTCTACGTGAATTATCATATGGTTTTACTTGTTTTGGCCATTTGATTTCATGGTTTTCTTGAATTATGGAGGAATTACGTACCATATTCTCGAGGAAAAATCTTAGCGAAGGTCACTCTCTCTCTGTCTTTTCTTTCCCTTACAAGCATGTATTATTGGATGTTTTTACTTGTTTTGGAATTATGGATAACTTATGCTTATAAAGTCCATTAGTGTTGGCAATGAAGCATAAATAATGATTGCTCAACGAGTGAAGTGGGTCACATAGCGATGACACATCTTTTTTCAATTATTCAAAGTGTTCTTACAGAGACCTTGTTTATAGTATTTACTTCTATGCCATGTTTGGAATTTTATTATGGTCAATAGTCCATAACTATAGTCTTAATCAACAATCGTTCTTTAAATTCATCTGAAGTTCCATTTAGAATTTTCCAACTTTTATCTCTTCCCATATTTTCTAGAAGTAGTTTGTGTTGTATATGAATGACGTTATGTTTTTCTTGAAGATCAAAAGAAGCATTTTACATAGGACCTAAAAACTAATGAATAAATGACAAGCTTCGAATGGTAGCATTTACTGTGTTTGAGTGGTTGCAAAGCACTCATGAAGGGTGTGCGCTGATAGTGGACCATTTGTGATGGTTTCACATGTAATTTTATCCTCCTAACTAACTGCAGGTATGTATTGTAGCCTTTTCTGGACTTTGACCTCCTCTTTTTTTCACATACTTGATTATCTTCATGTTTTTGTGTGTTAATCCCTGCAATTGTACTGCATTTTGTTATATCTTTCATTATTTCTTTTGTATGTTCTTAGAGCTAATTCTGCAGGATTGAAAAGGAAGTATGATGTCTTACGAGTATTGGCACATATGTTGCTGCTATTGCCACTACTTTCAACCAAAGGTTATGATTTCAGTTTTCTGTTGTGAATCACCCTAACTCACACAATCAGGATTAGAAAAGAACAACTATCGTAATTGTATTCACTAGAAGAAATTAGTAAACAAGAGGAATTTGCTTGCAATGGTCATATGATTACCATTGACATGGAAAAGGCTATACGGCAATTCGAGAGGCCATTCTCTCCAGGTTTACAAGGGAAATATCTGCATGAAAACAAATACCCACCTCACCACCCAATTTATACAGATTTATTGAGTAATTTCCAAAAATGTCCTTTAACGGACTTACTCCCTGTAACATACTTGGAGCATCCCCAATGGGAGGTTCATCAATCCATGTCATCAAGAAAGAACCATTGGGAAGAAGTTGTTCATTGCCATGTGGAAGGGAAAGGTCCATCTTTATGGACCTCTTCTTTTTTCATTTATGTGGGTCCCACCCAATAAAATATATATAAATAATCAAATTACTTTTTATTATATAAACTATTGATCGGTCCATGATTGAGAGATAAAGGTTTATGAAGTGTGTAAGAAATAGAAAACTGATGTAGCAAAAAAAGAAAGACGATGTGGCAAAGTCATGAACCTCTAGAGATTCATGATTGTAGATGCTCTTACTCCTCAGCTTTCTCATTATTTTGAAGTGGTCCCCATCTCTTGTTGTCCTCCCCGTTTCCTTATTTAACTATAAGTAAACCCTATTGGGGAATTTCTAACATTACCCGCCCCCCAAAGAGCCACCTTTTCCTCAAGGTCAAAGGCAGGAAACAATTGTTGCATGGTTATGAAGTCCTCCCATGTTGCTTGGCAATTCTTTCCACTTAAGTAAGACTTCCAAGTTCTGTCGATCCCCGTGTCAACCATACGAACATCTAACAGGGCTTCGGGTGTCACTTCTAACTCCAAATCCTCAGTCAATTGAGGGGGCAAGGTTGAGGACTCTGTTCTCCAACTGCTCTCTTTAGCTGTGATCTATGGAAAACGATGTGGATGCGAGCAACTTCTAGGAACTGCAACTTATATGCTACCTTACCAATCTGCTCGATAATGCGAAATGGTCCATAGTAACGGGTAGCCAACTTCTAAAAAGGCCTTTTGGCCATTGACTTTTGTCTATATGGCTGAAGATTAAGATAAACTATATCGTCCACTTTGAATTCAACATCCCTTCGAGACTTGTCAGCCACTTGTTTCATCAATTGTTGAGCTCGAAGCAGGTAAGCGCACAGTTCATCAAGTATAGCATTCCGGTCCAGCAACTGTTCCTCGAGGGAAGACACCCCAGTACACCTTACATAATTTGGGAGGGTCTCGACCATACGATGCTTTATATGGAGTGCATTTCGAAGACGTATGGTAGGATGTATTGTGCAAGAACTCGGCCCAAGGTAAGTAATGTACCCATTTACCCTATTTCCATTAATAAAGTAACGTAACTATCACAGATTGTCCATCAGTATGTGGGTGGTACGCCGTACTCCTTAAAAGAGTAGTACCTTGGAGGTGGAACAACTCCTTCCAGAAAATGCTTAAAAAGATCTTTTCCCGATCCGAAACGATGGTGTTTGGGATACCATGGAGACGACCGATTTCTTTGATGAACAACTCACCTACCATGGAAGCATTAAACGAGTGTTTCAACGCCAAAAAATGAGCACCACTACTAACACTGTATTAAACCCGTTAGAACGTGGCAACCCTTCTATGAAATCCATGGTGACATCCTCCCAAACTTGGGAGGGTATTGGCAGTGGTTGAAGGAGTAATGTTGGATGGGTCGTAAGGGCTTTTTGCTGTTGACAAGTGGTGCAGGTCTGAACGTATTTCTGAACACCACGCCGTATCCCCACACAAAGCCATTCGGAAGCTAAACGTTGGTATGTTTTAAGCTCTCCCGAATGTCCACCCACTGTTGAATTATGGTATTCGTGCAAAAGTTTGGGAATAAGAATAGAGTTATGGGGAATTACCAACCTGCCTTTGTATCAACAATCGACCCTGTTCAAACGAGTGTCCAACATGTACCTTGCCTTCATCCACAGTCTCTCGAACAATGCGAGGGATAAACGAATATGCCTTAATTTCCTCGAATAATGCTTCCACATCTACTGTCTAGGAAGACACAATAGTATTAGTGGCTCCTGACTTGTATTGTATTTTGGAAAAAAAATAAAACAAGAGTTTACTCATCAACTTTTGGTAATCTAATACCACCTCCTTTTGCTCCATCAGATACTTAAAACTCCGTCGGTCCGTTCGAATGACAAAATGTCGGCCAAGTAAATGGTGATGCCACTTTAAGACAAGCAACACAATTGTCATTAGCTTTTTTTCGTATATTGACTTGAGTCTATTGCGATCACCCTAACACCAGACTAAAATAAGCAATGGGATGTCTGTTTTGAAGAAGGACGACACCAATCCTAAATCTAGATGCATCAGCCTTAAACACAAACACTTGAGTAAAATCTGGCATTGCTAGCACCGAAGCGTTAATCAAAGGTTGTTTTTAGTTGTTGAAAAGCCTCGGTGGCGGATTTTGACCACCAGAAGCAATCTTTCTTAAGTTGATCGGTCAGTGGTGACGCCAAACGGGCATAAGCCGGAAAAAATCTTCTATAATACCCAGACAACCCTAAGAATCCCCATAGCTCTCGTAAATTCTTTGGTGTCGGTCATTCTTTGACTACCTTAGGGGTTGTTCGGTTCGTTTTTCATTAAGACCTGTATGAATAAAGTTGTCTGTATGATAACAAATAAGTTATTGTTTGGTTGTTGTGCTGAATAAATAGTCTGAATATCAGAAATTACCATTTTACCCTCGGTATATATTTTTGTTTGAATAAAATAATTGTTTGATAAAATTGTTGAATAAATAAATTTTAATTATAAAAAATATCAATTTAAATATTTGTTACATAAAAACAACTTGATTTAATATAATAATATAATTTAAATGCTTAATTTTCTTTTAAAAACATAACTACAAGCGTACTCGCGCAATGCAGCGAGATAAATCACGATTTTAATGTTTCATTTTATTTTTTGTTTTTTGTCAATTTACAGTACGATTTTGAGGGTTTTGAGAAAATGATAATGTTTTTTTTTATAAATTTGTTTAATTTATGCTTAATAATATAATGTTTTTATATAAAAAAAAGAGTGAATTGTGGATTTGGTCCCTGTAGTTTAGTGATTTCTTTGACCATGGTCCTCATTCTATGCTTATTGTGGATTTGGTCCTTGTGGTATTCAATTTATTTTGGTCATGGTCCTTCTGACTAACACTTCCATTAACTTTGTTAAATCAATGATCATTTTAGCCATTTTGCCTATTTTTTGTCCTTTTTGACAAGAAAAATATAAACAATATTTTTATATACACATGCACACACACACACACACACACACACACACATATATATATATATATATATATATAACGATATTAAAATAAATAAAATAAGACATTATTGTATGATTTAAATGTTTAATTTTTTTTAAATTAATTATATTAAATACGATTTAATTTTATTATTTTATTGTAATTGTGGAAAAATATATATAGTTTTATTGTTTTAATGTAATTAAAACTTCAATTTAAACAAATCAAATCATAAAACTATATCTTATTTTATTTAGAGCGAATAAAATAAAATATGGTTTTATGATTTGATTTATTGAATTAAAATTTTAATTAAGTTAAAGACGATTTAATTATATTGTTCTTTTATTAACATTGCAACAAACAAGCTTATTGTTGATATTTTAACACAAAAAAATCATTAAAACCCGTTGAGAAATGAACTTTAATTTTATCATACTAAAAACAATATGAAAATTGATTTTGAGTTTTTGACTGAAAAACAATATGAAAATTAGAGCTTCTAATTTTAAGATGATAAAATTATAGTTCATTTCTCAACGGTTTTCAATGATTTTTGGTGTTAAAATATCAACAATAAGCTTGTCTGTTGCAATGATAGTAAAAGAACAATATAATTAAATCGTCTCTAACTTAATTAAAATTTTAATTCAATAAATCAAATCATAAAACCATATTTTATTTTATTCGATTTAAATAAATAAGATATAGTTTTATGATCTGATTTGTTTAAATTGAAATTTTAATTACATTAAAAAAATAAAACTATATCTTTTTTCACAATTACAATAAAATAATAAAATTAAATCGTATTTAATATAATTAATTTAAAAAAAATAAACAATTAAATCATACAATAATGTCTTATTTTATTTATTTTAATATCGTTATATATATATATATATATATATATATATATATACATGTGTGTATGCATGTGTGTTTGTGTGTATAAAAATATTGTTTATATTTTTCTTATCAAAAAAAGACAAAAAAATAGGCAAAATGACTAAAATGGTCCTTGATTTAACAAAGTTAATGGAAGTGTTAGTCAGAAGAACCATGACCAAAATAAATTGAATACCACAAGGACCAAATCCACAATAAACATAGAATGAGGATCATGGTCAAAGAAATCACTAAACCACATGGACCAAATCCACAATTCACTCTAAAAAAATTAAGTAATTTGTTAGAATTCAATGATTATTTTATATATTTTAATGACATCTAGAAAAAATATAACCAATTACATATTTAATAATATAATTAAAACAAATTTATAGTAATATAATATATTAATTAAATGGTGATACATGAAAAAGTCTGCATAAAAGGAATGTCCTGTACATACCAAATTAATAGGTGTTAGAAGCCTGCAGTAGTAATATGTATCTTGTGCTTTGATACTTGTAAATTAAGAGATTTTTAAAATTTTGCATAAAATGATGGTACCGTGTGCCTAATAATTTATATTTAAGAGTTTTTTATCTGTGCTTTATAATACTAGAAGCGTACCCGCGCAATGCAGCGAGATACATCACGATTTTAATGTTTCATTTTATTTTTTTGTCGATTTACAGTATGATTTTGGATGGTTTTGAGAAAGTGATAATATTTTTTTATAAATTTGTTTAATTTAGGCTTAATAATAAAATGTTTTTTATATAAAAAATTAAGTATTTTGTTAGAATTCAATGATTATTTTATATATTTTAATGACATCTAAAAAAATAACCAATTACATATTTAATAATATAATTAAAACAAAGTTATAGTAATATAATATATTAATTAATAGTGATACATAGAAATGTCTGCATAAAAGGAAGACCCTGTACATACCAAATTGGTGAGTGTTAGAGGTCTGCAGTAGTAATATGTATCTTGTGCTTTGATACATGTAAATTAAGAGATTTTTAAAATATTGCATAAAATGATGGTATCTTGTGCCTAATAATTTGTATTTAAGAGTTTTTTATCCGTGTTTTATAATATAGTATAGATAGATATAAATATAGATTTATATTTTATATATTTTATATATTTTATTAACAGAATATGTATGATATTTCTATACACATATATTAGTAGGGTTGATTTCCTTTCTTTTAACCTATACCATCTTATAAACCAGATTTGAAAATCTATTAAAAACAACTTTTCTTACATAATGTACTACTTTTTAATACACTAGTTGTGTATTTGAATAACAATTTTAAAGCAATAACCTTTCCCTCGATCATGTTTCTCCATCCATCTCGATTTAACTAATAAAACCACAACCTAGAAAGTGTCTGCAAGGATGGAAGTCAAATAAGCAAGGATAGAAAATCATGAAACTCCTACAATTAAAGTAGCATTTTCGATTGAAAAGCAAATAATTACAGAGCACAGAAAGGTCTCGAGCAAGGGAAAGTTGTTAGTTGTCGACCTGGGTGCTTTTTAATTTCCTCGGCACTGTCATCTCCCATTAAAACCAAGCCAACAAAATGAGGTTATCATGCAGAAGCCGCATTATGAGGGTGTTATCCTTGTAAGAATCTTCTCCCAAGGTATCCAATTCTGCAAATAACAAAACAACTATCAGCCAATTTCACATCCATTACATGAGAATGAATATACCTCATCCTCAAAATTAGTTTAACATAATAACATGAGACTTATGGTTTACAACCTAAAGGTATAACTTCTAACACATAAGGTACAAACCATTGAAGCATAATAGTTAAGGTTTGATCAAAAGGGTTAACAACCTTCTTAAAAATCTTCTCACCAACTTCATATAGAACATGGAAAATGGAAATAGCAATGTTGTTGGAGTGGACCGTATAAAACATGGAAAATGGAATGTAATGTAAGAACGTGTGGACTATAATACAAACCGGGAAGATTTTGAGCATCCATAACAGAAATGGTCAACTCTTCAAAGTTTAATAAAATCAACGACAATACTTTCCCATTTCAGGTTGCAGTACGTGATAAATTGAATCTTTTAAGATTGTAATCTGGTTCTTTTTGTGAATGGAAATTAAAAAATCATATGGATAATGGATTTACAAACCGAAATGTGTCTACAATAGCAATACTTGAGTGCTGATACTCGAGAGGAATTGAGGTAATGTACCCGAGTCATTTTGGGAGCAAACACCATAAAATATTTCGAGCATTCATTTTGACAACATCTGCCATTAAATTGATGGCAAAGCCGAGGACACTCCTCTTCCACGATGTAATGCATTACGTGCATTGGGTCAAAGAATCAAGAGCACCCGTAGGAAGCTTAAACCATGGTTACGTTTCCAAAGATGAAGAATTGTATTTATTTGTAATAGATAGATAAATAAACATGATTAATGGTGCTATGTACCTTAATCAAGCCAACTAAACAATGAACATGGAGTGAGGGGTTGTTTACCCAAAAACTTACTGGGTAAGCACTTACGGGTAAGAGTCAACACTCCAACTTACTTTAATGGGTAAGATTGTATTCCATTAAAATAGTATCGTATGCAACAATCTACCCGATAAACGCTTACCGGGTAAGAGTCGTCACCCTCACTGTAAGTGTAAGACTTTCCATCCTTATCATAAATCTTACTGGGTAAGATTCTCAGTTGTTGTCATGTTCATTAAAATAAAAGATGATTTACTCATTAAACTATAGCAGCAAATTACAATACTAAAGCATTTTTAAACCACAAATCTAAGAACATTTAAGTTGGTTAAAATTTAAAAGTGGAGCTCCGGAATTTCAAAGTAAAGTAAATACAACTAAATATCAATTTACAATATTTATATGTTTTATTTAACTAAAACCATATTATAATGGAGCTCCCAATTGTTAGGCGAATTGTGAAAAACTGAGCATATGAATTTGAAGAAAAAAATGGTGATAAAATGACTTGATGGCCAAAAAGAATTCACAAATCTCTGTGGCTATTAATCAGATTGTTTCTCATAAGAATTCACAACATGGACCTAGGTTTAAAAAATATCTCAAAGGAACACATTCCAAATATAAATTGACTGTATAGGAACAAATTAATGGTTGACAGCAAATTAATTGGAAAGAAACCGACACAGATTATTGGAATCGGTAGAGGAAAACAGAATGAAATAAACACAGAGAACAAAGAGAGAAAAAACAGAATGAAATAAACACAAATTATTTGGATTGGTAATTGGAAAGTTGTCTTTAAGACTTTTGATGTAAATGCATATTAAGGTAGTATATATATATATATATATACACACACACACTTCATAAAAAAACAAGAGGTTTAGGGGAATGGGTAAATAACCTGCTCTTGAATGCTCTCCTCATCGTACTCATGCTTGTGTTTTTTGAACTCAGCAACGGAGTTCTCAACTTCTTTCACAAGCTCATTCGTTGAAAACTGTTACATCAATGTTTTTAGTAACTTATCATAAGTTTCATATCGACACATATGTTATCATAAATAATCATCTTTCAGAAAACGGGTACCTGCAGATTTTCGCGTTTGAAAATGTCTCCAACAGCAATATTCTGCTTTATTATGTTTTCTCTGTTCTCCCTCCAGCCACACAAAAGAGTACAGTCGTGAAGCATAGTTGTTCTTGTTAATTTCAACAGTGGCTTGACAACATCTTCCTAAAAAATTAAACAACAAAGGTCAGGTGGCAAAAAAGATAAAATGTCACTATACTTTCATACTTCTTCATTGCATACTCGTACAAAAAGACCTATCAATCACGGTTATTCTCATAACCATATCAATTATGTACATCAATTTGATCCAATTATAATTAAATTGTCCAACATAAATCATCAATAATCTTTCAAATGATTAACATTGAACCAAATGTTCTTTCCCTTGTCCTCTTGTTCCAAATTTTTAATTAAAAATGGACAAAATTGATATGATTTTGAGAGGATAAATATATTACTGACAAATTTTTTGTTCGAGTATGTGATTAAAAAAAGTGAAAGTATAGTGACCATTTCATCTACTTTTGCTAAATCAGCTTGCAATATTATCCGAAATAAGCTACAAGTTTTCGATACATATGCTATATTTTATTCCAAAGAAACAAATCAAATATTCAACTGCAGATATCTAGATCTTACAACATCAACATGGCATAAGACAACACGAAGCTTGAAGTTCTTTCCCAGTTCCCTTATTCGGTAATATAGGTAGTCTGGGTGAAGCAGGTGATACCTAAGACTGCATAAAGGACAGATGATCAGATGAGATGTAAGAGAGAAGTTCAAGAAAAATAACTTTGCAAAACTGAAGAAGTATGTTAGCAAAAAGTTATTTCTTGTGTTTTGTTATCACTGTGTTGAATTAAAAGCTTTGCAACTTAGATAAATAGATGAAAGAAGTATAACAAATGTAAGCATCAACATTTTAGGTAAATAGGAACAGGGAACCCACTGAAGCTCTAGAAAAATATGCAAAACCATTCTCATCCGAGCAACTTCATCGGCGGCATGAAGAAGTTCCAAAGACGGGTCGTGTCGTTTAACCGGCGCCGTCGTCCTCAAATGTTTGTGGTTGAATCGATTGATTATTTCTTTGCGAAGAGCAGTTATGTAACACGCTAAAAATTTGGGTAAAATAAAACTTAAAATTTCTGTAATATAACGCCTAAAATAAGGCGAATCCAAAACCTGTAAACGTACAGACTAAAACCCAACAGAGTCGGGGTAGTTCTAAAATGAAGTAGCGGAATAAATAAGTCATATACATGACAACCTATTCAATCTAGAATAATTAGCAACTAGATTAAAGTGAGTGTCACTATGACTTCAAAAAGCTCTTTCTCTTTTTCCCAAAAATGCCCGGTCCAAGGAGGAGTCCTAGGTGCGATCCCGACAGATCAAGTCATCCTACTCGCACCGCTAACGGAACCTGTGAACCATTTAAACATGAACACAAGTGTTAGAATGAAGCCTATTGGTTGTTATGCCGATACCAATTATAATGTAAACAAGAACAATAATTAAATGTTACCAGCTCCCAATGCATTGAGGTCAATGCCAAACCTCCCAAATCGGGACATTGTAATTTCCTGTACAATTAATACACAAATATCCTCCATATAAAGCGGGGTAACCCACGATCTAGATTGGATTTCACCGTCCAGCCCGGTTCTAGTTCCCATGTCACGCCGGACATCACAATCCTCAAACCCTCTCTGCCTCTAGCGCTTACCCCGCCGGGTTACACCCCAAGGTCTTACAGGCAAGGGTGTCTATCCAATCTAGCCGAGTGTACAACTAAGGGACTTGCGCCCCCTATTGTCTACTCAAAATGCCCAACGGCAATAACCATGCAATAATCATGCATACCATCTAAATCCTCGTGCACAAGGAAATAGATATAAGACTCCCAACAAATGTTATGAACAATTATAGATGACAAAACTTCATGCAACATATAATTTGTTCAGATAGTGTGATCATGCTTGACACATATTCACTATAAGAAACTACAACTTATTTACCCACATGCAAATCCTCAACTAGTATAATGATCCCAACTACTGATAAGAATTTAGGCATTTGACCTTTTCATTATGTAGGGATGTAGACCTACACCATGATTTGCCCCTCTTCTATAAGACTTGTAAATAACACTCTTACACATGTTTAAACACTTCCACCAACCCCAAAAATCTTATTTATTGAAGATAAGCAAAACCCTAGCTTTTAGGTCAACATCATGCATTTCATATATTTCACATAAACAAGTAATGGTGCAAGTATGAATGTACATAAGTTAAGAAAACTTACTTAGATTGCTCCAATACCCTAAACCTTAGATGGTTCAAGGGGATGAGAAGTAGGTGAGGAGAAACCTTGGTTCACCAAATGGCTAGAACTTGACTACCAAAGGAGAGAAACCCTAGGTTAGCATTTAATACACCCAACAAGATTCTAGAGAGGATTAAATGTTGAAGAGATTGAGTTTTGAGGTGAAGAAATCTTACCTAGGAGAGAAATTCAGCTGCCTTCAAAAACCCCCAAATGAAATAAATGAGCTAATCTCATGAAATCACGCATTTAATGCTAAAAACCCCATCGGCGATTGTGACATCGCGATAGTGACATGGCACTATCGCCAGTCACTATCGCCAAGAACGTACCGCGGCTCCCACTTCTCCCGCGATTGTGACACGCGAGAGTGACCCTGGCACTATCGTCGGGCACTCTCGCCGAAGATGTACCGTAGGCTATTGAGTCCCCGCGATTGTGCTTTCCGCGAGAGTGACCATGGCACTCTCGCCAGGCACTCTCGCCAGGCTCTCTCGCCAGGCTTCTCTCGCCATACGAAATTCGACGTTTTTCCATAACGCAAACACGAGCAAACTTTGACGACATAAGCTGAACAAAACCAGATATATTACAAAACAAAATAACCAATAATCCAAAATTCGGGGTGTTACAAGTTAGGGCTTCATCGGCTTGAACCATGTTTGCAGCCACATAGAGCCGATTGCAGCGAGCCAGCCATAACCCTTGTCGACTATTTTCCAAAAAAAATATCCTAAATTAGAAATCACGATGAAACACTGAACTTACCTTTAGGGCAGAAAGTCTCAATCTTCTATCACCTCACTTCCACAATTTACTCTTGTGGTTGAATCGATTGATTGAGAGAGGAGATGAATTGGAGGGTGCCAATCGTCTCTGAAACGGCAACAACCGGAGAAACAACCATCGATTTTGAACAATGAAATCAAGGTGAAACCATACCTTGATTTCTAGCTGGAACGTTGATTGAGGTCTTAGTCTTGGGAGCAGTGATACAATCTCAGAGAGTTTGAATGTTCAATTTTTGAATTTTGAAAGTTCAAATGGCCTTTCGAGAATTCTGCAGTTTAAGTGGGTGGGGGTGGCAGCAGTTTAAAAAGCATATGCAATAACAATATATACATTGCGCTTTCTTATTTGTAATTAAGAGATTTTAAGAACTCATGCATAAAAAGCTTGTACTCAATGCTTAGAGACTTGTTTTTAAGACATTTGGTGTAAATGATTATTAATGTAGTAATAGATAATAGATAATCTCTTAAAATCTCTTAAATACAACAAAGGAAGCTAAATGTACAATTCACTATGCTATTTCACGCTCTCTCTCATAATTAATTACACACTCTCTCCTCATTATTAATTACACGCTCTCTCTCTCTCTCTCTCTCTCTCTCTCTCAAGAAAGACTTACGTTCTGAGAACTTACCTTCCCCAAGCGACGATTCATAAAATCGAGTCCTAAAATGACGATTCATAAAATCGAGTCCTAAAATGACGATTCAAATTCCTCGGTTAGAGATTCTGGTATATATATATATACATTTAGGGTTCTGATTAATGTCTATCTCTACCGAATCACTCTCAATCAATCTATCCTCTACCGCCAATTGAGGTAAATTCTTTTTGTATTTCATCTTCATTTGTGCTTGTTTGATTTCTTTGTATTTGTCGATTTCTTTCTATCCATTCCACTACCTGACTGTAAAATCGATGCTCTCATCCGAGTTTGATTTTTGTTTGTTCTCTTGCGATTTTTTGATGTTGTGTGTCCGAGTTTGAATTTTGATTGTATTCTCTAGCTGCTCTCGACGAACATACATAGGTACACCATTTAGGGTTTGCTCTCAATCGATTTTATTTGTTTTCTCTCAATCGATTTTGAATTTGATTTGTGTATACATACCAAATCGATTTTGATTTTTGCTCCTCTCAAACCACTTTGATTTTTGTTTGCTCTCAAACTAATACACGAAGTATCATGAATGATTTGGTTTTCAATTTGTATTTTCTGGTTCTTCTCTTAGGGTGTTTTTGTAGTAGGTTCTTTGTTTTTACCTGTGAGTCTGGGACTTTGTTGAATTCTTGGGGTTTCTCTATTAGTCTCTACTTTACTTTTTTTTTTTTTTTGGCTTTCCATGGTTCTGGTTTGTGTCAAATTGCATCTTCTGGTTGTACTATGTTCCCTGTTTTTTCTGCCATTGTTGAGTCTTTGTAGAGCTTTAAATATGTGTGGAGTTTCAAAATTGTTGCAAGTCTCATGTCTTGATCAGTAAAGTGTTCTGCAATTTGTTTTATGTTTTATTTAATTTCTTGATTGTTATAGAGCTTTACCAGTGTTATCTAATGTTATCTCCGTTATTATCTCCGTTTTTTACGAGTGTTATCTAATGTTATATGATCTAATTAGCTTGCTTATCAATCTCATCTAGATGTTTATAAGAATTCTATAGGTAAAAAAGTGTGATTTTTTGGTTTGATTGAATATATATTGTTGTTGATTGCAGTGGTGGTAGTGAATGTACATATTGTTATGTGTTTATTATTTTTCATTGATCTACTTAAGTTTTCTTGATAATTGTTGTATGATGTTTGATGTTGGACTCCAATGTTAGCAGACCGCTGGATTTATGTGTAAAAAGTTCAAAGAATTCAAGAATCAATTATAGCATCTCCAAAGTTGGTGATTACCAGGTAAATCATCCAATACTCAAATTCCTCTTAAAGTTGACAATTAGTTTTCGATTTACAAAAGGTGTCAATCTCATATGGTATGGTTTTTCTAACATTCGATAAATTATTTGGTAGGGTTTTTAGCTTAACATTAAGATATGTCGAATTTATGAATTTCAAATCAACTAGTTCAGTACCCGTGCAATGCGGCGGGATGTTAAATTTCTATCAAGAAACATTTTACTTTTAAATATCAAATTTATGCAAAATAACTTTGAAATACTTGGTGGTTCAAATGTTCTTTCTCAAATCTAGAGTTTTGTCATTTCTTTATATTGGTTGTCCCCATCATTCGTTGTTTAGAATGTGTTTCCTATTTGCTAGGCTTAAGATGGATTTCTTGATTTTTCACAAACCTTAGATGCCCCAGCTTGATTTTTAACTAACCAAATAAACTCAACTGTAGAAAAAACCAAACCACGGAGGTGTGGGTTAACATGATTTATGACTTTAAGATGTGCAACAATGTCAAAAAGGGTACTGCTCTTGTTCCATCACAATAACATATGTACAATAACAATTAAAATCCAAATGACGATCCTTCATCGTTAACTCAACTTCTCACACGATCATTCACCATTGTATCATAGTCCCCCAAGAGTGTTGTGTTACACCCAGTGTTCAAAAAGGCGCGCCACGGCGCGATATGGCGTAAGATGTGACTCCGCCGTTACGAAATGACCCATAACGTTTCTGTAAGGCGTGACTCATGCTATGACACCTTAAGGCGCGCCGTGGCGCGCGTTTTTTTTTAAGACGTGATTTTTTTTTCAATTTTTTTTATTTTTTATTTTTTTTTATCTTTTGTGTTTTTACATTTTTAACTTTAGATTTAACATTTTTATAGATTTATCTAATCAAATCACTCACAGTTTCACGAAGTCATAAACGTTATGGACTCACGATTAAAACGAAGTTGTAAAATTATCTTTCTAAATTCTATTTTAAATATTCAATCAAAAACTATTTTTATACTAGTAATTTATTAGATTTTTCTTCTTCCAATATGAATGTACATTTTTTAGTATCATTCTTTGATTAAAATAATATATATAAAACCTATACGTATATATATATATATAATTTTGAATATGATAAACAAATTTGCCGTCTTATGTCACGCCATGAAAAACGTCGCTTCCTCGCCGTGGCGTGTAAGGCTTAAGGCTTGACCTCGCCGCCACGCCTTACGCCATTTTGAACCTTGGTTACACCTGTAATCTTGGTTAATTTATTATATCAAGTTATCGTTATCTTTATGAACCCATTTTCAAGCTTAATATACAAAAAAGAATGTCATACAGTTTAAAAAGGATACCAAGGCTCTTAAATGCACCATGATTAGAATTTGCATCAACGCTCTCAATTGCAATATGCTTCGTACCAGAAATCTAACATTTCCAAAAAGCAATTGTCTTTACATAAAGTGAAATAACTCAAATGACAAACTTCAATGTGAAACTTCCAAAGTCACCAACCTGTTGCAATTGAACTCCTCTATAATCCACAGTGCATTAATTACATTGGGATCCTTACCGAGCGGCAATCTTCCGTTCCTGAGCCAACGTTAACTTCAAGAGGTCTCTCTCTTCTCGCAGGCTATCTCGTTCTTCTCTCAGGCTATCTCGTTCTTCTCGTAGGCTATCCCTCTCTTCTAACCGCCTATGATACGCCCGTTGTAAGTTGTCGAGCATTCTCTTAATTCTATCATTGTCCCACTCAGAGTAGGCCAACTTATTTTGTAACTCAACCTTCTTTTTCCGAATGACCTATATCCTTTCTTTGAAAATCCTTTCTTTTCACTCTCAAAATCAGCTTTATCTTTAGCAAGCTTTTGCTCCAAATCAGATATATTCTTTCTAAGCTCAGCATTCTCAGATTCCAATCTCCGTATTTTCTCATCATTCAGCTCAGAAGTCCTTTTCAGAAGACCTTCATTAATTGTCTTTAAAGCACTAACTTCTTCTTTCAGAATGTTGCTTTCTTCATAATATTCTTTTGTCCTTTTCGAGTGAAAATCAACTGCTAAAGCTAGATTTACTTTCTCTAATTCAAGCTTTCTATTCTTCTCTTCAAGCTCAGCAAAATATCCCATAGATGTCAACTTTAATGAGAAAACAACTTGATAAGAATGATCGTTCCCAAACAATTCAGAAAAGTTTGACTGAAAGTCAAACTTATATAAGCACAAAATAATCTCTGAAATTCTCAAATCACTGAAACTCGCAGATCAAATTAATTCAAAACCTGCAAATCAGAAAGTCGAAAAACCGATTAATTAAAATCTGGCGCAAACATGAAGATTGCGCTAACTGTTGGTGGCGCAAGAAATAGATGCAGTTGGCGCAAATCAAAATTTAACAAACCAATCGATCCACAAAAATTTCAATTCACGGCACAAAACAACCAAGAGATATAAACTGGCGCAAATAAATCTTTTGCGCGAGTCACGAGTGGCGCAAAATACAAACTTGAATGGCGCAAACCTGTTAACTAAATGAAATTAATTTTCAATTTACAGCCATCGGTCTCTGAATGAATCACTATCACCGGCCCACTAAACTTTTGATCATGCAATTGAAAAACAAAAAATGAAAACTCAACATAACCTGCAACATCGATTGATATTAAATGCACCGACCCATTTTTCAATCTGAATTAATGAGATGTAAAATGAATTATATGTGGATGGCGCAAAATTAGAGATTTGCGCCAGTACCTTATGGCGCAAAAGCCATGAAGAAGGTGGCGCAAAAAAAACCTGCAAACAATTTGAACAAACTCCAACCACCGCCCCACTAACACTCCTGAAATGAAACTCCAAAACAATTGAATAATGGAATAACGTGGTTGGCGCAAACCTGGTTTCACAAAATTTTGCGTGAACAGTCAATTCATTGATTACCTCCAACCACAACATTTCACAAAACAATTGTGAATAATGGAAACTCCAACCACCGTCCCACTAATTCAATGATTACCTCAATTCATAAACTCAATACATGGAATACATCACCGACCCACTAAGTGATTAATGGAGAACTTTGCGCCAGCCATGTTTGGCGCAAAAATGGAAAGGCGATAACACAAATGAAATCCTGCAAATCGAAACCTGCAAATTGAATGGAATTGCAGATCAAAAACTCAATTTCAATCCAGAACCTTCGTGATCTTCATGAAACTTTTTCTCGATGAAACTTTTTCTCGATTTATTCATTCATCACAGATTCAATCTACAACATTCTAAACCTGCAAATCAAACAAACAACCTGCATATTAGAATTCACAAATCAAACAACCTGCAGATTTGAATTTGCAGATCAAAGAATTAGTTTCAATCCATTCAAATCACTTCAATCTTTCCAAAATTTGATTCAAAATATCAATTTATCGTGCAATTCAATTTCAAGAGGATGAACACGAAATGATTAAACAGAGAACAAAGAAATCGATTGTGAAATTGTGTGAACTTGAACAATTTCAAAACACGATCCAAAACAAATTCAATTCAGTCCTGCTCAATCAATGAATTTGTGATTAAAACATGATTAACAAACAATTTCACAATCAAAAACATAACAATTCAAGAAAATTCCAGTGTTCTTGATATTTTTCAAGAAAAAACAACTTTCTGATCCAAAATTTTAGATTTCAATCCATCTTTTTGTGCAAATATTTTCTGAAAATCGTTTGGTACAGCTCTGATACCAATTGTGAATTACAAAATCCCTATCAATCAAGCAATTCTCAATCAAGATTAACAATATAAACTAGAGAGAGAAAGTAGATCTTGATTAACCACAAGTCTGAAATATTACAATATGATTCTTAACAAAAACATAAACCATATCCCTATTTATACCACCACATACAAAGACTTAACAACTAAGGAATTAAACAACTTTGACTTTCTATGACTTTGACATTGTTGACTTTACAAGATTGACTTTCTAATTAAATCTTGGATAAATTATTTTGACTTAACAGTTTCGATGCTTGAAAAATCATTTTCGGAGGCCGAGGGGGTATCCGGCGACAGTGCCACGCGATAGTGACATTGTCACTGTCGCCGTGGCATAATCGGGGAGGACTTGTGAGCCGCGGTACAAACGGCGCGATAGTGACAAGTGTCACTATCGCAGGGCACTATCGCGGAAGACGTACCGCGAGTGGTTCGAAGCGGGCGATAGTGCCTCGCGACTATGACAATTGTGAGTTCATCTACCTTTTCTTAAACTTTATACACATCAAAATGTATATTTTGACTTCGAAGTATCTCCTTGTTTACATTTTCATTATTGATGAGATTTTGACCTAACATGGTATTTTGGAGATTTTTAGGGTTTCTCACCTTTTTGTAAGATAATGAAACAATCAATGTCTTGGAACAACAAATATGGATGACTTCACATTTTGATAAGCAAATGTTAAATTTATGGCACTTTAGCCAAGTTTATGGTTTAAGCACATTATGGGTATTTTGGTTGGAAGTGTTATTTTGAGAAAAGGAAACAAATGGTTTAATCTTGAAGAGATCCATGTTACATTATAATGGTTTTTACATTTGAAAGATTTACTTGTCATGAAACATATTTGGAAATGAAGGTATCCTTATAATTCATGATTGAGTTTTTGTACTTCTTATCAGCAGTTAACCATTTAAATATGATTTGGGAAATAAATGGTGTTATGAACTATATGTTTGATTATAGTTGGTTACAAATGAAATTGTGACAAGTCTAGACTATTACTAGTGGATCCATAGGTATAAGTCCGACGTTGCATGGAGGCAACCAAGGTTGCATGGACTGAAATTGCTCCAGTAAAGTTCGACGTTCACCCTTGTACGAGTGTAACGTATCATGATGGATATTGGGTGTCAAAGTTTTAACGAAAATCGGTATGACAATTCGTCAGGAGGTCGACGAGTTTAAGCCCAATGATGAAATGGGCTAGGGGAAACCCCTTGGGAAGGGAGGCGATCGTTCTGGGAGGACAACATTTTAGAGGTCTATGAATAGTGGTCACCCTTTGGGGGCCGAGGAAACCCAATAGGTGCTGAGTGTGGTAATGGAATGCCTTGGGAGGAAAGATGATTTCGAGGACGAAATCATTCTAAGGTTGGGAGGATTGTAACACCCGTAATTTTCGATAACGGTTATTGCTTATGTGAGCATATATTTATTTATGGGGATCTGACATTCAGACTATGATTTATGAGTACGAATCGTAATGCTTTGAATCCATCGCGTGTCGGAAACATTCAAGGTCGAAAAAGGGAATTTTCGGGGTCTTGATCTGCTTTGGCAACAGTTCCCGCGACTGTGACATGTGTCACTATTGCGGGGTAAAGTCGCGGTGTCGACAAAGCCCACGGTACCTCAGCGGCGACAGTGCCCGACGACAATGACAGGATCACTGTCATAGGGGCATTCTCGCGGGACTGGTACCGCGAGCTATGGGATGCGGGCGACTATGCCCCACGACTATGCCAAGGGTATAGTCTCCGTGTCAATGTCGCCGACGGGTCCAGTGTTTGCAATAAATCCCTTGTTTTCCCCCATTTCACCCTTTTCTCTCTAGGATCGACCCTCAAACCCTAAATTCGGTTTTATGCATTCAAGCCACCAAATCTAGAGTGTTTCGAGTGATTCTTCATCATCTAGCAATGTTTGGAAGCTAGAGCTAAGGTATCTTCATCTTCTTCATCATCTTCACCAATTTTCTAGGGTTTTAGCCTAACCCTTCTCGTCATTTTGAAGTTTGGGAGTATATGGCTCATTTTGGTGACCTAGAGGTATCTTGATTGGTGGATTCAAGTTATGATTAAGGTAATCCTCTATTTTCTTTAATTATGGAAGTTAGGGTTTCGATATAAGTTGAGATCTTCATGTTTAATGTTTGGGGAACTATTCCTTGTGGTTAGATATGAATATTTATGTTTGCAACTTGTGGATCTAGGTTTTTGGAAGTTTTGCTTGTGGATTCAAGTTTCTCCGAGGAAGCTCAAGTTGGGTTAAAATCTAGATTTAGCCTAAATCTAGCAAGGTGAGTTCAAGTTGATTTGTGAAAACGGTGTACATGCCAAAATGTTAAAATATGTTAAATGTTTATATGTTTTACATGAAACTATCAACTGTTGAGTTATTTGATGTGTTTGGATTATTTGAAGTGTTTAACTTTATAAACTTTGTAAAACATCCATAGTGGGGATTTTGGGAATTTTGACAAATAAATCACAAGTATTTGTGTTTTAATGAGTTATTTTGTGGAAGTAGATGTTTTGAGTATAAATGTACATTTAGTGTGTGTTTTGGAGAAATGATTGATTTTGTGTTATGGGACGTTTTTGAAAGAACAAATGGTATAGACGTATTTGGAAAATGATTTGTCCCAATATAAATTGTGTTGGATTTATTCAGGTATTTTGAAGCATGTGTTTGCATAAACGTTAGTCGATTGCGTTTTATTTCGTTTTGTGGATTTTAGCATATGGTTATTTGATTGGTTGACCTTATGGCTCGGTTTTCGTCTTTGTCGGGTCTTGGGTACATTTGTCCGATTTTAAGAACTTAAGTGGAGCTTTGGGGGTGAGTTGCATTTATCGCACTTTATTTTGGAGAATACATGTTTTGAGTGCATGTGTCATTTATTTGGAGTCATGTATTGTAGATTGTAATGCTTTGGATCCATAGACATGTAAGCCAGTCATAATTAAGAGTAAGGAGTATTGATATTCTCACATTGGGAATTATGTCATGTTGGCATTGTTGTTGTCCCAATCGTTTTGCGAAGAGGAACCTTTATGGGTTGTACTTCGGGACCATGGGTTTTGTAATTTGATGTTCTAATTCTTGTGCACGAGGGTTAGACATAATGAGTTATCAAGTAAGGAGTTGTGTCTCCTATCTTGAATGTTAGGGAGTAGGCACTAGGGGTCGAATTGGTACCCTGAGGATGAAACTCCACTAGAGATCGAACAAGCAATAAGATCGTATATCCTTGAGGTGCATCTCGGCAGAGCAGGCAATGGGGGATACGATGTTTTTAGGACTTGAAATAAAGTCCGACTGGAGGTGTAGCTCGGCAGAGCAGACAATACAGTCACGATCTGATGTGTAATTCGACAACATGTCTATGTGGCTTAACTTTGTGTTCCACCACGTACAATGGAATCGGGTCTCCCCCGTCACCGGAAGGTGTTATTTTGGGTAATAAAAATTGTATTATTTTATTATCCATATTTTCGGTGACGTTTTGCATATATGGATTTGTTTATCCAAGATTTATGGGTTGAGTATTATGCCCGCCCATGTTTGGGGTGTTTCGGGAAATAAAGTTTATTTCTTATTTTTATAAATTAGGAGTTTACTTATTATTCAGGTTTTGGGTGAGTTTGGAGTTGAAGTTGCTTTACAATGGAATGTCTATGTTGGGATAATTGTCTTTAAAGGTGTGTGTTATTGGAAAATGAGTCGTTGGAAAATGAATCGTCTAATATTCAAAGTAAACCATTTTGAAATATTATGATTTAAAATGCATTCTTTCCTTTTAGCAAAGATATTTGTTCATGTTGGAAACTCTTGAACTCACTAGGCGTTAGCCTAACATTTTTATTTGTCGGCATGTGCATCATGTTTGGTTGAGAATTGTTGCTAGCGACTTCATGGTGAGATGAGTGCTAGTCGTATGCACGAGAGGGAGTAGTTTGGTAAAGCCTTCCACACTTTTGGATATAGCAAATGTTGTTGGGTTTTAGTAACACCTGTAACACCCGTAATTTTCGGTAAGTAAATGTCACCCGGACATTTCTGTGACTTGTAAATAGTGGGGTTTTGTTGGGAAATGTATTGTTTAAAGTCCCTTGGGGTATCGGGAGTATTGGCAGCGAAAAGGTCGAGTTTCGGGGCTCCGGAAAGGTCCCGCGACAATGCCCGACGACTATGATGAGTCACAGTCGTACTGTCACAGTCGCAGGGGGTGTACCGCGAGCTGGTACATACCAGCGACATTGACATTGCTTTGGGCAATGTTGCATGGGCAATGTCGCATGGGCAATGTCGCACCAGGGCACAGAGGTGTTGTTAAGTGCGGGATTTCAGCCTATTTTCTCATTTCTCACTTCTATCTTCTTCCCTTTTCTCTCCCAAACCCTAAAACCGAACCCTAACCCATTTTGGAGGCTTTTCTTCTTCATACCACATGATTCTTAATCATCTAGCTAGTTGGGATGATAACCTACAAAACCTTCATCTTCACCTTCCTCATCAAGTTTAACGGTTGGGAGCTCGGGTTGAAGTGTTGGATTGGGTGTTCTCGGAAGTCTCTTTGTCTTCAAGGGTAAGTTTTCTTGTAATAAGGTTATAAATGCTCCATCGGTGGTTTCTTAAGGTTTGATATCTCAAATCTCGGATTTGATGGTTTTGGAGAAATTAGGGTTTTGATCTTGTTTGGGATCTTGGTATTTTTAATGTTTGGTAAATGTTTCTAAGTGGTTTGGTATGTATGGATCTAGGTTTTGGAAGTTCTCGGCTTGAGGATTCAAGCAGCCTTCAAAAGAGCTCGTTGGGTGAAATCTAGATTTAGCCTAAATCTAGCGAGGTGAGTTCAAGTTGATTTGTGAAAACGGTGTACATGCCAAAATGTTTATTTTAAAGTATTTTACATGAAATGGTTAACTGCTGATGAGTTTTGGGTATTTCGAAGTAAAATATGTTTTACTTAGTTATTTGTCAAAGTGTGAGTATTTTGATAAGTTTTCTTACTTAGTAAACTTGGGTTGTGTTAACCTCTTAAAATGCTTCTATTGGGTTTTGAACGTTTCCAACAACTAAATAACATGAATTACGTATTCTTGGTGATTTTGTACAAGTAAGGTCTATTTTATGAGTTATACGTCTTTGACGATTTTGTACAAATGAAGTCTAATTCATGTTATATGCATTTGGTGTATTTGCATTCATAAACACTTTGGAAATCTTGAGTCCCATCTCGTATGGAGTTTTGGGTAAATCTAGTCTTTGAAGTATGTGTCCTCATAAACCTTATTTAAAGACATTTCACTATTTTGGAGACCGGTAATTATTGGTCAAACGGATTTTGAGCTCTTTAGTTCGGTATTGGCTTAAACGAGTCGTGTGGACATTTGTCCGGATTTTTAACCATCGTGGGTTTTGGATATGATGACACTTAATTTGTGTCATTGGTGAGTTACATGTTTTGGGAGCTTTGGTCTTTCAATTGGAGTCATGTAACGTTAGACAGTGTGTAATGGATCCATAGGCACGTAAGTCAGTCTGTTTTGGATGGTCAATTGGGTATTGTGGGGTTGAACTTCGGTACCCATGTTTTATGACCGGAAACTTTACAAGTGATCGCTAGGAGGGTTGAGTCTGTGGTGCTATCAGGGAGTGAGCGCTAGGACCTCCGCCGCTTGAATTAATGCCTGGGAGGTAGTCTTTAAGTGTGTCGGGCCTTCGGGATGGAGTTCTTCGGAATGATCCATCAAGGTCAACTGACTTGGGGTGACACTTGGTAAAGAAGTCGTAGGGACACTTGGGCTGAGATGTCGTGAGGTGTCATGCGATTAACGTTGAACGGGTGGTATACTTTTGTGTTTCCTCCACTCTCAACGAATGCGGGTCTCCCCCGCTGTCGGCTTTCAGTATTTCAATAAGAGGACGTCTTATTTTATTGTCATTGTTTCCTTGCGGTCGCGTGAGTTTTGGACCTATTGTCCATGTTTTCGGACGTACGGTATATGTGGTTTTGATAACGAATCATGGGTCGAGCAGTATGTCCTGCCCGCGTTTTGGGTATTTTGGGTTATGAATTATCATTCATGTTTTACCAATTAAGTGTCGAACTATGTCAAGATCGAAAATTCTAAACAAAAATTTAATACAAACTCAGAAACAATGTTAAAGAAGTCACGGAATAACACTTTAACAAATAATCAAAACACAGAATATGAACTCAAATCATAAGTTTATATTGCATAAAACTTAATGATTACAAACACAACCTCAATCTGTTGAACAGACTCAACAGACGTTCTATACTTCTCTATAGAAAGAATCAATACTAGTCTTGAGGTTAATTCTCTAAAACAACTCTATCAATGTATTCTATAAAAACTCTGTCAATAATCTAAAACATCTAGACTATATATACATAACAAATTACAAGATAATTATCAAAATAAAATTGATCTTCAGCATCAATTCCTTAATTATCTTCATCTTTATCTCTAGCTCATCTTTATCTCCAAGTCATCTTTATCTTCATAAGCAGCACTAACTCAATAGCAGTATTAACTTTGTTTCTGGAAGTACTAACCATGCTTAGTTATTTCTGACCCAACAATCTCCCCCTAACTTAACTTTTCAGATTGAGAAGTTAAGTTCTTCAGCAAGATTGTTGTCTTCATGATGCTTTCAAAACTGCTTCTCAGTTACATAGATTAGGATCCAGACCCAAACTCTGATTGATAGTTCTTCTGACTACTATCTTTGCCATTTTAGAATCCTTTGAACACACCAGCTTAGCATTCAACATACCTTGCAATTTGGCTTTGTTGTGATCATAAATTCTATCCACCAGGTAGTACTCATGATAAGATTTGTCAATAGTGATGACATAGACTCCACACCTTTCAAATAGCATCCAATTGTCTATTATTTGGAATTTATTCTCCAGATGCAGATCTCTGACAACATGTTGAACTTTGCTAGGATCAAACATCATGCATAAGTACTCCATGGCTAGTCTTATTAAGCTCATTCCTGCTCCTGTCAAGTCCTTTTCATACAAGCTCATTCCAACCTTGAACATTTCTTCTAAGTCTAATCTGGAACAGCTTCTGATGATTTTGCCCCAAGTAGAGTAAACCTCATACTTGTCTCCCATTCTTTTAATCCTGAAGTATTTCTTCCTTTGATCTTCCAGGATATCCCAATGGATAATTTCAGGGGCTTGGTCTGATATTGGGTCAGCTTCTACAGATTCACTGTCAGTCACTGTCATATACAAACCAACATGTACCTCAGATTGTTCAGATTGTTCTGCACCTTATTGACTTGATTTTTCTTCAAGGTTGCAACAACAGGTTCAGCTTCTTTATCAACTTCTTCAATCCTTGGCCTTTTGGTTTGTTTCTTTGAAGCTATGGTTTTCATTCTTTTGACAGCTTTGACTGTTTGAGCAAGTGTTTCTTCTTTCTGTTCTTCTTCCACTTCTTTTGTAGGAGTGGTTTCTTCATTCTCAGGAAAAGGTTGTTGAATATGCAGATCATGCCTTTCTTTCATTTTTCTTTCAACCTCAACCCTTTGAATGAAGTCTCCTTGCAGCTTTTCCATTTCCTTCTTGTAAAGTTCTTCAAGCTTTCCAAAAGACATACCTGTAAACATTCCCTCAGAAACTCCAATAGCTCCTTTCAGGAAGTTTATCATCTTCCTTCTTTCTTGGTTGGCTAAGTATGTCTTGGAAGGTTGTCTTTGTCTAGTCTTCAGTGGTAGCCTTTGCCTTGAAGCCTTCTTTGTGACTTTCTTAGCAGCAGCTGCAGACTTCAGACTCTTTTGATATTCTTCATTAAGTTTAGCAGCCATCTCCAAAGCAATCTCTCCGTCTTTTGCAGATTGAATCTCTTCCTCCTTTTCCAGGTCTGCTTGCATCTTCCTTGCCAATTCTTCATCCAGAGCTGTTTGACTTTGTTTCTTTGATGCTTTTGTAGATTCAACCACCTTCTCTTTGCCTTTACCCTTAATCTCAGCAATACTAGCTTCTTTTCTTTTCTTTGCTAGACCACCTTCTTGGATTTCCACTCCCTTAGCCTTTTGATTAGCCTTGGGAGTGTCAGCTTTGGCCTTCACTAGAGTTTCTGCAATTTGTATTTCCTCAATAGTCAACCCTGTTTCTGCTGCTACTTTTTCAGTTTCTACTGCAGCCTTCTCAGTTTCTGCTGCTTGACCTTTTTCTGCTGCTAGCTCTATTTCTGCTGCTAGCTTAAAGGTTTCTGCTGCTTTGTTACCTTCTGCTTCTGTACCCGACTCCCCCTCAAATTTTGATTCCATGCTAACAGGACTTTGTTTTTCAGTTTCAGCTTCAGTTGTCTCCCCCTTTTTGGAAGCATCATGATTTATGCTCCTCTTCTTTAGTACAAACGGCTTTCTCTTCTTTTTCTGTACCAACCTCAGAAACATCTTCTTTAATTTGCTTATCTGCACTTGTTGTGAAAGAATCACCAGTTTCATCTCCTCTATTTCTGCACCTTGTTTGAGTACATCCAGATTGACATTTGCAATAGTTTCCATCAATTCCTCATAGTTATATTTATCCTCACCTCCTTTGGGTGTGTTGACCACCCTTGAAGGATCCTTGGAACTTTTAGTAGGAGTCTTCTGCCTAGCAGAAGCACCCTCTACCCCCTTGGTTTCTTGGCACCTGGGACCTTTGGATGATTGCTCACCCAAAGTTGTCGTGGGGAAGGTCTTAAAGATGTTCACACTGTCCTGCCCTGCACTTTGTGCAAAGTCAGTAGTGTGAGCCTCACTGCCCACATGCTCTTCCACCTCCTTATTGAGCACCTTCTTAGGGTTGGGAGATACCCCTATGGTTTCCCTTTGGATATTCTCTGATGGAAAATGCTCCATCATATGGCTTTTAGGCTTTGGGGGTGAAGATACTAGAAGGGAAGGAACCTTCTGTACCTTTTTCCTTGTGTAAGTTTTGGTGATGGGGGATTGTGGCTTGTTAATAGGAATCTGAGGGATATTGATAGAAATGAGTGGTGTGGGTAGGTCATCAGTTGGGTGGTCAGATGTGGGCTGTGACCCTGATGCCTCACCATGGGAAAGAGACACACCCATCATTGTAGAGAACAATGGAGTGTCTTGCCCAAAAAAGTCCTTGGAAGGCCTTTTCATGTTTGAGAACACTTTCCCCTTAGGGAGTTTTGGTACATATACCTCCTTGAAGGTAGGTAAATCCGTCAATTCCTTATTAAGTACTTCTTGTACAAACCTTGGATACATATAAAAGCTTTTTGATTTGGTATCCAGGTTTGACATTAAATCATTGAAAATCATTTGAGCAAAATTAAACTTTCTAGAGGTAGCTAAGCAGACTAGAGCATAAGCTAAGGTACTGCTAAACTCACTCCATCCAGTTGTTTTTCGTGAAATACAGTGTTGTAGGGTATGAACAAAGAATCGCCACTGATGTGAAAATCTGTTCTTGTAAAACTTATAGACATCAGTGGGACCTTCATACCCCATTTGACTAAGAGCATGGAAGAGAACTTCCTTAGGTAAAGAGGTTATACCTGCGGCATCATCTAGTCGTAGATGAATGCGAATACAGCCTTCTGAGATAGTTAGAGGTTTATCACAAACCCGTGTTTTGATGACCTGAGTGCCATCTTCAGTTTGAATAGCAGCATTGGCCCAGAACTGTCTTTGATGTTCCACATAGATTGTGGGATTGACAGTTAATGCGTGGGCGATGTGTGAGGATTTTAGGAAATCCACAATCTGATGAAAACCTTCAGCCTGTTTGGGTTTTTGCAGCATAGCAACCTCATTGTGTTCATCAAAGAATTGTAGTCCTGCCATCGTTCGAATTGATTCTAGGGTTTGAATCTCAACTAGTGGTTTACACTGGTGAGCAAGAAAGAGAGAGAGAGAGAGAGAAAGAAGCAATGGAAGTTCAAAGAGTCGTTTGTATTTTGGCGGTCACAAAGGGTATTTATAGGTGGAGGGTTTCAGTTAGAAGCAGTACTAAATACCCTAGCAGTATTAACCAACTTGCAGTATTAACTCATATTAGCAGTAGTAACACATACTGGTAGTACTAACACCGACTAGCAGTATTAACACAGACTAGCAGTATTAACATATACTAGCAGTATTAACACATACCGGCAGTAGTAACACTGATTAGCAGTAGAAATAAGGCAAGCAGTAGTAACTTTGCATTGGCAGTATAAACTACCTAGCAGTAGTAACCCTACTTAACCATATTTGAACTGTCAACATGAGTAATATAGAGAGCAGTATTAACTTAACTAGAAGTACTAAGTATTCAGTTGAAGCAATCTGAAACACTTAAACACACAAGGTTAGTAACACCATGCACAAAACAATATAAGAGAGTAGACAGAAAGGAATTTATGCAGAAATGGTACATAAAGCAGATCAAAGGAGGCTTATTCAGTGTTTATCATGCCCACACTTGTGACCAAGAATGTGAATCTACCCACATCAAAAGCTTTGGTGAATAGATCAGCAAATTGGTTACTTGTATGGACTTTCACAACCTGAATTAGCTTCTTTTCATTACAGTCTCTGATAAAATGGTACCTGATTTCAATATGTTTTGTTTTGGAGTGCTTGACTGGATTATTAACAATGCTAATAGCACTTTTATTGTCTATGAAGATTGGAGTGTGAAGAAAAGACATACCACAGTCCAGCATTTGATTCTGAATCCAGAGTACTTGTGAACAGCAGCTTGCAGCAGCTATATACTCTGCTTCTGTTGTAGAGATGGAAACTGTGGTTTGTTTCTTGCACTGCCATGACACTAGTCTTGCACCTAAAAACTGACATCCCCCTAAAGTTGACTTTCTATCCAAATTTGCATCACCCAAGTCACTGTCTGAATAAGCAAGTAGGTCAAATGGTGAGTCATCAGGATACCAATGACCTAATCTAGGTTGGCCTTTGAGATATCTGAATATCCTCTTGACTGCTTGAAAGTGTGACTGCTTAGGCCTTACTTGAAATCTTGCACACACACAAACAGGAAACATGATATCTGGTCTTGAAGAAGTGAGATACATGAGGGAGCCAATCATGGATCTATAGTGATGAGCATCCACATCCTCCCCCTCAAGATCTGCAATGATCTGTTTGTGTGTCTCCATGGGTGTGCTTGCAGGCTTTGAATCTGAGAATCCAAACTTAGTAAGAATGTCCTGCACATACTTGGATTGGCTTATGAATATTCCATTTTTCTTCTGCTTAACTTGCAGCCCAAGGAAGAATGTAAGTTCACCCATAGAACTCATCTTGAATCTCTTGTGCATCAAATCTCTGCACATTTGATCTTTTGTGGATCCAAAGATAATATCATCCACATAGATTTGCACTATTAGGATGTTCTTCTTCTTCCTCTGAATGAACAGAGTCTTGTCTATGATTCCTCTTTGAAAACCATTTCCCAAGAGATAGGTAGACAAAGTGTCATACCATGCCCTTGGTGCTTGATGTAACCCATAGAGTGCCTTCTTCAATTTGTATACTCTGTCAGGATAATTTAGATTCTCAAACCCTGGAGGCTAACAGACATACACTTCTTCTTCAATTCTCCCATACAGGAAAGCACTCTTTACATCCATCTGGTAGACCCTGAACTTCATGAAAGAAGCATAGGCTAAAAATAGCCTGATTGCCTCAATCTTGGCCACTGGTGCAAATACCTCTTCATAATCAATTCCCTCTTCTTGAGTATACCCTTGTGCCACTAATCTGGCATTGTTCTTTATTACTATCCATCTCTCATCTTTCTTGTTCCTGAAGATCCATTTAGTGCCTATAGCTATGTGTCCTTTTGGAAGGTCAATCAAATCCCATACATCCTGCAGCACAAACTGCAGTAGCTCCTCTTGCATTGCTTCTATACAGCTTGGATCTTTCATTGCATCATATGCCTTTTTGGGTTCAACCTGAGATAGAAAGCAAGAAAGTAAACCTGATTGTATATCTTTCAATCCTCCCAACTTACTTTGATTCCTTGTGATTATAGGTGAATTGATGTCACCAATCACCAATTGAGGAGGATGATTTTTCTGAACTCTTGTTTGATGAACAACCTCTTCATTAATATTTGTTTCCAGATTAGAGTCATTCTTTTCAGGAGTGCTGCCACCAAAAACTGAAGAGTTATCATCATCTGTGTCATCTTCTTCCAAACATGGCATCTCAGGACTTTTGATTCTTGAATCTGAGGGTTGATCTTCCTTTTCACCCCTGTCCTCTTCATTCTGAGTTGGTTCAGTGTCCTTTGATTCTGAAGTATCTTTCTTATCTTGGTCACATAATTCAACAGGATCAGCAGTAGGTGTTGGGAACAGCACAAACTCTTGCCTTTGTTCTTGTACATTTTCTGTCCCTGTTCCTGCATTATGCTCATTACTGAAACCCAAAGAATTAGTCAGTGAATCAATGTCAAATAGCCAATCAGGACCTGAACCAAGTTGATTTGGTGTGTTCTCATTGCATTTGACATTGTCACTTTCCTCAATAATCCTAGAAGAGGTGTTGAAAACTCTGTAGGCCTTACTTTGAGAAGAATATCCAACAAGAAACCCATCCTCAGCTTTGCTATCAAACTTGCCTAGGTGATTTTTGGTATTGAGAATTGTGCAAGGACACCCAAATGGTTTGAAAAATCCAATAAAAGGTTTCCTCTTTTTAAAAAGCTCATAAGGTGTCTTGTCTTGAGATTTCACTACTAGAACTCTATTTTGAACATAGCAGGCAGTATTAACTGCTTCTGCCCAAAAAGTGATTGGAAATTTTGAATCTGCCAATAGAGATCTAGCAGCTTCTATCATAGTCCTATTTCTCCTTTCATCAACACCATTCTGTTGAGGAGTCCTAGGAGCACTGTATTGTCTCTCAATGCCTTTTTCCTCACAGAAGTTGTTTAGGTCATTGTTTTTTAAATTTAGTTCCATTATCAGACCTGATGACTTTAACTCTTAGATTTGTTTGGTTTTCAACTCTAAGAACAAAGGATTTGATCAGTCCACTTGTCTCATCCTTAGTCCTCAGAAAATAGATCCAAGTGAATCTAGAGAAATCATCAACAATAACCAAACAATAAGATTTCTTACCAATACTCATCACATTTGTAGGGCCAAACAGATCCATATGCAGTAAATTAAGAGGTGAAGAGATTGTATTTATCTCTTTGGACTTATGAGAAGTTTTGTGCTGTTTGCCTTTAAAACATGCAACACAATGATCATCACATGAAAATACCTTTTGTATCAAACCTCTTACAAGGTTGTTTTTCACAAGTTTGTTCATTGTTTTAAAGTTTATGTGACACATCCTTCTGTGCCAAATAGATGATTCATCCAATGAAGCTTTTGAAAATAAACAGTTTAGAGATGAATCAGAAACTACACTCTCCAAGTCTAAGCAATAAACATTGTTCTTTCTAGGAGTTCTAAGTAGTATCATGCTTTCATCAACTACCTTGAACCCTGGAGCAAGGATAATACATTCAGTATCATTGAATAATATATTATGTTTCTTGTCATAGACCTGTGATACACTTAACAAGTTGTATCTCAATTGCTCAACATAGTATACATCCTCAAAGGTCATCTTACCTTTTGACACATTAGCTTTTCCTCTTATCTTACCACCTGTTGGATTATCACCAAAAGCAACATGTTCTCCATCAATTCTTTTGAAGTTTTGAAGGCAGGCCATGTTACCTGTCATGTGCCTGGAACAACCACTATCAACATGCCAAATGCTCCTTCCCTTTAGCTGTAGGTTGCCCTGCACATATAATAAAGCAGTTAGTTTTTAATAGGAACCCAAGCCAAAGTGGTCTTGGGTTTCCCATTCTCATCAACATATTCATATTCAGACTTGATGAGATTATCAAACTGGGGAATCTTATTGCTTGAATACTTTGTCAGAATAATGGGTCTGTCACTGGAAGCAGTACTAACTTGATTGGCAGTACTAACTTTGTTAGCAGTACTAATATCAATAGCAGTACTAACTGGGTTAGCAGTAGTATTGCTTGCAGCAGCACTATTCCTGTCAGCAATACTATTTGCAGTAGCAGTACTAACAGATTTCTTTACTTTTGGAACCCAAACCTGAACAAAGTTGTTTGCTTTCTTTTTCTTTAAGTTACTCCTTGGCTTATTTGGAGTATTTTTCTTTGAATTAGCGAACTTATTCTGAGCATGAGATTTTATAGGTGCCTTTCTCACATTCTCAGCCATATGATTCCTTATTTGCTTCCTATAACCAACAAGATTTTGTATATTTCTTTGAAAAGTGATCCTTTGGTTAATAGGATTGAAATAACAGTGTTTGGCTAGATGATTTAACTTACCATAGATAAAACAAGGCTTTGGTCTGTTAAATTTTCTCAGATCAATTCCTTGTTTTAAAGCCCACTGATTATTTCTGTTTCTTTGATTTCCCCTTGTTTTATCATGTTGTTGGGGCTGATTCTGTTTACAAGTACAGGGATTAACAACAGTGGTTTGCATGTAATGGACTCCCTGTACCTTTCTCTTCCCTCTCTTAGAGGTCTCAGCTTTTTCATTCTTAATAGTCTCTTCCCCAGACTTCACTTTCTCACTCTTGATAAAAGGTTTACCCCCCCCCCCCCCTTTCATTTGTCAGTATGTGGTTTTCTAAGGGAATAACTTTGTGGTATTTCTCATTCTTACTCTCAGAGTCCTCTTCTTCAGAATCTGCCTCAACCACTACTTTGTCTAAAGGATCTACTTCAGTGGCTCCTTCAGTTAATTCCTTCTTGTCCTGTTTTTCTAAGAGATCTGAGGTGGGAGGGATATAGTTATTGTTGTATGGTGGAGGGGTGGTGTTATAGCCTATACCTCTTCTCAGCTTGTCATGAACTTGAGTTTTTAGAAGTGAGTCCATTGCTTTAGAGGCATTGGAATATTTCTCAATATCAAGTTTGGCTTTCTCAAACTCACTCTTGATTTTCTCACATTCTGTTTTGGCCTTCTCTACTTCAGTCTCTAACTGATTCTTCTCCCACTTCCAGTAGTTGGTATCATAAGAGTGTTGAAGTTCATTAGCCTGGTATGACTTAATTTGTTCTTCAAACCTCTCAACAATCAAAATATACTCTCTTCTATCTTTCTCTAACCTTTTAAGGTCATCACACATGCTCTGATTGTGATCCCTGTACTTTTTAACAGTTTCAATACAGATTTTAGAGTAAAGGTTAGATGTTACCTCTGTGGGAATATCAATGCTTGCTGACTCTGAAACTTTAGCCATTAAAGCTTGATTCTGAACTGCTTCTTCTGCTTGGTCACTCTAATCAAATCTCATTCCTTCTTGGGAAACAAGAGCTTGAGAAGAGTTCCTGTTGTTGAAGCTAGTGGACTGTGATGGTTGATGGTTGCTAGTATGCTGTTGAGTCATTCCACTTCTGCATTCTCTTGCAAAGTGCCCCAGCTTGTGACACTTGTAACATTCAACCTTGGATTTATCAAATCCAACCCCATCTTCTCTTTTCTGAGCAAAGTTGTTCATTCCCGTCCTTTTGATGAATCTTTTTACCCTCATTGTGAGCATAGCCATCTGCCACTTGATATCCATCTCTTCCAGATCATCAGCATTTATCTGTTCTAAGTCATCATTAATTAAAGTGGAATTAGCATGACTAGCTAAGAAAGCTTCTAGAAGTGAATCATTAGATACATCTTGTTTTGATCCATAGGCAGCACTAACTGATTCTGTATTAGCAGCAGAATCAGTAGAGGATGATAGAAGAGCAGCATTGTATGAGTATCCAGAGGGCCTCTTCTTTGCTTCTACCTCTGCTTCAAACACCCTAAGGTCATTATAGAGGACATCCAGTTCCTTGTCCTTCAGTTGGTCATTCTGTCTGAAGGAGACAGTGTACATAGTCCATTTATCACCAAGAGATCTTAAAATTTTTCTGTTGACATCATCTTGATCTATCTGGATACCAACAGTAGCCAATTCACCAATTAACTTATTAAATCTATCAAAAGTTTGAGTCATGGACTCATTCTTTGTATACATGAAGTTTTCATATTGCTGCTTCAGGATGGCCTTCTAATTTCTCTTGGTACTTTTGGTACCAAAAAATCTTTTCTCCAGTGCATTCCATAGAATTTGTGCATCAGAACAGTTGCAGAATTAATGTTGGTACTCATTAGGAATAGCCAAAAGCAGAGTGCTCAAGGCTTTCATCTCTGTATGCCTCATCTTCCTCTCTCCATCAATCTTTGGTGGAGGTCTCTTGCCATCTGCATCCATCTTTCCTCCATCAGAGGGACCATTCTCAATGATGTCCCACATTGAGAAGTCTGTGAGAAGAATGTACTGCTTGATTTTGATCTTCCACATGTCAAACTCATTGGGTTTGAGCATGGGCACCTTTGATACCAAAACGCTTTCGCTTGAACTGTCCATGATTATAGGTTTCTGAATTTTCTGGCTCTGATACCACTTGTCAAGATCGAAAATTCTAAACAATAATTTAATACAAACTCAGAAACAATGTTAAAGAAGTCACGGAATAACACTTTAACAAATAATCAAAACACAGAATATGAACTCAAATCATAAGTTTATATTGCATAAAACTTAATGATTACAAACACAACCTCAATCTGTTGAACAGACTCAATAGACGTTCTATACTTCTCAATAGAAAGAATCAATACTAGTCTTGAGGTTAATACTCTAAAACAACTCTATCAATGTATTCTATAAAAACTCTGTCAATAATCTAAAACATCTAGACTATATATACATAACAAATTACAAGATACTTATCAAAATAAAATTGAACTTCAGCATCAATTCCTTAATTATCTTTATCTTTATCTCCAGCTCATCTTTATCTTCATAAGCAGCACTAACTCAATAGCAGTATTAACTTTGTTTCTGGCAGTACTAACCATGCTTAGTTATTTCTGAACCAACAAACTATGATCCCGTTTGGGTGAGTTATGTGTTGCACCATTTTATAAGAAACGTGTGTTTTGGGAGCATTGTCTTTAAAAGTGCATATTATGGGAAATTGTGTCGTTTTTATTTTGATGTATAATATTTCAAAAGACCTTGCTTTAAACTGCATTCTTTCCTTTAAAGATATATGCATTCATGTTAAAACTCTTGAGCTCACTAGGCGTTAAGCCTAACCTTTTTATTTGTCGGCATGTGCATCAGGTTTCAAGGTTGAGAGTTGGTTCTAGCAATCCTATGAAGAGTAAAGCCTTAGCTAGATCCGAAAGTAAGTATTTGGTGAAGTCTTCCGCACTATGGAGATAGTGAATATGCTTGGGTATTAGTAGCACCCGTCCCTTATAGTCTGTATATATATAAGATGGTATACGTGTATTGTAGTTAAATCTAAATTCGTGGTTGTAGACGATTCATTTATTGATGTATTTAGAAAATTTTAATTAAGTTGTTATTTCCAGATTTGAGGGTGTTACAAGTTGGTATCAGAGCTTAAGTTTGAGAGATTTAGGTATTGATTTTTGGATGCCTAGACTCAAACTAGCGTTCTTATAAGCGATTGAAAGTGAAGTTGCACATTAGGCGCCTTAAGATAAGATATCTTGGAGTTGATCGGGTCGCTAGAAACGGGAAATCGTCAATGGTCGGAAGGATGAGCATGTATGGTACGTTCATAATGGCACCTAACCAGTGCTATGGTGAATCTACATATCACATGTGTATACTTGAACTACCTTAGTATGATGACCGTTGGGGTAGTGAGAAAGTTTCTAAGCGAGTAATCTAAGGAAAGGTTGATGTCTATAGCGATGTGACGTTGAAGTGATAGTTAAATGCGTTGAATGCATTAAGTTGATCATCTTGAGTAAGAATTATTGGTTGGATTAGAACTATAAGTCCGTTAGACCAATTTTATTTTGAGGAGAAATTGTAAGTTAACCCAATTAGTGGGTTCGTGACTCTAAGATGCTTGGTGTATCCGGATGGCAATAGTACGTAGGGAAAATGGAGGAGTGTAGTCTTAAGATGTTGAGTGCCGACCAAGTTCATGCACGAAATTTATTTCTAAAATAAGCTTGCATCAATTGTTTCTCATGTATTCGAAGCATAAAGTGTGTTATACTTTGAAGTCTTGGTAAAACATTTAGCACCTATTAGATTTTTAAACTGTGAGCTTAAGCATGCATGGAATTGTTTGTTGCAAGTTATTACAATTTATATGGAAAAATCTCCCCGTCCTTGTTTTGTGTTTAACGTTATTTTTGGACATCTTAAGATCCGTGTTTTAATGTCACATGTGGTATTGGGCAAGTGACTGTAGAATTTTTAACCTTGACATTGGATCTCCTCCACGTATGTTAAGGTTTTAAAGGAAGAGTTGTCCCACTATTCTCGAGTCGGAATTTCTAGAGAATTTTAGTCAGTACGAGTCGTGTTTAATTTTACGGGGTATAGTCCTACAACCTTTTGAGTTCGTGGGTATATTTTGATATGTGTGAGTTTTAATTTTTATGGCATATAAATTACGAGCTTTTGGATGACGTATCTAATGTGAGTTTTGTAGAAAATGGTCACTTTATCCTACGTGGTGGTTTTAGAGTTTTGACATTTTAGACTTATTGTCGTTTTACGCTTGTTATGTTGAGAAACATAGATTTTGACACCGTTTGATTTTACCGTCAATGAGTTTATGAAAGTTTAGTTGGGTTTATGGAGTTTTATTTTATGACCCTTAGAACCGCGTAATAAAAAAAAATTTGGAACGGGTAGACTTGCATTATTGTGTGCGTTAATTTACGAGTTTTGTTTAATACTTTGTCTCATGCGAGTCTTGCACCTACATTTTTTCAACCGTAAAAAGGCACCTTTAAAATCTTAATGTCGCATGATTGCATCTTGAGTTTCACGCGGGTATATGTGCATACTTTGGGTTGGATCTGATTTTCACTCGCGTGAGTAAATATGTGAAATATTTATGTTATCTCATGTTAAATTTTAATCTAAGCGTGCTTCGCTTGTTGACCTTGCTGTTATAAATTTTCCGTAATACATGAAATGAATTTTCGAATTGCATATCGTTGTAGTTACCATCTTGGTCAAATGTGTTTCATTGATGTGACTTAAAGTTTTAAACTTAATTTGAGAATTATTTGCATTCTTATCATTTCACCGAGCTTTGGGGAATAAACTGTTGCATATGGAGTTGTTAACAATTTTATGTCGCAGTGACTCTTGGGTTGAGAAGTCATAACTTTAAAGTTAATTTGTGAATATCTCTTTTGGGAGTTGTACAACTTTTATTGCACACGTCGTGGTGCATGAACCTATTTTCACGTTTATAGTGTAAATTGTTACGCATGTTCTATTATTGTCTTTATTTACGTAAGTATCAAACAAATGAGTTTTGGAAATGGTTTCATATGCGTTGTGTTGATAATCAACTTTGAAACCTATCGAATGATCGATAGTGTATTTTCACCGCACGTTTAACTGTTAAAAAGCCTATGTATTTGAAAGTTTTATAAATTTCAAATTGGTGTACTAGTTGAAAAACCTTGAACTCATTGGGCCTATAGATTTAATACCCTGCCGTGAAAGGAGTTGTAATTAGGGACTAAGGGAGTCCTTAGGAGTTGAAACGTCGGATGATCTGACTTGCGGTCAGTCTTGAATTTTGGATTTTGGTGTTCAAATCTGTGCATGTTTGTATTATTGGAGATTGTAGATTTAAGCCTTCCCAGTTAATTAAGGGGTGATTTTATACTTCGGTAATCATGCGGGATAAAGGTCGTATGTGATTATCTGCGCTTAAATTGAGTTCGACTTGGTGGGTTGCACGTCGGTGTAACACCATGGCTTATGTGGTTGGTGTACCATCTTAGCGGGTTTCGCGATTAAAGGAAATTTTGGTGATCTGTCGGTTAGAGATGTAAGATTTGAAATTTTAGCTCTCTATTAGGTGTCAACCGTAGTGTGACAATCCGTCTGGAATGGAATTTTGGGCAGGATGTCCACGTTTTTGAGGTCATCGTTTAGTCCTAGGCGTCAACTTGTTTTTTTGAGGTCATTGGACCTTGGAATGTATGGATGTAACCCGGTTGGTTATGGAAAATATTGACCTTTCAGTGATGGATTTTGAAAGGAGTCTGGGTATTGAGGATTAAGTATCGAGGTGTTTAAGCATTCCTGTGGTGATAAAGATTTTACTTTAGGGATGTCGTGAGATTTGTGTTGGATTGGAGTTGAATGTCAGCCGAATCTGGATTAACCAGTTGCCTGAAGGACGCTTTGGTGCGCCTTAGGAGGTCAACTTTATCAACATTGGGAATGGATCAGTTGAAATCTGAGGATTTTGGAAGTTTGGTTATGATCTCTGAGGTTGGGTTCGGAGCTGTGTAGATCCGAAGGAAATCGATCGGTGGAAAGTTGGGGTCACAAACTACCTGGGGGTAGTAATTGCCAACCAAGGTTGGGAGTTGATCGTAACCTTGAGGGTAAAGGTTATTTTGGTGAGTTAAGTGTTTGTTTGGTTATGAGTACAACGTGCCCAAGAGGGGAAGTTGACGGGAGTATCAGTGCAAGAGTCGTGTTAGTGGTGCTGGCAAATGCTTTAAGGTAAGTACTTCTGCGGGTAAGGTTTCATGAGAAATGTAGATTTCGAGGACGAAATCATTCTAAGGTTGGGAGGATTGTAACACCCGTAATTTTCGGTAAAATGTCACCCGGACATTTCTGTGACTTGTAAACAGTGGGGTTTTGTTGGGAAATGTATTGTTTAAAGTCCCTTGGGGTATCGGGAGTATTGGCAGCGAAAAGGTCGAGTTTCGGGGCTCCGGAAAGGTCCCGCGACAATGCCCGGCGACTATGACGAGTCACAGTCGCACTGTCACAGTCGCAGGGGGTGTACCGCGAGCTGCTACACAGCGACTATGACCAGCGAGCTGCTACACAGCTACATGGGCAATGTCGCACCAGGGCACAGAGGTGCTGTTAAGTACGGGATTTCAGCCTATTTTCTCATTTCTCACTTCTATCTTCTTCCCTTTTCTCTCCTAAACCCTAAAACCGAACCCTAACCCATTTTGGAGGCTTTTCTTCTTCATACCACATGATTCTTAATCATCTAGCTAGTTGGGATGATAACCCACAAAACCTTCATCTTCACCTTCCTCATCAAGTTCAACGGTTGGGAGCTCGGGTTGAAGTGTTGGATTGGGTGTTCTCGGAAGTCTCTTTGTCTTCAAGGGTAAGTTTTCTTCTAATAAGGTTATAAATGCTCCATCGGTGGTTTCTTAAGGTTCGATATCTCAAATCTCGGATTTGATGGTTTTGGAGAAATTAGGGTTTTGATCTTGTTTGGGATCTTGGTATTTTTAATGTTTGGGAAATGTTTCTAAGTGGTTTGGTATGTATGGATCTAGGTTTTGGAAGTTCTCGGCTTGAGGATTCAAGCGGCCTTCAAAAGAGCTCGTTGGGTGAAATCTAGATTTAGCCTAAATCTAGCGAGGTAAGTTCAAGTTGATTTGTGAAAACGGTGTATATGCCAAAATGTTTATTTTAAAGTATTTTACATGAAATGGTTAACTGCTGATGAGTTTTGGGTATTTCGAAGTAAAATATGTTTTACTTAGTTATTTGTCAAAGTGTGAGTATTTTGATAAGTTTTCTTACTTAGTAAACTTGGGTTATGTTAACCTCTTAAAATGCTTCTATTGGGTTTTGAACGTTTCCAACAACTAAATAACATGAATTACGTATTCTTGGTGATTTTGTACAAGTAAGGTCTATTTTATGAGTTATACGTCTTTGACGATTTTGTACAAATGAAGTCTAATTCATGTTATATGCATTTGGTGTATTTGCATTCATAAACACTTTGGAAATCTTGAGTCTCATCTCGTATGGAGTTTTGGGTAAATCTAGTCTTTGAAGTATGTGTCCTCATAAACGTTATGTAAAGACATTTCACTATTTTGGAGACCGATAATTATTGGTCAAACGGATTTTGAGCTCTTTAGATCGGTATTGGCTTAAACGAGTCGTGTGGACATTTGTCCGGATTTTTAACCATCATGGGTTTTGGATATGATGACACTTAATTTGTGTCATTGGTGAGTTACATGTTTTGGGAGCTTTGGTCTTTCAATTGGAGTCATGTAACGTTAGACAGTGTGTAATGGATCCATAGGCACGTGAGTCAGTCTGTTTTGGATGGTCAATTGGGTATTGCGGGATTAAACTTCGGTACCCATGTTTTATGACCGGAAACTTTACAAGTGATCACTAGGAAGGTTGAGTCTGTGGTGTTATCGGGGAGTGAGCGCTAGGACCTCCGCCGCTTGAAGTAATGCCTGGGAGGTAGTCTTTAAGTGTGTCGGGCCTTCGGGATGGAATTCTTCGGAATGATCCATCAAGGTCAATTGACTTGGGGTGACACTTGGTAAAGAAGTCGTAGGGACACTTGGGCTGAGATGTCGTGAGGTGTCATGCGATTAACGTTGAACGGGTGGTATACTTTTGTGTTTCCTCCACTCTCAATGGATGCGGGTCTCCCCCGCTGTCGGCTGTCAGTATTTCAATAAGAGGACGTCTTATTTTATTGTCATTCTTTCCTTGCGGTCGCGTGAGTTTTGGACCTAGTGTCCATGTTTTCGGACGTACAGTATATGTGGTTTTGATAACGAATCATGGGTCGAGCAGTATGTCCTGCCCGCGTTTTGGGTATTTTGGGTTATGAATTGCCATTCATGTTTTACCAATTAAGGGTTGAACTATGATCCCGTTTGGGTGAGTTATGCGTTGCACCATTTTATAAGAATCGTGTGTTTTGGGAGCATTGTCTTTAAAAGTGCATATTATGAGAAATTGTGTCGTTTCTATTTTGATGTATAATATTTCAAAAGACCTTGCTTTAAACTGCATTCTTTCCTTTAAAGATATATGCATTCATGTTAAAACTCTTGAGCTCACTAGGCGTTAAGCCAAACCTTTTTATTTGTCGGCATGTGCATCAGGTTTCAAGGTTGAGAGTTGGTTCTAGCAATCATGTGAAGAGTAAAGCCTTAGCTAGATCCGAAAGTAAGTATTCGGGGAAGTCTTCCGCACTATGGAGATAGTGAATATGCTTGGGTATTAGTAGCACCCGTCCCTTATAGTCTGTATATATATAAGATGGTATACGTGTATTGTAGTTAAATCTAAATTCGTGGTTGTAGACGATTCATTTATTGATGTATTTAGAAAATTTTAATTAAGTTGCTATTTCCGGATTTGAGGGTGTTACAACACCCGACTTTGATTAGTCTTTATACAAGACTTGACCTATTATTTGTTGAAGGTTAATCTAGAATTCTAATTGAGGTAGCTCAAGTGATGTTTAGTAGAATAGATTTTATCCTTATTTGATGTATATTTGAAAATTTTAAATTAGTTGCTCTTTCCAAATTTGAGGGTATTACACAACGGTTCCAAAAAAATGAGAACCGAAACCGGTCCTGATCGGTTCCATATTTAGAACCAATCACATCGGTTCATGTTCCGAAACCGGCAATTCCGAAGTGGTTCCGGTTCCAAAGGCGGGTACTCGCTTCCGATGCTCACCCCTACTTCTGTTCACACAACCCAATATGTGTTCCTTAAGAATTAGTTGACTACAAATTGATAAGGGCGACATACCAGAGCATAAAAACTTCAAAGTTGAAATCTAGGCTAACCAACCGTAGGAATTGTCGACATACAACATTGAGGCACTGGTTGGGGTGGTTCCATGGTTTCTGATCGGAGGCATTGGTTTGGGTGGTCCCAAATAGTATGCACGTAAGAGATGAATTAGAGCAAATCGATTGAAATTCAGAGATGAATTAGAGCACCTAGTCGATTAAAATTCTACAAACCCTAACCCCCAAACGAATCGAAGCACACATTGAATAGGTTGGGGTTACCAGGAGAAACAATTTTGAGCTACCACATCATCTTCAAACAATTTTCAGGCTGACGCGTCATTTTGTAAGGATTCTGCTTTATATATTTATACAAGATTCCAACAGTGGTCAATAAAAAGCAATAGCGAAACAATGAACATTGAGTGTGAAGGGTTAATCGAATTTGATCAAACAGCGATAAAATTAGCAGTATAGAAAGACGAACCTCAGGAACAAACAAATTAGCATAATGTTGATGGTGATTAGTTATGGAGAATCGAGAACTTGACAACAATGGAACTAGCGTCGAAGAGGAGAGGGATTAGATAGAAAGAAGAGAGTTTTTGATTTCTCCGTTGATGATGATGATGTTGAAGGTTTTGATTTTTAGGTATTGGCATCGAAGAGGAGAGGGATTAGAGCGAGAAGAGAGTTTTTTATTTATGCATTGATGATGATGATCCTGAACGTTTGATTGTCGTTACAATTAGAGAGAGAAGACGAGAGGACATGAAGAGTTAAAACTCTAATAATCTATTAAAAAAATTAAAAAACTGAGAAAAAAATAAGGGAGCGATTCTCAAATCTAGGGGCTCCATATCAGCAAGCAAAGTTTCTGCTTTATATGTATATATATATATATATATATATATATATATATATAGAGAGAGAGAGAGAGAGAGAGGGTCATTCTTTTGTTAACCAATAATTTAGTGTTAACTTTGTTAACCAATCTGAACCATCCAATTTTTTAATCAATGGCTAAGATTAAACTAATTACCTTTTTATTAATTAAATGATAAAAATAGATTATTAAACCAAATTCATATATGAAGAGGGGTATATGTGTCTTTTTGTATATAGGTATAAACATCTTAGATAAGGGAAAAAGCACATTTCACGACATTTCCAACCTCCGATTCCCTCTATCTCGGTTGCACGATCAACACAAAATCAAGTCAGATTTACTACCACTACCACTACCACTACTACTACTACTACTACTACTCCCCTCTCCTGCTTTCTTGCCGGAAACCTGCGCCGACGGCAGAGAAGTAAGGCCAAAAACGACGACGGCAAGGAGGAAGAGAGCAGTTGACAACTAAAGTGGCCAAAAGTAAGCGAGAATGTTGGGAAATCTGGGGGCAACGTAGAGAAGGGAGACGGTGAAAACAACGAAAGTAGCGGCGATGGGGATGTGGAATTTGAACTTGAGGAGCTTTTCCGAGATCTCCCATGACGGTGCAGGTGATGATATTTTTAGGAGAGAGAAAGAAGAGAGTGAAGGTGTAGATGAATCGATGATTGGAGGTTTTTGGTTAATATATGTTAAAATTCTAGAAGGGTGGGTTTTTGGTTCATATATGTTAAAATTGTACAAGGGTGGCTTTATGGTTTTTTGTTCATATATGTGCAAATTCTAGAAGGGTGGGTTTTTGGTTCATATATGTTAACATGTGATTATTTTACAAGGGTGGGTTTATGGTTTTATGTTCATATATGTTAATACATGTGACTTATGTACATAAATGCAATATGTGTGGTCTGCATATGAGAAAAGTTTATGTCCATTTATGTGTATATATGAAATAGGCATTTGGAAGATTTTATGTATTTGTGCACATATGAACCCAAAAGCAACTATTTATGTGCATATATGTTAATACATGCGACTTATGAGCATAAATGCAATATGTGTGGTCTGAACATGAGAAAAGTTTATGTCCATTTATGAGACCCTATTAGATTGTGGTAACTGTGAGTGAGATCCAATCTCAGTCATCCATCTAATATTTTTTTGTTTTTTTTTAATTAATAATGAAGGTTATTTTAGTCATTTAATAAATTACTTCATATTAAAAAGAAAACTGTAACAGAAAGAATCAATCAATGATAAATTAAATATTTTGTTTCCTCCATTATCTCAACCAACAAATTATGAGATATTCTGATTTTGATAATTTGATTTGGTCTAATTGAATTTTAAACATTGTATTGCCTGCATTCATCCCTTCCATCGTTGACATTGTGTTTTTAGCCTGCAATTCTATTCCTTCTTTATTCATCTCGTTCTATGTCATTCAATGGATAACGAAAATTCTATAGATATCGATCGATCTTCGTCCGTTAGTCCCAATGAAGTGGAATACAATCACACGGATGTAACTTTATTTCAAAACACAGACGATTTTGATTCTGGACTTTCACCTTACAAACCACCGGAAGTATTAGTCAATCAATTACAGAGAGATGTTTTTTTTCAATCAGGAACAGAGGGATGGATTTCAGTTGTTAGACGATAGTGTATCATTTGGCGTTGACAACGATGGATGCTATCTACCTTATTCCGACAATGTGAATGATGAAACTACAGGCAAGTTCTTCAATTTCTGCATACCGATTGAAATTGATCGAATATGATACGTGTTGCAAATAGATGTCACATAGAGTCACACATTGTGATACATTGTGAAACTTATGGGATATGAGTTGTGTTGCAAATATGATTTGTGATATTCTGTGCTACATCGGGTTTTACATGGTATTATGTTTCAACTAAAACAATTCCATTGGAGGATTTCTATGTTTTTTGAATTTGTATTCATATAGCAATTTATGCTATCGTTACATAAATCGACCTATTTTTCTATGTGTCTGTGATCATAATGTAACACACGTTTTTTCATGAACATCATAATGTAACACATAGTAAATATAGTTTCAATTTTTGAAGGGTATCACAACTGAATCCATTCCTAAATTATCGGTTGTTGCGTAAATCAGGAAAAGATAAAGTATAATGTTATTTGACAAATTTACCCTTTTTTCCTTATTTAGTGATATAAAATCAGTTTTTTAAATATTTTTTATATTATTTATTTTAGACCGTTGATTAATGAAATGGATGGATGAGATTGGATCTCACAGTTACCACAAAATACAAGGGTCTCCCATGAAAGGCCCCTATATATATACATATATATATATATATATATAGGTAGAGGTTCATATGAGAGATGCTAAATATATGAGAAATAAGGAAGTAATCATAGTCTTTCATTCGGTCAAGATCGGCTTTGACCGGTCAAATATTGCGTTATTAACTGGTCAACAATTACGGCTTTGACTGTTCAAAATTTGCGGCTATTTCAAAAATAGAATGACGGTTTCGTAATTTTTACAAATATCAGGACGAGTTTCATATATGAATCGGTATGATTCACATATGAACTCTTTTAACTTATTCATATATGAACATTTGTGATTCATATATGAACTAATTAACTGTAGGTTCATATGTGAATCATTTGAACTAATTAACAGATTCATATATGAACGTATAGTTCATATATGAATCACAAAGGTTCATATATGAATCAATTAAAAGAGTTCATATGTGAATTACACTGGTTCATATATGAACATATAATTCATATGTGAATCATACAGGTTCATATATGAACTCGTCCCGCGTATTTTACGAAACTATCCCTCTATCTTCTACAGATCACACAAGGAATTATCCGGTGCTTCATGGTCAAAGCCGCAAATGTTGACCAGATAAAGCCTAAAGGGCTAGGTTTTATTATTTATTTCTCATATTTTTAGCATTTCTCAACTATCTAATCATATATATATATATATATATACATATATATATATATATATATGCATGAGATCATGTGAGAAATGTCATTTTTTGGTGGGAAGTGAGAGAAGTATTTTTAAACCGTTGATCACTTTTAATCAAATACTCTCCCATGAATTACGGCTTAAAAGGGAATTGATCTGGTGCATATCGGTAAATCTTATCTCGGTACATCCCATCTTAATGTTCGTCAATTTCTCATCTAATGGTTGATAACCACTTTTCACGCTTCTCACCAAATTTGGCACTTCTCACCGAAATACAACCCTAATATATATATATAGATATGTGAATGTCGTGTGAGAAGTTGAGGCTAACGTGAGAAGTGGATGAAAAAATATATCAATATGAATATCAAACTAACGAGAGAAATATGATCGATTTTTTGGTGTAATTTGTTTCGTTCAAATTTTGATCAAATTACGTATTTTTTCGATTTAAAAAATAGGTGGTGTGAATTTTTTTAATTTAAAAATAAAGTTATAACCGCATCCTTAATCAAATCCATTGGATCAATTAATCTAATGGATGGTGAATTTTTTTCGGTTTTTCATTTATTTAAGGTTTTGCCTAAACCTCCCTCTAATATAGGCCCAGGTTCGAGGAAAGACGTTAAATAAATAGAAAACTAAAAAATCACTAAAAACAGATGAAAAAAATGTATCAATAGAATCAATTTTTTGATTTAATTTTTTATATCATTCGTATTTTTCTTTGATTTACCTTTTTTTGCAGTATGTCAAAAAGAAAAGAAAAGGAAAAAAGTGTTCGGTGTAACAGATGAACCTGGACCATTTAAATGATGACTTGTTTTGATTGATGTTTGTAAAGAATAGCCAATTTAATCCATTCATTTTGATTTTAACACACCCTTTTTGTCTAACTTTAATTCGGAAAGAGACGTGGGGATTGCAAAACCGAACATAGTGGGCCTAGCTTAATATTCACGTTACACTCAAAAGTCTTGTTTTCCCCCAACGATTTCAGAGTTGGATATGTTATTATAGTACTCTTTTTTTCTTCTTTTTCTTTTTATATTTATACTTTTACTTTTACTAATTTTTATCCTAAAATAAAGATTCATTTTCAAAAACAAGTTTTTCTCTTCAAATTCTACAATTAAATATAAGATGGATAAATTCAATATTTCATCTATTAGTAAGAAAAATATTGTTATTTAGTCTAATATATATATATATATATATATATTCTTAAAACTGTTTTCTATTATGAACCAGTGACGGACGCAGCAACTTTTTTATACGGTGGCACCATATTTTTCATTAGATTTTTATCGACATGTCTTAATTTTTTTACCGGCGATCAATATCGTCCGATGTATTTTTAGTCTAATTCCACCGTTTCGAGGGATTTCTAAAGTTTTTTGCTTGATTTCGAGACATTTTTAAGTTTTTTTATCGATTTTAAGAGACTTTTTCAGTATTTTTGGTTGATTTTAAGAGATTTTTTCGGTTTTTTTGGTTGATTTTAAGAGATTTTTACCGTTTTTTTGGTTGATTTCAAGAGTTGGGCTAGAATAGAAGTGAAAAATTGGGCTTTCAGATTAGGATTTGGTGCACCTTTGAAGTTTCGAAAATAAATACGGTAGCACACTCGAAAACGATACGGTTGCACCTTTCACGAACGTCAAAATTTTATCCTTCGTCGGAGAAATGATACGGTGGCACGTGCCACCGTCGCCACTGCTTCAAGCCCGTCCCTGTTATGAACTATATTCTAAATGATGTGAGGTGTAATATGGTAACAAGGTCAAACATTAGGAGTCACGGTGTTTTTCAAGGCATTACTTATAACAACAAATTTGTATATCTCTATATATATATATATACACACGTATATATTTTTTTAATATTACCTAATGAGTCAATAATATTAAACTATTTAAATTAGATTATAATTATATACTAAAAAGTAAAACACTAAAAAGGTATGTTTAAATAAAGAGTAAATTACGGATTTGGTTATGTGGTTTTAAATTTATTTTGGATTTGGTCCCATAATTTGTTTATTCCAAGATAGCTTCCAAAGTTTGCATTTTCGTAAAACATTGGTCCTTGTCATTAAACGATTGTTAACTCCTATCAATTAAGTGAGGGGCTTTTTGGTCCTTGTAAAAAAATTGTTCTTTTCTCCTTTAAAGTTATATATATTATGTATATCATGGTTCTAAATAAGACGTTATGGCATCAAGGGCTTGGGTTCAATGTCGCGTTAAACCCTATGGCTCCACTCTAAGGCTTGACTTGCATTGTAAAGCGTTATAGCGTGTTACAATGCATTATGACGCATTACGGCGCGTTATTGTTTATGGGACCTGAGACTTAGGCTATGTTTGGCAAAAAAAAAAAACTAGCTTATCAGCTAGTGTACATGTTTGGATGACCATAAGCTAACTTATTGAAACGCTACTCAAAGTAGCGTTTTGAAAAGCTAGCTTATCAGCTACAAGCTAGCTTATAAGTTAGTTTGTCAAACAAAGCCTTAAACAAACATAAAAAAGAAACTTAAAAGCTAAAAACCCTAACTAGGTAACTACTTGCTCACATTCTTGTTTAAGAAGAGTCGAAAACGAATTCTAAAATTGAATAAAGTATTGAGTAGATATTCAAGAGATTTGATCCTGACTTTACACTCTTAATATCATTTTCTATAAGTTGTATATATTTGGTATCAATGGTCTTTTTTTTTGTTATATTACTTTATATGAATTTAATTTGTTTTAGGTACTATTCAAAATACTAATACACAAGTGTATGTGTACACTATATACGTGATGCTTTAAGGCACACCCTGAAAAACGTCGTGGCATCGTCGTAACTCGTAAGGCATGAGGCTTGATCTCGCCACCACACCACGCCTCACGTCATTTAGAACATTGATGTATATACACAAAACTCATTGATCCTCTCACATTTAAAACCCATCGGCCCTCTCATGCCTCATCGGCCCTCACACATTTCGTCGTTTTCACCAAAGCAATCAACCACGACCACGAAACAGGGATTCAACAAGGACGAAATCGGTGGTCTAGGGGAGGGGGGAACAGGGACAAAACATTAGGTTTCAAAGGAGGACACCGACGGTGGTTTTCAAGAGAACTTTCGACAATAAGGACTAAGCACGGAAGAAATCGATCTCAACACCATCACCATCACCATTGTGTACCTTTTCTTCTTTCTTTTCGTTGCTCTCAACACCACCACCGTGCACCCATGTGGAACAACCCTATTTTGATGGGTTTAGGTTTTAAATTTGAGTTTTGGTGATTAAGGTTTGGATTTTGATATTAAATTTGGTTTTGAGGTTTGGGTTTGGGTTTGGGTTTTGGTTTGATTTTGATTTTGTGGTCTGAATATGGATTTGGGTAGATTTTGAGTTTTTGTTGTTGTGTTCGTGCGTGATGGTGTAAGGTGGTCGGAAATGGGTTACTTGTCGGAAAAGAGATGCCCGGTGATCTTCATTGGAGAAGAATACGTGGAGTGTCCCTAGCTTTTAAAGGGAAGGGTAAGGGTGGGGATGGGGGGATTAATTTAATAATACAAAGTGGAAAAAGACAAAAAAAAATGACAAAGGACCGAAAAGCCCTTACTTAACGGATGGGAGTTAACAGCCGCTAGTGGCAAAGACCAATGTGTTACGAAAATGCAAACTCTAGGTGTTATCTTAGAATAAACAAATTATGGGGACCGAATCCAAATTAAATTTAAAACCACAAGGACCAAATCCGTAATTTACTCTTAAATAAATATTGTGTTACAAAAACTCTTCATTAGGCCATGATGTGCTACAAGGTCAACGTGGAGTGAGACTTAGAGCCATGACGCACCACGACGGTTGGCATGGCGAACTTTTTAGACACTGATTATAAAGAAAAAACAAAATTGTTTTTTTGACGATATAGTTAAATGTTTTTTAGACTCTTCAACTTCTTTACAACACCAGGGCTTGTCGTTAGACAACAAATAGAACAATTGTGATGATATAGTTAATGATTTGTTCACATATTATAAAGAAAAGACAAAAATGTTGTTTTTTTTTGTCTAAAAGTAGTCACCATCGTATAGAGAAGTTACAAATAGACATTTTAGCTCATCACCTAAGCATTCTTAGAATGGAAGAAAAAGACATCCATCGTTTTGTATGGGTTACATGGTCGGCATCTTGTTTGCATTTAAAACAAAGTAAGATTTAAGATAAGACCGTATACAACTTTTATTGTGTCATGCACACGTTATTATCACTTTGTAGTTGCCGATTGGCCGTCTTTTTTGCTATAAAGCAACTGGATACATGTGGAAAAGAATGTGTGTTTATAGAATCTTTTAGACTTAGAAATAAGATCGATAAATCCAAATCGACCATAACAATATCTTTTTTTAGAAACCTGCAAAATATATCCTCTTTTGATAAATACCTAAGAAAAAGAATCATATTCTGATAAATATTCAAATATAATAAGTAAAAATAAATCAAATGCAACGAAGTTTGTATAAGTTTCTCCATTAATGTAACAAATGTTCAATTATTTTATATTATATCCGTTTTAATTGGAAATTGATAGATCTTATTTATAACATTGATATCGAATTGTCAAGTTATATTATAATAATGTAAATCATGAAAAATATCACATCAAAATTAACTAACGTCAAATGGACCAACAACTCGTTTACCAGGTAAAATAGGAATGCAATATAAAAAATTGAACTTGAGAGGAAAATAGAATTCAAACTCACCACTAAAAGAAAACAAACAAACTTTGTTACATTTTAATTGCATTTATGCCCGAACAAAATACTACCAAAATTCCGAGTACAAAAATGATATCCATGAGAATATATAGAATTCTTGTATTACTCACCAAAAGAGTCATTGAAAAGAGAAGGGAGGTTCCAACATATATACAAGAAAAATTGTCCAAGTCTAAAGCTGATGTGAGACCTCTATCACGCCCCCTCCAATGGAGACTAGACGGACACAAATTGTCCCAAAGTGTTGTCCATAAAATGGTAAATATTAGCTCTTACATCATGTAAGAAATGGGTTGAGGACTCTTTTAGAGAATAAATTTGTTGTTTTACATATTCTTGTATGATAAGGAACTTGACACCCTGTAGCAGTCTATACTCGTCTAGCTCTCTCTTGACACTCTGGTAAAATGTGTGGCCATCTAGCTTCGATTAGAGGGTAAATGTTCAAATCCCACATCGGTTAAATTAAGACGAATTCTACTCTGTTAGAACCTTCATTCTCTCCTCAAGACTTTTTTAAAGAATAAATCTAAGTATTCCACATATTCTCAAAACGTCAAGCAAACACAATCAGAGCAAGGTGCAAAGGATCGAAATCAACCCTCCGAATCGTTATTAAATAGATTATATCAACAATATTCCCAAGAAACACCATGAGAAAAATCTCAAATCCAATGGTAGCTTATATGCATTTCCGATCGAAATGCTTTGCTACCGTAAACATGAAAAACATGAAACCACCATAATAATCAAAAGATGAAGCAAAAGACAAACAAGAAAATAAGACAGAAGGGTTGTTCCCAATTCTAAATCATATGTTTTTTTTTTAAATCTCCCTCCCAATCAGGCTTCATAATTTCATGATCCAAATCTTTTTTCTTCAAGATTTGTTCCACAAAATGGTGGTCTCAGCAATCATGGAGGTGACCACATATGGATCCATGTTCGAGGCCGGCCTTCGGTCCTCGAAATACCCTTTCCCTTCTTTCTCTGTGTCTCGCCCAACACGAATGGATGCTCCACGGTTGGCAACACCCTGCAACGAGTATTTGAAACGCAAAAATAAGATGTTTGTGGAACGCAAAATAAGATGTTTGTAGAACGCAAAAAGTTCGAAAAAACGGAAGGTTTTGATGTAATGTATACCCATAAGAAGGTGTTGATGTCGGCCGTTTCATGGCGACCAGTGAGACGACGTTCATTTCCTTCACCGTAAGCAGCGATGTGTTCTTTGTGCCTTAGACCCATCTTCTCGATAGCTTTCTTGATCACCTCGTATCCTCCCTCTTCCCTCATCGACTTGGTGCTGAAAAGATCACGATTCTCATTAAAATTAACATAACTGCACCTTTGAAATACTACTACAACAAAATCGGCTTATGTCGAATATGTCTTAATGACCTAATAAATTGTTTTGTATGACTAAACAATTGTATGTAAATGTGCTACAATAAATTGATAAGACGTTTTTAGGCATTTTAACAAGTTTTTACGGACACTTTCAAAATGAAGTGTATTAATAGCTATTTTATGACACTTGTGAAAAATATACCTATACGCAGTCTTTTATAAGACACTTTTTCAAATACATTATAAAAATGTCTTAAAAGAGGACCGGCTACAAGTGTTTTATCAATTTATTATATCACTTTTAAATAAGATATACAAAATTGTTTAGTCGTATAAACCTAAGTTCTTTGAATTTGCTTATAAGGAAATTTAGACACATTAAACGTCCTATAAAGCCAATTTTGTTTTATTGTATAAGCTTTACAGTTGTAAAATACCTGTAGTTCGTGTGAGCACCGGCCCCATTCCAATCACCCTGTCCAAATCACATGTTGAATTGAATATAACCTCTTTTATACTCGAATAGAAACTCGAAACGTTTGAATATGTTAAAGAAAACTAACCGGAATAGGCTTGGGGTCGAATGAAACCACCACCCCGTTAATCTCAGTAATCCTCTAAAGAAAAAGGAAAAAGAAAAGAGAACTTTTAATGTCAAGATCGCCATCGAAGTATTTATCAAGAAAATGAAAAAAAAGACGGTAGATTCAGGGTACCTCAAGAATATAACGAGCGACCCACAATTCATCACCCGCAGAGATTCCAACAGCAGGTCCTACTTGAAATTCCCACTGCATACGAACACGAAAATGGAGTCAGAAATGGAAAAGCGTCCAAATGAGAGGTCGGTTTTCGTCCAAAATGTTGAGAAATTTACCTGGCCGGGCATAACTTCGCCGTTGATACCACTGATGTTGACACCAGCATAAAGACAAGCCTTGTAGTGTGCATCAACAATATCCCGTCCAAAAGCCTTTTCGGCACCAATACCGCAATAGTACGGCCCCTTAATTGCATTCATGAATGAATATACAGTTAAAACCAAGTACAAATTATTTATCAAACATTTCTCAACTAGCTTATTGAAACATCTTTCTTCATTTTAAAGATTTTAAACATTAATTATATAAATAAATTATTCAATACTTTTACTTTCCCAACAAACTTTTAATATTTAATTGATAAAATAATAATTTTCTTTCTACCAGAATTCAATTTCCAAGATTCTCCAGGTTTTAATGAATTCTACATTTTCTCTCCTTTTTCCAAAATAGAGAACTTTTTAGAAGATCTGTTAAAACAAAAGACAAAAACTCTACGGTCACGGGTTCGAGTCCTATGGACTTAACTAAACTAACAATAACAATAAGACTGAATCTTTGAGGCTTTTCCTCATAGGTCATTGGCCCGAGTCTTGCAACCACTAACTGAGGATTTTCCTGACTGTTCTCCGGACCCTTGGGATTAGTCAAGGTACGGACAAGTTGGCCCTGACATCCACGAAAAGGAAAAGGAACTCTATTTTTCTTTTTGACAAATATGTTAAAAATGCTCTTAGTCAAAAAGCTATCTTTTTTTTCTGCCAGTTTGTCAAAATAACCTAAGAAGCCTGTGATCTTGAACAGATTTGCACTTATTGATTACCTGTGGACCAGGGAAACCTCCTTGAGGCCAGCCCAAAGGCCAGTTAATATCCTTCTGCAACAAGGTGTATTCTTGCTCAATTCCATACCTATCATCACCCAAATATCAAATTACACAACTTCAAAAAACATTAAATTCTGAATCCCAAGATTAAAGATTCAAGAAAATTCTTGAAAGAAAATATACCATGGAACCTCCTTTTCAACATCTGGGTTGCTGAAGATTTTTGCAGCAGCACACCTCTTGTTTGTGGGGATAGGTTCACCAGCAGGGGTGTAAGCATCACACATCACCTACATTATATTTTAAAAAAATACAAAAAAATTGGTCAAAAAGTTCCAATCTTTAAGTGAAAAAAGTCAAAAATATAAATCCCCAAAAGTAGGGGGATCTTGAAAATGTACCAAGATGTTGTTTCCCCTTCTGAATGGATCCTTGAAAATGGCTTGAGGGCTGTTTCATTTATCAACAACACATTTTTAATCAAATTAAAAACTTGGAAAAAATTCAAGAAATCAATAAAGATTCTAAATCTTGATTAACAATTTATAAATTTTGGCTACTCACTAGAGGATGACTTCACTGTCTTCACCTGGGGCTTGACCTGTGCTAGAGCCATCATAGTTCCATTTTGGGAGCTTTTTGGGATCATCCACTGGTCCTGGAAGAGTCTAAACAAAACAAGAAAACAAACCCAAATAGAATTGATTGAAAAAAAGTCAAAAAAAAAAACCATAAAACCAAAAAACAACCAACTGAATGAATAAAAACAGAGCAAATCTTATGTTACAAAGAACAGATCTACTTACCCTTGCTTTGCTTCTAAGATCCATACCCGATCCACCAATCCTATTCGCAAATCAACCATTATTAGATAAGTAATTAACAAATGAAACTATGATTATAAAATTAAATGGGTTTAAGGTCTTAAGATAACATTAAACTCCAAGATGATAGAATTCTTTCAGCAAGTACAGGTACAAGATTCTTTGACTGGTTCAGTAAATGACGAAAAAATTAAAACTTTTTTTTTAATCATGTAGTTCACGAGATCAAGAACATGAGATGAAAAGAAGTCAAGATCAGACGACCCATTTCATTACTTGATGTGTTTTGTATGGATTCGAATCGCACCCATTTCATGGGTCGAAGAAGAAGTGAGGGTGATATATAGCTTCTATTAATTAGTTCAGGTGATTTCTACTTTGACTTTTTTTAAAAACAATCGAAACGCACAAATTTGTAACGTTTTCACCATAAAAACCACCGTAAACCTGTTGAAACAAATTCAAAAATCCAGCAAAAATCATATACGAAGATGAAGATTGAGCTAAACCCATAAGAAATCCAAGAAAAACAGGGGGTTGGTGAATAAACAATAATTAATAGTTGATCCGAAAACATTGGAAAAGGGTTGAAAAGGTGAAGAAAAAAGGAGATTAAAACGCACCATATGTATTCAGCGATGATTTTAGGGGTGGCATCAGTGAGATCGAGGTTGATGAGATCCGAAAGCAGTGCCATGATGAGATAGATCGCTGCGTAAATAAATTGTTTGGCTACACAAACAAGATAAGAGAGACGAGATATAGAGACGCGAAATGGAGAGGCCGGCTGCGCTTTTTATAACTGCAGTTCCTCTTCTTGTTGATGATGAAACCAAGTCATAATTTAGTATTTCAAAAAGAAATTGCAAAAAGTTCGATTTTTCAAATATAACTATTTTTTTTTAATTAATAATAGAGTAAATTACGTTTTTTGTTCACAAAAATTGCGGATTTAGTCCCTTATGGTTTTGAAATTTCGATTTTCGTCCCTGTGGTTTGTAATTTCTTTCTATTTTTGTCCTTCAAACCAAAACACTACCTTTAAATATGAAGGACATAGGGATGAAAAAATCAATAAAATTTAAATCATAAGGACGAAAAAGATGATGAACTATAAACCATAGGGATGAAAATCATAATTTCAAAACCATAAAGACGAAAATAGAAATTTTCAACAAACCACAAGGACTAAAAACATAATTTACTCTTAATAATAATAAGTTAGAGCGAATTACATGTTTGGTCCATGTAGTTTACCCAAAATCACAACTTATGTTTTGGTAATTTTAGAAAAAATAATCTTGTTGTTTACATTTTCTCACAAATGGGTGTCTGTCGTTAACTCAAGGGTATTTTGGTCATTTTTTTCTTTAAAGAAATATTATTTGTATATTACACTTCACAAGGACAAACATCCCCTCTCTTTTGCCCCTCCGCTTCTTCCTCCTTTACAACCCATCTCTCATATCCTCTCTAGCAAATAGTAATACCTTTAGCAACCATTTCTATGGAAAAAATATATTCATGTAAGATGTGGCGAAATGTTGAATCACGATGCAAACGACAACCCCTTCTCTCAACTTCTATAGTCATCTTCTTCAGCAGAATGTTCAAACAACACAAATTTTGATCAAATCAAAATGTTCAAACAACACAACTTGAATCCACCAACAAGTGCTTTTTTTAGTATTACTTAAACCAATAAAACAGAAATATTCATATCAAAATCATAACCTAAAGTAATAACAAAACCTATTCAATCTTCATCCTCATCATCGTCTGCATCTTTAGCAACACATTTCCATCTCCATTCAAGGTCTAAACACAAAACAAATACATATAAGATATAACACATATGGAATCAAAGGTAGCAATGGTCGACATGCGGATTGAGAGATAGAGAGAGAAAAAAAAGAGGGGTGAGATGGTTGTCAAAGCATATTTGTGGGGAGAGATCTTGGGTGGTGCTTCCATCTTGATTTGGATTATGAGCGGGTTTCTAATCTCGATGTGTTTTTAGCAAGTGTTGGCTAAGGTCGTCGAAGTGAGCCAATTGAGGGACGAGAAAAAAGGGGGAAACATCAGAGAGGGAAAGATAATGGTGGTGGAGAGATGTGGTTGTTGGTGAAAAAGCACGCCAGATATGGAAGATCAGTACAGAATATTGACAGTGACAAGATGGAAGGAAGATGGATGTTGATGTGGTTCTTGGTCTCATTCCTCTTAAGATGTGTAGTCAGCACTATGTTAGCGAATGTTTACATACATTAACATCCTAACATACTTTAACATATTTTAGCATGAAAATGTTAACATGGGTCACCGTGAAAACGTTAATCTAAGTTTTTTTTAAGAGGAAAACTCCAGGCAATATATTAAAGAAAAAAAAAATACAAAGTTAGGCAAAAACACCACAAAGGACCCAAACAAAGCAAAAGAACTTGGTCACAACGTTGTACCAAGATGTTAATCTAAGTTGGTATAAGTTAAAATACATTAACACACAATTAACTAATCTTACAATGAAATGTTAACACATGTTAACTTATTTGAACCTCCGTTAATAAAACATCTCATACGTGTCTCATTGTATGTTTTCAATTAGGAGGTTCAAATAAGAATACCAAATATCGTGAACGTATAAGAATAAAAGGTTATGGAAGGATTTATGTGTAAAACATTGAAAATTTTCATTTGGAACCCATATGAATAATTTGTAATATCGATTGACATATTTATCTTTAAACATATTTTTTGAAAAAAGTTCAATATACTCACATATGAACCTTTCGCTATTACATTTTTACAATATTTAATCTTCTTTTGTGGATTGTTCCCATACATATACAATAGCATGATAAAATATTTTTTAAATATTTTATTGTAAAAAAAAAAAAAAAGAGATGTAACATGACCTATATGCCCCTGAGATAACTGAGTTCTTTAACGGAGTTAGAAGCAATGACCAAAGGCGTAATAAAATATAAACCATATGGCTCTTTTTCCTTAATTATTTGATTTTAGAGATGTACAATTTGATTTCGAGTAAACCACAATCGACATGGACCAAACATGTAATTTACTCAAAATTTTATAATTAAAAAAACTTTACATTTTGTATAAATAATTGAGTAAATTACGTTTTTAGTACCTGTGGTTTGTTGAAAATTTCTATTTTCATCCTTATGATTTTGAAATCATGATTTTCATCCATATGGTTTACAATAATTCATTACCTTTTTTGTTCTTATGATTTAAGTTTTAGGGAATTTAATTAAAATGCCCTAACATGAAAAATCAGTACCCAATATGCCCCAAATCTTGTCATTTTTTCCAAAATACCCCATATGTCCTCGTTTTTGAAAAAAACGCGGGGTTCACTATTTGGATCCCCGTGTTGGTAGAAACGCGGGGTTGGTCCGCGTGTAGTCTCATTTGGCCCTAGGATGGTTAAAACACACGGGTTAGTCCGCGTTTTGGTTGATTTCACGGGGGTAAAACAATTCAATTCATTGAATTGAATTGTTGATTTTTATTATATATTTACAGTTTATACCCCTATAATTATTTAGTTAGTTTATTTTATACCTTTTACTTTTCTATTATTTATTTTATACTTTTAACATATTAACACATATAATCGTATATTAACTAAAATACGTTAAAAAAAATACGTTTTAATTTATAACAAGTTATACCATTATAATCGTCTCTTCGATACCTTCGAAATGAGCCCAATATTGAATATTTTTGAATTTAATTATTTTATTATATCATATATATTAAAAATACGCTTTTATATATCATAAAATTATTTAACGTATTATAGATCCAATCTCATCCAATCATTTTAATTTATTTATTTTTTTAATTAATTAATAGGGGATGATATATTAGTAATTTGATAAATTTATTAATATAACATTTTTTTTGTAACTGAAAAAATCAAAGTCTCATCAATCAAATATTACGTTTCTTTTATTATCTCAACAAATTGATTTTGGGATAATATCCATATGGACCATGTGACATTGTGTTACATTGTGATAATATAACATCATCTGAATCTCATGTGCCACGTGATTTGGCATATATCTTATGTATGTGTTACATTGTGATTTGACATATATCTGATATATGTGTTACATTGTGATTTGACATATATCTGATAATCTAACATTTGAATCTCATATGTACCATGAGACACTGATCACAGTGTATCACCATCTACGGAAGTAGCGACAATAATCACATCATTCTATCATGAAGGATATAAGGTTTTGTAAGATGATCACAGTGTATCACACCCATTTTTTCTAATTTAGTTGCATTAAATTCGGTAAGCGCTATCACACCCAAATTTATCAGAACACGTCTAAATTAGATCACACTGATTTATAATGTTTTTTGACAATTTTACCCCTTTTTCCTAATTTAGTTGCATTAAATCCGTTTTTTAATTATATTAGTTATTTTAGACCATTGATTAATTAAATGGATGGATGAGATTGGATCTCATGGTTACCACAAAATACTAGGGTCTCCCATGAAAGGCCCCCTATATAGTTCTATCAAAGTAGTATATGTATATTATTTATGTTCCGGTAGTCATGCAATAAAAACTAAATAACGACGACTATTAATACTTAAGGTTCTAAATGGCGTAAGGCGTGGCGTGAGGCGAGTTCAAGCCTCAAACCTTACAAGTTATGGCGAGGACATGGCGTTTTCCAAGGTGTGGCTTAAGGCGGCAAATCTGTATATAATTTATATGTATATATGTGTATGTGTGTGTTTTTATCAGTGTCTAGAACAATAATGAACAAGTTATTAACAATTTAAATTCATATAAAACGATAAACAAAATAATTTCTAAATTATAATCGATATTAATGGATAAATTCCAATCAAATTTCGAAGTACACAAATCCGAAGAATCGAAAGTACACAAATTTGTAACGCCATAACGTGCCATGGCGGGCCATGACGCGCCATAACGAGCTCGGCGTCGAGAAATTGTAACATGGCGCGCCATAACGAGCTCGATGCCTTATCTCGAAGCCCAGGGATAAAGCGTGGCGGCAAGGCCACGCCTCGACGCCATGGCACGTTTTTTAGAACCTTGTTAATACTATATTCCTATGTAATAAATACATAAACAATTATTGATGCTTCTATGTACTTATAAAATACCAATATTATGTCTTATTGTTTGTACAATAAATATTTACCATTCTCTTTTTAATCTCACCCGTGAATGTTCATTGTAATTTGTAACACTGGCAATATTTTATTTTGTTTAATAATATATATACTACCTTGTATTGTTTATTAGCATATATATATATATATATATATATATATAGTGTTTGGTTCATTTAAGAAATGGTAAATATATGAGAAATAGAGAAGTAATCCTAACCATTCATATGGTCAATATCGGATTTGACTAGTCAAATATTGCGGCTTTGACCGGTCAAAAGTTGCGGCTATCCTAAAAATAGAAGAACAATTTCGTAAATTTTACAAAACACACGTGTTGTGTTCATATATGAACATGTATAATTCACATATGAACTATATGTTCATATATGAACCAGTGCAATTCACAACTGAACTCTTTTAACTGATTCATATATGAACCTTTGTGATTCATATATGAATCAGTTGAACTAACTTTGTGATTCATATATGAACCTTTGTGATTCATATATGAATCTGTTAATTAGTTCAACTGATTCATATATGAATCTTTGTGATTCATACAGATTCATATATGAACTCATCCTGTGTATTTTACGAAATTACTCCTCTACCTTCTATAGACCACACAAGGAATTATTCGGTGATTCGCGGTCAAAGTCGCAAATGTTGACCAGATGAATGACTAAGATTACTTCTCTATTTCTCATATATTTACCATTTCTCAAATGAACCTCTCCCTATATATATATATATATATATATATATATATATGTGTGTGTGTGTGTGTGTGTAGAGTTGGGTTGGGTTCTAGAAGTATAAGAAAAAATCTGTACCTTTGAATCAATCATAACTCATGTGACAAACACAATCATGGATATGTGTAAGATTAAAAGTGATTAAGAGTTCAGATTCCTTCTTACACTTCTTATTTTAACTTTTTTTCTCACATAATCCTTCATCTATATTTTTTTGAAACATCAAAGCAACCACTTTTATTACCAAAAATACCACCAACAAACCCAACAGAGGCAACCCTAAACCAAAACATATGGTAAGAATACAAGTGAATATGTATACATATATGTGTATAGGGTGGTTTAATTTGTAAATCAAGTCATTTGTATAAACCGTACAAACCATCAATTTCATTGTTTAATTTAATGAAATTATTTTATGAAAGTGTTTAATATGATGAATGTTTCATATAATTATTTTCTTGATGAAATTGTTTCATATACTTTTGTTTTCATGTAAACATGAAATTGTTTCATTTTTTTAAAAACATAAGTTGTTTTAAATAAGCAATCCCAAACACCCCCTACTAATATAATTAGTTGTGTAATCTCAAAAATAGAGAATATGTTGGAGATAAATGTGATATTTTTTGGAGATTTTGACATTTTATTTCTCCATTTTAGTGAAGCTGTTGAAGATGCTCTTACAAACAAAAAGTATAATGGCTTGTAGGAACTACTATTATGGAGAGTTTTTATAAGAACTCAAACTCTTTTAGGTTATTAAATAATAAGCTTGATTTTTACCTTGATGTTGGTGTGAAGTGACATATTTACTAGATTTTTCTTTTTTGAGTTTATAATTATTAATATTTATTTATAAATTATAAATTATTCCATTCGTCCCAAATTAAGTGCCCACATTATTATTTTAGTTTGTCCTAAAATAAATGTCAACTTTCAAAAGAAAGTTTTCAATTTCTCATTTTACCCTTAATTATGTTGATAAAATTTTTATTTCTATCATCAAGAATAAAAGTGTCATTTGGTTATTTAATAAGTGTAATAATTGTATATTCCTAAAACTGTATGTCATTTTCATTGTAGGCATTTATTATGGGATGAAGAAAATAATAATTATTGAAGTTTAAAAATTACATAGGACCCCCCCCCCCCCCCCCAACCCAAAAAAAAAAAGGTTTTATAGGGACTATTATTGTAAAATTTTATATAAATTCTTTTTCGGATGAGTTAGGAATAAGGGGAAACAATGCAAAAAGGAAATATTTAGAAGAACCTCAAGATGCTCTAAAGGATCTGTTTGTTAGTAGCTTAATGAGTTTAATGAGACTCACAATTTATTCAGTCAGCTATATATGAATGTTTGGTAGTGACTTAATGATATAGAAACTGGTTTATTCTGTAAGATTTCAAGACGGAGCTTTAAGCAGAAAGACAAGTTTTTTTCAAACCAGTCTCTCTCATTAAAAAAACACGTTCATTTCATCTATGAAAAAACTCTCTCAAATAAAAATCTTCTAAATCTATACAGACAGATTAATCCACACAAATAACTTTATTCATACAGAACTTAATGGAAACCAACCAAACAGTCCCTAATAGTCGCTACATCATGGAAAAAAGGGTTGAAATAATAATAATAATAATAGATATATACCAAAACAGTGGGTAGAGTAAAGAAGAATCTTATCAGCAAACCTCGGGTGTAGAGCTCCCAGTTTTTTTAATTTGGAAATTCGAGGCGGTTGGTGTAGGGTGGTGGATCTCACAACTTATTCATGGGGCTCTTTTTTACATCGACACGTGTCGGTCATATTCTATGTTTAACCGACACGTCACAAACTTCAATACTGACGTCCTTTTCCGTACACGGCGTCTTTCCTTTGATCTAATTTTACAAACTCAAAAATCTTTGGTAAAACACACAAGTTAAATGGAGTCTTTTCCAAACCATATGTTTGGATCGCCTTTGTCATTTCTATTTTTCATCATCAATTATTTTAATATCAAAATTTTATAGTTTAAAGAGATATAAGGTTATTACATAAATCATAAAACGTTTAAGATGAATATTTTATTCTAAAAACGATCATCCTTGAAATATAAATTGTAGAAAAGCTTTAGTTACAAACCATGTTACTTTCAATATCAAGTGTTCATTTTCAAATAAATACTCTCTAATCAATTTCCCTAAAACGCACCGACAAGTCATTTCATCAAAATACTATTTTTATAAATAAAGTGGTACGTTTCAACACCGAAAGTATGGATAAGGGAAGACCCGAAAATAATACATTCTAGTGACGGGGAAGACCCGATTCCATCGATTGTGGCGGAACACCAAGTTAAGCCACTTATCAACGTTCACGAGATTCACTACGGGTCATGGATCCCCGTATATGGCTCCATTGAGCAACTACCGCAAGATACCCAAATAACCCTAGTGTCTACTCGACCTCTAGATGAGTGTCATCACAAAAGTCACAAGTTCCCGTATCTGGATCACCATAGGCGCCACTGCAAGACTTAGGGGTTGTTTACCAAATTTTCCATTAAGTCCTGTATGGATAAATGTGTCTGTCTGAATAAATTTGTCTATCTGGATAAATTGATGCTCTTGTTTACTTTTTTATCTAAATTAACAGTCTGAATAACAGAAATGACCAATTTACCCTTGAATATGAATTTTAAGTTGTTTTATAAATTGATGTTTATTTTTTAAGCCATATATTCATAAATTCATTTATATAATCCAAAAATCAAACAAAAATTCATTAAGTACTTAAACTTCCAAGTTCAAACACAATGTAGCCAAGTTCAAACAAAAAGTAGCAAATATGAAATCGACATTGTAGAAATCATGGTTACAAAAATCTACATTGCAGAAATGTCGAGCATCTATGGAGAAGAAACAAGTATGGAACAAAAATCGACTGAAAAAAACAAGTAAGGAACAACAATCGAATGAAGAAAACAAGTATGGAACAACAATCGACTTAAGAAATAAGTATGGAACAGTAATCGACTGAAGAAACAAGTATGAAACAACAATCTAGTGTGGAGAAGAAACAAGTATCGAACAATTAGTAAAATCATTACCTTTGGTGAAATCGACCAAAGGAAATTATTTTCTAGGGTTGAAATCGAACCAGCAGTGAATTGAAATAGTGTAATCGAACCAGCAATGAAGTCGAAGCAGTAAAATCGAACGAGCGGTGAAGGTGAAATCGAGCAGCAAGGTTTTTATTGCGTGATTATTGAGTAGGAGGGTAGGCATATCTTTATTTTTAAATGGTGGAAATGTCAAAGATGTGTCTTAATGGGGACAACACATCTTTCCCCTACTTAGTGAATAAGTCGGAAATGTCTGCGCGAATAAGCTGGTTTTGTCATTAAGCCCCAAGTAAACACTCCAAACGTCTGCGCGAATAAGCCGATTTTGTCATTAAGCTCATTAAGCCCCAAGTAAACACCCCCTTAGCTCCGTATACGGCTTTCCAAGAGCATCACTACAAGCTTACATAAAACATGACTTGGGGACCACTCACTAGACTCAAACATGGACATCAATAACTCCATAATGAACAAACCGACTCCTATGCATATGGATCCATTGCATTACAGTCTAAACATTACATGACTCCAAATGAATGAACTAATGCATTCAAAACATGTAATAACCATCATTTGTGCAATAATTGCATTTCCATAAAATGCTCTATATTGAGCCAATTAAACCAAACAAACCAAAACTCCTTAGAGTATAAGTTAAGCCATAGAGAACCATAAAACGTTTGGCAATTAAATAAAGCCAATATGGCTACATACGTTGATGTACAACTTTCCCAAAACGGGTATTTTCTCTAAAAATAATTGGCCAAAGGCCTAATCCATAAAGTTCTCATTTTCTAAAATATAATTAAGGTCAAAGGGTGACCGTTTCCAATAACTTACACTTTTAAAGCCAAAAGGGCTTAAAGTCCCAACACCCAAAACTCGTAAGTTGGACAAAGTCCCAAAAAATGAACCATACTCAAACATTTTTCTATAAGATTCCAACTCTTAGAATCTTTCCATTTAAAACTACTTGTAACCCATTTTGCACATGTTAGAAAACAAATGGAATGAGTTATTCAATCCTTCAAACATCCAATAAAATGTTTACTAGTGGATCAACATCCTTTTTGGTGGTCAAAACGCCCAATATCATATTGTAAATCATTTACAAACATTTAACAACTCAATATGTTCAACGATACCCAAAATCACCAAAACCCATTAAATATGAAGTGAGTACATAAATGCACGTTCAAAACCCAAAACATTTATATTTTGACATGTATATAGATTTGTAAAGTAACTAGAACTCACTTTACTAGATTTAGATTAAATCTAGGTTTTACCCACAACTTGAGTTCCTTATATGAGATTTTGATTCCTTCCACCAGCTCCAAGTTTTCCACCACAAACCTTAGCTACTAACATTTCTAGGTTAAACCAAGACCCAACAATGGAAAAGAAAAGAGAACCATAAAACCCTAATTTCTTAGATGATGAAAAAGAGAAGGCTACCTTACCACAACTTGGATCCACCAACAAAATACTTCTAGGGCCACAAAATGGACACCAAACTCCAAACCTTTAAAAGAATGGAGGAGGGATTGATGAAACCTAAAGACTTAGAATTCTTAGAAAATGAGAACAATAAGAAAAGCTCCCCACCTTCACTTCCATAACTTCTCCAAAACGTGATGGGTCACTTTAAACCTTCAAGAATCGGAGTCTCTAATGCTCCAAGTGCCAACATAAGGGAAGGGGTTCGTTTGATAGAGAGTGGGATTGAATTGAGGGAGTCACAAATGAGAAATAGGGCTAAAAACCCGATTTTAATCAACCTGGGGCCGACCGCGATTGTGTTATAGGCACTCTCGCGGGCACTCTCGCCGAGATTGTACCGTGGTGGTCATGGCCCACGCGGTTGTGTCACGCGATTGTGACCGGAGTCACTCTCGTCGGGCACTCTCGTCCTGCTCGTACCGAGATCATCCTCCTCCACGCGACCTTGCCTGGAGGTTGTGACCATTGTCACTCTCGTCGGGCGTTCTCGTCGTGTCTCCCCAACCTTCGGAAATCCAACCCAACTCTTCTGAAATGTTCCCGACCCGCAATAGTAAACATTTCCCAAACCATGGACCTATAAAATTTGGATTGTCGTCTGAAATAGGGACACTTTTCTCATTACAGAAATCCGGGTGTTACAGAAGTGGTCTTCGTCTTCTCCGGTGATACCTCCGGAAACTATCCCCGATCTCTGCATCACATACATCTGAAAACTCAACTCCATCAGCTTCAAAAATATCCTATCAAAACCCAATCGTCCATTTCCCTTTTCTCCAATTAAGCCCCCTTCCAATCATCCCAAAAAAATGAAAAACATGAACATCATGTACACAAACTCTTAAATCAAACAAACCCTTAAATCCAAATCAAAGTTTTCATTTGCAATAAATCAAATCAAGAAAGAAAGAAGGAAATACGAAGAACAACCCACAACAATCATACACTAGATACCTCATTAATGACCAATTTCAAAACCAAAGTGCTGCCATGAATCTCTAATCTTTCCATCTTTCTATCTCTATAGAACAAAGTGTTACTGGTGCCTAAACCTATAAAAACATTAACTGGTTTTTCTTTCTTGAACATTCCGGTCATTTCGGTCGGAAAATGGCACCAAATTGTTGGGTGAAAGAGTCCCATCGGGTGACTCTAGTGGTGGTGAAGATGGAGAACACAAATAACTGGTTAATGGCGAAAGATTCCCTATCGCTTCAAGGTCCTTCGTCTTCCACAACCACCGCTTCACAATTCTTTGTCTTCCACAACCATTGCTTCATATAGAAAATGAAGAGAATGATAGGGCCTCCAGATCTAGTATGGGAAGAAGTAGAAGATGCAGAGAATAATGAGGGGAAATCTAATGGAGGCCTCCACGGTGATGTAAATCGGAAACCACATGGATGATGAAAACCACAGGGACGATGAAAACTGAGGGGAAGGGGAAGAAGAAATGGGCCAGAGGCAGGCGATGGTGAAGTGAAGGGGTACGACGGTGGTGGAGGGGTACGTCGAAGGGGGGAGGGGGAGTGACGTCGATGAAGGTTGTGGAGATAATTCTCGTCGGGGTCAAAGGGTCGTAGACGTCAAGGGGTTGAGACCTCTGGGTTCACCGACCATTTAGAGGAGGTGGCAATGGTCGTCAAATAAGGGAGTCCATGTGTTCGTCGGAGATGAGAAGGGATATGGTCCCTGTGTCGGGTTATGTAGTTAGATATATACACATATATATAAATTATCATATTATATAATAGAGTAAATTACATATTGGTTCCTCTTATTTTTAATGGAAAATAAAAGAAAATAGAATGACTAAAATACCCCTGTACTTAACCAATTTAACATATTTTTTTAACGGAGTTAGTTTTAGGGACCCAATGCGTTATAAAATACAAACCACAAGGATGCAATCCATATATATTTTAAAGTAGGAACCCAGACTGTTAAAACACACAAACCATAGGGACCAAATATGTAATTTACTCTTAATTATATTGTTAAATAAAAATTGAGTAAATTACGTTTTTAGTCCCTGTGGTTTGTTGAAAATTTCTATTTTTATCTTTATTATTTTGAAATTATGATTTTTCATCCCTATGGTTTAGAGTAAATTACATATTTGGTCCATGTGGTTTAGGTTTTTTAACATTATAGGTCCCTACTCTGAAATATCTATGGGTTGCATACTCGTGGTTTTCATTTTATAACGCCTTTGGTCCCTAAAACTAACTCTGTCCAAAAAGTTATGTTAACTCAATTAGTTTATAAGGGTATTTTGGTCACTTAATTTATTTTTTATTTTATATTAAAACCATATGGACCACGACCACTGGTTAACTGACCACTTACCTTCTGTTTCTCCCAGTCCCGGTGAAGCAAACCCCCTCCCCACCGCCCGATATTTGCATCTCTGGTGATCTCGCACCACCGGAAGTCTAGATCTAAAGTCGTTGTACGCAACCAGGTTGGGCTTCTACATCTCCATAATCCGTTCTTTATTAAACCTAATCGAAATTAACCAAAACCAGGTTTACAAAAAAATCGAAATCCCTGGTTGGGCTTCCACATCTTCGATTCTTCTATTAAACCTAATTGAAATCGAAATCAAACAAAACCACTTACACCAGAGAAATCCAAGCTTTTGTGGAAGAGAAGGTTTGTCGATTGAAGGTTTGTTAAGCGAATCCAAGCTTCTATGGTGATGAAGACGAAGAGACAGGTGGTGGGACGTGGAAGAGGAAGTCGCCGGAGGGAGGGGTGGGACATGGAAGAGGAAGTCACCAGAGGGAGGGTGGGACGGTGACGGTCTGTTGATTGAAGTCTTCTCGATCTAGATTTAGGGGAGGTCTGGATCTGGTCGTTGGAGGTGGTCTGGATCTAGTCATTGAGGTCTTGATTTAGGGGAGGTCTGGATCTGGGTGGGATGGTAAGGTCTTATTGGGGAAGATGAGCTTTCACCGACGATGGTAATTTACTTTTAAAATGATTATTGGCCATGGTTGTTTTCTTAAAATGATTTGGGGGAGGGAAGATGAACACGTGGGGGTGGGGGAGATGACATGAAAGAGTAAATTACATTATTGGTCCTTGTTATTTTAATAGAAAATAAAAAAGGAATAGAAAGATTAAAATACCCCTCTTACTTAACTTATTTAATAGAATTTTTTGGACGGAGTTAATTTTAGGACCCAAGACGTTATAAAATACAAATCATGAGGATGCAATCCATAGATATTTCAAAGTAGGGACCCAAATTGTTAAAACACATAAACCACATAAACTAAACATGTAATTTACTCTATGATTTATAATTCATTACCTTTTTCGTCCTTATCCAAAACCGAACTTTCAAAACCACAAGGACGAAATCCGCAATCCGTAACAAACCACAGGGACGGAAAACATAATTTACTCTAAATAGTATAAACAATTAAACAATTTTCACACATTTTGTTATAAAAAAAGTTCTGTTTTCTCTTTCTCTCTCTCTCCAAAATAAAGAAATAGATAATTAATGTATCTCCTTTTTAATCCAAAAATCTTTTAACATTATTTCTCTCCCCTATAAATATGGAGAAAACTTTCTCCTCTCACCCACAAAAATGGAGAATTTTTACTCTCCTCTACATATATAGAATTTTTTTCCTCTCTCTTAAAATATCCATTTTCTTTATTTTAAATTTTTTATTAAAGATATTAAAATTTATAGTTTGTTAAAGAGTGTTTATAAAAAAAAAAAGTAGATGGATACATAAAACAACAAAAGGTAGAATAAACTTTATGCATACAAAATTCCTTTCAAAATTTTTTATATTTGATTTTTTTATTATCATCTTGTTATAAAAAATCAGTCATTATTTATTTTATGTGTTGAATATAGGGAGAAGGCTCATTTGATAGCATATGGTGGCACGACGGTACAGGTCATCGCTTTATGGTTCCGTCGTAATGGAAGAAAATTACGTCCCTTAAAATGTTATCATATCGTTTCATTGAGTGCCCCTTTCATTCAAACTACAACAATGACACAAATTTATTTTGGTAGAGTTGGTTTGTGTGTAGTTTTCTTCCTTCAAAATGTGGGTTTGAATCTTGTATGTACCAATTTCTGAGTTTGTTAACTTTTAATTTCGGGTTTATTAAAATATTGAAAAAAGTCCTATAAAATTGACTGGAACTCAGAATCATGTTTTCGCAAGGCAAGGAAACAACCAACACACCAACGATGATTTTGTAAAAATCAACAACTTATTTTTTATAGTCAAATTGTACCACGACAGTGGAAAAAATTAGGCTCGCCTCTGATTAAATAGATGTTATGGGTTGCATTTGATACTTCATAATCTTAATAACAGGATTACAATTTTTAAACTGAACAGAAAATCATAATAATCTCTGCAAAACAAACTCAAAAAATATATTACTAAGAAACAAGAGTACTCATGCCAACATCAATTTACTTTACACAAAACAAAAAAGAACATACAAAAAGGAATTAGAAGTCCAAAACATAACATCAATTTACTAGATTCATGGTAGCATTGTTAGTGTATACTCACATGATATGATGGTTGTATGGTTAAATAAAGTCATGAAATTGGTAGAAGAATGAAAAGTTGTGTTTATATGGGGTTATTATTTGCGTCTAAACATAAATATATATAACATTAAGATATTATATTCTAAAATATCCTTATTCGACAAATTACTCCAGACTAATACAATAATAACCAACATACGCATAAGTGACGAGGACATCAGGAATTGTGCGGAATTTATAACAACACATATCACATAGGTAAAAACTGAGATTTGTTAGTTTCTTACAAACATTAAGTTGTAAGTTACCACGTACATAATGATTTTAAGTTGCTTTAAAAGTTATTAAGCTAGTCTACTGCTTTGAGCTTTAGGAGTTACACAATAGCATTAGAGTTTATCCTTGTGCTAGTGGTATAGTGGGGCAAGGCGCAATAGAGTCGTTGAGATGGGTGTTGTATTAGGCAAGTCTAAAATCCCCCATTCCCCCGTGAACAAAGATGATATTAGGTAAGCCTAATAAGAATGTTAGAAATCTAAATGAGATTGTTTGTGATAACTTGTCCCACATATGATGCTGAGAGTTACTTTTATGAGCTCCTTGTAAGCCCTAATGTTGTGTTCTCAAATTTAGGAGGAATGAAAAGGAAAATAAAGGAAGTAAAATAAAATAAAAATTATTTGTGTTCTTGAGAGATAAGAGAAGGAAAAGAATTGAAATAAAAAAATAAAAATTATTTATGTTCTTGAGGGATAAGAGAAGAAAACGGAAAGGAAACAAAAGAAAATGAATTTTCATGTTCTTAAGCATGGGAGAAAGGAAATGAAAAATATCATTTTTACAAGTATACCCTTAATTATTTGATTTACAACTTTTTCTAAGTGATGGGTAAATGTGTTATTTTACAAATATATTTAAGGGTTGTTATTTCTTTTCTAAAAGTTGTCTCGAGATGACGAGAACAGAACAAAGTTATGGACTACCAATTCAATTCAACCATCAGTTTTAAATTATTTGTTATAAAGCTAGTCTATCGATTTGACTTTTGGGATATTACAAACAAAGAATTCAAGGCCATGGATAACAAATTAGAAGACTTTTGTTGAATAATCTTGGCGATTTTCTATGCCTTCATTATTTTCTATAACGGAAGCCCCAAATATGAAAAGACGACCACTTTTATGTTACATCATGCAACTCCAATATGTTCGATTTCTCAGTCTCCCGAATGATACCTTACATGTGCATATGGATGTCCAAATGTATAACACCCTGCACATGTGTAAGCACATTTAAAAAACGAAAGTAGCACCATTAAAGTTTATTGATAACACGTAAGTTACATACAAGTGGAAATCCACAACTTCTTGTCACAATCATTTATAGATTATCACCAAGAGTTATTTGCGGAAAATTGTCGAAGCACTATGAGATTCTCTAGTCCAATATGGTAAAATGACAGAAAAATGTAACTTTTATCTAAAAATGATAAAAGAAAAGTAAAAGTTAGTTTGGAATTCAATTTATACACGCAAATAGTTTAATTTCTTTTGCATAAACAATATTTAAGAATTTATAAGTGTTAATTCATGAATATTTTAACAAATTCAAGTGTTAACAATGCCTACATGAACATTGAATTTTCCAATACTTTTTATAATAAATATTACATAAATAATTTATAAAAGAAGTCCAATTAATTTATATAGGGAAATAATGCCTAAAAAAATTATTTATCGTGTTAATAGAATCATTGAACTCAAAGTTTGGTAATTGTTATTTAACTTTTGATGTGTATATACGAGATAATAATTATTGTTATTTTGAATTTTTCGATTTTTCCATGGATACATCCGTTGGTAACACATGCATGTGTGGATACATATACGAAGTGATCTTTCGTATTTTTATAAATCATAAATATTTTATACTCGTACATGTTAAAACTGTAATAAAATAGATGTAGATAAAAACGTATATGATTTAGCTTGTTGCTATAAAAAATGTATCCCCTTATCAAATTGTAAGCTTTGAGTATCAGAAGGGTGCCTATTTGACAATTACGACACCTCACTAAGTAACGTGATAATATTTATCAATTGAGAACTTTACATTTTACTTTTACCAAATTGGCAACATTATAAATTTTAACTTTGTAAGTCAAGTTTAACACCCCTCATTTAAACCTAAATGTATCAATAGGGTCAAGCGAGGGGCTAAACCTAGAATATACGAAAATAATGAAGGCCAAGGGTTATTTGGTAATTAAATGGAAGATGAAGGTCTTATTGGAATTAGTTAAACACGCCAATATTCCATGGCAACAATATTCCATGGCAACGCAAGGAGAGGGATGAGTATACGAGGATTTCGATGATCGTGTAACACCCCGACTTTTGGTCAAGGAAAAGAGCAGAGCGAACAGTGTCTTGCGTGGGTGGCCACACGGAGCTCTGTTCCCTCGCGACTCCAGAGATCGGCGCGCCTGCCCACGCGGGTTCAACCGCGCCACTACCCGTGCACGACCTTTGAAGATTAAAAAGGGGAAATCAACCTCTTTCTCATTTATTTCTTTCATCTACTTTCTCTCAAAGCTCTCTCCTCACTAAATACTCTTCAAAGTCAGATTTAAGAGTCTTCAAGGTACCTTCTTTACATTCATTGCAAGAATCAAGCTTCATCAACCAAAGATCTTAGCTAAGGATTTCAAGTCTCAAGATCATCTACCTTCTCCATCCTCATTTCTAGGGTTCTGTAAGTTTCTAGGGTTTTCTATAAAACCTAGATTGTGAGTTTTCTAACCATTTTAAAATGAGATACATGTCTTTATATGCTTTCTATTATCATATCTTGTTCCTTCTCATCATATTAATCACCTGATAAGTTTGACATATATTTCTACATTTGGTAATTATTGGAGTTTTGGCCATTATTCATTATATGGGCTTTGTTAAGGTTATTGTTGGCAAGATTTGGGATATGTTTATGTGATAACATGAGATTGATGGATATTGTTGGTAAACTCATATGATTTAGGGTTTTTGGACCTAAACTGGGATTGGAATTTTATGGGGTCTTATACATGTATCTTTACTTGATGTGGGATATGTATAGTGATGGATGTTGTATGTATTGGATGAACCATGAGTAGACACTAGGAGGATGTAGTCTTAGGGTGACACCATGACGGTATGCACCTAGATCTCCTCCATTTGGAGTAATGTCTGAGAGGTAGTCTTCAAATGTGTCGGGCTTCGCAGGGTCGTTCCTATCTTTTTGGAGGCCCTGTTGCACATTGAACGACAAAGCGACAAAACCATATATTGTACTAAATGTCTTACAATATGAGATAAACAATATGAATTTCTGATTTCTAAAACTACAGTCCTAAACAGTAAACAATATGTTAATTTTGATTTCCTAACATAAACCAATGAACCAGGAGTAATTGAGTATCTTAATTTCTAAATCAATGAACCATTGAAGATTAAGGGGCTGTTTGTTTACCTCTTAATGGTTCCATTAAGAAGCAACCTCTGAATCGTTAAGAGGTAAATCTTGTTTGGCAAAAAAAATGTCTGCCTCTTAATGGTTCCAAAACCCTCTGAATGATTTTGTATCCTGACCTTCCCTTAACCATTAAGAGTCCTAATTTCATTTTGAACAATTAAAAAACAACCGTATCTCATTTTGCACTATATCATATGAGTCTCTTAATCATTCTGACCACTTAATCATTCTGCACTAAACCATTCAGCAACTGCCAAACAACCCCTAAATCTGAACCTATTAACCTAAACAAGTAAAACTCAAAATCTAAACAGTAAATAGTATGTTAAACATATACCACACATAATCTGAGTAAACCTATTAACCTAACAAAGTAAAAAATCAGAATGTAATTTACCCAAAAACAAAGTAAAAATCGAATTTAATATTAGACTTGGAATTTACCTGTTCACTATTCAGTCCAATGAGGCAATGATTTATCCAAATCAGTTGTTTGGAACCGGTGAAACAGTGAAACCCTAGATGTTTCTATGTGAGGTGAGGATATCGATTGTAGATTCGTAGGATGAAGAATTTGAGATTCATTGGTCGTATTATATGGAGGAAGAAGAGGAAGTCGTTTGAAATTAGTCGTTCTCTTTTTCCTTGAAGAACCAAATCGTCCATCTTCGGCTCTTCGGGAATTTCAATCGACGATGTTGAATCTGGAATAACGGTCAAAAACGAGAAGAGATTGAAGATAACTTACAGACGACAATGGTGTACAACAATGGCGTGACTCCCCTTTCTTTTTTGAAGAAATTAGGCGTAGGTTTTCATCCGTGGGCTACAAATTAGACCCCATAAAAGAGAGAATTGGGCCCTATATTTTTTGGGGGCCCTGTTCAAGTGAGCAGATAGAGCGGGCTAAAGCACGGGCCTGGGCCTTCGAGATGTTGCTCATGTGAGTGAACATCAAGGTACTTTGACTTGAGGTGAAACTCATTGGTGTGATGAGTCTCCCCCATTGATTCATTTATGGCTCTTGTTGCTTGTAACTGTTTAAATGATCATGCCATGTTATTATTCAACTCACTAGGCTCGTTTGACCTAACACTTGATTGGTTTGATACGTATCTCAGGTTCTAGCGGCGCGACCGCCAAGAAGGTTTAGTAGACCTTAGATGTGAGCTCAGGAGCATTTTTGGGACGCTAAGTATAGATGATACACATTTTCGAGATTTGGTTGACAACTTGATATAATCTCTTTTCTAGATAGGATTTAGATTAAAGGGTTGTTACCCCTCATTGTTTACTTATTACAAACTTGTAATCAAAACAGGAGTATATTGTTCCTTTCTTGGGAAAGCTCGTGCTTTGGCATTAAATGTTATACCACATTTCCATTTCCGGAAAATTTTGATAGTCCCAATTTTTGGGATGTTACAGATCGTTCGGAAACACTTTACTACATTACCTTTTTTTTTCTCAACCACGAAAGCAAGAACCTAACAAAATTTGCAACTTTTCGGGCAACTAGAACGTGGAATAAAGCAAGAAGATAGTAGCAAGTCAATGAGAAAATTAGTGCCAATCAAGGTACGATTTGTATGTTGAATCGTTGTTTAAATGCTTGGGTTGTAGCTTATGATGTTAGATATATGTTTAGTGTGTCAGTGGTGTCGAAACGAAATCTAAAAGATCGTTTAATTGATAGTGAACAGTCAGATACGTTGTTGCAGAAACGGAGAAAGAAATTAGAGTATGATGCATGTCGTGTTGTGTTAATTAATGTTTAATTGCATATTATGGTAGATAAATATATTGGGTATGTTTATATGCAAGAAATTAAGGTGCTTTAGGCGATGGTATGGCCAAAACCGTTATAAAATGTTGCTTGTTAGGAAAGCCCAAAACCAATATGTGACTTGGAAAATCATGTAGGCTAAAATTGCAAATATGAAGATGTGCAAGTTTTGTACCCGACCACGGAAGTCGCAGTGTAACACCATTCTTAAACCCTAAGAAAGATGTTACAAGAATTAAACTACTAAACACTAGTAAATGGATAAACTTCAAACATTCAAATCTCAATGATCTTCTAATAAGTTATAAAGCAAATTATGGATTTGGTCTCTTTGGTTTTAAAGTTGTCTTGAATTTAGTCCCTACAAATTTTTTATTTCAAAAAAACCCTATGGTTTGCCTTATTTTTTTTACATGTTTGGTTCCTACCATTAATGACAGTTAAACATTCGTTAAGTGAGGAACATTTTAGTTATTTTCCCTTTTTTTCTTATTTTCTCATTAAAAAAAATCTATATGCCCCCACCCTCCCTCTTCCATTGGAAACGAGACCACCGTTGCAGAACCACTACCACCCACCTTCATCTTCTTCGACCAAATATTTTCTCCGGTTATCTTCTATGGCCACAACCCATCTACGACCACCACCCACCATAACACCCACACACTAAAAGCTTAAAATCAAACCCAAATCCAAACGTCAAAATATAAATCTAAATCAAATCCAAACTCCAAACCTAATCACCAAAACTCAATACTAAAAACCCAAATCCATGTATCACACCTCCTATTTTGGTTTTAACCACTAGGTCTTTGGCCTGGTGGCCAGCTCCCATCCGCAAACGCTCCTGCCAGTAGTTCCCGATCGAGGGTTCGAATCCTGGGGGAGACAGGGTGACTTTTCCGGTGCAGATTCATGGGGCTAGGGTCTATAGGGTCTCCAAATGGGGACCACGGGGCCATAGGTTCCCGCCATAAAACCTTTTTTTTTATTTTGGCTATTACCTCTGCACTATTGTATGTTTGATGCCCGTCTTCACTGATCCAACAAACATCACCAAATTGAAACGAAACATGGACAAAACATCCCCACGTGATGAAAGGACCAAATGGAGACGAAACATCACCCATGTTCTTCGATGTCAGTTCAGATCTACGTCTATTCTTGGTTCTAATTTGGTTCTAGCATTTTGGGGTGTGGAGATGGGGTTTTTGTCGCCAGGGTAGAGTAGATAGGGTTAGTCCGAAGATGGGTTTTTTGTCCGTGATGGCTTAATCCTTGTTGTATATTAATTTATACATATATACACACATATATATATATATAGGGAGCTTCTTTTGTAAACCTATTTTCTTGTAAACTTTGTAAACTGATTTAGGTCATCCATTATCTTGATCGACGGTTGAGAAATTTTCGGATTTAAATTTATTTAAAAAATAGGGAAAGGGTAGTTTGGGAATACTTTTTAGATATTTTAAAATTTAAATTATTAATTAATTTGAATTTATCTAATTATGATTACATTATCTCCTTAATTTTCTCCATAATTACCTCTCTCTCTCTCTCTCTCAAAAATAGGGAAAGGGTAGTTTGGGAATACTTTTTAGATATTTTAAATTTTAAATTATTAATTAATTTGAATTTATCTAATTATGGTTACATTATCTCCTTAATTTTCTCCATAATTACCTCTCTCTCTCTCTATCTCTCTCAACAAGGACGGTGGTTCTTCACAGTAGGTGTTACCACCGTGGACGGTGGTTCTTCACGGTAGGTTTTTTGCACACGCACCACCGTGGTCGGCGGTTCTTCTCAAAGACGAAAGATATGCGGCCACCATGAAGAACAAGGACATTCGAAACTCCAGCGAATGCTCCAAAACTCCTGTGGGTTTTCTGCACACGCACCACCGTGGACGGTGGTTTTTCACGGAGACGAAAGTGATGGAAATTTTCTGCACGCACACGAAAGATATGATGTTTATGAGGATCTTCTCCCTCTACCGGCGACGGTTTCATATATTTTTATAAACAATTTTATTTTCTTTCATAAACGGTTTAATATATTTTTTCTCTCATATGAATAATTAGATTTTTAAGTTTCATATATTTTCTCCTATATGAATATTCAAATTTTTTGAAATAATCATATATTTTTGAAGTTTCATATGTTTTTTTCTCCTATGAAACTCGAAATAAAATATGAAACTCCTGAAAATTATGAAACTTGCCGGAATTAGGGGGAGGTAGCCGGAGGGAGATAGAGAGAGAGATAAAGATAATTGAGAATATTAAGAAAGTTTGGTACTAAAAATGTAAATTGTTTCTAAAGTTATGAATTTGGAGAAAAAACTCAAATACCCTTGGTTACAATTTCACAGGATAAAATTTACAAAATAAGTGGACTCTCTCTCTCTATATATATACATATATATATATATAGGGTCTGGTTCAAGGGAAAACCTCAAATAATCGAAAAACTAAAGAACAACCTAATAGGCATAGATTAAAATCAATCCAAAGGACATTAATAATCATCAATTAAATTGTTTTAAATTAATGAAAAGGGTATTATAGGAAATTAACTCCTATTAAGATAAGGAAAGATAAGAATGAAGACAACAAATCGTTGCCTAAAATATAGGAAAATTTGTTCGTGGGTTTATTGGAATCAATTGAGAAGATTAAGCAACCAATCAATTTGTTTATTGGAATCTATTGAGAAAATTAGTCTGCAATCAATTGAGAAGATTAATCTGCAACCAATCGATTGGTTTATTGGAATCAGTTGAGAAGATTAACCTGCAATCAATCGATTAAGCTGCAACCAATCGATTAAATGAACGAAATGGAATCGGTGGTGGAAAACGTAAACGGAGAATTTGCTAATGGAGGAAATCAGTGCAGAGATGGATTCAATGATGATGAAGACGTTGATTGTGATTTAGAGGGTAGCGATTTACAATTAGGTAATCATTCTAAACCATTATTTAAATGTCAATTAACGATTTACAAACGTCTAGTATGATGATTGAATTTTGATTCAATCATCGTGAACTAGTTTTTTAAGTTCTATAATTGTCATGGTCAAAATTAATGGTTGCAGGTCGTATATACACAAATGCATATACGAGTGAAACTAAGGATGTATAATCTTATGAGTTTGCTTTTGGTGGAAATTAATGGTTGCAGTCGTATATGCACAAATGCATATACGAGTGAATCTAAGAATGTGTGTTCTTATGAGTTTGTTTTTGTTATTGAACTATAGAAGATAATTGTCTATTGTTAGTATGTAGAATATTATGAGTCTGAGTGACGAAGTGACTGAAATGGATCATATTAGGAGTAATTTAAGATTCTACATGTATGCATTTGTGAATAAAATTACAACACATTTGGAAAACATGCACAAATGCATACTATGAACTGAATAACCTTTTCATGTCATGTACAAGTGCATGTTATTCAAAGATTATCCTGTGATGTTATGCACAAGTGCATGTTGTGAGCAAGCACATGTTATGCACGAGTGCATAAATGAAATGAATGGATTTGTTAGCCAATATGCATATAAGGTACTGTACTATTTGCATTATGCATGTGTATGAATATTAGTGAAAGTATGAAATTGTGAATGAATAATTAATTTAATTATTTTCCAATCTAACTATGCAGGACGAGCAATTGAAATCAATACTCCAAGAGGATCAACGTTATGGATACCAAGGGTGGAGGATTGTGTTATACCTAGGCCTATAAACGAACCAAACGAACACGAACAGAGGCTTGTTCATGTTCATTCGTTAACTTAACCGAACAAACGAACGAACACGAACATTCAACGAACAAAATTTTTGGTGTTCATGTTCGTTCGTTTAAGAAATGGTTGTGTTCGTGTTCGTTCATTTAGGTGCTAAACAAACATAAACGAACGTAAACGAAAAAAACTTGAACAAAGAAAAGGTGCACCCACTTTAATAGGGTGATCCAACTAAATTAAATAAACAGCTCAAGCCATTATGCCTAAAAGGCTAGGCTCAAGCTAGTTGGCAAAGGCCACTAGATGAGAACTTATGTGAAAGAGTAAGGCACCTATACACATATATATAGTAGAGTAAGAGCAAAAGATGCTTAAGGAAGCGATGTGGGATGGGAGAAAACTGCCTTTCTCGGTTTTCTTCTTCTCATATCAACGCTGAGTAGGTAAACTAAAGGTAAGTAGGTAACCCACATCGAATCATAGAGGGAAGTTGTGATGTAGAAACAATTATATAATGGAAGCATGTGGAGCAATTGAAGTGCAGCAATTTTAATTTTTTATTTCTAAAAAATCTCCATTTTAACGTCTGTTTTAATATATATATATATATATATATATATTTGAGGTGAAAAATCTTAACTCATGTTATTTAATTTTGTAATTTTTATTATTTAATTGTTAAATAATCGGTAAACGAACATAATTGAACAATAAACGAACGTAAACGAACATAAGTAAACGAACCTTAACAAACATAAATAAACGAACGTTCACGAACATAAATGAACAAACGAGACCTTTGTTCATGTTCGTTCGTTTAATTAAACGAACAAAAAAACTTGTTCATGTTCGTTCGTTTATTAAATAAACAAACATAAACGAACTTCCCGCCGAACAATTCACGAACGGTTCGCTGAACGTTCAGTTCGTTTACAGCCCTAGTTATACCTAAAGTTGGGTGGGTGTATGAGTCAATCGATAAAGCCATTGAATTTTATACAACTTATGCAGATATAGAGGGGTTCGAGGTGAGACGGGGAACACAAAAAACAAAAACCAATGACATAATCAACCTGAAATATCTTTTGTGCAATAGGTCAGGGTACCCAAGAGACATACAAGTTGACACATTGAACGGGAAAACAGATAAGAAGAAATGAAACAAAAGTTTCAAAAAAATTGGGTGTAATGCGTGCATAAAGTTTAAACTTGTTTTGGCACATCATCATACAGAGTATATGGATTTGAAGATAAGCACAACCACCCACTGACCCCTCCCGAACATATGCATCTTACACGGAAGATAAGTCAATTACTATATTGTGAAAGAGAAGTAATAAAGATATGTGCGACACAAAAACTTGGTGCATCAAAGACCCATACCTTATTGTGTGGCCTAAAAGGTGGACATGAAACTGTGAGTGGAACAAAGGTGGATTTCAAGAATCATCAGAGAGACTATAACAACTACATTAGAGGGGGGGATTAAAAAATGTGGAATAAAAAAATGAACAACCGGAAGGAACACGTACCAAATTTTGTATTTGAATACAAATGTGAAGACAGTGAAATGGTGGTTGCTTTCTGGGCGGATGATACTGCACAGTGTAATTACGGGGCATTTGGGGATATTGTCTCGTTTGATGGTACATACCGTACAAATAGGTATCTATTATATGTATTTTAAAATACCAATAATCACATGTGCATACTCACTAACAATAGTAACAATGTTTATTCCTTTCAGGCATCAAATGATATTTGTACTATTTACCGGTATTGATAACCATAAAAAATGTGTCACATTCTGAGCAGGATTGGTTGCGCATGAGAATGCAAACTTATTTGAATGACTGCTTAGAGCTTTCTTAAAAGCACATAAAAAGGAACCAACCTTAGTAGTTGCAGATCAATGTGCGGTTATGAAGATCGCAATAGATATTGTTTTCCAGACAACAAGACATAGGTTGTGAATGTGGCACATAGGTAACAAGTTGGCATCAAAGGTATGAAAATATGATCTTGAATATGACATGCACTTTGCGCAATTTATGATACGAGATTGGTAGTGCATAGAATGCACATGTGAACAACAAACACTTTAGATTGGCAAGCACCTGTGTATCGCATACACTTGTGCATAGCATGTAGATACTAATACACTACACTTACTTCTACTTCTATATATTGCACTAAACAATATAATATAACTTATTTTTAGGTCAATTACAACGTCTGCCACTACACTGACTTCAAGGCAAGATACAAAAAAATGGTTTGGAATAATAAGTTGACACCAGAATAGTTCGAGAGTAAATGGCTTTCGTTAATTGATGAATTTGATCTACAAGGCAATATATGGTTGGCTATGATGTTTGATATGAGGGAAATGTGGATACCGGCGTATTTCAGAGAATTACCCCTTTCAGGTTTGATGAGGACAACATCACGATCAGAAAGTGAGAATTATTTCTTCTCACAATTTGCACATTTTGGTGCAACACTCCTTGCCTTTGGTGATTCATTTGGTGTTGCCATGGATAAACAACGACACGGTCAGTCCATCCTTGACCATAAGACAACAACAACATCACCTACCTTGAAAACCCCGCTAGCAATTGAGCGAAATGCAAGTATGGTGTACACCCGTGACATGTTCATCTTGGTTCAGAAGCAGATACAAGATTCGATATGGTCATGTTCAATCACGAATCAACATTCAGAAGACGGTACAGAGGTGTCTACTGTCACAGAAACTACAGATATTGAAGTGAACGATAATGAAGGTGATACAAATGCCACCTACGTCCCAAGAGAGTTCACATACAAGGTATGATTTGTTAGTTGTAATCAAGTTTTGTATTTTTTTTTTCAAAATTCACACATGATTGATAGAAATGCACTTGTGAATATTGCAAATTGTTCTAACCATTGCCTAATAAATTGACATAAAAATTACACCTTGTAGGTTGTACTGTAGAAGAGTAATGAGACAGTAGAATGTACTTGGTTACACTTTGTGTTGCAAGGGATTTTATGTCGTCATATATTTTGCGTGTTGAGGTGTCACAAATTTCAAAAAATACCGGAGAAATACATATTAAAGAGGTGGACAAGAGATCTAATACCCACAGAAATGTTGATGAAAAGGATATGACCGGGAGACACAAATGAGAAACGGACAAAACTTGTGCATGAAGGAAGAGTTGTATTTGACCATTACATTAGTATATTAAGCAATGACGATGATAAGTTGGAGGAATATGTGAAGCAACTAATTCAGTTAAAGAAGGAAATCAATGCTAGTATGCCTTCACAAACAAGTCAGAACAAGGATAGCATGATGGAATCAATTGTCGGTATCTCGAAGCCTGATGTGATTGACATACATAACCCAACAGGAATACGAAACAAAGGATGTGGAACTGGAAAAAGATTGAAGAGTAGGGTTGAGAAAGTTATATCTGAGAGTACCAAACCGAAGAGACTATGTGGAAGATGTAGAGAAAAAGTTAGGCATGATTTTAGGAATTGTCCTTTAAAAAATAAGGTAGGTGAGTAGAACGTCTAGTATCAACTTGTTTTCCATAATTAAAAGTTTGAACAACAGTAGGATATTATTACATTTGGTTCAATATTTGTTTGAGAATTTTCATATAATTTTTTAGAGTGAAAACGAAGATTTATAATTGTTTCATACATTTCTCAGTGCTATAAATGAGTTGACTGTTCTATAATTGTTGGCGTTTGTTTGTACCCAGATGTTATGTTTTTAATTTATATTCAATTATGAATCTTAGTCTGATTTTGCATTATATGATATACACAAATTGCATTTGATAGAATAGTGCACATGTTATGTACAAGTGCATGAATGTTAGACACAAATCAATTGGCCATCCTACCAACGTCGGGCTCTATCTCATATTGGACTTACATTGAGTATGAAAAAGATGACATGGCAGACTAGTGTTTGACACTCGTATAAGTGCCCATAATCGAATTAGTGCATGTTATGCACAGGTACCTGTTATAGAATTCCTACCATGATACTGACACGTAATAGAAATCATTTAAAGTTAAAACCATGTTATGCATAGGTACCCTGTTATAGAATTCCCATGTTGATATAGATGCATACACACAAATTTAGCAAATAACGATGTGTATTTGAAAAGGTGCATGTGATGCACGGAAAAACCTATTATGCACGAGAAACTGTTATGCACAAATGCACGTTATCAGTGACCATAATAACTTCCAATACCCTTGTACTAACATGATCAAAATGTAGTTCATATAATGAATAAGAGATATATACACGTAATATACAATTCATATACTAAATTACTGATAAAAATATTAACCTGGATATCTTGTGGTTGGGGGTCGGGCCTACGTGCATCACGATCAATTACCTCCACATCTTGAACAAACTCATCAACATGCACACCTCGGTAAAGGATGTTAACTGAACCATGAAAATCTTGATTGATATGGAAGATACCGAATCCCCCTTCCATAAGATCCTCATGCTCCCTTGTCTTCAATATATCTGTTGTCCATCCTAGCAACGTGGGTATTTGTCTCAAAACAGGACTATGCATGGAATGTGTCGCATCAACATACAATAACTACAAAAAAGACAATCCATAAAAACATTTATTCACCTGTGGATAACAACATTAAGTTAATTAATAAATAATTAATTATTAAACAAGTAAAGACTAACCTCCAATAGCGTTAGTGGACCAACAAAAAAACGCTTGGGATCTTCTCGTAACCACCCATCTTTGCATTCAGCAACACAGTTAACCATGATCGAGCACCAATCCATCTTATCAATATCATCTCTACCAATAATTCGATGAACTATACCCAACATGCATCTACCCATCTTCATTGTTTGACACATGGTGTTTATAAACAAAGCCAAAAAATTCATCCTAAAAAATGAAGGCCCCCTCACGACGGGTCGTAATAACTCTAACAATGTCAGAAGGGGTAATATTAGTATTAGGAAATTGACTATACCATTCCTTAAGTGTTGGATCTTCCCTATCCCGTAATCCTAAGCTTAGTATATCAATGCCTCCCTTGGGAATACCAAGCATGGCATGCATAAGATATTTAGACACATTGATCAAACCTCTTCTAGTCTTGATCTTCAAATTTATAGGATCAAGACTATCGACAACCCAATAACCTAATGTAGACGGGATAAAGTCAATTTGGAGAGATAACAACGACCCAAACCCCATACGAGAAACATCGTTTTTTTGTTCATCCGACAGTAAACGTAAGACACTTAACAATTTCTTGGGGGACATTCAGGTTCTAATAATTGGATGATTGACCTCCTCTAAGTCCCCTTCATCTACAAGTACTCTTGCTCGTTTCATGGCCTTGGGAACTTTTTCCTTCTCACCTTTTCTATGTCTTCGTTTGTCCGCGATCACATCCTTGTCGGGATTCACAACAGCCAAGGATGTACTTGTTGAACCTGTTACAAAATTGATTAATTTGATGATCCATATGCACACCGAATATAATCAGTAATGATTTGGTGTGTTTCTATCTCATAGACATTTTTTGTGTGTGACATAACTATATGCACAAGTGCATACCAGACCAACTATAAAGATTAATTGAATAAGATACATGATTGATTATAAGTAAACCTCTACGGAAACTAAATATAATAATCATCTAAATCAAGTTTTTCATTCAAATCTAACACTTTTCAAATCCATTATCAATGTTTGGCCATTTGAGGTTTTCCCTAACTATATGCACAAGTGCATACCGGAACAAATATATATACAAAATGACTAAGATACATGATGGATTTTCAAAAAACCCCACTAAATACAGGATAAAGTTTCATATTTTGACAGAATACAAGACCCAAATCAAGCATTTCAATCAAACCTAACACTTTTCAAAATAACTTATCAATGGAACACATAGGTTGTTTGTTTATTTGAGGTTTTCCCTAACTATATGCACAAATGCATACTGGAACAAGCATAAACCAAAATATGGATTTGAAACATACATTAAATACTATTTGAACATAAATGTTTAAAGATACTAATCTCTACTAACTACATTCTCCGACAGATTATAGTTCTTAATTAACCTAGGACTTTCCCTAGGTAAACCTGAAAAAAAAAACGATTTTATGATATATGGGAACAACTTATGATGAAAAATAGGGTTTAAAGGTTTGGCAAACATAACAATTGTAGGTCAATCAATGAAAGTAACACAAAAATATACCTTATTCAGCCATTGACTGAATCTGGCTTCTGCAAATCGATTATTGCTCATAAAATCGCAACCAGATTGAGCATGAAACCAAAATCGACCCAAATATAAATAGACATAAGGGGTTTTGAGGTTACCTTGTAGGATCGATTAAGGAATGTAGATAGCTTGTTAGCCTAATTCCATCCAAAAAATAGCAACCGAGTTGAGCGGGAAACCAAAATCGACAGAAGGGGTTTTGATGTTACCTTCTTGGATAGAATGCAGATTGTGAGTGAATTGTATCCCTAATTCCACAGAAATTTGATTCAATAGCTGATGAAGGGATGTTAATTTGGAGCAGGACAGAAAAACACTTCCCTTGAAGCACAGGTGCACGAAGCGATGGAGATTTTGATGGAGTTTGAGACTGGATTGTAACCCTAATTCCACATAAAATCGATTCCTTCTAACTGATGAAGCGATGTTGATTTGGAGCTCGATGGAGATTTTGATCGACAAATATGGTGTAGATAGCTATCGATTTTGAGAGAGAGATTTAGAGAATCATTTATGGAGATAAAATCGGTATTTGAAAAGGGGGTGTAATTTTATTCCAATTATACCCTCTAATGCATCGTAACATGTTATACAATATACTATAATCTTCTTTTTATTTACAAAATTGCTATTGAGATAACAACCATTAGATTATCACATCCTGTGGTTATTAGGTTGTTCTTTAATTTTTCGATTATTTGAGGTTTTTCCTTGAACCTCTCTCTCTCTCTCTCTCTATATATATATATATATATATATATATATATATATTATTTACATATAACTTTTTATTTTTAAAAATGATAGAAAATGGGAAAGGACAAAAATGGCCCCTCATTTAGCTAATCCTTTTTAACAACTATTAGTGGCAAGGATCAAACATATCATAAAAACATACCATGGGGATTTTTGTAATAAAAGAGGTAGGGACTCAAGACAACTTTTAAAGTGCATGGACCAAATTCGTAATGTACTCTAAAATATATTTTATATAAAGTATTTACCCATTGTTTTTAAAAATCTTACAATTCGAATTTACAACTTTTAGCTACAACTTTCTTAAGCTCCACATTTCAAATTAAATAAGACCGATAAACACGTTCAAGTATAGCATAAACGATGACCCCCTAATACTACGACATAATGCTCTATAAATTTCAAATAAGAATTGCATTAATTTTTATTCTTGGTTTACAGTAAAATATTAGATCATGACTTATTGCACAAATATACATCTAGTATATATGAATACAAGTGTGTATATAAATACAAGTAAAAATACATAACAAATGTTGAAGCAACTAGAGATTGATATCCATATTTTTTATCATTACTTCGTGTTGAATGAAACACTCATATAGGCACAAAAATAACAGACGTTAATATCAATATATCAATATCATTACGTCAATTCTTTAGTTAGTTGGTATTTAATGAATTTTAGGCAACTGTTTAATACCCACGTTTAACGATTTCTAGGCAACCGTTTAATACATCACGTTTAATGATTTTTAGCCAACTATTTAAGACACGTATTTTTCAACACTTGACATCCAACCAGGAAGCGTAGTTTGTTCTATTGGCAAAACTTCACGAGTAATGTTATAATTTTTTCTTTATAAATCTTCTTCTCAAAAAGACATTTGAATAAAAAATCTCTATATATATGCTTAGGTTTAGGTGAAAATTCTAAATAGATGAAAAATCAGAAAACCACAAAAAACGGATAAAAAGTATATAAATATTGATGTCAAATAAAAAAGAAAATATGATCGTATTTTTGGTGTAATTTGTTTCTTTCAAATTTTGATCATATTTCGATTTTTTTATTTAAAAAATATGGGTGGGAGATTTTTTTAATTTAAAAAGGTGAATTTTATCCATATTCCCTCCTATAGGTGTATGTGAGTGAGATAAGGGGTATGGAGGGTTTTGTGAATGAGGAGGGGTAGGGATAGCAACACCCAATTGATTGATGGGTGTGATTATAGAGACGATTACAACTTTATTTTTAAAGGATGTTGTTATCCCTATGTCCTCCTCACTCACATACCCCCTCCTACCTCACTCACATACCCTTATAGGAGGGGGTATGGATAGAATTCACCATATATATACACACTTTTTAAATTGTTTTTAAGGGAACTTGTAGAAAAACAGAGTACCACTTTCACATCATTAGTAAATAAAATTTGATTTTTAGTTTTTTCTTTTATTTTCAAAAACTCTAAAATTGTGAGAAATTTAAAACTTTAAAATCATATAATGATTTGAATATAAAAATAAATGTACTATAAAATTAAAAAAAATTGTTAATTAAATAACGATTTGAAGAATATAGTATCATCTATTGCAACTAAGAAATGAACAAAAATAATCATAATTTAAAATTCGTAAAAAAAACGTTTAATCCAATAACCAACGAATATATCAAAGAAACTACTATCTTATCTAAGCTTTATTGTTCCTATTTTCCACATCAAATATGTATTAAAAATTAATAAATAAATTATAAGAGAACAAAGCATTCTCGATATTAACGTCGTATTGTAATTTTTTACGTCAAGATTCTCAAAGAAAATTTAAGTAATTGTCATGTTCAATGTCTAGGAATAAACATTATGATCATTTTAAAATACATTTAAACAATTATTATTATTATTATTATATGTTGTTGTATATAAAATGCCAAAATTGTTGTGTTGACATATAAATTATTTATTTTGGAATATAGTTAATTTTTAATAAACGAAAAGGTCATTTGGGTGTTCATAAGAGGCATTGTTATGCTATTATGAAAGGTTAAGTTTATTTACGTATTAAAATAAAATCATGTGTATTTGGATGATTATTAATTAATTTAATTTAATATTTATGTAATTAAACCCGATAATTAAGTCAACTCAAACGTATGTGAGACGAGGAGACAAGAACTAGGAAAAAAAATGCATTGCGTAGGATATAAGATCAATTATTTATCAAATGTGTCGGATGATTCTTTTCTTAGGATTCATAAATATATATATTTTTGGATTTAATTAATTTAATTTTGGTAGTTAATGGAACTAAGCAAGGGTGGCATCCAATTTCAACCTTTGTAAAAGATAACTAGTTTTTTCTTCTTTTCTCACGTAAAAGGAAAAAGTGGTATTTACCATTTTATAAATAATAAATTGTAACTTATCATATTTTTAAGTTATTTTAAATTATTGAAAAGTTCAGTTATATATACTATATTATAAAGTATGGATAAAAAACTCTTAAATACAAATTATTAGGTATAAGGTATCATCATTTTATGCAATATTTTAAAAATCTCTTAATTTACAAGTATCAAAACACAAAATACATATTACTACTGCAAGCTTCTAACATCCATCAATTTGGTATGTGTATGACCTTTCTTTTATGCAAACATTTCCATGTATCACTATTAATTAATATATTATATTACTATAATTTTGTTTTAATTATATTATTAAATATGTAATTGGTTATTTTTTTCTAGATGTCATTAAAATATATAAGATAATCATTGAATTCTAACAAAATACTTAATTTTTTTATATAAAAAATATTATATTATTAAACCTAAATTAAACTAATTTATAAAAAAAACATTATCAATTTCTTAAAATCATCCAAAATCGTATTGTAAATCGACAAAAAAATAAAATGAAACATTAAAATCGTGATGTATCTCACTGCATTGCGCGAGTACGCTTCTAATTATTGTATGATATTAGAGTAATAGTCTCTTGACATGTACGTATGAGTTAGGTTCCAGCATCTTGTGTTGTGTGGTGTTGATTAAGACAATTTATTCAGCACATTAAACAAACAACAATTTATATTTATTTATACAAACAATTTAATTCTAATAGACAACTTAACTCATACAGAGTTTAATGGAAAAACAACCAAACAAGTCTTAGGGCCTGTTCGGTTGTGGCTTAATGGGTTGCATAGCCTATATGGCTTATTCGCTCAGCCATAACAAGTTGTTCGGATGTGGCTTATTCGCTCAGCCGATGGCTTAATTGATCAGCTAGAAAACATAACTCCTTCACACTCAGCCATTTATTTTCCATAAATTTCCCCAACTACCCTTCCTTGCAATAAAGAACCCTCCCCTTCCAGTTGACATCTGCAAATCCCTTCAAGCTCACGTCTACAAATATGCAAATCTCTTCACACAAATATGAAAATCTCTTCATCTCACGACAACGTGCTGCTCCCAGGTTGTGAAGCAGACCCCTTCAACCAAACCCAACTTGTAAGTGAGGGTTTTTATGGAATTGGGTGATAAAATATGTGCTACTCCCGAGAGTTTTGCAGTGAGGTTTTTTATGGAATTGGAGTTATTTTGTATTTGGGTTTTAACAGGGAAGCTTGAATTTTTATGATTTAGAAATCTGTGGAGAAAATGATCTGTGGATTTTGACTTGATGAATAGTGTTTTGGAGAAGAGTAGAGAGGGTACCTAGTTAAACTTTATTTTATGTCCATAAAAATGCAGCAACATTTTTTTGATTAAACGACATTGTACCTAATTTAAATTAATATTTTTTTATAACTAAATTTATTTATTCAACATTTTTATCAAACAATTGTTTTATCCAGACAAAAATAAAGTTCGAGGGTAAAATGGTCTTTTCTGACATTCAGACTGTTTATTCACCACAACAACCGAACAACAAATTATCTGTTAACATACAAACAACTTTACCAATACAGACACCTTTATCCATACAGGTCTTAACAGAAGATGAACCGAACAGCCCCTTAGTTGGTAAGAGGTCATCACTAGGGGTGACAATGGGTCAGGTTGAGTTGGGTTCGGGTTCAACCCATTTATTAATTGGGTTGAAAAACTCAACCCAACCCAACCTGTTTAATTAAATGGGTTGAGATTTTCAAACCAACCCAACCTGTTACTTAAATGGGTTAGTAGTGGGTTGACATGTTTATGATTCTCTCAACCCAACCTGTTAAATAAATGGGTTGAACATGGGTTGACCCATTTATTTTAAAATTTTAAATAAAATAAAAAGAATTAAACTATTTAATTTCATGACAAATGCACAACCACAATGTCAAATAAATTGTTCAAAGTTTCAAACCGTGGAAGTCGTCGTGGAAGAATGACATAAAATGTATGAAAGTCAAATTGTGGAAGTCGTTTGACAACGGTCGTCGTGGAAGGGCGTCTGGCCGTCGGTGGTCGTGGAAAGGTGCCGCCGCATCGGTCAGTCAACGGTCGTGGAAGGGCGTTGGTTGTCAACTAGGGTTTTGAGGAGTTGACGAGTATTGTGAACGAAAGAGAAAGAATTTGGTTTGGTGTGTCAAATTGTCAATGTGTCGCCGGATGTAATTAGAATTTAGAAAACATTTTTTTATTAATATTTTTAATTATTAAATAGATATTAAATTATTAACTATAATTAAGTAATGATAATTAATTAAAAATAAAATAAAATTATGTAATATTATAAATGGGTTGAAAAAAGGTTGACAATGGGTTGAAATCAGGTCAAAAATTTAAACCCAACCCAACCCATTTACTTAAATGGGTTAGGCGTGTTGACCCAATTAACTTAAATGGGTTGAAAATTTCAATCCAACCTGCTAAATTTGGGTTGGGTTGGCGGGTTGGGTCACTTTTTGCCACCCCTAGTCATCACCCTCACTTACCTTATTGGGTAACATTATCGGTTATCAAAATGGATTGTTAGTATATAAGGTAAGATTCTCGACAATTGTTATGTCTCTTACCATCGGCCAATTTTTTGCTTATCAAATAAAATAAGGGACACCTTATAAACGTTTGGTAAATAACCCCCTAATTATAAAAAGGACATCAGAATCTTAAATGAGAGAATTTTGTGACCACTCTCGAATATTGATGGATATTAAAAAGGACATCAGAATCTTATAAGCTATAGGTTGCCATTAACAATTTTGTGATGATTTTAAATTAATATAAAAATTACTAATTTATTGCTGTAAAATCAATGTATTTTTGTAGGGGTAGGCTAAAGTATTTCTATATATTGTTAAATGCGTTTATACTTACTAATTTTCTCGTCACACACATCAACATCAATACTTAGTTTTTACATTATCAACGTATAATTTATCGTGATTCTGTGATTCTGATATAAATAGAAGTGTATATAATATCTTATTTTATCTTTATAATGATGAGTAAAATGACTTATAGGTACGTTATAGTTAAATTTATTATTTATTTGACTATGATCATCGCTTGTTTAAGGTTCACAAATCCAAATAGTGAGAGAGTTATGGCGCGTTTGGTTTGCGGGATTGGAATGGATTTGGAGGGATTTGGATTTTAAATCAATTCAAATCCTATGTTTGGTTTGTAAGAATGGATTTTGTTGACCGGATTTGAAATCCTTTGACCTTTTTAAAATCCTTTAAATGATGGATTTGGAATTCCTTTGTAATAGGCCGGGATTTCAAATCCTCCCAAATCCAAATCCTTACTTGAAATCCAATTCATTCCAATCTATTCCTGCAAACCAAACACACCCTTACTTTCCAAAGATTCATTGGCCAAATAATTGCATTCTGGGGTCCCAAGTTAGATGTTCCAAAAGCTCAAGGCTTGTTGAATTTTCAATAAAATAAATTTCTTATTTTCTCACCAAGAAATTTAGAAATTTCCAAAGATGACTTTGGCATAACCACAAAGTTTTTGCTTTTTTAAGGCGGTATGATTTTCCTAGAGCATGTGTAATCATCTAAAGTCCAAAATAATAGGTTGACTCTATATTTTAGTTTAATTAGAATGATAATGAAAGTTATTTTAACTTATAACTTAAAACTTATAAAAAAAAATTACAAATAATATTCTTTATTTATTTGTGACGGAATTGTCACAAACACGTCTACTTAAATTTATGATGTTCTTGTTAGGGTGTTGTTAAGGATACCCCCTTATGTGAGAGGGATTGATGATGTCATTTTTTTTATGTGAGAGGGAATGATGATGTAAAGGGGTATGGATAAATTTCACCTCTTGTTAAGGTTACTTAACATCCTTTTTGTTCATCAGCGATGTGATGTGGGATTTGCTTAAGATGTTACAAACATCCCTTAAGGAACTCATCGTCATCGATGAGATTTGCCCCATCATTCTGATGGTACTAGGGTCGGTTCTAATACTATTGTAACAATCCAAAGCCTAACCCAATAACTTTTGATTCAATTTAAAACCGTGATGGGAGTAATTGGTGGCTAACAACTTAAAGCTTATAAAAAAACTACAAAACACATCCTCTACTTAAGTGGGACAGGTTGTTGAGAGATGCTTTAGCAACGTATCACGTCATACTTTTGGTGCTTTTCTTCTTAGTATGATTGATCATAAAAAAATAGGCCATGTACAGGTTAAGATTCTTATGACGAGATCTGATACATATTAGTTATGAGGTGTTTTGGTTAGTTTGATAACTCTCAATACTTGTATGGTTTACATGTTTTATACTCCATTAGTGTGTACTAATCTTTCAGTTAAAAAAAACTAACTGTTGCAAAGAACAATAATGTATCAACTTCGTTATTTCTTTGGTATTACCATTCATTTCACGATTTATTTTGAATCAAGGCGGACAACTTGGTGTTAAGTTTGTATATTGATATTTTATAAAAAAAAAACTTTTATCAAATTTATTAATTGGATTTGGTTTTAACTAGATATCGATTTCAACTCAAATAAAATACAATTTAGTATATAAATTGACATATCATATATTCTCGACCACATGGCTTACAAAAAGCGACAAATAGTAAACTTAGAAAATACCAATCACACGCCAAAATGCCGTGCGTTGTGCACATCAACCACAACCTTATAAATTTGTTTCGATCAAATGACTTTTATGAGGGTATCTAAGAAAAAATGACTTCCGTTTACTTTTGACAAATGTGTTTGGAATTTTTATAGACAAAAACAAATATCTATTCGGATATGTACAAACATATCTATCTCGACCTATTTTCTAGACATATTATTTGCCATGTACTTACAATTCGATCATGTTATTACTTTTTCTGAAAAATAATATATAAATTTGAATGATTACATTAAAATTAGAAAACCATTATTTATATATAATTATTACATTTTGAATAAAAAAACCGTAATTAAACGGATTTAGGAAATAAGGTCATGTAAGGGGCTGTTCGGTTGTGGCTTAATGGGTTGTATAACCTATATGGCTTATTCGCTCAGCCATAACAAGTCGTTCGGTTGTGGCTTATTCGCTCAGCCGGTGACTTAATCGGTCAGCTAGAGAATCCTACTCCTTTACACTCAACCATCTAATTTCTCCTAATTTCCCCAACTACCCTTATAACAAACAACCCTATTTTCACATATATTCCACTTGAGGCTTCCAAGTTCCAAGTAATCCATCGATTAATTCTTCAAACTGGAGATCGATTAATGCATCAAACTCAAGTAATCCATCGATTATTGCTTCAAACCGGAAGATTGAATACTGCATCGAGAGAATGTAGAGAATGATTTCAGACGAACACACACAAAAAAGGGGTTTGTTTTTTCTTTTCGCTTGAACCCGTTTGTTCATCTTCAATTTCTTAAGATCTCACTTAAATAACTAGCTGGCATTCTGTGATCTCATCGATTTATCATTTGCTTCTGCTTCTGCTTCCATTTCAATTTTCTTCAAGAAATCTCGTGATTATAAGGTGAATTTTTTATTTCCGTTTTTTGTTCTTTCTTATCGACGATTTGGGGTTTTTTTGATTCGTGGTGTATTGAGTGGTTATTTGAATTTTGGGGAAGGAATCAGTGGGGGGTTTTGGATTGTTATGTGGATAATGTATATTATGTTGTTGATTCTTGCTTTTGTGTCGATGATGATTTTGGGTTTTTTTTTCTTTTTTTGTTTTTTATCCAATAGCTTCTCCTTTTGTATCAATGGTTTATTATTTTTGGGTTCATGTATTTGGATTTTTTTTATAATTAGGGTTTTATTTGATTTTATTGATGTACTATGTAATATGACTGATCTATAGAAATTTGTTGTGACAGAATTATTTTACTATCTGTATGTTATTGTTTAATCTCATTTTGTTGTTGTTTTGTAAAATTTCATTAACAAATGTTTAATGTAAAACAAAAGGGTAAAATGGTCATTTCTGGCATTCAGACTGTTTATTCAGCATAACAACCGAACAACAACTTATTTGTTAACACACAGACAACTATATCCATACAGGTCTTAACAGAAAACGAACCGAACATCACCTAAGTGAGATCCATATCAATGCTCATATACCAAAATCCAATTTCGAGAGATATTCATTAGCTGAAAATATAAGGCATTCTAGGGGGCTCTGGTTCACAAAATGAAATTCAATGGAATTGGAATCTATCAAAAGAATTTGACTTTATGAAAATTGAAATAAAATTTGTTGGAATTTGACCATGTGTTTGGTTGATACGAATCAAGCCCAAATCTCGTTAAAAATGGAACCTGCATGTGTTGGGGTAGGGATGGTAGGTGGCTATGATGGCGACAATAGTAGCGTGGTGGTGCCGGAATTGGGGGTGGCAGTAGCGGTGCCAGCGACAGTGGTGGAGATGTTCGTGGCAGGAGCGGCGAGCAGGGACGAATTTAGTTTATTAAATACGGTGGCACGTGCCACCGTATTATTTCTTCGACGAAGGGTAAAAAAATTTAAGTTCGTGAAAGGTGCAACTGTATTGTTTTGGAAGGTGCTACCGTATTATTTTGGAAACTTCAAGAAAGTGCAACCATACCTCATAATCAACTAAAAAACCAAAAGAAACTATCGAAATCAACCAAAAAAACCGAAAAAATCCCTCGAAATCGATAAAAAAAAGCTTAAAAATCTCTCGAAATTAAGCAAACAACTTTAAAAATCCCTCAAAATTATGGAATTAGGCTAAAAACACATCGGACAATATTAAACGTCGGTAAAAAAATGAAGACACGTCGATAAAAACCGTACCTTTTGTAATTTTTTTATTCTGTATTAAATGGTGTCACCGTATAAAAAAAATTATAGGTTCGTCCCCTGGCGGCGAGGGGTAGTGAGAGAGGTCGGGAGTGTTGAGGTTGCGGGTGGAGGTGGAGGTGGCGGTGTTGGTGTTGGTTAAATTAGAGGCATTTTTTTTTTGTCTTTTTAAAACCAAATTATAAAAGATGTTACAGTTGCCATGAAAATGGAATTCAAATCTTTTATTTATGACAAGGGAATGGCGGAATCCAATCAATTCAATGCAGGAACCAAACATCATCAAGGAATTTGGTCAACGGAAATTTTCATTCCAATAACATCAAATTCATTTGAATTCCGCAAACCTAACAACTCATTGTTCTCGTAAGACGTAGAGCCTTTTGGTTGCTTCGCCACCATTGAAGGTTTTAATAGTAGTCATACAAACCAAGTTTGTCTTTCATTTTTTATTTCTGAGCTACATGCACATGTGAATAATTAATAACCATATTTATTGTCCAAATTCTTTTGAACTATGAGTCACCATATTCAATTGGTGAATGCAAAATGGATTCAAAATTGTTACCGATGCACATGTACATAAATCCCAAAAACATAAAATTTCAAAAGATGAATCATTGAATATGGTTACGTATGTTTATTTGCATAAAACACATAAAAAACAATATTTTAATACTGTTACTTATGCATATGTGTGTAAACGCATAAAAACAAATTTCAAATAATGAATTATTGAGTACTTTCATCAATGACAAGTTACGATTTGCTTCACGGATAAAAAAGAGGAATAAATTTTGTTAAAAACCTACCTTCAGTCAACATTTTTATAAGAACCGATTAGGTTTACAAAGTTCAGTAAAAAAGATTGATCTTTGATTAAGACTGTTACCTAGGTTTTCATCAATCACTACTCTTACTAAAGCAAATAGTCGGATTCGGTGTTTATACTGATACAAAGAAGATCAAAGACTGAGTTAACGGTTATTTCTGCAGATCATCGGAATAGAAGAAAACGAGCTCGAAAGAAGCTCGTAATTCTGCATCAGAAACTGAAAGACAATCTTCTATGCCACTTCTCCCACGACCAAGGTCTTGTGCCATGTCGCAAGTGTGTCCTGGTGGTTCCTGCACAAATTGGTTTTATTTGCTTATTTTGTTTTTACAAATTGATTTGGTTTCTGCTCTTACAATTTGGTTCCTGCACAATTGACATATCATATATTCTCGACCACATGGCTTACAAAAAGCGACAAATAGTAAACTTAGAAAATACCAATCACACGCCAAAATGCCGTGCGTTGTGCACATCAACCACAACCTTATAAATTTGTTTCGATCAAATGACTTTTATGAGGGTATCTAAGAAAAAAAGAATTTCGTTTACTTTTGACAAATGTGTTTGGAACTTTTATAGACAAAAACAAATATCTATTCGTATATGTACAAACATATCTATCTCGACCTATTTTCTAGACATATTATTTGCCATGTACTTACAATTCGATCATGTTATCACTTTTTTTGAAAAATAATATATAAATTTGAATGATTACATTAAAATTAGAAAACCATTATTCTATATATAATTATTACATTTTGAATAAAAAGAACCGTAAATAAACGGATTTAGGAAATAAAGTCATGTAAGTGAGATCCATATCAATGCTCATATACCAAAATCCAATTTCGATAGATATTCATTAGCTGAAAATATAAGGCATTCTAGGGGGCTCTGGTTCACAAAATGAAATTCAATGAAATTGGAATCTATCAAAAAACTTGACTTTAAGGAAATCGAAATAAAATTTGTTGGAATTTGACCATGTGTTTGGTTGATACGAATCAGACCCAAAATCTCGTTAAAAATGGAACCTGCATGTGTTGGGGTGGGGGTGGTAGGTGGCTATGATGACGACAATAGTAGCTTGGTTGTGCCGGAATTGGGGGTGGCAGTAGCGGTACCAGCGACAGTGGTGGAGGAGATGTTTGTGGTGGGAGCAACGAGGGGTAGCGAGAGAGGTCAGGAGTGTTGAGGTTGCGGGTGGAGGTGGGGGTATTGGTTAATTTTGAGGCAAAAATTATTTTTGTCTTTTCAAAACCAAGTTATAAAATATGTTACATTTGCCATGAAAATGGAATTCAAATCTTTTATTTATGCCAAGAGAATGATCAAATCCCTCAACCTTGGAATTCGGCGGAATCCAATCAATTCAATGCACAAACCAAACATCATCAAGGAATTTGGTCAAAGGAAATTTTCATTCCAATTACATCAAATTCATTCGAATTCCGCAAACCTAACGACTCCTTGTTCTCGTAAGACGTATAGCCTTTTGGTTGTTTCGCCACCATTGAAGGTTTTAATTGCAGTCATACAAACCAAGTTTGTCTTTCATTTTTTATTTATGAGCTACAGGCACATGTGAATAATTAATAACCATATTTACTGACTATTGTCCAAATTTTTTTGAGCTATGAGTCACCATATTCAATTGGTGAATGCAAAATGGATTCAAAATTGTCACCGATGCACATGTACATAAATCCCAAAAACATAAAATTTCAAAAGATGAATCGTTGAATACGGTTACGTATGTTTATTTGCATAAAACACATAAAAAACAACATTTTAATATTGTTACTTATGCATATGTGTGTAAACTCTTAAAAACAAATTTCAAATAATGAATTGTTGAGTACTTTTATCAATGACAAGTTACGATTTGCTTCACGGATAAAAAAGAGGAATAAATTTTGTTAAAAACCTACCTTCAGTCAACATTTTTATAAGAAACGATTATGTTTACAAAGTTCAGTAAAAAAAGATTGATCTTTGATTTAGATTGTTACCTAGGTTTTCATCACTCACTGCTCTTACTAAAGCAAAGAGTCGGATTTGGTGTTTATACGGATACAAAGAAGATCAAATATTGAGTTAACGGTTATTTCTGCAGATCATCGGAATAGAAGAAAACGAGCTTGAAAGAAGCTCGTAATTTTGCATCGGAAACTGAAAAACAATCTTCTATTCCACTTCTCCCGCGACCAAGGTCATGTGCCATGTCGCAGGTGTCCTGGCGGTTCCTGCACAAATTGGTTTTATTTGCTTATTTTATTTTTTAGTTAGTTTAGGATAATTGTTTGTTAGTTTTAGTTATTATTTATTTGCTTTCTAATTAGATTAGGATTATTATTATAAGTTTACTTTTTATTAATTAAATACTTTTCTAGTTGGTTTACAATTAGTAATTTAGTATTAGGTTTGATTTCAAATTTCTAAATTTATAGTTTATTTAGTTTATCTCTTAGTTAGTTTAGTCTATAAATAGGATATATTGTTTTCTTTAATATTAAGTTTATAATTAATCAATAAAATTATCTTTAGAGTTTTATCTCTGTTTCAAGAGTTTTCTCTTAATTTTCCGGGTTCTACACCGGTAGCCTCTTAATCCTTCAATGATTTAGTCATTGTCGATCCTTCCATACTTTCTTATTGCGTCATTGCAACACCCTAAAAATAGGGATAACAAAAATCCGAAAATAGACATGTGGTATATAAAATTGTCATAGCAAGAGCCTCCCAAAAATGAGAAAATATACAAACCTGTTTAATTACATTTGTAATTTAACGGACAATAAATTATCAACCAACTAATCTAATTTCTATAACTAGAAAAAAGAGATTACAAAAGGGTTGTCATCTATAAACCCAAACGTTCTTTTACCAAGAATGTATGTCCAATTGCAAGTATTCCCCCAAACTCTCACCCAAGCAACTATGCCAACTTAGAACCGGGGCCGCTAGAACCTGAGATACACATCGACACCAAACAAGTGTTAGGCCAAAAAGCCTAGTGAGTCGAACAAATAATAAGCATGCATGAACAATTACAATTCTTATCAGCATTTAACCAAAGTTCAACAAATGTGGAGTCAATAGGGAAGACCCATAGCACCAATCAAGTTCCACCCAAAGAGTCGATATACCTTGATGCCATCTACCAAGAGACACCCGAAAGGCCAGACACATCCGAGGACTACAACTAAGGAAATTCCTCGAATGGCGGAGGTCTAGGCACATACCATCACGGTGGTGCCCAAGACTACATCCTCCTAGTGTCTACTAACTTGGTTCGTCCAACATAACGCATATAGAAGGTCTTTGAGGTATATTTCAACCCAACATATTTCGATACCAACCACGGGTACAATATTACCATCCCAATCACATGAAATCCAACAAGGAACCCAAATGACAATCATGCTCCTCATCAATATACATATATCACCAAGAAGGTATTCCAACTAGAAATCATCTTTATACCGAGACATGTATACATTTATCATATCAAAGTACACATATTATGTATCCAAGAGAAAAGCCCCAAATACTTGTACATTTAGAGTAAATCATGGCATTTCACATATAACCACATTTCCAACATATCTTCATAAGGAAATCCCAAGTACTTGAACATATAGAGATAAAAATACAATAGAAGATTATGATGTGTATCTAGTTTTAACAAAGGGTTAGTAAACTCACAATCTAGGTTTTGAAGCAAAACCTTGAAAAGATGAAAACCCTAGAAGTTGGAGAGATGAGACTTGAAGATGAGAGGTGATTGATCTTGAAGAAACCCTAGAAAATCTCCTTCGATGATAATAAATGCACCAAGATGAAGCTTTAATGATCAATAAATGATCTTACCAACCCCAAACCCCTAGAAATAGAGTGATGTGTGTTTTGAAGACCTAAAATCGCCCAAATAGAGAACTCTCCCATTTTTCCCAAGTGAAATGTGATAAAAATGAGGAAATTTTCGGCCAAGAGCTCATTTAAGTCAATAGACCCGTCAGCGATAGTGCCCGACGATAGTGCCAAGGGCACTATCGCGAGTCACAATCGCGAGCCCTATAGGCACCCGCGGTACAAACCGCGCGAGAGTGCCCGACGATAGTGACAGTGTCACTATCGCGAGTCACAATCGCGAAACCACTCCCTCACTCTCGGTACAACTCCCGCGAGAGTGACCGACGATAGTGACACGTGTGGCACTCTCGTGCCACTCTCCCCTCAGCCCAAAAATGCATTCTAAACCGATTACGAGAGCGAGGTTAAAACAATTGAGATGGTAAATCAGTTTATATAACATTTTAATGGAATAATGATCATCATGCGCATATAAAAAGCTCATATTCTCAAATAATCATAATTTAATGAAATAAGAGGAAAATTACTTACCGTGTAAATTTTCGGGTGTTACAATCCTCCCCACCTAATTGGGATTTCGTCCCCGAAATCTCACCATAATTTAAACAAGTGAGGGTATCGCTTCTTCATATCCTCTTCGGATTCCCAAGTAATGTTAGCACCCCGATGGTGCTTCCATTGAACTTTAACCATAACCACGTCCTTATGCCTCAACTTCTTTACTTTCGATTCCAAAATCGCCTCCGGTTCTTCCACACAACGATTTCCATTGTCCACCCGAATTTCCGACAAAGGGATCACGCTTTCCTCCTCGGCTAGACATTTCTGAAGGTAACACACGTGGAACGTAGGATGTATTCCATCCATTTCCGGTGGTAAATCCAACCGGTAGGCTTGTAACCCAACTTTCTCCAAAATGGCGAAGGGTCCAAGGAAACGAGGACTAAGCTTCCCATGCTTCCCAAACCGGATAATCCCCTTCCATGGAGATACTTTCAACATGACACGGTCGCCCACTTGAAACTCGACCGTTCTTCTTTTCTTGTCCGCATAACTTTTTTGTCGGTCTTGCGCCGCCTTTAGCCTTACCCGAATTTCTTTCACCTTGTCCGCTGTCTCTTGAACTATTTCTGGCCCGACGAACTGCTTCTCGCCCGCTTCTAGCCAACAAACCGGGGTTCTGCACTTCCGTCCATACAAAGCCTCGAACGGTGCCATTCCGATACTAGAATGGTAATTGTTGTTGTACGCGAACTCTACCAAAGGTAGATGTGAATCCCAACTTCCCCCGAAATCTATTACACACGACCTCAACATATCCTCTAACGTATGGATTGTCCTCTCGCTTTGACCATCCGTTTGAGGATGATACGCCGTGCTCAAATTCAGTCTAGTGCCCAACTCTTTCCGTAAGCTCGCCCAAAAATTCGATGTGAAGCGACTATCCCGATCCGATACGATAGATTGTGGAACTCCGTGCCTCGACACTACCTCATCAATACAAAGTTTGGCCAAATTTTCCATTGGCAAAGTCTCCCGCATTGCAAGAAAACGCGCACTCTTGGTTAGTCGATCCACAATTACCCAAATAGTGTCGTGGTCACGCAAAGTCTTCGGTAGTTTCATCACAAAATCCATAGTGATGTTGTCCCACTTCCACTCGGGAATGGACAACGGTTGCAAACTCCCATACGGCCTTTGATGCTCTGCTTTGACTTGGAGGCACGTGACACACCTCTCCACGTAATTGGCCACATCCAATTTCATCACCGGCCACCAATAATTAAGTTTCAAGTCCCTATACATCTTGGTGCTACCGGGATGCATAGAATACTTTGATTTGTGCGCTTCTTCAAGAAGTAACTCCCGATTTCCTCCCAACTTCGGCACCCAAATTCGCCCTTGAAAGACCTTGAGTCCACGACCGTCTTCCACTAAGAGTTCCCTTTGCTTCATCATAACTTCGGATTTGAGGTTCTCCTCCTTAAGTGCTTCCACTTGACTTGCCTTTATACTTTCCAACAAACTCGATACCATATCGATTCTTGTGAGGGACATCTTGATACCACCATCATAGCTCCTTCGGCTCAATGCATCCGCCACCATATTGGCCTTACCGGGATGGTAGAGTAGATCACAATCGTAGTCCTTCAAAATCTCAAGCCATCTTATTTGTCGCATGTTGAGTTCCTTTTGATCGAAGATATATTTGAGACTCTTATGATCCGTGAAAAGAGTACACTTTGTCCCATACAAGTAGTGACGCCACAACTTTAATGCAAAAACTACCGCCCCCAACTCCAAGTCATGAGTTGGATAATTCTTCTCATGATCCTTTAATTGTCATGACGCGTAGGCTATTACTTTTCCCCTTTGCATTAGTACGCACCCAAGCCCTATCTTGGAAGCGTCACTATACACTACAAAGTCTTATGATCCTTCGAGTAAGGATAAGATCGGAGCTTTGCACAACTTCATCTTGAGCGTTTGAAAGACTTGCTCTTGTGCATCGGTCCAAAGAAACTTGACGTTCTTCATTGTAAGTGAAGTGAGCGGTGTAGCTATCTTGGAAAAGTCTTGAATGAAACGCCAGTAGTAACCCGCCAAACCCAAGAAACTTTGAATCTCTGTCGGACTTGTTGGAGGCTCCCAACTCATCATTGCCTCGATCTTTGTCGGGTCCACCTTTAATCCTTCTTTAGACACCACATGCCCCAAGAATTGCACCTCTTGGAGCTAGAATTCGCACTTCGAGAATTTCACAAACAATTTCTCCCTTCTTAGAACCTCTAACACTTCCCGTAAGTGTTTCCCATGCTCGGACTTGTCCTTTAAATATATTAAAATATCGTCGATGAAGACGATCACGGATTTGTCCAAGAATGGGCGACATACACGGTTCATCAAATCCATAAATACGGCCGGAGCGTTGGTTAAGCCGAAAGGCATCACCAAGAACTCATAGTGACCGTACCGCGTCCGGAAACCCATCTTCGGAATATCTTCCTTCTTCACTCTCACCTGATGATATCCGGATCGAAGATCAATCTTGGAGAAGCATCCCGCGCCTTGAAGTTGATCAAAAAGGTCGTCGATGCGAGGTAGAGGATACTTGTTCTTCACGGTGACTTTGTTTAACTCCTTGTAATCTATGCACATCCGCATGGATCCGTCCTTCTTCTTCACGAACAACACCGGTGTTCCCCAAGGTGACGAACTCGGTCGAATGAAGCCCTTCTCCAACAACTCTTGCAGTTGCGTCATCATCTCTTTCATTTCCGTCGGTGCCAATCGATATGGAGCACGGGTTATCGGAGCCGCTCCCGGAGTGAGGTCGATCTGAAACTCCACCTGCCGCTCCGGCGGTAACCCGGGTAAGTCTTCCGAAAAGACGTCCGGATAATCTTGCGCAACTTCCACATCTTCTACCGATTTCTTCTCTTTCTTCGCATCCACCACATAAGTCAGGTATGAAGGGTAACCCTTCGCTAGAAACTTGCAAGCCTTAAGAGAGGAGACAATAGGATTACTCCTCTTTCCTTTCTCCCCGTAAATGGTAACCACACCATTTTCTGGCAATGGCACTTGGATAATCTTTTTGGAGCAAAAGATGTCAGCCTTATGCCTCACCAACCAATCCATACCTATAACTACATCGAACCCTCCTATAGGCATAGGTAGCAAATCTACTCCAAAAGGATTCCCATCAATTTCTAGAGTGCAATCACAAAAACGGTCTCAAATGATCGCTTGATCTCCATTAGCTATTTCTACCACTAGCGCATCGGGAAGAACACTAATAGGAGTGACAAACTGATTACAGAAAATTTCCGATACAAAGGAACACGTAGCACCCGAATCAAACAAAACACGAGTTGGCAAGGAGTTTACTAGGAACGTACCCGAAACAACATCAGCGGTCTCCTTTGCCTCCTCAGTAGTCATCCGGAAAGCTCGACTTGGCGCCCTCGGCGGTTGCTCGACTCTAGCCGTCGAACCCACAGAATTTCCACCATTTCCTCCTACTAGCTTCGGGTAATCCCTCTTCATATTCCCCGGTTCTCTGCACTCAAAGCACATCGACCCCCGGATGGGACACTCTCGCGTTGTGTGGCCCTTCTTACCACACTTGGCACACCCTACCGGACCGGAGTAAGTTCTTGTAGCACATGGCCCTGAGTGCTTGGTCTTGCACTTGTGACACCACCGATCCTTCCGACGATGATCGCCCGCTCTCCCGCTTACAAACGGTCTTGATTGACGAACTGGCCCAAATGGCCCTTCCCACTTTCGTTTCTCACCAACATGCCTTCTTTCTTCCTTCTCCACATTGATGTCATCCTCAATAAGCAAAGATTCTTCGATAACTTCTTGCAATGTCAAACCCCTAGCATTTCTCACCGCCGTCCTCATCTCGGCCGGTAACCCTTGCTGGTAAGCTTTAATCTTTGCCTTCTCATCGGGAACCAGATGTCCCACCAGATTCAATTTCTCCAAAAAGAGTTTGGAGTAGCCGACAATGGACAGAGTCCCCTTCTTTAGATCTCGGAATTCCTGTTCCATCTTATCCAACAAACGCTCACTACAGTACTTATCCATAACCTTTTCCTTGAACACCGACCAAGTTAACTTAGCAAGAACCTCGGGAGTGAGAGCTGATAGAGTGAGATTCCACCAAATCAGAGCCTCTCCCCGAAGTAGTTGAGAAGCAAACTTGACCCGTTGAGAGATGTCACACTCACTAGACTCGAAGGCCATTCCCACCTCTTTGAGCCAATACATGCAAGCAACCGGGTTATCAGAACCTGCAAACTCTTTCGGGTTGCACCCCAGAAACGCCTTGTAGGTGCACCCCTTGGCCTTCACCTTGTTCCCATTACCCGCTGGGTCTTCAACAGATACAACAACCGGTCCATCCGACCCCATAACGATGTTTTCCGCCATCGTCTCCGGTTGTCGGTTACTGACGTCTTGATCCTCCAGGAGCTTCATAAAGAACTCCTGTTGTTGGGCCATGGCCGAGTTCATGGCCAACATCATACTATCTCTGATCCTTGTCTCCATAGTCACTTCCTCCATGATGGCGTTGCTAGCAGCCAGGTTCCTGCGCGGAATCTGTTCAGGTCCTCCTCCCAAGATTGTGGGTATGGGAGGTTCCTCAGAGGTTACACCTAAAGGAGGTCATTCCGCTGTAGATTCCACTTCCAAATGACCCTCTGGCGTATTTGGTAACCTACTCCGAGTGTTTACCATTTCAATCTGCCATACAAGTACGAGAAAAGGGATTGAGAAAAGACTAAGCGAGTTAAACTCATTGTACGTACTAATACCTTCATCAATTATCATAACAATAGTAAACCAAGTATGCTCACGTAACGATGCATTCATAATAGCAGTAGTTAAGTGAAATTATGAACGAACCATACACAATAATTCTTGTCACCATCATCAAGACTTTTAATTAAAGTAATTCCGTAAATCCTAACGCTCTCCCCACCTAGGATTTCTACCCCAAGTGGACAGTGAAACTATAACGGCTAAGGCTTAAGTTTAGATACGCTAAACAATACCTAGTTCACTTAAACTAAAGCTCTGATACCAACTTGTCACACCCTAAAAATAGGGATAACAAAAATCCGAAAACGGACATGTGGTATATAAAATTGCCATAGTAAGAGCCTCCCAAAAATGGGAAAATATACAAACCTGTTTAATTACAGTTGTAATTTAACGGACAATAAATTAACAACCAACTAATCTAATTTCTATAACTAGAAAAGAAATTACAAAAGGGTTGTCATTTATAAACCCAATCGTTCTTCTACCAAGAATGTATGTCCAATTGCAAGTATTCCCTCAAGCTCTCACCCAAGCAACTATGACAGCTTAGAACCGGCGCCGCTAGAACCTGAGATACACATCGACACCAAACAAGTATTAGGCCAAAAAGTCTAGTGAGTCGAACAAATAATAAGCATGCATGAACAGTTACAATTCTTATCAGCGGTTAACCAAAGTTCAACAAATGTGGAGTCAATAGGGGAGGCCCATAACACCAATCAAGTTCCACCCAAAGAGTCGATATACCTTGATGCCATCTACCAAGAGACACCTGAAAGGCCCGACACATCCGAGAACTACAACTAAGGAAATTCCCCGAATGACGGAGGTCTAGGCACATACCATCACGGTGGCGCCCAAGACTACATCCTCCTAGTGTCTACTGACTTGGTTCGTCCAACATAACGCATATAGAAGGTCTTTGAGGTATATTTCAACCAAACATATTTCGATACCAACCACGGGTACAATATTACCATCCCAATCACATGAAATCCAACAAGGGATCCAAATGACAATAATGCTCCTCATCAATATACATATATCACCAAGAAGGTATTCCAACTAGAAATCATCTTTATACCGAGACATGTATACATTTATCATATCAAAGTACACATATTATGTATCCAAGAGAAAAGCCCCAAATACTTGTACATTTAGAGTAAATCATGGCATTTCACATATAACCACATTTCCAACATATCTTCATAAGGAAATCCCAAGTACTTGAACATATAGAGATAAAAATACAATAGAAGATTATGATGTGTATCTAGTTTTAACGAAGGGTTAGTAAACTCACAATCTAGGTTTTGAAGCAAAACCTAGAAAAGATGAAAACCCTAGAAGTTGGAGAGATGAGACTTGAAGATGAGAGGTGATTGATCTTGAAGAAACCCTAGAAAATCTTCTTGGATGATAATAAATGCACCAAGATGAAGCTTTAATGATCAATAAATGATCTTACCAACCCCAAAACCCTAGAAATAGAGTGATGTGTGTTTTGAAGACCCAAAATCGCCCAAATAGAGAACTCTCCCGTTTTCTCAAGTGAAATGTGATAAAAATGAGGAAATTTTCGGCCAAGAGCTCATTTAAGTCAATAGACCCGTCGGCGATAGTGCCAAGGGCACTATCACGAGTCACAATCGCGAGCCCCATAGGCACTCGCGGTACAAACCGCGCGAGAGTGCCCAGCGATAGTGACAGTGTCACTATCGCGAATCACAATCGCGAATCACAATCGCGAAACCACTCCCTCACTCTCGGTACAACTCCCGCGAGAGTGACTGGCGATAGTGACAATGTCACTATCGCGTGGCACTCTCGCGCCACTCTCCCCTCAGCCCAAAAATGCATTCTAAACCGATTACGAGTGCGAGGTTAAAACAATTGAGATGGTAAATCAGTTTATATAACATTTAAATGGAATAATGATCATCACGCGCATATAAAAGGCTCATATTCTCAAATAATCATAATTTAATGAAATAAGAGGAAAATTACTTACCGTTTAAATTTTCGGGTGTTACAGTCATATACACTACTATAGGGTCCTCTTGACAATCAAACAAACTTACTCATCCATATTTTATAATATAAAACAATCAAACAAACAAACAACTTAATAAGCAAACAAACTTACTTGTGTATCTTTAATAGAAGAGATTGATTTCTTAAAGTTAGACATTGAAGGGGTTGATCAATTGCAAAAATTGGAATTTTTTGAAGGTTTAGGGTTGGTATTTCATTACTACGGTAAGGAACAATTTCATATTTTGGAATAAATTTGAATTTTGAAATAGGAATAAGAATGGATTTGTTTGGGATTTGTTAAAAAATTGGTGTCTTTTCGACTTTCGGTACCGGTTCGGTATTTTCGGTATTTATAGGGGACCCGGTACCGATATTACCGAATACCGATTATAGGAAAAACATGGAACCGATTACGGTACCGAAATACATGTGACGGTCCGGGATGGGTACGGTACCGGTTCGGTATCAAGATTTGGGACTTCTTGCTCACCCTTAGGGGCCCATCCCCACATCATTTTGTAGCTGCATCCGCCCCTGCTGATGAACTTGACGATGAAGAGTGAAGAGTAGAAGAAAAAGCCACGAAGATTGAAGACATAAAATGAGACAAATCAACAGTTAAACAAAACAAATATCAAATTAAAAATTGAAAACGAACACGAAAATTCAACAAAATAAACATTGAATATTGAAAACTATCTATTGTATTCCAAGTTTCAACCACAATCTACGAACGAAAGAAGTATCAACTATTTACATTATAACAAAACCAGTTAAAATAGTAACAAAAAATAACATCAAAAATCTAAATCTAAAATCATGATAGAAATATGTGAAAAAAGTTATGAAAATAGAGTTGCAAATAATTTAAAAAACGAAATAAAGGCCGTAGACCTGGTTTCAAAAACAAAAAATCATAACCGGGCCCGGTTAGCCCGATTAGGAGCGGTTCGGACTTCTGACCCAGGTAAGTTTGATCGTCAAAAGTTAAAGCCCTAATAAGTGGGCTTGGGTGATAGTAGAAGCACCGATATAAAATTTCAAGCAGTTTCAGTTCCCGCTCTCAAAATTTGAAAATCAAGATTAAGATTAGAGAGAGAAAATAGCAGAGATTTGCTTTCAGTGGTATCAACAATGGCTGTCGAAGAAGAAAAGCTTTTGATGCAGAAGGTAGCTAAGGTTTTCGACGAAGCTCGAGCATCTCGGGCATCTCACATCCGCAAGCTCAAAGAGCTCTCCGCTCTCCGTTCTTCGATTCCTCTTGCTCAATTCTTCGCTGCTTTCACTAAAACCCTAACCCCTGTCTTCACTTCCCAGCGTCGCATCGCTTCTGTTGAACGAGTCGTTCAATTCGTTGCTATTTTCGTATGCACACGGGATCCTAACAATTCTGAGGATTATGATGCTTTTTTTGAACAGTTTCTTCGGTTTCTCATCGCTGGTACTACTGCCGCCAGCAGAACTTCCAGGTTTAGGGCTTGCCAAATTATTTCGGAGGTATTTGTCCAAGCTTTTAATTTTTTATGATTGAATGAATTTATTTTTGAATTGATATATGATTGTGCAATTACCTAATATCAGTGAAAATTTATGACTATTATAGACCATATAAAATACTTTGGTAATAGAGCTTTTAGTTTTAAAATACTCTGGTAATAGACTTTATATCAATCAATATTTGGTTTTAGAGTCAAAGCAAAACGAAAAAAAAGATTCACTTTCAAGAAATGGAGAGAAAATTATGGTCTCAAAATTGACATTAATCCTAATTTTGACAAAGTACAAAATGATTTTGGTCTTGATACCACACCAGCTTTTTCCTATCAAATTCACATCTAAAGTACTAAGTTTGACATCCAGAACTCAAATTTAGCAATTTTTCTTAGCCTGAGGATGTTAATTCCTAATCCTCTAAAAGAGGGAGATACAATAGACATTTTTTTTGGAAGGGTGTCCTAGGTACAATACACACTTGAAGGTCAATTTGTGGAGCAAAAGTTGAAAAGTGGTACAAATGTTTGTTACTTCAGTACATATGAACATCATTACCTTAAGCTAAGTAGAAAGTACAACCAACAGGCAACAGCCAACAACAATACTTGTTTTTGTAAACTTTGAACGGGTTTAAATCAATTATTGTTGGTGAATCTTATTATTCACTAGGATTGGCAGATGCAATTGTTTATAAATTGATACTTGATGTGAATTTAATTAACTTTGACATGCTCATTATAATATTAAATCAACTAATGTCTGGTTTGATGATAAAGATAAAAGAAAGAAAAGTAATACTTGCCCTTTTGCTAAAAATGGAAATATATCTTGACATTTGTCGTCAAGTAAGGGTATTTTTAATTATAAAATTGCTAATATTTTTGAGAAAACCTGTAACTCTACTAAACTATCTCAAGTACTACTAAGATGATGTTTGTGTTACATCTGATCCAGAATTTATCAAGTTTGTTTGGAAATACTAGATTTAATCTCCAAAGTCAAAATGCGGTTCTTTTCATCGGGAATCTAGGGGGCATTTATTGCTACCAGCTAAAAAACTATACCTGATGCTAAACTTTTTAAGTCATAGAATCCAAAATTGGTGCAAATGGTTATGACTTTGTACATACAGCTATTTGTTATAGTAAACTAGTAGTATGACCAATGACTGTATTTATCTTGCACTCATTTAACCACCTTTAGGTAAAGCCTTGGGAGAATGTACTTATGTTTGGGAATAATTAGGTTGCTAGCCTACTACATTCATCCAATTTGGATAGTTTGGTACCCTGTAATATATAAATGTAGGGAAACTTTTACTATTTAGCTTATGAATTTTAAAGGAATAAAAGCAAACAATGATTAATTTATTGTGTTGAGGCCTGGAGATCTTAGGTTCTTAAAGGGTTGTTTTGTTGCAGGCTGGCCAGTTTAATTCTTGGTTTGTTGCTAATAACTTGATTCTTATAAATTCATTATGTTTCATAAACAATGTCTAACTTGCAAGTGTTGGTGTACTTTCAAAGGTCATCCCCTATAAATTGTGGTTAAGTGGATAGAGTAGTGTTCTCATTTTGCAGTGGTGATACATTAAACAGTTTAGAGTTATTTGGTTCCTTCTAAAGACGCTGCATTATTATATACAGCCCGGAAAGTTGTGGAAAATCACTATTTAAAGCATTTACTAATTTTATTTAATTAAGTGGGCTATACATGCATGTTATTTTTCTCCAGTTGCTTTTATTCTATCAATAATATGCCAAATGCAGTTTGTTGTTCTATTAATATGCTTTTTAGCTTACCTGTTGCTCTTTTTGCCCCTACCTTTATTTGTTTTCTATTGATGGTAATTTTACTGTTAGATCATAATGCGATTACCAGACGATGCAGAAGTCAGCGATGATCTGTGGGATGAGGTGATTGATTGCATTAAGGTGCGGGTTGGGGATAAGGTTCCACTAATCCGCACGTTTTCAGTCAGGGCTTTATCTCGTTTTGCAAATGATGCAGAGAATAGTGACATTCTTGAATTATTACTTGAAACATTGCCTTTAGAACAGAATCCGGTAAGTTTTCGCCCCATTCACTATAATGTACTTTTTCCCCCTTTTAGTCTCTTAATCGTGCAGCTTTTGCCTAACACATTCTGTTATCCCATGCTCATTGTGTATATGGTCTTGATAAAAAGTAAGTATACGAGTTACTTGTTATTAAACAAAAAGAGCTCTGTCTTTGACAAGTATTCATCGTGGCTAATAACTTATGGTTCTATCATCTCTACCTGAAAATCCACAAAAAAACAACATAAATAAGGTAAAGAGCATGGGGACTTCATAGCGGTTGCCCGGGTTCGAGCCTCATACGCAGCATTTGTGCCAAATATTGGCACGGTTGTCATCCTTGTGGCCAAAGGCCTGTTTTCCGGAGATTAGTCTGGGCCCAATGTGGTCTGGGATACTCCTTCCCAAAAAAAAAAAAAGGTAAAGAGATCATGGGTTGAATTTATCTATACTATATTATAAAGATGACATAAAAAACTCTTAAAAACAAGTCTTAAAGCTTAATGTACCGCTATTTAATGTTAATTACTTAAAAAACAATCATTAAAGCTGTATGTACTACATTTAATACTATTTATTAATTTTCAATCATTATCTCTAACCACTTTAACTCCCCTAAAATAACTTTAAGCATAATTAAATATAGAATAAAAATCAAAATTTAGATATAAAAAATCTAAAATATAATTAAAAAATCTTACAGAATATTTTATAATATTTTATAAAAAAAATTATATTATTAAACCAAAATAAATTACATTATATTATTAAGTCTAAATTAAACAAATTTATATAAAAAAATCATTATAACTCTCTCACAACCATCCAAAATCGTAATGTAAATCGACAAAAAAATAGAAAATAAAATCGTAATGTAAATCGACAAAAAAATAGAAAATAAAATGAAACATTAAAATCGTTATCTAGCTAACTGTATTGCACGAGTACACTTCTGGTAGGATATAATACAAATTGGTTTGACGATAGATGGATGAATCGCCAACGTTTGATAGTTATATGGTTTTTATAGCTATGCTCAATAACTTCCAAGCTTCTGCAAACTAAGAGGCATAAATATGAATTGTTTGCATTTTCTTTCTACAATGTTGTTAGCAATTGGGGCAATTGGACTCTGTTGACTGAGCTCCTAGTGGCATGTGCAGGATGTTCGTAAAACCATACTGCTGTCTTTACCGCCTTCCAATGCAACGTCCACAGCAATCATCAATTGCACATTGGATGTGAGTGAAGCTGTGCGTAAAACTGCTTATTTTGTTTTAGCTAGTAAATTCCCCCTTCAGAGTCTCAGGTACCTTCTTTCTTCATATGGATTGTAAACCCTTTTCTTTTCAACTGTTTTTCTCTTCCATGTTTCTTTGAAATGCTTAAGTGATCTCTTGGTAACATTTATATTGATTTTAAAAGTCTCTGGTGTCACTCTCTCCTTTGCTTTACTTTCATTGTTTGGGTTTGATTATTAATTGCATATGATTTTTGCATATTACAATCGTATTCCGCTTATAGTCTCAATATAGAACTTTGTTAATTGAATATCAGGGATATTGTGAATTAACTTGACCTAATCTTGAGCATTTATGTTATTTGGGGACTGTTAGTTTACAACAATTGACAGTTTCATTGAACTTATGATTGAAACACTATCTATGACTTTGAACTAAATAGATTTTTCCGCTGATTCCTGAATCTGAATTTGGGATGATACATCTTTAATTTTCTTCCAAAAATACACGTGAAAAGGAATTTTCAGTTTTAAATGATGTTGGAAACCTTGGGGGTGCAATCTAGTGAGCTTTTCGATATATAGTCTGCTTCTGCTTGTAGCTTTTCTTTCTTTAACTCCTCTCAGTTGCTGCATTTTCAACAGCAAGCTGATTTATCAAATGCAACAAGAAATAACAGTGTTTTTGTAGTATTTTTGTGCACTCTTTAGAATGTCTAAAACGTATGAAAGCTCATTACAACTATTTAAATAGCTTTGCCGTGATTCATGAATATGTTTTTATAGCAGAGAGAGTTTATGTTAATGTATAAAATCATATAAATGCTATATGTTCCACAAGCAAGTGTTTTTTAAATGTGTAACCTGATAGGATTGAAATTGAAATTGAAATGTTATGGGTTCTTTTATGCCATTTTTACCAAAAAATTATTGTTATACCTTAATGTAAAGATCACGCTGATCTCTATAATTTGCTTAACTTTTATTAGTTTTGAAGTTGATAGCCATTTTGGTTTTAAGCTTAATAGACTTAATTTAGGACAGAGAGTTTAAAATTATTGTATAGTGGGTTAGTTTGGTTTGGTTTCGTTAGTTTACAATAATTGTGTCGAATGATAATTTTAAAAAATTTGAACCAAAATTTTATGGTACATCTTGAGCTCTACCTTGTAAGGGAAGTCTCTGGTGTAGCCTACAGTATAGTTCTTTATGTACTATGATGCATTTGTTTTGTGGACAAATGAGGGGAGATAATCGACACATGGATGTAAGTGTACACGTTGAAAATTAGTTTATGAATGTTGCATAAGGCTAAGGGATTGTGGTAGCATCTCCTTTGATTTAACTTAATTTGGTTTGGTTGTCTATCCTTGTATTCCTAATATTTTGTCACTCTTATGAATTCTATAGCATTAAGCAGAGGACAGTCATACTCAAGAGGGGACTTGTCGATCGTTCTGCGGCTGTGACCAAGGAATGTCTTAAATTGATGAAAGATGAATGGCTTATGAAGTCCTGCAACGGAGACCCGATAGAGCTTCTCAAGTATTTAGATGTAGAAACTTATGAATTGATTGGGGTGTCAGTCATGGAGGCTCTCTTGAAGGCTGGACTGGTAAAGTTGCATGGTGGTCAAAGTATCAAGGAATTCTTGTCATCGGACAGCACTGCAACAGAAGGTTCGCATATACTTACTTGAGCTCTCAATTTATGGCCTTGTTCCCCCCTTCATATGACGTGCTATAATTTTCCCCCTTATGAGGAATTAAGAAGATAGGAGGGGGGATAGCTATGATCTTGCCAAGGTTTTTTTAGCAACTTCTGAATGCAAATATTGTAAACAATAGAGGGATCAATGTCAGCACTGTACATTTTTACAATTTCTCTACCATTTTTCTTGTTAGAATCTCTGGAAATAATGTGTAAAAGTCGTATATGTATGAGAGGTAATATATGCAGCTATATCCTTCAGATATTATTTTCGCTTTCTTTGGGACGGTTTAGCATGTGATATATTTCACCCTTCGTTGTGAAAGGTAATAAAATTCACTTTGAAATTTAGAAGATTTGAGATTTAGCATATAGCAAGGGAATTTTATGTTAATGCACTCACGTAAGTCGATCTTAATTTTGTTTTGAGTTGTAATTCACACAGCTCTGGAAATGTCCTGTTCAGGTCAAGATCTATGTGTTTGTTGTTATTAACTGTCATCAGTTTGCTATCATGTGTTATGTTACATTTTACAGAAGGCAATTGTGATTGTGTCCGATGAGTTTGTGGTTTTCCATTTGTTTACATCAGGGAGCTGTGCTCAACTAGTGGATGCGGAAGTTGCTTTGTATTTGAGGACTTTGTGTAAGCATTTACAGACAGAGGCACAGGTATTTAGTGACAATTTACTTGTTAGTTCTTGAAATTGAATCATGTAATTGCTCAGATTTGTAACCAATCTGCTTTGAATTATGTTGACAAATCTATGCCAAAATATGTTTGTATTGACATGCATGACATGCAATGATCGTTGATTAGCATACTCTGGAAGTACATAATAATGGAATATGGTAGTAGGAGTTTATTCTCTAGAGATCTCTTTATGGTTGGCTGAATTGATTTACAGTTATTTTTGGTTATTATCGGAACGATCTTTGTTTGATTGTTTGTGCTGCTTTGGTTTTCTATGGTGTTTGAGACCTTCTTTTATGGCTTTATCATTGCATAGGGTGGAAAGGAGAAAATATTCATTTTTGCCGATTTTACTTTAACCTGAGATATATGGTGCTTTGTTTGTTCGTAAGATTTGCAACATTGAGCCTACTTGCATTAAAGCATCTATCCATTGGTCAAATATTCCAATTAAAGCTTTATTGGCTCTAGTCTTCTAGATTACATCATGATAAATGGAGGACATGTTTTTTCTATGAAATTAATTTATGATAAAAGCAAAATCATATGAATCAAAATGATTACATCTCTTGTAACACGACTGTGGTCTGTGGATGTAAATAATCAATTTATTTTATAGATTTCCCAAAAAGGAATTGTTTCAGTTAAACATGGCATCCCAAATGGATAATTATTGCAAACTTTTTGACAGAGTAGTAATTGTTTAAATTATAAGCGTCGTAGGAGTGACATGTTAATTATCAGGACTCTAGAATATACTGTTATTAAGCAGCTTTTATCTCAATGTGACAGTTGGAATGTATTCATTACGCTTTAACTTACAGCAGCTTAACTAAAAGCTAAAAAAATTGGTTCATTCATACGAAATTATGGATATGGAGATTCTTATTGCACTAATTCGTGGTGAAAACAGGCAAAGGGATCTGATGCAGCTATGACTTCAGGCACTGAAGCTGCCGTATATGCATCAGAAGCTTCAGATAGTAATGACCTTCTTGAGAAGATTCTTCCTGAATCTGTTTCTGAGTACATTGAGTTGATTAAAGCTCATATTGTTGCTGGTGAGAAAAGTAACAGTGTTATCTAAGAACATCTCTAATAGCTATGCTAAAATAGGAAAAAAAAAGGATTTAGAAACTTTTTTGCTCCAACATCTATGCTATCTTGTATGCTAAAATAGAGAATAGAGGAGAGAGAAGATAAAAATCTCCAAATTTGGAGAAATCTCTAAAACCCACTTTTTAAGAAAGAGAAATAATATTTTAATCTTTCGATCAATAAGAGGCATTGAAGTCTAATGATTTAGGAGAGAAATAATATTTTATTAGTGTATTGGTTATTTTAATAATATAAATAATGCTATAATCTCTAAAATAGAATAGCTGTTGGAGTTGGAAGTGAACTTTTTTAGAGATTTTGGCTTTTGATACTCTCTTTTAGAAAAAATATAGTATAGCTGTTGGAGATGTTCTAACCTTATACCCTGAACCTATACAATCTAATTCTATGATTATTTCAGGACAAACTCATCGGTTTGTAGCTCGACAACTGCTTTTACTTGGCTCTATGCTTGATTTCTCTGATACTACAAATAGGAAGGTTGCTGCGGTCTTTGTGCTAGACTTGCTAAACAGCCCACTTCAACATGAGATAGATGATGATGGGAATAAAGTTGTTATAGGAGATGGTATTAGTCTTGGAGGAGAACCAGATTGGGCTGATGCAGTCTCTGGGTTGGCTAAAAGAGTACATGCCACTCCAGGTGAATTTGAAGAAGTCGTTTTAGGGGTTATAGCAGAGCTTGCTAGACCTTGTAGAGAAAGGACAGCAGACTTCTTGGACTGGATGCATTGTCTTTCTGTCATTGGCCTTCTTTTGGAACACACAAAATCTTTTCGTTGGATGCATGGAAAGGCCATTGAACCAGCTGAACTACTGCATTCTTTACTGCTTCCAGGGGTATGTTGTGGATGTTTTCTTCTTGCTATCCACCTTTCTTTCTTCAAATCTAATGCTACTTTGCAATGCAGGCCAAACACATTCATCTGGATGTTCAGAGAGCTGCTATCAGGTGTTTAGGTCTTTTTGGGATTCTGGAGAGAAATCTCACTGAAGAGCTAATTAAGCAGTTGAGGCTTTCTTTTGTTAAGGGACCATCTCTAGTGAGTAGCATGGCTAGTAAAGCTTTGATGGATCTTGCAACATGGCATGGTCCCCGGGAAGTGGACAAAACAATGAATCGGAGTCTCTCATCACAGTTCCAAGATCATGCCAAAACTATTCATCCTGTTGACTGGAGTGATACAAACGAGGACTTAAACATAGAATTAATCGATCTGCTATATGCAGGGTTTGATAGAATTGATTTCAGTAGACCAGGTGATGCTGATGAGAGCGAGTCTGTTCATGCAGTTCTAGCTGAGGGCTTTGCAAAGTTCCTCCTTTTGAGTGAGAACTACCCAAGCATTTCTGTTTCTTCACATCCTATACTTTTGGCCAAGCTCGTTAACCTTTATTTCGGTCGCAAAACTGCTGAGTGGCAGAGGTCAATGTTTTTTTTCTCTTTTTAGTTTTTTATATTATTAATATTTCCTAAACTATACACTGACATAGGTTCTTTGTATGAGTAGGTTAAAGCAGTGCCTCTCCGTGTTCTTTGAGCATTATCCATCCCTTTCGGTGAATCACAAGGCAAGTAAAGCACATAGTGCAAGATTCTTAAATCATTTTTATTTTCAGTCTTTAGTTTTAAACCATGCATCTTTTTCTATTTGTACAGAAATGTATATGCAAGGCCTTTCTTCCTGTCATGCGTTCAATGTGGCCTGGCATCAATGGCAATACAGGTTGGAAAAATGTGACTGTATCGAACATCCGCAAGCATGCAATCCAGGCTTCTCGTTTTATGCTGCAAATGTTACAAGCTCCATTATATCCAAAGGAGATTGACCAGGTGGATGAAAATGTCAAAAAGAACTCGCCGGACCATCTTCATGATCCCACTAATTCTTCTAACGACTTTGAAAATGGAGAAGAAGGGCTTGCTATATGTATTGCAGCCGAGGTATTGTATAAACACACTTTTACATTTCATGGCGTCTTTCTTTTTCTCAGAATGAGTAATTAATGCATCATTTTGTAAGCAAAACATATTGAAGTTCTTTAGAAAGGTGTTCATTTTTTGTACTAATTAGGCTAAAAATGGTTGAAAGGAAGACTATCTTTTATAATTATTGTTCATGCTAACCGTGAATATAATTGTTTGCCTAACATTCTTCATCCAAGTTTTGTCTTTCTAATTGTAACCTTTTTCATACTTGTATGGCTTTTTGGAATCAAACTTGCACCATTGTTGAATATTTTGTCATGCATTCCAGGTCTTGAGTTTCCAGAAGAAGAAAAATGCCGCAGAGAGATCCTATATTTCTGCTATCTCTAGAATACTTGTATTGCTTCGTTTTCGGCCACCAGAACAAGAGGCCATCAAGTTAATGAGGAGGCTCATGAATCGTGTTGCTGAATCTGTATCAGCGGATAAAGAGGTTGTGAAGGAGGTCAAACGAATGGCTGAACATCTTAAGGCATTAGATGGATCCCCCGATGAACCATTGCCGGCGGATCAAGCTAATCTTTTGTTAGGTAACTCCTGTTTTCAAAGTTCCGTAATTTTAATTAGAGGCAGATGTGAACACAGAGAACCATTGTCTAACATAATCTACTTTGTGTAACAGAGAAGTTGGATGTAGAACTGAATATTGATGACGATGAGTCTTCTTCCCTTGAGGTTGAGCCCACACCATTGCCACCAAAGTCTAGCAGACCAGTGCGAGGAAGGAGACGTGCAAGGGAGGAAATTGTATCATCTTGTTCCTCCGATGAAGACGAAACGTTACAAGTGACTGTCGTTCCTACTGCTATTCCTAGCGTTCGATCTCAAAGAGCCAGCAAGTCTGCAGCATTGTCAAAACTGGCATCTGCCAATAAACCTGTCAAGATTAATGATGAGGATGAGGACGAAGATGATGAAGAATCTGAGGTTACAGCGGATGATGATTCCGATTGAATATGTTTGTGTTTGTTAAATATGTAAGTTGGTTATGTAGATGTGAAAATGAGTATGATTTTCATCAAAACGATTCCGTTTTGGTTAAAATATGAGTAGGAAATATTTATCTATCTATATATATATAGTCTGTTTGTGAAGTGGGACGATTGGAACATATGTTGTATGTTGTAATCCTCGATTTAATCATGCAACACTTTGATATGTGGTCAAGTTTATTATGATTTTTAATCGCATATTATATCAAAAATATCTTTTTTAGATAAATACTTTTCATTTTTGTCAATTGTATTGTGAAGATTGTTTGCCTTCTTCAACCAGCTCTTAAGCATTCAAACTCTCTAAGTGCACTGACATTCTTTCTCTAAGAAGTTCTTATTGTTTTCTAAGTGTTTTACAATTGTTCTTCATTTCTCTTTGTGTAAGATTGTTTGAATAGATTTCATCTATTCTCTTCCGCAACAATCAAAAGTTTTCTATGTGTAATTCTTGATTTCAAATCAATAAGAATTAAATTAAGTGAAAAACTGTGTGTATTGTATTCAACCCCCCCTTCTACAATACTTCTTTTATTTACTTACTGCTATTTGGGACCAACAAGTGGTATCAGAGCGGTTTAGTTTAACTCAATAAACTAGATCCGTGATGGCAGCCTCTTCTTCTTTTTTGAAAAATGATTTTCTCAAAACTTCACTACTGTTTCATACGACAATGGCTCTATAGCCAAACCACCAAGGTTTAACCCCAATAACTTCTTCTTGTGGAAAAGTCGTATGATACTCTTTCTAGAAGGAGTTGACAACAGATATCCAACTATTTTACATGAAGGTCCTTTTATTCCCAGAGTTTGGGACCGATATAATGCAAACAAGGGAAAAGCTGATGAGGACTCTTCTGAAGAAGAAAGAACTCCAGCTACTGGGAGATACATTCTAAAGGACCCCAGTAAATACAATGATGAAGACAGACGTCTTATAGCTCTTGATACTAAAGTCAGAGCCATCATTGCCCTCTCTCTGCCTAATGAGGTCTATCATTCTCTCGTTAACCTTTCTACTGCAAAAGAAATGTGGTCCACTCTGTGTGTTCTTTATGAAGGTACGTCTGAGGTGAAAAAGAGCAAAAAGATTGCTCTTGTAAGAAAGTATGAACTCTTCTCTCATGAGAAGGGTGAGTCTCTCTCAGACTACTACAATCGCTTTAACAGTCTTCTCAATGATCTTAAACTTGTGGGTCGCATATATGATAATGAGGAAGTTTTGTGCAAGTTCATGGACTGTCTTCCTGAGTTTTGGGAAAACATCTGTACTTGTATCAAGTCTACCAAGGATCTTGACTCTATGCCTCTCACTGCCTTGTATGGCACCCTCTTCAACTATGAGCAGACTAAACTGCTTAGGAAGTCATTCACAAAAGACATCAAAGGCTCTTCTCTAGCCCTTGTCAGTGAATCTTCCAAAAGTACTGTGTGTGTCCCTAGGATCACCTATCCTTCTGACTCTGACAACGATAGTCAAGAGGACCCCAATGACCCTTCAGAAGGCTATCTCAGTGAGGCTGATGATGAAGGAGAGGAGACCTCTGTGGCTCAACTGTCAGATGGTGTTGCCATGTTGGCTGGCTTTTCTAAAGGCAAACCTCGCTTCTCTTCTGGAAAATCCAGGTTTTCTAGAAAAACCTCCTCTACTCTTTCAAAAATTGCTTCCTCTGACAAATCAAATGAGGAATGTTACAGGTGTGGGAGGAAGGGACACTTTGCTTCTGAATGCAGAAGCAGGTCCTCTGATAAGTCTAGACGGCCCTCCTCTAACCGTACATCCTCTAGGTCTGTCAGAACCAAGTCTGATTCCTACCAACCTTCCTTTCAAAAATCAAACTCGTCTGTTCCTTCAAACTCTGACCGTGCTGAAAAGTACAAGGCCAAATACAAGAGAGAGAAGGAAAGGAATGCTCTTCTAGCGAACAAAGGAAAAGGTCTTCTTGCCGAATCTCATGATTGGGCAGATGAACCAACTTCCGAAAGTGACACGGAAATGGCCAACCTTTGCTTTATGGCTAAAATAGATGATGCTGATGATGGTGAAACCTCTTCCACCTCCATGGCTCTTGTGTCTGCTGAGTGCTCTACCTCATCCACTCAGGTACATCCATTTTTCTCTCTCTCTGATGCTGAGAAAATTGAAGCCTTTGACTCTTTGACCATTGACTTCTATGAAGCCAAGGATGCAAAGAAGAAGGCAAATGCTCAGATAAAATCTCTTTCCTCTCAACTGCAAATCTGTCTTTCTCAACTAAAACACTTTGATAAAATCAAGGCTGAGCTTGAAGATTTGAAAACTATAAATTTTACTCTTGCTAAAGAGAAAAATAAACTTCTTAAAAAGTTTAAAAAGGAGCAAGAAACCGTGAAAAAGTGGACAAGCTCGTCCAAAAATTTAGAAAGGATTTTTCAGGATCAAATATCTTGTGATGACAAGTCTGGACTAGGCTTCGGGAAATATGACCTTGAACCTTCTTCTGACACTCATGCTCCTTTCTCTCTTCCCTCATTCTATGAATCCTCTGAAGAGAACTATGACAACTCTGAACCTTTGGACTCTTCTGATCCCTCTAAAGATCTCAAGTTTGGAATGTTCATCAAAGCTAAGAGCATTGATTCACCCAATGAGAGTGAGGAAGCCCAAGACTCAAATGACCCTTCTAAACCCATTATTGAGTCTATGTGTTCCTTAAAAATAAATGAGCCTTCCTCTTCTGAACCCAAACCTTCCAAAGTTTCTAAGCCTTCTTCAAACAAAGTCTCTTTCTCCAAAAAGGGAAAATCTGTTGCCAATCTTCCTCCCCAAAAGAAACTTCCCAAGAAAAACTCAAAGAAACCATCTTCTCCTCCAATCCCCAGAGCTGTGATGTTAAATAAGCTAAATTCCAAGACACCCTCTTCTATTCCTTCAACTGACTCTGGCAAAGGTATCTTGGGTCCTAAGCCTCTTGACTATCCTCTAACCTCTAAGGCCATGAAAGTCAATGTGACCAATCATCACAAGGAATCTGGTCAAAGCTCCAAAAAGGTTTTTACATATAGAAAATGTTATAACTGTGGTAATACCTCTCACCTTGCTAAGAATTGTCCTCTGGAGAGAATTGATAAAAATGCTTCCAAGGATACTTCTTCTCCTTCTAACTCAAAAGGACCCATCTCCAAATGGGTACCAAAGAACTGATTTTCTTGTGATTGCAGGGTCTAGGGCACCAACAAATCTGGTATCTCGACAGCGGGTGCTCAAGACATATGACCGGCAACAAATCTCTTCTTGTAGACTTCGTGCCTTCCAAAGGTCCTTCTGTCACCTTTGGTGATAATTCCAGAGGAAGTACTAAAGGTTATGGAACACTCTCAAATGGTTCCATCACCTTTAACAAGGTAGCCTATGTTTAGGGCTTGATGCACAATCTTCTAAGCATAAGCCAACTGTGTGATCTGGGCTACAAAGTGATGTTTGAATTATCTTCATGCATCATTTTCAACGAAAAGATGGAAACCGTACTCTCTGGATACCGCAAAGAGAATGTCTATGTCATAGACATGGGACATAGCTCATCCTTCGGAACAAACATTTGCTTTGTCTCTGAAAATTCTGCTAAAAGATGCTGGCTCTGGCACAAGCGTCTCTCTCATCTAAACTTCAAGACTTTGAATGTCCTTTCAAACCAGGAGCTTGTCACGGGCATGCCAAAGTTGTCCTTTGTGAAAGAAAAGCTGTGTGCTTCATGTGAGAAAGGGAAACTCACAAAATCTTCCTTCAAGTCCAAGCAATGCTTCTCCATCACTCAGCCTCTTCAGATGCTTCACATGGATCTGTGTGGACCAGTCAGCACTCCAAGCCTTGGTGGTAGAAGGTACATTCTGGTTATTATTGATGAATTCACTCATTACACTTGGGTATTTTTTCTCAGGTATAAAAGTGACACTACTGAAGAAATCATAAAGTTCATCAAAAAGTCTGAAGTGTTGAATGGGCAGCTGGTAAGATCTGTAAGAAGTGACAACGGAACAGAATTCAAGAACAGTATGTTGGATGACTTTTTCAATGAAAAAGGCATCTCTTAGAACTTCTCTGCCGTCAGAACTCCACAACAGAACGGTGTAGTGGAGAGAAAGAACAGAACGCTATGTGAAGCTGCCCGATCCATGTTGAGTGAATCTCACCTCCCTACCTACTTTTGGGCCGAAGCAATCAACACTGCATGCTTTACCCAAAATAGGTCCATCATTGTGAAAAGACACAATAAGACTCCTTATGAAGTCTTTTATGGTAGAAAACCCAACATTGGTTTTCTTCATGTCTTTGGGTGTGTCTGCTACATTCTCAATGATAGAGAAAACTTGGGAAAATTTGATCCCAAAGCTGATGAAGGAATCTTCGTGGGATATTCTCTCACTTCTAAAGCTTTCAGAGTCTACAACCTCCGAAGGAAGTGCATTGATGAATCCATCCATGTCAAGTTTGATGACCTCAAGATATCATCACTCTCTTGTGATGATGAAGAATTGAACAGATGGATATCCTCCTGTGTTGGTGATGGTCCTCTTCCAACATCATACATTCCCTACACAGTTCCCACTTCTCTCTACCAAAACAATGAACCCTCTACATCTCACAACCCTTCCTCTCATCAAGAGGATGATCCTCAGCCTACCCAACCTCAACATACACTCCAAATCATCCCAGTCTCTCAATCTGACATTCATTCCTCACCTATGCAAGCCGATCTTCCATCCATCTCTCCTCGAAATTTCCCTTCCAACTCTCCTCTACAAATCTCTTACCCTCCTCCTTTACCTCCAGCCCTAAAGTGGACAAAAGATCACCCCATTGATCAAATCATAGGTGATCAACAAGCTGGTGTACAGACTCGAAGAGGTGTTGGTAACATTTGTCTCTATGTGAACTTCCTTTCTCTCATTGAACCAAAGAAAGTTGACGAAGCTCTCGCTGATCCATGTTGGATCACTGCCATGCAAGAAGAACTTTCTCAGTTCGAAAGGAATAAAGTCTGGAGATTGGTTCCTCGTCCTTCCAGAAAAACCATCATAGGAACCAAGTGGGTCTTTCGGAACAAAATGGATGAAGAAGGCACGGTGATTAGAAACAAGGCTCGACTGGTTGCACAAGGCTATAGGCAAGAGGAAGGAATTGACTATGATGAAACATTTGCTCCTGTGGCAAGACTTGAAGCCATTAGAATCTTCCTTGCTCATGCTGCCTACAAGAACTTCAGAGTCTTCCAGATGGATGTCAAGAGTGCCTTTCTGAATGGGGAGCTAGCTGAAGAAGTCTATGTGAAACAGCCCCCTGGCTTTGAAGATCCAGTCCATCCTGACTATGTGTACAGATTGGACAAAGCTCTCTATGGTCTAAAGCAGGCTCCCCGTGCCTGGTATGACACTCTTGCTGACTTTCTCCTGAAGAACAAGTATACAAGAGGTAAAATTGACAACACTTTGTTCATCAAGCAAACCTCAGATAATCTTATCCTTGTTCAAATTTATGTGGACAATATCATTTTTGGTGCCACTGATGAGTCACTGTGTGATGAGTTTGCCTCTCTCATGAAAAGCCAATATGATATGAGTATGATGGGGGAGCTTACCTTTTTCTTAGGACTTCAAGTTAAACAATCTTCAGAAGGAATCTTTATAAATCAAAGTAAATACATTCGTGACCTTCTGAAGAAGTTCCATTTTGAAAACTCCTCCCCCATGAAAACTCCCATGGCACCACCTTTGAAACTCCATGCTGATCCGGATGGTGTATCTGTGGATATCACCAGCTACAGAGGCATGATCGGCTCTCTTCTTTATCTTACTGCAAGTAGACCAGACATTATGTTTGCTACTTGTCTGTGTGCGTGTTACCAAGCCAATCCGAAAGAATCTCACTTGGCTGCGGTTAAACGCATTTTTCGGTATCTGAAAGGTACCATGAATCTGGGTCTTTGGTATCCCAAAGACTCAGGTTTTGATCTAATGGGGTATTCAGATTCTGATTTTGCAGGCTCTAAGATTGATAGGAAAAGCACCACTGGCAGCTGTCAACTCCTTGGTGGCAAGCTTGTTAGTTGGTCTAGCAAGAAGCAAAACTCAATCTCCACCTCTACTGCTGAGGCTGAGTATATAGCTGCTGGAAGTTGCTGTGCTCAAATCCTCTGGATGAAGAACCAACTTAGAGACTACAATCAGCTGTACTCTCACATCCCGATTCTGTGTGACAACTCTAGTGCGATCGCAATCGCAAACAATCCGGTGCTGCACTCTCGTTCCAAGCACATCGACATCCGGTATCATTTCATCCGGGATCACATCTCTAAGGGTGATATCGAGTTACATTTCATCCCTACCGATCTCCAACTGGCGGATCTCTTCACCAAACCTCTTGACGAAGCTCGGTTCAAGTTCCTCATCGGAGAACTCGGTATGTTAAATGCCGATCTTTAATTCAAAAAAAAAAAAAAATGAGAGAAAGAAAAGAAATAAAAAAAAAAATGAGAGAAAGAAAAGAAATAAAAAAAAAATGAGAGAAGGAAAAGAAATCAAAAAAAAAAAAATGAGAGAGAAAAAAAAAAAAAAAAAACAAAAAAAAAATTGAGAAGGAAAAGAAATTAAAAAAAAAAAAAATTGTTTTTTTTTCGGTAACTCTCTCTCTCTACCCTCTCTTCAGTCTCTCTCTCTCTCTACCCTCTCTTCAGTCTCTCTCTCTCTCTAACCTCCCTCACTTTCGGCTCTCTCTCTCCTCTCTCTCTCCCTTGCCACCGAACCCCCCCTTTTTCCCTTCTCTCCCTTCGGCTCCCTCTCTCTCGGCGCCTCTCCTCTCTTCGGCCCTCTCTCCACCGAAGCCACCGAACACCCCCTTGTCCCCTCCTTTTTTTTCGGTCCCTCCTAACCCCTCCTTCGGCTCCCTCTCTCACTACCCCTTATAACCACCACACCCACCGACGACCTTATACCTCCCCCCTCTTTTTCTTTTTCTCTCATTCGGTTTCCCTACCCACCGAACCCAAACCTTCCCTCCTTTCTTTTCTCTTCTTTTCTTTCCCCTTGCACGCCTAACCTACCGAAGCCCCCCCACCCCTTCAGCCTCTAGCCACCGAAGCCACCGAAGCCCTTCCCCGTTTCGGCCCCTTCTTCGGTCTCCCCTCACCCGCCGCACACCAAGCCACCGAACCCCCCCTCCCCACCCCACCGAACCTACCGAACCTACCGAATCCCTCTCTTCCCCACCGAACCTACCGAAATTCCCCCCTCCCCTTCGGTCCTTCCCCTTTTTCGGCCCCCCATCCGACCGAACCCCTCCCTCTCCCTTACTTCCTCTTGTCTTCGGTGCCCCACAAGCCGAACACCTTCTTCGGCTCTTTTATTCCACCTCATACATCCCAAACACCCCCTTATTCCTCCCTTATTCCACCGACTACATCCCACCAACCCCCAACTATTTTTTTTCGGCTTCCATCCTCCCCCCAAACCAACATTCGGCCGACCCCACCCCACCCTCTTTTCCTTTTTGTCTTTTCCTTTTTCTCTTCTTTTCCCCTTTCCCAAGACTTATCATCCATCCCCTCTTTTCTCCTTTTTCTTACACCTCCTACTCCCTCTTCATTCCTTCCAAATCCTTCCATAATCTCTTCCCTATCTTTCCTATTTCCCATATTTTCTCCATATATCCCATCAAATCTTCTCTTTTCTTCCTATCCCTATAATATCCTCCATAATTACCTCCCTTTTTCAAATTCAAATTTACTTCCTTTCCTCTATAAATACTAACCCATTTTCATATTTTTTACCATCCCCAACTTTCCTACTACTTCTCTTCTCTTCTCTCTTCTTTTTCTCATGGCATCTTCCACCTCTCCTTCCTCCAAGGCTCCCAAGAAGAATATGCCCCCTACTCCTCCCACTTCTCTTACGGATCTCGTCTTCAATCCATGCAACCATGTTGCACGATTGGAGTGTGATCCCACTCATAAGGAATTTAATCCTATTTCTTCCTTTCTTCAAAAATCACCTCTTCGGTTTGCGTTGACAAAAAACCCGCCAAAAATGAGCAAAATGCTCATTGGGAATTTTTGGCTCACATGCGTTTACGATGCAACAACCAACAAAGTCTCCGCTTCCATTCTTTCGGAACTGATGTCTCCGGACATCACCTTCGGTGTCGAAGACGTTAGGCGGGCCCTTGCTCTTCCATCCTACGATTGTTATGACGCATTTCCTCTTGGCACAGAACATGATGAGGTGGTTGCGGCCTTGAACTATATTCATGGGGAAAATGATCGGGGTCGTGGCACACTTCTCCGCCGGCATATGGGAGGTATCTGGAACTTCTTTTTCTCTCATATTATTTTCTACCTGAGTAAGAAGACTGGTGGACATGATCAATGTCCATCCTACCTTACTCAACTAGCCCATGCTATCATGTTCCAGCGTAAAATCGATTACGCTCAGTATTTTTTTCACGAGTTGATCTCTGTCATTACACCGCCTAAGCGACCGCATGTTGCTTACCCGCGGTTCATTTGGCTTATAATCAACAACTTACTTGCTGATGCAATTGAGGCGGACCATCGGGTCATCTACGACTATCATGCCCCGCTTGTGACAAGACCTCTTCTCAAACGGGGTCCCTTGGCGACTGATAATCCTCTCTTTCCAGGTATGGTCTCCTTCATCAACTCTCCCGATCTACAGTGGGGAGATGCCAAGGACACTCCGGTGTCCAAAGATCCCTCCTCTGTAGTGGACCCCTCTTCCCTCTCCCTAGTGACGCCTGCTAGCACTCACTCCTCACAGGCTACAGGCCCCGCCGCACTTGCCCAAATGACCATACCACCGAAAGGTCCTTCGGTGGTTACCCAGGTCACCCCCCACACCTCAAAGCGGCGACACTCTACCTCTTCCCCTCCCTCGTTTCCCAAAAGAAAGAGGAAGGTTTCTAGGGCCAACCCACATACTCCAGCCACCGATTCTTCAAAATCGGCCGGTGTTGAAATTGTCCCATCCGGGCCCGGGGAATCTGCTACACCTACTGCCACCTCCTCTGTATCCTCTCCAAAGGATGCATGTGAGACTTTTGGGGACCCTCACCTTCCCTCTTCCCCCTCCTCCTTAGGGGATGAGGATGACTTGGTCTTCTCCCCGGACCAAGGCTCTAACTTCTCACTGCACGACCTATCACCCGACCATTTCATGGTCGACACTTTTGCACGACCCGGTGAGACTCTGGTCTTACCCAAGGCCAGTGTTGAGGGTATTTCACGGTATTTATCTTACTTGCACCAGGGTCAAGACAAGGTGACAACTCAAGCAGGCCCTTCTACCTCCGCCTACCGCTCTCCTCCACATTCTCTAGAGAGCTCTTCTTCTCCTATGGCTACCTCCGCTGACGGTAGCTCCTCCGATGACTTATCTTCATCACCACGATCACCTGCTACCGATGCTCTCCTCCAGAGCAATGCATACTACGAAGAACCATCTCAGATTCTTCCTCTTCCTCATCATCCACCGACGCCTTCACGGTGTTAGGCATCAGCTGCGGCAGCGCGAGACACTCCTCCTGCTCCTGTCATTCCCCCAGAAATCCTAGCAGATATTCAGAAAGCCAACAAACAACATCGTCTTATTGGTGCTCAGTTTCGTGAACATCAGAACGTTCTGGGCTCTCTCGTGAAGGTCACTTGCGACAAGTTGTTATCTCTTGAGACCTCAGTCGCTGCTCTTCAAGCAGCCTCTGGCTCTCGTGATGAGGAGGTTCGGCGTCTTCAGGAAGATTCGAAGGCTCACAGTGCCATTTCTACTCAAATTCTTTAGTCTCTTCTGTCTCTTCATCAGCGGTTGGATTCTTTTTTGGTTACTCCCCCGACTGCCGCTGAGGGGGAGAAACAGCTGGTGGTTCAAGTCTCTTCAGACAGCGGCCGTCAGGGTCCCACTTCTGTTGTTTCTACTGATGCTCCAACTGAGGGGGAGCTACTTCCAGGACAAGGGATAGACAAAGGAAAGAAAAAGCTATCTGCTGATGAAGAGGCCGTGCTTTCCCAACAACAAAAGGCTTCTACTCTAAAAGCCTTTGTTTGTGAAGCTGATCGGCTAAAACTTCAACCTCCTCCTAAAGTTGACATCCAGCAGGTAGCTGAGCTTGATTCTGATGACATTCTATGGTACCGAAAATCTTTGATGGAACGAAAGTTGAAATATAAAATTGTTGAAGTAAAGTTTGGCACCTCCAAACGATCAGAGATAGATATCAGAATTGTCATCCGCAGAGAAGACGACTCTCAGCAGGCTACCAGATTCTGCGACTTGGACGACTACGGACTTTCTGAATGGTATGAAATTTCTGAACTTTTATCCAAGTCCCTTAGTCGACACAAGCCTTCGGTCAAAAGGTCTTTGAACAATCTTCTAGAGAAAATGAAGAACATTGGCAAGAAGTACAAGCATTCTCATGATGAAGAAGTCCAAGTTGAGGTTCTAAAGCAGATGTGTCTCTCCTCCCCTCCACAAATCTCTCATTCTGACAAACAACACATCTTCAAGGATCTCGCTGCCAAAGGAATGACTCCCAACACTCAAAATCTGAATCTGAAGATACCAGGTGGTCCGTCCTTGGGTCCAGGCACTGTGACAGGGCGTCCATACAAAGGAGTCTATTTCCTGGATGAGACGGAAACTAAGAGATTCTTCAGACATGAAGAAATATCTATTGCTCACACCGAGTTTCTGGTAGCCATTCTCTCTCTTATCCCTGTTAATTCTCAAGCTGCATTTCTTCGACATGACATTATGGGTGAACTTCATAAAAGACAGAAGAAGGAATGAAGCAATGCTCTATCTTACCTATGTACTTGTAATCTTTGCTTTGTTAAGTCATATTTAATACAAGTGCACTTCTTTTATTTAGTTTGTACATATATACTTCATTCTTTTATTCTTTTGTAAATGTCGGATATACTTATAAATCCTTATACAAAAAAAAAAAAAATCTATGTGAAAAGAACCCAAAAAGAATAAATATGGGTCAAAATGAATTTATTCAGTACACTCTTTGTTCTATTCTTTAGTATGGATGTCATCCTCAAATAGGGGGAGATTGTTGGGTCATCTGAAGATTTGAAGATGACCTCCCGATCTTCCATTTTATATCATCATTCTTAGAATATTTTGAGGTTCTTTTAGCAGCTTGGTTTCTATACAAATGTTCGGTGAAGTCGAAGATCAACCGAAGAAGACAAAGAAGGAGAATATCTTTCAAAGCGGATTGAAGATAGACTCCTCAGCCTAAAGCCAAGTATGCCCACTTGATCAACACCATTGGCCAGGATGGTGCCGATCTCAGTCTTCAGGAGCCGAAGACCTCTTCGGCCGAAGACGTCTTCGGAAGCGGAAGATTTCTCAATCTTCAGAAGCCGAAGACTTCTTAGTCTTAGGAGCCGAAGACTTCTCAGTCTTAAGAGCCGAAGACCTCTCAGTCTTCAGGAGCCCGAAGATCTCTTCGGTAACCAATGATCTCTCCTTAGAGTATGAAGGTGTTCTCACATCTTCAGGAGCCGAAGATCTTTCAAGTCTTCGGCAGTCTATGCTTAAGGATTTCTTTCAAACACATTGTACTTTATGACAAAGTATATTGTGATATCTTGCATTGAAGTGGACCTCATCTGGAGATAAGATAAAGTAAGTTTTGTCTACTACACCATTTTAAGGAAAGGTCTCTACCATCCTTCTGCAGGTCAACACTTCAAGCCAAAACACCTCAAGACAAAAGGTACATCCTGTACCTTGCTGAAGACCTGTGTCCATCCTTTGCTCAACAGGTGTCCCATGCATTTAATGCATGAGGCACTATAAATATGAAGGATGGTTCAACATGCAACATCACCAGCTCTTAAGCATTCAAACTCTCTAAGTGCACTGGCATTCTCTCTCTAAGAAGTTCTTATTGTTTTCTAAGTGTTTTACAATTGTTCTTCATTTCTCTTTGTGTAAGATTGTTTGAATAGATTTCATCTATTCTCTTCCGCAACAATCAAAAGTTTTCTATGTGTAATTCTTGATTTCAAATCAATAAGAATTAAATTAAGTGAAAAACTGTGTGTATTGTATTCAACCCCCCCTTCTACAATACTTCTTTTATTTACTTACTGCTATTTGGGACCAACAACGCTCAATAACTATAGAAAGAACTTGGATAGCTACGACTGAATTCAAGATTATTCAGATAGCTACGATCGAATTCAAGACACTCAATTACTAGAGAAAGAACTTCCCAACGTCAGTAAGAAAATAGTTGACGTGGAAGGAATCACATACTTCGGGAGTCCAACATTAACGTCGGATGGCCAAACCCTAGGCCCGAAGGCGTTTATTTACAGTTAAACCACAATAGAATATAAACAATGATAAGTTGATGGTTTTTTAGAATATTTTTTTTCTTTTTCTTTTTTAAATATTGTATAATTTCTAAAATATTTTATACGAGTTTTGGAAGGTTCATGTATGTTATTGATATTTATAATTAATAAATAAAATCTTACTTGATTGGAGTATAAAATATTTTATATCTGTATATACTAGTAATATGTTTAATTATTATATTTATACAATAAAGAACAAGTTACAAAGTTTTTTTTAATAAAAAATGAGTTTTGAGAAAGTTATAAATTTCGAAATTATATGCTAAGATGTTTTTTAATTTCTAACGGGAAAATTAAATTTATTGGATCTAAATAAATATTCATGTTAAGAAAAGGTTATAAGTTAGAGGAAAATGAAGTGATCATAACTAGGGATGCTCAAAAAATATACCAACCCAGTCAATTCAATCCAAAATCCTCCCAAAAAAACTCAACCCGAGATAACTTGAAACATAGTTTATATAAAATTAGGCCAAACCACATCTATTTGGTTGAGAATTGGGTTAGGGTAATTTGAACTTAACTTAACCCGATGAACCTGATGCCTTTTTACCCTATGGATCTAATATGTTTGTTAAGTACTTATTAATATATGTACATTAGACGTTAAACCATCCCGTATACCTATATTCAAAATTATATTACAATTTCAACCATAATTTTACTTTTCTTATTTGCATGAACTTTCAACTTTTTTTTTAGTTTGTTATTCTTTTTTATATGTTCCCATTTTGATTTTTCTTCGTTTAAACACAAACATTTAGCTAGATTGTAAAACGATATACCAAAGTTTCAGTTAGATCAACCCGCCTAACTCAATCCAACCCGCACGGTTTGGTTTGGGTTGGGTTGAGATTTTTCAAACTGCATATATTGAGTTAGGTTGTTCAAATGTCTTCAACCCAACCAAACCAACCCATGTGCAACCCTAATCATAACTAATTAGCCTAATCGATTATTCGACTAGTTTATTAGTTACAATCGACTATGTTTTTTTTCAAGTAACAATCTTGTAACCAGGACCAGGACCAGGACCAGGACCAGGACCAGGACCAGGACCAGGACCAGGACCAGGACCAGGACCAGGACCAGGACCAGGACCAGGACCAGGACCAGGACCAGGACCAGGACCAGGACCAGGACCAGGAAATCTACAAATAGCAACTAAATTAAAATTTTCTAAATACACCAATAAATGATTCATCTACGAACATAATGAAAGATTTAACCTCAATTACACACATACATTCTATATATACAATCTATAATAAGGACGAGTGCTACTAAAACCCAATGCTAGTCACTATCTCCAAACCACAGATGACTTCACCAACCACTTACACTGGCACAAAGCTAAGACTCAACCCGTCATAGCTGCTAGAACCAAACCCCCAACTGGTACCTGATGCACATGCCGACAAATAAAAAGGTTAGGCTTAACGCCTAGTGAGTTCAGGAGTTTTACATGAGAAAATATAACATTAAAAGAATGGATCTCGTTTGGAATCATGACCGTTTGGAATCATGACCGTTCAATTGAATCACTTAAAGACTATCTCCCAGGAATTACTTCAAGCGGCGGAGGTCCTAGCGCCTACTCCCCCGACAGCACTAACAGACTCAACCCTCCTAGCGATCGCTTGTAAAGTTTCCGATCATAAAACATGGGTACCGGAGTTCAACCCCGCAATACCCAATTGACCATCCAAAACAGAGTGACTTACATGCCTATGGATCCAATGCAACACAGTCTAACCTTGCCGGGTTACACACGAATGACCAAAGCACTCGAGCCCGTAACCAACCTCAATACGCAACACAACGCATTAGTACGTACGTCATAACTGGACTCTACATTGAACCATATAAAACTGAACAAGTGTCCTCAAAACTCCATTAAAACGACATCGAGCCAAAATGCTCAAAACCTCTTTTTGACCAATGATTACGTTTTACAAATACTAAACGCACTCGACCCATACCATGAAATCACACGCTCCAAAATACTTGAATAGAATCAAACACAGTTTAAGTCGGAACAAAAGGTTTTCCAAATAGATTTATACTCTTAATCCTTTCAAAGCGTCCCTAATACCAAATTAAACTTTTTACCCAAACAAACACTAAAAATGCCTTTTTACCAAATAATCTCATTTATGCAATAAATTACCAAACACACCCATTTATGACTTGTTTATCAAAATGCCCAACAATCACAAGAATGTGTGCTACAAAAGTTTATAAAGGCAAACACTTTCAAAATAACCAAACTGATCATTAGTTAACAATTTCATGTAGGATGCAAAGCACTTTAAAATAACCATTTTGTAAGTACACCGTTTTCACAAATCAACTTGAACTCACCTCGCTAGGTTAAGTTAAACCTAGGTATCAATCCCCAACCATTGGCCTCCAAAAGCATAGATCCCACCCAAAGCTTTCCGAAGACATCCATTCCAACTCTTCAACTCAAGCTTCCAAAACCTAGATCCACACATTTTCAACCGTAAATAACCATAACCAAACACATAGAAACATTCCCCAAACACTTAATCATCAACATCTCTATTTTGGGCCAAAACCCTAATTTTGACCTAAGACTCCCAAAATCTTCCAAACCGAAATTAGAGAAATCAACACTAGGAAACCATCAATGGAGCATTTATAACTTACATTAAGGTTTAGAAATGAAAGGAATACACTTACCACTTAGGTTTTGGTGAAAACCTAGAAAACCCAAAAATCCCTAGGGTTGGAGATGAGAACTTGATCTTCCATCAAAAGGTGAAACCACTAGCATGAGGTAGGGAAGAAACACTATAATCTTCATGGAAAAGCCTCCAAAATCGATTAGGGTTTGAGTGGGTAGAAAGGGAAATGTTTTGGGAGAGAAAAAGAAGATATTAGAAATGAAAAAGTGAGAGAAATGGCTGAAATCGCAACATTTAACCCACTGGTACACGTAGGCTATAGTGCCAATGGCACAATCGCTAGCACAATCGCCAGATATGTACCGCGGGGTTCTCAGCTTTGGCGATAGTGCCAGGCTATTGTGCCCTCTGGCACGATTACTGGCATAGTCGCCCGGGTGCCCCCAAACTCCAAAAATTCGACTTTTTCAACGCCAAGACTCCCGATACTCCGAGGGACTTTAAACAATGCATTCCCCAACAAAAACTCCCACTGTTTACAAGTCACAGAAACGTCCGGGTGATGTTTACTTACCGAAAAATACGGGTGTTACACCCAATCACCATAACCATGCTTGGAGTGGTTAACCCCATCTCTAGTTAACTTGATATGATAATATTTTTGTGTTATAATATGGAGTTGGGTTCCGGTGAGAAGTTGAGTTAACGTGAGAAACATGATAAATGATTATCATCCGTTGGACGTACATTAGGATGAGATGCACGAAAATAAGATGCACCGATATTCACCGGATCAATTCCCTTATGAAGCGTGATTCATGGGTGAGTTTGAGATTACAAGGGATCAAGGGTTCATATCCACTTCTCACATTTTTCATGTTAGCTTAACTTCTCACACGATCCTTCGCCTATAATATGCACCTATAAGTCTAACAATCTTGTTAATATTTTGTTACTTATAGGTTCCAAAATCTTATCCCACCTTAGATTGGTTGAATCATATAAGATCTATCAATTTTAGGGTGTTACACCCTGATTTCACCTAAATGAGTTGGTTTAAGATATGATCCTAAAATCTTAATAACATTTTATTATTTTTGGTTATCATACATGGACGGACCTAGTGGCTTAGATATGGTGGCAGGTGCCACTGTATGATTTCTTCGACGAAGGGTAAAAATTTTAGGTTCGTTAAAAGTGCAACCATATTGTTTTGGAAGGTGCTACCGTATTATTATGGAAGCTTCGAGAAGGTGCAACTGTGTCTCGTAATCAACCAAAAAAAACAAAAACAAAAACTCTTGAAATCAACCAAAAAAGCCGAAAAAAATCCTCGAAATCGGTAAAAAAACTTAAAAATCTGTCGAAATCAAGCAAAAACCATTTAAAAATCCCTCGAAATGGTGGAATTAGGCTAAAATACATCAGACAATATTGAACGTCGGTAAAAAGATGAAGACACGTCGATAAAAACGTGCTTTATGTAATTTTTTTTCTATATTATATGATGCCACCATATGAAAAAATTTCTGGGTCCATCCCTGTTATCATATCCATATCCATGAATTGGCTAATCTAATCATTAGCAATTAGCATGTGGTTTGGTGCGCCATTTATGGAAATAATTTGCTACATAGTCTCTATGTCAACACCACGTTCATTTGTTTATATTCCTCTTTGGAAATAAATATAATTTTTTTTCTATTAATAAAATTTTCATCAGGCATAATTATTTATTTTCCGTCATAAGTTATAACTTATCATACAATTTTGATCATCATATAAAGTAAAGGGAGTCTCAAAATCATGTCTTATTTTTTTTTTGAACGGCAAGTTAACGCACACACATGTTCCCGGGGTATCCGAGCTCCCACTTAAGGGTACCACCCGACTAATCCCTGTCGACCATGGCCCGACTCAATTAAGGGTACCACTAAGTGGCAAACTCATGATCTGGATATCGCCACATGCTCTCCACGGGGTTCGAACCCGGATAGTCAGGGATACCATCTACTGACCCCCCAAGGATGTTACCTTACCACTGGTCTAGACATGTTTTGATAAAATCATGTCTTATTGTACGTTCTCGTCTCACATACATAATATGTTTAAACTAAGATATGATTAAAAAGCAAAAATTAATGTAATTAAATCATAATTAATTTGTTGATAGGAGTAGAAAAATCTTACCCCACGACTTTGATTGGTCACCAACCTTTGTCCATTGGGTTGGTTGTTTGTCTTCTTAGCTTGTTTTGATTCTTCAATTTTCAAATTGTGTAATTAATAAATTGTATATAATTTGTTTTAAGATATGCTTTTTAAATAATCCATGTAAACACTACACCAATTTTAAATTATTGGTGTTGTTCTTTTCCTTGTGATTAATGTACATTATCTTTGCTTTTAAAAATATTAGTTTTAATGGTTAATTCGTCGTTTTATTACAAAGAGCAAGTTACATCATTTTACAATTTAAACAATTGTCCGCACCTTGATTAATATAGAAAGCACATAAACTCGGTGACAAAATTGCAAGAAATATTTAAGTATAATATTTGAACTCTAGTTTAGCATAGATAATTTTACAACAAATAAAAAAGTATTATAACATGAATCTTATCTATCGTCAAAATTATAATATGTAACAAGCTCTAATATAATTTCGTCATTTGTTTAATTAAAAACAGTCATTGACAAATCAATAGCCCTTATAAAAACTCTTCATCTTCTTCAACCTGGTTCATACCATGGCCAAGGGGAAGGGGAACATCTTGTGGTGGTTGCGACTTTGGATGCAGAAAACTATTTTTTGGGAAAGGGTATCCTGGGCCTTTGGCCCAGATTAATCCCTTGGCAAAGAAACCGACTGTGAAAACATGCAACCCTGAGGTTAAACCCAGTGGCCACAAAGTTGCGAATGCAGGGAATCGAACCCGGGTTGAGCGCTATGAACTTCCCAGGTGATTACCGCTATACCACGAGCCTTGTGGTTTGGATGCAAAAAACTTAGATAAGTGAAAATACGGTTTTGATAACCGCTACACCAATTCAGACATCTACTTCTGAAACTATAAAGAAATCAATAACAAATGCAACATACTCATTGAATAATAGCAACGACAGAAAGGCTTTTACATCGAAGAACAAAAATAAAGAAACCGAATTAATAACTAACGATAGATCTCAAGGAAAGAAAACCAAGAAACTAAATTGATAGCAGAAAAATACATGTTTTTTCTTTTAACAATAAAAAACAACGTAATTATATTGTAGATTTGCACATGATCTAATTTAAGAGGGCTTTTTGAAGCCCAATCAAATTGAGAGACGATTTTGATTAATTAAAATAAGTATATAATTAGTAAGTAACATTTTTAGTCCCTATGGTTTGTTAACAATTGAGGTTTTTGTCTTAATAATTTACAATTTATTGTTATTTTCGTTTTAGGGGCTAACTTTTAACTTTAAGTATGGGATTAAAATAGCAATAACCTTAAATCATATAGTGATATAAACGAAAACAACAATAAATTTAAAATTATAAGGATGATACAATAAATTGTATACCATGCGGATAAAAATCATGATTTTAAAATCATAGAGATTAAAACAATAATTTTCAATAAAGCACACAAGTAATCGACTCTTATAATAGACAAAAGATGCCAATATTCATAGTATCTTCTTTATGAATATGCACATAAAAGGTAACATGTTTATAATTATCATTATTATTTTATATTATTTGTTTTATTGTTTTGTTAAAATAAATAATTCATTTACATAAGAAGAATAGTATTAAATTTTAGCAAAAATATTCTTTTTAATGCTTGGCAAAAACATAAAAAATACCCCAAAACCATTTTGCAAATATTGGCCAATGTCCACCAGAATGATTCTTTTGAAATATGTGTATGAAAATCTACACTAAACGTATGGAAAACATATTATGTATGAACACATTTTTATTTTCTTATAAATACTTTCTTTTTCACATAATAAAATATAAGAATAATGAGTTTGATGATATTGTTTTGTAGATTTATTCTTTTATTTTTATATTCAGTTATAAGGTGATATAACATGAACGGGCACTATTACTGACTAAAATACTTTATTCTGTCGATTATAGGTGTGGACATAGGTTGGTTTGTCGGGATAGAGATCATTTGAATAACTCAACAAAACTATTTAGACCTAAGTCAAAATACTTTTAGTTGTAAAGTGATCTAACTTTGATCAGCACCGTGTCAACTTAAATTTTTTCTTTGTTTCTTGTATGGATATATGGGTTGGGTTGGGTTGGGTTGGTCGTCCGGTTGAGGACATTTGATAACCCCATCCAACTATTTTGTCCTAGAATATCTTAACATGTTCAAAAGTTTTATAATGTTTAACCCAATCCAACCAGTCGATTTGAGTTGAGTAGGTCGTGTTTAACATAATTTTAAGGAAATAGTTACATTAAAATTTAAAACCTAAAAAAATTGGTGGTTAATCACTTTAAGGGAGGGATGATTTGAATTTTGTACTTAGTTATTCTGAGTTAAATATAACCCAAACATAATCCAACTACATAAGGCTGGTTTCTATATGGTGTCATTTAAGTTGTTTTACAATTTCTTTGTGGTTTTTATATGGTGTTAGAAACGTGATCTTCCTCTCACTTACATTTTTTTCTCCAAAAAGTCGGTATCTTTAAATAACAGTTACTCTAAGACTTGAAGTAGAGGTTATATCTATATATGTCTCACTTTTTCCAAACTTCACCTCCGAGTGGATATACTAAGTTGGTTTGGTTTGGTTCCTAACCCAACCTGACTATCTCAGCTTGCAGATTTAAGCATCGAGGCTTCAAATCAATCATTGTTGAATTATTCTGCTTATTTTTTGGGTTGAATTAGGTTATCAAATTTATGTGTGCCCTTTGGTTCGTAGAATTGAATCTAGTGGAATTCGAATACATCAAATAAAGTGGAATTTAAAGGAATTAGATTGAAGTTCAATTAAGTTTGACTACAAGTTTGGTTGACGGGAATAGAAATTGTATCTTTGAAAGAAATTGGAATTTGTATGTTTGGTTGAAAGCATATAGTTTTAGAATTTGAATGAAATAATAATAAATGGCCGAAATACCCTTTATAACATTTGCATACTTTATTGCTTAAATTATAAATACTATATAATAATAATAAACTAATAATATTAATTGGTTGTACGGTTGGCGGAGGTGACAATAGCGAAGGTGGCAATGTGGCGATGGCGGCAGTGACGATGACAACGACGCATCATTGTTTTCAATAAAGAAATGATAATAAAATGATGAATTAAATAAAATATTAACGTATTACAACAGAGGTGTTTGGTTGGAGGTATTGAGGGGTCAGAAATGAGAATGATAATGAAAAATGTTGTTTGGTTTGACATGATATAATGGTCCCATTAGCCCAAACCCATTAATTTTCATAACCAACTAAATTGGGGGGGGGGGGGGGATGAAAATCTTATTCCTGCTCAACCACCTTTTTCCCATACGCCATTCATCTCTCGATGTTGAATGAAACATATTTTTATTTTCATGTTGTACATCACATATTTGTATTAAAAATATTATATAATTTTTTTTATTGATTATATTGGTTTAACCAAGCAACATCAATGCAATGCTCATTCCTATTCCCATTCTACTTCATTCCCATTTTCATTCCCATTTTCATTTTCATTCTCATTCCTTAAAATGAACCAAACGGTGTTTTTTATTTAGCATAAATGTATAGTTACAACGATTTCAAAACTTTTAAATTTCGTTTATCTGGCATTCAAATCCAATTGAGAACAACTGGTCAAGATAGATGTAATGACCATAACTCTTCTCTTTTCTTTTTAGTAAATGGAAGTAAGTTGAAAAAGGAAAGGTTGGGGGGGGGGGGTCTTTTTAGCAAATAGTTCAAACTTGCATTTAGGGTAAAAACCCTAAATACCTCATACCTCTTTGTTGGGAGTTGGTGTGTGAAAGGAGAAGATGGAAGAAATAGAAGAAATCAGATTGAGATTTCAATCTTTGGGAGAGAGAAGAAGGAAGCAAGGCATTGAAGGATTTCTTCTTAAGAGATAACACCGCCTAACCCTACTCTATTGTTCAAGAATTAGAAGCTTTATTGAAGATTCTAGTGATTTTGTTCATGTTCTGGGAAGTTGTTGAAGTTATAATAGTTTTGGGAAAATCTTATGGCTAAATAGATTGGACCTTTGCATTTTGGAGAATGGTTAGGGTTACTTTGTCAGTCGATTAGGGAAAAGGGGAACGTTGGCGATTTTGATCCTTTGAGCCGAAACACAACAGTGGAGTTTATTGGGAAAAGAGGATCGTTTGGTTCGGGAACCGGGAATATTTCCCCGGAATATCGTTCCTTCCAGCTAAACCTGGCATGTCCGGGAATCGTCTAAACCCGACATGGACCGAGAACTTCCTAAACCCGACATAGGCTGGAAGCTTGCTCAAACCCGACAATAACCGGGAGATGCCCAACCCGACATGAGCCAAGAGTCACCTACCCTGCATGAGTCGGGAGCTACCAAACCAGCAGGACCGGGACCACGGCCAAAACCCAAATGGGTCGGCACCAAGATTAAATCCGAAAGGGGGAGGCCAAGAGTTGTGGGTCAAACCCGGTAGGGCCAAGGACCCAGGACCAACCCGAGATGGGACATGTTTGGGTAAGTAGGAGAGTCGGGAAGTTCTGTCCGGGATTTAAAGAGAGGTCTAACCGGGGTTTGATTATGTTTAAACCAAATTGTAGGTGTTCAATCTTTTCTGATGTAAGTTCGGTAAGAGTAACGAGTTTCTAACAAATAGGTGAGTTCCCTTAATCCTTTCCCCACATTTTTACGGAAATTGATTCTTAAAGTTTTGTGTACGTGAAAGTTGGTATTACGTTGTTGGTTTGTGAAGATTTGAATTCATAATCACGTTAAATTATGATGAAGGATTTGTCTTTGTACTCATGATTATGATATTAGCGTTTTGTGAATTTGTGATTGTTTGAGGAGTCGGGTTACATAGTGGAATCGAGTAACTCGGATTATGGATAGGTCATGAGGAATTGGTTGAGCCATGTGCCTTGAATATGTTTCTCGCGCACACGGACGTGGCATCTTGTAACACCCGTGATTAGGTACGTCCCTAATCTGGCCTTTTTCCTTGTTATTAAATTAAGTATCAAGATCGGGAGTCTTCGGGTCGAAAACGGAAGAAAATCAGGTTTCGGTACACCCGGGGCGATTGTACCCGCGATTGTGACAGAGATCACTCTCGCGAGGCACAACCGCGAAGAATGTACCGCGAAGGGGTTAAGGGGCGCGACAATGCCTACCGAGAATGACATGTGTCACTCTCGCAGGGCAAAGTCGCCGAGGGTGTACCGAATGGTACTGAGTTCGACCATGTCATTCTTGCATGGCACTATCGCTGTCAGGGGACAACCCATTTAATGCAGTGAATCGACCTCTTTTCCTCACTTTTCTCATCTTGGCTTTGTTGGGACCAATTTTGGGGAGAACTAGGGTAAGTTTCTCTCTTTCTATCTCTCTCTCTCTTCATTCATTATCTTTGGGAGAAATCAAATCGTGATTATTATGTCGGTTGGTGTAGGATTGTTTGCGATTATTAAGGGTTCTTAAAGGTTCCAAGCTTCAAGCTCACCTACTGCCTTCTCTTCTACATTCATTACCTAGAGTTTCCATAACTCTTTCAAGGTGAGTTATTAACCATGTTTATGTTTGTGTATTTACTTAGGACTATGTGTTGCAACACCTCTTCATGACTTTACATTATAAATCGGGTTTTTGGTGGTATATGACCTAAATATGAAATTTGGAATATTAGGGGTTTTATAACCTAAATAAGAACATGGAAAAATGATGTTTAAACTAAGATGTATGAATTTCTAAACCTTCTAACCATTTGACAAACAACCCTTGTCCCATGGGAATTTGGTGAACCCAATGAAAAACTAGGGTTTGGTGGGAAATGTTATTATCGAGTTAAGTAATTACCATCTTGACCTTGGAAAGGGAATATATGGAGTTATTGTCGGTGAAATAAGTTGATAATGTCATTTCCATGATGGGAACCAAGGTTTCCACTTTGGTAATTCTTGTATATGTGATTTATTTACATACATCATTAAGTAACGAATGTACTAGAATGTAATGGGTATTTGGTCTTAGTGCAATGGATCCATAGGCACGGTGTTCCTATGTCCCGCTTTGGGACATTTTGTTCACCACTTTGGCACGGAATAGGCATCGGGTTCCATGGTAAGTAAGGTGTGGATCTATACGGTCGGGCAGCGTCCCAAGGGCAGTAAGGTGTAATTCCATTGTGCATGAGTTCTCTTGGTTTGGAACTCTTAAGAATAGACCTGGGGTGGTTGACTTGATGTTTTCGAGCAATAGACTTGGAGTAGTTGAGCTCGCTATGTGATTAGAATTATTGGTAACATATAATGATCACTAATGGTTTATTTGATTTGTTTTGATTTAGCTCACGACTAGATCGGCTGTATGACTTCAAACGGGTTTATCATTTATTTATTATTCTGCTTAATTGTTATCGCTATGCTTTAGCCTAACGCTTGTTCTTTGGTGGTCATGTATGGCAGGTCATTCTAGCGGTGGGGCTCGTCGGGATTGAGAGGACGCCCTTGGGGTCAAGAGCGGTCTTTTTGAAGATATAGTTACCAATACATTGAAGTATAGAGATTGCCCATTTTGGAAGAATAGCGACACCCAACCTTAATCTTACTTGACCAAGTTAGATTATTAGGTTGTCGAATTGGATTCTTTATTTGATTTGGGATTGTAATTGTCATACTTTGTTCCCCGTGTTGGGTTGACATACCCTTGGTTTAGATTGTCATATCCGTAATATACAGGTTGTTTGTGTGTGTCCCTAAAATCAAGATTCTAATTGCAAATACACAAACAAACAAGATGATTAAAACTACCTGTTTGATTCAATTCTCAAATCAAAGTTTTTACAACTTTCTCTCTCTAGATGACTCTTTCTCTCTCTAGAATTCTCTTTCTATCTAAACTCAAACCCTTAACCATCTATCTATTAAACAGCAAATGAAAGCTATTTATACCCACTACTAAAACAAGGAAACTAAACAAAAACAACATGTTGACTTTAACTTTATTACAAAATGACTTTGACTTTTAATGAGAGTTGACTTTCCAGCTTTGACTTCTTGTACTTTGACCTTCAGTCTCCATGATCTTGTATTCAACAGATTTATGCTCTAACAATCCCCCCCTTTGGATTCAAGATCATCTTTGAACAATTTAGCAGTTCAATCTCCCCCTTTAGTTGCATTGAAGAATTTTAAATATCCCCTTTAAACTCAATCTGAGTACAATCTTCCTCTTTTGGTTGATCTTTAACTTTAATCTCCCCAAAGTCTATCTTCAAGAAATACCAACAATCTCTCCCAAAGATGATAGAAACAGTATTAAAAAAAGCTCTCCAGAATTAACACAAGACTCTTTCAGACATCGGAAAGAAATTATCTTCAGATTTAGCTCGACTTGATTCAACAAATAATCTCTTTGAAATTTCTGATCCGGACATTTCTGTAAATCATCTCCCCCTTTTTGATGAATAGAGCATCTTGGTTCATCAAAACTTTCTCATCAAGAAATGTCATTGTTTGTTCCGACCACTGATCTTTCACGAGCCTCTGATTCTTTGCCAATTCGAACAATGTATTTATCTAGATCTTTTCAAAAATCCAGAAAAAATAGGAATGTAACACCTGAATCAACAAATGAATCAGTTAAAATGCCTGTCAGTAACACGAAGTTACTGTGTGTAACGGATACACATAAGAAAGGAGTTTTTTGATGTTCACTCCCCCAGGGCTTCCATCCAATCATCGAAACACCACAAAGGCAATTTCTATGAATGTTATGACAAGAAAACAAATTCCTTGTGTGTTTGTGCATGTGATAGAAAGAATTAAGCATATGATGATTGCTTGACATTGTGTAAACCACTGAGACAACAGTAGATAAACACAGACTCAATGTGTATGATTGAAGTGCGAAGGTGGGGCAGACTTCCTTCTTTTTCAATATCCAGATTTTCGAAATGAAAATCAGATAGATTATGTGTTGCGTTCCCAGAAAATATGAAACATTTCCTTTTTGAGAAGAAAATGAGTGGTTGGTGGGGTTTGTAACAAGAGTTGGCATGAGCTAGTTGCCTGTTTCAATAACGTTCACGAAGAAGTGTGAAACATTAGTAATGTAGCTGCCCGACTCAGAAAGTAGTTGGTGCAGAGTTTGATATTCTTTTACTCTGATCTCACACCCTCTTTCTTTTAATCATGTAAGCTCACATCTAACCAAACTCTCTTTTCCATTTTACCTCAACGCACAACGCACAACCCACACTCATTTCTTTTCGACTCCTCACACTCAATCACTATGGATTAACTTCTTGGGTAGAAAACACTGGTAATCGTGAATCCATAGAAGTTCATTTAAGTCGTAGCACAAAGAACCCATATTCCTATGAAGCAAATGTTGCTCAATATGGTTTAACTTGAACAGTTAAAGCGCAAATACAAATCAGATGTCTGTATGCTCAGAATATAATCATGAAGATATGAGCATTTTGAAACATTGAAGATATTTCAAACAAGTAAATTGAATGAATAAATAAGAATACAAAATACTTGTTTGAAAATCTGACATTGTATGGAAATGATCAGAAATGAAATAATATATCAATCAAGGCTTATGGTCAATAATAATGGATATGTGTCTATACGAACCAAGATATAGACATTCTTGAAATGAAGTTCAGAAATGAAATCACGCTCAATATTCTTTGAAGTACAAGCGAGGTGTCTTACCATTAAAAAATTTGGTTACAATTTAGAGACATGGTAAGAATAATTTGAACAAAAAAAATCAAACCAGTGTGTGTGAATACTTGAAAGTATATAAAAAAGACAATACACAAGTATTTATCTTTGGAAACACACGGTTTGTTAATCGTTGAAGCACAAGTAAAATGAAAACATTTAAAATCACACTTCCAATTCATGAAATCTGTTTAAGAATCGGGAAGTGGTTTGAACATTTTAAGAACATGTTTTCTATGATTGAAAGTTGTACTTCTTTCAACCATATATGATATTAAGATAAGAATTTAACCTTTTTCGCTTTGTCTTAAATCTCATGAAGTCAAGCTTTAAGTCATAAAGATATGATCTTGTAAGCATTCTCTCAAACTGCAAAAATCTCAAAGTCATAGTCAAACCAACTTTATTCACAGAAATTAAAAGACATAAAGCAGTAAAACAATTAAATGAACGAGTTTTGATATGAAGTAATCAGAAATCATAAGTCTTTTACTCCCCCTGCAATTATGCATCAGAAAAGTTATCAGTGTAAAATATAAACATTAGCTCCCCCTCAAATGTTGATCATCAAATCTGACGGATGCATAAAATTTCAGACAAATATGTACTCCCCCTTGAATGTTGATCTTCTCAGATATGTACCAAGGAGTACAATATCATTCAGCTCAGGAGTAAAGTCTTTTGATCATTGAAGTACGAGTTCTAAACTATTGTGTTTAGAAGTCATCATTCTCTTACTCAATCTTGACTTGACATTCCTTTAACTCAGATTCATCCATTTTCTTTGGTATCCATATTCTTTTGGATCCAACTGTGTTAGCACACGATTTTGGCACCCATTTAAACTTGGGCCCGCTTTTCCTTTGAAAAACATAGGAAGAATTATAATGATGAGAATATACAAAATATGTGCCAAACCAATCATCAAAATATTTCCGAGAAACATAATCATTTCTATCATAATTGGAAAACTTTCTAGCAGATGGAACTAACTGGAATAATTGTTGTCTTGAATATTTCTTGCAAGAAGTTATAAGTTTTGATTTAGAATTAGCAACATCCACAATTATTTCATCTTTACTAGTAGTAGTCTTATTACAATTAACACTAGAAAATGATGTAGTATTCTCATCCATCTTCTTCTTAGGTTGCCACGCAGACTTAATTCCATGCCTTTTGTTTTTCACATCTGAAAATTTTGAAACTTCAGAGTTAGAACTGTGAGAATCAAACAAATGCTTCTGCTTTGACTTACCAGTGTTGATATGTTTCTGTGAATGCCCAGATTTCTTCTTTTTACTTTTGGCAACTTTGGTTTTCACAGGAACTGTTTTATCAACTTTCGTTGATGTTTCACCTTTTTCATACACACTTGGTAATCCAAAAGAATTAACAATAAAAGATGAATGATCAGGAAGTTTAGAATTAAAATCAAATTGAGCAATACATTCATCTAAAACACCATCAGAGTTTAAGAAATCAAACCCATCATTAAGTAAACGAGACATATCATCAGAATTTGAAGCTTTAGAAAAATCAGAATTTTTCAACACAGTTAAAAGCACATTTTGTTCTAAATCCATCAAAATTCTTTCTTCTGACAGAGTATTCTCAAGTTCAGAAATTTTACTTTCTAAAACGAGAGGAGGAACGTAAATTTTACCTTTAATAGGCTTTGCCTCCAACTCTTTTGAGGAATAACTCTCAAAATAGTCATCTGAAAGAAATTTTGATTTATCAGAACTATAACTACTATTCAACTTCTCATAACGAAATGGAAGTTGAACTTTAGTTGTGTTCTTTCTTTTCTCATATTCCTTAGCTTCATCTTTTTCAGATAGTTTAGTCCACTCAACTTTGAGATTAGGGTATCTTGATGCTAAACTTAAGAATGTAAAATCATAAAGTGCAAGCACTTCAGATATACCCTTTTTAAGATAGTGTGGATTCTTATAACCGAGTCCCCAACACTCTTTGTTCTCTTTGGGTTTGTTTAGATGTATGGTTTGTTCAGTTTGACCCAATGTGTATAATTTTCCTTCCAAAGCATTCACTTTTTCAAGTAAAGATTTGTTTTCTTTTGAAAGCGAAGAATGCATTTTAGTAAGCTCTTTTGAATCAAACTCACTTAGTCTATACTTTGAATTTGTTTCAGCTAACTCTTTAAGAATTAGAGTCTTTTCTTTAGCGGTAGTATCAATATTTTTATGTAAAGTCTCAATCAATACTTTATTCTCAGCAATATTCTCGCTAAGTTTCTGTATTGATTGGTTTTTGTCTTTATTGATACTTCTTTCACGCTTAAGCTTTGACTCTAACTTTTGAAGTCTAGTCATCATGACATTTATTTGACTTATAAAATCAGATTCAGTCATGTCACATACCTCATCAATCTCTTCTTCAGCTGACTCAGCTTCATCTTCAGCTTCATCCACCATCCTTCCCATTAAGCAGATATGAGCAGTCTCTTCTGTCTCAACTTCTTCATCCGAGTGGTCAAGCCAAAATTCATCCTCTGCCATCAATGCTTTGCCATCCTCTTGTTGCTTGGCAAGAAGCATCTTGTTCTTATAATATTTAGAGTTTCGAACCTTTGGCTGTCTGCAATTTTTAGCAAAATGACCCATTTTTCCACAGTTGTAGTATTTAGTTGGTTCTGGCCGCTTTGTCTCTTCAGCTTTAAACTTTCTTTCCTCTGGCTTCTTCTCTTCCAATCTCTGTCCTTCAGTTCTCTGCTTGTGCTCATAATTCTTAGATCCAGAAGAATACCTTTGACTGTTTGAGCTTGGTTTTTTGTAAAACTTTTTCTGAAAGGCTTTTGTCAGCATCATCATAGCCTTCTTCAAACTTTCACAGTCATCTGAATCAGAGTTATCTTCACTCTCTGCTTCTTCTGATTCAAACAATATCACTTTCTTTTTCTTCTTCAGACTCACACTCTTCTGTTTCACCACAAGAGCAACTGGATCAACAACGACCTACTCAGCCTTTTTCTTGTCACCCAAAATCTCATCTACCTCTTCTTCATTTTGTCTAAGAGTTTCATAGACTTCATGGAGTGGTATGTCATTCAAGTCCTTCATCTGCCTGGTAAATCTCTTCCACTCAGGCTGCAAGATACTCAAGAACTTGACATTAAGCTCAATTTGTGACTTATTCACTTTGTTCTTGCTGAGTTCGTTCAACAAAGTTACAAACCGGTCATAAGTAGCCTCCAATGATTCACCCTCCTTAGCCTTGAACTCTTCATAGTTATTGAGGCAGTTGGATATTTTGAGCTAGTTACCAACTTTTGATCCACCCATCATTTTCTCCAGTTGATCCCACATTTGCTTTCCAGTAGCATTGTAACTGTCAATCTTGACATATATCTCGTTTGTTATGCCTTGAAGAATGAAATACTTTGCCAATTTATCAGCTCTCGATCTATCTTTCTCCTCATCAGTGAATTCATTGAATTTAAGTTCATATTCTATCTGTTCAGTTCCAACAGTACGAGTCGATTTTGGAATTGGCATAACCCCTTCTTCTAAAGATATCTTGATAAGTTCACCCAATTTATGTATTTCTATGAAGTCCAGGAACCTATCTTTCCACTACTCATACTCTCCCTTGAAGAGTACTGGTGGCTTTGTGTCAGTTCTGATGGCGAGAGCTTCTTTGGAAGTCATCCTGTTTGAAAAATATATGCAATAAGAAACTTGAAGTTGACCGTTAGTCCAAATGAAATCACAATTAATTTTTTTTAACTAAGTAATAAAACTCGCAAAACACTATAGAAGTTTAAAACTCGTAGAAGCTTGAAACTCGCAAGTCACTATTCACTGAAAAACTCGCAGGCTTAAGCTTGCGTGTTTGTGAAACTCGCAAGCAAAGGTTTGCGTGTTTTGGCAAACTTACAGATCGCTGAAACTCGCAGATGCCTAAACTCGCAAGTGAATGTTCATAAAGAAACTCGCAGATAGAGGTGTGCGCGTTCCCTGAACTTGCAAAGCACTACTTGTACGTTTGAACAAACTCGCAGATCACTATTCCTCAGAAACTCGCAAACTTAGACTTGCGCGTTTTGAGAACTCGCTAAGTTCCACTTGCACGTTTCAACACTTAGAAACTTTTTCCCAAATTTCAAACTCGCAAGTCTTTAAACTCGCAGATTGAATCAAACTCGCAGATTGAAGAGTAAACTCACAGGCTTCGATATGCGCGTTTCACGAACTCTCTAACCACACTTTGCGCGTTTTGTCCAAAAATAAAATTCTTTAGCTTGCGCGTTCTTCCGATGAACTTGCGCGTTTTGTAGATCTTGCGCGTTCTTGGAGTTTACTTGCGTGTTCTTTGCCTTTTTCGAAGAAAATCAACCTGATTCGACCAAAAATCTCTCTAGAATACAGATTTCTACCTGAAACTTTGAACGAATGATCACATATACATCTAGAGCCAAAATCTAGCACTGAAATTCAATACAAAACACTTAAAGTACAAATTGATCTATAGAACAGTGCTTTGAACTCATGACTCAAAAACTCAACAAATTCCTAAAATTCGTGAAAATTACAGTGCAATTCGTGAAATTACCTATACAAACTCATTCTAGTACACTTATTGATCACTAACAAACCAATTACAACTCGAAAAACTGACTCAAACTCAGAATCGAATCTGAAAATTGATATAACAGTGTCGACACAATTTTCTTGAAATGATTTCAATTTGGATTTGCTCTGATACCAATTGTGTGTCCCTGAAATCAAGATTCTAATTGCAAATACACAAAAAAACAAGATGATTAAAACTACCTGTTTGATTCAATTCTCAAATCAAAGTTTTTACAACTTTCTCTCTCTAGATGACTCTTTCTCTCTCTAGAATTCTCTCTCTGTCTAAACTCAAACCCTTAACCATCTATCTATTAAACAACAAATGAAAGCTATTTATACCCACTACTAAAACAAGGAAACTAAACAAAAACAACATGTTGACTTTGACTTTATTACAAAATGACTTTGACTTTTAATGAGAGTTGACTTTCCAGCTTTGACTTTTTATACTTTGACCTTCAGTCTCCATGATCTTGTATCCAACAGATTTATGCTCTAACAGTTTGGTCTCCTGTTTAGGGTGGACTGGTTTCCTCCACTTTTAGACGTCATATTGCCGAATTTTCATTTTTTTAAATCCACCTCAAATTTTAGGATGTTACACATCTACTAGGCGGCCAAAAGGGGGATCTACTGGGGGACCCCGAGTGTGGACATCACCAAAGCTGATGGAGTTTGATTCACTGTGTAGATCCCTCCTTCGTGATCCTGGTTGTGGTATATCTAAACTGTTATTTTTTTTGCTTACTAATTAATGCAGTTGCGAAGTTTATGCGATCAGTTATTTTAAACTATTTTCGGAAGGGAATTCACTAGACCTTATGGTCTAACCCTCGCTTTTCAATTTTTTTTAAAACCCTTTTTAGGAAAGTGAACCGGTGGCGCTTCTTCCAAAGGGAAGGAGAAAATTGAAGGTTTAGAGTCCAGGTTAGAAGGTGCAGAGCACTAGAGCAATTGTTGTTAGCGTTAGATATCTCGGCTGTGGAAGGATGTTTTCTTTCCTAGATTGAAGACTTCGTTTTCTTTTCCTTGGTTAAGTTGTATTGGGACCGCTTTTGGATTTATCTTTAACTAGTCTTGGGCATCATGCGTTGCGCGATGACGATATTTTTTTTTCTAGAAAAATTGTTCTTTTAATATGTCTATCATCATTTTTCAATCTTTCATCCCTACTTTAATATGCACAACTCCATTTGTCAATGTATCATTTATTCTCTGAAGTGGAATAATCAATCCCAACATTATAATTTGTGACTTTTTGGAGTACTAAAAATTTATGGTATCACCTCATCCAGTGGCGGATGCACAACCGGGTGGTAGGGGGCACAGGCCCCCAACAAACCTCCAAGAATCATCCATTAAAGCATGAATATTTAGGTTTAATTATTGTATTTTAACAAAAAAAATTATTAGGCCCCCAATAAGTTAAAGGTAAGGCCTCAAATCTAAAATTCTTGTCATCTTATTTGAACTTTTGTTTTAAGGAGTCATTATTTTAAGGATCAACTTCGATTAAATCTATATTTATTCGATTAAATTGAACCGTTTAAGGCAAACACCGAATAAAACCAAAATCGTATTGGTTTGAATGAGTTATTCAGTTTCAATTTTCTTTTGCACCCTTAAATGATCCCCCAATAATAAAATTTTTTGGATCCGCCACTAACCTCGTCTTTTTCTTTTTTCTTTTACATATATAAAGATATATTGTTTTTTTCAAAAATGAGTCGGACAAATAAAATTCAACTCTCCAAGTTGCACAAATTATTTCAATTCTATAAGACATCCCTACTCGTTTGACATACTCATCTCCCCCTCTCAAGTTATCATCAACCAACACCACAATTTAAAAAAAAATTAGAATACTAAAAATTTATGGTGTTAACTCAAATTATCGGTTTGTTTCTTTTACATCTATAAAGATATAAAGATAAAGATTAATTTCTAAACATATATTGTTTTTGTTAAAAGTGAGTGGGCCAAAAAAGAAAGTTGACTATTTATGTTGGCACAAATCGTTTCAATTTTGTAAAACATCTCTACTCCTTTATATACTTACCTCCCTCTAAATAGTTATTATTTCCACACCAATATGGGATAACTAAACCAATACCATGATTAAATGTTTTAGAATACTAAAAAAATTATGGAGTCATCTCATTGTCTTTGGTTTTTTCCTTTTAAATGTATAAAGATATTTAACAAAAGATTATATCATTAATCACGAAGAAATATTTTATAAACTAAAATTAACTATTTAACCCAAAATGTATTAAAGTGAATTAAAAATCATGTAAAAAAGTTGGCATTATTCTACTTGTATAATCACCTTCATGTTCCAACATATAATCTTCATATTAATGTGGGATAGCAAAATGTAAGTACAATTCAATATTTTAGAATTCTCAATCCACATTGTGCCATGTTATTTCTCTTGGGTTTTACTTTTGTATATTAGAATTCTTAATCCACATTGTGCCATGTTATTTCTCTTGGGTTTTACTTTTGTATATTAGAATTCTTAATTCATATTGTGTCATATAATTTCTCTCGGGTAATTTCACTTTTATATATTATAATTTTTAATCCATATTGTGACCATGTCATTTCTTTTGGGTCTCATTTTATGTATATAAAGATGAAAAAATATAAAAATAAACAACATTAAATGAAATAAGTGTATCTTATTAATTGTAATACAAAATATAAAATCTATTTAACATGAAGAAATTTGTAACTGAAAATTAACTCTTTAATCCAAATGAAATAAGATAAATCATAAATCATGTAACAAAAGTTAGTATCATTCTCCTTTTATAATCATCTCCATGTTCTAACATATCATTTTTTTTTATTAATGTGGGATAGCCAAAATTAACCACATTTCAATATTTTAGAATTCTCAATCCGTATTGTGTCATGTCATTTCTCTTGGGTTTTACTTTTATATATATAAAGATATAGATAGACTTACAAAGGAAGAGATAGAGAAGAAATATCTGAGTGCTCATCATAACTTGCAAAACCAATTGCAACGTCTCCAATATCACCAAATCTTGAAGAATCCTACAAAACATAAAAAATCCACAAAAAAAATATTTTCTATATAAGTTGTTTAGGTTGGAAACATATAAAATAACATCTATATAGATTTGAAGCAATATGTACGTAACACAACAAAGTGATATATTATCTCATAAGAATTTCTAGTTTTTTGATCTTGAAATAATTTCATAGTTTTGCGATGTGGTTTTCTCCAATTACATCTTCAAATAAAAAAAAAACCACCTATATTTAAATAAGAGAAAACGGATGATTAATTAATTAACATTAAAAAAGGGAAAACGAATGGGTATTAACATAAAGAAGGGAAAACAAATGGTTAACAAACATAAATTACAATAAGTGTTTAAAATTACTAAAAGAAAACCTAATCTTTAATGATAATATAATTTAAATATGGGGATAAAAAAGTCTTTAGCATATTCATCATCATTTTAAAAAATCAAAAAATTTGAGAAAATAGAAAGAAGAGTTTCCAAACGTTAGAAGATGTTATAGATCTTCTCAAAATCATCTTTTATATATAAATATAGATTTTTAATAACTAATAGTTAATTGTTAGTGATTAAATTTTAATTATTAATTGATAATTGATAATGGTTAATTTTATTAATTATTCATAAGTAACTATAAAGTGTTAATTACTCAATGTTAATTGTATTGTTTATTATTGATCGGAACATACCATTTTTAATAAGAAATTGATACTTTTAGCAAGCCGAAAGCCAAACGAAGAACATTTTGCAAACCAAGGGTCAAGCCAAGAACATTTCGCAAGCCATTTTTTTTACTAAAAATAATCATACCAACATAAATCTAACTCTTATAGTAAATATAACACTAAATTAAAATAAATCAGTAACAATTGATTATTTATCAAAATATACATTTAGAACATAAACCCCCCAAGTATAAACACTTTTTAACAAACTTTATTCCAAAAGTCAGGGAAATAATATAAGAAAATTGTAACGTCCTAAAATTCAGAGTAATTTAAAACTTCTCAAAATAGGCAACATGACATTTGTATTGATATAAACCTCCCAAAAGTTCAGGGTATCAGTCCTTAAGACTTTACAAAAACCTGTACTGGTATAGGGTTCATCGACAACTAATCTAAACATACTATCTAGATTACATCAGTTGACAATCCAAAATTCATCAAAAGAATGGGACTTAACAATGCCCAACTATCAACACTTTAGTCATCTCAAAAATGCCTCGAGACCAAACTCGTCTCTCAAAACCCTGTGCATCCCACCGCTAAGGGAAACCTGTTATACATATCATTTGAGAAAAGTGTCAGGCTTAAAGCCTGGTGAGAACATACAGTTTATCAATTTTAAGAGATATAAACATGTTCATCCAAACGGAAACCTTTTCAAATAAGCATTTCCAAGTAACGGTTGATAAGGATAAAATTCATTAAAATAAGGTCATGAACCTTCTTTCCAGAACCTCACAATTTAATGCACATGCAGTTCTTCGTTTTGGTTACTATGTAGAACCTCATAATTTAATGCACATGTAGTTCTATATTTTGTTAACGGTCAGAACCTCACAATTTAATGCACATGTAGCTCTATCATTTGTTAATGGCCATAACCTCACAATTTAATGTACATGTAGTTCTATCATTTACATTACTTGGTAACCTCAAATAATGAAATATAAGTCGACTCAAAACCTAGGGATCCACTAGTAATGGTACAAACTCGTCACAACAACTTATGTGACCAACCATAGATAATCATATGGTATAAACACATTTTATAAACAAAATGTCATTTCCAGATCAACTTCTGGTAAGAATGAAAATCATTAAAAATGAGTTCATAAACATTCTTTCACATGTCCACATAATGTGCAAGTAAAACATCATTTTACTTCAAATATGATAGAATCCATCATAAAATGATCGAAACCCTAAAATCTTCCAAAACTCAACTTATATCAAAATGTATAAATCTTAAAACTGAAATCATGGAGATATATAGGCATTCAAAATGTAACCATTTTGACATGTATAATGTTTTAGAAAGGTAGTAGGAACTTACGCAATAGGTTTATACGAAAACCCGAAGAACCAGATATCGACCCTCTTGACAAGACGAAACTTTCTACACCGAAACCCCGAGCAATGCACTTAATACAATCGACTAATGGAAGCTCGAAGATCCAACCAAAGCTAACAAAATTTTAGAGAGAGAGAGAGAGATATCTAGAGAGAGAGAGAGAATGAGAGAGTTTGGCTGATAACACAAATGAGATATTTGTGTTTTGAAACCCTTAAGTCGGTCCAGGCAATGTCGCGGGTTATGCCGCGACTTCAAGTCGCGGTGCAACTCGCCCGTGTCCTCAAATCAAAACCCAAACAGTGAACGTTGCGGGTTATGCCGCGACTACTGCTCCCCATGAAATTCGCGACATACCAAAACCCACAATACATCAGTGAACATCGCGACCTATGCCGCGAAACTTACTGGAACTTCACAAATTCACCGAAACCATAAACTCGAACGTTATACTGAATACGATGATAACGATAAGAGTTAAACACGAGATTTACAACGATATATATGTATTGAAAATCCAGGGTGTTACAAAAATCAATAATTAATGATCTGCAGTATATGCAATGTTTTGCTAATCTATTTGTAGATGATGAAAAAACTAAAATCCCTAGCAAACATAAAAGAGCTTTTCCCTTTCCACTTGTAATACCCTCCTTACAAAAAAAAATTAATAGAGATTAAGATTAAAAATTAAAAATATTTAAAATTTAATCTTCAAGCCCAATGCTAAAGAAGGAAAAAAAATGCTAACAGACCGATGAACATCGATATCTTGAAAACTATATGGAAGATTACCAATATAAAAAAATCAAAATTCATGTTTTCTGGTACACTCTTCTAGCATCAATGCATAAATATTCTAACATAACGTTTATCAAGTTCATAGATAAACAAACAAAAATATAATTATTTTTTTTATGTTCTACATATGCTTAAAAATATTACCTTATTATCTTCAACATATATATGCCACTTAATCCACACAAAAAAGATTCATATGACTGCATAATTCCAACTTTAATGTGAATATCTCCCATTGAAATTTATTTTGGTTTCAAGAAGGGAGGACACATTGTCTAGAAATGAATTTAAAAACGAAATACTATACTTACATTAGCAAAAACACATACCATGATTTGTCTTCTTGAATGATGCATCAAATCAACAAAAATGCAAATCGCCTCCACAAAATTATAGCCACATATAGAGGTAGAATTGAGAGATTAGGAGAGCGATTATTAGAGAGGTCTACCATGAGGAGAAGATGAAAATTATAACCAAATAAAGAGGAATTATTGAGAGATTAAAATAACAATCATTAGAGAGGAGATTAATAGGATGAAGTAACATAAAATTACCAAGAAAACCTCACTCATAATAAAACTTACATTTTTCATATAGGGACAAAAAAGTCTTTAACAAATTAAACAATTAAAAAAATTGAAAAATTGAAAAAATTTCTTACACCAATTCCTAAACCATGAGCATGCCACATCATAGGGGTGTTCACGGTTCGGTTTGGGCGGTTTAACCCCTCAAACCACAAACCAAACCGCTAGTGGCGGTCTATTGATTTTTCAAACCGAGCGGTTTGACATCAAGTGCCCAGACCGGTCAAGTCGGACCGCGGTTTAGGCGGTTAGGTCGACCGGTTTAGGCGGTTTGGGCCTTTTAGTGGGCTTTAAAGTTTAAACATAAAAAAAATATAAAAATTTGAATTTTAAAGGTTCGCTTGAGTTCATTTGAAATAAAGAAAGTCTACAACAATGTTAACAAAGTCCACAAAAGTTAACAAAATATCTCAAGACAAAACACTAAAAAAAGTAATATGCAAAGTGTAAATAAAATCCACGGCGATTTAAAATTATCTTTGGGTCTTTTTGTATATATTTAAATATAAAGATAAATTAGATATTTGAGCTAAACAATAGATGATATAAAGATGTATATGAAAAAATAAAAAAAAATATATAGATATATTTGGCGGTCGGTTTGGTCCAAACCGCCCAAAAAAACCTCCAAACCGCCCAAAAAAACCTCAAAACCGCAGACCGGACCGAACCGTCCGGTTTGGCGATTTTTCAGATCAGACCAGACCGCTAGACCGCCTAAACCGTCAAAAACGGTCCGGTTGACTTGGTTCGACCGGTTTGAGCGGTCCAACGGTTTTTTTGAACACCCCTACCACATCATCACCTTTGGGTTTTGATTTTATATAGATATAGATTTTATGTCATGCTTGTTTTTGGGTCGTTACAATAAAGCATCATTTTGGAAGGAAAAAAAACTTTTTTTTGTTTTTTTAAGGGAAATGTTCAAAAAAACCTAATGAATTTTATATTTCAAATAATTAACCTAATGAATTTTATATTTCAAATAATTAAGTTCCTATAATTTCTTTAATAAATAAATAGTTGAACTTTTCAATTTTGAATGACTAAGTTACTAATATACTTTTTTCAAATAAATAAACCAGAAATTAACATCATCATTTAAACTCAAAAAAACTACTTATAATCAGTTACGAGGGTTTTAAAGTTAAAAAAAAATCAATTTAATCATTCCTAAATCCTACGCCATTCATACCCTTCACACCTAACGGCATCGCTCCCCCTAGCCAACCCTATTGTCATCCACTCACCATCACCGCCCATCGCAGTCGTTGCCCCCCCCCCCCCCCCCGGCCATCGTTCTCTTTCTTTTTTAGATATGTTTTTTTGTCTTTCGGTTCTCCATCTTTTCCAATAACTTAATGGAGTATTTATATATAGATCAAAAAAAGAAGGAGAATTGAAAAACTAAAAATGAAACAAATCAAATAGAGGGAGATCGATGGCAGGGGTCAAATGGCGGCTATGGGCAGTGATTGAGAGCAAACGATGATAGGGTAGCGAGGGGAGTGATGGCTTTAGGTTTGATTGGGGTTTGGTAACGGTACAACTCATCAAGGTTGTTTTTACTTTACAAGTTTTTTAGCCGGTTACAAGTAATTTTTTTTTTTCAGTTAAAAAGACGTGGACAACCAATTTCTTAAAGTTTGATGGTTTAATTTATTTAAAAATATTCAACAACTTAATCATTTAAAAGGAAAAAGTTAAATGGTTTATTTATTCAAATGAAAAGTTCACGGACCTAGAACATCCACAATGTTGAGGTTTTCCATAGAGTTTTTTCACAGTTTTTTCATTCCACCTCATCACCAACTCAACAACTTAAAAACCTCAACGTACCTCCATTATTACACCGTTCTAAAAGGCTTGCCGCAACAGTTGTCATGACGCGCCATGGCTCAAGGGTTGTGTCATGTTAACTAGTTGTCATAAGAACACAACCGTCCTATAAAAACATGTGTTTATATGACACTTTTTAAAAACTGTCCTATAAAATAACTTATGCAACATTTTATTTTGAAAATCTTTTAAAAAAAAACTTGTTGAAACATCTAAAATAATTCTATAAACTTATTGTAACACTTTTAAATATTACACTATTTAAAAAGGTCATATAAATTTAAGTTTTATAAAACAGTCTATTGTGATATTTATACATTTTTGATGTCTTATAAATCTAATTTATTATAATGTTATTTGTTTTTTAAGTTTTGTAGGGGGATGAATGGGGAGAAGTAGTTGGGATATATATTAATTTTCTTCGAAGTTTCCACAAGAGGGACAAAATTATTATGTCATGTCTACAAACAAATAGTTAAATAAAACAAGAAAAAGGTAAAATAGAAAATAATATAATATTAATGAAATCTTTATAATGGAAAATAAATATATAAATATAAAGTTGGAAAAAGGAAAGTGGGAGGAAGCTCACAAGCAGTTGGAGGAATCCATTTAATTCTGCATGTTGAAGAACGAGTCTACGATTTATAAGTTTTTTTTTTTAAATATATATATATATTCTTGTGTTAATAATGTTATAATGTACATCAACATATCGTCTTGTGTTATAATGTTATGGTCGGTTTTTTCAAGGGATAAATTAATTGTACACCTATCAGTTAATAATTCATTAGGCTAAACATCAACTTAGAGCATCTCCAACAACATCTTCAAAATTTCTCAAAAATAGAGAATTAAAAGTCAAAATCTACATAAAAAATTACATCTATCTCCAACAGATTCTTCATTTTGGAAATGACATCATTATTTATAATATTAAAATATTGTATAATCTAATAAATTATTATTTATCTCTCTTATTTATTTCATTTGAAGAAATCTTATTGGTAGAATATAATAAAAAACAATATCTATTTCATTGTAATCATTTTTAGAGAGTTCTCCATATTTGTAGAAAATTACAATCTCTTTCCAATTTTCTCCATTTTGGAGAAAGATTGGGAGAATCTGTTAGAGCACAAAAATGACTAAAATCTCTATTTTCTCCATTTTGGAGAAACTGTTGGAGATGCTCTTATGACTAACAACCGATACCTATCAACTGATCAAGCAATTGATAGCTCATCAAAGTGTAATTTACTAGCTGATTCTCATTGGCTTCTAACCATCTGATTCTAGGGGCGGGCCTATGGTGGTGTTAACGGTGGCACCATATTGTTCCTCCGTTGTAAGGTAAAAAAAATTAGGTTTGTGAAAGTTGCAATCATAACGTTTTAGGAATGTGCAACCGTATTATTTTAAAAGTTGCAACCGTGTTATTTTAGAAGGTGCAACCGTAACTCATAATCAACCAAAAAACAAAAACAAAAAAACTCTGAAATCAACCAAAAAAAAGGGGAAAACTCTTGAAAACAACCAAAAAAGCCGAAAAAGTCCCTCGAAATCAAGCACAAAAAAACTTAAAAATCCTTCGAAACGGTGGAATTAGGCTAAAAACACATCAGACGATATTGAACGTTATTAAAAAAATGAAGACACGTCGATAAAAACCGTATGAAAAAATATGGTGTCTTCGTATGAAAAAATATGGTGTCTTCCATTGTCTAATTCTCATCAACTGCCAACCATCTGATGCACTAGTAACCACCTCACACTAAATTCCTTAGTGTCCGCCAGGGGTGCAACCCCTTTGACCTCACCATAAGGTGCCATCCAACGATCTTGAGTTCTAGTTAGCTTACATGAGTGTGCACTTCACGTCTCCTAGCCTGTGTTCTAGCTTAACTAGTTACCCATATTCTCCTGTGAATCCAATTAAATAAAATAAACCAATGATTTTGCTACAAGTATATAGTTGGGAAAATTAAAAATTGTTAGATTTCAGATGATTTGCTCATTAAACATAAATAGATAAAAACCAAAAATAACGTCTAAAAACTCTTCAGAGTCGGATTCGGAGCCCCAAATGGACTTTGGACCCGGACCTTGGGCCAAACTTCCATAGGCTATGGCAGTTTTGAAAACGTCTTGCGCTTTTTGTGCATATCTTGACTGCTTCAGAACTCTTGGCAGATTGAAGGTTATGGCTGTTTTAAGTCAAGTTTTTTTTTCCCGGCCTATTTGCTTTTATCCCATTAATCCATGAAATGTGTCCGCTAACACTTAAAACTAATCCGCATCAGATCGTCTTCTTCAATCATATATAACACTAGAATAATGTTTGATGAATGCTTTTGTTTTAGAAAAAAAAACATATGAAGTGGGGCGCATTGTATATGCGTTAAAACAATATGATCAAGTACAAATGTAACGATTTATATGAAGCGAGATGCAATACTATATACATTTGATTTTTAAAGTGGTATTTATTGTAACATGTGTTTTGAAGAAAGACTAGGTTCAAGATAAACGTGATACTATCAATGCATCACATGGTCATCTACTTCACTTCATTCACATAAACATTAATTCATCATAAATAATCAATGTAACAAAATTGGTTTGATAAAATGTATAATTGTTTGGTCCGATTCAGACATTTAGACATATTTGATATCCATAAAGTCGATTTTATTGTAATGAATAATAACAATCGAATACTGTCGCAAACGAAATATACTGATTTATGGAAGATTGTCGTATCCACCTTCAACGGTGTAGTCGTGCCTCTAGTTATCTTCTTTGTTACTGAAAAATAAAAATGATTTCATCATATGCCAAAAAGAATATATGGGCGTCGTCATCCCTCCCTATCAGTCTCTTCATTTTCGTTTTATTTTCATTAAAAAAATCCACAACTAAACCTTAAATTCTACAAACAACAAAAACAATTATTACATTAAACCGTAACAACTATATTTGTATATTAATCTCTTGGGATACCTTGTCCCGTAAGCAGTGGCGGATGTAGCCTTATAAAGGTGGGGGAAAGACCCCCACTCATATGTAAAAAATTCAAAAATCTGTAGGTAAAATTTTGTATTTTTTTACTGTTATGTGTTTAGTTCACTCCAGTCATTTTCGACGGTTCCCCCAGTGGCTTAGTCCGTTTTAACGAAACCCCCACTATCTTGCTTGTCAATCGTTGTACCCGTATATTATTACCATTAGTTCTTGCAATCATGCTACAATGATAGCATTGGTTGATAATTTTGTTAAATATATCTCAATTTCTTGTTGTTTTAGTTTTATATATGTTCAAACCAATTCATCTAGAAGAAAATTATATACATTAAATAATAGTATGATTTGTTATTCGGTTAACCAATATGATAAAAAAATTGAAATTTACCTTATTTGGTTAATCGAACCTTTTAACCCACAACCTGAATAACCCGAAATCGTTTTGGTTTGGGTGAGTTATTCGGTTTCGGAATTTTTTATACCTCAGAGACCATAGTCACCTAAGTTTCTGGATCCGCCACTGCCCGTAAGACCTCATGTTTGCTTCTTAGAGTATGCATGCTCACCTCCATTCAGGGTCATTGCAGGTTTGTTTGACTATTAACTTTATGGCTCTACATATGAGATTAATCTGATGCACACAAATTAATCCTGACACTCACGGTTATCCCAAAACTATACTGACACGTGAACCAAAACAAGAACAACCATTGAAATATTCCAAGTATTATTTTGATTCTAGAAATTTTGGCACAATAAATGAAAAGATCGGATTTTGTTGTATAATATCAATTTTCCTTATAGTCGATGTCAATCTATTATAGTTTTTCTTTCCTCGATCAAGTATACGTAACAATGAATGCGGACAAGGTAAACTTAGTCCGTCAAATATTGAATTAATTGTTTGAGACAATCTACAATTAAAGGTGCAATATTTTTAATTTTCTTGGACCATTTCAATTTGACCTTATGAGCTTCTTTAAACAATTTGAGTTTCTACAATATCTGAAAGCATTCTTATTTATCAGATCTTGATTTGTTCAAATCATTGGATCTTGTTCATATTGGAAACTATTTGACGATATAAAACCATATTTGAGAAGTGATTTTTTTTGTCTATCATCTATTGCTACTTCTTAACAAATTCATTTTAATTTTAAAACTACAAAATTCAAAATATCTTGTTATTTTGCATAACATGAAGAAAACAAAATACATGATCTAAAATAGAATGAAAAGTAAGTATGCTATGTAAAACATAGCCAGGAAAGTCTATGTGGTCCTTTACAAGACGTTGTATGTCTATATAAAAAGGAAGAGTTTGGCCGTGTTTGGCAAATGCGTTGATAAACTAGCTATTGGTTAATAAACAATTCATGTTTGATATATAAAAAAACTAGTTGATAAGCTAGCTGAGAATGTGTAAATGACATAAAAATGTCAGGTTTTTGGTCATTTATTTAAAATTTAAGAGCATAATTGGGAAAAAAACTAAAAAATATATTTGAACTAATTGAAACACTACTTAATATAGTTTTTCAAAAAGATAAACTAGCTTAATTAGGTGTCGTTTGTTTTTAAGAGGTCTGAAGTCTTAATTTAGGTGGCGTTTGTTTTTTAAGAGGTGCTGAAATCTGAAGTCTGATTTCACTTCTGATTTTTAAGAGGTGGTGCTGAAGTCTGAAATCTGAATCAATAAGTATGTTTGTTTTTGTAAACTGATAAATATCTGAATCTGATTAAGGATGTATTTTACAATTTGATTTTGTTTATACAATTTGATTAAGGATGTATTTTACCCTTCAAAGCATTATAATATTGACTTTATTTTGTTTATACAATTTGATCTGTAATTATAAAACAAAAGAAGAATGTGATAGTGGAAGCAAGTTCATCATCATCTCTGTAGCTAACTAGCTAGCTCAATTACATATGTGACAGTGGCAAACAAGTTCTTCATCATCTCTATAGCTAGCTAGCTCAATTACATTACACCATCAGCTATTGATTTCAATCTAACCATCATCTGGATGCGCTCTACCAACACCCCTACCACCACCTCCACCACAACAATGGCACCATCCACCATCACAAGCTCAATCTCCACCACCACCACCACCCACCAGCCATCATCTTTCATCACCGCCACCTCCTCCACATCAAACTCAATCTCCCCCTCCACCTCATAAACATACATACCCTCCACCTCATAAACATATATACCCTTATGATCAATCTCCCCCTCCACCTCATAAACATAATCATAACTCTTAATGACTCTTATGATTAACGAGAGGTGGTGTGTAAAAAGGTCTGAACGATTCAGACTTAAGAGTCATTAAGAGGTTTTTTTTAAAACAAACAACCCTTTAGTGTCTTACCAAATAAAGTATAAAAAATAAACTAGCTTATGCGATTGTCAAATGCGGTCTTTCATGTTTTCATATGCAATACAAAATATGATGAAATTAACGAATAATGATAAGAACTAAAAAATATTGATTTTAAGAAAAATTCATTTGACTTAAAATATATTTAAAAGAACAATTAGAAAAACCGACTTAATAGAAATTAGTGGTACAACTACGTTACCAGTAAACAAATTAATAAAATTGTGTCCACGTTGCCAAATATTTATCAATACCAAACGATAATAAATAGTCACCACCTTGTCATTATCCTCTCTTCGTGTAAATATCCATACACCAAATTCAAAGTAATGCCTTTGTAATGCTTTCAGTTGATTATTTTCAATTACATTGATCGTAACACTACTACAGAAATAGATATTTTAAACGGTTATTTTTGATATTTTTAAACGGTTTTACAACCGTTTGAAAGGGCACCGTTTGAAAAAGTCAGGAGCTTTTTTAAACGGTTTTTGAACCTTTTAAAAAAGTCACATTTTTAAACGGTTTTTAAACCATTTAAAAAATAAAAGAATGTTATCTGCTACACATAGGACTCGATCTTGGAACCACAGCCATGCAAACCCATGACACTTACCATTCCGCCACATCTTCTTATGTGTTTATAGAAGACCTTTAATTCTTTTATTCATTTTCTGTCCAGCTTTGTACTCCCAACTTCAACTTTAGATTCGGCCCATATTTACTCCAAATTACCAAAAAATCAAAACACGAACATTGTAGATCTGTGTGTTGGGTTTCCAGATCATCTTGAATCACTCAAATCGGAGATTGGACGAGTGAGATATGATCAAAACGCCACAGTTGCGCAAATCTGTCAAAAATTATCGTTTTGTTCTTTTTCGCTCCAAATTGTTCCGAATCTATCAAAATATAAAAACGCATTAATGTAGTTCGGTTTTACCCTAAATTTTTAAAGGCCTTTTTAAACGGGTTTGTGATAGTGAAAGCGTTTGAAAAAGTGTTTGGTCTTTTTAAACGGTTGTTTCTAGAGAACCGTTTAAAAAGATGTAGGTATTTTAAACAATTGTAAGAAAAAACAGTGTAAAAATGTTAGGCGGCTTTTTAAACGGTTTTGTTCAATTATCCGTGTGAAATACATATCCTTTTTTAAACGGTTTTTTATAACAACCGTTTAAAAAGGTCATATGACACCACAATCGCAGAACCGTTTTAAAAAAGTTTTAAAAAAACACGGCCACCTTTTTAAACGGTTTTTTCGAAATTTTTTAAAAACCGTTTAAAAATGTGTGCTTAAAAAAGTCATTTATGTAGTAGTGTAACCTCACGTAGATATAAATATATACATGCAAGGGATATAACGATATGATTTCTTTGACTTTATTTAATTTCATATTTCTTGTCAGTTATAATATTTCTTCAGTATTATTTTAAAATATAATAATTGTTAGGGCATTGAATTTAATAATGGAAAATATTATTGACTTGTTAAAATTAAATGATGGTGATAGGAAAACAAAAGGAAGTCAAATAAATGTTGGATCACCGACGGGGGAGAACCATGAACCAAAAATCAAATGGATCTTGAAATATTCCACATATTGTTCGACTTTCTTAGACTTTCTTGGACATTTTAATGCAAAAACTATCAAAACGTCTTTAAATTGGTTTCATTACAGGTTCTTTAAAACATCAGTAAATTAAAATCAAACAAGAAATAATTAGATCACAAAATGCAAAACGATCAACAAAGTCAAACCTTCCATCTACAAAACATAAAAAGAGGGCTGCCACGAACCCAAAACCCAGCAAAGACAGGGGGGGTCCTCAAACGAAACACCCCACACAAAAATAAGAAACATAAAACTTACAAAAAAATATGAGACAAACTATTACACTTTTTAATTAACAAATGATTATTTTACGCCTTCATTAAAGAGAGAGAAGTATCTTCATCTCATAATTAAAGGTAGAATATCGGAGACAAACTAAAATAGTAATGTAGACACTTATTTTGAGACGAATAAAATATTACTTGTCAATATTTTTATTAAGTTATTATTATTATTATTATTTATTATTATTATAATAGTTAAATTATTATTAGAGTAAGTTACATTCTTGGTCCCTATGGTTTATGTGTTTTAACACTTTGGGTTTCTATTTTGAATTATCTATGGATTACCTTGTGGTTTGCAATTTATAACGCATTAGGTCCCTGTTTTCTAACTCCGTTAAATTTTTTCTGTTAAGTATGCCAACTAAAGGGGTATGTTAGTTATTTTACTCTTTCTCTAATTTTCTATTAAAGATCACAGGACCAAGCATGTAATTTACTCTATATTGTGTATTTTAATAATATATATTAAAGTAAATACATATTCTCTGTATATATGAAACCCACATGTAGCACCCTAAATTTATGAGAAATAAAAATCCGACAATTTCACAATATGACGACTATAAACTGGGTAAACCGGAGTGAATTAAAACCTGTCATAACAAACCCAATGTATCATCCCGAGAACGGGGAATATGGTTGTAGCCTTTACAAAAGAATCAAATGAAGAATAATGCTTAACAACCTAATAATCTAACTTAAACAAGAAAGATTAATATCGGGTGTTGCTATTCTTCCAAAAAGTATATTCACTATCGCCATCGTGTCGGTCAATAAATCAAACTCAAAAAGACCGCTCTCGTCCTCTAGGCTATCCGCTCAAACCCGCCGACATCCATCGCTAGATTGACCTGCTATACATGTCATTTTAAGAAAAAGTGTTAGGCTAACGCCTAGTGAGATCAACAGTTGAATTAAAATATTTAACGATGAACGTAAATAAGGAAAATGGAGTTATGATAGGAATAATGATGCTTTGCCATAAACAGTTACCTCTTGGTTTAACGGGGGAAACCCGCTTACTAACATAAGTGACGAAACACAAAAGTAAGCCACTAGACAATCAGTAAAGCCAAAACACATAAAAGTACACGCAAGGGATGTTAGGCTCAGTGGCTTTAAACGTACACCCGCGGAAAGTCAACTTCAACCAAAAAGGGCCCTTACGTTGAGATCCTCATCCAATATCGTAATACTTAGCATGTAGGACTTATAACCCAATCTGATGCCTAAACGTGCCTCGACGAGGGAAACTAACGTCTCCAACGTTGGACCAAATGCACAACAATGATGGGGGTCATGACTCCCAATGCAACCCAATATGTCACATATAGCTAACAAGCTAATCGGTATTTCCACATTAAGATATGATGTCCACAATATTGATAAAGAAGGTTTTTGCATAAATACTCGCATAATCTTACCAAGAGGTTCCAAATATTCAGTCCAAGGTTATAGTAAAACAAGTTCCAAAATAGCATTTACTCATCATTTACAAATCTTTGAAGCTAGAGGATAGAAAACATAGCGATAAGCTTTCTTCATACATATATCCAAGATATCCTCTTTCTTTTCTCAAACTCTTTCCACACATATGAACCCTAGACTCTCCCAAAATAGGGTTTTGGATGAAAATGCACCCCAAGTTACATAATGAAAATGGAGATGTCTATTAGGTTAACATAAGATTTTAACATGTATAGAGTTTTATGAAGAGGATGAACTCACCTTGTAGGGTTGTATTACAAAACCCTAAAACTCAAAAGCTTAAGGAGAAGAAGCTAGGATCTTGAGGAGACTTGAATCTACAACAATGGATGCCTAAATACCACCATAAATGATCAAGAGATAAGGTTGGTAGGAGCATTGGTGACAAAGGAAGGTTGGGAGGTGAACTTACCAAACCAAAGGGAGAAAATCGCAGCCTCTAAGAGTTCTCTAAGTTAGATTTGATAAAATGAGGGTTTTGGCCGATTGTCTTCATTTAAAAGAGGTTTGCGCGCCTGCGCGGGTGCCTGCGCGTGCTCACCCGTGCCGTGAGCCGCGCGGGACACTGAAATTGCGGATGGACAGAGGCCCGCGTGGTAAGACGCGCCAAGCACTACCGAGTTTTCAATTTTTCTATTCACCCCTCTTGGCTAACCAGACCGCAACACCAACAAGACTCTAAATTCGGGGTGTTACAATCCTCCCCACCTTGGAATGGATTTCGTCCCCGAAATCTCAATCTAATCAAACAAACGAGGATATCGACGCTTCATGTCCTCCTCCGCTTCCCAAGTCACATTCGCCCCGCGATGATGTTTCCATTGCACCTTCACCATTGCCACTTCTTTATACCGGAGCTTCTTGATTACTTTTTCCAAAATGGCTTCAGGTTCTTCAACACAACGGTTGTCGTCCACTCAGATTTCTAACAGCGGTATGACACTCCCTTCTTCCGCTAAACACCTCCGTAGATAACACACATGAAACATGGGGTGAATTCCATCCATTTTCGACGGTAGATATAGCTTGTAAGCTTGTAACCCAACACGCTCAAGGATAGTGAACGACCCAAGGAAACGGGGACTTAGCTTCCCTCGCTTTCCAAACCGGATCAAGCCTTTCCAAGGAGACGCTTTTAACATCACACGATCTCCTACTTGGAACTCCACCGGTCTCCTCTTCTTGTCGGCGTAACTTTTCTGACGATCCTGCGCCGCCTTCAAACGCTCACGGATAGCTTTGACCTTATCGGTCGTCTCTTGCACAATCTCTGGGCCAACAAATTGTTTCTCCCCCGCCTCTAACCAACCCACGGGAGTTCTACATTTCCGCCCGTACAAGGCTTCAAATGGTGCCATCCTGAGGCTAGAGTGATAACTGTTGTTATAAGCGAATTCCACCAAAGGCAGATGAGCATCCCAACTACCGCTAAAGTCGATCACACATGACCTGAGCATGTCCTCCAAAGTTTGAATCGTCCTCTCGCTCTGTCCGTCCGTCTGTGGGTGGTATACCGTGCTCAAGTTCACCCGTGTGCCCAATTCTTGATCTAGGGCTCCCCAAAACCTCGATGTGAAACGACTATCACGATCGGAGACTGTAACACCCTCAAAATTTGGAAAGAGCGACTAAATTAAAACTTTCAATAACACCTCAAAGAGGGATAAAATCTCTTACTACAAATCCGTAAATGCAATACATTTCTAGATTGAGCCATCAACGAGTAAAGAAAGTCTTACATAAAGACTAACTAAAGTCGGGTGTTACTATAACCCAATACCAATCGCTATCTCCAATATAAGTGTGGAAGACTTCAACAAGCTAATCACCTTTTCGAGCACACCACTAGCACTCATCTCTTCACAGTCTCACTAGAACTATTCCCAACCGGAACCTGTTGCACATGACGACAAATAAAAAGGGTTAGGCTAACGCCTAGTGAGTTCAAGAGTTTCCATCAAGAATATAAAAACCATTAAATGGAAATAATGCAACTTAAATCATGATCCTTTAAAATGAATTACTTTAAATATGAGAACGCCTCATTTTTCAATAATTAAGCAATTTATAAATGAACGCCTCAACGCCAAACATTATCTCATGAAGTAATGCAATCCAACACTTACTCAAAACGTGAATAGTTGTAAATGCTCCAATGATGATGTTTGAATAAAACTTTATAAACCAAACGACCAGAATTAAAGCATATGGGGAAAGACCCGAACTCAAAGCGTCACCGAAAACAAGAATAAAGGTAAATACCCAAAACAACACCCTTCGATGACGGGGGAAACCCGAATTCCATGGCTAGTGGCGGAACACAGAGTAGGACACATTCCACGTTATTGAGCTCACCATACTAGGAACCCATGGCCACGAGCTCGCCGACTCGTACTAAGATGTGGGGGTGGGCCCTCGAGGATTCCCAATCATGCTCATTCGCTAGGATTACATTTACTGTCCATGGCTAGTAACCGGTCCCACATAACCGTACCAAGTTGCCCCCGAGGATCCAATGTCTCAACTAGCTACAAATGGGAAGTGACTATCCCATAAAAACGGGCTCATAAATTAACTCGCGGATGCAAGTCCGGTTATTGGACTCCAAGAGCCCTCACCGACAAGTCCTCAAAATCCCAAGACTAATTCTGACACCAACATATAAATAATAACCCATTTTCTTTTTAAATAATAAAGACCGACTCATATGCCTATGGATCCACTGCATTACAGTCTAAAACATTACATGACTCCAAACGAATGACCAACGCACTCAAAACATGTAACTCTCAAATGACACGTAATAAACGCCATTGTACTAAAAGCTTCCACCCCGGGCTAGTCAACCGTTCAATTAAATTAAAAGCTTCCACCCCGAGCTAGTCAACCGGTCAATTGAATTAAAAGCTTCCACCCCGGGCTAGTCAACCGGTCAATTGAATTAAAACTCGTTTTAGTCAAAATCGAGCCAAGGCTCATCAGTTTACTTAAATCTCCAAATGAAAGTCAGTGTAAACATTAAAACACGTTTGACCAACGGATATGCAAACACAACGACCAAAAGTAAGATTAGTTCAAAACTCAACATTAGTTGAGGCAATACATTTTCCAAATGAACTTATACCCTTATATTTTCCAAATGCCTCATAACACAATAATATGCATTTACCAAACGGTTTATAAAATCGAATGCACAAAAGGACATTTATATCAAATGAACTCCATTTATATATAAAATCATCTAGGGAGTGTATTAACATGATTTATTCACCAAAATGTCCAAGAATCCCAAATGTGGGTGGTTCACAAATTTTATAAAACCAAATAATCCAAATGAGTGAAACTCTTCAAATACCCAACTTTTAATAAACTTCATGTAAACATGTAAATACTTTAAAATGAACATTTTTGGTATGTACAACGTTTTCAGAATCCAACTTGAACTCACCTTGCTAGATTTAGGCTAAATCTAGATTTTACCCCCAAAACTTGAATCTCCAAAGATGAAGGCTTGAATCTCCAAGAAACTTCTCTAGATCTTAGATCCAACACATCTACAAGGTTCCTTCAACATACAAGTCACCAAAATCACACCTAAGTTGAAGGATGAAAGGAAAAAGGGTGAAACCATCTAACCCTAGCTTAACATTGAGAGAGATGAGGAACTTACCACCACAAAATACCCTTGGATCTTCCAATAGACTTCAAATCTCTCGCTATATCCTTGAAAATATCTCAAAAACGAAACCGAGGCAACTTGAATCACTGAAATCGGAGTTGGGATGAAGAAGATATGAAGAAATGAAGTTTGGTGGCTGAAAATCGGGTTTTAAGCTCGACCAGGGGGTTTCGCGACTTACCTCGCGACCTTAAGTCGCGGCATAAGTCGCCCTCTTCCCCTGGTTTTCTTCTCGTTCACTGTTTTGGCCGTAACTTTTTCGTTATAGCTCCGTTTTTGCTCCGAAAAGAACCGTTGGACTCGTAATTGAATTCTTTATCCATCAAGACTATAAAATATAGGATTCAAGTCCAAAATCATATATCTTATTTTTCCCTTTAAAGCTACTGATTTCTGTATTAACTTGAAGTGATGTTTTTCGAAATTCGGGGTGTTACAGAGACTATAGACAAAGGTATACCGTGCCTAGAGACCACTTCGTCTATGTAAAGATTTGCCAACTTATCCATTGGCAAGGTTTCCCGCATTGCTAGAAAATGCGCACTCTTCGTCAACCGATCAACGATCACCCAAATGGTGTCGTTCCCTCTCAAAATCTTTGGCAGCTTGGTCACAAAGTCCATAGTAATCTTGTCCCATTTCCACTCGGGTATCTCTAATGGTTGAAGGTTCCCATAAGGTCATTGGTGCTCGGACTTCACTTGCGAACAAGTCACACATCACTCTACATAGCGTGCCACATCTAATTTCATACCTGGCCACCAATATTGTAACTTCAAGTCCCTATACATATTTGTACTCCCCGGGTGGATAGAGTATTTGGACTTGTGTGCGTCTTCCAATAGCAGCTCCCAGTTCCCACCAATCTTTGGCACCCAAATTCTTCCATCAAAACATTTAATCCCCCGACTATCTTCGATCAAGAGTAGGCGTTGCTTGACCATTACTTCATCTTTGAGGTTCTCTTCCAACAAGGCCTCGGTTTGTGATGTCTTAATCCTTTCCATGAGACTTGATACTAACTCGATCTTCGTAAGCTTGGCTTGAAGCCTCCCACTGTACTCTTTCCGACTCAAGGCGTCGGCCACCACATTTGCTTTCCCCGGGTGGTAGAGTAGCTCACAATCGTAGTCCTTGAGTAGTTCCAACCATCTTCTTTGTCTCATGTTGAGCTGCTTCTGATCGAAGACGTACCTCAGGCTTTTGTGATCCGTGTACAAGGTACACTTCGTCCCCTTATTCAACCCCCTATAGTTAATACACATCCTCATGGTTCCATCCTTCTTCTTTACAAATAAAACCGGTGCTCCCCAAGGTGACAAGCTTGGTCTCACGAATCCCTTCTCAAGAAGGTCTTGAAGTTGACTCATCATTTCTTTCATCTCTGATGAGCCAAACGGTACGGAACTCTAGCTATCGGGGCCGCCCCCGGCATTAGATCGATCTTGAACTCCACTTGACGGTCGGGTGGTAAACCAGGCAAGTCGTCCGGGAATACATCGGGGAATTCTTTTACCACCTCTACATCCTCTAACCGTTTCCTCTCGAGCTTGGCGTCTATAACATACGCCAAAAAGGATGAGCATCCTTTCGATAAGCACTTCCGTGCCTTCACCATGCTGATAATTGCTACTTCGCCCTTTCGCATCTCGCCGTACACGGTTACCGACTCAACTTCCGAAATTGGGATTCGGATCAACTTCTTCGCATAAAGGATTTCGGCTTTGTTAATTGACAACCAATCCATCCCGATGACAACGTCAAATCCTCCAATGACCATTGGCATTAGATCAACCGGGAATTTGACAACAACTTATATTATTATAATATTCTCTAATTTATCATCCCAATACACTTAAAAAATAACTTAATATAAAATAATAAAAATTAAATCGCATTGGTGGGATGGAATAAAATAATATTTCACTCTCATATTTAGAGAATTATAGAGATTTTTCCATGATTCTCTATTTTAGCAAACAATATAACAATACTGTTGGAGAAGAATAGCAAAACAAAACTCATTTTTTCTATTTTAGCAATGTTGTTGAAGATGCTCTTACACCCACATATATAATACGTACACACATGGACTAATGCACCACACACACACACACAATCATATCAATTATTTTTGTTAAACTTCAATCAAATTAAGCGACATATATTATTAATACAAGACAAGAAGATGCATGGAACAAGAATAATTTAGTGGAGAAAATATTATTCATCTAAAATTCTTGAATGTTTATCAAATATTTACTCTATGTAATTTCATTTAGACGAAATTGACGTATCTCATGTGATTACAAGGGTTCAAACACTATTAAAGGTAAAATATTATTTTATTATATGTCTTATATAATTATTATATTATTTGTAAAAGAGAAATAAAGTATATAACTGTGATTATTTTATTGAGTATTTAAATGAAAAATATGAAATATAAGGAAGACAAAAGAAGAGTTGATTCCCGGTAAGAATAATAGTTATCGTGAGAAAGGTAAGAATGAGATCTCCACCCTCGGATCAATCCTATTTGAATATCAATTGAAAATTTCTTTCCAAACATGGATTATTTTTGGGACTTAATCTGGATCATTATATATATCAATACTAATTAAAAATAATCAATGGTCTAAATTTATTCTTATAAGTATCACCTTAACTCATGTTCTCACACATCCTCCATCACTAAATAACAGGTATAAAACTTTTCAAAAATAAATAAATAAATAATAGGTATTTCTTGTTGAGAATCAGATCCTGACAAGTGGTATCAGAGCGAGTATTCTCAGAAACCTTTATTCATCATGGAAAACACAGTTGAATCAAACAGTACTCTTGTCTCAAAGGTTCCAATGCTCAGATCTAATGAGTATGACATGTGGAAGATAAGGATCAAGCAATACATTCTCCTCACAGATTACTCTATGTGGGACATCATTGAGAATGACCCATCTGATGAAGGAAAAATTGGTGCAGATGGAAAAAGAACTCCACCAAAGACAGATGCAGAAAAGAAGATAAGGCAGACAGAGATGAAAGCCTTGAGCACACTGCTCTTGGCTATTCCCAATGAATTTCAATACCAATTCTGCAATTGCACTGATGCACAGATGCTTTGGAATGCTCTAGAGAAAAGATTCTATGGTACCAAAAGTACCAAGAGAAATCAGAAGGCAATACTGAAGCAATTGTATGAAAACTTTATGTCAACTAAGAATGAGTCCATGACTCAAACTTTTGACAGGTTTAACAAGTTGATTGGTGAACTAGCTACTATGGGAGTACAGATTGATCAAGATGATGTAAACAGAAAGTTTTTAAGGTCCCTAGGAGATGAATGGACCATGTATACTATTTCATTCAGACAGAATGAACAACTGGAAGAAAAAGAACTTGATGATCTGTACAATGACCTTAGAGTATTTGAAGCTGAGGTGGAGGCAAAGAAGAAGCCTTCTGGATATGTTCATAATGCTGCACTCCTATCAGCATCAATTGATTCTACTGCTAACCCTGAATCAGTTAATGCTGCTAATGGAGCAAATCAAGAAAAAGACACTGAATCTGTTTTTGAAGCCTTTCTGTCCAGCCATGGAAACTCTTCTTTAATCAATGATGACTTGGAACAACTTCATCCTGATGATCTTGAAGAGATGGATATTAAATTGCAGATGGCCATGCTTTCCATGAGGGTAAAGAAGTTCATCAAGAGGACTGGGAGGAATAACTTCTCCCAAAGAAGAGAAGATGGAGCAGGTTTTGACAAGTCAAAGGTAGAATGCTATAAATGTCATATGAAGGGACACTTTGCCAGGGAATGCAGAAGTGGAGTGTCTCACAATAACCACCAACAAGCTCAGACTGGTAGCTTCAACCAGAACATAAATTCTGCTCAAGCCCTTGTTTCTCAACAAGGAATGGGGTTTGACTTGAGTGATCAAGCAGAAGAGGCTATTCAAAATCAAGCTCTCATGGCATAGGTATCTGATCTCCCAACTGAGGTAAGTTATAATCTCTGTTCTAAAACTTGCATAGACACTTTAAAAGGTACAGGGATCACAACCAGAATATGAGTGATGACCTTAAGAGGTTAGCAAAAGATATAAAAGACTATGTGAGAATTGTTGAGAGGTTTGAGGAACAAATTAAAGGTTTCCAAGCCAATGAACTTCAACACTCATATGACACAAACTACTGGAAGTGGGAGTAAAAGGATCTAGAACTCCAACTGACAAAGTCTAAAGAGGAGAGTGAAAAGTTGAGAGGGGAGCTAGCCAAAGTTAAGCTAGATGTAGAAAAGTTTTCCAATGCTTCTAAAGCAATGAACTCTTTACTACAAACTCAGATTCATGACAAGCTGAGAAGAGGAATTGGGTACAATACCACACCACCACCATACAACAACAACTACATCCCTCCTACATCAGACTTGCTAGAAACCAAAGATAGGAAGGACTTGCCTGAGGGAGCTACTGAGATAGATCCCTTAGATGAAGTAGTTGTTGAGGACAAAACTGAGAAAGAAGCTGGTAAGGGTAAGGATGAGATTCCTCTAGAGAATCACATTATTACCAATGAGGGTTGTGGAAAGATTTGGGTAAAATCTAAGGACATAGAGAAGACTGAGGGAAAGTCCAGTAAGGTCCATTACAAGCAGACCACAGTTGTGAATCCTGTTCCTTGCAAACAGTGTGCTTGTACTAAATCTGAGCCCCTAAAACATGATAAAAGGAGGGGTAATCAAAGAAACTGGAATAATCAGTGGGCACAAAAACAAGGGATTGATCTGAGTAAAATCAATAGACCAAAACCTTGTTTTATTTGTGGAAAGATCAATCATATTGCTAAATACTGTTATTTCAATCCTATGAACCAAAGGATGAATTTTCAAAGATCTATGCAAAAACCCTTTGGTTATAGGAAGAATGAAAGGAACCATGTGGCTAAGAAATCTGTTAAATCTAAAAGCCACATGAAGAAAAAGATTGTTAAGGAGAGTGTCAAGATGTGGATTCCTAAAAGCACTAAAACTGTTAGTACTGCTACCACAAATAGTACTGCTGACAATGATAGTGCTGCTAGAAGCAATACTACTGCTACCAATGTTAGTGCTGCTAAGAGTATTAGTACTGCTAAAACTAACATTGTTAGTACTTCTTCTAATGTTAATACTGCTAACTTTGTTAGTACTTCTAAGGTTAGTACTGCTTCTAGTGTTTGTGTGCTGCTAAGCCAATCATCTTGACAAAGTACTCTAGTAAAGAGTGCTCTGAGTTTAAAAATCTCATCAAAAAGGAATGTAAATACTTTGATGAGAAAGGGAGACCCAAGAACACTTTGGCTTGGGTTCCCAATCAATACTAATTGATCTATCTTATGTGCAGGGCAATCAACAGCTTAAGGGTAAGAGCATCTGGCATGTTGATAGTGGTTGCTCTAGGCACATGACAGGGAACATGTCTTGCCTCAAGAATTTCAAGAAAATTGATGGTGGGCATGTTGCTTTTGGTAATACTCCAGATGGAGGTAAGATCAGTGGTAAGGGTGATGTAACCAAAGGTACAATGACCTTTGAAGATGTATTCTATGTTGATCAATTAAGGTACAACCTGTTAAGTGTATCACAGGTTTGTGACAAAAAGCATAGTATATTATTTACAGATTCTGAATGCATTATCCTTGCTCCTGGATTCAAGGTAGTTGATGAAAAGATGATACTACTAAGAACTCCCAGAAAGGATAATGTCTATTGCTTAGATATGGAAAATGTTTCAACTGATTCATCCCTAAACTGTCTTGTTTCAAAAGCATCTTTGGATGAATCATCACTTTGGCATAGAAGGATGTGTCACATGAACTTTAAAATAATGAATAAACTTGTTAAAAACAACCTTGTAAGAGGTTTACCTTCAAAAGTCTTTTCATGTGATGATCATTGTGTAGCCTGTCTCAAAGGCAAACAACACAAAACTTCTCATAAGTCCAAAGAGTTTAACACTATTTCTAATTCTCTTCAGTTGTTGCATATGGATCTGTTTGGTCCTACAAATGTTATGAGTATAGGCAAGAAATCATACTGCTTAGTTATTGTTGATGATTACTCTAGATTTACTTAGGTATTTTTTTCTAAGGACTAAGGATGAGACAAGTGGACTGATCAAATCCTTTATTCTAAGAATTGAAAACCAAACAAATCAAAAGGTAAAAGCCATTAGGTCAGACAATGGTACCGAGTTTAAAAATCATGACCTAAACACCTTTTGTGAGGAAAAAGGAATTGAGAGGCAATACAGTGCTCCTAGGACTCCACAACAAAATGGTGTTGCTGAGAGAAGGAATAGGACACTGATTGAGGCTGCTAGATCTCTGTTAGCTTATTCAAAACTTCCAATTACTTTCTGGGCTGAAGCAGTTAATACTGCTTGTTATGTCCAGAACAGAGTTCTAGTAGTCAAGCATAAAAACAATACACCATATGAGCTTTTAAATAAAAGAAAACCATTTATTGGATTTTTCAAACCTTTTGGGTGTCCTTGTACCATTCTCAATACCAAAACTCACTTAGGAAAGTTTGATAGCAAGGCAGATGATGGTTTTCTTGTTGGTTACTCATCTCAGAGTAAGGCTTACAGAGTATTTAATTCTTCTTCTAGAATAATTGAGGAAAGTGACAATGTCAAATGCAATGAGAACACACCAAATCCTATTGGTTTAGGTCCTCAGTGGTTGTTTGACATTGATTCACTAACTAACTCTTTGGGTTTCAGTAGTAATGATCATGCAGGTTCAGGAAGTGGAGGATCAGGGGATGTACAAGTACAAGACATTATTCATCAGTCTGTGATGTTTCCCATACCTACAATGGAACCTGTTGATTTCTGTGAAAAAGAGACTATGACTGAACCAATTCAGAGTGAAGAAGAAAGAAGAGATGAGGAGAATCAAGTGCAGGAAGAGCCAGAAGCAACTGATGAGATCACCTTAGCTGACTTAAATGAGTCCAATTTAGAAGTGGGAATCAATGAAAAACCTAGTCATCAGACTAGAACTCAAAAGAACCATCCTCAAGAGCTGGTCATAGGAGACATATCTTCTCCTATGATAACAAGGAATCAAAGCAGACTTCAAGAGCTGCAGGATCAGCAACACACAGTACTCTCTTGCTTTCTATCTCAGATTGAGCCTAAGAAGGTTTTTGATGCAATGAAAGACTCCAGTTGGATAGAAGCTATGCAAGAAGAGTTGTTGCAGTTCAAATTGCAAGAATTTTGGGACTTGGTAGACCTTCCAAAAGGTCATAGAGCTATTGGTACCAAATGGATTTTCAGGAATAAAAAGGATGAGAGAGGAATTGTGATCAGGAACAAAGCAAGGCTTGTGGCACAAGGGTACACTCAGGAAGAAGGCATAGATTATGAAGAAGTGTTTGCCCCAGTTGCAAGGGTAGAGGCAATTAGGCTATTTCTAGCCTATGCCTCATACATGAAGTTCAAGGTATATCAAATGGATATGAAGAGTGCCTTTCTATATGGTACAATTGATGAAGAAGTATATGTCTGTCAGCCCCCTGGATTTGAAAATCCATCATATCCTGACAGAGTATACAAACTGAAGAAAGCACTTTATGGTCTACATCAAGCCCCAAGAGCATGGTATGATACTCTGTCTACCTATCTCTTAGAAAATGGGTTTGAAAGGGGAATAATTGACAAGACCCTCTTCATTAAAAGGAGTAAGAAGGACATCCTACTTGTTCAGATCTATGTGGATGACATCATCTTTGGATCCACACAAGATCAGATGTGTAGAGACTTTGAAAAGTTGATGCACAAGAGTTTTAAAATGAGTTCAATGGGTGAACTTACCTTCTTCCTTGGGCTTCAAGTGAAACAGCAGAAAGATGGGATCTTTATAAGTCAATCAAAGTATGTGAAAGACATCCTGGATAAATATGGTTTAACAGACTCAAAGCCAGCAAGCACACCTATGGAGACTCATAAACAGATCACTGCTGATCTTGAGGGGGAGGATGTTGATGTCCATCTATATAGATCAATGATTGGATCTCTCATGTATCTCACAGCTTCAAGACCAGACATCATGTTTCCAGTGTGTCTGTGTGCCAGATTCCAAGTCAAACCAAAGCAATCACATCTTCAAGCTGTTAAGAGGATTTTCAGATACTTAAGAGGGCAACCTAGATTAGGTATTTGGTATCCTTATGAATCCAACTTTGACTTGATTGCATATTCAGGCAGTGACTTGGGTGGTGCTAATATGGATAGAAAGTCTACTTCAGGTGGATGTCAGCTTTTGGGTGCAAGACTAGTATCTTGGCAGTGTAAGAAGCAAACCACAGTGTCCTTATCTACAACAGAAGCTGAGTACATTGCTGCTGCAAGTTGCTGCTCTCAGGTTCTATGGATTCAGAATCAGATGCTGGACTATGGGGTAACCTTTCTTCACACTCCAATCTTCATTGACAATAGCAGTGCTATAAGCATTGTTAACAATCCAGTCAAGCACTCCAAAACAAAGCACATTGAGATCAGGTATCACTTTATTAGAGATTGTAATGAAAAGAAGCTTATTCAAGTTGCTAAAGTTCATACTGACAACCAGTTTGCTGATCTATTCACTAAAGCTTTTGATGTGGGTAGATTCATCTTCTTGGTCACAAGTGTGGGCATGATCAACTCTGAATGAGCTCATGTTTAAAAAGTGATTGTATACCTGTTATTTGGTTGTTTTTGGTTGTTACTAATCATCTTTCTCAAGAAGTAAATTGCCTTGTTCAGACCAAATCAAGCTTCAATAGTGTAAGTGTAGTTAATACTGCCAGAGTTAGTTAATACAGCTCTCAGTTACTACTGCTAGTTAGTTAATACTGCTAGTGGTTAATACTGCTCTCAGTTAATACTGCTAGTTCATTAATACTGCTAGTGGTTAATACTGCTCTCAGTTAATACTGCTAGTTCGTTAATACTGCTAGTGGTTAATACTGCTCTGAGTTAATACTGCTTATATCCCGAATTGTATAAATACCCTTTTTGCCCGCCTAAAAGTTCATAACGACTCTTTGATTACTATTCATCTGCTCTCTAACCCTTTTCTCTCAAGCACCAAATGTTTCAGTCCAGAATACTCAAGCTCGATGGCAACTATGGCGTTCATTGATGAACATAATGAGATTGCAATGCTACAAAAGCCGAAGCAGGCTGATGGATTTCACCAGATAGTCAATTTTCTCAAGACAAGCCATATTGAGTTTGCTCTTACAGTGTCTCCAACAATCTACATAAAGCATCAGAAACAATTCTGGGCAAATGCCACCATTGTTACTGAAAATGGTGTGAAAGTTATCAAGATAAGGGTGTGTGACAAACCCTTGTCAGTTTCTGAAGAGGTGATTCGCATCTGTCTACGACTAGACGATGCTGCAGGTATTACCTCTATTCCTAATGAGGACTTGTTCTCCAATCTGTCAAGAATGGGGTATGGAGTCCAATTGCGTGTTTTCAAATTCTCAAAAGCTAAATTTTATACCCAATGGAGTTTTCTTGTTCATACCCTTATGCATTGTATTTCCAAAAAGACTACTGGCTGGAGTGAGTTCAGTAGTACCATTGCTTATGCTTTGGTTTGCTTGGCCACTGCCAGAAAGTACAATTTTTCTAAAATGATTTTCAATGACCTTGTGTCAAACTTGGGAAACAAAAAGAGTTTTTATATGTACCCAAGATTTGTACAGGCAGTTATAACGAATGAATTGACGGATATGCCTCAATTTGATGAGGTATATGTACCTAAAATCCCCAAAGATAAGGTCTTTTCAAATATGAAGAGATCTCCATTGGACTCGGAAGGAGTTGACACCCCATTGTTCTCTACAATGATGGTGGTGTCCCACAATCCAGAAGGTATGGCTTCAGGGTCAAGGCCCTCATTAGACCATCCCACTGAAAGTCAATATCAACCTTCAATCACCATATCAATCCCACAGTCCCTTATTCAAAAACCAACTTCTCCAATCACCAATACCTACATCAGGAAAAAGGTAAAGAAGGCTCCTTCCCTTCTTGTACCTTCACCCACAGAGCCTTTAAGCCCTCTAATGGAGAATTCTCCATTAGAGAATATCTATAGGGAAACCACAGGGGTGTCTCCCAACCCCAAAGAGGTGCTCACTAAGGAGATGAATGAGCATATGGTTGCAAAGGCTGCCACTACTCCTGTTAGCACAGAGGAGGTCAGTGGTAACATCAATAAGACCTTCCCCATGGCAACTTTGGGTGAGCAATCATCCAAAGGTCCCAGGTGCCAAGAAACCAAGGGGGTGGAGGGTGCTTCTGCTAGGCAGAAGACTTACACTACTAAAAGATCCCATGATCCTTCAAAAGGGGGTAACACTCCTGGAGAAGGTGAGGACAGATATGACTACAATGAATTGATGGAAACAATGGGCAACATCAATCTGGATATCATCAAACAAGGCAAAGACATAGAAGAAATGAAAATGGTAATTCTGTCTCAACAAGTACAGATTACCAAATTGAAGAAAATGGTGACAAGATTGGTGCAAAAGAAGAGGAGAAGGCAGTTTCTTTTGAAGAAGAGGAAAAATGCTAATGATGCTTTCAACAAGGGGGAGAATTCAGAGGCTGAAGCAGAAAAAGAAAGTACATCTGAGATGGGATTTGATTTTAAGGGGGAGAAAGCTGCAGAAACAGAAGCACAAGCAGTAGAAACAGACAAGGTTCAAGCAGCAGTAGTAACAGAACAGGTAGCAGCAGTAACAGGGCTATCTGTTGAAGAATTGGAAATAGCATAAACTTTGGTAAAAGCAAAGAATGATACTCCTAAGGCTACTCAAATGGCCAAGGGAGTGGTCATCAATGAAGGAGGCCTTGAAAAGAAGAGAAAAGAAAGAAGTGAGGCAGGTTTGAAGGATGCAAAGGGTAAAGCTAAGATGGTTGAATCTGAACAACCTTCAAAGAAGAAGAACCAAGTGGAGTTAGATGAAGAAGTAGCAAAACAACTCCAAGCTGAGATGGAAAAGGAGGAACAACTCCAATCAGAGAAGGACAGAGAGCTTGCACTGGAGATGGCCAGAAAGCTCAATGAAGAATATCAAAAGAGCATAAAAAGTTGCAGCTGAAGTCAAGAAAATACCAGTCAAAAGAATGCCAGTTAAAAAGCAGAAAAGACAACCTTCCAAGACCTTTTTGGCCAATCAGGAAAGAAGAAAAATGATAAATTTCCTGAAAGGTTCAATTGGTGTCAAAGGAGAGATGTTTACTAATATGGCATACAGTCAAGTTGAGGAGCTCTATAAAAAGGAAATGGCTAAGCTTCAAGGGGACTCCTCACAAAGGGAAGAGGTTGAAAGAAGGATGAAGGAGAGACATGATCTAAACATTCAACAACCATTCCCTAAGGAAGTCACTCCTACCAAAGAAAAGGCTGAAGACACTAAAGAAGAGAATGATGGTATGGAAATGAAATCTGCAAAGAGAGTAAAGACCATAGCTTCCAAGAAACAGTCCAAGAAGCCAAGGATTGAAGAAGCTGAAATAGAGACAGAACCTTCAGTTACACCTTCAGCAGAATCTGTGCAGAACCCAGAGCAGTCCAATAAGCAATCTAATGAGCAAGTGGGTCTTTATCTTACTATAATAGAACCAGTTCAGGCTGTTCCCATTTCTGTGAAAGCACCAGAAGTCATCTTTTGGGACATTCTGAGAGACAACAGAAAGGATTACTTCAGGCTTAAAAGAGTTGGTGATGTATTTGAAGTATATTCAACTTGGGGGAAAGTAATCAGAAGTTGCTCCAGAGCTGATCTTGAAGAGATGCATAAAGTGGGAATAAAGCTTTATGAACATGTTTTGAAAGGAACTGAAGAAAGTCTACTCAAGATTGCAATGGAATATCTTTGTATGATGTTTGAACCAGAAAAGGTGGTTTACAGAACCAAGGATCTACATCATGAGTATGGGTTTAAGAAGATTGATAAGTGGATACTCTTTGAAGACTGTGGTGTATACATGATCACAATTGATAACTGTTATCATGAGTACTACCTAGTGGACAAAGTGTATGATCATAGCAAGGAGAAGCTGAATGGGATGCTGAAAGCTAAGCTAGTATGTGCAAATGAATCATAAATGGCCAGAATTGTGGTAAGAAGAACAATTAATCAAAGTCTGGGTCTGGATACGAATTTGGGCAACTAAGCAGTAGTGTTGAAAGCATCTTGAAGACCATAAATGAAGAACTTGACTTCTCTTCTCAAAAGTCAAAGTCAAGTTAGGGGGAGATTGTTGGGAATTCAGAATTTGCACAAGTATGGTTAATGCTGCTAGCACAACATGGTTAGTACTTCTGAAACAGATTAATACTGCTAAACAAGATTAATACTGCTTGATGAAGTTACTACTGCTGAGCATAGTTAGTACTGCTAGTAGTTAGTACTGCTAAGGGTTACTACTGCCAACTTCATTAATACTGCTGAACATGGTTAATGCTTCTGAACATGGTTAGTATTGCTTATGAGATGAAGACTTCGTATGACAATGAAGACAGCTGTATTGATTGAAGATATTCATGGAAAGCTTGAAGATAACTATGGAAGATTATACTGAGGATCTTTTATATTTTGTAATTATCTTTTATCTTTAGTATATATATAGACTTAGTCAGAATAGTTTAAATATTAATTTTTGATTCTGAGTTTTTGTTTTCATAGAGAGAATTAACCTCAAGGTTTATAATCCTAATTCTAGAGAAGTAGAATTCGTATTGGTGAGCTTGTTCATCAATATTGAGGTTGTGTGTGAAATCTTGTAGCTTTAAATCATTCAATAAAGTTTACAAGTTGTGATTCATATTCACTGTTTCATTGATATTCTGAATATTAAAGTGTTATTCCGCAAACTCTTTTAATATTGTTTCTGAGTGTTTATTCTTGTTAAGAATCAGATCCTGACAATAAATGAAGAACTTGACTTCTTTTCCTAAAAGTCAAGTTAGGGGGAGATTGTTGGGAATTCAGAATTTGCACAAGTATGGTTAATGCTGCTAGCACAACATGGTTAGTACTTCTGAGACAGATTAATACTGCTAAACAAGATTAATTCTGCTTGATGAAGTTACTACTGCTGAGCATAGTTAGTACTGCTAGTAGTTAGTACTGCTAAGGAATTACTACTGCCAACTTCATTAATACTGCTAAACATGGTTAATGCTTCTGAACATGGTTAGTACTGCTTATGAGATGAAGACTTCGTATGGCTTTGAAGACAGCTGTATTGATTGAAGATATTCATGGAAAGTCTTGGAGATAACTATGGAAGATTATACTGAAGATCTTTTATATTTTGTAATTATCTTTTATCTTTAGTATATGTATAGACTTAGTCAGAATAGTTTAGAATTAATTTTTTTGATTCTGAGTTTTTGTTTTCATAGAGAGAATCAACCTCAAGGTTTATAATCCTAATTCTAGAGAAGTAGAATTCGTATTGGTGAGCCTGTTCATCAATATTGAGGTTGTGTGTGAAATCTTGTAGCTTTAAATCATTCAATAAAGTTTACAATTTGTGATTTCTGATTCACTGTTTCATTGATATTCTGAATATTAAAGTGTTATTCCGCAAACTCTTTTAATATTGTTTCTGAGTGTTTATTCTTGTTAAGAATCAAATCCTGACAAAACATGCTTTTAAAGTCGATTATATTAATATTATGTCACGAAAGTGAAACGACAATAATATGTTTTACTTTATTTTCTAAAGACTTTTTCAAAAGATATAATTTTTTTTGAAATAGTATTCAAAACCCGACATGTGTAAAAATAATTAAATTCAACTATAACATTTTTTTTTAATTTTTGGATACTACAATATTAATGGTATTATTAAAAAGTTTATACCCTTCTTTATCTCTAAGGATAGGATGTCCTAACCATCCAACCGCTATTCCATCAAGTCTTTGTTGTCGAAGTCAGCCGAAAAGCCGAATTATATTTTATACAAACAATAAAATATTATTTATCTCTCATAAACATTTTGTATCAAAGTTTCTTGGTGAAAATATAATATAAATTGTTTCTCTCTCATGGTAATTATTTTTGAGGAGTTGTCTAGATTTGAAGAATTTCACACGCTCTCTCATGCATTAGGAGTAGACCTGTCAAACGTGTCGTGTCGTGTCGGGTTCAAAGTTAAACGGGTTGAGAGTGCCTAACCCTAACCTGACACGTTTAATAAACGGGTCAAAAAATCTCAGCCCTAACCCGACCCGCCTAACCCGTTAAACCCGTTTAACATTTATAAAACTAAAAATTGAAAATTCACAAAAAAAAAGCAAATCCAAAATTCAAATAAAAACATTAGACATCCAAATTTTATAGTTCAAACTTATAAGTTTTAACCAAATATAAAACATTAAAAATCCAAAGCATTAAAAAGAAAACTTATAATATATATATATATATAAACGGGTTATTCGAGTCATTTTCGAGTTGAAATTTTTGATCCTGACCTTACCCGTTTAATTTTCGTGTCGTGTCGTGTCAACCCGTTTACTTAAACGGGTTGAAATATATTACCCAAACCCGTTTATTTCGTGTCGAGTTCGTGTCGGATTAGCGTGTCGTGTCAGTTTTTGCCAGGTGTAATTAGGAGCAAAATATTGTCTAAAATTTCTATTTCTTCATTTTAAAGAATCTAATGGAGATTTTCTAATGATTCATATACATCAATATGTTTTGATAAATTAAAATATTTAACTATTTAATATTTATTATTCAATTTTATAGGAGACACAACATGATAGATGTTAGAATTATAATATATGAAGATGATAATTAAACACAAAATTGCATGCATATAATGTAATGTTTGTTGGTGAATAGGTATATGCTAGACAATAAGTCATTGAATGGAAGTAACGCTACCAACAATGCCCATGTGAGGTATGCCCCATTTAATGGACCATATTCATTATATTTATATCTCTATTTATTGTTTCTAACCTTAATAAAAATGTACATTTTTTATTAAATGTTAGCATATTGTATAGAGGGTTGAGTTTTGGTGAGAATAAAAGTTACGGTGAGTAGGGTAAGAAGGGATCTCCATTCTTAGATGCACATTACGATGAGATGCACCGAGATGCATCGTAAATCCCCATATCAAACGCAATTCACGAGTGTGTTTGAGATTAAAATTGATCAGGGTCCATATCCCTTCTTACTTTTCATCTTAACTCTTCTTCTCACACGATCCTTCATCATTGTATAAATATATACATATATTAACGGTATTCATAAACGTTTATAGTATATACAAACATAAATTTTACTATACAAATAAAATAATTTTCAGTTATTTATTCAGATTGATAAATGATGAATTTTGAATGTCTCGTCATTTTCTCTCAAACAAAACGCAAAATATTACCCAAATAATTGCTTCCATTATTAGTAGTGGCATCTCAAAATGTTTGTATTTTGTATTTATTATGTTCTTCTCAATATTACATTTCACACACATACACACATATAAATAAATAAATAAATAAATAAATATATGCTATAAATGTTTTTATGTGTTTTCATGTATTATTTCACATATGAAACATAAAGAATTATTTTTAATCGTGTAAACTAAAATACGCAAATCAGTTTAAATATGAAACACACATACATACATATACACAAAAACAGAACATATGAAACAATGTCAATCATAACTCATAATCAAACTTATTGAATGGTTTAAATTGGTCTTTGCAAAATTGTAACATTTATAGAGTTTGTATTTGATTATTATTGTATGTGTATATATATAAGTTCAAATGAGAACACCTCCATTTTGGGAAAACGCTAGAACACTCTTATCACATGTGATAATAAACGTGAGGGAGCTCGGTGGTTGCGGACAGCTTGGCCCATGACCTAAAGTCGCACCAAAGATCGTTTGTGTCACTGATTTAGTATCACATGTGTATCATATGTGATGAATTATAGTATCACATCGAGAATACCCTTATCACATATCACATGTGATAATACACATGAGGGGGTCTAGTGGTGTGCGAGTGCCGCAACCTAGGTCGCGTCGGATTTGACTGGTTAAATATTACGTCTTTGATTGGTCAAAAGTTGCGACTATTCTAAAAATAGAATGACAGTTTTGTATTTTTTAGAAATACATGGGACGAATTCATATATGGACCTGTATGATTCAAATATGAACTATATGTTCATATGTGAACCATTGTAATTCACATATGAACTCTTTTAACTGATTCATATATGAACCTTTGTGATTCGTATACAAACTAATTAACTATAGGTCCATATGTGAATATGTTGAACTAATTAACAGATTCACATATGAACTAATTAATTGATTCACATATGAACGTATAGTTCATATATGAATCACATAGGTTCACATATAAACTCGTCCCGTGTATTTTACGAAACTACCCCTCTATCTTCTACAGACAATTGAAGAAATTATCTGGTGATTCACAGTAAAAGCCGCAAATGTTGACCAAATAAATGGCTAGGGTCATTTCTTTATTTCTCATACATTTAACATTTCTAAATAAATGGAAAAGTGAAAAACCACGAAAAACAGATGAAAAAGTATGCCAATATGATTGTAAAATTAACGAGAAAAATATTATCAATTTTTTGGTGTAATTTATTTTATTGGAATTTTGATCAAATTTATTTGGGATAGAGGGAGTAATAATAATAATGAGATTATTTTTTTGTTCAAAGTTGTTTCACCATTTTGGGTTAAACAAAAAACTTCTCTTTTGCCCCATGAATTTGAGTTTTTGTCCATCCAAATTTTTGTTCCATGTCATGCAAAAAAAATGAGACTATCTTTTTGTCCACTTCAGTCCCATATATGTAGTATGCACACTATGCATGCGCACCCTAATAAAGGAGCCCAAATTAAAGATTGCTTCTTTTCGTTAGTTGTCTCATCAAGTTAAAGCTTCACTATTTCATGGGTTACAAATTGTTGTTGTAATAACCGGGTTCAAGTATAAAATTTGTAGAGTTTGGGTATTTTTCTAATTAAAGATCAAAGTGGAAGGGGCTAGATGTAACTTTTTAATAAAAGGGCCTAACCCTAGGGATTTATATTTTTTGTGTTGGCGGCTGATTAGAGAGGGGGGAGAGAGATCGATTTGGAGCAATTTTGTGGAAGAACAAGAAAGGGAGCATTTGGCTGTGGATTGCAAGTCTACATCGATCTTCTTAAAGGTAACTACTCCTTTTGTTAGTTGTTGTTTGGATTAGTTGAGTACATTTGGTAGATTAATGATAAAGTTAAGCACCAAGAACCCTTGAATCTTTGTGTCCAAGAAATGTTGGGGTTTTGACTCCCTGATTGATTCTGGAGAAGGGTTTTGGAGTTCAGACCCTTGGGTTTTGGCTTTCGGTCATAGAGAAGGGTGAGGGAAATGGTTTGTTGTTTGAGTGTGGAGTAGAGCGGTTTCCGTGAAGCACACCTACAACTCGGTGACCTTGGGGTTCTGTTCGAAGAGGGAGTGGGGAGAACCCGGGCGCCTTGGGCCGGGCGACCCCGGACGGCCTTGGGTCGGGCGACCCCGGGCGGTCTCGAGCCGGGCGAACCTGGGCGACCATGTGTCGGGAGCCCCGGGCTGTCATGCACCGGGAGACCTCGGGCGCTAGACTGTATGACCCCGAGCGAAACCAACCTCGGGAGTTTGATGTTCGGGCTTCAGCCCACTGCCGTGATCCAACCCGTGACCCAAGTCTAGTTGCTAACTTTCCTTTTGGGTCCTTAGTCTGTTTTCTCGTTGGGGGGGGGGGGGGTTAACCTTTCAACCGTAAGGGTCTTCGTACGACTAAGAATATGGGTTTAGACTTATCCATCGTTATCATGTTGTGCAGTAGGTCTCGTGAGTAAGTGAGAGAATGTTAATCGGTGGGCACCAGGTGAGTTTCCTAAACTAAATGCTTTTATTGTTAAGTGGTTAAAGTTGCATGAAAGTTTATTAAAGCATTTATTTACTTACGTTGTTTTATAATTGTGAGGTTTTATTTGGTGGATTCTTCATTGATGTTGTTATTATTATATGTATGCATACATTATTGATGGTGGATGCGCACAAGTCGGGAGGTGTGTCTCGCATGCGTTCAAGTCGGGGGGGGGGGGGGGGGGTGTCCCGTATATGCCAGTGGGGGTGTGTCCACCTAAGGCAGTGTGAGTCAGACGCGCCGTTATCTTACAATGACGGTAGTGTGAGCCAAAAGTATAATTGTAGTCGTGGTGTTTTTCGTTAAACTGTTGAGTTTATTTAATTCCTTGGATTCTTTCTTTTCTCAGTCGGTTGATCGGATATCAGAGGGAACTCACTAGACCTTCGGTCTAAACCTCGCTCTTTCAAAAACTAAAACCCTTTCAGGTAGAAGCGACGTAGGAGGATCTGGGAAAGGCAAGGAGAAAGCGTGATTCGTGAATGGGTTCCTGATTCTAGAAGACTACCTTATAGATATTTCATTATTACTCAGTTATGTAATAGGTTGCTTATAGCAAACCTTGAATTCTGGTTGTCTTTTTCGGGTCGTTTGACATGAATTTTATCATTTTTATTTATGTTATCTTGGTTGAAGTTTTGGGTTGTTACAGTTGTAACCCGGTTGATACTTTTTGTAAGTTGGTTTTGGCCTATTTATTTTTATGTTTCTTATTTTTGTGTGGGGCGTTTCGTTTGGGGCCACCATGTCTTTGCTGGGTTTTGGGTTTATGGCGGCCCTCTTTTTATGTTTTGTAGATGGAAGGTTTGACTTTGTTGATTGTTTTGCTTTTTATAATTTAATTATTTCTTGTTTGATTTTAATTTATTGATGTTTCAAAGAACTCGTAATAAAGCTAATTTAAGGACGTTTGATAGTTTTTGCATTAAAAATGTCCAAGAAAAGGTCGAACAATATGTGGAATATTTCAAGATCCATTTGATTTTTGGTTCATGATTCTCCCCCGTCGGTGATCCAACATTTATTTGACTTCCTTTTGTTCCAATCACCATCATTTAATTTTAATATTTTTAATTATTATATTCAATGTCCTAATAATTGTTATATTTTAAAATAATACTGAAGAAATACCATAACTGACAAGAGATATGAAAATAAATAAAGTCAAAGAAACCATATCGTTATATCCCTTACATGTATATATTTATATCTACGTAAGGTTATGACCAAAATAATTGAAAATAATCAATCAAAAGCATTACAAAGGCGTTACTTTGAATTTGGTGTATGGGCAATTACACGAAGAGAGGATAATGACAAGGTGGTGACTATTTATTATCGTTTGGTCTTGATAAATATTTGGCAACGTGGACACAATTTTATTAATTTGTTTACTGGTAACGTAGTCGTACCACTAATTTCTGTTGAGTCGGTTTTTCTAACTGTTCTTTTAGTTATATTTCAAGTCAAATGAATTTTCCTTAAAATCAATATTTCTTAGTTCTTATCGTTAATTTCATCGTATTTTGTATTGCATATGTAAACATGTAAACGCCATATTTGACAATCTCATAAGCTAGTTTATTTTTTAAACTTTATTTGGTAAGACACAAATTAACTTATAAACTAGTTTAGCTTTTTGAAAAACTATATGTAGTAGTGTTTCAATGTTCAAATATCTTTTTAGTTTTTTTTTTCCAATTATGCTCTTATATTTTAAATAAATAACTAAAAACCTGACATTTTATGTCATTTACATATTGTCAGATAGCTTATCAACTAGTTGTTAATTAATATATCAAAAATGAGTTATTTATTAACTAATAGCTAGTTTATCAACGAATTTACCAAACACAACCAAACTCTTCCATTTTATGTAGACATACAACATCTTGTACACGACAGTGTAGACCTTCCTGGCTATGCTTTTTCATTTTGTAAAGGTTCATTTTGCTGTGTCTAAAAATGAATATATATCATATATGTCGAGTGATTCTATATGCTCAAAATGGTATGAATTTGTCAATACAACATTTATTTCAAATTTAAAACCAATCAATAATGAATCATGTTACTGTCAAGTGGGTCAAGTTAACGAATTAAAGCAATTGGAGTAACCTAGGGCTCCTAAAGATGACGTAAATTACAACTAAATGTGATACAAGGAGAATTCGAGAGTTATCAAAGTGTTTCTTCTATCTTTGGAAAAGAAGAAAACAAGCTCGAAGAAGGCTCGGAATTTGGCATCGAAAAAGTAGCCAACAGCCCCTACCGGTAGTTACACCGAGACCCAAGTCCCGGTACAAGTCTCGGTGGCCGCTGGACCAGAAACTACCGAGAGTTTCACCGAGACTTAAGTCTCGGGACAACTCTCGACAACTTATTTCCTTATTTTAATTATTAGTATAATTATTGTTAGCTTTATTTATTATTAGGATTATTATTTAGTTTCCTTTTATGCTTATTTAAATAGTTTCCTAGTTGGTTTATAATTAGGATAGTTTAATTTCCTTAGTTAAGCTTAGTTATAAATAGGATTAATCCCTTTATTATTTTCAATTGAATTATCAAGTTTAATAAAAGTTTTCTTAGAGAGTTTTGAGTTTTCTCCATATTCTTGAGTCTTACGCTTGTAAACTCATAATCCTTTTCGGGTTTGACGTTTGTCAATCCTTCTGCGCTTTCCCCGTTGCGTCAGTTGGTATCAGAGCAGGCTTCTCCTGTCTCTTTTATTAACAATGGCCGACCGACCCGCTACCAAAGCAGGTTTAGTAGAGATGAATGTGGCCTTATCCACAACACTCGCTAATCTGACAGCGGTTGTCAACAAACTTCAACCCAATTTCGTCAACTACAACAGTCGAAGAAGAGGCAGGATTGAAGAACCGGTTAACGTTTCGCGTAATGGCAACCGCAACCGGCTTAATCTTTCAAGTTCCGAATCCGAAGAAGATGAGGAAAAAGAACTAGTGAACATGAGAAGAGACATGTTTGAAGGACCGGTTATGGTGCCATGAAATGGCAACCGTATCCTGGTCGACCTCTCGAGTTCCAGATCCAAAGAGAAAGAAGAAGACCGCCAAGAAAAGCTCAATATCGTACTCCAACGAATACTCCTTTCGTCAAAGGAAGAAAGCCAACACGAAAATCTTTTCCGATCGCATTGTTCAGTGCATAAAAAGGTATGTAACCTAGTTATTGATAACAGAAGTTGTGAGAACCTCGTGTCCCGGAAATTGGTCGATTACTTTAATCTACCCACTCAACCCCGTGAATCTCCTTATTCTCTTGGGTGGGTCAAGAACGGTTTTCAAGTTAGAGTCACACAAACTTGTCGGGTACCCATCTCAATTGACAAACACTATCGAGAAGAGGTATTATATGATGTCCTTGATATGGATGCTTACCACATTCTATTAGGCCGACCGTGACAATTCGATAATAATGTCACTTACAAGGGTCGAGACAACATTGTGCTATTATGTTGGGGCGACCGAAAGATCGCCATGGCACCAGTTAACAACTTCGAGGAAAACACCGACAAGAAAAGCAATAACTATAACCATATTATGGGTTCGGTTTCTTTGCTAGTCAATCAACCGCCCGCATTGGAAAACCACCCGAAAAAGTCGAATTCTTGTCAGGCAAATTCAAAGAGAAAGTCATCCCCGTCATGATCGAGCCACAACTATAAATCTTTACCGAGACCAAAGTGTCTGAACCAGATCTCGGGTCGGCCACCAAAGAAACCCAAAGTGAACCGGTTAAGGACAATCTTGAGCCAACGAAACTTTTGTCACAAGAGGTCAAGAAGGTTGATACCGAATATTATGTTTCCATTATTTCAACACGTAAGGTTTCAAATCAAATTGAAATAGTTCCCACTAAAAATCTTGTCGCTTCTTACCCTTTCAAATTGGATAAAGTATCGCTTATATGGAAACAACCACGACAACATCTTTTTAGATTTGAAGATTGGTCAAGCTTTGTGAGTTCTAAAGATCGAGTTGTGAATCCAAGCATTGTGAAGAAACGAATGTTCTACAGGTCGGATGAAGATATTTTTCAAGTGAACTCGAGGTCGACTTCTTTTCAAGTGAGAGTGACTGATACAGGGAGGATTCGAGAGCTATCAATGTGTTTCTTTTATCTTTGGAAAAGAAGAAAACGAGCTCGAAGAAGACTCGGAATTTGGCATCGAAAAAGTAGCAAACAACCCCTACCGGTAGTTACACCGAGACCCAAGTCCCGGTACAAGTCTCGGTGACTGCTGGACCATAAACTACCGAGAGTTTCACTGAGACTTAAGTCTCGGGACAACTCTCGACAACTTATTTCCTTATTTTAATTATTAGGATAATTATTATTAGCTTTATTTATTATTAGGATTATTATTTAAATAGTTTCCTAGTTGGTTTATAATTATGATAGTTTTAATTTCCTTAGTTAAGCTTAGTTATAAATAGGATTAATCCCTTTATTGTTTTCATTTGAATTATCAAGTTTAATAAAAGTTCTCTTAGAGAGTTTTGAGTTTTCTCCATATTCTTGAGTCTTACGCTTGTAAACTCATAATCCTTTTCGTGTTTGACGTTTGTCAATCCTTCTGCGCTTTCCCCGCTGCGTCAAAATGACAGTAACCAAAAGAATACAATTAAAAGATTTATGTGGAACCATGTTAAAATATTTTTTTACATAGCATACTTAATTTTCATTCTATTTTAGATCATGTATTTTGTTTTCTTCATGTTATGCAAAATAACAAGATATTTTGAATTTCGTAGTTTTAAAATTAAAATGAATTTGTTAAGAAGTAGCAATAGATGACGGACAAAAAAAACTCACTTCTCAAATATGGTTTTATATCGTCATATAGTTTCCAATATGAACAAGATTCAATGATTTGAACAAACCAAGATCTGATAAATAAGAATGCTTTCATATGTAGAAATTGAGATTGTTTAAAGAAGCTCATAAGGTCAAATTGAAATGGTCCAAGAAAATTAAAAATACCGTGAAAAAGAGAAGTCGTGAAACCGCTGGACCATAGGGGCCGAGGGTCAGCACCGCACCTTTAATTGTAGATTGTCTCAAACAATTAATTCAATATTTTACGGACTAAGTTTACCATGTCCACATTCATTGTTACATATACTTCATTGAGGAAAAAGAAAAACTATAATAGATTGACATTGACTACAAGGAAATTGATATTATACTGCAAAGTCCGATCCTTTCATTTATTGTGCCAAAATTTCTAGAATCAAAATAATACTTGGAATATTTCAACGGCCATTCTTGTTTCGGTTCACGTGTCAGTATAGTTTTTGGATAATTGTAAGTGTCAGGTTTAATTTGTGTGCATCAGATTAATCTCACATATGGAGTCATAAAGTTGATAGTCAGACAAACCTGCAATGATCCTGAATGGATGCAAACATGCATACTCTAAGAAGCAAACATGAGGTCTTATGGGTTAAGGTTGTTAAGTCTAATTTTGTAGTAATCATTGTATTTATTTCCCTTGTCTAAACTGTGTTTAGTGGTATTATTTGTTGTGTTAAGACTAGGGGTATTTAAGTCCCTTTCTAGTCTTTGTTTTGCAACTTTGAAACTTTACTTTGAATATCAGTTTACATTTGGAGCGTATACTTTATCTCTCTACTTTCTCTCTCTACAGATTTAGTGATTCTTGGACTTTCAATTGGTATCAGAGCTTTCTAGATCTTGAGAGGATTGAGAGAAATCGTTTTTCGATACTGAATTTGTAGATTAAGCGGAAAATTTGATTGATTTTCTTGATTTTTCAAGAAAATCTCATTTTTTGCTTGATTCATCAAATTTGGATAGGTTTCTGGTCACTTTTGTGTGAATTTGGTTTTGTTAGATTCATGTTTGATATTCGATCATATTTGTTTCAGATTGTTTTGCAAGAAAACTAAGTTTTGATCCTCGATTTTGAATTTTAAAAGGTTTCTGGAAAAACTCATTCACATACTGTTTCATCATCGATTTTGTGATTTAGTTGTTTTTAATCGATATTTTTGGTCAAAAGTTGTTAGAAAGTGTTTTTCGATCATCAGTGTGTGTTTTTCTTGTTTTAATTTCATAGATATAATTGTTCTTGCGAATTTTTCTTGTTGTTCCCTGGTTTGCGCAAGTTCTTGTAGATTTGCGCAAGTTTCATATAGGTTTGCGCAAGTTCTTAATACTTTGCGCAAGTTCATTGTGTTCTAATTTCTGTGTTAGTGTTTCAGGTTTTCGCATCAAGCTATATACGCAAATTTCATTTTGCGTATCAAGTGCTATCCGAGAACTAAGGTTCTCGTATCATCAAGCTTCCGAAAAGCTCAGTCTTCATATCTCAGTTCGAGAAGTCTAGTTCGCATTTCAAGCTTATTGCGCAAAGTATCGTTTGCGTATCCTTCTTCTTACGCGAAGCTCAATTTGCGCATCCTTCGTGTTCCGAAAAGTTCAGTTTGCGCAATCTTCTTGTTCCGGAAAGCTCGGTTTGCGGATCTCACTGCTTACGCAAAGTCTAGTTTGCGGATCTCTCTGCTTACGCAAAGTCTAGTTTGCGGATCTCACTGCTTACGCAAAGCCTAGTTTGCGTGTGTTCCAGACTTGGATTATTTTTCTGACTTTCTGATATTCTCAAAGATGTCTTTGCAAGCTCAAGTGTACAAGAATGACCTAATGATGTCATTGGGGTCTGACACTCGTCCTCCTGTTCTGATCAACGAGAATGATTTTGAACAGTGGCAGGACCGATTTATTAACTTCATAGAAAGACAATCGAATGGGGATAACATGATGAAATCTCTGACTGAGGGTCCTATGGAGAAGTCGATGAAAGTTATACCATCTACAGCAACTACTCTAACTTCAATTGTAGAGAAGTCTCTGAGGGAATATGATGTTGATGAATTGTTGAGATATCAAGCTGACAGTCAGGCAAAGTCCAATATGATTCTTGCATTACCAAATTCGATCTACAACAGAATTGATTGCTTCAAACAGAATCCTATGCTTATGTGGACTCAATTGGAAAAGATCATGCTTGGTACAGCTGTGTCAACTCAATTGCGTCAGACCAGATACATGAATAATTTTGAGGAGTTCAAAGCTAAGGATGGAGAAAGTCTGAAGAATGTATTTGATAGATTTTGGGTTGTGATTAATGATCTGTACAAGATCAAGGTGACAAAGACTGAGTTAGAAGCCAACCTGAAGTTCCTGAATGCACTCCAACCTGAATGGAGCAAGTCCTGTCATAGAATGAGAAATGATGTCAGAATTTCTACTATGCCCATTCAGGAATTGTATGAAATTCTGATGACTGATGAATCTATGGTGTTAGAAAAGAAGGCTAAGCTTGATAAGAAGAATAAGCCTAAGACTGTGGATCTGATTGCTCTCCTAGCTAGTCAGTTAGCTGAACAGGCTTTGACTGAAGATGCTTATGATGGTTCCACATAAGATGATGGTGAAGCCTTGGAGAGAGCAATGATACTTCTCTCGCAACACTATCAGAAAAAGTTTCAGCGTAAAACAGGATCAAACAATCTCCGATTCACATCTGGTTCAAAGAAAATAGAACCCGGGGTTTCTTCAAAGCAATACTCTCCAAAGTATGATACAGTGAAAGTGGTTGATCAGAAGAAGGAGGAAAAGAAGGTCATGAACTGCTTCAACTGTGGAAAACCCGGGCACCTAGCTAAGGAATGTAGAGTGAAGGTGGTAAAGGATTCAGCTTTCTACAGAAAGAAGATGGAACTGGCAGAGAAGCGAGAGAATGGAACAATCCCGATGGCTGAAGATGAGTATTGGTTGGATCATTCTGATAACGAGGCTGAGAATGAAGAGACTGCAGCCATGTGCTTCATAGGGGACGACAAGAGTGATGATGAAGAAGATGACACCTCCTCTGATGATTCTGAGGTAATTTCTGAATTTCATGTTAATTTTGTTTCTTCTCAATTGAACGTTATTGTCAATGCTTTACATGATTTTCGTTCTAAGTTCATTTCTGAAAGGCTTGATAATCAAGAAAAGTCTGTTTTGATTGAAAAGTTGAAAATTTCTCTGAAAGATGAAAAGATCATTTTAAAAGACACAAAAGAGAAATTTCAAAAGAATTTGAATGACTTAGAATTATCAAATCAGACTTATCGTGATTCTTTGACTGAATTGACTGATTTGAACAAAAGTTTTTCTGATAAAATAATTGTGTTAGAAGAAAAATTGTATAAGAGAAATCAAACTGAGCAGACTATATATATGAATAAACCTAGGAGTGACGAGGCTATAAAAGAAAGGTGGGGACTTGGATTTGAAAATCCTCATTGTCTAAACAATGTTATTTCAAAAACCCCAACCTTATATAATTTTGATTATCTAACTCTTGCGAATTATGCTCCTCAATTTAAAATTGACTGGTTGAATGAAAAGCAAGTTTTAGAAATTGAAAATCAAAAGAGGATGCATAACAAGAAAATGGAAATGCCATTTGTTTATACTTCTGAAAATGCAAAGTATTTTCCTGAGAAAACGAAGAAGTCTAGAATTTCCAAAAATGTTTTAAATGTCAAATCTTTCAATCAGTCTTCATTACCAACTGATTTTGATATATATGCTAACACTGATAAGGAAAATGCATCTCCAGTGTCGTATGATTCTAGGAAATACATTCCCCCATTAGTGTTAGAAGGCAAAATAGTTGATCTTGAAGATAAATTGGAAGAACAAAGTCTTCAAACTAATTTAGAAAACGATTTATTTCTTTTTATAATGAAAACAAGTTTTGAAGACAAAATTTCTTCTGGAGTTTCTAAAGATTCTAAGGAAAATACTCAAGTTTCTAAAAATAATGTGCATTTGCGCAACCAGTTGGTTACGCAAACCGACACTTTGCGCAAGCCGTTGATCGCGCAAAGTTCAGTTTGTGCAACCAATAGATTGTGCAAACCTCCTCCTGACTTGTGTTTTTCTGAAAATTCTCATTCCACGGCAAGTTCATCTATGTCGAATGATCAGGTTGATTTCTTAGATAAAGTTTCTTCTTCTACTTCAATTGTTGATGATTCTTTAACGCTAAATGATCAGTATTATAAAACAAAAACAAAGCGTAAAAGAAGAAGGTCAAAGAAGTCAAGGAAACATGATAGTGTCTTGTCTGAAAATTCTAATTCTTCTGATTCTTTTGTTTCATATCGGACTGTGAAGATATCACAAAAGCTTATATGGAGGATAAAGCAGAAATCTATAGAATCTGAATTGTTAGAAGATACTTGTGTAGTGAATCTTTGTGACAATGATACATTTGCTTTTTGTAATAAAAATAAAAAAGATTCAATTCCGCAAATGATTCACATTGCAAAGCATGTTTCATCTTCTTCTAGTTCTGATTCTGATGGTTATGTTTATTCCTCTATTGATGATTGCTTTCATGAGAATTATAAAAATATTTTTTCAAAAAGTAAAAGACACAAATCTAACAAGAAGGGACCCATAAGCATATGGGTACCTAAATCTGTGTAGTTTCTGTATGTGCAGCTTAGTCGTTTATGGTATCTGGACTCGGGGTGTTCTAAACACATGACTGGCAACAAATCACTACTTTCCAATTATAAAGAAAAATGTTGCGGTCGTGTTAAGTTTGGAAACTGTGAGACTGCTCCGATTCTTGGTTAGGTGATCTTGTTCAAGGTAATATAACTGTCAAGAGAGTCAGCTACGTTGAAGGCCTAAGTCACAACTTATTCAGCATCGGGCAGTTCTGTGATAAAGATCTTGAAGTTAGCTTCAAATCTAAAAGAGTTGCTGTGAAGAATGAGAGTGGCAGAGATTTACTGGTGGGAAAAAGAAGATCCAACTTATATACCATTGATCTTTCCAAGATCAAAATTCCTTCAGATATCTGCTTGCTTTCTAAAGCTTCTGTTCATGAAAGTTGGATTTGGCACAGACGACTAGCACATCTCAACTTTAAGTATATGGATCGCTTGGTCAAGAATGATTCAGTGAGAGGTCTTCCAGTTCTCCGTTTTCAGAAAGACCACCTCTGTCAGGATTGTGAGAAAGGAAAGATGAAGAAAGCTCCTCACAAACCAAAGCCTGAACCATGTACTTCAGACATACTTGACTTACTGCATGTTGATTTATGCGGTCCGATGAAGACAAAGAGCATTGGTAAGAAAAGATATGTATTTGTTGTTGTTGATGACTACTCTCGATATACATGGGTAAAGTTTCTCAAGTCAAAAGACGAGACTCCTGAAGTCCTCATCAACCTCATCAAAACTATTCAGACAAATAAGCAAAAGCAAGTCAAGGTTGTCAGATCAAACAATGGTACTGAATTCAAGAACAGTACTCTTCAAGCATTCTACGAGGATCAAGGTATACAACAACAGTTTTCTGCTGCCAGAACAACGCAACAGAATGGGGTTATTGAAAGAAGAAACAGAATGCTTGTAGAGGCTGCCAGATCAATGCTAGCTTATTCAGGTCTTCCTTTGTCTCATTGGGCTGAAGTCGTGTCAACTGCTTATCATACTCAGAACCGCTCAATTTTGCATCGTCGTTTCAACAAAACACCATATGAGCTGATGAACGGTATCAAACCGAACGTCAAATATTTCAAGTCATTTGGGTGTAAATGCTACGTTCTGAATGACAGAGACAATCTGAACAAGTTTAGTCCGAAGGCAGATGAGGGTATCTTTCTGGGTTATTCTTCTAATTATGCTGCTTACAGAGTCTTTCTGATCTCCGCAAGAAAAGTGATGGAGAGCGTAAATGTAAAATTCGACGAAGTTGCCGAATTGGTTTCTGGTCAACCAGACACAGAACCCGTCCTTACTGGAAATTCAGTTTCTGAACAACTCAGTTCAGAACCTTCGCCACAATCGACAAATCAGGATCCTTTTTCTTCTATTCTTAATCTTTCTGATTTAGATTTTCTCTTTGAGAATTTTTATGATGATGTTCCCAAGTCTAATTCTGATAATGTTTCAAATGCTTTGAATCAGGATACTGCGAGCGCATCTACACCCAATTCCGCTGCAACTATCTCTGACATTGATACTGTTCCAGTCTCTCCTGTCATTCAAACCAGTATTTATGCATCTGATCAAGTACAATCAGAAAATGAGCAATCAGAACCGGAACATGTGATCACTGAACCTATTCAAGAAGAATTTGCTCAAGATCAATCTGTTCAAGAAGAACAAGTTCAGAATGAAGATCAAACTGCTAATGTTCAACAAACACTTCCAGAGTCTGATTCTGAAATTGTTGAACTTCCTCCTCCTCCTGTCGAGACAGTATCCATATCTTCATCTGAAATAGAGGCTCTTGAACCTCTGCCTCATCAATTAGAAGTTGTTCAAGAAACTATTGATCCTCTCCCTCATACCACAAAATGGACAAGATCTCATCCAATTCATCAAATTATTGGAGATCCTCAAGCTAGTGTGTCTACACGTTCCAGGACGGCTACATCCAACGAATGTCTCTTCACTTGCTTTCTAAGCAAGATTGAACCAACAAAAGTTTCTGAAGTGTTGGAAGACCCGGATTGGATTATAGCAATGCAAGAGGAGCTCAATGAATTTGACGCACTCAAAGTTTGGAGACTTGTACCAAGGCCGAAAGGAAAGAGCATAATTGGTACCAAGTGGATATTCAAGAACAAGAAAGACAAAGATGGTATCGTTATTCGAAACAAAGCAAGATTGGTAGCCAAGGGATATCGACAAGAAGAAGGAATTGACTACGATGAAACATTCGCGTCGGTCGCTCGACTTGAAGCTATTCGTATGTTTCTTGCTTTTGCTGCTTATCGCAACTTTACCGTGTATCAGATGGACGTGAAGACAGCCTTCCTCAACGGGAAATTGAAAGAAGAAGTCTATGTATCTCAAACAGAGGGGTTTGTTGACAAAGACCGTCCTGATCACGTATATTTTCTCGATAAAGCATTATATGGCCTGAAACAAGCACCGAGGGCGTGGTATGATGAGCTGTCAGCCTTCTTGATCAAATATGGCTTCACCAAAGGATCCATCGATACCACTCTTTTCATTTATAGATCTAACTTGGATATTTGCTTAGTACAAATATATGTAGATGATATTATTTTTGGTGCGACTAACAAATCTTTGTGTACTTGGTTTTCTGATCTTATGACTTCTAGATTTCAGATGAGCATGATGGGAGAAATCAATTTCTTCCTCGGCTTACAAGTGAATCAACTTCCAGATGGAATATTCATCAACCAGTCAAAGTATGTATTTGACATCTTGAAGAAATTCAAGATGGAAAAATCTACCTCAATTGGCACGTCGATGGCTCACGGTGCCAAAATCGGACTTGATCCAGATGGAAAAGTTGTGGATCAAAAGACATATAGAGGAATGATCGGATCGTTGATGTATCTCACAGCAAGTCGCCCGGACATAATGTTCTCTACATGCTTATGTGCCAGATTCCAAGCCAAACCGAAAGAATCTCATCTGCTAGCAGTCAAGCGCATTTTTAGATATATTAAAGGAACTCCTTATTTAGATTTATGGTATCCTAAAAGTTCTGACTATAAATTGATTGCTTATTCAGATGCAGATTTTGGCGGTAATCAATTGGACCGGAAAAGTACTTCAGATCACCTTCAATTTTTGGGTGACAGACTGATAAGCTAGGCGTCGAAAAAGCAAAATTGCGTGTCTATATCAACAGCCGAAGCTGAATACGTCGCTGCAGCTAGTTGTTGTGCTCAAGTGCTTTGGATGAAAACACAACTTCGCGATTACGGGATGCTATATAAGACAGTGCCAATCTATTGTGACAGCAAATCCGCGATCGCAATATCAGTCAATCCGGTCCAGCACACTAAGACCAAACACATAGATATGCGGTACCATTTCATAAAGCATCATGTGGAAGAAGGTACTATTGAATTATATTTTGTACCAAATGAATATCAACTTGCTGATATCTTTACAAAAGCCTTAGATGAAAAACGTTTTAACTTTCTGCTTTCAAAACTTGGCATGTTGAGTTTAAAAGTTTAAATCTTTACAAATTTTATTCTATAAAGTAGAATTTTACATATTTTCTTTCTTTTGAATAAAATGTGTGTCTAGGATCTTTTACGAGTTCTTTGTTTATATTGAAGTTTTATATGTTCAACTTTCAAGTCTTACAAAAGTCGAAAAGTCAGCAACATGTTTGTAGCTTTTGATACTGCTTAAAGATATGCGAGTCGGAATTTTTTATAGTTTACTTTGCTTAGACTACCTAAATAATCAGAATTATAGATCGGAATGAAAATATGGGCTAAGCACTTAGATGTTGACCTGAGTGATTGAGATGAATTATAATTTCATAAAATACAGAAATCTCTGAGTTTAAAAGTTTGTACCTGTGACCTTTCTGGTTTGGGAAAGTAAGTTCCTTGGGATGTTTGTCATCTGGTCCCCTAAGGTCATTTGGTCTGGGAGTGATCGAACCCAAATCCTTCTATAGAATCAGATCGAAAGTCATGTTCTACTGGTATGAATGGGATTAGAATGTGTCGATGTAGCCTTTCTGATCCGGGAAAGTAAGTTCCAAGGGGTGCTTGACACCTAGTCCCCTAAGGCCAACTGGTCTGGGAGCGGCTGACCCAAATCTTGCAATAGGGTCAGATAGAAAGTTACGTTTATGGCATGTTCTTTTCTTACCGAACTCTTTGATTAAAAGATGCCAAAGTGCACAACGCTTAAAAGATGCCAAAGAGCACACTCATGTGAAGATGCCAATGTGCACACTGCTAAAAAGATGCTAATGAGCACACATCTCATGAAACTTGGTGAAATGTTTGAGTTGCAATAAACCTGTAAATTTGTGAAAGTCTTAATTTTTGATGGCTTAGTGTTAGTACATGCAAAGTTCTCTATAATATTTTTAGAATTGCATTTTTTTCTTGAAGCTAATCGAAGTTCGCATGCAAGCACACTGAATAGATAGCTGAAAGTTTTTGAAACTGAACATGTCTTAACTTGATATGCAATGAAACTTGTTCTTGTATCCAACAACATATGCTTCATTTCAACTAATTGGTAAATCTGTGAAATTTTACTGAGTAGATTTTAATTTGTTTAGTGTTTAAAATTTTATATGTTCAGTTGTTTCAAAATTTATATTCAGTGTCATTTTCTTTTTACACTAATGTCTTAATGTTTGTGTATCTTATTTTTGTCAAATCTGGTCTGTGCAATTTTCGAGGGGAGACAACATCTAACTGCCAATTTGAACAACAATCTGTTTTTGAGGGGAAGTGAATATAGCTGATAAAATACTTTACGTGCTAATCAGATTTCATCAGGTAAGTATTTCTGATATTCCTATACAATTGCTATACTGATTTGTTAAATTTTGTGCATTTGTGTAGGGGGAGTAAAAAGAGCTTGGCAGGTAAGTTTACTGATTTTTTTTAGAGTTTTATTTTTTTTAGAGTATTTTTTTTTATTATTTTGTTTTAGATAATACTTTATGTTTCTAATTTTAGTTTAGTTTAAGTCTTCTTGGTTTAAATAGAGTTTTCTCTTTCATCTCTCATTTTCCCGCTTGTTGAGTTTTTCTCTCTGACCATAGAACTTCTTTCTCTCTGTCGAAATCTCTCTGCACGACTCTAATATGTTTTCTTTCAAATTTTGATCCTTACAATCAGGTATGTTTTCGATTTCTATATTGTATTAGTTTCTTGGTTATGATTTGGATTTTATTGTGTTCTTACTCGATCTTGAACTGTTCACAATCTGATTATTCGAATATCTTCGAACTGTTCATCTTCTCAGATTTCATATTTGTTGTTTTTTGCTTGAATAGATCGTTGGGTTTGTCTTAGTTCACTAATTCAACTATCAAGTATATGATTTCTTTCTTTGATTTTGTGCTTAATAGCTTTAATTTCATGTTTTTTTGTTTTTCGGAAATAAACTCACGAAAACCCTAGTTTTCGTATAAATGATGGTTTACGCAAAGTTAAGTTTGCGTAACCAACAGGATACGCAAAGTCCAATTTGCGTATCTCGTTGGACACGCAAAGTGTCCTTTGTGTATCATTCATGATACGCAAACCTCGGAGTTTTCGTGTTATTTTGTTTAGGTTAGTTTGCGTAACACTTAGGACACGCAAAGTCTACTTTGCGTAACCAGTTGGCCACGCAAAGTGTACTTTGCGTATCTTACTTGATACACAAACCTTTTTGCTTTTGTGGTGTTTGTTTAAGTGTTGTTTGCATAACACTTTGGTCACGCAGAGTCTACTTTGCGCAACCTTCGTGTCCCGCAAACTTTGTGTTTTCTATTGAAAGTTTTTCAGGTCTTTTTTACGCAACAAGTTCATCACGCAAACCTTAGTTTGCGTATTGAACTGAATACGCAAACCTCAGTTTGTATATCATGCCTGTTCCGCAAACTGTTCTTTGCGTATCACGTTCATTGCACAAACCTCCCTTTGCGTTTCTAACATGTTGCGCAAACCAGACTTATAAAATTTTTCAATTTTTCAGTTTTTCTTACTTTGTTTAATTTTTCTTCATTTTCTGTTTTCCAGGTCTATTCAATGTCTTCTAACACCCATACTGATCCCATGATCCAAGACGAGAATGTCATTCTCGAGGATCCATCTGATCAAGCTTCACATGAGACGCCGATGCCATATGTTCCTTCAGTAGGGGCAAATCTGTCTGCATCACGCCGAACGCCGAACGATGTCTTCCCAGTCATGTTGTATATAATAGCCATACAAGTCGATCAATTACTTTGTGGATTTTGACAGAATCAAAATACATCCGGTGATTCGAGCGATTCTCAGAGGTCATCCTCTTGCACAGGCTCTTACTTCATGTGCTGATGTTCCAGAAGTCTACATTCAGCAAGCCTGGCATACAATTACCAAGAATGAGCTTGTACGACCGCATCGCTTTGATCTTCAGATTGATCAGTTCGATTCTTTTCTGTCTTACAAGCGCCTACGTCTTATTCTGGAGCTTCCTGAGCCCAACTCCAGACCAGGCCGTACTACATATGACAGCTTTCCGTCTGAAGAAGATATTCTTGCCGGTATTAGAAATCTTGGATATACTGGCAGGTTAAACAGAGTTAGTGACTTTGACAAGTCACATCTACCTCCAGTTTGGTATGCTCTATTCTCTGTTCTCATCAGATGTCTTACGGCAAAGCATTCTGGAACAGACAGTTCTAGTTTTCTATATCTCCGATTGTTCCATGCAGTCATCTATGACTTGCATGTCGACTACACTTTCATTTTCTGGACAGAACTCTCGGAGAGGGTACAAGACAAGCTTACAAACAAGAAGCGCAAATTCATTCCTTTTATCAGATTCTTGAAGCTGATCGTTAGAAGTGTACCCAGAAGCAATCCAGATATTCCACGCAGATTATCTTGGCCACAGGTTTCAGATACATAAATGCTCTATATTCAGAAACGGAAGCAGTCATTCAAATACTCTATGACCATTCCATATGCTTTAATTGCGAACTACGCTGATATGACATATGATAGCGTCATTGAATACTGCATGGAGAATGAATTCATGGAAGCTGCACAAGATGAACCATCCCATGACACACAAGCTGCTACTGTTCAAGAGGTTGAAGTTGAAGAAGTTGTTGCTAATAAAGAGGTTGAAATCGAAACAGCTGTTGAGCAAGAAGCAGAAGTCTCTGCAGAACAAGAAGCAGTTGCAACTCAACAAGTTGATGAAGTTCTAGTTGATCTTGACTTTGAGGATGAAGATGGTAATAATGTTGATATTGCTGTTGATGATGATAAAGATGAAAATGGAGATGATGATGATTCTGATGATGATGATGGTGATGATGTTGATCAACCGAGTCTTCAGGTTTATGAAAGAAAATTCAGGGAATCAGAAATGGTTGTTCAAGAAGAGGTTGAGTCTGATGACGAGTCTGTTCCGATTAACGCGACAGTTGCAAATGTTCATGTTGATGAACTTGACTTAGCATTTGTCAATGCTTCAACTTCTAATCAAGTTCAAGATACATCAGTATCTCTTACTTCAAGTGTTGAGACTTCTTCAGTCGAGGTACGAGATACAACGGCTAAATTCTCTTCTTTGAATGAGTTAATTCAAAAGATGAGTGAGCATTTTGAAGAGCACAAGAAAGCAGAAATTCAGAAATTGCGTGCTTTCTTCAAGGGAAAAATGTCGAAAATTGATACATCCTCTATCCCTGAAGTAATTCCGTTCAGAAGACCAACTGGGGTAGTTTTACGAGAACCATCTTCCACTGTCACCACATCTCCTGCAATCATGTCTATTTCTCTGCCTCCACCATTTACTCAGATAGCTGGTATTTCTGCATCAACTTCTATGCCTCATCGATCTACTACAGTTCCTCCTGGTTCATCTTCACGATCTTCTATTCATGATCTTTCAATTACCGAGTTGACAGACTTACTCTATGCTCGTCTTCTTTCGATGTCACCGCCTGAAAATCAAGATCAAGATTTGATCTCTCTTCTAAGGAATTTCCAGCCTTCGCCGCCTCCAGTTCCTTCGACTGATTCTGACAGAATTACTGCTTTATCTGACGAGTTTCATGCTTTCAGATCTGAAGTTCAAACTAGCTTTGTTGATCTTAAATCTTTCATGACTCAAGCTTTTTCTGAACTTTCTAACAAGGTTGATCATCTTGAACAGAGCTGCAGAACTGAGGCTGGCCCGTCTTTTAAACGCCGACATGACCAGGATGATCCCGATCCTCATGGTCATGAGGGGGAGATGAATAGGAGACAGAGGGTGGAAGGTTTGTCTGCTAGAGAGGATCAGTCACAAGAAGATGCTGTTGATAAAGAGAAGAGTACTGATAACGTTCAAGACTGTAGCATTCAAGATCTTGTGAATGTTATGATAGAAAATGCTGACTTGTCTTCTATGCCTAATGTACTGAACATTTCTGAGCACAATATTGAAAATAATATGCAGATTGTTGTGTATATGGATCCAGATGTTTCAACAAGGGCTCAAGAGATTGAAGATTCAGAGGCAGCTAATGATATGAGATCATTCTTTGCGAATTTCATAGAAATTAATTCAGACGATGATGAAGATGTCAGACTTGAGAAAATTTGCCAAGTCAAAGAAAAGGAGTGTGATGACTTAATCGTTATTTCTGATACAGAAGATGATTCTGTATTTTTAGATGCAAAGGACGAAGAAATTGCCGACATGTTGTACAGTGATCTTCCTTCTCATGATGAGGTTCCTGAATCATCTCCGGTTACTGAAGCATCTCAAGTTCATGAATCTGCAGATATTTCTACTCCTGTTGTTAGTTCAGCTCCGACTACCACCGTTCCTTCAAGCTCATTTGAAGTTGGTCAGTCGTCTAGAGCACAAGCTGATGTTCCTCTCTCTGAACCCGTAATTCCACCAACTATCATGGAAGAAGGACCAGCTTTGACCAGACAACAGAGACAAATAAATTTGCAACGTAGATATTTGGCTTCCAGGCAAAGATCAGCTTTTCTAGAAGATACTCAGAGTAACATCTTTGTTTCTAGAAGAAGACCGATCAACATTTATGCAATTCTTGGAGTTGAGAAAGAGTCAGATGCCTATCAGTATGAATACTTAATGTTCATTAAGTGCCAGCGCAAAAAGAATAATATTGTTTCTTCTCTACACTTGATTGTTCGAGTCATCAGTGTCACTATCAACAAGTTTGTGAATATCTGGTATCCTGACTTTGAAGTTGAAAGAAGAGATTGCAGGCGATATAAATTCTCAGAGGCAGATTTTACTGATCTTTCCATTGATGATATTGAGTTCTTATATGATCATTTCAGGAATCTCTATCATAGAAATCAGGATGTTTCTCAGGCTTTGTTCGTTATAAAAAGATTCATTCGACGCCAAATCCGATTTTTCAGAGTTTTTGATTTCCAGATGGCCGTTGAAAGTTTTTAGCCGGTTGTAAGTCTTCAAAGACCAAATCGAAGCTTGCCAAACTTAGAGTCTTATCATCTACTCACCATTGTTCAAGATCCTTATGGAATTGTCTACAAAAATGGCTCAAATGAAAAAGGCTTTTTCAGATTTGAAGAAATTTCTCATTACTCTGATGGAACATTAAAGGTGATCAAGCTTCAGTTGGAGCAACATCTGAAGGAGGCTAAAAGAAGATTTTTGGAAACAAGAAGTAATGCATTTTTGGTTGATAATGATGAAATTCGTCTCCTCAAGAAGACTTTGGATTCTATTCAAGGGAGATTGAATTTTTGCTCCACTCTGCGACGTTTGGAAGTATTAATTGGACTGAATAGACTTCGTCAAAGGGAAGAGCGTCAATGATTATCCAAAGTCGCTTAGTCGGTCAATGCGGATTCAGAAGATTATTTTTGAAGACCACTGCGCCAATGATTACTAAGGGGGAGATTGTTAAGTCTAATTTTGTAGTAATCATTGTATTTATTTCCCTTGTCTAAACTATGTTTAGTGGTATTATCTGTTGTGTTAAGACTAGGGGTATTTAAGTCCCTTTCTAGTCTTTGTTTTGCAACTTTGAAACTTTACTTTGAATATCAGTTTACATTTGGAGCGTATACTTTCTCTCTCTACTTTCTCTCTCTACAGATTTAGTGATTCTTGGACTTTCAAAGGTATCGCAAGAGATTAATATACTAGTATAATTATTACAGTTTAATGTAATAATTGTTTTTGTTGTTTGTAGAATTTAAGGTTTAGTTGTGGATTTTTTTAGTGAAAATAGAACGAAAATGAAGAGACTGATAGGGAGGGACGACGACACCCACACATTCTTTTTGGCATATAATGAAATCATTTTAAAAAGAAATAATCATCAGTAACAAACAAGATAACTAGAGACACGACTCCACCATTGAAGGTGGATACAATAATATTCATAAATTAGCATATGTCGTTTGCGACTGTATTCGATTGTTATTATTCATTACAATAAAATCGGCTTTATAGATGTCAAATGTATCTAAATGTTCTAATCGGACTAAACAATTGTACATTTTATCAAATCGATTTTGTTACAATGATTGTTTATGATGAATTAATGTTTATGAATGAAGTGAAGTAGATGACCATGTGATATTGATGAGTTTTGTAATAACCTTGTTCAAGTAGGAACTAGTAAGGTTTAGGTAATAAATTGAAGTTTGGGGGGAGGGGGATTATCACAAAATGAAGGTTGGAGGGGCTAGAGTGAAATTAGATGAAAAAGAGTTTTTACCTTAAATCTCACATTTATCTCCTCATTTTTGGTGGGTGGCAGCTGGTGAGTTTGGATAAAAGGAGAGTGGGAGCTTGGAAAACGATTTCTGCAGAGGAAGGAAGAGGAACCATTTTCTTGATTCCAATCTGCATCTCAGCATTGAGGTAAGTTATATCCTTGTTTCTAATCTTCTTGAGTAAGGGTTATGTTGGATTAGAAGTCTTGAAGGTTACCTTGAGTCTGTTTATGAAAAATCCCAGTCCAGAGTTCTTATTTTGAGTTTGGGTACAATAGATGGAGATTAGTTGTTCATTGTTGTTAAACTTGGTTTTTCTGATTTATTGGGATAGAATCGAATCGTTGTTAGTCGAGAAATGAATATAGCAACGTTCGCCTTCTAAAAAAAATCGATATTTGCGTCTGTGAGTCGGGCGCCTCGCACCGGGCGGCCCCGGGTGGCCCCGGGCGGCCCAGCCCCGGTCGATCCGACGTCGGGCTTTGGCCCAATGCCAACTAGTCAAATCCTTAAGTTGTTGGGATGAATAAATTACCTTTGGGTCTTCATATGGTTAGGTAAGTCGAGACTTATCAGTCTTGTCATATTTGTGCAGTAAGCTTTGTGTCTGATCTTAAAGGGTAAGTGGGAGAGCTATAGTGGTGGGCAACAGGTGAGTTTTTTCTAAAACGAAATGTTGTTATTGTTATGTGGTTAAAGATGCATGACAGTCATTTAAAGCTTTTATTTACTCATGTTGCTTTATACTCGTGAGATTTATTTGGTGGGTTTTCATTGATATTGTTATTCTAAACGTATGCATACATTATTGGTTGTGAGTTGCGCTCAAGTCGGGGGGGTGTCCCGCCTGCGTTCAAGTCGGGGGGTGTCCCGCCTGCGCTCAAGTCGGGGTGTGTGTCCCGCCTGCGCTCATACCGGGGGGGGGTGTCCCGTATATGCCAGTGGAGTGTGACCACTTTAGGCAGTATGAGTCAGACACACCGTCACCTTACAATGTCGGTAGTGTAAGCCAAAAGTGTGGTTGTGGTGCTTTTCATTAAACAGTTGGGTTTATTTAATTTCATAAATTCTTTTATTTCTCGGTCGATTGATCGGACGCCAGAGGGAACTCACTAGACCTTCGGTCTAACCATCGCTCTTTCGAAAACTAAAACCCTTTCAGGTAGACGCGACGTGGGAGAATCCAGGAAGGGTAAAGAGAAGGCGTGAGCGGGTTCCTGATTCTAGAAAATTACCTTTTAGTTGTTTTCCTTATTTCTCAGTTATGTAATAGGTTGCCTTATCGCAAACCTTGAAATCTTTTTTGTCTATTGTGGGCCATTTGGCATGAATTTTATAATATTTAACTATGCTATTTTGGCCGAAGTTTTGGGTTGTTTCAATTGGTATCAGAGCCATAGTTTAAGGGATCTGGGTGACCGGACGTGCCTAGACTTAAACTAGGAGGGTAGAAACATAACTGAGAAATAAAATGACCATAGGAAGTTGAGTGATAGGGTAGTGAGGACTAACATGTAAGGTACATGTAGAATTACACCTGGCCAGTGTAATTGTGAATTTACAAGTACATGTGTGTACTTAACTTGCCTTATTGTGTTGCACCTAGCGAACTGAATGATGTATGTTTATGTCTTAGCAGTAGCTATGTCGGATCGCGTAACGAGTAGATCTGTGTCGGTAGTTGAGGTAGTGCCGGTGAATGAAGTTGTTGTGAATGAACGAACAGTCCCTCCTCGGCCGACCGCCACTCGAGGAAAGGGACGTGGCCGACCTAAAGGGAAAGGGAAGACGACCCGAAAGGCGGCTACTCAAGTGGATGATCCTGGAACGAGGGTTAAAGGGAGGAAGACGGTACATGTTGATCGTCGAACAAAAAGTGTGGAAGTAATGGCTGAACAAGAATCCTCTCTTCAGGAGAGTTCAGTTGCTGTGAGAGGAAGGGGACCGGCGAAGAACCGTAGTGGAGGTCGGACCCAAGATTTCGTAACGCAAGAGACCTTCACCACTGAGATGGGGAAACTTTAGGAAACTCTGCAAGCCTTACTGGCTCATCAGACTAAGGAAGCATCGGCAAGTAAGGAAGGAAGCGAGGAGAGAGAGATGACTGAGATGACTAATTCACCAATGACTGTGGTGGGCAGCCACTCACAATCAACTCCGGATTTGGCAGTCAAAGCGGTTACAGAGAAGGGATGTATAGGGATGGTAACGGGGAGGGTTTGGGGCGGGGATCCCCTTACCCGGCCCCGACCCCGGTTTATGGTAAAGGGCCCCGGTCCCCGGCGGGTACGGGGATCCTTATCCCGTCCCCAGTCAATAAATTGGTCAAACCCCAGTCAACCCCCGGTCCCCGTCCCCGTTTTAGACCCGGTCCTCGACAGAAACAAGAAAAGGAATATGTATTCATGGGGATAATATTCTTGTTGGATTTGCTAAAAAAGGTTATTGATTATTGAATGCAGGACTAATAACCAGAGCATAAAAGTTGCAAGCTTGCGCTTAACAAACCATACCCACAAATTAAGTAAACTGGAGTACTAGACCAATTATTATTGTATAACATCTATATATTTTGTTCATATAGTAAAAACATATAGGTTATTAACATAAATTTAAAAAAGTAATATATATATATATATATATATATCTGGTACGGGGCAGGTCGAGGGTATGTTACCCGGCCCCGGCCCCGGCCCCGGTTTGAGCCTACCGGGATCCCCGGCCCCGGCCCCCGGACCTGTTTTGGCGGGGATTCCCCGGCCCCGTCCGGGTCGGGTGAACCGAGTTCCCCACCGGGTTAGGGCAAATCACCATCCCTAGGGATGTAGCTACAAAGCTTTTACCACTTGCAATCCTCCTACCTTCAAAGGGGAATGCGATCCAATAGTGGTTATCAAGTGGATCGGGAATATGGAACTGGCTTTTGACACCTGTAAGTGTGCTGAAGAAGATAAGGTCGTGTTTGCATTGTCCATGCTGAGGGACGATGTTGTGTTTTGGTGGGAGGCAGAAATCGGGTATAAGGGTTCGAAGGCGGCAAGGGGGATGGATTGGGAGACGTTTGTTGCCAAATTCAAGCGGCAGTTATGTCCGTTAGCAGCGGTTAAGAACCTGGAAGAGGAATTATTGAACATAGAACAAGGGGAAATGACGGTTCGAGAGTATACAACAAAATTTCTCGAGAGGGCCCGTTTTGCTGAAATTTATGTGTCGAACGAAGAACGTCGGGTGGATAGGTATTTGTTTGGGCTGAGAAGCAATATCCGAGAACCGGCGGCCGCACGAGAACCTATTACCTTTCAAGCGGCTGTTAACGTGGCCGAGATGACTGAGAAGGATAAAGCGCACCAAACATCTGAGAAGGGCGGTGAGAAGATAAAATGGGAAGGACCGGTTCGTGACCCAAGGAAGTTCAAGGGTGGCAGATCTGATCAGCAGGCGATACCATGGTTTGAGAGCAAGTCGTGCAGTAAGTGTAACCGGGTGCATAAAGGGGAATGTGTTATGAATCGCGACGACTGTTTTTAAGTGTGGAAAGGCGGGGCATATGGCTCGGGATTGTCAAGGACCAAGGTCTTGCTATCAATGTGGTTTTCTAGACCACATCAAGACCGACTGTCCACAGCTGAAGAAGGGAGCAGCCGGGGCATTTGGAGGAAAGGGAGGAGAGACGAAGGTGGAGCCAGCTCGGGCGAGGCCTAGAGCATTCAATATGACAGCGGAGGAGGCGGTGGAAACACCAGATGTGGTGATAGGTATTTTCCCTATAGACTCGAGCTATGTTGAGGTCTTGTTTGACTCGGGCGCAAACCGTTCGTTTGTGTCGCCGAACTTTGTTCATAACTTGCATGTGAAACCCAAGAAGCTTAAGCGAGGGTTCGAAGTAGAGGTAGCGGATGATATTCGAGTCTTGGTGGGGGAAGTATATGAAGGGTGTAGAATTGACATCGACGGAAATTTATTCCCATTGCGTTTATACCCGATGGGTATGGGGGAATTTGATGTCATTGTGGGAATGGACTAGTTGGCGTCTAATGATGCCAACATAGTATGCAATAAGAAGTTGATCCGTATAGCTTTTCCTGGTAAGGAAGAAGTCGTCGGGATAGGAAGTCATGTTTGATCTCGATGATCAAAGCTAGGCGGTGTTTAGTGAAGTGGTGTGAAGGATTCTTAGCGTTCGTTTTAGACGCTAAGAAGGAGAAGAAGGGGTTAGGCCGGTTCCAGTAGTAAGTGACTACCCTGAAGTGTTTTTGGACGACCTAACCACCCTGCCTCCAGATCGGCTAGTGGAATTCCGAATCGACCTGATACCCGGAGCAACACCTATTGCAAGAGCACCCTACTGTTTGGCACCGGCCGAAATGAAGGAAATGATGATACAACTGCAATAGTTGCTCGATAAGAGTTTTATTCGTCCCAGTACCTTGTCGTAGGGAGCGCCAATGTTGTTCGTTAAGAAGAAGGATGGGTCTATGCGAATGTGTATAGACTATCGCGAACTCAATAAGGTAACAGTCAAGAACAAGTACCCGCTTCCCAGAATTGATGATCTTTTCGATCAATTGCAAGGAGCGAGTTACTTTTTGAAGATAGATCTACAGTCGGGCTATCATCAGTTGAAGGTGAGAGAGGAGGATGTGTCCAAGACTGCTTTTCGTATGAGGTACGGACATTATTAGTTTTTAGTCATGCCCTTCTGTTTGATTAACGCTCCAGCGGCATTCATGGATTTAATGAATAGGGTGTGTAGTCCATTCTTGGACAAGTGTGTGATTGTCTTTATTGACGACATACTAATTTACTCGCGATCCATGAGGGAGCACGAGGCACATCTGCGATCAGTGTTGGAATTGCTGAAGTGCGAGAAGTTGTACGCCAAGTTCTCGAAGTGTGAATTTTGGTTGAGGGAGGTGCAATTTCTAGGTCACATAGTGTCGGAAGACGGTATTAAGGTTGACCCCGTGAAGATCGAGGCTATTGAAAGTTAGGAAGCGCCAAAGTCATCGTGGGAAGTGAGGAGTTTCCTAGGTTTGGCGGGCTATTATCGAAAATTCATTCAGGACTTCTCAAGGATAGCTAGGCCGTTAATGTCTCTAACAAGGAAAAACATTAAATTTGTGTGGGCGGAGGCTTAAGAGGATGCGTTCAGAAAATTAAAGGAAAGTCTGAGTAGCACGCCGATTTTATCCCTACCCAACGGAACCGAAGGATTCGTGATCTACAACGATGCCTCTAGGTTGGGATTAGGGTGTGTATTGATGCAAGAGGGGAAGGTGATCGCCTACGTAACTCGTCAGTTGAAAGATCATGAGAAGAACTACCCAACACATGATCTGGAGTTGGCAACAGTAGTTTTTGCATTGAAGATATGGAGACATTACCTGTACGGGGTTAAGTGTCGGATTTATAGCGAACACAAGAGCCTCCAACACCTGTGCAATCAAAAAGAGTTGAATATGAGGCAACAAAGATGGATGGATTTGTTAAGCGATTATGATTGCGAGATTCTTTACCATCCGGGTAAAGTCAATGTGGTGGTTGACGCCTTGAGTCGGAATGAACGCGGCGATGCAACGAATGTAGTGGAATTTCACGTCGATGCAACTTCCGACTTTTTAGAGGAAATCAAGAGTCTACAAAAGGAAGCGCTCTTAGAAGAGAATTTAAAGAGTGAGAGAATAGTCGGAAATGTGAGTTCGTTAACCGTGGACAATCGTGGAGTGAGATGTTTTGGTGGTCGAGTGTGGGTTCCAAAGTTGGGCGACCTTCGGAAGAAAGTGTTGGAAGAAGCACATAAGTCTCGTTATTCCATTCATCCAAGAACCAATAAGATGTACCGAGATTTGAAACAAAGCTATTGGTGGCCGGGTTTGAAGAAAGACATCGCGTATTTCGTCGAGCGATGTTTGACGTGTCTAAAGGTGAAAGCGGAACATCAAAGACCTCACGGTGAGTTGCAACCGTTAGAAATCCCAATATGGAAGTGGGATGAGATCGCGATGGAGTTTGTCACGGGACTCCCGCGATCATTTAAAGGGCACGACGCCATATAGGTAATAGTGGATCGACTTACAAAGTCAGCTCATTTCCTACCATTTAAGGAGACGTACCCGTTAGATAAATTAGCTAAGTTGTATATGGATGAGATAGTGTCCAGGCATGGAGTGTCGTCATCGATAATTTCAGATCGGGATAGTCGTTTCACGTCAAATTTTTGGAAGAGTCTTCAAAGAGAGTTGGGTACGCAACTCAAGCTGAGTACTTCATATCACCCACAAACGGATGGTCAAAGCGAAAGAACCATCCAAATGCTAGAAGACATGCTTCGAGTATGTGTTATCGATTTGAAGGGTTCGTGGGAAGTTCACCTACCATTAATAGAGTTCTCATATAACAACAGTTATCACGCCAGTATTAAAGCAACGCCGTTTGAAGCATTGCATGGACGCAAATGTAGAACACCCTTATGTTGGAACGAGGTGGGAGAACGACAATTGACAGGTCCGAAAATTGTGCAAGTGACGGCCGATAAGGTCAACCTGATAAGAGAGAGATTGAAGAAGACTCAAGACCGCCAGAAAATGTACGCTAATAAGCGAAGGAAGCCAATCGAATTCCAAGTATGGGACATGGTTATGTTAAAAGTTTCGCCTTGGAAGGGGGTAATACGTTTCGGAAAGAAGGGTAAGTTGAGACCGAGATTCGTCGGACCGTTTGCGATCGTGGAACGTGTAGGAGAGGTAGCATACAAACTGGAATTACATGTGGACTTACGAGGGATCCACCCTACATTTCACGTGTCTAATTTGAAGAAGTGTTTAGCGGAAGCGGATGTGGTGGTGCCATTGGAGGACATTCGAGTGGATGAGAAGTTAAATTACGTCGAGAAACCAATGGCCATCTTGGATTACAAGGTGAAGAAATTAAGAAACAAAGAGATCAGGTTGGTGAAAGTTCAATGGGAATTCCACAAAGGGCAAGAGGCAACATGGGAATTCCAAAGCCCTTGTGGCCATGGAGGTTCGCCTGCGATGACTCCAGGTCATTCGTGGTCACCCGGAGAATTAGTCGGTGTGCATAAGTTGGCCTAGAAACCTACGGTTACCCAAAAAAAACTGACCTATTGAGCTATCCCAAAGATTCAAATGATTCCCTTTTTTATGCTCAATTATTTACAAACACATAGAAATATGATACGAAACAAGACATAAGTGTGATAGGCATTAACGACGATACTTAATAAGAAAATAAGTGTTCATGAAGAGCATTTGGTCTCATTTCATGGGAAGTAGTCGGGTTGGGTTAGATGTAGATAGTTGTGAGCGTGCTTGGAAGATGTTTAAAGCTGAGGGTGGTGGTGCCGCTTTTAGTGGTTAGGATAGTCGGTTTTTTATTTTAAAAAAGTAATAAAATATACACTCTTATTTTGTTACGTTGTATTTGTAACATTATCAATATACCATTTCCAAATAAGTGTATACAAAAGATGATACAACATGACGCCTAAACTCATCTCTGATCTCTAGAAGAAATTTTCATTTTTTTTATTAATGTTTTTTTTTTTTTATGTTTGAATGTTAAAAATTATATCAAAATAAATGGAATATAAAAGTCAAATTTAACTAAAAAAAAGAAAGAAAAAATCTAAAGGAACACGTAAGATGTGTTGATGTTTAAGAAGAGAAAAGGACAATTGTTTACATTGCATAATGCCGTCCAGGACCCTCCCGATGACATGCGGCTCTACAATAATAATAAAAATATTTTAAAAATTAGAAATCATTTTCTATGACATAACACAAAATCCAAAAACGATTTTCATTTATATTTCGTTTTAGAAAGTATAATATTTGAGTATTCAAATATATCTTAATATAAACAAAATGAAGAGAAGTTATAGACTAAAATCAAAATTATTGATTAGAAAATTAAATAAAAAAACTAATTAGGATTAAAACTATACAAAAATCTTGTATTTTTTTGGACCACCCAATATTAATGGCATTGTGTCGTTTTAAGATGGATAAAGTATTTAATAACAATGGTTGACATATAAAAAAACAGTTTAGGACGGTTTGATGGGTATCATCCGAGAAAACTAGAAGTTGGAATCTTGAAATTAGCCAACGAGCTCTATATGAGTCACTTCGCGATAGCCTCTATGGCGAAACACCCTCTACGAGAACTTTCCAAAGAATCCCTTACAACTCCAAGGAATCCCTTGCAACTCGAACGAGGTTGAAGAGTTTAGAATTCATCCACGCTTCTTATATTTAAAGAATTAACTATAAAAATTATGTTTATAATTCATAATTCTTTAAAACGTGTATTATAAAAAGCCCATGTCAGGTATCATTTGATTTATTTAAAATGTCATTTAAAGATCATTGAAATATATCATGTTGGAATGTGCATCTTGTCTAAGACGGCAATTTTTTTGTCAACTTTAATCTTAGAATATACATGACAACTGAATTATGCCAAATATTATGCACAAGAAATATACAGCCATACGTGTATTGTCGCATGCATAATTACTTGAATTTCATATAAAGTTTCACATATAACCATAATCTAGTTGTATAGCATGATTTACGACATGATGCATACAACTACATGTAATAATAATTCAAGTAAAACTATAAATAATGTACGTTATACTTGTTATATTAACTTCTTGTGTAACTAGTTCAAATGCTTAAGATGAAGGTACAAGTATTTTGATAAATTTTAAATAACTTTAATACTTGATTCAAATGGTTAGAAATGAAGAAAAAAAATGTCCAAAACAAGTGAATGAAACCCTAGGTTCTTGATATAGGGTTTTGAGGATTTTTACCTTAAAGATGATGAGAAAATGAGTTCTAGATGTGAGAAAACATTTAAGAAAAAGTTGTATTTGATTCAAGATTCGAACGACGATTTTAGAGCTTTGTATGAAGAAAAGAAGATAAGAGTTTTGAGTTCTTTGGAGAATAATGAAATGGTTTCGTTGTAAATATAACACTCCGAATAAAAGTCGTTCGTGTTTAAGGGTGGACAAGATTGTGTGATGTTCAATATACCTTAAGCAAACGTCCTTTTTAGCATAAGGAAAATAACGTTAATGCACTTGTGTATAAATCGAAATATGACTTTCAGCTAAATCTACATCATAACGGACGTCTATTTTTTCTTGTCCAATATATTTACTAGGGCCTATGGTGTCTAATTGCATAGACATTGCCTTAAATATATTTTCTTTTATATGTTCTATTATTTTCATGGTAACATTAAGGGGTTGCTTGGTTCATGGATTGGAAGGAATTTGAATGAATTTGAATGACTAATTCTATTGACCAAATTGCAAGCTCATATTTGGTTCACGGAATGAAAACGATAGAATCCTTTCAATTCCATTAAATTCCACAATTTAAGGAATCCATCATTCATTATCTTAAGTGAAGAAATTGAATTTCTACCAACCAAATGCATGGTCAAATTCCATCAAATTCAATTCCAATTCCATTAAAGTCAAATTACTACGATGGATTCCAATTCCATCAAATTTCATTCTATTAACCAAACGCCCCCTAAGAATTTACCTTTTTTATTTAATTTTTGGTGTATGTCATATGCATTGTACATACAAAAATACAATTTTATTTTTAAATTGTAGGTATGAAAACTTATTTTGGAATTATATGTGATTGAAATTGATGGATCTTTGAGGATGTCAAGAAAAATGTATTAGGTGACAAGGTGTTGTTTTAAAGAGTTCACTCCAATAGTCATTTTATATTAAAAAATTAGTATTCTAGCCATTTCTTTTTCATTCTTACTAAAATGTCAATACATCCGTAAAAACTAGTTTTGTAATTATGGACCTAACTAAAAAGACAACAAAAATAAACTTGATCAATTTTTTTTATGGACTTGGGCATGAAAATTGCAGACCTAGGTCCTCAATTGTGGAACTAGACCTAAAAATTGCAGATGTAGTGACATTTTGGTAAAAGTGAGAGAAATGGCTAAAAGACCAATTTAAGATTGTAAAATGACTAAATCAATTATAACAATGTTGCTTTAATTTATTTACTCATTGGTTTATAAGAGTTGTTTTCAACAGATTTTCCAAAAGTTTTTTAAAAATGTAGAATTAAAGTCTAAAATTTCTATAAAAAATTGCAAGCAACTCCAACAGATTTTTCATTTTGGAGATCACATCGTTCATTATATTATTAGAATATTCCATATATTTAATAAAATATTGTTTCTATCTTCTAAACATTTAAATTCAAATATTCTTATTGGTGGAATATAATAAAAATCATTTATCTCTCTCATGATTAGGGGTGCTCACGGGTTGGGTTGATCGGGTTGAATACATTTCAACAACCCAACCCAATGTTGGCGGATTGAGAATTTTCAACCCAACCCGACCCAAAAAAGTGCAACCCAACCCGTTCGGGTTGGTTGAGTCGTGTTTAAACGAAGTAAAAACAATATTAAAAACATGAAAATAAGAAAAAATTTCTTTGAAATATGATCCATCATTCAAAAGAATATACGAGTTCATCAAATATTCAGGTATTACATACTCCCTCCGTACCAAAATAAATGTCCACAATGAAAAATGCACACATTTTTAGGAGTGTGTAATCATTACACTTTTTAGTTAACTAACGTCCAAATTTACCCTTTGTTATAACCCGGTAAGTTATGTCTATTCTTTTATGTCACGTTATAATGTTAAAAGGGACTTTTTGGTTAGGTATTATATGTTTAAGGGTCTTATTGTCTCTAATTAGTAATTAGAGGTCCTTAGTGTTAATGTATTCATAGTTATAATGAGTCACCTTATTTATGAGGTGTCGATCTTATCCCTATAAGCACGAGGTGTCGATCTTATCCCTATAAGCATGAGGTGTCGATCTTATCCCTATATGCACGAGGTGTCAATCTTATCCTATAAGCCCAAAGTGTCGAGGTGTCGATCTTATTTTATAAGCACGAGGTGTCGATCTCATCCTATAAGCATGAGGTGTTGATCTCATCCTATAAGCACGAGGTGTCGATCTCATCCTATAAGCACGAGGTGTCGAGATTCTCTTATCCTATAAGCACGACGTGTCGAGATTCTCTTATCTTATAAGCACGAGGTGTCGAGATTCTCTTATCCTATAAGCACGAGGTGTCGAGTTCTTATAAGAGTGCAATCTTGAAAGCAATAGGAACAAGTTGTTAATGCCTTATGTTTAGCTATAAATAGAGGTAGAAGGAAAGAATATTGATATGATACCAAATTTCTCTCTCTCTCTCTCTCTCTCTCTCTCTCTCTCTCTCTCTCTCTCTCTTAATACACTACTAAGCTTAAAGTAAGAGATCAAGGAAAAGCTAGGAATAATCAAGGCTCAGTTACTCGTCAGTGAAGTTTGATATAAGTGGTGTTCAGTTGTGTTATTTGTGTGTGTGTTGCTTTGAACTCCTAATAAGGTAAGTTTTCTTTTAACCATTTTCGATCTAGAATACTTATATTATGAAATGGTTTATATGTGATATGTGTAGTAATGATTGTAAGTTTTCTTTTAACCATTTTCGAACTGGAATACTTATATTAAGAAATGCTTTATATGTGATATGTGTAGTAATGATTGTGAGTTATATGGAATGTGATTATTGAAATGAAATCTCATATGTTTGAGCATTGCATTACACTATTGTATTTTGGCCGGACGTAGAGACCGGATGGAGTTGGTTGTGTCGAAAGGGGCAACGGGGTTGGTTGTACTTGAGGTACTTCGAAGTAAATTAATTAGTTGTGCTTAGCGGCCAACTAATTCTGATATGGCCATGGGTTGTTGGTGTTATAGACCAACGGAATGTGTTGTGTACATTGCATGAGATTTGAATTGTGATTTGTTGATAACGGTTTCATATCAATGTTTTCATAATATTGTTATTAAAATGTTTGGGATTATCTCACTTAGACCAATTGGTCTAACCCTCATTGTTTTCCAAATCTATATTCCATGACAGATGACTGGTAGGGCAAAAGGAAAAGATAAGCTACGATGACACGATGTTATGTGAAAAAATGTGTTGTACGTGGGAAGCTATTATGAGTTAATACTTATAGTTGAACAATGTTATATGTCAATGATTTTTGTTGGATGTAGTATTATGTAAGTGTAATTTTAGACTTCGGGACCCTATATGTAATATGTGGGTGTCTGTAATGTAAATGTTTGCATTTATTATATGATACATGTTATGTTTTAAGGTGGGTTGTTACACCCTTAATGATAGAGAGAAAAAAAATTTCTCCATCACACAATTAAGGGTATAATGGGGAAGTAGAAATTTACTTTTGAAAGTGGACACTTATTTTGTGACGAACAAAAATAGTAATGTAGACACTTATTTTGGGACGGAGGGAGTATAATTTTCCATTAATGTCCTCTTATGAGTTACATTGTTCGTTATTGTCGAGTTGTTTTTGGTAACTTATACATATTAAAGGTAGGGGTGGTCGCGGTCTGGGGAGGTTTACCCCTCTGACCACAAACCAAACGGAAAGTGACGGTTTATTAAGTTTTCAAACCGAGCGGTTTGACGTCAAGTGTCCAGACCGGTCAAACCGGACTGCGGTTTAGGCGGTTTGGGCCTTCTATGGGCTTTAAATTTTAAACTTTAAAAAAACATATATAATTTTGAATTTTAAAACTTCATTGTCCTGAGTCCATTTGAAGTAAACTAAGGCCACAAAAAAGTTAACAAAGTCCACAAAAAAAAAATAAACAAAATATCTCAACAAAACACTAAAAATCGAATTCCACAAAAAGTCCACAAAAAAATTGAACACAAGTGAATAGTAGTCATATAAGGCTTTCTAGTTTTAAATGCAAAAATCAAAATATATTTTATGTTGGGGCTAGATTTAAGATAACATTTGGTCTAATCAAATATATTTAAGATAACATTGGGTTGAGATAATGGATATAAATGCATATATTAAAAAAAAAAATATATATATATATATATATATATATGTATTTGGACCGCCTGGTTTGACAATTTTTCAGACCAAATCGGACCGCTAGACCGCTCAAACTGCCAAAAACAGTCTGGTTTGACTTGGTTCGACCGGTTTGAGCAGTCTAACGGTTTTTTTGAACACCCCTAATTAAAGGGAAATATAAATAATTTTAGAGAAGTTGTTAAAACGTTTATCGGGTTATCAGGTTGGTCGGATTACTTTGAGCCTAACCCAATATCAACCCAATAGATTCGGGTTGTCCTAATTTTGTATCGATTATATGTCGGGTTACCTTGGGTTGATTTTCTTCCGAGTTGGTTGGGTTGGGTTGATCGTGTTGGTCGGTTTTTTAAGCACCCTTACTCATGATAATCATTTTGGAGTATTCTTCAAATTTGTAGAAATTACAATCTCTCTCCTACTTTCCTCATTTTAGAAAAAGTTTTGGAGGAATCTATTGAAGTAAAAAATTGTCTAAAATTCGATTTCTTCATTTTGGAGAAGTTGTTAGAAATGCTCTAATAATTCTCACTCTCTAAACAAGTTATTGATACTCTTTGTATATTTGTAACAATCTTCACCATCGACTTGTAATATATCAATGAAATTTTGTCTTGTATAATTGTACTACTAATTTTACCATGTCAACCAATAAATTTGTCACCTAAATGCTATATCACAAAATCAAATAATTATTTTAAATACCATGTACAACTAAATACAATATTATCACAAAGTCAAAGGATTTTGATATGTAATTGGTAGAAAGCACCAACAAAACAAACACTTAAATATACAACAAATAACATACAAAATTAAAATTTTGTTATAAGAAAATGAACTACAAACAGTAAAATCAAACTATGGATAGATGGTAATTTAAATTTTCAATAAACCCACGTTTTTCTTAAAAATCCACATACAAAAACCTAAGTAGAAAAAGAAATAAAGAGCCAAAATCAACTGTGAAGAATCAAAATAGATTACTTACTTGAATATCGGAGAAAACCAAAATCGATTAGAATATGCAAAGACAAATATGTCGTTTTGAAGGTTTGTTGCCATTGCTTCACTTTGAAACAAACTCGTTGTTGCATGTTTCCTAAATCAGATCCTTGAAGTAGTTGGACAATATGTTTGAAGAAGAGAGATAATAAATGATTGGCTAGTATCAAAAATACGAGTAAAAAGGGGAAGATGAAGATGGAGTAGTGACGAATAGCTTAGCAAAATAGATATGGAGGGTGCAATGGTGAGATAAAGATGGCGCAACAGCAACGGAGACGGTGATCGAGTAGTCGCAACAACTATTTAACGGGAGAAGCTAAAATAGGTCGACAAGAAGAGTAACCATTCCCCCAATTTTGTTAGAAATGAGTATTTCTCAAAAGCTAGGCAATGGTCCATTGCATTGTATCAAAATAAGCACATATTTTTCTTTAGTTTCTATCTTCATTCCCAGTCTCATTCCCCAACACCCTTGTAACCCCGAATTACATAACAAAAAGAATGTAATGATGAACTCGTTTGAAGAACTAATATTGTTTGAGAAAATATCATTACTAATCATCACGACGGAACACATTTATATAAATTGGAACGCAACGAAAAACCTATTCAATATACTATCAACATGAAAAAACCAGTATTATTCAAGCATCATTTTTCGGATACTATAGCTATCTAGATATTCATATTTATTCAAAAGTTAGTAACTAAGAAACCAGAAAACCGTTCAACGATCCCACTTATTATGTATTCATTCCAACAAGACAACAAAAACATAATAATGATCACATTTAACAAATGATTGCCGTTTAAGAGACAACGATTCGTTCATACAGAGTGGAATCTTGTTTTAAAACCATCATTATTAAAAAAAAATTAATTGGATCAAACCAACAAGTTAAGACAATTTTCTTATGAGGGCAATTTTGTCATTACAGCTATTTGATATTTTCAGCTCGCGTATGTCATGCAGATAAATAAGGAAGCCGGTAATAATGTGAGCTGGATGCATGAGCCGATAAGCGGAGCCCTATAGTATGGATTTAGCTAGTTGCAGAATACGACAGAGTAGTAGAGTAAACGCAGAAAAGGATACAACGGCTCGTGCCAGTCAGCGCCACGTAAGCCGCATCCAGCCTGCACAAATTAATTTTTATTTTTTCTATTTCGGCGTTATTTCCATTTTTAACCCCGTTATGTGGCCCCCGCGTTCGACCTCTCTTCCATCACATACGCCCCCCTTGCTTTATCTGATCTATATATGGGTTCCTTTGGGTCTCTACTTTTCCCTACCTCAACTGAGATCTTCATTCGGTGTTTCAAACAGAGATTTCTAATTCACTCTTTTTTGTTCTCTGGTATCGTATTGTTTTTCGATTTTTTTTTGTTTTGTTTCTCGGTTGTAATTTGAAGAAAAAAAAATGGTGGCCGAAGTGGTGGCTCGTAGCGGCAGGGAGTTACAGCGTTACAACTGTGGTCAACGTATAGTTGTTGGGTTAGTTCATGTTCTTAAATCTATTGATCTTTTATTGCTGAGTGTTTTGAATTTGGGTTAGCAGTTATGGGTGGATCGAAAAATGAATGATTCGAAATGGGTTCTTTTTAATTTTGCTGATTTCGAATTGGGGAATCATCAATTTTGGGGGTATTTGAGTTATAACCGAATTGTTTTAAAATTAGGCTGAAGTTTGAAGTCAATTTCAAATCCAATTGTGTAATGAACTTTTTTGAAATAGTTTTCATTATATGAATGAAAAGAATCATACCTAATTATCCATATATTTATTGGATTTTTGACATGGGGAGGGGGGGGTCGATCTCTTAGATGGATTAGTTTCTAGTTTTTTTTTTTTTTTTTCCTTTCTGAAATATTAATTTGTTTTGTAAATGTTGTGCAGATGCGTGCCTTACAGATTGAAAGGTGGTATCAAGGCATCAGGCAAGAATATAGAAGATGTACTAGAGGTGCTTGTGATAAGTGCTCAAAGAAAAAGCAAAGGAATGTTGTTCCCTAAGGTAAAATCCTTCACTTTCAATTTCAAAATGTTTCATAATTTCAATTATATATATATGAATCTTGCCCTAAACTTTATCATTAACACATGATCAAATGTTTTAACAGGGTGGTTGGGAATTAGACGAATCGATTCAAGCCGCTGCTCTAAGAGAAACAATCGAAGAGGCCGGTGTATCTGGAGCCATTGAGGTTCGTTGTTTTCTTTGTAATTTCACGTGTCCACAATGTATCGAAATTCTTGAAATAACACCTAAATGGTCAAGAACAATCTGACCCAAATGGGAACTTTGTTGTCTACTTGAAAGATTTGTTTGATTTACCTATTTTGTTTTTGAATTTCTTATAGAGTGAATTGGGTAAATGGTGCTTCAAGAGCAAAGGCAATGATGCATACTACGAAGGCCACATGTTTCCTTTACTTGTGCAAGAACAACTTGACTTATGGCCTGAGAAAGACATACGCCAACGATTTTGGGTACGTTTTAAAAATGAAAAAAGATTCAAACTTTGATTCGAATCAAAGAGTTTTCGTAATGATTTATGCTTATAAATCTTTCAATTATTCAGGTGAGTGCTTCTAAGGCTAAAGAAAGTTGCCAATATGCTTGGATGAGAGAAGCTTTGGATTTGCTAGTAACCCGACTCCAGTCATCTCCAACGAAGTTGGAGGATATGACGAATTGATTGAAGCTTATGCTTATAAGCATCCTGACCTGTAAATAGGATGATAACTGAAGATGAAGTGCTTTAAAGATTGCTCTTTTTTTGATCAGAAGATTGAACAATTTAACCACAAGGGTTGTGGCGTACTGGTTACGGCTCGGGGGATGTGGTGGAATATCCCATCTATCCAGTGTTCGAATCCAGGCGTACACAACAATTGTGGTCAATGAGTTTATCAAGGCTGATTTCTTGCGGTCATAATTTGCCGGGATTAGTCTAGGCATAGCCTAGGATACCCTTCCAAAAAAAATTGAACAATTTGGTGAAAAGCTTTTGATTATGATCACAAGCACTTGGAAATTTAAGAAACAGGAGAAGAACAAAGAAACAGAAGAACAGAAGTAGGGAATGCAATGTAGAAAATTGCCCAACTTCTGTTTCGATTTCTTCTTCTTTTTTTTTTCCGTAGCCTTGAAGCAACCAGTAAGGTTACGGTTTTGTGTCGAACAAGCCTCCGGAAACATCGTATGGAAAGACGGAATCAACCCTTTGAAGCCGAAGAACTTTGGTGTAGTGGATCATCGTTATCTTTTTTTGGGAATGGTTATTTTGAGACACTTGTTAATCCAGAATGGAACTGCTCTATTGTTGGTTTTTTTCCATGGATCTGTACCTTGGTTCATCATCAATGGAAGGTTTCATTCGGTGCAAAAATGAATTTGTTATCATGTTGTATTGTTTTCTTGGTCCTATTCTGTGTATGTGGGTTGTTTTTTATCCTTCAATCAAGGTTCTCAAGAAATTAAGAGCAATTAAGTAGATTAAGGGAATTTTTAGTTGTTTTTCTAGTACCTATATAAATTGTGAGTATATATTAAATTAAATTATTGTTTGTTTGTTTGTTTTCTTCAATAAATCGTCTAAAGAAAACGATAATTTTACCCATTACTCTATTAGCTTGTTTTTTGTTTATTTTTTTAATCAAGATTATGCTTTTGAAGGAGTATAAGACAAATCAAATACAACCTAACACACAAATCATAATAAGACACTCTGAAAATCCCACATCGAAGAAGACTTTTTGTTGCGATCGAAAAAGATAGTTAGGTACGTACTAGGTATCATTTACCTTACGGTTTTTACCTATTGAACATGTAAACTATTTAGAATCTTACCCGGTAAGAGCCATAACAAGTACCGAGAGTCTTACCTGGTAAGTGAGGGAAATGATTCTTCCCCGATAAGCGTTTATCAAGTTTAGGACGCTTACCAACAATCAATTTTGATGGTCGGAAATGTTATACGATAAGGTAATGAGGGTAATATCATTGTCGGTAAGCGTTTATCCGGTAAGCATTTTGGTAAACGGCCCGTTAGATTCTTGATGAATTATATGTTCAAGTTTCCCGATGGCATATTATTTATGGAGTAAACTATGATTTTCGTCCCTATGGTTTGGTGTTTATAACGATTTTCGTCCCTATGGTTTAAAAACTACTTTTTTCGTCCTTGTGGTTTGCATTTGGTTACGCTTTCCATCCTTCATCCTAACAAAGTTAAATAAATCCGTTAAATTGAGGCTAATGTAGTCTTTTTATCTTTTTTTAGTATTTAATTACATTATATATTAGACTAAAGCAAAAACCTAACCCAACATACAAATCCCACAGCCCCATCGCCAAACCCATCTTCTTCCTTGACCACCTCCTGGACCATTTTCTTTTTGATACAATGAAAAGCTAACCTTGCAGATTGGAATTACAAAATGATAGGCAAGAAAAAAAGAGGCTGATGAGGTTCTTGCATATTGCAATGTTATTCCCACAGAACTCTACTAATCCCGTTATGCTCTTCATTGTATGTCTGTATCAAGCCTCGCCATCTAGAAGATTATCGGCTTGGTTCGGTCCGCCATATATTCCCTATACGATGAACAAATATGTTACAACCAAAATCAACGATTGTTGTAAATTATAGAAGAACTTACATTTGCTCGTCATTATCTTCCTTTTGGAAAAGCAGTTCTTCGATTTTATAATGAAAGGATGTCAATCTCTTTTCCTTCTCGGTGAACGGAAAATAAATGATTGCTCTACTCCAGGTGACACTATAATGACCTTTGGATCGAACACAACGATTCCCGATACAAATCTACAAAGTCCAGGCATTGTAAAAGTAGCATGACTCTGCCCAGGCCTTCGTTTACTATACAAACAAATGATAAAAACGAGGACCAAAAGATAAGTTTCTTTTGACTTTACTAAAACCAAAATGGTACTTGTTGCAAATATCGACCACACCACACTCGGATCAAGCTCAAAAAACGAGATCAAACCGAATAAAAACTTAATCAAAATCAACCCAATAATCACACGATGTTTACAATGCTTGGAAAGGAGAAATCGATGGATAGAATTTCAGATTTATGCTAATGAAAACTAGTCTTTTGTTGGAAGAATCGGCGATTTTATATGAAGAGCACACATCCAAAGAAAAATATGAAACACTGTTGCAAAATTCCGATCACACCACATCCTAATGGACCCCACAAAACGAGATCGAATCGAGTAAAAACTTAATCGAAATTAACCAAGATCCAAAATAAACTCAAACGAGTTCGTAATGCGGAAACGATAAACTCGAATTCTCAACGGAATAATAATCAACCACACAATAATAATCGAAACTTGACGGAAATAGAATAAAGGAGAGAACGAAACCAGATTTACATGGAAAACCCAAAACGGGAAAAAAAAAACCACGGGCGAATGAGACCACCGAGAAGTCCACTTCAGTTACAAAGCTTGAGAAACCGGAGAAATCGATGAAAATTTTTACAGATTAAATGCTATCGTAACTAGTCTCAGGGGGCGTTTGGTTCATTTTAAGGAATAGGAATGAAAATGAAAATGGGAATGAAGTAGAATGGGAATAAGAATGAACATTGCATTGATGTTGTTTGGTTAAACCAATATAATCAATAAAAAATTATTTTATATAATATTTTTTAATACAAATATGTGTCGTCCAACACGAAAATAAAAAAATATGTTTCATTAAACATCGAGAGATGAAGGGCGTAAGAGAAAAGACGATTGAGCGGGAATAAGATTTTCATTCCTCCCAATTTGGTCAGGAATGAAAATTAATGGGTTTAGGTGTAACACCCTCAAATATGGAAATAACAACTAATTTAAAATTTTCTAAATACACCAATAAATAAATCATCTACCACCATAATTTAATATTTAACCTCAATACACACATTCTTTCTATATGAACAGTCTATAATAAAGACGGGTGCTACTAAAACCTAAAAGTATCGCTATCTCCAAACTGCGGAAAACTTCATCAAATGCTTACACTTGTGAACCACTAAGCACATCCCTTCATACGACTGCTAGAACCGAACCCCCTTCTGGAACCTGATGCACATGCCGACAAATAAAAATGTTAGGCTTAACGCCTAGTGAGCTCAAGTGTTTTACCTTAGGGATGTAAATATAAAACAATAACTTTAAGAATGTTATTTAAAATTATGATTTCCACAATCCCATACGTTTGGTTTAAAAGCAACCAAAACTGAAATACATTAAATCTTAAAACAATCTCCTTTCAACGTTCACCCCTTTTTGTGATTAAAATCATAAAACACACACCTCTTTAAATAAAGTCGAAACCCAAAGTGTTCGTAAAATATAACTGACCTCATAATGATCAAAGACCAAAAACGTAGTTAACTCCATCTTCCCAAAACATCTCAATAACTCGAATGAGTTTCAATAACCAAAACCTTAAAACATAGATAAATACTCATACAACAACGTCTTCGAAAACATGGATTATAAAACTCCATAACCAAACCACACCTATTGGTGACGGGGAAGACACGATTACATTGTACATAACGGAACACAAAGTAAACCTCATAGTTATGTAGTAATTCAAAACATGTGGGTTACACATAAAACACCCACCGAGCTCAACTACTCCAAGTCTATCGCCCGAAAACATCAAGTCAACCACTCAGGTCTATTCTTGAGAGTCCCCAAAACCGGGAAACTCGAGCACAATGGAATTACACCTTACTGTCCATGGGACGCTGCCCGACCGTATAGGCCCACACCCTACTTACCATGGAGCCCGATGCCTATTCCGTGCCAAATGGTGAACCAACTTCCCAAACGGGGACAGAGGAACACCGTGCCTATGGATCCATTGCACTAACTAAACCATTACATGACTCAAAACGAGTGAACTAAAGCATTCAAAAACATGACATGCTCAACTAAGATGCAGTAAATGCAAATCATAACCAAACGCTCAACATCGAGCAATTAAAACGGACAAGTGCCCTCAAAACCCAACAAAATCTAAACCGAGCCATAAGCTCAACAAATCCAAAGACCCAACATCGAAATTTATAAAATGAAATCAAATATAAACAACCCGTACTTATATAAACCCATGCTCCAAAACATATAATTAACTCCCACGTAGTTTAGATTGGGACAAATCATTTTCCAAGTGAGTTTACAACATTTATCCTTTCAAAACGTCCTGTAACACAAAACCATGCATTTTTCCAAAACACAAAATGAGATACGTCTTTACTCAAAATCTACTTCCATAAATAAATCATTAAGATACCAAAATACATGATTTATTTATCATAATGCCCAAAATCCCAAAGATGTGTGTTAAATGGGTTCATAAAGTTAAACACCTTTAAAAATAACCAACTTATCAGCAGTTAACAAAACTTATCAACAATTAACAATTTCGTGTAAGGCACAAAACACTTTAAAACAAACATTTTGGCATGTACACCGTTTTCACAAATCAACTTGAACTCACCTTGCTAGATTTAGGCTAAATCTAGATTTTACCCCATTTGAGCTTCCTTGACAAAACTTGAATCCTCCAAGCCAAAACCTCCAAAACCTAGATCCAAACATTTTCAATCGTAAATAACCATATTCAACCATCTAGAATCTTTCCCCAAGTCATTTATATCAAAATCTCTAAATTTGGGCAAAACCCTATTTTTGACCTTCAATAACCAAAATCATCCAACCCAAAATTGATCACAAATAAAGGTTTACAACTCAAATAAGGTGTTGAAAGGAGAGGAAGGATAAACTTACAATATTAGGTTTTGATACCCACAAAACCCTAGAAATTCCTTTGAAGGATATGAAGGTGGGGGTGAAGATCATTTAGCTCCAAGCTTCCAAATCTAGAAGATGAAGCCCAAATCTTGGAATAAATAGGGGAAGAATGCATTGGGTATTCTCTGGACCGATTTAGAAGAGGGTTTAGGTTGAGAGAGTTTTAGGAGGAAATGGTTGGAAGAGAAATGAGAAGATTTCCCAAAAATCGGATTTAAGGGAGTTTGCACCCCGCCAGCGATTGTGCCATGCGATAGTGACCATGAAGTGACAATGTCACAATCGCGGGGCACTCTTGCCCTGAACGTACCGAAAGTCCTCTTGACCCCCGCGACATTGCCCTTGGCGACAGTGACATTGTCACAGTCGTCGGGCATAGTCGCACCACCCCTGCCGAAGTCCAAAAATCTCGTTTTTCAAGCGCGAGCGATGCTTTAAGATGAGGGATGCCTAAGTGTTTATTTGAAATTGTGGGTGTTACATTAGGGTAATGGGCTCATTATATTATGTCAAACCAAACAACATTTTTCATTCTCATTCCCATTCCAAACCCCTCAATACCTCCAACCAAACACCCCTCATTGTTGGGAGGAAAAAGTAGTCAATATAATTTTCTGGAGAGAGTGAAATAATATGGCAATATAATTATAATTTTCTATAATTCGTGGCTGGAAAATTGCAACAAAAAAACCGTTCAAATGCTTGTGCGACTCCCATACGAGTTTGTATACATCAAACTCGCCCGAATCAAACAACGTCTTCACAAAACCACAGTGATCAACGCGAGATGCAAGCGAGTTTTGGGAGCACAATAGTCGCTTTAGCCACTGTCCTCAGCCTCCATATTTGACCATCATTTTGACGACTTGACTTTAAAAAACATCCAACTCATTCACTTTATCTCCACCACCATCACTTTATCTCCACCACCATGACTTTAACAACTTTTATCCAACTTGCATGCATGCATATTTGGATACAAATTTATATGGAATTTGGAGTCAAAATTGAAATTGCTTCATGCAACTGTCCACTACTCTTTGGCTTTTCCAATGCATACTAAACAGAAGCTAACGATGAGTTATAAAGCCAGTTTGGAGATATGGAAAACCCTTTGAGAGCAGTCACAAACAGTAGCTAAAGTGGGTTATCACACGAGTTTACCCACATGAAAGTCGCCATAGATCCCGTTTGTAAAGCCAGTGCATGAACCTCCTTTGTTGGTTGTAGCATCATCCATTCTACAAATGGGAGCAAATCCCCACTAACGGTGTTCACTTTCTGGAAATGCGATGATTGCATCTGGGACGAAGAAGATGAGATTCACATGAGATGGAGAGGGACGGTAGGGTGAGGAGAAGAAAGGAATCCCACGAGAAGGGAAGGGAAAGCAGAAGCTCTATTTTGGAGAAGGGTTGCCGGAAAAACGGGAGGAAGAAAGAAAAATGGTGTAGGCGGTGGTTGAGGAAGGAGATGGGTTCAGGGTAGGTTGTGGGTGTTTGTGTCAGGTTGTATTTTTGTTTTACTTTTTACTTTTATTTTTATTTAAAAGATAAAAAAATTTATTTATAAATAAAAAGATAAAAAGACTACATTACCCTCAATTTAACGGATTTATTTAACTTTGTTAGGATGAAGGATGGAAAGCGTAACCAAATGCAAACCACAGGGATGATAAAAGCAGTTTTCAAACCATAGGGACGAAAATCGTTATAAACACCAAACCACGGGGATGAAAATCGTAGTTTACTCTTATTTATGAGGTTAATTTCAATAATACTCGTTATGTTTAAAAAAAGATACAATATTTTATGTCGTTGTCTCGTAAATGTAATGTTTTGTATTTTTCGTGTGAGTTTTTTTTTTTTTTTTAAATTAACAATTATCAATTATTGCTTGATATTAATAATTTGATTTTGTTTTATATGTTTAAGTTATTTAATCATTAATAGTTAAACATCTTATTACATGTAAAATCAAATGTTGTAATCTCTAAATAAATGAAGTAATCTTCATAAATAATTGAATATTAAATATATATAAAGAAATCCTAGAAAATTATTTTAAATTCTAAAACAATTATGTTTTTATATTAAAATGAATAACTTAAGACGTCTCTTTAGTTTTCTATTAAACGTTAAAAATCACTTGAATGTATTTTTCTATTTAACGTGTTCTAGCATTATATATATATATACACAGAAAGAGTGGAGCAAATCAAATACAAACCTTTTATTTGTTGCAATTTCTACAAACCAACCCTAATCATTAATCTCTAATAACTTTTTTTTGTTTTAATTATGAATAAACTTGTAACCATTGATCTCATATATATATATATATATATATATATATATTCAACACATATTAATATATATCAAGTTGACAATAATTAACCTATTTTTATTATGAAGTGGGAGATTTGGACCTCTACTTTTGATATCATCACTTTTTCTTATGGATCATATCAATTCAGTTTAAATATATAATAGTAGGGGTTGTTCGGTTGTGGCCTAATGAGTTGTATAGCCTATATGACTTATTTGTTCAGTCATAAATAGCCGTTTAGTTATGACCTAATAGGTTGTATAGCCTACATGGCTTATTCGCTCAGCCATAAATAGTCGCTCGACTGTGGTTTATGTAATATCCAAGTAGAAGGATTTGTTTAATAAAGTAAAGTTGAAGGGCTAAGGTGTAAAATGGGTAAAAGGGGGTTTAACCCTAAGGACCTAATATTCTCTCCATTTTGGTGGCGACTGAGAATTTTTTTAGCAGAGAGAAAGAGACATTAGGCGACCTTGGAGCACAAATCAAGAAGGGGAGCAATCCGGTAGATTTTGAGCTTGGGATCGTCTTCTTCAAGGTAAACCCTCCTCCAAATTGGTTCTAGTTTTGGAATTTAAGGAGTAACCCCTCTGATTTATCTAAGTGCTTGGGTTTGATTAGAAGTATAAAACCTTTTGGGGTTTTGTTCCTGAAATTGTTTGGATTAAAGAAGATAATCAGATGTTCCTTTCACTTTGTAATGGAGGATTTAAAACTCAGATTCTTGCTATTTCTTTGTGTTAATTGTTTGGGAAGTAAGAGACTGTGAGGTCTCGATGTTCTTCGGGTGTATGGTGGCTCCATCGTTGGATATCGTCGTCGCTATGGGAGGGGGGTGTTGCGCATTCGACGCTGCCTAACCCATCTCGGTTGGGCTGAGAACCTCCTTACCGGCGACCCTGGAAGCTTTTAAACATGGAAGTCGGCGCCGTTGTGGTGATCGGGGAGAGCCTGGAGTCTATCGACCGGGGGACCCTGGGGGCTTATATACCGGGCGAAAAGGGGGAGACCTCGGGAGTTTGACCGAACACGGGTCGTGACCCCGGGAGACGGGGGAGCCTGGGGGTGGTGCTATACCGGGCGCGGGGGGGGGGACCCCAGGAGACGGGGCGTCCCGGGAGGAGGTCGACTTTTGGACTTTGATCCAGTAACCTTGTGAGATGTTGAATGAGGGTGTGTAGTCTAAGTTTGGGAGACGTATTTATATAAGATCGAGAGAGAGGGAGGGAGAGAGAGAGGGAGGGAGAGAAAGAGAGAGATTGATCGTCCGTCGTTAGTTATCGGGATTAAGAGGTGTCTTACCAATTATCGATATCATCGTAGGTCGTGAGATCGCTAGAGCAAGGAACTAAGCAAGGACCAAAAGTGAGTTTTCTAAAACTAAGGTGCCGTTTGTTTTTTAAGAGGTCTAAAGTCTGAAGTCTTATTTTAGTTATGATTAATAAGAGGTGGTGTGTAAAAGGGTCTGAATGATTCACACTTAAGAGCCATTAAAAGGTTTTAAAAAAACAAACAACCCCTAAATGATTGTATTGTTAAGTGGTTAAAGACGCATGAAAGTTTATTAAAGCATTTATTTACTTATGTTGCTTTATACTCGCGAGATTTATTTGGTGGGTTTTCATTGATGTTGTTATTCTAAATGTATGCATACATTGTTGGTTGTGAGATGCGCTCAAGTCGGGGGGGGTGTCCTGTCTGTGCTCATACCAGGGGGTGTGTCCCATATATGTCAGTGGGGGTGTGTCCACATAAGGCAGTGTGAGCCAGACACGCCGTCACCTTACAGTGACGGTAGTGTGAGCCAGAAGCGAGAATTTTAATTATGGTGTTAATTATTAAACTGAATGGATTTATTTATGTAATAAATTATTTCCATTCTCTGTTGTTGAACTGTTGTAAGAAGGGACTCACTAGACCATCGGTCTAACCCTCGCTCTTTTAAAAACTAAAACTTTTTTCAGGTAGACGCGAGGTAGGTGAATCCAGTAAAGGAAAAGAGAAGGTGTGAGCGGTACCCGATTCTAGAGGACCACCTTATAGTTATTTTCTGTTATTCTCAGTTGTGTAATAGATTGTCTTTCTGCAAACCTTGAAATCTATTATAGACTTGGGGCCGTTGTGGCATGAATTTATATTAATTGTTTCTTTTGATTGTTGGAAGTTTTGGGTTGTTACAGTTTATTCGGTCAACCCATGACTTAATCGCTCAGTTGGTAACCCATACCCCTTTAGACTTAGTCATTTAATTTTCCATTAATTCCCCAACAACTCTTCAACCTCTCATCTTCAACCTCTGCGTCCATTAATTCCTCGTTTCCTTCAAGTTCCTTCATCAAATCTTCGATTGATCTTCCAGTGACTACCATCGTACAGTGGCTACTATCTCCATCAAATCCTCGTTTTCATATATCGTCAATCTTCCAATGACTACCATCGTTGGCGTCATCTTCCACAGAGGCATACCGCACTTGATCGTCGGTCAACTGCTTCTCCCCTATCGCCATCTTCCACAGAGGCATACCGTCACAAATCATATGCTCCTCCCCCATCGCCATTTATTGCTTCCTCCCCTGTTGCTGACCATCGCTTCCTCCCTCGTATATAGTATAGATGTGTTTTCTTCATCTTTTTATCTTCATTGTTGTTTTCTTTTTTTCTCCATCGTCCATATCTCGCCAAAACCTGGAGCATCTTTTGATTCTGGTGGCTTGGTGGGAAGTAGCTTCTGGTGGAAAAACGTCTCCAAAGCAAAAGTTGCATAAAACCTATAACATCTTCATCGATTTTTTTTTCTTTTTTTTTGAATTGGGGTTTTATTTGATTAAGCATTTGATTTATAATTGTTTTAACTTTTATCAAACAGTTATCTTTTGATCAAAAGTCATTTATTCAATATTTATATTAAGCAGTTATTTATTTCCGACAAAAATATAGTGCGGGGAGTAAAATGGTCATTTCTAACATTCAAACCGTTTATTTAGCACAACAATTAAACAACAACTTATCAGTTATCATATAGACAACTTTATCAACACATGTTTTAATGGAAAACGAACCGAACAACCTCTGACATAATATATAAAAACAATATTTGGGTTAGAGAAAGAGGGGAATTGGGATAGTGGTACCAATTGAATTTAATGCAACGACATGTATAGCCAACAATCAGAGTCGTCCTTGAAAGCAAACTGGTCGTCTGTGATAGCTACTATTCTTCACAATTTACTTCCACACAAATAATTGTGGCCCATTTACTCGTCCTTCCCACATGACCCGTGCCATATACGTTAAAACACTTGTCTCTATTGTTCCTCATTTAAGTAATCGTTTTTTAAAAGCAACATTTCTGACTTCACAAATTTTTTATTTCTAGAATAATCATATTGATAGTAATATTTTAATAATTGCTAGAAAATGTACGTGATATAACTCAGTTTTAATGTATTTTTTTTTATTTTTAGTTTTGGTTGATTTTATAATATGGTTTTGTGTGGTGGTGAGAAAGTGATAATGTTTTTTTTTAAGTATATAATATTTATATACGGATAATGCAACCCTCCTCACATTTGGTGAAGTTTGAACCCCTGACCTAGGAGGCCAAAGACCATTTCGTAAGTGATATTGTTTTTATGTTTGAATAAAATATAAATATGAAGACCCCGTAAAAAATTTTAAAAACATATTGATATTATTATCAAATTAATAATTTAAAAGTTCTCGTTTTTGGTATAATTTGTTTAATTCAATATTTTTATTACATATTATTTATACTATATTATAAAAAAGACATAAAAAACTCTTAAAAACAACTCATTAAGCATTATGTACTATTATTTAATGTTAATCTACTTAAAATCTCTTAAAAAACAACTAATTAAGCAATATGTACTACTTTTAAATGTTTTTAATCCTAATTAATAAATTCTATTCTTATCCCCAAAAATCCTTATCTCTAATCCCCAAACCCTAAAATTATGAAATTTGAATTCTGATAAACATAATCAAAACGGGATAAACATCTCAATTTAAATATAAAAAATTTAAAATATATAAGATAATTAATGAATTTTAACAAACTATTTATTTTTTTTTATATAGAAAACATTATATTAAAGTCTAAATTAAACAAATTTATATAATAAAAAAATCATTATCACTCTCTAAAAACCATCCAAAATCGTACTGTAAATCGTTAAAAAACAAAAAATAAAGAGAAACATTAAAATCGTGATGTATCTCGCTGCATTGCGTGAGTACGCTTCTAGTAGGTTTAATAATATAATTTTTTCATAAAGATAATAATCAAGTATTTTGTTATAATTTAATGATTATCCTAATTATATTTTAGATTCTATATATTTAAATTGAGATATATATATTTTGTTTTTTATTATGTTTATCAATTAGTTATATGAATTTAAACATTTTTTTTTGAAAAGCAAACACACCAAAAAAATTACAAAACCAACTGCCAAAAGCAGCCACAATCCAACAAAAATACAAGCAGGCTAAGGGGTTGTTTACCAAAATTTCCATTAAGTCCTGTATGGATAAATGTGTCTGTCTGGATAAATTGATGTTGTTGTTTACTTTTTTATCTGAATTAACACTCTGAATAACAGAAATGACCAATTTACCCCTGAATATGAATTTTAAGTTGTTTTATACATTGTTGTTTATTTTTAAGCCATATATTCATAAATTTATTGATATAATCCAAAAATCAAACAAAAATTCATTAAGTACTTAAACTTCCAAGTTCAAACACAATGTAACCAAATTCAAACAAAAAGTAGCAAGTATGAAACAAGTATGAAATCGACATTATAGAAATCATGGTTACAAAAATCTACATGGCAGAAATGTCGAGGAGCTATGGAGAAAAAACAAGTATGGAACAAAAATCGACTGAAAAAGTAACTAGAAAGTAAAGTTCGGAATTTAAATGCGTTAAAGTAAGTACGGAAAGTAAATACGAGAAATAAAAGACGGAAAATAAAAGACGAAAATTAAATGCGAGAAATTAAATTCTACACTAATACTTCATCTCTTCAACCATGAAAGTAAATGCTTGAAGATGAAGAACATATTGTTCTTGCTTTATTGATGATGGAAGATGAGGTGAGAGGTCCTTCAATGCTCCTCCCCAAGCTTGTATTTATACTTGAAATATTGAGAATCCAAGGGTGAGAATTGCCCCAAAAATTGTGTGGGCACCATCAACTTAAATTCCAGCCACATGATCCATCATATTCCAGCAATTTACAGCTAGCAAACACTGGATAATAGCTTTACTCAATGGTCCATCGGGTACCCACAGTGGGCTGACAATGCCCACAGTGGGCAGTGACGTTTTTAACCCAAAATGATGTGTTTAACCATAAAAACATTCTCAACAACTCCAAATGAAAATAAAATAATAAAAGGAAAAAACACAAACAAATAAAAAGGAAACACAACTAAAATGTAAGAAAAACTCAAACAAATGACGTGTAAATAACGCTCAAAATGAGAGTTATCACATGTCTTTATTTTTAAAGGGTAGAAATGTCAAAGATGTGTCTTAATAGGGACAACACATCTTTCCCCTACTTAGTGAATAAGCCGGAAATGTCTATGTGAATAAGTCAGTTTTGTCATTAAGCCCCAAATAAACACTCCAAACGTCTGCACGAATAAGTCGGTTTTGTCATTAAGCTCATTAATCCCCAAGTAAACACCCCCTAAGGCTTGCTAGAAGCAAACCAGAGCAAAACACCATAGGTGCAAAAGAGAGCACAACGATACAGACTACAATAAGCAAAACTGAAAGGATAGAAACAAACAGAACACAAACCCGAAAACGCAAACAGCCGCCACATGGTTTTCACGTAGATTTAAAAATTATATTTATTATAATCGTGAGTTTTAAATAATATGTATCAATAAATAATATTTGATGCTTAAAAAATAGTTGTTAGAGCTTTATCTTTAATGTTTTATTATTTATATAGTATAGATACAAATAATGATTTATCTTAAATTAATTTGAATGAAATTAAAAGAAAAGGGTTTTGAGATAAGTACGAAAATATAAATAATTACATATTTTATATTTGTGTATATAAATTTCTAAAACGTCTTTATCCATTTTCCATAGTTTATTTGCTATTATTTTAATTTCATGTTTTTATTTCACATTTCATACTATATTACTTGTTTAAAAAATTAGTGGTGAGTATAATATTATGATGTATTAGAAGTGTGCTTGTGCTATCAATTCACGTATATCTCGATTTTAATGTTTTATTTTATATTTTGTCTTAGTCAATTTTATAATATAGTTTTGTGTGGTTTTGAGAAAACGATGATGTTTTTCTTATAAATTTGTTTAATTTAATTTTTTATTTAAATTTAATTTAGGTTTAATAATGATATAATATATTTTAGGTCTAATAATATAATGTTTTTTTATAAAAAAAATAATTAAGTATTATGTTAGAATTCAATGATTGTTCTAATTATATTTTATATTTTTTACATTTAAAATGAGATGTTTATCATGTATTTGATTATTTTTATCAGTTAGTTATGAATTCAAACATACAACTTTAAAAAATTATATTTATGTATCATTTACTTGTAATTTTAATTTTTGATTATTATGCATCAATAAACAGTACTTGATGTATAAAAAGTTGTTTTTAAGAGTTTTTCTCAAATATTTTATAATATAGTATATATGAGTAGGTTATTATTTGTGTGGCTCAAAATATGTCTCAAATTTCAAAAGAATAATAAAATATAATTAAAATTTGTTGTATTTTCTATGACGATATGTCTAGACAAAAATGGGATAGAGAAAACATTAGAACGTTTTAAACAAGGGTGAGCATCTAGACCGTCGTACTGTAAAAAACCATCCACACCATCTTGTATCTTATCGTACGGTCTTGAACTTCTGGTGCCGTTTTGTGATTTGTATTTTTATCAAATTGCATTTTGTAGCGCGGTTTGCGGTTTTGAGTAATGTTACAGTTCAAACTATACCACAACTCATTATATTATATATTTTTTAGATCTATATAATACATGTAGTCTTGTTATTTAGGGGTGCTCACGAGTTGGGTTGATTGGGTTGAAGGCATTTCAATAACCCAACTCAATGTTGGCGGTTTGAGAATTTTCAACCTAACCCAACCCAACCTGTTCGGGTTTGTCGGTTTGGTCGGGTTGTGTTTAAACAAAATAAAAACAATATCCAAAACATAAAAATAAAGAAACTTTCCTTTGAAATACGATCCATCATTCAAAAGAATATACGAGTTCATCAAATATTTATGTATTACATAAAAGTGATAAAACTTTCCAATAATGTCCTCTTATGAGTTCCATTGTTCGTTATTGCCGAGTTATTTTTGGTAACTTATACAAATTATAGAGAAATACAAAAAATTTTAGAGAAGTCGCTAAAACGTTTGTCGGATTATCGGGTTGGTCGGGTTACTTTGAGTCTAACCCAATATCAACCCAATAGATTTGTGTTGTCCTAATTTGTATCGATTATATGTCAGGTCACCCCGGATTGATTTTTTCCCGAGTTTTTTGGGTTAGGTTGATCGGGTTATTGAGCACCCCTAATTTTATTTACCCTCCAAAGTCCAAAAATTAAAGTGTTGAAAAAGGTTCTTACCCTTATTTTCCATTTTCCTCGTATAGTATCACGATTTACGTCACATAATGTAATCAAACTTATCTTGAAGTTAACTTTGTAAATGTATTTAGATAATTAGATAATTATGGGACTCTGTAAGCTTACTTTACATTGTCTTCAATTATGTATTTTAGGCGTATTTGAACTTTTTACTGTATGGATTATGGACATGTAGTTTGTAACAACCCAACTTTACAGACACACCGAATAGCCGATATAATATAAACAAACATCAATACAGCCCCAAACATCCAGTCATGCCATACAATTTACGTCACTAAGATTTGCGGAAAACAGCCGAAATACAACTGAGAAGTTAATACATCTGATTGATAGGGGAGTCCAACATGATCTACCAAAATTAATAAGCCTCTAGACGTAAAGCATCAAGCTCACATCTTGCCCTTGCTCTTACTCGAGCCCTACCTACCTGCTTACCTGAAAAGGTTTTAGTTTTGAAAAGTGAGGGTTAGACCATGAGGTCTAGTGAGATCCCTCTAGCCACCAACATCGCACCACAAAGATCATTCAAAACAAGTTGATAAGCATTTATAAACAGTCACACTTTAAGTAAGATAAGTGCACGTATGACACATGCCGATGGCCCACGTTATGGTCACACACACACATACACACACCTGTGACAACGTGTTAGGGCTCACACTTGCCCTTGATTTAATCATATGAAACGAATTCATATATTCTGCATGGGTCACACTCCCCATATGCATATAATAAGTGTAACACCCTCGAATTTGGTAAGAGCAACTAATTAAAAATTTTAAACATAGCATCAAAATAAGGGACAAAACTTCCTCTTACGATTCAAAACTCTATATGCCTCAAATACAAACTCTATAATTATCTTTGACATTTATTAAACTCCAATAATATACAGACTAAATTGAAATCAGGTGTTACTTAACCCAAATACAAGCTGTTCTCCTTAACCTAGAGCGGAAGACTTCATCAAGTTACTCACTCCTTGGGGGCACAAAAGGGCACTTCTCTCTTCTCTGTTATACTAGAACTATTCCCAACCGGAACCTGTTGCACATGCCGACAAATAAAAAGGTTAGGCTAACGCCTAGTGAGTTCAAAAGTTTTACATGAGTAAATATATATTTAAAATAATGAACCTCACTTGAAATCATGACCTTTCAATTGATGCACTTTAAAACGTGGAAACAACTATTTTCCAATAACATGCACTTTCAAAGATAGACACCTCATTACAAGCATTCTTTATAAATTGATGCAACTCAAACTTACTCGAAACATTAATATGAATTGACTCCCATTTAAGAGACGTGGATAAAAAGTTACACCCCAAAACACCCAAGCACGGGTGGGACAAAATACAGAACCCATAAATCATCGTCAAAATCCACATATCCAATACGTCCGAAAACATGGACATTAGGCCCAATACTCACACGTCGATAAACGAAAGGAAACCAAATATCCAAACATGGGGATGACATACTTCATTCAAACCTTAATATACGTGGAGGGAGATCCAATATTAAGGTCCTCATTTATTGTCGACCACATAAGACCAATGATAATAAAGTAAGACGTCAACATATAAGATACAGTTGGTCGACGACGGGGGAGACCCGTATCCGTTGAGAGTGTAGGAACACAAAAGTATGCCACTCTTGCAACGTTAATCACATGACACCTCACGACATACCAGCCCAAGTGTCCGTACGACTTCTTAACAAGTTATACCATAAGAGACGGTTGACCTTGATGAACATTACAACGAACTCCATCCTGAAGGCCCGACACACTTAAAGACTACCTCCCAGACATTACTTCAAGCGGCGGAGATCCTAGTGCCTACCTCTCAGGTAGCACCTCCAGACTCAACCCTCCAATGCCTACTTGTAAGTTTCCGGTCGTAAAACATGGATATCGGGGTTCAACCCCGCAATACCCAATTAACAATCCAAAACAGACTGACTTACGTGCCTATGGATCCAATGCAACACAGTTTAACATTACACGACTACACATGAATGACCAACGCACTCGAACCTGTAACCAACCTTAATACACAACATGGCGCATTAGTACGTACGTCATAACTGGGCTCTACACTGAGCCATTAAAACCGGACAAGTGTCCTCAATACTCTTTTAAGTCAGCACCGAGCCAAAATGCTCAAGAACCCCTTTTTGACCATCGATTAACAATTCCTAATTAAATGACACTATCGACTCACGTCATGCAAACACACTCCAAAATACGTGTGTAGACTCCGATGCAATCTAGATTGGGACAACTGGTTTTCCAAATGGATTTATGCTCATTATTCCTTCAAAACATCCCATACCACAAAATCAAACATTTTATCCAGACAAACACCAAAAGTGTATTTTCACCAAACGATTTTCATTTATGCATTAAACCATCAAAATACTTTAAAATGACTTATTTACCAAGATACCCAAAGAATCCCAAAAGTGGGTGTTTTGCAAAGTTTATAAAGTCAAATACTTCAAATAATCAACTCACCAAATATTCCAACAAATGATAATTTCATGCAAAACATATAAAGACTTTAAAATAAACATTTTGGCATGTACAACATTTTCACAAATCAACTTCAACTCACCTCGCTAGGTTAAGTTAAACATAGGTTCCAAATCCAACCATTAGCCTCCAATAGTGTAGATCCTTCCACTTTCAAGTCATCACCAACAATAAGTTAGGGTTTCCAAATAACCCATTTCTCCAAATCTAAAAGAAATGAACCACCAACAAGTGAAACCTTTAGATCTACAAGGATCCTTACACCAAAGTTTGGATTACACAAGAGATTTACCTCAATCGAAACTTAAAGCCTTCAAATCCACCATTCTCAAGAAATCCTCCATCCCTAACATAGCCAAGCCTCAAGCCACCAAAACCTTGATCTTCCTACGGTAGATTCATACCAACGTGTTTAAAAATCAATTCTTCAGTTCCCTAAAATCGCACCAAAGAAAGGAGAGGAATGAGATGGAAGCAAGAATGAGAAAAAACCCTAAAAATGGGGATTAAATCGTCAGACTGCTTCCCGTGGCCTTGGCCGCGACCTCAAGTCGCGGGCCAAGTCGCGCGTGCTCCTGGGTTGCAGACTACAACGAGTTATGCGGGCCTAGCCGCGACTTGAGGCCGCGGGCCACGCCACATGCGTCGCTTGTCATGTCTTCTCGCACCTCGTGTTTAGACCGTTCCTCTTGGCCGACTGCTAAGTGTTTCCTTGGCCGATCATTGACCGTTCCTTAGAGAAATACGGGTGTTACAATAAGCCACCACATGCTCCCCACATACATAATCCCACTTTTATTAATACTACACCATTTATGCTCATTTAAAGTAACGTAAAAACATGTTATTCAAACATCATTACGTATATTTAAACTTCATACGTCAATAAAACCAGTTTAGAAAGACTCACGCCCCATGATGCTTGCCTTTAAGAATAACAACCGGTAATTCACATGTTATAATTAACATAAAGCACGTAATATAATCCACATTATGTGTAACATCATGTTATTAGAGTTTTAGGGAAACTCACATTCCATCCACGAGAAAATTGGATCTAAATAACCTTCAACCGCACACCTACAATACAATCCATGCATGAGGGATGAGCTACTTGGTCATCTCATAAAGGTTAGCTCTCACAAAGCTCGAGGCTCTCTAAAATGCCACTACGGGCCTCAATCGACAATACTGATGTATCACACTAATGGGCAATCAACCGAACCCGCCAAATGCCCAATTGGGCCTTTTAGACCGAGTCCTAGTTAAAGCCCCCCCACCCAATAACTCGACCTCTACCGGGTTTTCGTTCCCAGTTTCGGCCAAGCCGGGTTCCACTTGTTTCTCGGTAGCCACGACCCGGGATGAAACGAGTTCCCGGTGGCCATGGCCCGAGTTTCTCACGATCCCCGGTGACCACGACCCGGTTTCGCACAACTCCCGACTTTCGTGCTGGGTCCCTCTTCTCCTGGTTCTTGGCGCTCACCCGGGTTTCCACACCCGGTTAATGTTTCTATCCGGTCCTTACCGGGTTTAAAAAATCCCGACCCCAATCACACCCGGGTTTGCACCCAATCCGGCACTAGTACTCCTGTTTACGTGGTTTTCTGCACGAGGGCATCAGATGAAAAAAACCCAAAAGTAAAAGACTTAGAGATAAACAATCGCCCTTCCCGATTGATTTCAAATCCACACAAAATAGAGACAACCCTTTTTACCTCTATCTCTCATAGCTAAGTCAGACCCATCGATCTAACATCAAACCCACAAGGCTAGTTCATGCTTATAAAAGCTATCAAAATCCAACACAGGTTTTTAAACTTAGATAGATACAAAGAGATACACTCACCTTGATGGAGGTCGATCACCACCAAATGAGGGTTTTTGGGATTTAATCCTTCTTTCTGTACAATTAGGCCCCCAAGCTTCTACTTTTCATACTAAACCCATAGAACTTTTTAATTTATTGAAATGCGAACACGGTTATTACATAGTTCGTCAAATTAATTTTAAATATATTATGTTATAGTTATTGGATGAAAGTGCAATATTAAAAACAAACCGTAGAAATAACACCACATTTCACGGTGCAGTTTACGTTTTTAAAAATGCTCAAATCATATATGAATGCAGTTTGCAATTTAGTCCCATTCCACACTGCGGTGATCAATAGTTCCAAACAGGTAAAAAAATACATAATGTCACTACATGGTTAAAACTCATTTACAGAGAAGAAATAAAAAGGCCTATGTTTTGAGCAAAATACACGCCATCATATATTTTGAAAACAACAATTTAAATTACATACAAATACAAATATATAATTATTATTTTAAAAAACTTACATTTAGAAAATGAATTTGTTGATTAGAACAAGATATTTAGAAGAAGAGTTCAATAATGTTCTCTCAAAACAAACTTTTACTTACAAAATTATAATATATTTTATTTTTCTTTTCGAAATTATTATTATTATTATTATTATTATTGTTATTATTATTATATAGTACCTTCTAAAAGAATACATTTATTAAATAATTGATCCTTAAAAGAATAAAAGTAAAACCATTTTCGTCTTTTATCTTTCATCTTCAACGACGAAAACAAAACAAAATCATTAAATTCATGTTTATTTTTTCTCTTATTTTTATTTCATCTTTATCTCCACGTCTTATCTATATCTATATTTATACTATATTATAAAGATGACATAAAAAAACTCTTAAAAACAAGTCTTAAAGCTTAATGTACCGCTATTTAATGCTAATTACTTAAAAATCAGTCATAAAAGCTGTATGTACTACATTTAATGCTATTCATTAATTTTCAATCATTATCTCTAACCATTTTAACTTCCCTAAAATCATTTCCCACTTTAACTCCCCTAAAATAACTCTCAGCATATTTTAGATATAAAAAATCTAAAATATAATTAAAAAAATCTTACAGAATATTTTATAAAAAAAATTATATTATTAAACCAAAATAAATTACATTATATTATTAAGTCTAAATTAAACAAATTTATATAAAAAAATCATTATCACTCTCTCACAACCATCCAAAATCGTAATGTAAATCGACAAAAAACAGAAAATAAAATAAAACATTAAAATCGTGATGTATCTAACTGCATTGCGCGAGTACACTTCTAGTGAATCAATAAAAAATAAAAAATTACGAGGTTGAACGAAATATTAAATACAAATAATACATGGTTGAAAAAGAAAACATACCATATACATACATACATACGTATTTAGCCAGAACAATGACAATACCCTCTAATCATTAATAGGGGGTGTATACGGGTTAGGTTTGACTGTTTTTAAAATTTTTACAACCCACTCAATTATAACGGTTTGAAAAATATCAACTAAATTCATTCAAAAGTATAACCCAACTCAACTCAACCCTTGCAGGTTAGGACGGGTTGGATTGGGTTGGCAGGTTAGTAATATACATAAAATTGAATGAAATACGATAAATAATACTAAAAACATACCCAACAAAGTTATTAGTCATTAAAACCATCGAAATATAAATTAAAATCCTTAAGTCTTAGAATTAAACTTCAAAAGTTTGAATGATATCATCCGGTCCAAATAATCAATCAAATACGACCGTGTTAGACCTCTGCAACTCCAATTAGTTGTTGAACATATTTTCTATCCGACCTTTGTTAACTCTTTCTTCAATTTAATCATCTCATCGCAAAACAACCGATAAATATCTCTAGCAACAGTCACTCTACTAGGGACACTAAATCTAGGCTGCAACTCTTTAACAAGTTCTCTAAATCTTTCACCTTCTACAACACAAAAAGGTTGTTCATCCTTAACTACAAACTTAGCCACGACTTTTCGACATTTCTCTTTGTTAAATGACACCTCATTATCATTGATAGTGATTCCATGAAGAACTTGTACCAATTCTCTTAATATGATAAGCATAATCTTATTCACAATAATTACAAACACATCTATAGTATTTTTTTTAAATGACCCCGAATATCCGAGGTTCCACCTTTTCTTATACGTGTTTGGTTCATCTTTTGTCCAAAGAACCAGGTTAGGCATGAAACCTACAAAGTTTCAGCTTTGTACCACTCTAAATTTGTAACATCCAAAAAATTAAGGTAAATATTTTTTTTATCGTAAATTATTCCTTGTTCTAAAATGCTAGCCATGAGACCTTTAGTGTTTTAGAATCCGTGAGTTAACCTTGTTTATAGCAAACTTTGTGAGAATCCGAGACCAAGCGACCAAGTTACGAAATTGTTTAAGAAATTCGGGCATCGGGAGTGTGGGGCGACTGTGACTCGCGATAGTGCCCTGGGCACAGTCGCTTGTCACAATCGTCGGGGGTGTACCGTAACCCACATGGCCCACGCGAGATTGACACCGCGATAGTGACATGGGCACTATCGTCGGTCACTATCGCTGAATGTGTATCGTAACTAGGGGAGGGCCTGGGACTATGCCTCGTGATAGTGCCCATGGCAAGGTCGTCGGGCATTGTCGCCGTCGGGCTCTGAGGGTATAAAAAGACCCCTTTGACCGATTCTAAACCATTTTTCTCACTTTGCTTCATTTTACTTACGGGTTGGGAGACACCTTGGGGCGATTTTCTTCCCTCTACTTCCATTCCTCATTAATTTCTAGGGTTTGGTTGGTGGGGATCTTTAAAAGAAGTTAGTTGGGTAGTTGAGGAGCATTTATTGTGGTTCTTAGCAAAGTTCCAAGCTTCAAGAGTTCAAGCATTCATCCACTTCATTTTCTAGGGTTTTATATAAAACCTAGATAGTGAGCTTTTTATTAACCATTTTAAAATGAGATACATTTCTTAATATGCTTCTTATCATTGTTTCATGCTTATTTACATATGTTGATCACCTGATAAGTTTGACCTATATTTCTACATTTGGTAATTATTGGAGTTTTGGCCATTACTCATTATGTGGGTTTTGATGAGGTTATTTGTTGGCAAGATTTGGGATATGTTTATGTGATAACATGAGATTGATGAATATTGTTGGTGAACTTATATGATTTAGGGTTTTTGGACCTAAATTAGGATTGGAATTATTTAGGGTCTTATACATGTATTTTACTTAATATGGAATATGTATAATGATGGATGGGGTATGTATTGGATGAACCATGAGTAGACACTAGGAGAATGTAGTCTTAGGGTGCCACCTTGACGGTATGCATCTAGATCTCCGCCATTTGGAGTAATGCCTGGGAGGTAGTCTTCAAATGTGTCGGGCCTTCGGGATGTTGCTCATGCGAGTGAACATCAATGTACATTAGCTCTTGAGGTAAAACTCATTAGTGTGATGGGTCTCCCCCATTGATTCCTTTGTGGCTCTTGTTGTCTATAAGTGTTTAAATGTTTATGTCATGTTATTGTTCAACTCACTAGGCTCGTTTGCCTAACACTTGATTGGTTTGACGTGTTTCTCAGGTCCTAGCGGTGCGACCGCCAAGAAGGTTTACTGACCGTAATTGTGAGCTTGGGGAGCATTTTTGGGACGCCAACTTTAGAATATGATTGTTTTGGAATTTAGATAACAACTTGATGTAATCTCTTTTCTAGTTATAAATTAGATTAAAGGGTTGTTATCCCTCATAGCTTATTTATTACAAACTTGTAATTAACAGACGTATATTTGTTCCCTTTTTGGGAAAGCTCGTGCTTTGGCATTATTTCATATACCACATTTCCTTTTTTGGAAATTTTTGTTTGTCCTAATTTTTGGGGTGTTACATAATTGTTGTGCCAAGACATGAAACTCAATCCTGGGCTAGCAAATGCATGCCAAAATACTTCATATAAGTCTCGATCAGAATTTGTATATAAATAGTTCATTGGTGAACGCGTATGCCAAATGTGGTGCTACTGGTGATGCAATGCGCTTCTTTAATGGAATATAATTTCATGACACAATACATGGACTTTGATGATACGGGGATTCACATCTCGGCCCCGATTTGTGAAACGTTCAATCTGTGGTCAACTAGGGTCAATCCCCTATAAATTGATAAACATTGTACACAAGCACCAAAAAGACTAAAAGAGAGTAAGAGAGCATAATTCCATAAACACATGCACCAAAAAAAGTGTAAGAGACCATAATTCCATAAATAAAGGCACCAAAAAATATAGACACCATAAACAAAGTCAAAACCCAAGTATCTATTTTGATAAAAGATTGTGTCATTGTGATACAAAAATTGAAATTAGAGATTAGAGAAGTAGAGAAGTAGAAATTATAGAAGTAGAGTACTAGATGATGTTGTGGTCGACGCCCGACGAGGAGGAGGGTCGGTGGCTGTGGTCGACGATGGAGGGCGGAGGTTGTGGTCGTCTCTAACGTCTGAACTCTCATATAGTTGTATTCTTTCTACCCTGGTAAATCTAAGGGGTGTTTGGGATTGCTTATTTAAACTTCTTATTGACTTATAACTTTTTCTCACCACTAATAAGCTATTTTTAGTGTTTGGGTTGGAAAAAATAAAAACTGTTTATAACTATCCACACCGCTAATAAGAAGTTTTTTATAAGTTAAATCATTCTGACTTATCAACTTATTTGAATCAACTTATAACTTTTATGGTTATTTTATATGTATAAGTAATCCCAAACACCCCCAAATAACAATTTATTAACTTATTACGTTTTTGTACCACAATAAGCTAATCCAAACACTTTTTATAAAACTTTTTTTTATCACCACATAAGTTAATAAACATTTATGAAAAAAAGTATAAGTTGTTTTTTATAAGAATCCCAAACACCCCTAAATAGTAAGTTAGTAACCTAATTTGGGATTTGAGAATACCAAATTGTTGGGAATAAAGAATAACTCAAAATTCAAAAACATAAATGATAGATTAATAATTAATTAAATTAACATTAATATTGGGGAGGGAGGTGTGTTATTCGGCCCAACCTTAGCCCCGGTTTCAGTCAAACGGGGATCCTCGGCCCCGAACCCAGTTTAGTCGGAAATCCTCGGTCCTGATCGGGTTGGGTGAACCAAGTTCCCCATCAATTGGGGCAAATCATCATTCCTAGCTTTATTCATACAAGACTTATCGACTTAATGAAAAACGAACCGCATAGTCCCTGAGTCATGTTATAGACTCGAGCCCCATCTACCAAACGGTGCAAAAAAACACGTGAATCTTCATGGTGGATCCGAAACGAACTTAGGAGCCGTTTACCAAACGTTTACTCGGGTAAACGCTTACCACGCTTACCAAGTTATATTACCTTAACCGATGAATATGACGATGACCAATAATCTTACCCGATAAGAGCGAAATCAATGGTTGAGAGCCTTACCCAGTAAGTATGGGTGACGGCTCTTACCCGATTAATGCTTATCGGGTAAATTTTTACTTACGATACCCGCTTTAATGGATTAAAAACTTGCACGATAAGATAACTGATAGCGTTGAATTACCGGTAAGGTGTTATTTGTGTAAACGGCCCAAACAACCTGCCCCGGGTTTGAAACCCCAATCGGCTCTAACCCCTAAACCTCTCTCCCGACCGCCGTGCACGACGGTTTCCAGGCGCCAGACCCCAGTTTCACAGAGTTTTGAGGTGAGGGTTCTCGAGCTTCGATTCCTAATCTCAATTCTCAAACCAACCTAATATCATCGTTTGCCATTGAGTTAACGAATCAGGATGGTCCAGAACGAGTTCGAAATGGGGCCGGAGTTCCCCTGAAATTTAGAAAAACATTATTGTTTATTGCTATCAAATTCAAAACTCCTTCACGACCTCCCTCCTCGTCCGGTCACACCGCCACTAGTCTGCTGTCTCCGCCTCACACACACCGCCGTTGTTCTGCTGTCTCCGACAGCTTCCCTCTCACTCAGGTTAGATACTTCGAAATTAGGGTTTTGAAAGTAGATACTTAGAATTGTTTGAACTTTGAATATTGTAATGTGCTTTATTCCCGGACCAAGGTTAAAAAAGGCCCAGGCTACTTACTGGTTTTGGACTTTTGGTTGACTGGTTTTGCTTTCTGGTAAGAAATTCTGGATGACCCCTTTTCTTTTTAAATTGCCCCTGCTCTGTTTAAAGTATGGAAATTATTATGCTACTGAACTATAAAATAAATACTAAGGAGGAGTTGTTTCTACAGGTTTAAATTGTAGACTTGTTGTTTTTCCTTGTGTTTTACCAAAAGTGACTTAACTGTATCTATGTGGATGCCATCCTCTTGAGATCAAGTAATGGCACCTGGTATGGTATGCTTGAAAGAGTTAGAAGGTGTTATCTCTGTTGCAATTTTGGTGGTTTTCTTACATGTGGGTGTGGGGTTTTTCCCCTCTAATCTGAAATTGAATTAGAACATGTTGTATTACACTGGTTTTGGACCTTTTTCCCCTCTTAATCTGTTACAAGATTGTCCGGATGGTCTAGACATGCTGTTTCTTTTGTTAATTCACATTTACTATGTGGTAAACAGTTTGATATATTAGAAACAATCATTGCTTCTATTTGGGTATTACTTGTTTGTTTGAAATTGGCATATCTGCATATATTTGTTACCAGTTGTTTGTTTGTTTCATTGTTTGAACTTTGGTGTTTTGTTATTCTTGATGTAAGGATTTCTTATTCTACTAGTTGCTACAATGTTCCTACTATTACTGATTTCAATATAAATGCTTTGGGAATTTATGTCTTAAATTTGTGTGATTGGGGGTAAAATCCCACCGTCACACAACGGCCACTGACCTTTAGGCCATCATCTGACCACCAGTGTGGCCTCCAAACAATCTGTTCGACTTGTAATACATACTGAACTACAACATTCGTTAAAACAAAACTTAAATACGTAATCCTTGCCTCAAATTGCCTGCTGATGATAAACTCAAAAATCTCTGCCTACCTTAAACACTGCTGCTTCAAATCCTTGTATCTTTTTTATGTTTTCAGTGTGATTTGAATAAAACTTGTTGGTATATACATGTATTATTAAAATGTTACAGCCTTGCACGTTTTATTTTGGTTTGCCTGCTGTTGATTATATAATTTCATTTCAAGAATGTCCTTGTTAGCCTCTGCTACTGCCTTTGTCCTTTCTCTTTTTTGCCTGAATTAAACTTTCCTCAAATTGATTTATTTCTTAGAATTCTGTAATGCAAGGATGTTACAATGAGAATCTTCCCAAAATCACCAGCTCAATTGGAGATCCCCTTGAAGCAAGCTTTCGATGGAGAATCTTTAGCTTAATCCATTGATCTTAATAAAGAATCTATGGCTTTAAAAACTGTGGCGATTCATGCCCCTTTCGCCGTTGATCATCATATTACCACCCAATTTTTCTGATATACCCTCCGTGCACCTGGCGGATTCCCTTCGATACAGTGGCCGAAGGCTGTAGGTTGGCGGCAGTCTTGTATCTATTATGTAACTGGTATGCATGACCTTTCTCTGTATTAATTTAAGACAATGCTTTATAATAATTGGTCCCTGAGTTACGTTACAGCATATATTCGTGATTCCCAATTGAGAAGGACAAGCACGCTAAATGCTATTTTGTCGCGTTGCATTTCTTTTACTGCCCATGAGGTGTTTGATAGAAGTCCCGAAAGACATGTACCCACTATGCATGACATTGAGTGTGAAGCATTGGCATCTTTTGTCCAAAGAACCAGGTTAGGCACGAAACCCACAAAGTTTCAGCTTTGTACTGCTCTTAATTGCTGTGCCAAGACAAGAAACTCTCACCTGGGCTCGCAAATCCATGCCAAAATATTTCATATAGGTCTCGATCAGAATTTGTATATAAATAGTTCATTGGTGAACGTGTATGCCAAATGTGGTGCTACTGGTGATGCAATGAGTGTCTTTAATGGAATAGAATTTCATGACACGGTATCATGGACTTCGATGATATCTGGGCTTTCACAAAATGGGGAGGGAAGAGAAGCCCTTTGTTTATTCAAACGAATGTTGGCAACGCTAGTTAGACCGAATTGTTTCACTTATGTTGGCGCTATTAGCGGGTGTACAGAGCAAGAATCGGTATGGAAATGTGGTGAGTTGCTCCATGCTCATGTTATAATACTAGGGCATGAAAACAACAACTTTGTGACAAGCTCTCTTATCGATTATTATTCAAAATGTGGGAACATGGAGAAAGTTGTGATTTTATTTGAGGCATGCGCAACAAGGGATCCTATCCTTGTCAATTCTATGATCTCGGCATATTCCCATAACCTACAAGGCGAAGAGGCACTCAAACTTTTTATGAAAATGCGTAATGCAGATGCGAGTCTGAGTGAACATGCTTTGACCAGCATTTTGGATGCTTGTGGGGCCTTGACGGTTCTCCAACAGGGAAGACAGGTGCATGCTCTCGTAACAAAGATGGGTTCGGTTCACAACGTGTTTCTGGTTGGTGCTTTGATCGATATGTACTCAAAATGTGGTAACATTGATGAAGCTCTTTGTGTTTTTGACGAGGCAGACTACAAAAACAACATATTATGGACTTCAGTGATCACAGCGTGCGCACAAAGTGGTAGAAGTCTGGAGGCTTTGGAATTCTTTGATCATTTAGTGATGAAGGAAAGAAGATTCAGGCCAGATCATGTATGTTTTACGGTCGTTTTGACTGCTTGCAACCACTCTGGACTTGTTGATAAAGGTATCGGGTATTTCGAAAAGATGAGATCAGATTATAATCTGGGTCCTGAAATCGATCAATACGCTTGCTTGATTGATCTTTATGCAAGGAACGGTGATCTTAAAAGGGCAAAAAAGGTAATGGAGGAAATGCCATTCACCGCAAATGCTGTGATGTGGAGTTCTTTCTTGAGTTGTTGTAAAGAATATGGGAACGTAGAGCTCGGAAGAGAGGCAGCTTATAAGCTGTTTGGACTTGAACCGAATAGTCCTGTGCCGTATCTGATTTTAGAGGATATATACGCTGGCGCCGGTTTATGGAACGAGGTGGTTGAGTTAAGGAAATTGATGAATGAGAATGGAGTAAGAAAATGTGCAGCAGGGTGTAGTTGGGTTGAGGTAGAGAATGAAGTGCATGTTTTCTCTGTGGGTGATTCATGCCATCCTCAGTCAGAGGAGATTCATTTGGAATTGAGAAAGCTTAGTTTGGAGATGTTGGATGAATGTAGTAACCATTTTTGTTTCCAAGATTATTATGAGTTGCAAATCTGAAGCATCCCAAGCCCCTCTGAATTACCTCTGATGATATTCAACCGCCATCCCAAGCCACTGTTTTGGGGTTTCTATGCCTATTCTTTAGAAGAACAACCACCACACCTCTATTTTTTACCCGTTTTTGCATAAATGGGGGGTTTTCATTACTCTTTGTTCGATTTTTACCCATTTTTGTGGATAGGGGGTTTTTCATATATCTTTAATTTGGTTCTAACCAAATTCTTATCGGGTAAGCGCTTACCGGCAAGATATTCACTTTCATTTACCTTTATCATGTAACATCCTTGGCCATAAAAATGGATTGTTGGTTGGTAAGCATTTTAAACCCGGTAAGTGCTTACCGGGTAAGAGTTATTTTCCACACTTACCGGATAAGACTCTCAGTCCTTCACTTGTCTCTTACTGGGTAAGCTTCTTGTCGCCACGCTCGATCAATAAGGTAAATGATATTGGTAAGAGCTTACCCGGTAAGCGTTTAGTAAACGGCCCATTCGATTTAGAGAGCTAGAAAAGGGACGATCTTTGTAATTTACCCACTTTGATTTGTGGGTTAGATACCGAACCCTGGTGTAAAATGCCAAACCATGCAGGTGGCCGGAGATGAGGGTGTATTACTAACGGGAGACTTTTTTTGTGGGGACGGGAATGGGTTTTTGGGTTATTTCTTTTTCTAGTTATTAATTTTTTTGAGTAAATTATATGTTTCATCTATCTCGTTGTATGCTCTCAACGGTCATTGTCCCTTTTAAAAAAATTCAACGAATGATGCCCTTGTGGTTACATTTTTAGTTTTTTACAAAGAGTTGGGTCTTTAATGCAACCGTAGAGATCTAGATTGTTGATTTATTTTAGGGTAGGTCCGCCACCCGACCCAGATCCGCCATCTTGCCACGTGTCATGCACTGATTAGTCGGCAGGTTCGACATCTGGCGGACCTGCCGTTTTTTCAGCCAATGAATTCCTTTCTTCGACATCGATAGCAACACCATCCCTTTTATATACATATAACCGGTTTGATGGTCCCCCATACTACATTCTCGATTATTCTATAAGGAAGATTAGGCTCATTTTTTTTGTCGCATCTTTGCGTGCTTCCCTACGCCGACACGTGTGCAACATGTTCCGAAAGGTAAGTAATCCTCCTCCGCCACCACTACGTCCGCCATCACTACCTCCGCTACCACCATCTCCGCCACGACCACGTCTGCCACCACCAGGTCGCCACCGTGTGGATGGCGGACCTGGATTTTTTATTTAATATTTTTTTTGAATTACCATTAATTAATTGTTAAGTATTAAGTGTTAATTATTGATTATCCTTCAATAATTATATTTGTGGTTTGCATTTGTACTTTAAATTTAATTTTAGACACATTATGTCCTTAAATTAATTAATTACACTATTGGTCCCTTAAAAATAATCTTAGACACTTTAGGTCCCTTAAAAATAATTTTAGGCACTTTAGGTCCCTTAAATTTAATTTTAGACACTTTATGCCCTTTAAATTTAATTTGTTTCACTTTATGTCCTTTAAATTTAATTTTAGACACATTATGTCCTTAAATTAATTAATTAATTACACTATTGATCCCTTAAATTTAATTTTAGACACTTTAGGTCCCTTAAATTTATTTTAGACACTTTATGCCCTTTAAATTTAATTTTAGACACTTTATGCCCTTTAAATTTAATTTTAGACACATTATGTCCTTAAATTAATTAATTACACTATTCGTCCCTCAAATTTAATTTTAGACACTTTAGGTCCCTTAAAAATAATTTTAGACACTTTAGGTCCCTTAAATTTAATTTTAGACACTTTATGCCCTTTAAATTTAATTTTAGACAATTTATGCCCTTTAAATTTAATTTTAGACACATTATGTCCTTAAATTAATTAATTACACTATTCGCCCCTTAAATTTAATTTTAGACACTTTAGGTCCCTTAAAAATAATTTTAGACACTTTAGGTCCCTTAAATTTAATTTTAGACACTTTATGCCCTTTAAATTTAATTTGTTTCACTTTATGTCCTTAAATTAATTAATTACACTATTGGTCCCTTAATAATATTTTTAGACACTTTAGGTCCCTTAAATTTAATTTTAGACACTTTATGTCCCTTAAATATAATTTGTTTCACTTTATGTCCTTTAAATTTAATTTGTTTCACTTTATGTCCTTAAATTATATAATTACACTATTGGTCCCTTAAATTTATTTATAGACAATTTTGGTCCCTTAAATTTAATTTTAGACACTTTATGTCCCTTAAATATAATTTGTTTCACTTTATGTCCTTTAAATTTTACTATGTTTCACTTTATGTCCTTAAATTATATAATTACACTATTGCTCCCTTAAATTTATTTATAGACAATTTTGGTCCCTTAAATTTATTTATAGACAATTTTGGTCCCTTAAATTTAATTTGTTTCACTTTAGGTCCCTTAAATATTTTTAGACACTTTATGTCCTTTAACTTTTAATATTTGACAATTTAGGCCCCTAGCTTGACTTTAAGGTCAAAGTTGACCGTCATAGAGCAAATTAAAAATAAATTGAGCGGACGAAGGCTTGATATCTTCAGGCAGAAGATTTTTGGTCAGTGGTTGTTGATGGAGGACTACTCCTACGACCCATTACTGATGTACACCGTATTAAAAATGGAGATCTTCCCGGAGGAGGACACCGAGTATAACATGTTCTTCCAGGTGGGAAGACATATTCTCCGATATGGGCGCGAGGAGTTCTGCCTGATTATAGGACTCCGGTTTAGAGAGTTTCCCTCATTGCCAAAGAGGCAGAGGTGCACTCCTTTTATTCGTCGGGTTTTTGGTGATTCGGATAAGTTGTTGATCCGACATTTAGAAGCGAGATTTGCATCGCTTGGAGATGGAGATCAGCTTACGGACGATGACGATGTCCGTGTTTGCTTGATCATGATGGTGGAGGTCTTTTTTCTTGGTAGACAGATCCACTTACCTGTTTCCTCCACCGTGCTTACTATAGCACAGGATTATCGGTTCTTTAACCGATATCCTTGGGGTTCTTTTGTCTGGGAACCCACCTTTCGGCAGATGTCTGGTGCTATTCGGAGACGTACACCAGATCAGTCGAAGTTGACACTTACAGGGTTTTTACATGCCTTCAAGGTTAGTTGATTTACTATTACTATACGTATACATGGTTAATGCATTCCATATTTTAACAACTTGTAACTCCCAGGTTTGGATCTTGGAAACATTTCCTGCTGCTACCAAGTTTTTCACGATGCATCCCAGGCTTCCTAGGGGTGTACGTTGGACTAGGATGATTATCCTTGGCAGTAAACATGTCGGGGTACTACTTGATACGTCAGAGGTACGTATTTTTAAATACTTTAAAATATTGATTTTTTTAACATTAAAAACTAACATTATAGATTATGAATACCAGCGTAGTCGGCCACCCATCGGACCTCTTGTGGCTACCCCTCAGGAGGAGGCATTTCAGTGGTATCAGATTAGCCACCGATATTTTCAGGGGATGGAGGAGCAGGAGATAAAGAGGACGAGAGTCTCCGGTGATGGTGACGATGACGACGACGATGACGACGACGACGATGACGATGAAGACGACGACGATCACAAGAGTCTTCAGTATCTGTTTAATCAGAAAGAGCTTAATATGAGGCAGCGTAGATGGATGGAGTTATTAAGTGATTATGACTGTGAAATTTTGTACCATCCAGGCAAGGCCAATGTGGTAGCAGATGCTTTAAGTCGTAAGGAGCGTGGAGAAATAGCAGAGGTTGTAGCGTTTAGAATTGATGTTGTTTATAATTTCTTGGAAGAAGTTATAAAGTCTCAAGAAGAAGCAGCGTCAGCTAAAAATTTGAAAAGTGAAAGGATAGTTGGGATTGTTAACTCGTTAGTAGTTGACAATCGAGGAGTAAAATGTTTCAATAAACGGGTATGGATCCCAAAAGCAGGAGGTCTGAGGCAGAAAGTATTGGAAGAAGCACATAGATCTCGGTATTCAGTTCATCCTGGAACTAATAAGATGTATAGAGATTTGAAGCAAAGTTATTGGTGGCCAGGTTTAAAGAAAGATATTGCTCATTTTGTTGAACGATGTCTTACATGTTTAAAGGTTAAAGCTGAGCATCAGAGACCTTATGGGGAGCTTCAGCCGTTAGAAATTCCAGTGTGGAAGTGGGACGCAATTACTATGGATCTTGTTACTGGGTTACCACGATCACCTAAGGGGCATGATGCTATTTGGGTGATAGTGGATAGACTCACAAAGTCAGCTCATTTCCTACCGATCAAGGAGACGTACTCACTAGAAAAGATGGCTCGATTGTATATCGACGAAATAGTGACCAGGCATGGAGTACCGTCGTCCATTGTATCACATAGGGATGCTCGATTTACATCAGCGTTCTGGAGAAGTTTGCAAAGGGAATTAGGCTCTCAACTTAAGCTGAGCACGGCCTATCATCCGCAAACAGATGGTCAGAGTGAGAGAACTATAAAGACATTAGAATATATGCTTCGTGCATGTGCTATAGATTTTAAAGGTTCGTGGGAGATTCATTTGCCATTGATTGAATTTTCCTACAACAATAGTTATCATGCTAGCATACAAGCAGCTCCGTTTGAAGCTTTGTATGGTCGTAAGTGTAGAACACCTCTCTGTTGGAATGAGGTGGGTGAACGTCAGTTAGCGGGACCAGAGATTGTGCAGGTGACAGCTGATAAAGTCGATCAGATTCGAGCAAGATTGAAGATTGCTCAAGATCGTCAGAAAATGTATGCTGATAGACGAAGGAAACCGATAGAGTTTCAGATAGGAGATAAAGTAATGTTAAAAGTGTCGCCTTGGAAAGGGGTGATCAGATTTGGAAAGAAAGGAAAGTTAAGACCAAGGTTTGTTGGACCATTTATCATCACTGATCGTGTTGGTGAAGTGGCCTACGAACTTGATCTACCAGCAAGTTTGAGTGGGATTCATCCCACGTTTCATGTGTCAAACCTGAAGAAGTGTTTGGCAGAAGCAGATATAGTTGTTCCTTTAGAAGATATTCAAGTAGATGAGAAACTAAGTTATATTGAGGAGCCTGTAGCAATTACAGACCTCAAGATAAAGAAGTTGAGAAACAAAGAGATTCGCTTAGTGAAAGTTCAGTGGAAATTTCACCAAGGGCAAGAGTCTACGTGGGAAATAGAGGCAGATATGAAAGTTCAGTATCCCCAGTTGTTTAGTGATAGAATTCCGGGGACGGAATTCTCTTAAGAGGGGAAGATTGTAATACCCAGTTTTGAAATTTGGTTAATTTTGGAAGTTGGGGGAAAAAGTGTAAAGAGAATCAAAGTGCAAGGGGGTTATTTGAAACTTAGGTTTTATATAACCTAACATATCAGATGTTGATTTCATTATTCTGATATTGAGAAAGTTTTGCCGACTTACACTTTCAAAGAGAGAAAGAAGAGAAAGAGATCGTGAAGGATTCGATTGTTTTGTCAAATAGAGGTATGTTTTTAGCTTCATACTTCTATCTGCATGTTATAGTCGGTAAATAGACGTGTTAATCAAGCTTTTAACCGTGTATTTGATCGATTGAATCGATCAAAAGTTTTCTGGGTTGAACTGTGTTAAACCGACTTATGTTTTTGATAAAGACCGGAAGATGAGGTATCGGTCTTATGCTAAAGACCGATATAGTGTATTCGACCGATAGTGTGTAAGACCGGAAGTGGGTAAGACCGGTATGTTGTAAGGACCGGAAGGGTGTTCGACCGGTAGTGTTGTTCGACCGGTAAGTTGTAAAGGACCGATAGTGTATTCGACCGGTATGTTGTAAAGGATCGGAAGGGTGTTCGACCGGAAGTGTTGTTTGACCGGAATAGTGGTTTGACCGATATTTTATAATTGGTCTAAGAGTTTTTTTTTAATCAGATTGGTTTTTAACGGGTTAAAAACAATAGATTTCAATTGATGAGTCTTTTGAAAGAAAAAGTGTTAGTTGCAAGTTAGTTTATCTTTGTTTTAATACCATCGTAGGTGGTGTTAATCAATAGAAGTCAGAGTTTAATTCAGAAGAATCAGAAGTGAGTCTTTCAACTAAATCTTTTATGATTTGAGCAGTTATTTTATAAATGTGAGTTTTTATATACTGCGCATTTATAATATTGAAAGTTAGTAGAATTATTTCAAATGATTGATTTAAATTAGTTGGGCATGTTTATGCTCATGGTATATAAACTTGTTTTATATACTGGCAGGACTCAGTGTATGTATACATTTGAGTCAGAAGTTTGACCTAAGTCGGGAAGTGTGACCCGCCTGCTCGTACCGGGGAGTGTGGCCCGTTTATGTCATTAGGGTGTGTCCCTAAAATAAGGCAGTGCGAGACAGACATACCGTCTTTGACGGGAATGTTGGTCAGTAGTTTAAAGTACGCTTGCGAGAGTAGAAAGTGGTCAGTGATGGCCAGTAGTTTTATTGTGCCTGCGAAGCATAATATGTTTTAAAGTGATTTAAAGAGCAAGTTATGTGTTGAGATACACAGTTTTGTTTAAATGTTTTAATTAATATTTGAACTGTTGTAGTAGTGATTGGAGGGGACTCACTAGACCTTTGGTCTAACCCTCGCTATTTCGAAATCTTTATCCTGTTTCAGGTTATCGAAAAGTAGCGGATAAAGGTAAAGAGAAGGTGTGAGCTTTAAGCAGGAGATAGAAGACTTCCTGCCATAGCTAACTTTTTGAGAAACTCAGTTGTGTAATAGTTGATAGTAAAGAACATTGTAAGCTTGGGACAGTTTTTAGTAATGAATGTTATTTTATTATATAAATAATTGTTCAGGTTGTTACAAACATGTTATTGTTTATTAATAGCACATCGAGGTATGGGTCCGACTTCATCTGGAGTCACGCTCGACCCTGGCTGATTGGTCCATCATGCTGCCAGACTTCATGTACTACATGACTGTGCTTAAAGATCTTTCCTAAATCCTACCTGACTCAGCAGTGCAGTGGTGCACAAGGAAGTGCTGGTTTTCCAGCGTGGGGCACCGTCAATAAAGTATGAATAACAGTTTACATGTATATTATTTAAGAAATTTCGAATTTATATAACTGACATATATTTTTTTTATGTTTCAGGTGTTCATTCCAATGTGTATAAGTAATAAGCATTGGGTAGTTGGGTTGTTCAATCTGGACTCCATGATATTGACCATATATTACAGTTTCAGGGTTCCCACCTTGGAGGCAGCCTTTGGAGAAATGATGACCGAATTCACTATCAGGATGCCGCAATTGTTTACGGCTTTGGGTGAACATTCGCATGCACAAGCGTTTAGTAATTCCTTCACTTGGGAATACGCGATGGATGTGCCACAACAGACGGGATCGCTTGGCGATTGTGGTCCATGGGCCTATAAATTTCTCAGTGATTTGGTGTAGGGGCGACATCCATCTAGCACGGTGTAACACCCTAAAAATAGGGATAACAAAAACTTTCCAAAAATGGAGAAGTGGTATAAAGTTTGTCATAGCAAGAGCCTCCCAAAAAGGGGAAATATACAAATAACCTGTTTAATCACAATTCTGTAATTTAACGGATAAATAAACAACAACCAACTAATCTAATTTCTACATCTAGAAAAGAGATTACAAAAGGGGTGTCATCTATAAGCCCAAATCTTCCAAAAATAGTTCAAGTGCCAAAATCCCCAAGCTCTTGCCCAAAGTATCTAAACTTGCCTAAGAGGCGCGCCGCTAACACCTGAGATACACATCGACACCAAACAAGTGTTAGGCCAAAAAGCCTAGTGAGTTGAACAAGTAAAAGCATGCCAGAAACAGTTACAGTTCTTATCAGCAGTTAAACAATTAATCACGTAGATGTGGAGTCAACGGGAGCGACCCATATCTCCAATCCGGTTCACCCAAAGAGGCAATGCACCTTGAAGCCACTTTCACTGGCAACCCAAAGGCCCGACACGCACCGGGGACTACCGCTTAGGAAATTCCCTGACGGCGGAGGTCTAGGTACATAGGAGACTACCGCTTAGGAAATTCTCCAAATGTCACCCACCTACATTCCTTTAGTGAATCACAGACTTGGTTCGTCCACATAATGCATTTAAGAGGTCTCAAGATGTGTTTCAATCCGTCAAAATTTCGGATATCAACCAAGAACACACTATTACCATCCTAATCATGTAGATCCAACATATGACATAATATCCATCCAAATACTTCGTGAGAATATAAGGTCGCCAAAAGGCATTCCAAGTAGGAATCATCATAATACCAAGATATGCATAAGTGACTCATAGTAGGTTACTCACATACATATTTCCATAGAAATCCCCAAATACTTGTACATTAAATAAGAACACTTGAGTAATAACAATAATGATAACAAGTAAAGTAAATGATGTGTATCTAGTTTTTACAAAAGTGTTAGTAAACTCACCTTGCTAGATTTAGACTAAATCTAGATTTTACCCACTTAGAGCTTTCCTTGAAGAAACTTGGTTCTTCAAACCAAATCTTCCAAAACCTAGTTTCACAATATTCCAACCATAAATATACATATTCCACCATAAATAGTTGTTCCCCAAACACTTAACATCAATATCTCTATTTTGGGCAAAAACCTAATTTTGACCCAAAACTCTCAAAATTAACCAAACCGAAATTTATAGAAATCAAACACTAGGAACCCATCAAAGGGTCATTTATAACTTACTTCATGGTTTAGAAATGGAAGGGGTACACTTACCACTTAGGTTTTGATGAAAACCTAGAAAACCCAAAATAAGCTTGAGGTTGAAGATGAAGATGGAGATGGTGAATCCTTGACCATAGCTTTCAATCCTACCACTTGATGATGTTTTACCTCCACAAAATCTAAGGATTTGAGCCAAAATAAGTTAGGGTTTGAAGGGAAAAGAAGGGAATCGGTTTGGGGGAGAGTAGAAGAAGTTTGGATGAGGAGAAATGAGAAAAATGGCTGAAATCCCGAACTTAACAGCCTCTGGACAGTTTGGGAGACATTGCCCATGCGACATTGCAGCTTCTTCCAGTTTTCTTCTCGTTCACTGTTTTGGCCGTAACTTCTTCGTTATAGTTCCGTTTTTGCTCCGGAAAGAACCGTTGGACTCGTAATTGAATCCTTCATCTATCAAGACTATAAAATCAAGGATTTAAGTTCAAAATCAAGTACCTTACTTTTCCTTAATATATCGGTTTCTGTATAAACTTGAAATGATACCTTTCGAAAATCGGGGTGTTACACACGGATACATCCAAAGATTGTAAGCGGTGGCGGTATGAGATGGCGGATGTTATATGGGCTTTCAGGGAGGTTGGATCGTCCGATGTTTAGTACATAGTGTTAATGTAACACCCGGAAATTCTCAATGTAAGTATTTGTTTTCCTTTAATTCATTAATTGTGCCTATGTGAATATATGAGCCTTTGGACGCTAAATTGTCGTAGAGCATATCTGTTTTATCGCTATTTCTAATTGAGGTTATGCTGGTACTAGTTGGAGCTTAGACGTGTGAGGAACCTATCAAAATAGCAGGCTCACTATGTTCGGCGACAATGCCCTTGGGCAAAGTCGCGGTGGGGGAGGTGCTCGCGGTACGCTCTCGGCGACAATGACCCTGCGATTGTGACCTTGGCATTCTCGCCTGTCACAATCGCCGACGTGGTACCGAGAGGTGTAGGAACTCGGCGACTATGCCCGCGACAATGCCACATGGCAAAGTCGTCGGGCAATGTCGCCCGCGACGTCCAGCCTTCTGTTTTTAACCCAAATCTGATGCCTCACTTCTCACTTATTCATTTGAAATCGGGAACTCTCTTATTTGGGCGATTTTTGGGGGTTTCACACACTCACACATTTATTGCTAGGGTTTGGGGTTGTTGGGGTGATCCTTGGCTCATCAAATCTCATCAAAGTGTATTTATTGAAGGTCTTCATTAAGTTCTCATCTCAATCATCATCAAGTCTCATTTTCTCAAAACTAGGGTTTCATCTTTTTCTAGGTTTTGGTCAAAAACCTAGATTGTGAGTTTACTAAACCTTTGTTAAAACCAGATACACATCATAATCTCCTACTTGTTACTTTATCTCTATATGTTCAAATGTTTGGGGTTTTCTTCATGAAAATAGTTGGAAGATGTATATTTATGAGTGATTTGCCATGATTATTGTTATATGTATCATCATTTGGGATTTGACTCATAGATACATAATGTGGGTACCTTGATATGTCAAATGCATGCATATATGGGTATTATGATGATTCTAGTTGGAACACCCTTTTGGTGATATGTTTATATGCATGATGAGCATGATTTACATTGGGTCTTTTGTTAGACATCACGAGAATAAGGTGGTAATATTATACCCGTAGTTGGTATTGAATTATGTGGATTGAAATATATCTAAAGGACCCCTTATAAATGTTATGTGGACGAACCAAGTCAGTACACTAGGAGGATATAGTCTTGGGCGCCACTGTGATGGTATGTGCCTAGACCTCCGCCACTCGGGGAATTTTCTGAGCGATAGTCTTCGGGTGGGACGGGCCTTTGGGGTGTTCCTTGTTAAGGGCATCAAGGTATATCGACTCTTGGGTGGGACTTGATCGGTGCTATGGGTCTCCCCTATTGACTCCACATTGGTTGAACTCTGGTTAACTGCTGATAAGAATTGTAACTGATCATGCATGCTTATTATTGTTCAACTCGCTAGGCTTTTTGGCCTAACACTTGTTTGGTGTCGATGTGTATCTCAGGTTCTAGCGGCGGCGGTCCTAAGCAGGTTTAGTTGCCTTGGGGTGAGAGCTTGGGGAGTTGCACATGGACGCGTGTTACTTTTGAACATAGACCGTTTGGGTTTATGGATGACAACCCTTTTTGTAATCTCTTTTCTAGTTGTAGAAATTAGATTAGTCGGTTGTTATTTTATTGTCCGTTAAAATTACAAATTGTGATTAAACAGGTTATATATATATTCCCCAATTTTTGGGAGGCTATTGCTATGGCAATTTTAGTATACCTCATGTCCGTTTTTGGGATTTTTGTTATCCCTATTTTGAGGGTGTTACAGTTAAAATGTAAAGATTATTGTACAAACTATTTTTTATTTAGTTCGTTACTGTTACATCTACTAAACCTTATTATACATCTACGAATTTAACTTACCTTAGAAACAACATTACAGAGGCAACAATTAAATTTAAAACTCATCAAAACACACAAAGTACTGAACTGTTTTATTAACGAAGAAATTAGAACATCGAAAAGGTACGATAAAGTCCAGATACGAAATGGTCAAAAACACTTGCACAATCTAAGGATAAAGTGCTTTACATTGATCAATCCAATTTTGTTTCTCGTTTATCTCAGCCTGCATGACTGCGAACTCTTGGATACACTTGTTCCCTCGTCGAGAGAAAGAAGCAGACGGTGACGGTGTTGCAGAGAGAGATCAAGGAAGAGCAGAAAAAAATAAAGAATATCAAAGAAACCAATCCCCGCATAGAGGACATGATCAATGAAAAGGCTGATTTGATCATTAGATGTAAAGCTCTCTACCCAAAGGGACACTAGTTTACCTTTTGGTTCTATGTTTCGAACTTTGTTTAAATTAACCTTGTCATGTAGTAGTCAATAGACTTCCGTTGCTCGGTTCTATCCTTGGGTTAAGTAATAAAAGTGTTTTGTTTACTATCATGATACACGAACATTATTCATTATAATTAATACGTTCATTACATACATTGTTACTCGTTCAGATCAACATTTAAATCAAAAGTTTGATGTCTATAGGTGCCTCCATAATCGTCGGTAGGCATTGGTTGAGTAGTGCGGCTACCAGATGCTCTTTGTCTTCCACGGTTCACTGGTGCAGGCGCCTGACATTGAGTCCGAGTATGCCCGATTTCTCCACATCGAGTACATCTCCTCGGTGTGGGATCCCCACCACGAGATGGGATACGATCGTGGTTACTCGGTCTTCCGGCGCGTCTCTTGTAGACCAGTGGCTCAACGGTCATAAGCGGAGTGTCTGGAACAACCCATGTTGATGGATGCCCAGGTGGATGTATGACCTCTGAGTATGTGGCTCGAAAATTATCCACTTTGAAGTAAGGCGATATCAGGTGGATGACATCTGTACACCGTTCATGCCTGGCAACGGCGATTGCATGACTGCAAGGTAAACCGGAGATCTGCCATTTCCTACAAGAGCAACTCCAACGACAGTAATCCACTTTCGCGTCCCTACGAGAATCTAGAACTTCATATAGGCCATAACCTATTTCACGGACAATAAACCTTTCCGACTTCACCTGTCGCCTTCTAACAATTATTTCTATTTTTGGGGGGAGAGCATTTACCCATCTCGCTGCAGAAAAACGAAAGATTAAAATATTGAAGAAAATATGTTGTGAATTTTTTTGACAAACCAAAATAACAGTGGATAAGTGTGACTATGAAAACCTGCTTTGTTCCGACGAATTGAATACCAGTCTTGTTGAAATTCTCGGAAGTAATCCATAAGGGACACGATAGGAAGTTTCCGAGCAAAACGAGACAGTGCATTGACCGACTCGGCGCTGTTTGAAGTCATTATGTTGTAACGCATTCCAGGGAAATAGGCCCGTGACCATTTCTCCTTGCCAACCGCGTCCATAAGTGGCGCTCCAACAGGTATAATGCGTCGTAGAACTTCCATTTTACGTTCAAAATCCTCCTCCGTGTACGCTTTACACGTTTTCCAAAACATACCCTTCCTAAACTTGGCCCTACTGTCCCTGCTTTTTACGTTCATCAGCAAATGGCGACAACACAAACCATGATGGGCATTTAGGTACACCGTGCTAATAGCTTGGCTTATGGATAAAGCCCTGTCGGATATGAACACCAACCCTTCCGGTTCTTGGATACATTCCTTCAACATCGTCAAAAACCAAGTCCATGCCTCCCCACTCTCAGACCTACCCACTCCAAAAGCGACCGGCACAATTTGGTTATTGGCATCCATAGCAACGGCTAAGAACATTGTGCCCAAGTAAGGACCCTTCAAATGAGTGTCGTCTATTATAAGGACATGACACAAGTGTCCCAGAAACGACTGAATCTACATAAATTACATGGTTTAACCGTTAGAAAATTAAAGACAATATCTATTAATGCAAAAAATATACTGCCCGAGGCAAAACATAACCAAAATACGTACCGAGCAACCAAGGGCAGCAAAACACATCTCAAAACGTCCTGTACTATATGTCTTTATTCGGGTGAAAGTACCAGGATTATTAAGCTCCAAGTTATAGAAGAACGCAGGAAGTTGGCTAAAAGATTCCTGGGGGGTACCCCGCTCAATGGTTAGCGCATAAGCCTTCGCACGCCAAGCTTGCCAATACGAGATATTTAGGTGCATGTCCGCCTTCATGTCGTTCACAATGTATTTTCCACGTATTTTCTGGCTTTCATCACACACTTTAGGCAAAATTATGTGTCCCAATACTCTGCTATTGGCGTTACGGTGGTGGGGATTCATCTAGGTCCTTGAACAAGTGTGTACGTCGTTCATAATTCGTACGTGGAACATAGTGGTATTCTGTATGCACACAACATAAATACGCCAATTACAGTTAGGCTGCACACATCTCACATCGTATCGGGATTTTGAAGATCTTTCAACTCTAAACTGGAAACCCTCTTCAAGGGTCTTCCTCCCGATAGCAAGGGTCATTTCGTCTTTTGTTTGAAAAAACATCCCCTAAATTCACTCTTCTACTACGGTTATAATGTACGGGTGCTTCGTTTGGTGTGATGACGGGCTCTCGGTCTTCTGGAAGGGAGGGGGCATACCAAAGAAATCATTTATCCCACCATATGATTTAACAGGACTACGTTCAGACGTTTGTTCTTCTTCTTCTTCTTCTTCATCCGTATGAACATCAGAAAGATCCAGGTCATAAACATGAGATTCATCGGGGTCTTGATCAAATTCTTCATCGGCTTCGTCTTCCTCATCGGCTCGTTCGTCTACCAGTTCTTCTTCTGCCTCAGGAACAACATCGGGGTTATAGTCACTCATACCATAACCATGTTCATGAAGATAAGCGGAATCAAACTGAGGCTTGTAAGATGTTTGACTCTGCTCAGCGGACTGAGGCATGTAAGATGTTTGATTCTGCTCGGCATACACATCAGGAGCGCCTCCGGTGTTCGAACCAACGTTGCTGCCGCCCGCCATCGTGTAATCGTCGTAAACGTAAAGTGTTGGCAGAGTTGAAAAAACCATAGCATTTTGCAAGAAACACGAAACTTCGGCATTGTCTCTTAGTTGAATCATTTGGCCAGAATTTATGTAGATAATTCTGGTGGTACCAACAATGGTGTCCATACCACATTTCTCACGAAGATAACTAACCAACCTTTGATGCGTGATAGTTGCCGGAACCATGATGCGAACCATCGGTCGATCAGTATAATAATCCCACCCTTGATCATTCTGTTGAAAGTAACCTCCACCCAAAATACGTAACTTTACTTTTTCAGAAACAGAACTCATCTTCAAACTTTCAGGTGTTTTTGAAATTTTTTCTCAGTAAACAAAACTGTTTACCTTCCGTTTTCAGGCTTGCTATTTTTGGGGAAAACTTCACGGTTTCAAATTTTTTCAAAAGGCTTCAATGAATTCAACCACTAAATTGTATATCTGACAATTATATAGGACCAAAATAATGCAGCTCCGCAACGAAAACGTACGTCAAAAAACAAAAAAATCAACAAAAACATGGTCAATGGCGGACCTAGCGTAGGTCCGCAATGACGGAGCTAGGTCCGCCATGGCTGACGTGCAGTCAATATGACACCCGTGCATGACACGTGGCAAGATGGCGGATCTGGGTCGGGTGGTGGACCTACCGACCCGACCGGTTGCGGATCTGGCTCGGACCGTCCCTTTTTTTGTCGTTTTGTGGCAGGTAGCGGACCTGCAGGTCCGCCATTGCGGACCTAGGTCTATTTTCGTCAAACCGGTCGAGAAATGTCTAGGAGACCAATATGCCAATGTAATGTGGCTCTTTGAGCCAATTTCCCTTTTTATTTTCATTAAAAAATTATTAGTTTTGAATGTACTTTACTCTACCACCTTTTTCCCTCCTTCAACCATCGTGACCCCCTTCCTCTTAAAGCTAATGACCTCTGGCCTACTCCCATCTCATAACCATAATCAAAATTCATAACTCAAAACTAGATTATCCCATTAAGAACATAAAAGCGTCATGGAACATTGAGAACACAGAAGCATCAAAAGAGTTATAGAACATTAAGAACAACAATAACAAATTTTTATAAATTCATTAAAATATTTGTAGTATAAAACTATACAAGATCGAAACCCTAAATTAAGCTTAGATCCCTCAAATCAAACCTCTAAATGGGAAAAAAAAATATGAAAGCTTGGATCCCTAAAGTCGAAAGAATATAAACCCAGATCTCAATCTACAAAAACAGGGATTAAAAACATCTCCATAATCACCAAATTTACCGTTCAAAACCCATAACTCAATCTGCTTTAAACTTAGATCTTGATCAACCAGAGCTTCAAAAACTCATAACTCAATCTGCTTCAAAAATGGATTAGAAAACCTGGATGTATCATTCTTCAAAATACTCAAAAATCGACATCTTCAAAAAAAACTCAGGAATTGAAGGCTTAACTCATTATTTTAAAAAACTTTTATAAACCGATCTTCAAATTAAACTCGGAAACCAGTTTTGGGTTGTTGGATCTCGATCTCCCGAAACCTGGAAGGATTAATCCTCTGCTTCAAAAACTTATGGTGGCGAAGTGGATGTTAGATTTGGAGGGGGTTCTCCTCATTTGTTTCACGATCGAAACTTAAGGTTATCTTGTTAAGAAGTAAGGGGTTCATGGTGAGGAGGACGAAGCGATGCTCCAGGAGGGGGGGTTACGGTGGTGGTGGTGGAACGGTGAGGGACTGTGGCGGTTAAGTACATCGGTGGTTCTGAACGGTTGTCGCAGATTGAAGCAATCGTGAAGGTGGTGACAAAGATATTGTGGATAGTGGCGTTGGAGTTTGTCGGCGGTTATGGCCGGAAGAAATGGGTGGGAGGCGGTGGATTAGGGATTTAGGGTATCATGTACATTATTATATCAAAAATTAAATGTTAAATTAATAATAATAATAATAATAATAAATATTATATATTTTTATATTTAATAAAAAAATAAGGAATATGAGTGAATTGACAAATATGCTCCTCCATATAACCTACTTATCAGAATCATTTAACGGTGTTAGGGCAAAGGAACTAAATGTGTGTGAAAATGTAAATCACGAGGACATTTTTCATAATTAGGAACGCACAGTGCAATTTTATGTAAACTACAAGGACCAATCATGTAATTTACTCAAAAGAAAAAGACAAAAAATGTTAGAAACACCTAGCTACAGTGCGAAACATGTCATTTACTCTAAATTTTTTACATCTTGCATCAATGGCATTAAACGTGTACAATAAAATAACTATTAAAAAATAATAATAAAATGACCATAATGTTTTCACATAAAAAACATTTAACGGAGATAAATTAACATAATGCCCTCGTAAGAAAATAAAACCACAACCACCATGTATATAACCATTTCGTTTAAGAAACCCATGCGGTAATTTTGATTATGGGTGTTTATCTAAACCATCAAACCATATAAATTGTCTACACCGCACTATAAAGCGTGGTTTTCAATTTTCGCAGTGCTATTTGCGGTTTGCATTTTTATTAAACCACAGTTCAAATCATACCGAACCGTACATTATATATATGTATATATTTTTTAATTTTATATATTTCACACACATATATATGTATATATAGAACAATTGCAATATTTATGTAAAAGGAATTGGTGTGTTGAATATTTTTATTTTTTGGATTACAGTCACGTTATCGTTGATTTTAAGATGAAGTTTTAATCTTATAATTATTGGATTGTAAGTGTAAAGTGCGTTAGGCATAAACCGCAAAAACTACGTTGCATCATACCGCATTTCACGATGCGATATGGTGCGGTTTGGAAAAACCTCAAAATTGCATATACGGTAAATCGCATCGCAAATGCCCCTAAGAGCATCTCCAATGCAAGGTTCTTGTAAGCAAAAAGTGAAGTGTCTTGTAATACTACCATTGTGGAGAGTTCTTATAAGAACATAACTTCTTTTGAGTTCTTATTTAAGAACATTGGTTCTTACCATGAAGTTTGTGTGAAATGACAATTTCCTCATTTTTATTGGTAGTTAAATTAAATATTTGATATTTATTTATAAATATATAATAATTTTTTATGTTGACATGAGGTTCTTATGGTAACGTTTGGTACGCAAACATGATTGGACGAGACTGGACAGGACAGAACAAGAGGCTAGGACATGACTGGACAAGACTGGACAGGACAAGACAAATGTCTGTCTTGTGTTTGGTACGGGTAGGACTGAATAGGACAGGACTGTACAAATTTCCTTAAAAATTGTTTGATGATTTTATATGTCATATAATAGTTATAAATAACACAAATAAAGTATATATCTTTAAATAATTGAATTAAAAAACATTTTTATTTTTTTAAACGATTTTTCATACATATAAATACATGCAAAAACAATGGTAGGAAATTTGAATGAAGAATATGAAATAATTGATGGTAGTTCGAAAAAATATGATTCATATAAAGAAAAAATGAATCAAGGTGGTGCAAGAGGTTGTTATGGTTGATGTGGTGGAGTTATAGGTGGCCGACGATGGTGGTGGTGGTGGCGGTGGACAGGGGTAATAGAGGTTATTGTAGTGGAGGAAGAGTCGGAAGTCACCGACGGTGGTTACTGGTTAGCGGCGAGCGTCGGTGGTGGAGGCGGCAATGAGTGGTGGTGATCGGTGGAGGTGGCAATAGGCGGTGGTTGTGGTGGAGGAAGTTGTTGTAATAGTGGAGGAAGAGATGGAAGTGGTCGATGATGGTTGGTGGTGGAGGAGGTTGTTATGGTGGAGAAATAGATAGAGGTGGGCGACGGTGGTTGGCGGTGGCTACTGGTGGCCGTCGATGGTGGTAGTGGCGGCGATGAGTAGTGTGTGATCCTTGTGACTAATACCATATTAGGATTATACATCAAATGGAGGTAGATCAATGTTTTTTAGTTTATGTCTCACTTTTGTCCCATGTTGTTCCACCTATTTTGCTGGAACAAGAAAATACCATTTTTTGTCTCATCTTGTCCCACTTTGTCCAGTCTTTGTCCCTGTCACATGTTGTGCCAAACGTGGGACAGTGAATTTTTGTCTTGTCCCATGTCACGTCAAACATGGGACAGTGAGTTTTTGTCCTGTCCCGTCTCATCCAGTCTGCAAACCAAATGCACCCTATAAAAACTACCATTGTAAACTTTTATATAAAATTTTAAATTGATGAGTTAGAAATTAAGTAACACCAAAAAATATAAAAATAAGGTTCTTGTAAAAACATTATAAAAATAAGGTTCTTGTAAAAACATCCGTAGGAGATGCTCTAATTCTATATAATCACATGGACAAACTTTATAATTTACCGAAAAAAGAATCAAAATCGCATATAGAAAGTCAATAAAAGAATGAAAAATATATAATTAAAAGTTTAAAACCGAGATCAATTTTTGACGTCATCAACAGAAAGCACGTGGAAACCACCCTGAGAGGCAACACATATGCTTTTCCGCCATCACAGTTTACTTCTTCGCTAATCTACCTACCTCTCAAAATCCCCCTTTCCCATTCCAATTCCAATTCCAATTCCATCATCGGAAAATCCATCACCAATGGCTTTGGAATGGGTGGTTCTGGGCTACGCCGCCGCTGCCGAAGCCGTCATGATCATTCTCCTAACCCTCCCCGGCCTTGATGCGCTCAGGAAAGGTCTCGTCGCCGTCACAACCAACCTACTCAAACCCTTCCTTTCCATCGTCCCCTTTTGCCTCTTCTTGTTAATGGACATCTACTGGAAGTACGAAACCATGCCCACCTGCGATTCTCAGAACTGTTCCCCTTCCGAAAACCTCCGCCACCAGAAATCAATCATTAAGAGCCAGAGAAACGCTTTGCTTATTGCGGCTGCGCTAGTCTTTTACTGGATCTTGTACTCTGTTACGAAGCTCGTTGTTCGTGTTGACCAGCTCAATCAGCGCATTCAGAAGTTGAAGAACCAGGAGTGAAGTGGTGGATCTGTACCGTACTCCCTTTATGGGTAGATTTGAGATAAGTTTATGTCTGGATTTGATTATTTATAATGGATTCCATTCAGTGTTCTATGAGTATCCATTTGTGTTGAATATTATTCGAATTTGAGGCTTAGTAATGCTTTGTCTAAGATCATGGTGTCAGGGAAATGAAATCGATTTGACTTGTTACGGAGATATGCATCGAGTTGTTCTTCGTTATATGTCAATTTATTTGAACAATTTATCAATGATTTTTTTTTTCTCCCGATCAAAGGCTTGTGATGCGATTGTTTTAGGGTAGAGATTTACAAAATTTATGTTCCCAATGATGAAAACTGTCGTACTATGAAGATAATGGTTGAAACTCGGTTCATTTTTGTTAGTTTTAACGATGGAGATTATAGAATAGGGGCTTTTGGAGCTGGTTAGGTTCAATTTTTCTAAATGATTTCAGACATTTTATTTTGTTAGAGTTTGAGCTTAATTGGGGGAATATTTTGGATTCCATAGAGATCAAAAGGGTCCCCTTAGTTGGATTTGGTTGAAGTTGGTTACTTAGGAACTTTATATTACTTACATGAAGATAGAGAGCTATGCAGTCAAGATCCCTTTTAGTGCTTAATCGCCTAAGCCAGATTAAGCAGATGAATTGCACTGGTAATTTTAAATTATTAAATCTAATTATATTAGACTGTGGAAACATATGCTAGTTGAAAGTTTGATACTTTATTCGATATAGTTACTTTCTTAATAGTTCCACACAACAAGAGCGATTTGTGGTTTCTTTCACAAGTTCACAGATTAAGATAAGTTTCTTCTGCTTTCTGCAGATTAGTTGATTTAGATCAAGGCCAGAAATACTCATTTCTAAAACCCCGCCTTTTCATTTTCTAACACATTAGGACAATATTCACAAAGTCACCCGATACACATTTATGCCTATAAAGTATAAACTATGCATTGTTTGAAGTTGGATTGAAAATGATTGGGCTGCAAACAATAGAAGCTGATTTTAATTTGGGCAAAGTAGTGTTTGAATCATTCTGAATTAGTTGCTAAATGCCTAGACCTTTTAGAAGACTGACTGCTATGATTACAATCTTGTTTAGATGGAGGTGGATGAAACAAAGCTAAATTTGTACAATCATTGTGATTGTAATGGTCATGTTGTATGATGGTTCTAAACTACAATGGTGGTTGGCATTTGACTCATGGTTTGTTACTAAATCAATGGCATTTGAACCGGAAGGTTGCGAGTTTGAGTTGTAGAAACCTCTTGGCAAAAATGCAGGCCAAGACTACTTCTGCCTTCATTGTTAGTCATATGTTATCCTCGTGATTGATCGTTAACAGCATGAAACATTTCTTTGATTGTGTGAAACAATCTAACATGTCTCGAGTTATCTCGAGTGCGATGCTAAGGAGAGATCCTAGTGTATTTTTGGTTTGGATCCCTATTCCCTAGGGTTATGGATCGGTTTGAATTACTTTTAATTTGATTCAAATATGACCTATTAAGAGACAAAGTGGTGGTTTGTTTATGATTTAATGAGCTTGATTTTCGCATTAGTATATGTGAAACACAGTTATTTGAGTTTTTGTGCCTATTGATTGTAAATTGTTAGTTTATATCCCTAGTCTAGAGATTCGTTCAAATATGTTTGTGCAAACTAATTTAGGGGAGTTTACCGAATGCTTATTGGATAAGCGTTTAGCGGGTCACTGCCCTCACTTGGTAAGATTGTCTGTCTTTGCTATGCTATTTACTGGGTAAAGATTCTCGATTCTTGTTATACTTACCCGATAAAGTAAATGAGTTGTAGGCGCTTACCTGATTAGCGTTTGGTAAACGGCCCATTAGTGTCCAGAAAGGAAGAGAGGAGAATGCAAATAAGGTGTTTGATAAAATGATTGAGAGAAATGTGGGTTATATTATAATTTAAGGATTTATTGTTATTGTTATTGTTAATTGATCAATTTCATAGGGGTAAAAACCAAGAACTTGATGGGGAAAAAGTAAACAAAAAACAAATAAGAAAGGTAAGATGTTAACTTTTTTAATATTCAAACAATTTATTCGGCATAATAAACAAGCACTTAGTTAATCTACATCTTTAGTTTAATCAATACAGAGCTTAATGGAAAAACAACAAACAACATCGTATCCTTGGATATGTGTAAACAAGGTGTGAGTTGAAATTGCATTAGGGTTGAGGAGACTGAACCTACTTGATAACCCGGTTTTAAATGCCTAAATCCAAGATATATAACAATAACTAAAGCAAATGAAATCAACGAGAAGGTTATGAAGACAAGGAGATTGATTGAGCAACACCGAATATTTGAAGGGCACATGAGTTGCTATGTCCACCATTGAGTTTGTGTCGTTCCATGTTAAAATACAATATTCTTTAAACATACGAACAAACTCGTCAAGATTTTATATCTAACCCAAACCAAAGTTCGAATCAAAGTTGGCGTCGTTTAAGCAACATTTGCCTCGCCACCATATAATTGATATGGAACACAAAATCTATCACAACCATATAATTTATTAATTTGTTATTTTATTTGAACTATGGTTTAGAAATTACCCTGATAAAACCACCAAGTTATTGACCTAACAGTATCCGAGTTATCGGTACTGCTCAACCTATTTCTTCAAACCTCATTAAAGGTGAGAAGGTGCATGAGTATTTTTCATGTAGAGCAGTTTGACAAAGAGGGGGGACGACTTTGCCCAATTACAAGACAGGTCACGTGTTCAGTCTCGAAACCCCATGCTAGTCTCAGTTGCTAAGTGAGCCAAAAAATGTTCTCTCACATTGGTGTCCATGGAGATGGTTTTCGTGTGGGACCGATCGGGATTATTGGTAATCAACTTTTTGTCCAAATAAAAATTATACTAAAACAATCTACTAAACTCAAGTTCAAGCACCAACGCCATTTCTCTCCTATTTATCTATTAATTTATACTTTGAATATGGTGATTCGACATTGAAAAAGGCTCGATCGATCTACATATTTTCTATTTAGGCACACATTCAATACTTTGTGAGATCTACAGAATAGGTCCCTCAACTTTGAGGACTCAACACCCTTTTTGTTTTCTGCAAGTCACTGGAGATTTTCTTGGTTGTTCTCTAGGGGCCTTGAGATTAGCCGAGATGCGCACAAACTGGTCCAGACACCCATAATTAACAGGGGAAAAAAAACCTTTTTCGTCATATTATTATCTCATTCAACACCCTATTTGCTATAATTTTCAGCATTTTACAAATTTATCCCCTTTCTTATATTTGCTTTGCTAAGTAAAAAAATCAATAAATAAAGAATGGTTTCCTTAGCACGTTATCTAAAATATTTTGTTATGATCATAACTAACAATAAAAAAAATATTGATAATAGTCGAGATAATCTATAACCACCAATTTTGTGGGTGAATTCAACTGACAATAAAACTTGGGTATTTGGGATCTTCTTCAGAGGTCACTGATTCGAATCCTGTAAGATCCTAACTGTTTTTTAGGGCCTTTGAGATTAGTCAAGGTTTACGCAAGTTGACTAACACACTCACAGTTTAAAAAAAGAAATCTAAGACTACCATTTATTATAATTTGTGACATCACAATATGATTTAATACGATATAGTTAAATACAGCACTGGATGTATTAATTGCAATTAAAACTCATAAATTGAAAAGAAATATAAACAAAGTATCATGGCCTACAAATCTAAAATTAGTGTTAAAGATATTCCTTTCTTGAAACAAAATCCCAAATGGGCCAAGAGAAAGTGTGTCATCACAACTCCTTTTCAGTAATCATACAAAAACACTGAACTTAACTCTAAATCTCTAATACATAGTTTAAAAAATTGGGAGATTGGCTCAAATGGCAATAATAGGGAGAGGGATTGGCCTCCTAGCCATCCCTCTCCATTTTTTATAGAAATGTCACTACCTGCGCAAAAAAGAGAGTGTGCAATTACGTACCCCTTTTTTGCGCACCCCTCTTTACCTTTATAGAAAATACATTTGCACCTCTTTTGCGCATCTGCTACCTTTTTTGCGCAGGTAGTGAAATTTCTGTAAAATTACACAAGTAATTTATAATTTCTAGTAGTAAAAAACATGTATATAATTATAACATAAAAACTTTAGAAAATGGTTATGGTTTTTTAGAGAGAAATAAATGCTTACTTTTTTTGTTCTTAATGGTTAATATCAAAATTCTAAATGATGTGTGGCATGGCATGCCGGTTAGGTCATCTTAAGTTTTAGGAGTCATTGCGTTTTAAGTTGTGATTTATGACCGCAAATTTGTATATATGTATATATATAGTTGGATTCCGGTGAGAAGTTGAGGTTAACATGAAAAACGTGAGAAGTGGTTATCAACCGTTGGATGAGAAATTGATGCAAATTAGAATGAGATGCACCGAGATAAGATGTATCGAGATGTACCGGATCAATTATCTTTTAAGTCGCAATTCATGGGAGAGCATATGACTAAAAATGATCAACAGTTCAGATCCACTTTTCATGATTCTCACACGATCCTTCACCTTTACACACAATATACAAAATTTGTTATAAAAAGATCAAATAATGTCTTATAAAAATGTGCATCGAGTCATGTCATGTCACAGACATACCGTGATGTTAGTATAGACAAGCCTTGCACCAACAATACCGCCATAACAAAACAAGCCTTTTAAAGTAAAATGTAACACCAACTAATAAAAAAAAAAAAAAACTCAAGACCCATTTCAAAAGATTTACACTACAAATCTAAAGCAAGGGAAATTTTTTGATAGAAGTGTGATAAAGAAAAGAATCCAAGTAAACAATAAAAAGAGAAAAAATTTCAGAAAAAAAGGTACAGAAATATGACCGTTGGGAAAAACCTTATTGCTTATTTCGACAACTTAAGCCAGGAATCCTGTCCCTTTTGCCTCCATCTGTTGCTCAATCTGTCGATTACCTCCATTTTACCCATCCCCCTAGGTTAATAAAGCTCATAGATTATAACCCCAACGGCTCCCAAATCCATTCTTGTTTTGTTCTTAACTAGGTGCACACCCATCATATATATTTAAATCCACATAAATTCTCCACCGTTTGATCATCTGACACACCCACATCCATCATCCCCAAACTCCATTCTCCTCTTCTTCAATATATAAACCCTAATTCACTCTTTTCCACTTTCTTCATTCCTGCTTGCTGTTTCATTTTCTGGAATCATGTTCAAATTTGAGGGTTTTACAGCCATGAAATTACTGCTGGTGTTGTTGTTGTTATCAGTCTCTCTGGTTTCTGCTGATGAAGGTAGTAAAAACCTTTCAAGATCTTTTTTTTTTTTTGTGGGTTTTTGTTTTTATATATTTGCATGTTTAATGTGATATTTAAGCTGTAATTTTTAATTCTTTTGCTGTTGTGATTTTATTATAACTTGATTTTGTCATCAATGGTGGGAAAAAAAATTTAAATACATTAGTTACTGCAGATGGATTCATCGGCGTCAACATCGGAACTGATCTTTCCGACATGCCCCACCCAACTCAAGTAGTGGCCCTCCTCAAATCCCAACAAATCCGTCACGTCCGTTTATACGACGCCGATCGAGGTATGCTCGCTGCCCTCGCCGGCACCGGAATCAAAGTCGCCGTCACAATCCCCAACGAACAACTCCTCGGAATCGGCCAATCAAACTCCACCGCCGCCCACTGGGTGTCCCAAAACGTCGTCGCTCATTACCCCGCCACCAACATCACCACCATCTGCGTCGGCTCCGAGGTTTTCAACAGCCTGCCGAACGTCGCTCCGGTTCTCGTCACCGCCCTCAAGTTCATCCACGGCGCTCTCGTCGCATCGAATCTTGACCGTCAGATCAAAGTTTCCACCCCCATTGCATCCACTGTAATTCTTGATTCCTTCCCACCTTCACAAGCTTTTTTCAACCATTCATGGAACCCTGTTTTGGTTCCATTTCTCAAGTTCTTGCAGTCCACCGGATCTTTTCTCATGCTCAACATTTATCCTTACTATGATTACATGAAATCGAATGGTGTGATTCCGTTGGATTATGCGCTTTTTAACCCGTTGCCGGCGAATAAAGAAGCTGTGGATGCAAACACCCTTTTGCATTACACGAATGTGTTTGATGCTATGATCGATGCAGCTTATTACGCCATGGCTTCACTTAACGTTACAAATGTTCCGGTTTTGGTGACCGAATCAGGTTGGCCGTCAAAAGGCGACTTGAATGAACCTGATGCGACTTTAGACAATGCGAACACTTATAATAGTAACTTGATCAAGCATGTGTTGAATCAAACCGGGACTCCGAAGCATCCCGGGATTCCGGTGAGTACTTACATTTACGAGCTTTATAACGAGGACACGAAGGACGGTCCGGCTTCGGAGAAGAATTGGGGGTTGTTTGATGCGAACGGGAAACCAATTTACACGTTACAGTTGACGGGATCAGGACCGGCTTTCGCTAATGACACTGCGAACCAGACTCATTGTACAGCGAAGGAAGGTGCGGACTCGAAAATGCTGCAGGCGGCTTTGGATTGGGCTTGTGGGCCTGGTAAGGTGAATTGTTCGGCTTTGTTGCAGGGTCAGGCGTGCTACGAACCAGATAATGTGGCTTCACACGCGACGTTTGCTTTCGATAGTTATTATCATATGATGGGGAGGGCCGAAGGGACTTGTGATTTCAATGGCGTCGCGATGCTTACCACCACCGATCCAAGTAAAGCTCGATAACAATCGGCTCTTTTGTTCGTCTCTTTTTATATATCCTCTGTTTTGAGTTACTGATACCGGCTTTGTTGTTTTGATTTCGGGTTATTGCAGGTCATGGATCTTGTCAGTTTATCGGAAGGTAAATTGTGTGGCATTTTGAGTGCGTTGTTTCGAGACAAGTTTTGGTATTTGTACACGCGTTTAACGTTGGTTTTGTGTGTGTAGCGATGGGATGAATGGGACGTTTTTGAACAGCACGGTGGCGGATTTCAATTCTACGAGCTCGTCGAGCTGGAGGGGTCGCGGGGACTACGCGACTGTTGGTGTCTTGATCAAGGTTGTATTGGGTGCGTTGTTGTTGTAGATGGTGGTCGGAATTTGGAGATATTTTGTCGGGTCCGGTCCAAGTGGAGGGCGGTTTTTCGCTCTCCCGATTTTGGCGGTTTGGGAGGGAGACTAGTTTTTTTTTGTACAAAACGAGTTAGAATGCGATTGTGATTTTGGTCTCAAATTGAATGAGATTTTAGGCATTCTTTTTGGTTGCAACAAGTCCCGATTATCATTGATTATTTTTTTGATCTTCAAAGGGGTCATTTCCGATGAACTTTTTAAGCTTTTGGATGGGTAAAAATTATCAAATGATTTGAATTTTATGGGTGATGATAATACTTTAGAACAAAAGTGCTAAACTAAAAATACTTGAAAACAAATTGAATGTAGTAACAAATGTCAAAGTTATATGGACATTACGTCCGAAGCGTTAGAAACGTCTGTTTGTATAACCATTCTCAAAAAAATAGACGAGCCGAGTCTAGACGGTGAAAAAACAAAACCCATATTGTCCCGCCCTACCTCTTTTAAATTACGGGTGGGGTTCATGTGGTTCTAAGTTCTTGATTTTAGTTATAGGGTTCTTTTATTTCAAAATAGCCTACAGAGTTTGCATTTTTGTAACTTCTCCTCAGGTCTCCCCGTTCCGATGAAAACTTCCCGTCGCTCTTCACGTTTTGATGAAACGCTATTACCGGCTTCTTATGCATTTCCGACTCCCACCATCACCCTTTTCCCCTCTCTTCTTCCCCAAAGGGTCGTTCACATCTCCCCCATCTCCTTGTGAACTACCTCTGACAATTAATTACCCCTTCTTCGGTCATCTTCTCTGATGGCCTGGATGCAGAACCCATTTCTCCAAACCCATGTCATCTCTCTGTCCAAAACCATTTATCTAAAAACATGAAGCCCATAAGCATCAACGAAAAATAGGGAGCAGATCGAGAATGAGATAGGCTCGGGCGGGAGCATATCGAGAGAGTGGGTTTTATAACAGAAACAAAGTTGTTGGTTCTAAAAACATAAACGTAATGTGTGGGTTTCGAACACACACACTTCTCTCTCCATCTCTCTATGTCAAATGGATTGATGCGATGAGGTGGTGACTAGTGAAGGGGAGGGTTTGAATGGTGCTGGTGGGGAATAAACAAGTTTTGATCGTCGGACTTTTTTTTTATCATTGAAGGGTTTTGATTATAATATCCCCATACTTTTACAAACACCGGCAATATATGTGGTTCTAAAACCGCGTATAAAGCCCAAAACAACCGTTTATAAAAGCATAATTTGTACTAGTGTCAATTGGTGTTTAGGGCTAATGCCAATTTTATTTGCTTTGGTAATCAATTAGTCCAACCATGAAGATGAGGATCCATGATATGCTTACAATTGATGTATTATGATTAATTATAGAGTAAATTATAACATTGTCCATGTGGTTTTGAATAACCATATTAATTGTAATTCAACTTTAGAAATTACAACAGACTCCATCATTTTATTTTGCTTGCATTATTTGTCCTTTTTTTCTAATGGACTTTATGTCATCCATAAAGTTGGAGGTGCATTTATGTCATTTTGTCTTTTTTTTTTTTATTAAGAGTAACAATATACAAATATGTAAAACTTGTGTACAAGTGTTAAAACATCTTAAATAATAAAAACAAGAATTAGAAAAGAAAAAAGAAAAAAAAAACACCCTCCTCCATACCCATCATCCCCTACCCGACTCCCCATTTTCTCCGGCCACACCCATCCCTCCTTTCATCAACCACTGCATATTGGTCACGGTGAAAGTATGTTGATGGCAATTATTGATACACCCGTCATTTTTCTGGTTTTGGAGGGTTTATGGCTGTTTATGGAGCCAAATCACCAACCCCCTTCAACTCATGAATCTTATGGTGACTGGCGGATCATCTACCTCATTTTTTAAGTGATTCTTACAAGCTCATCATGGAGAGAAGCCTTGGTCAAATTCAATAACTAGATTCTTGTTTTACGAGTAAAATAAATAGACCTTTATTCCAATTATGTTTGTTTGTGCATTTGATCTATGGTCGTGTTTGCTTTTATTCAACTATCCATCAAATTAGTATACTTCTTGGTTGTTGATTTCAAGCCCATGTTTGTAGGCAAATGTTGCTACTTTCGAAAATCTTCTATTTCACAATTCATTCATTTTAATGGGTTCAATGCTTTAAGTTCGTTGAAGATCTCTTGTTACTATTCCTATATTTGATGCTTTTATGCCTCCTTTCTGATTTCATGTGCATTTATATTACTAAACTTTTATACGTCTTGATTCCTTGAATGTACCATTATGTGGAAGCTATAGCATAACGTGAAGTTCATATAGTAATATTACTATTTGCATATGTGCACCTTGGTCCACTCGATGAAAAATGTGACCCTGATTTGCATTTATTCTAATTGATGGCCTATCTAGTTGCACTATGCCATAGCCTTGGATGCTACAAAAAGACATGTGAATTATGTTTATCCTTTATAAATATCTAGGGATGAAGATATGATTGCAGTTATGATTGTATCGATATGATTGCAGTTATGGAGAAGGGAATGGTCGACAGAGTAAGGAGAATCTATAGCTTATGTATGGGTTCTATATCCAATAGACGGGACTAAACTAGTATCTTGCTTTGAAATTCGTTGGAGAAAAGGGGGAGGGGACGACTGAAAAGAGGGAGGGAGGATTTTTTTTCTAAATGTTAAAAGGGCTTATACACAAGTAAAATGAAATGAATGTTGGTCTAATGTTATTTCTAATTTTGAATGATAAGAGTTGTAACATCCTAAAAACTGGAGTGAATTTAAAATTCGAAATTTCGGCAATATAACGTTTATAAATAGAATAAACTTGCTCACCCTAAAATAGGGGACAACCAAAACGGCATATTACGTTATTTACATACTAAACCAAAGTATCATCCCAAAACGGGGAGACAAAATATGACATATACAACTCAATCAAATGAAGACTATAATTCAACAACCTAATAATCTAACTTCATCAAGATAGATTATAACCGGGTGTTGTAATTCATCCAAAATATGTACTCTCTAAAATCAATGCATCGGTCACTATATCATCAAAAAGACCGCTTTCGACCCCAAGGTCGTCCACTCAGTCCCGACGAGCCCCACCGGTAGAATGACCTGCCATACACGACAACCAAAGAACAAGCGTTAGGCTAAAGCCTAGTGAGGGCGATTCAATTGAAATAGGAATATTAAACCCATTCGAAGTCGTACAACGAATCTAGCCGTGACCTAAATCAAAACAACCAAATAAACCATTAGTGATTATAACATGGTACAAATACATATCAACCACATAGTAAGCTCAACTCCTCTGAGTCTATTGCTCGAAAACATCAAATCAAGCCTTTTAGGTCTATTCTTGAGAGTTCCAAAATGGGGACTCATGTACAATGGAACACCTTACTGCCCATGGGACGCTGCCCGACCATATAGGTCTACACCTTACTTACCATGGTGACCCGATGCCTATTTCGTGCCAAAGTGGTGAACCAAATGTCCAAAACGGTACATAGAAGCACCGTGCCTATGGATCCATTGCACTAAAACCAAATACCAAAACATGCTAACACATGCAATATTAATCATATGTATAAGGCTCGAAACCAACTCACACGTATAAAGTTACCAACATGAAATCTTGACCCCTTCCCCCCCTTCATTAAGGAGACTTTAATTATACAAACCCATCAACAATAAAACCTTGAATCCCATTTTTACAAGTCAATATTATCATTAATCAACCCAATACTTGAATCTCACCAAAACCCTAAATATTCACTTTGGGTTTACCAAAATCCCGTGGAACAAGGTTTGGCTACCAAGTAAGTGGGACATCATGGGATACTATCATTAATAGTTTAAATACATTTCCAAACATTCTTGTTTTGTTTCCAACCCCAAATATTCCCAAAACTCATATTTAGGTCAAACACAACGAATTCAAATACATCATTATTAACTTGGTGAAAGTTAGGGCATGTGAACCTTATTATTCATGAAGAAGTAAAGGTAGAAGAACTCACCTTGTAGAGTTTGTAAGAAACCTTAGAGGTGGTAGGTAGAGAGATGAGACTTGAGAGTTTGCTATAAGCTAGGTCATTCACAAATGTCACCCTATAAATGCATTAAATCCCATTAATGCTTGTGGACGTTCAATCAATGAAGAGAGTGGAACTAGGGTTAGAATCCTTACCAAACCACAGAGATAAAACCCTAAATCTGCTCCTAAATCAGCTCCAAAATGACTGAATCCCGTCAAATGGAGTTTTTATACCACCAGCCCCCGTCGGCGACTATGACCGGCGACAATGCCCTGGTCATAGCCGTCGGGGCGATGTCGCACCCCAGCCCTACCTCACTTGGTTTGTCCAAAATTCCACCCCAAAGTCGCGACAACAACACGCGACTATGCCCTGGTGGCATAGTCGCCAGACATAGTCGTCCCAGTCCCTTTGGGTGCGTCTTCGACCCAAACTGATACGTTTCCGATGAGGGAGGGTTGACCAAGTTTCGCAATCCATAACCAAACAATGTGGCATTAACATACGATTATTTAAATTCCCAAAACGAAACCGAAAAAGAGAATGTCTACTCCAAAAATACGAGTGTTACAAAGAGTTTTCCAAAACCATATGAATTGTTAGAGTAATTTACTCTTAATCATATTAAACTTTAACTATAACAAGATAATTTTAAAAGACAAAAACTAAATCAAAATTAAGAACGATTGTTGTAATTTACTCGTAAATGAATGTACGAGAGAATCTAAACTAATTTCGACTCCGGTAATCATGAACTTCACAATAAACATAGTCGTGATCCTTTTACTTATTTTCATTAATTTCTATCCACCAATTTCAAGACTTTTCAATCCAGCTCCTCGTGAACAATACGACATTTTCACTTATAATAATGATAAGATCAACACAAAATCACCATCATTGATACAAAATGATGGGCATCAATGATGAATCATGATTGTTAATCCTGAGTGATTCTTGCATTTTTTTGTATAACTAGTGTATGAACCGCGCGTTGCGCGGTAGCGTTAGTAACTCTGGTAGTAATATGTAGATTGTTCATATAATACATATTAATTGTTAAATACGATAATCAACAAACTGTATACAAGTTATTTGTAAAAAATCATTAGAATCTAATTAATATAAATGATCTATAATGAACGATTTGCCTAATTTGTGTATTTTTTTAAATAATTGATGATATTATATGAAGTTTTTTTATTTTGAAATTAAAAGATGACGGTACATCTACCGATTTAATTATATTCATTATAACATCACAAATAATTAAAGTATTAATAAAAAATATTAATGTTTTATAGATTAAACGATAGGTTTCATTTATAAATTGAAAATATGTATAGTTTTATATATTTTTTGAATTCTAATTTCATTTATAAGAAAACTAAAGTGAAATTGAAAATATAAAATAAAAGGTTTAGTTTATTTAAAAAATAAATAAAAACAATAAGAAATAAAAAGATAAATGTGTCTAAAAACTTCTCATTGAATCATTTATAAGAAAATTAAAATGAAATTATAAATGCAAGAAAATAACAGGTTTAGTAATTATTGTGTTGTTTTTAAAAAATAAATCAAAATAAGAAGAAAAAAAGACAAAATGACAAAAAGTGTATGAAAACTTATCATAGAACCATTGTCTAGTTTTTACTATAATATATACAATAGATATTGCAGATATAAGTTTTACCATTTGGTTGAGTATGATTAATTTTAATCGTGTTTTTTTATAACATGATTTTTATCGTTGGGTTGGAATTAGTTTTGATTCCAATCATGGTTATATGATTTCAAAGACATCTTTCAATTTTCTGTATATTCATATTTCTTTTCCAATCTGTAACACCTTAGGCATATCCCATATCGGCCGTGGACAGGAGTGATGCTGGGTGTTATAAGTAATATCTTGGCCTTCCTAACAACAACGCGTTTTGGGGCCACAAGCACGTCAGGTTCTGGGAACTCTGAGGTTAAGCGTGCTTGGGTGGGAGTAGTCCCAGGATGGGTGACCCCCTGGGAAGTTTCTCACCAGGTCGCCAAAAACAAATCCGTGCGCTACACGTTGGTTAAATCCAGGGGCAAAGCGGACAATATTGTTGTCGAGGCAAGGCGGGATGTTACAGATGGTATCAGAGCCACTCCTGTGTCGTTCGGGATATGGGGCAAACCTCATCGAGGACGATGAGTCCCAAGGGGGGGTGTTTGTAACAACGCGTTTTGGGGCCACAAGCACGTCAGGTTCTGGGAACTCTGAGGTTAAGCGTGCTTGGGTGGGAGTAGTCCCAGGATGGGTGACCCCCTGGGAAGTTTCTCACCAGGTCGCCAAAAACAAATCCGTGCGCTACACGTTGGTTAAATCCAGGGGCAAAGCGGACAATATTGTTGTCGAGGCAAGGCGGGATGTTACAGATGGTATCAGAGCCACTCCTGTGTCGTTCGGGATATGGGGCAAACCTCATCGAGGACGATGAGTCCCAAGGGGGGGTGTTTGTAACACCTTAGGCATATCCCATATCGGCCGTGGACAGGAGTGATGCTGGGTGTTATAAGTAATATCTTGGCCTTCCTAACAACAACGCGTTTTGGGGCCACAAGCACGTCAGGTTCTGGGAACTCTGAGGTTAAGCGTGCTTGGGTGGGAGTAGTCCCAGGATGGGTGACCCCCTGGGAAGTTTCTCACCAGGTCGCCAAAAACAAATCCGTGCGCTACACGTTGGTTAAATCCAGGGGCAAAGCGGACAATATTGTTGTCGAGGCAAGGCGGGATGTTACAGATGGTATCAGAGCCACTCCTGTGTCGTTCGGGATATGGGGCAAACCTCATCGAGGACGATGAGTCCCAAGGGGGGGTGTTTGTAACACCTTAGGCATATCCCATATCGGCCGTGGACAGGAGTGATGCTGGGTGTTATAAGTAATATCTTGGCCTTCCTAACAACAACGCGTTTTGGGGCCACAAGCACGCCAGGTTCTGGGAACTCTGAGGTTAAGCGTGCTTGGGTGGGAGTAGTCCCAGGATGGGTGACCCCCTGGGAAGTTTCTCACCAGGTCGCCAGAAACAAATCCGTGCGCTACACGTTGGTTAAATCCAGGGGCAAAGCGGACAATATTGTTGTCGAGGCAAGGCGGGATGTTACAGATGGTATCAGAGCCACTCCTGTGTCGTTCGGGATATGGGGCAAACCTCATCGAGGACGATGAGTCCCAAGGGGGGGTGTTTGTAACACCTTAGGCATATCCCATATCGGCCGTGGACAAGAGTGATGTTGGGTGTTATAAGTAATATCTTGGCCTTCCTAACAACAACGCGTTTTGGGGCCACAAGCACGTCAGGTTCTGGGAACTCTGAGGTTAAGCGTGCTTGGGTGGGAGTAGTCCCACGATGGGTGACCCCCTGGGAAGTTTCTCACCAGGTCGCCAGAAACAAATCCGTGCGCTACACGTTGGTTAAATCCAGGGGCAAAGCGGACAATATTGTTGTCGAGGTAGGCGGGGTGTTACAGATGGTATCAGAGCCACTCCTGTGTCGTTCGGGATATGGGGCAAACCTCATCGAGGACGATGAGTCCCAAGGGGGGGTGTTTGTAACACCTTAGGCATATCCCATATCGGCCGTGGACAGGAGTGATGCTGGGTGTTATAAGTAATATCTTGGCTTTCCTAACAACAACGCGTTTTGGGGCCACAAGCACGTCAGGTTCTGGGAACTCTGAGGTTAAGCGTGCTTGGGTGGGAGTAGTCCCAGGATGGGTGACCCCCTGGGAAGTTTCTCACCAGGTCGCCAGAAACAAATCTGTGCGCTACACGTTGGTTAAATCCAGGGGCAAAGCGGACAATATTGTTGTCGAGGCAAGGCGGGATGTTACAATTAAGACGATGCAAAATTCCAATTGTGAAAGTTCGATGGAACTCGAGGCACGGTCCGGAATACACTTGGGAGCGAGAGGATTTTATGAGAAATAAGTATCCTCAACTGCTTGTAAAGAATTCATCGGAGGAAAGCAAAATGTGAATTTCGGGACGAAATTCCTTAAACGGGGGAAAACTGTGACATCCGTCAGAAATTAAAATCTTCAAGGTTAGAATCCTTTAAGATATTAGAGAATAGTTCATAGAATTTACTTCTCTAGAATCTAATTAGATTGGTTAGATTATAATTTTCCCGAAATATTTCAGTAGTCGTTTAGAAAGCCCGGTTCGGATCAGTAACTGACTAAAACGTCCCATAAAATGCCAAATATTATGTCACATGTCTAAAATACATAAAATAATGAGGTTTATATTATTTAGGTAAAAATATATTTATTTGTTAAAATTTACTCAATTTAGAGAGAATTGAGAATTTATAAATTGTCGGATCTCAATTTATCTGTTTTAATTGAGAATTTATGTTGTAATTTTTTTTTAAAAAAAAAAAAAAAATATTTGAAATGGGTTTGGGAGAGGCCAAGGCCGGCCCTCCTCCCTCCCCCTCTCTTTTAATTTTTTTTTTTTTGAAAGATTCATTTTCATTTGGTAATCAACTTTTCACCTCCTCATTCTCCCTCTCTCTCTCATTTTCGATTTCTTCATCAAACACCTCCAAGAACACAAAATTCCAGCAAAATAAGGATTTGTTTAAGATCAAAACATCAATATTATTGAAGATTTCAAGTTTATTTCATCATCCACACAAGGTACAAACCCTATTTCTTCATTTCTTCAAGTTTTATTCAAGTTTGTTGTTTTGAACTTTATAAAATCTTCATGCATGTGTATAAATATTTTATCTATGGTTTAGAAGTGAAATGGACATCATTTATGAATAAAACATTCATAAAATGATGCCATAAGATGATCTTCCATGAAAAACCAAGTTAAAAAGTGAAATATTTGAGTCTCTTGTTGATTATGTCAATTTTATCATAGGTGCAACTTTGTGTACGAAAATTTTAATGTTTTAGTTGGTTTATAATCAACATTTTAGTAGTAATTTCAAGTTTAAACAAACTCTTATGATAAGATTATTCAATCTTGTGTGATTAAGAGTCTTGAAAATTGATAAGTGATGAAAAATCACTTATTTGGTGTTCCTTGTCTCATGCAACTCACTTTGGATGAAATTTTGTAGTTATAAATGTGTCCAAGGTGTATGTTTTCATTTATAAATCATTATTTAGTGAAAAAGGGTTTAAATCCAATTGGTTTCACAAGAAACTATGGAAGATGGACCCCTTATTGCTTAATACAAAAACCTTGTTCTACACAGCTTGCTGTCAAGAATGTAATTTCCACTTCCAAGCTGTGTATCTCAATATTTACTCCATGAAATTTGGGCTTTTTGCTTTCATGCACTAATTTGATGAGTTAGTTTTCAAATGAATCAAGAATCACTAAAAATTATGAGGTTTTGGTCATTCAAATGTATTTTAGAAGAAAATTGTGCAATCTGTCCCGAGCTGACAGATTAGTACACCCTACTTCTAACAACCATAACTCCCTCATAAATCATCTAATTGAAGTGAATTCTTTTTCATATAGTATATTTTTGAGTTAGCTTTGCATCCATATATGGATCACTGAATTATGTTGAGTTTTGATCCTCCAAAAGCATGCCACAACAGAAGTGCGCAACTGATTCAAAAATCAGTAACCTTCTGGTTTGTGGAAATTCTTTGGAACATCAAAACAACTCCAAAAATTATGAAATTTTGACTAAATGTTCTTAACTCAGTATATTAGCTCCTATAAAAATTTGGTTATTTTTTATATTTGGGAAGTGTTATTTTGGAGCACATTTTGTGATCACAAATTCTGGACAGCAAGTGCTAAATCCAGAAGATTGATTTTAAAACTAAAAAGGGTATGTTTTAGTGATTACTATTGGTATTTTAATCCTATATTCTATTTTAGACAATAAATTAAACATAAAGGCATATGTTAGAGATATAGGAATGGTTAAGTTAGGATAATTGATGGATGTTGACTTTTGGTGTTCATTTATGCAAATAACTCTAGGGAAGTAAAGACTCCGGTTGAGAGATTCGTGTTGTTGCGTTATTTAGCATTACCATCATTTGAGGTGAGTATTCACAGCCCCACTTTTATTGTTTTGATTGAACTTGGGGTGAAAAGCATGTTAAAATTTAATATTTAAAGATTTACGAAGCTTTGATATAAAGCGTTATGTATTGAAATTTATGAGGCTTTGTTGTAAAAGCGGTTGGTGAAAAAGTTATATGACATGTATGCTAATGATATGTTGAGTTTTAAAAATAGCTAAGTCCCCGGGTACACTACTAGTTAACCCAGAAATGGGCCTATAGTATTAGTGGATAGCGCTATTTGGTCTGACAAGCCCACCTTATACTGACGAGTAGGGGTGCACTGTACTAGAGAAATATGACTACACATGTGGTTAAAGCCCACCTCTGAGGTAGATCATGGGGCGTTGATTTGGTCCGGAAAGGTTTAGTAGTGGCTCAACGTGGTTATATCAATGCATACCTTTTGTCATATAAGTTAAATTATGATACTCATGAATCAATGGATTGAAGTTTGGATTATGCGTATGATTTTCAAAGACAGCTTGCATATATCTTGACTAGTGCATATTTAAAAACCTGTGAACTCACCAACTCTCGTAGTTGACCATATTTTGAACATGCTTTTCAGGGAACAAGAAGGTTCATGGAAACGATTAAAGTTTATCTCTTGTGTAAACCGCATGCAATACTTTTATAATAGAAATTTTTGTACTTCAACTTTTGATGATGTAATAGGATTGTAAACTTTGGAACATTTTGTAAACAATGGTTGAATGTATGGTGGTATTTCTTTCTGTATCCTAAAGCTATGTCTATCGAACTGTCATGTTCCGTGTTTCCGCTTTAGCGGGGTGTGACAGATTTGGTATCGACAATATTGTTGTCGAGGCAGGCGGGATATTACACAATCTACCATCTTCTCACTAATGTGGGTAACCAAAACACACCACGTTTCAAGATTTAAGTATTCTCAAATCTTGTAATGCCAACTCATAATACTCCTATCAATGTGGGATATTTAGAAACTCAACCACAATTCATTTGTAATTTTTATATTTTGATAATAAGATTGGTTTTGCAAATATAGTGATTATTCAAATAAGATAACATTATGAGTCAAAACCAATGAGTTGACATGATGACATCGTATCATCCTTTCTTGTACATCAATCTTTTATTCCAATGGATAGATGAAGAGGTGGAGAAACAAAAGAAATTGAAATAAAACATTAAGCTCAAAACCTAAGGGTAATTGAAAAATTCTAGGTTTGAGGAGACACCACCTTATACATGGTGCCAAACTCCTTTAATATTTATTTACATTTTATTATCTATTCTCATTGCTCCCTTCTTTTAAATCACGGTTTCACTTTTGTTAATACAATAATCCACCACAATAACACACAATTACGTGGTTCTATTGATAAGTCATGTAATGTAACAAATTATCAAACCCGATTTAAATTGGATTAGCATTTGTAACAATAAAACAATACAACTCAGTCATCAAAATAACAATAATATTAATAGTATGAAGTAGTATTGTAATTGACATAAAGTGAATAATTAGAATCATATGGCATAAAGTGTCATTTTGCACCATCGAAATGAATTCCACAATTGAAATGTGCGACTTGGATTATAATTTAACTTCAAGGTTCTGCAACTATAAACAAACAATATTAGTTAATATTAATGATTAAATATGTTAATTATTATAACAAAAGGAAAATGGTATATTATGTTACGAAATAATATACTCGAGACATTTATGTGCAATGGATGATCACCAAACATAGCCAAATCGAAATAATAAACAATTTCAAGAATGTTATCAAGATGATGACAAAATTCAACATTGCTAACGATATAAATAATAAATAATAACAAATGTCAACATCTTAAAAGAGGAATGCTTAGAATTTTATAAGAACAAAGTTTTGATATGTACCTCATTAAAATTGTCCATAGCTACTAACTACACAACCATCATCAACTTTTTGAGTGTTGTTATCATCAGCCAATGCTTGTTGATTGTGCTATGGATGATCACCAAATATAACCAAATCGAAATAATAAATAACTTCAAGAATGTCATGAAGATGATGGCAAAATTCAACATTGCTAATAGTATAAATAATAAATAATAACAAATGTCAACATATTAAAAGAGGAATGCTTGGAGTTATATGTAAGAACAAAATTTTGATGTGTACCTCATTAAAAATTCACCATAGCTACTACACAACCATCATCAACTTCTTGAGTGTTGTTATCATCACCCGATGCTTGTTGATTGTGTGATGGATGATCACCAAAGATAACAAAATCGAAATAATAAACAGTTTCAAGAATGTTATGAAGATGATGACAAAATTCAACATTGCTAACGATATAAATCTATATATCTATTAAAGAAGAAACCACGTCCAATGACGTGGCTTTTTCTCAAAGCTATAAAATAGTCTATCTTTTTTCTCTTTTTTTCAAGCCATCTCAATATTTATTTTCCTCAAAAACCTTTCGTTTGTCCTCTTTTCTCCAAAACCTTTCGTTTGTTCTCTCCTCCAAAATCAAGTCACATAACTCCAAAATCATCCATCTTCTCCAACTATTGGTCTCCTTTTATATTAAAGTTACATAACTCTAACCATTCATCTTCCCCACCAAAAACTTTTCTTGTCAAAAACGTCGTCACTCTTAACACAATGTATCATAGATGGGTTCGGTAAGATAAACTATTAGTATTAAGTGCCCTCATCAGTACATTCTCTCCTACTATTGTCCCTTTTGTCTCACAAGCCACTACCACTAAAGAGATGTGGGGCATCCTTGCCCAAAACCATGCAAAACCCAACCATGGCCACATAAAAACAACTCAAAGACCAACTTCTCATTATAACCAAAGAAAACCGCTCTATAACCGACTACATGCAGTCCCTTAAGGCATGTTCGAATCATCTCGCTGCCCTCGACAATCCTACTAACCACACGGATCTCATTGATTGTGTCCTTGTTAGTCTTGACCCATCCTACAACTCTGTCATTGATGCCAATATCTGATGATAATTTTTATCCTTGTAATATAAAAAAAAATTTAAGTTTGAAAACATGATTTGATCATTCAAATTAAAATTAATCAAAAATAAATTAGATAACAAAACAAACAACAAATTTAAAAATACAATTTCTATGCATATTTGATGAAATTTTACAAATATTCATACGAATTATAATGTAGCAACCAAATAAAAATATTTTCATCAACCAATACAATCTTGTTTATCTTGTTCTTATCTTGTAATATTTTTAATTTAATTTAATTTATAAATATATATATATATATTTCATTATGTATAAAGATTTTTTGAAAATAGAAAATCGATAATTTATTTATTTATTTAATTTTTTGAAAAGAGAAAATCGATAATTTAGTTGCTATAAAAAAACCAAGTGAGAGAGGCCTGATTGGGCTTTGTGGGCTGCCGTATCATCCCTACCGAAACCCTAACTTCCTCCTACTTATATTCCTTCATCGCCTGCTATTCATCTCAACCAAATCGACAACTCAAATGCCCGCCGATCTCTTTCTAATGTTTGTTTTTGTGTTCTAAATCTGATGTTTATATTCTCTAGTTATTGATTTAGTTTTCATCTTCTATGAACCATAGAAAGCATCGACGACGAGTTCTTCTGATTTCTCGATATCAGATGCAAACTCCGTAAGATGCAAAATCAATTGTTTATATTAGAGCCTCATGGACATGCAGGTTCCTTTTAATTCTGTGGATTTTTGCGTTTTCTCGTAGGTTCGACAATTTCGTCTTTATTTCAATTATTGCTCAATGATGATTCAATTTGCTTTAACCACACTGAAGAGAGACAGATGTGTTGGAACGTAGTTGGGTTTCGTCCAAAAGTTCTGATTCCGCTTTTTTTGCATCTGTTTTTATGGATGATTTGAAAGTGGAAGCTGTTTTACTTTTGAATCAAATCCAGTTAGGTTTCAATTCATTGAGTTTCTCATGTGGAAAACCTTGGCCTTTGTCTGAGAGCAAATTTGAACTTTTTCTTATAATTGTGAGTTTTGGAATGTTGGTGCCGATGATGATAGATTTTAAGGCTTGTTTCTCAGAGACATTCGCAGTGGCCGCCTGAGATCTTTCGCCTTTCGCCGGGCTTGAGAGATTATGCTGTTTTGATCCTTCCTTGGATGTCTGAGGCATCGATTCCAATCATTAATCATGTGTTTTTCTATTTTTATGCTATCGTGGATTTATTTTGTTGTGTCGAATTCATTCGTAGATTGTTATCCATAATTTTGGTATATTTTGATGTTTATATAGTTAGGTGTTTGTGATGATAATCCAAAGGCTTGTTTCTCAGAGACATTCGCAGTGGCCGCCTAAGAGCTTTCGCCTTCGCCAGGCTTGAGAGTTAATGCTGCTTTTTTCCTTCCTTGGATGTCTGAAACTCGATACATTTATACTTTTTCATAATTGTAATCAAACCACTGCCAATTTTTAACATCTACTTGCAAACTATACATGTTTTTTAGGGAAAGGGGCTGAACCTGTTTTTAGCATGGTTTTGTTTAATTGACGTATTTGATTAATTATTTAGCACTTGTAACTTGTATGGTAGACGATGGTGGACTAAGGGTGAACCTATTTCAGGATGAACGATGGTGGACTAAGAGCATCTCCAACCGCACGGTAAATCAAAGAATTTGCCGTGCGGCACTCTCCAACCATTCGCTATAACCAAATTTTTTTTGCCGGCCATGAATTTTATACGGCAAATCTGCCGATTAAATTGGAATTTGCCGGCTATGACTTTATGTGGGGACCCACCATTATTTGCTTTTCTTTTCATATTTTAATATAAATTTGCTTTGATTATGTATAAAATTTGTTATTAAAATAGTTTATAGTAGATTAAATATATTATTTTAATGTGGGTCCTTAAATTTGTTGTTTTTTAAGAGTATGGTTGGAATTGAGAGTTTTTTTGGTGTTAATGGGTCCACCAAATTTAGTGTTTTTGGTGTTTTTTTGAGTGTTAAGGTTGGAGATGCTCTAAGACCATATCCAACCCATAACATAAAAAATACCAAAATTGGTGAGACCCTTGATACTAAAAAAATTCAACTCTAACCATACTTAAAAAAACACCAAATCTTCTAAAATCATATAAAAAAAGATTTTTCATTATTATCAATAATATTATTACAAAGAATATAATTATATTATAAAAAAATGGATTAGTGGTGGGCCATCCTCTTTTTGAAGGGTGAATAGTATCACACCAAATTTGGTATTTTTTTTGAAAAAAAATTGAAATTGCAAAAATTTTTGGTGTTTGAAGTATGGTTGGATTTTACCAAATCACCATATTTGCAGTATGGTTGGAGATGCTCTAAGGGGGCAATGTTATGTTTTTGGGTTATTATCATTTATTGAAGATATGTTCGGTGTTTTTTCTACAGCACATCGCACTCTGATTGTTGGGAGAATCAAATGTTTTTTGTATTGATTGAGTTGTATAAAGTCTGATTTGGTGTAAATCTTTTTGAACATGTATTATGTTTATCAGTTTATATCAAATTTTCACTTTATGAGGACGGTTTTTACTTGAACTTGTTTTAATCATAGTTGTGTGATATCCTAAGAACCCATAAATTAAAGATACCGAATTTTGCAAATTATTTAAGAATGGATCTCAAAAATGTGTTCTAACTTAAGAATATTGTTCCAATTGGGACATAAAATCCCCAAATTAACACTGTTAGAAGATGAATATGAATTAGAAGATGAATATGAATATGATTGAAAGAGACGATGAATATCTTGAAGGCTTGAGACTTCTACAAACAGCAAGTAAAGGCTTTGTTCAAGAACCTTTCAAGGGGATACAATGAAGCCTCGAGGATGTCTCTTAGAAACTGGCCCTTATATTTTCCAGTATCCTCCATTTGCTCTTAACATGATTTCTTTTTTATACTTTCTTCTATGTGTTTGCAAAAAGTTGGATTCATCAACTTCCAACTATTTCCTTCGTTTGTGGCTGTTAGTAGGCCCTCCTTATCATTGGTTGTCAAGAATGATTCTTTAATTATTTAGTTTGGGGCTCTTTTGCTTCTCTTTCCTGAGTTTTGAAGTCCTTGATTGGAGCTTGAATCTTTATCTGTATTGTTTTCTTTGGTGTGCCGAATGTAATTACTCTTAAAACTTTTGTTCAAAATGCACCTTATACCCAAGCATGCATTTTTCTACTTATAATGGCTGAGTTTGTAGGAAGAGATTGAGAGGAAATATGATAGGTAAAGGGGAATACTGAGACTGAGCATAGTGTATTAGAAAAGAAGAGTCTCTCCCCATCAAGGGATCAACAGCTGCTGAAAACCAAAATAGCAGAGAAAAAGATATTGTTGGGTGAGGAAAAAGGCGGAATATGATAGAAAGGAAGACAAATTACTTCTGTAATGCTGAAGAATTCACAAGCATAGATTAATAGATTTATGAGATCATGTGTTTTAGGTATTTGCCTATATATATGATAGGTTACGATGCATAACATATGATATACCTATCTCAAGGACCTACACTTCTAAATAATATGTTCCTTTGTTTTATTTTCTCACGATGCAAATTAATTTAGATTTTGTGAGTTTTCTTAATGTGTTTACAAAAATGAAAGGGCCTTTTTGTGCTTTGGAATTTTGAGGACTGTAATGTGTTAGTGTTGCTTAAATGTGTACTAACTAAATTCTTTAAGCATGCACATGATCCGATAGGAGTGATAGATGTGTCTAGCAACTTATGATTTGCTCTGGTTATTGCTGTGAATTTTTATGTTGGTGTTTCAGGTATCCTAGCTTAAAACATGTTCCCTCCATGCGTAATACATTAACAATTCGTGCAGAATAATATGGTCCAACAAGTGCTTTATCATAAAATGTTTACAAATGACCTATAAAAGTATTCAATCAAGCGCAAAATCTAAGATTGAACTATGCAACTTCATTCTAAAACATATGTTTGCATTTACATATTTTAAAACCATATGAAAATTTTCTTTCAAATATACCTTAATTATACAAGGTTCCTTAACCTTCATCTATCAACTATATTATTGAAGGGTGAGTGTGTTATTAGACAATGTGTGATTGTGCTTATCCAAAGAAACTTGCCTTTCAATATCTTGAAGATCTTAAGAACGAATTCGAGTGTGGTTATGGGAATCAAATTGATACTGCTGCAAGACCATATGCCTTCATAAAATTTGGTAAATTATACTTGTTCTGGATTTCATTAACATGTTATTCCTTTATGGTAATGTTCGTGTTCAAGTTTCTCTACTTGTCCTTCTTCCTTTTGTTGAATAGATACATTTATACAGAGGACTAAGAAATGGTACCAGGATACAAGAACTCAGCGGAACATTGCTAAGTTGAATGATGAGCTCTATGAAGTTCACCAAATAATGACTCGTAATGTACATGAAGTCCTTGGTGTTGGTGAAAAGTTGGACCGTAAGTTATTTCCTCTTTAGACTTGGTTGCTACTGTGCGTCTTATGATATTTCTTTTTGTTTAATTCTATTACCATTCTATGAATATGGGTTCGACTCACGGATTTGGAATGTACGATCAAAATAAAGTTTTTTTAGGGGGGTGCTGTGATGTATTTTGTGCAAGATCTTGGGGGTTACAGTTTACATTCAAGTTAGGTATTATCTTGCACTTCTCAGAGATTCACTAACTAGGCAAATATGAGTGAGTAGTTTCATTTGCAATTAGGTTGAAATGGTGAACTAATTATTGGACTCCATTATGTTGTATGAAGTACAAATATGCATGTTTAGTTTGTTTATGAGTTTGTGCTTATAGTTGGTCATTTGAATGACAACATTTGATTGATTTACCTTACCTTCTTAGAATGGTGACAAAAAGGATCTTCTAAGATGTTCACTCTTAAATGAAATACATGAAGCCAAAAAATGAAACCAAGAATAGGAATATATTAGTCTAGCATCTGTTTTATACATCATTGTGCTATCCCCCCTTTTTTGTATATGTCCATATGAATATGGGTGTATATTTGTTCACGAGTTCAGTAAGACTGTAAGATTGTTGATATTAAAGTTTTATGTTAGTTAAACATGTGTGTTTGTGGTTGTGAGACAATAGAATGTATGATGAAATTAGGGAGCCCTATTCCAATAAGTTTATTCAACATTTCTTGGAAAATCATCTATAAAGGTTAGATGTGGCATGAAATTCTTTGTACTCCTTTATAGTTTGTAGCTTATCATATTCTCTCTCTTTTTCAGTCACTCTCTTGTTTGGGATTTAACTAGGTAAGTAGGTATCCCTAGAACTCATTTCTTTATGTGGCAGCAAAAGTATATTTGGCAATGATTTTTTTTTTGATCCAAATGGATAAGCCTCTCTTCAATTGCATCTAATCTCTTGTTAAAGGCCATATAAGCTGGAATCGCTGTATAGCATTGAAGTGGTGAAATATTTTTTGTTGTCTATCCTGGATTCTAACATGTAGGGGTTGTTTGTTTTGTTTTAAAAACCTCTTAATGACTCTTAAGTCTGAATCGTTTAGACTTTTTTACACACCACCTCTTATTAATCATAACTAAAATAAGACTTCTAACTTTAGACCTCTTAAAAAACAAACGGTATCGTAGTTTTGAGGCAATTTGATGGATAAGATTAGGTGTTAATAATCTTGATAAAGCCACATGCTTGATGATTTGCCTTCTCATGTAAAGCAATGTTTTTAGACTAAAAAACCGCTTCTAAGTATACAACAAAATTTTGTATCTGCTGCATCGTGCGAGTATTTGACTAGTTATATTATAAAAAAATGGATTAGTGGTGGGTCATACCCTTTTTGAAGGGTGAATAGTATCACACCAAATTTGGTATTTTTTTCTTGAAAAAAAATTGAAACTGCAAAAATTTTTGGTGTTTGAAGTATGGTTGGATTTCACCATACTGCAAATCACCATATTTGCAGTATGGTTGGAGATGCTGTAAGGGGGCAATGCTATGTTATTGGGTTATTATAATTTATTGAAGATCTTATGTTTGGTGTTTTTTCTACAGCACAACCCACTCTGATTGTTGGGAAAATCAAATGTTTTTTGTATTGATTGAGTTGTATAAAGTCTGATTTGGTGTAACTCTTTTTGAAGATGTATTATGTTTATCAGTTTATACCAAATTTTCACTTTATGAGGACGGTTTTTACTTGAACTTGTTTTAATCATAGTTGTGTGATATCCTAAGAACCCATAAATTAAAGATACCGAATTTTGCAAATTATTTAAGAACAGAACTCAAAAATGCGTTCTAACTTAAGAATATTGTCCTAATCGGGACATAAAATCCCCAAATTAACACTGTTAGAAGATGAATAAGATTGAAAGAGACGATGAATATGCTGAAGACTTGAGACTTCGATATATTGATTGAGAATAACGTACAATATGATATGAAAATAATGAGAGAGATAACCTAAACTAGAAGATACAAGGTATTTATACAAAGACTATATGGGTCTGGGCCTTATACAGGCATTGGGCTTGGGCCTTATACACATATACATTAACATCCCCCCTCAAACTCAATCGGGAGAAGAATGAGCCAGATGGAGTTTGGAAACTAGATCACGAAATCGTCCTGGTAGATGAGTTTTAATGAAAATATCGGCCGGTTGATCAAGAGTTGAAATAGGAAGAAGCTGAGTAGTCTTGTGAGTCACGTGTTGACGAACAAAGTGACAGTCAATTTCAATATGCTTTGTTCGCTCGTGAAAGACATCATTGTGAGCAATCTGAATCGCACTGTTGTTGTCACACCACAATGGTAGCCGGTAGTGGAGCGACGATCTAACATGTCACTGTCCCAATCAACATCAGAAAAACCTCGCAAAATCAATGATGATGTGGATGTAAAATGAAGACCGTGAAACATGGTCCCTTTTAAATATCGAAGGATGCGTAGGACAGCAGCATAGTGATCAGAACAGGGTGCAGACATGAACTGACTGACGGTATGAACAACATAGGCAATGTCAGGTCGAGTCACTGTCAGGTAGACAAGTGACCCCACTAACTGTCGATATAAAGTAGGATCACGCAGAGGAGGTCCAACATTCGGAGCCAAATGAAGGTTGTGCTCAAGGGGAGTGGATGTAGTTTTGTTGTCAGCAACTTAATTAAAATTTCTAAATACATCAACTAATACTTTGAACTACAAACATAAATTGAGAATTAACCTCAATATTCCCATTCACATATACATTCTATGAACAGGACGGGTGTTACTAAACTCAATAACAAATACTACCTTCAAATCTGCGGAGGACTTAATTCTCATGCTTAGTCTCTATCTCCAACTCGCGGAAGACTTAATACCCATGCATCCAAACTGGGACCTGATGCACATGCCGACAAATAAAAAGGGTTAGGCTTAACGCATAGTGAGCTCAAGAGTTTTAGCATTAATGAATAAATCTTTAAAAGCAAGGAAACCAGTTTAAAGCGAGATCCTTCGAAATAATATACTTTAACATGGAAACGACACATTTTCCCAAAATATGCATCTTTAAAGACAATGCTCCCAAACACACGTTTCATATAAAATGATGCAATCCGGAACTCACCCAAGATGGGATCATAGTTCGACATTCCAATTCATGGAAATGTAAATAATACCTTATAACCCAAAACATGGGCGGAACATAATACTCGACCATTAAGTAAAGGAAAATGATTCTTAAATAATATGGTACGTCATTGAAAACATCTAACCCAATTTAATACTCACGCGACCATAAAGTAGAATGAAATCCTAACATCAAAACATGGATAATTAAATATCCAAAATACGACGGGCCGACGACGGGGGCTTTCCGTATCCGTTGAGAGTGGAGGAACACAAAAGTATGCCACTCATACAACGTTAATCGTATGACACTTCACGACACACAAGCCCAAGTGTCCCTACGACTCCCTTCAAGCTACACCAAAGAATCAACTAACCTTAGCGATATAACAACGAGAATACCGCTCCAAGGCCCGGCCCAAGGGGGATACAACCAAGGCATTGCCCCACCTGGCGGAGGTCCAAAACGCCCATCCAATGGCTACTCCACGCCATGATAGCACCACCCGGACTCAGTCCTCCTAGTGTACTCTTTGAACGGACAAGGTAATAAAACATGTGTCCTGGAGTCCAACCCCGTACCACCCAAATGACCATCAAATAAAACCGACTCATGTGCCTATGGATCCAATGCAACACAGTCTAAGATTACACGACTATACCTGAATGACAACAGCACTCGAGCCTGTAATTATAAATATGCGATAAAAATGCATTTAGATGTAAGCTATGACGTGGGACTCTACATCGAGCTATTAAATCCAGACAATTGTCCATAAGACTCTTTTAAGCCAACCCCGAGTTAAAATGCTTAAAATCCATTTGTACAAAATTCTCAAAGATGCATGAATCATGAAATAAATCTTACTTGTACAAAGTCACTAAGAATACGTAAATCATGCTATTTAGTTGCTAAAATGTTCAAACCCAATATAAGCATTTTAAGAGGTTAACACAACCCAAGTTTACCAAATGTGAAACTTATCAAATACTCACATTTTGACGAATAACCAAGTAACACATATTTTACTTCGAAAGACCCAAAACTTATCAACAGTTAACCATTTCATGTAAAACACTTTAAAATAAACATTTTGGCATGTACACCGTTTTCACAAATCAACTTGAACTCACCTTGCTAGATTTAGGATAAATATAGATTTTTACCCACTTAGAGCTTTCCTTGAAGAACTTGATTCTTCAAACCAAATCTTCCAAAAACCTAGATCCACAAGGTTCCAACCATAAATATAATAAACAACCACAAATAATCGATCCCCAACCTTATACATGAATACCTCAACTGATACCGAAACCCTAACTTCCATAAATGAAGAAAATAGAAGATTACCTTAACCCAAGCTTGAATCCACCAACCAAAACACTTCTAGTTCACCAAAATGGTTACAAACCTCCAATCTATGAAAGGGAGAACAAAGGGTGGATGAAACCCTAGAAAACTTTGGGGAAGAAGATGAATAAGGAGAGATGAGAAGCTTACCACCACAAAATACTCTAGCATACTCCAATAGACTTCCAATCTCTTGATAGATCTTTGAAAAGCTCTCAAAAACGAAACCGTAGCAACTTGAATCATCAAAATCGGAGTTGTGGAGCAAAAGTTATGAAGGAATGAAGTTTTGGGTGAAATGGGCGGAAATCAGGTTTTAAGCCCGAGCTGAGGCCTCTGCCTGATGCGCACGACCCATGCGCGGTTTGTGCGGGGTCGTGCGCCCCACAAAGTCCGCGAGAGTGAGCCTTAAATCCTGTTTTGGCCATAACTTATTCGTTATAGCTCCGTTTTCGCTCCGGAAAGAACCGTTGGACTCGTGATTGAATCCTTCATCCATCTAGACTATAAAATCTAGGATTCAAGTCCAAAATCAAATATCTTATTTTTCTTTAATATATCGATTTCTGTATTAACTTGGAATGATACCTTTCGAAAATCGGGGTGTTACAAAGAGAGTCCCATGTTTGAACTTTGTCAAGAGCCTGAAGTTCCTCATCCATAGCTTTCTGCCAATCAAGATTAGAGGAGGATTCCTTGTAGGAAGTAGGTTCATGATTGGATAACAGAGTAACATAAACATGATAATTACGGAGATGAGAAGGAACTTGTCTTACCCGATCTGATCGTCTAACATTCGGAGATTGAGACGTTCTAGGAGCCAAATACTCAGCAGGCAACTCAGATGTTGGCTGTGCGGATGGAGTAGATGATTGATGTTGATCAGGAAAACTATGAGATGCAGGCGGTGTAGGGGCAAGAGACTCTGAAGGAGAGGCAGAGTCAGAAGATGTTTGAACAATAGGCGGAGACGATATGATGTCAGATTGGAGTGAGTCCAATGAGACGGAAACATCAGTAAAGAATGGAACGGTGAAGGTAGGAGACTCACGAAACTTGGATATAGAAGAAAAAGGAACATGTTCCCAGAAGGTAACGTGACGAGATATACGAATACGCTTGGAGATAGGATCCCAACAGCGATAACCCTTGTGCTCAATACCATATCCAAGGAAGCAACAAAGTCTGGAGCGAGGTTCAAGTTTGGTATGTTCATGAGATTGTAACTGAACAAAACAAGCACTACCCTAAACTTTTAAAAGTTCATAGGCATGAGTGACCTCATAAAGAGCCTCATAAGGAGACTTATTATTAAGGATGGGTGTAGGATGACGATTGATAGTATAAACTGCAGTGAATGCAACTTTGACCCAAAAACGTTCTAGACATTTAGCAGAAATGAGAAGAGTGCGAACCGTATCAAGAATATGACGGTGTTTGCGTTTGGCACGACCATTTTGAGGAGATGTGCCGGGACAGGAGTACTGAGAGAGAGTCCCCTGAGATTGAAGAAAGGAGAGAAGAGATGACTCTTTGTATTTCATAGCATTGTCAGCTCTAAGAATATTTATAGATTTTGAGAATTGGGTGTGAATCATCCGAGCAAACATAATATAAATTTTAGGTAGTTTCGAACGATGTTTCATGAGATATATCCATGTGAAACGTGTATGATCATCAATAAAAATAACAAAATATCGAGCACCCCCCATTGATGGATGTGGTGCTGGTCCCCATACATGAGAATGAATAAGATCAAAAGAAGAAGTAGAATTAAACTCATTCGTTTCAAAAGGTAAAACATGATGTTTGCCAAGTTTGCATGATAAACAAGAAATATTGTCAGTTGATACACAATTTCCTAACACCCCTAAATTAGCTAATGATTTTATTCCGGCTAGAGACATGTGACCTAGCCGGACATGCCACAAATCAAAGGAAGAAATGTTGGAAACTGAGGCAACAAGACTTGAAGAGGGTAATGGAAGACGAAGGTAGACCACTTCAATCATCCGTCCAACTTTACGGCCGAGTCCAAGGATCTGCTTGGTCTTTGGATCCTGTACACCACAACCAGAAGAATGAAATAAAATGATCAAATTAGATTCGAGAAGCTGCGCAATCGAAACTAAGCTCAGAGATAGTTTCGGAACATTTAGAACATCCGGTAATTGTATATGAGGAGTGGAGACATTTCCACTAAAAGAGACCGGTAGGCCAGTGTTGTCAGCAGTTCGTACTGACGTAAAATGCTGAGGTGGTTTCTTAGAAACAAAACCATCAGTGCAGGGTGTCATATGATTGCAACACCGAGAGTCAAAAAGCCATAAGTTACCTGATGCAGCTGAGTGTGGGGAATTTATACCCATAGGACCAGACATGATCTGCTCCATGAGTTCCTGATTGCGGCACATCAGTTCCATTAGGTCAGGTGAGGAGACAGAAGAAACCGCGTCATCAACGATAGTAGACCCAGCAACAGCGTGAGTCCGGTTCTGAGGGCCAGTGTGCTTTGAGTTCTTAGGGCAGTCAGACTCATAATGGCGCGGATGAGTGATGCCACACCTACGACACTTGCGAATAGGACAATCAAGGAGAAGGTGATCAGTAGAATGACAAAAAGCACAGTCAAATGTGTTCGTCTTTCCCATAGATTTGTTATGGTTGCTGTTGGTCCATTTACCTTTGGACTTGGGATGAGACGTGTAGAGAACGCTATCAGTAGCGGGCATCGGGGAACGCATGTGAAGACGAGTTTCTTCACTTAACAATTCTGATATGGCTTCTTCAAGAGTGGGTAGGAGCTGCCTATGAAGAGGAGAAGCACGAACATTCTCAAATTTATCTGTAAGACCCATCAGAATGGTGATCAAATGTAGCTGGTTGAAGTAGGATGTGAACTGTTGAGCGGTTTCATCAAAAATTTGTGGTGCTCCAAGACTTATATGATCTCTGAGAGACTGCATTTCAGAGATATAAGAGTTTATGGATTGATCAGGAAGCTGACGTTTGTTCTGAAAGGTAGTCCACAGTTGATACTTATGAGATAGGCCTGATGACGTGTACCGCTTGGCGAGAAAATCCCAGAGACTTTTGGCGGTGACATAGCCAAGAAACTGTTGGTTGGTCTCAGGAGTAGTGGAGGCATTAATAAAACCCAGAATACGAGCATTATTGATGTCCCACACATTCATGCGTTTGGCAAAATCAACAGCATTCTCAGTTGCTGCCCGAACTGGAAGTTTGGATGCACCAGTAACATAGGTGTAAAGCCCATGAGATTTTAGCAGAATTGCCATATGGTGGTGCCACAGGATGTAGTTGCTACCATTGAAAACAACCAAGATGGGATTTGAGTGACTGAGATTGGCAGCCATGGATGTGACGAGAAACAGTTCAGAATTGCACGACCTGTATCAACCGGTCTGATGTTGTGACCGGTATGGACCGGTAAACTTGCGACCGGTATGGACTGGTATGTGTGTGACCGGTATGGAGTGGACCGGACCTGGGTGTCGACCGGTATTAGCGACCGGTATGCGGCGACCGGACAAGTGTAACGACCGGTATAGTGTAACGACCGGTATGCGTCGATCGGACAAGTGTAACGACCGGTATGGTGTTTGCGATCGGAGTTCTTCCGGTCTGCGGCTAGGGTTTCGAAGGCGATGAGAGACAGATAGGGCGGCGACGATCGACTGTGGCATGGATGAATAGTAAAATCGATTTAGAAAGAGACGATGAATATGCTGAAGGCTTGAGACTTCGATATATTGATTGAGAGAAAACGTACAATATGATATGAAAATAATGAGAGAGATAACATAAACTAGAAGATACAAGGTATTTATACAAATACTATATGGGTCTGGGCCTTATACACGCATTGGGCTTGGGCCTTATACACATATACATTAACAAACACGTAATATGAAATGTATTCGTAATATGTGTTCATATATACGAAGTCGGTTTAAAAATTCATAAAAAAAACTTTAGTTTGTAAAACCTTTCGTAAAAAAATTTGAAAAGGTAAACAACTTTATATTTTTTGCCCCTGTTCGTAAATATAGTTTGTATATACGAACCAAAATAAAATGATTTTTGTTTTTATGAACTCACTTTCACCAATGTACGTACTCATTTAGAATTTACTATTTTACATTTTTTGAACCACTTCGTGATCTCCCCATATATACTAATACGATTATGGAAAAATTAAGCAATTTACAATTTTGGTCCTTCATCTTTAGAAGATAATTCAACTATTTTACATTTTTGGCTCCACTTCGTGATCTCCCCAGTATATGAACACATTTTAGCCCCACATTTTATGGGAAAAGTTAAGCAAGTTACAATTTTGATCCTTCATCTTTGGAAGATAATTCAAGTATATTACTTTTTTTGCCCCACTTCGTAAAAATAGTTACAGTTTTGGCTCACCTTTTACGAAGTGATTCTTTTAAATCACTTTTTAAAATATGATCGTATATACGAACATACATTACGAAGATGCATCAAGTTTATAAGTTCAAAGGATGTGTTTGTATATATGAACTCCTTTCACGAAGGTAGTGGTTATTTTAATAAATTGAGGAGAGAATGACTAGGAGGTAAACCCGATTTTCTGAAATGACTACTTTAATTAATATCCCTTTCTTTTTTGCATCATAATAACTGCAACCATAATCACAACATTTGATTTGACCAGACTAGTCAACGAAACAGAACAGAGAACTTTGATAATGACTTTGAGGGAGGGGTATATCATGTGGGACGGGTGTTTATTTACATCTTAATGGTGTTTTGATTCTGTTAGGGCTTTGGCTTGTTTGGTAAATTTTGTTGAGCTCTGGATCGGTAAAGTCCCCTCTATTTCATACCTTTTCCAAGCAATAGCTATACCATTCAGAGATGTCTCTTTTCCAAAATTACCCTCGTCTTTATTAGATTTCTTCCAACCGGTTGGCTATTGAACAAAGCTTCCCCGATTACCCTAATATTCTCTACATTGTTTGATTTTTCGATAGCAGCGAAGTATTGAAGAAGGGTGACAACCGTCTATTGAACGGAGGTCTTCCTTACGAGGTTAGTATCTAGCCTCACATGCTTTTTTTGTTGTGGACTTCATATTTGTTTTTTTGTATTCAACTAATGTTGTTAATATTTTTTGTAATATTACTTTGTATTCTGATGAACACCAAGTGTTTGATGAAAGTTTTCAATGAGAAATTTTGGGGTTGACTTCTTAAATTCTAAAAACGATTAACAAATGGCACCTATTGCTTCAAAATATATAACCTTTTCAACTAAGCCCCTCTCTTGGATTTTGTAATCATGTGTGTGCATATTTTGAGTTCCACCACAACTTGCATTTTTTCCCTAAAAATAATAGTGAACTTAATAGCTCCGTTGACACTTGTTCGTACTTGTTCATGTATACTGATTTTAGTATATTTTGAGTACAACTTCCAAGTTTTTGTGGAATTATGCTTTGTTGAGTAATGTTACTTTGTTTGTGATTGCAGCAGCAACACTATTATTATACCGAATAATATCATGGTTGGGTCAATGGACAAAGGAGGGATGCAGTTTACTTGGTGAAGTTGTTCTCAATCAAAGTTCGCAGGAGATTCAAATGGGGAGTGTTGTTTTTGCTATGGTTTGCAATCAATTGAAAGATCTGTTGGTCAAAAAGGGTTGTACAGGTTGTTGGTTCTAGAACTAAAAGGATGGGTAGTGAAGAGAGGTTAATGTGGGATCAAATCTGGAGTTTGTTTAAAACAATGATACATTGATCATCAAAAATCAGTCGTGGAGTCGTCTAATCATGAATTTCTGATTTCTATGATCGTTCAATATGTTTTTTTTAGAATCACAAGTGCATTCTTAGCTTCTGCATCATAGCTTGCACATAATTGAGGTTGGAGCATATTAGGGGGAGTTTGGTTCGCTGGATTCCGCCGGAATCTGGTGGAATTGGAATGGTCAATTCCATTGACCGAATTCCGTCGTGCTGTTTGGTTGCCAAGGGAATGGAATTGAATTCCATGAAATCCTTAGATTAAGGAATTGGTCATTCCATTTGAAAATGGATGGAATTGAATTCCATTCCATCATGGTTTTTCAAAAAGACAAAAATACCCTCCAAACCTTTTCTAACAAGAATTCCATTCTCTCTCTCTCCTCTCTCTCTCCCCTCTCTCTCTCCTCTCTCTCCTCTCTCTCTCTCTCCTCTCCTCTCTCTCCCCTCTCTCTCTCCTCTCTCTCCTCACTCTCCTCTTTCTCTCTCCTCTCTCTCCCTCCTCTCCTCTCTCTCTCTCTCGACATTTAAAAAAAAAAAGAAAGGGTATTTTTGTCATTTTTCAGAATTCCATTCCAATTCCTTTGTAAACCAAACAGACATATTCCAATTCATTTGACTGATTACATTCCATTTATGCCAACCAAACAGTTGGTCAAACCTGAAAACATTTCATTCCAATTCCTTCCAGATTCCAATTCCATTGACAGATTCCATTCCATCAGAAATCATTCTGCGAACCAAACGCCCCCTTAATGTTTTTGATCAATGATGATATGTTGTTTTAAACACGTAATATTTTATTTACAATTTATATTTTGAATGTGATATATGGTAATTTATATAATTTTTGTTATATATATGTGTGTAAAATAATTTTAATTCAGAACTCTTATTAAATAGTTATTTTTTATTTGATACTTTTTTTTGAACGACAAGTTAACGAAGAACCAGACCCAGAGTCTGGATATCTCAGGAAAGTGTCGCTCGTGGGAATCGAACCCGGGTAGTGTGGCTTTCACCCCACACCCCCACGATGTTACCTATCCAACTGAGCTAGCCCCTTTTATTTGATACTAAATCATACAAAAGGTTAAAATAGGAATTTTCTGCTGTAGAGATTGTCCATTTAGAACATTTATCAATTAGTCATTTTTTATTTTACACTAAATCATACAGAGCCTTAATAACTCTCACTACTTAGTTATGTTATATCAAATCATTGTGAATCCAACAAAGAGCCTCTTAATAAGCTTAGGCTATGTTTGGCAAACTAGCTGATAAGCTAGCTGGTGGCTGATAAACTAGCTGATGAAAAAAGTCATGTTTGGCAAAAATTAGCTGATAAGCTAGTTGACAAATGTAAAATGACCAAAAAGGACATGTCTTCTTCAAGACCCCAAATGATCGTTCAATACAACCCCGAAGAGAAGAATGTACACGGTTGAAAGCCTCTTCAGCATTAGTTGGAAGCACATGCTCAAATTGTGATTGGTGATATCTAATACGAGAATATGGTGCAAGATATCCTTTTCGGTCAGGATATCCTTTGTCTACTATGTAATATTTTCCTACGAGAAAGATAAAACAAATTTGATGAGGTTATTAGCACATAAATTATGAAAGAATGTCAAATTAGTTGTACCTTCTGGTGGCTTAGGAAAATTCATAGATGGTGTGTCAATTGCATTAATGAATACTCGGGTATCATGTGTCGATCCTTCCCACCCAACGGATACGAACGTAAAGCACATATCAAAGTCACATACGGCCATTACATTGAAGGTGGGAACTCCTTTTCTGCCCCTATATCTCTCCCCTGTTGCCACGGCATTCCCAAACAAATGATCCCACCTTTCTTCAACTAGTGGAGAAAGTCCCTTAAACCGAAACTTTTTGGCTTCAGGTTTCTCCTAAATAATAAATTAACACATATTATACTTCATATATCAATTGAAAGAGTAATAATATAACTAAAAATATTTAAGTAATACATTTAGTTTTTTTTCCCACCATTCATCCGAACAATCAAGCTTCCCGGTTGTGGAATTCCAACCTAAACCAGTTTCTCCTCTTTTTAAATATTTCCAAAGACGCCAATCTTTTTTCATTGCATCGTATTTGTTTTTTAAGCTTTTGAGCTGCCATTTTTTACCAATTTTTTTCCATAAATTGATCTTGTATATCACGCAATCTAAAAGCTTGACCACGTCCGTTCTTGGTGATTAAATTGATACACACATCACAAAAGATCGTAACATATTCGTCGGTCCAACTAATAGCTAATCCATCAACATCATTCTTAGTAGACATTTTACCCCTATATTGACACCACATATAAAACACCAAGAAATATGAACATCATGAACAAAGAAACATAAGAACCGTTTAAAAAAACACCTCAAGAAAACATGGAATGAAACACAACAACTAAGGGGCTGTTAATTGACTCAAAACACAACAATTAAGGGGCTGTTAATTGGCTCCAAATAATCATGTAAACATATCACAGTTCTCTAATGATAATTAACCTGGAGCTGTTGTTGTTGTCTCAAAATATTTATTATTAAAATTCTACTTTCATGAAGCAAAGGGGAAGGTATTTTTGTCATAATAAAGCTAGCAGACTTTCATAAATACTTAAAAATAGACAAAGAAACAATAAAGTATTGTAACCTACTTTACAGAGTTATATGTGCTCTGTTGTATCTAGTGGTTTATTGAAGCATGGGGAGTAGTAACTAAAGTCCACATTAGCAAAGTGTGCTTTGTTAATGCCATTCTTATTATAGTTTTTTATCACCTCCTATTTAGTGGTTATTTTGGCCAATACTACATATGAAGCTTCGTAGTATTCATGATCAAATTTTAGGTATTAACAGGTTATTAAGTTTAAAATATAACAAATACATAAACAAAATCAATAACTCATTCTAACATGTGTTTGTAAAGAGGTACATTCTTATAAGTTTTCTCTTTGTGGCATTTTATCAAACAAGCAACATAAAGATTTGAGAATAAGTCAAGTAAACATAGAATAAAACAAAGTTTGGATGATTGGTTGTTTGGATGGAAAACAACTCAATAAAGATATGAGAAACAACTCAAGAACACATGAAATCAAACAAATATTACCTTATAATTGCAGATTTGAGAGAGTATTGAAGAATGATCGATCAATAATCTTGATTTTTCTGGTTCGCTTGAGGAAGAAGAACGTCAGAATACCAACATGTTATTTGAGAGTTTTGGGGTTTTGTTTTTGAGAAAACGTGGTTCAATATAGAAAACGTGGTTCAATATAGAGGATTTGGGGTTTTGTTTAATAGAGGATTTGGTCTTTTTTTAAAGGAATTGGGTAATATTGTCATTTATATAAAATACTAAGGGCATATTTGGAAGAAAAAAAAAAGAAAAAGTCTCATAAGTCACCAAAACGCTACTTTTTTTAGCTTATCAATAAGCTAGCTTATGTCCATCCAAACATGTACACAAAAAATAAGCTAGCTTATTTTTGCCAAACAATGCCTTAATGGGTGGTTAGCCTAATTGGTTAGGTTATATTAAGGTGTTTGATTTTAAATTAGAGTAAAGTTCATTTTTGGTCCCTAACGTTTGTCATTTTCAACGGATATCGTCCCTAAACTATCGAAACTCGAATTTGGTCCCCCACGTTTGTCATTTCACTTTGTCATTTTTGGTCCCTGACATTTGTCATTTTCAACGGATATCGTCCCTAAACTATCGAAACTCGGATTTGGTCCCTCACGTTTGTTTAGGAACGGTATCCATTGAAAATGACAAACATTAGGGACCAAATCCGAGTTTCGATAGTTTAGGGACGATATCCATTGAAAATGACAAACGTCAGGGACCAAAAGAGAACTTTACTCTAAGGGTGTTAAAAAAACCGTTGAACTGCATAAACGGGTCGAACCAAGTGAAACCGAACCGTTTTTGGCGGTTTGAGCGGTCTGGCAGTCCGGTCTAGTCTGAAAAATTGTCAAACCGGGCGGTCCGGTCCGGTCTGCGATCTGGAGGTTTTTTTTGGGCGGTTTGGACCAAACCGATCGCCAAATACATATTTTTTTATTTTTTTATATATGCATTTATATCCATTATCTTAGCCAAATGTTATCTTAAATATATTTAGTTAGTCCCAATGTTATCTTAAATCTATCCCAAACATAAAATATATTTTGATTTTTGACATTTAAAACTAGAAAGCCCTAAATGACTACTATTCACTTGTGTTCACTTTTTTTGTGGACTTCGATTTTTAGTGTTTTATTGAGATATTTTGTTTATTTTTTTTGTGGACTTTGTTTACTTCAAATGGACTCAAGCCAAGGAAGCTTTACAATTCAAAATTATATATGTTTTTGTTAAGTTTAAACTTTAAAGCCCATAAAAGGCTCAAACCGCCTAAACCGGTCGGACCAAACCACTTAAACCGCGGTCCGATTTGACCGGTCTGGACACTTTATGTGAAACCGATCGGTTTGAAAACTTCATAAACCGCCACTTGCGGTTTGGTTTGTGGTCTGAGGGGTTAAACCGTCCAAACCGGACCGCGAACACCCCTATTTACTCTTTTAAATTAATACCAAGTTAGTCCATCCTATCTTAATGCATTAAGTTAGAATGTTTTGCAAAATTACCCTTTGTTCTACAATTTTTAATCACACGACTCATTAAAAAATAAATATTTACATGTATAAATTAAAAAAATTGTAATCCAACAACAATACTTTATTGTTTTAAATATATTTTAAATTAGTAAGTATTGTGTTGTCAACGTGTTAAATTCTTATTATTTATGTTATGTCAAATGACTCGTTATTATAAATTTTTTGTCATTTTAAGTATTTATCAAATAGTTTATTTTTATTCAACACTTATGTAGATATAAGGTTAAAATAGTAATTTTTGCTATTCAGATTATTCATTTAGAACAAAAGTCAAACAATAATTTATCTTAATTTATCCAGACAAATTAATGCTTAAAAACAGTTTAATAGATTCAGAATTTAATGAATAAAAAATCAAACAACCCCTAAAATTAGTTTTAAAGTGAAATTATAATTTTTTTTAAAATTAAAAAATTATAATACTACATAACTTGACGTCATCAAAACACGCATGCGTACGTGCGTGCGCACACACACACATATATACACACACACGAAGGATCATGTGAGAATATAAGTTAAAGTGAGAAGTGTAAGAAAGGATTTGGACCCTTAATCACTTTTAGTTAGTGTTGATCTAATTGTTCAGATTAAGTCCTTAAACCCTAGACAAAATGTAATAGTTTTTTTTACTTATAGGTAGTTTACCAACACTTATCAGGGTAACGCTTACTGGTACATTAAAGAAATTATTCTCACTTACTTTTATCGTCATGTAACATTCTCGTTCATCAAAATAAATTATTGATAAGTCTCTTAAATCCGGTATGTGTTTACCGAGTAAAAATATTTTTCCTTAATTACCGGGTAAGATTCTTGACCCTTATTATGCTTTTTACAGGGTAAGATCATGCTCAATTGGTAAGGTTGCGCTTACCCGATATGTATTTAGTAAATGGACCCTTAGTCAATGCTTTATATAAAATATTTAATAGATAATATTTTTTGATAAACACTTGTCTCAATCAGAACATTTATTGTAATTAGACCTCTTAATCAATCAAATACTTAGGAGTCATTTACTAAATGCTTACCCGGTAAGCGATTATCAGGTAAGCATTTACCAGGTCATCTACCTTAGTGGATGAATATAACAAGGATCGATAACCTTACAAAGTATTAACCATTAAACATCGTAACTTCAACTTTTATTGTTTAATCATTGAACATTGTAAATTGGTTTCAACATTTGTAATGTTACAAAACCAATGCATAATATTTACCAATGAAAAAACTTGATACCATGTTCTCCAATAATCAATATTCATTTTCATAAATGACAAACCTTCTCCGTTACCATTATAAAGTTCAATGGTTATCTAGCCATGGATTTTTCGGGCATCTCCAACGTCTTCTCTAAAATGAAGAAAATAGGGATTTTAGACATTTTTTTGCTCCAAATCTTTCTCCAAAATGGAGAAAATAGGAGAGAGAGTGTAAATTTCTCCAAATTTAGAGATGTCTCCAAAAATGATTACCATGAGAGAGAAATGATTTTTTATTTTATCCCACCCATGAGAAACCTTGAAATAAAATATTTAGGAGAGAGAAATAATATTTTATTAAATATATGGAATATTTTAGTAATATAATTAATGATTTAATCTCCAAAATGTGGAAGTTGTTGGAGATTGATGTAATTTTTTTTGGAGATTTTGACTTTTGAATCTCCATTTTAGAAAAAATTTGGAGAATCTGTTGGAGATGCTCTTAATACAAGAACTTTCTCGGAGAAACATACATTTTAAAACCAAGATTAAACGCATTAAATAACAATCTATTTCGAATAAAAAACACATTTGGAAGTTTATTTTAGTGGCAAAATCTAATATGTATTCAATCTAAAATGCAAGGGAATTTGGGAAAAATAGAAGCTTATAAATATACACAATTTAAAAATATAGGCCGATTATGTAACCGGTTAGATCGGGCCTTACCAGTCATGGATTTTTAACCTAGGACCGGTTACACTTTAAAAATCCTTAAACGACCAAATTAAGTCCCAACTTTAGGCCTTGTCTCCATATACTTTTTATTATCAACATTATATAATTAAATCTATTAAAATAAAATAGAAATTTGTATAAATTACAATAAAAGTAGTACAAATAGCACATTTATCAAGTTTAGAATTTGAATTCTTATTAAGAACCATCTTCTTACAACTCATTCGTGAAGAGCACTCTACTATAATAGTTTTGTTAAGAATATTTTAAAAAACTATCACCATGGATGCTCTAACAACTATCTAAAGACTGCTATTACTTCTATTTTGGAAAAATTAGTTGCCAATGGCGTGTAGCTTAGTTGGTTAAGGGGCGAGGAGATGTTTGCTCCAATAGGCCGTTGGTCTCGGGTTCGATCCCAGGCCTCCTCACAATCGCCTTGTCGCTGAGTGAGCCAGGTATGCCCCTCACATTGGGAATTGGCAGCCTGTGTGGGCCAATTTACGTGTCCGGGAAATACACGTTTTGCTCCAATTTTGGAAAATTAATTAAAATGATCATTTTCTTTCTAAAATTGTCAAAATAGCTCGTATTCTCGTAAAACCCCTCGTGAATACGAACTCCTTAAAAACGCTACTATTTTACAACTTTGGCCCATGTTCGTGAAAACCCAGGTTTGCATTTGGGTGAAAAGTGTACAAAATTTTATTTAAGCCAAATTTGGCTAGGTTCGTAATTTTATTGTTACAAAAATTTATTTAAGCCAAATTTGGCTAGGTTTGCAATTTTGGATGAGTTGTCAATTTTGGATGGGTTAATACACAAAAGCCAAATGTTACACTTTTCACTCAGATTACCATGGGTTTTGGGCCAAAATTGTAAAATAAGATGAATTCATACACAAAAACTAAATATTACATTTTTCACCAAGGTTCTCATTTCACGAATATGGGCCAAAATTGTAAAATAGGATAGTTAAAACACAAAAACCAAATATTATACTTTTCACCCAGGTTTGCAAAGGCTAGAATTGTAAAATGGGGTGTTCTTAAGGAGTATACAGGCTATTTTTATAGTTTTAGATTCAATTTAATTGATAAAAAAGGAACATGGGAATTAATTGATGAATCATGCAAATGATGGTGGAATCGAATATAATGCAGGTGAGTCATACGGAGAAAGTGGGGTGGTAATTAATTAATTAATTAAGGTCACTCGATCATTCTTTTCAAAATCTGGATCTACCACGCCAACCACCTTAATTAATTCCAATTCAAAAATAATATTCTCATTTCTTTATTAATTCACCATCTTTTAATTTCTATATATATTTTTTTATCTTTTTAAACGTAATAATTAAACCTTGTTTTTGTTTCGACCATATTATATTATATATAAACATTTTTTTACTTAAAATAATTCAATTTTGCCAAATTAATAAGATGATTTTAATTACGTTTCTAAATAAAACAACCATAATTACCCCCCACTAAATTAATTATAATACTAATAAATAATAATAGCACGATCTGGTTAATTAATTTAAAACAAGCACCAAATTAAATTGGTGCCATAATATATATAGTCTGTGTACATGTAAACTGATCTAATTAATTAATTTGTAACATAATACGTTTACATGGGACTCAGTCATGTATTGAATCATATTGTAACAAACATGATCATATATATATATATATATAATTACTAATTATGATTAGCTAGCCTTCATGCATGTGTTTTTGGTGGTGAAGAACCATTCTGGGTAGGGAATAGTTTCTGAAAGAAATGATCGGCTAAAACTGCGTTTGCAGCATCAGATGGATGAAAAGCATCCCAAAACACGTACTCTTTTCGATTGCTGCACACCCGTGCATACGATAAACACAATCCTCCTACCGCCGTGTCCACCCTGCAGCATGACGTATCCGACACCTTAAAACCTGCACATCCATACATACAAACAAACTCACTTATCAACTCAGTTAAATAGTTCATACATGAAGGTTAAATCACAATGGTTCATATATACACAGGTAGTTCATATGTGAATCACATGTATGGGTTCACGTATGAACTCATTTACCACCTATTTGTAAAAGTTACGAGACTACCCCTCTGTCTTCCACATACCATGCGACCGAATTATTTGGTGGTACATGATCAAAATCGCAAATGTTGACAAGATAAAAGGGATATGATCACTTCACACACTTATGGCTATAGCAATAGGGATTTTTAGCTTACCATATTTAGAAGGGTCATTGATCAAATCAAGAACGTCTTGGTAAGTATCTGCAAAAGTAAGCTGCACGTTTTTGAGCTTGTAGTTGAGAACGTTTAGCAACTTCTCCACTTTCGAGTTGAACTCGATCACCCATTCGTTCACTTGATGTAAACATTGATTCGTCGTTGATTTCGCTCGCTGTGAAGGAATGCATCCAAGAGGTCCAAGTCCATGAAAAATCATCTTTCGTGCCCCGAGCACGTAAAGCCTCTTAATTTCACCACCAAATAATATTACTTGCAAGAACCACACATATATATATAATTACAAGAACCACACATATATATATATATATATTATATATAATTACAAGAGTTTGCATGAATTTGACTTACCGTGAACTGTTCTGCTAACTTCAAGTTTAACAGCTGTAGAAACTCGTCGTGGGTGTACTGTTGACCATCGGGTAGGAATGGTTGCAAGAAATTGTTGACGTAATCGTTGCTTCCTGCATGTTAATTGGAAATTAACACAAAACAACAACAACTTAATTAATTGCATGTGCTTATACAAGCTCCATATATCTTTTTAATAATTAATTAATTTGATGCACTAACCCATTCCAATGAAGTAGATGGCATCATTTAAAAGCTTGTTTCCAGCTCGTTCTCCTACTTTCCATTTGATCACCTTTGTTGTGTTCTCAAAGTAATCTATTTGATCGTCGAAAGACAATCTTTGAATCTAATATAATGTAATGCATGATGATGATATATAACGACCATTAATTAATTAATCCCAGAAAATTAAATTAAGGAATGAATGAATGAATTGAAAGCAAAGCATTAATTATTAATTGAAATCTTACGAAATAGAGTCCAGTGTCATTTAGAATACCAGCACCACCAGATGCATAGTTAACCCCTTTCAAGATCGCATCATCGTTCGGATTTAACGATAGATAAGGCGGCGGTGATGGAATTCCAAGCTTTTCAGCTGCATTTGAATTGAAGCAAAAACCCACGTCAAAAACTTCACTTTGTAAATTAATTAAACCAGAAACAGCTACATACGTACATATGATATCACCGATGGTTCTGCCATTACTGAAACGACCGGTGGGTTTTCCGCTATTGTAATCAATACCATAGAATGGAAAATCTGATCTAGCAAGAGAGTATCTCAGGTAATTATTGTTGCCGACTTCTGTTAAGGAATCGCCGAAGATGAAGGTGATTAGAGGAGCCGTGGCTGAAGTCTGATGATCCCCGACTACTGCTATTATGATGAGAAATAACGCTAGAACCAGTGCAGGTGTAGCCATTGTTGTAGGTTTAATTAATTGGTTCCGAGAAAGAAGATTAAGATTTTATATATAGAAAAAATTGGGTGGGATTTTATTTCAAGTAAAGTTGGTGGTGTTGGCCAACTGATGTTCTGCTGAGTGAGTGCAGTTAGTTAGGTTTTGCTTTTGGTGAACTTGGATTAGGGTTTTTTTTCCTTAATTGGGTTGGAAAATAATCCAAAAATTATATGCATAATTTGATAAAAATCTTTGATTAATTATTAATTCATTCTTCAAAATGTATTTTAATAACAAAATAAAAGATAATAAAAAAATCATGAACCAAAATTTAAATGGCATGGATTGGTTCATATTCCATTTTTCATTCAAAATAGAGAAAAGAAATATTTATGTGGTTCTAGTTATTATGTCTTAAAAATACTTCTTAAATGTGTGTTTTTCTTTTTACTATTTAACGTATTAAATATTTGACTGACTTGGAAATTTTATGCGGCTGTGGTTTGTGATGATCCAAAAAAATAAATGTATTGGTGAATGGTGAAAACGAATTCCCCTTTTTATGTATCCAAAAAATAAATAATCAAAATTAAATGTGGTAATATAGGCAAATGATCGTGTGAGAAGTTGAGTTAACGGTGAGAACGTAAGAAGTGGATCTGAACCATTGATCTCTTTTAATCTCAAGTCCTCCCATGAATTACGGCTTATAAAAAAATTGATCTAGTGTATCTCGGATACATCTCATCCTAATGTGTGTCCATTTCTCTTCCAACGGTTGATAATCGCTTCTCACGAAAACCCAACCCAATCAATATATATTAATAACAATCAAATTAAAAAGCGAAAGATATCTATAAACCTTAGACACGTCAATACTTATGTCCTAATGTCGTACGGACAAGAAATTTGTGTAGTGTCATAAGTTCCCGCACCAAAAACAGCAATTACCCTCCACAAATCTTACATCTTGAGCCTAAGCTAAGAATCCACATTATGCTATGCACCTAGTGCGCCTTAAAAAATACAACTATATAAAAAACAAAGACACATTAAAGGCAAAGAAATTGGTTTCAAGAATAACATACTAAAAACATTCCATCATTTAAAGCATGCAATCAAATCAAACCAAATACAGTAGTAGCACTTCACCCGTCATAAGCTTTTTGTACAACTAATATGGTTTCCAGTTCTCCAAAACTTGAGTAACTAAGTCTGCATGGCATGGTAGCTCTCCAGTTCCTTGTCAAGTTCATCAGCAGACTTGTCCACCGCTGGCTTTCGCCCTCGACCGCGCCCACGCCCACCATTTTGTCCTCGGCCACGACCACGCCCACGACCAATGCCGCCTCCACGCATGTTGGCCATACCACCGCGGCCATTCCGTATACCTCCACGGTTTCGCTGACTAAAAACACAAGACCAGTATACAAATAAGCTCGCAAGACTTTAGTCTACTTGTAGTGGAAACTGGAGAACTAAGATAACCATAGGCAGATAAAAGAAGAGAGACAAAAAACCATTACAAGCTGTTTTACCTGAATGCACGATTAGTTGCAGCAGCAGCAGCAGATCCTCTTCCCCGACCAACTCCAGACCTGCATCAGATGATGAAGTACACATTAGAGACCGAAGTTCCCAACACCAACATCAAGGAGCCTGAAACCTCTATTTTCATGAAAGTTAAAGAATGTATTTTAAATCACAAACCAAATTTATAATACATAGAAACTTCAAAATAGAGAATTCTATAAACCAATTTTGGTTCTTCCAGAGCATAAATGGTGGGAAACATAAAACCTGTTGCCAACTGATGCTTCAATAACATACCCAAGCTATAATGAAACAATTATATAAATGTTTATTTGCCAAACTAGACCGCCCATGGAAGTTAATGCTTTTGGAATACCAGATGTAGGCAATTCATCTTTCTAAATATCCACCCTCCAACTGAAATCATTCCGACTACTTGTTCAAATACACCAATTCTTTGAAGTAAGCAGGTCAGGTCAGGTTACTAAGCAAGAATAACAATCGATGAGAATGGACACTGTTGCAGTGATGAACAAAAGAGAGTCAACAACAAATATGATGATATATTGGCAGCAAGACCACAGATTACTAATAAGAGTATAGTCTATCTCATTAAAAGTTGTCAATGAAGACAGTGTAGAGTAATTTCTATGCTCCTTGCACAAGAGGACAGTCTAATTGGTCTTCTCATAGGCATAATATATTGGCAGAAAAACCTACACATTTGCCTGTTTAATTGAATCTATATATTTAAAACTGTTATTCACATAGCACATCTATCCTGGTCCACACATGGTACACTTTCATTCTAGAACACCAACTTTGATTATCTGAATTGATACATTTTAAAACCATTATCCACTTTTGTATGCCCAAACAACATTTTTTATATATTCCTTAAAATAGTCAATTGAAGGAGCTGATGAAATTTCTGACTAGTGACTACAAATGATTTCATCCTAAATAGCTGCATAAAGCATTCCCTGTAGTAATCAAATGCAATGTAAAGCAACTTTAGCTAACTGAAACATGATATAAAATGTTTGAATAACAATCAAGATCCTGATGACTTATAGTTCAGTCTTCCCCATCCATCCAATTAAAATGCTAGAATTTCCATATTTGCATGTCCAGATCAATTGCAGTTCTTTTTTTATCCAACTTTAAGCCTAAATTATCTAGGTGTCCCTAAGTCACAAAAGTCTTGTGATATTGGTTTAGCTCACAAGGTTCCCTTTAGTTTGAAAACCAGAACTTACTTTCAAGAGCAGAGTTATTTTTGTTTGTCATGATGGATTAGTGTTAAAATTTGATCAACAGCAAAAACTACTATTAGTATGTGTGAAAAGCCCATTGTTGCAATCTTCATGAAAGAAACATAGTAGAACTCATTTAAAATAAAAGAATGTGATGTCACAAAAGAAGAAGAAAAACAAGTATGAGAAAACGAACATACGTCATCACAACGGTCCTCTGCCCATTTAGACCTCCAACAACATTCACACGAGCAGAAAGAGGAATCTCAGGGTGGGAGCCTTCAATTTCAATCTTCATAGGCCTCCCGTCCAATTGTACATTGTTATACCGCTTAAGTGCTTGAAATGCATCACTTCTTCGAGCAAATAAAACTTCAGCTGAACCCTGTAACAAAATAAAAGGTGGTGAGAACTAGGGTACAAAGGGATTACAAAATTTACTCTTCACATGTGCCAATTCCAAAAACGCAACAGCAGACATTCAACTATCATTCAAAAGATAATGTTAATTACTCACTGTTCGCCAGCTATCTTTTAGGGTAGGGAGACTGAAAAATCTATTGAGAGATAATGCATATTGATTGATTTGCATTGCAGATTCAGTTGAACATCTTTGCATTAGTACAAACAGGCAAATTTTGCCACAATACAAGAACCATGCAAAAAGACGAGGGATTAATAACGAAACAAACCAAAGAGAACTGACAAGGAAAAGTGAGCCACTTTCAATGGTTTACGTTAGAACTAACAACGGAAGACAGACTGATTTATTGGATGATTGTACATTTCAATATGCATTATCTTATGTATTACAATAAAATTAGAACTTGTTTTCTTTCCAATTACAATTCTAATAATAAACATGTATTCTCCTTGACTGCAACAGCTTCAAACAACCACACACCGCCCACCCACCCACCCAATAAACAAATAAAAATAAAAGTTCATTTCAAACCAGCAGACTCACTAATCAACAAATCTCATCCTTAAGAGTCCACATATACTCCAGCAACAACACCCTCAAAATGAAGAAACAAAGACGACAGAATGAAAGTCAGGTATGTGTTGGCATTTCACAAAAAAAAAATAGCTGTTAAAATCCAACTATTCTGTATTTTGTCATATACTAACCAACAAAGCTAGCTTGAGTTTAAACCTTTGATGTTAAGAAAAAGATATGGTACATATGAGCACAAATTGCAATAAGTACACATCTACTTCATATTGAGCATAATAGACATCTATTTATAGTGAAACCAGGTAATGTTAAACACTTACACTTGGACGGCCATTTTTGTCATAATGAATTGCATATCTTCTCAGCTCCCCAATCTCAGAAAAAAGTTCCTGAGTTGCAAATGAAATCTATTGTCAAGAAACCATGTGGAAAACTGGCTAGAATGAGGGACAATATGTCCATCTAAAAACACATTGCTTAGTTTGTACCCTGATATCTTCATTAGTCACTCCAATGTCCAAGTTGGAAACATGTAATTTTGCACCATTATCAAATCCTGGCAAACCAGCTGCTTTTAAACTCTCTTCAAACAGATCACGCTGCCAAGCTGAATTCTTTGGTCTGCGGAAAGACTGGAGCAAGCATACCAAAAAAAAAGTCCAGGTTGGGACAAACGATGTCAGTGTATACCATAAGATAAGATAATTCACCGTTCTTCATGAGTTAATCATTTATCATGGTATCACGAATGAATCCAGAAACAGTCAAATACTGAAATGACGAAATATTCTAACATTCAGGTATATCAAGCTACATATATGGACTGTAGATGGAAGTTGGTGGCTAAACCCACTGCATAAAAATTGTAGAGAAGATGGCTCCAGTTCTGAAGTTCAGCTAAGGATCCTCTTTGCAAAAACGCCATAAACTAGGAGAGTAACTGAAAATCTTGCCAGTGAGATATCCAACATATAGCAATAGAATCCATCATAAACTCCCCCTTTAGAAAACCAGAAGAATAACGCAGCCACAAGTAGATAGATATGATCAGATATTGATATAGCTATTGGTCCCTGTGTTGTTAGTAGTTGTTAAACTGTTGTGGATTCTTGGTAGTTTGACATGATGAAGCTCCTTTACATGATATGCTAGGGAGTAGCAGAACACAGTGATCCATCATAGGACTCTGTTTCATCGAGCAACTACATCAAGAAACCCTGTATACAACTCATAATAGGGGACCATGAACATCACGGAACAGATGAACTAGAAGGTGACAATTCTCTAGTAGCAGATCCGATATGAACTTCTCCATGAACATAATAGTGTCAAACACCCCTCATATTTGAATTTCTAATGCAATTTTATGAGGTCCTCAAGTTTGTATTCCTACTGAATTCTCTATCAAATGCATAAGATATCCATAGATTTGAGCTTGCCTTGGCAATAGTATAAGCTGATGGCCGAGCATTCAACGCGAGGGGACCTCTGCGAGGTGGCCCTATGGGTCTTCCACCACCAAATGACCTTCCTTGACCTCGGCCACCACGAGCCCTACCTCGCCCTCTGCCTCTATCAGTATTACGCCTGCTCTTAATCATATCATCAAGTGACATATCCAAAGCTGCCATTGAAAGAATACTGTGCAACCTTACTTTCGGAAATTAATGTCCTGTAAAACACCATAAATACAAATGAAATTAAAATATGCATCTACTCACAATGACATCATGGAGCATGGTTATGTAACATGAGAATATGCACCAATAGTTGACCATATAATGGAAGATATATTACAAGACAACGATCTTAGAATGCTTTTTATGCACAGTACAAAAAAATACCATCTAAGAACACATCATATACACAGTAAAAAATGTGACATCCCATCAGGCCCCATATCAGCCGTGATTTATAATTGTGAATCACACCTTGGACTGCTAATAAAAATATATAACGGCTTTAGTTGACTTGAAGATCCTTGTGTTAGTTTGCTACTTTGGAGGCATTAGAAATATGATAAAACTTTTTTCACCTGGATTGGTTGAAGAGCTAGCTAGCGTGTAACAGTTGTCATGATTGGAAATTAATAAGCTCACGTCTCAAAGTTAAAAGACAACAAAATCAATGTCAGTCAAGAAAATGATCAATTTTAACATTCAAATATTTACAAACCAACAGGCAAAACAGAAAAATTAATTCGATTTCGCATCAATCGATGATACTGCTGAAACAATCTAGTGATCAATTCATATGAATACACAAAAAAAAATACTATACAATTACAAAACCGACTAGCGGAATAAATTTACCTGAAGATGGTCGCAGATCTATGGCGTTACGATCAATGAGCACCAAATCTGCGATTTCCGTTAGGGCGTGTGACAGAGAATTGGTGGTGGAGAATGTATTCAATCGGGAGAACGATAGAACGATGAGGAACAAGAGATTTATGGAGATTGTGATTACAGGTTGAAGAAATTGATTTGGGGATTTGAAGTAGGGTTTGGGTGGAGAGGCGAATCGAAGATTTGACGAAGAAAATTTGGAGAAGGGGCCAAGGGTTTTGTACAGCGTTCGGGCCTTTCCTGGGCCTTTCCCTTTTCTTTATTTCCTTTTCTGTCACGCGACCTTTCACCGGTGAAACTCCAACGCTAATGGGTTTTGTTTTTTAAAAGGTGTTAAATCCGAAGACTTAGGTGTCGATTGTTTTTTAAGAGGTTTAAAGTCTGAAGTTTTATTTTAGTTATGATTAATAAGAGGTGGTGTGTAAAAAGATCTGAACGATTCAGACTTAAGAGTCATTAAGAGGTTTTTTAAAAAAAAAAAAAAAACTTATTTACTTCTGATTAATAAGAGGTGGTGTTGAAGTATGAAATTTGAATTTAATAAGATTGTTTTTTTAACGTTTGGAGGCGTCTTGAGAGAAATGAGATGACGATAAGAGGTTTTAATAAGTTAGGTCATTTTTTCTTATTTCAAATGTATTTAAGAGTTAATATGTTCGAAAAACTAGAAAAAAAAATCTGAATCTAAAAAGGTCTGAACGATTCTGACTTAAGAGGCATTAAGAAGGAGGAGGTGCTGAAGTCTGAAGTTTGATTTCACTTCTGATTTTTAAGTGGTGGTGCTGAAGTCTGGAATCTGAAATAATAAAACTGTTTGTTTTTGTAAACTGATAAACGTCTGAAATCTGAATCAATTTTTTTTAATTAAATTATACTACCATTTGATGGTTTCATTTGTCTCACTCTATTCACGTGAATGAAGACATATAAATCAAGTGGGATTCAAGAAAATTATATACACAAATATTAGATGAACCACAAACGTCCAAATCCGATCAAAGTACATCGGTTGATCTGAACAAATTGAAAATATAAACGAAGTTTCATAATAACAAGAATCAATCTTCGTTTACATTCAGTCCTATTAAAGTAGCAACTGATCCAAAAACACTTTTCTTAATTTGTAGTTCAGTGGCATTGAGTCCTATTAATTTGTAGTTATGTAATTCCAAATGTTCTACATCAACCAAGAACAAAAAAACCATTCTCAAAGCTACCCAACAAGAACAAAAAAACCCACCATTGCTGCAAAATCAACCAAACTCACCCCCATGAAAATCAACCAGCTTAAAGGAAAAAAACAATTCTCAAATTGAAGCTACCTACCACTGCTGCTTTATCGAAAATAAGACTGCCCTTTTGCTAGTGCTGATACACCATCACTTTAGATATTTAACTCCGCCCTCTGATTTCCACAAATAGCCGATGGTTCAAAAACAACACAAGTGGATCAATGGCCAAAAACAGCAGCATCAATGGTTCAAAAACAACACAAGTGGGTCGTTGGAGTCGTAGGTTGATGGAGTCGATGAGAGGAGAGGAGGGGACGAGAGGTACCTGATCTGAGATGGAGTCACCAACTGAAGTAGCTCTGACCACTGACCCACAACCAATGGATGTCGATGCTCCTACTTAACAAACAACCAACGATACTCCTGTGGAAGCACCTGCAGCAACTCCACCAACGAATGACCCAATGGATGACACTGTCGAGCCTTCCATCGAACCCATCCCAGAAGAACCTCAGGTATCGATTCCTTCCCCTGTTTCTCCTCCACCTGAGGGTTTAGTAACCCTCATCACAAAAGATGAAGACGATGGGTCGATGGAGTCGTTGCAGTCATGCCGTCGATGAGAGGATGGATTTTGGAATCGATGCCTCGATGGATCTGAGATGAGGCGATATCTGATGGAGGCGTGGGGTTTGAAAAAGTGAAAATAAGTTAAGGAAATATCACTTTTTCGGTAAGACCTAATTAAGTGAAAAGTGAGTCTAAAACCATTGAAAAAACAAACGCACTTAATTCCCTTACATCTGACCGAAAAAGTGAAAAGTGGACTTTAAGTACTTATTTTATAAAAACAAACAGCCCCGAAGTATTTAAAAAACACAAGCGAACCCTAAGTAAATAACATTAAAATTGTGAGTTTTAATGCCAATTTTCTTATATAAAAAATATATTTAATATCGTAGTAATAAAATAATAATCTATTATTATATGCTTTATAAATAATTACTATTACTTAAATCTTAATAATAGTTTATGTTATGATAGATTGACGGTTGAAAGTGAATCGACATATTTTAATTAAGAGTGAATTGTGGATTTGGTCCTTGTGGTTTTGTGATTTCTTTGACTATGGTCCTCATACTATGTTTATTGTGAATATAGTCCCTGTGGTATGCAATATATTGTGGCTAGGGTCCCTAAACACTAACACCATTAACTTTAAGGGTGCGTTTGGTATGCAGAACAGAGTGGAACAGAACAGACTTGTCCAATGTTTGGCGTGACCATATGTGGGATACACTAGAACTAAGTGGAACAAGCATGGGACACACTTGTCCCACTCCACCCCCCTGGAACTAAGTAGAACAACAATACTTTGACTAATATACCCTTTGTTAAAAACATAAAACATGTATTCTCATCATCCACGCCTCCAAGCTAGGGGTGTGCAAAACCTGAATAGTCCGAAATCTGAATCCGCATACGAACCGAAAATAAGGTGTTTTTGCAAAACCCGAATATCCCGAAATCCGATAATCCGAAACCTGACATTTGGGAGGATATCCGGGTTCGGATTGGGTTTGATCGTTGGTCACCCAACCCGTCCGAAAACCCGAAATAACATAAATCTATATTTTAAATACTATATATATATCTAATTATTTTTTGAAAATCGTAAATTATAGTCTGTTGAAATATTTTCTAAATTTTAAACTTGCTATCGATTTCATCAATCTTTCATTCGATTGTATTCATCCTAAAAAAACGATTGAATTTATATATAACTTTTGCATTATATAATACTCGAACCCGACCGACATCAATCCGAAATCCGACTAACTCAAACCCGAAACAACCTAAAATCCGAAACTTAAAATTTGGGTTTTGATTTCCATATCCAAAATCCAATCGTGATAAATTAGTTTTATGTGATGTAATCTATGATTTTTCATCAGGGATAAATTCGTCATTTAACCGGTCTAGTCCTGTTCTGTCCAGTTCTGTCATGTCTTGCCAAACGCTGGACAGTTGTCCTTTTCTGTTCCGTCCTGTCCTGTTCCATCTTGTCATGTTCTGTCCTGTCTGCGTACCAAACGCACCCTAAGGGTTAAAGGCATCATGTGTCTTGCACATTATGGGTATAATAGTCAATTTACTTTCAACTCTAAATTTAACCTATACACCTTTAAAACAAAAAATATATTAAATTGTGGATTTGGTCCCTATGCATCACTCATCATCTTTAAAATTCATTTATCATCTCTCTTAAAAAAAATTCATCCAATCTTCATTGTCAAAATACAAGAAAAATTAATTTGTTAAAGTTCAAAACAAATTACTTGCATTTAAAAATAACAATTGTTTAAAACCAACACTACATTCTAAAAAAAACAATCTATCAAAATAACAATTGTTTAAAACCAACATTACATCCCAAAAAAAACAACCCATCAAAATGACAATTGTTTTATATTAACATTACATCCCGAAAAAATAAACTCATCAAAATAACAATTGTTTAATATCAACATAAAAACTTGAAAAAAACAACCCATTAAAAACAATTGTCTTTTTGATGGGTTGCCTATTAAACATATCATACAAGAGATGAACATAACAAAAACAATTAAAAAGATAGAAATTAATAAATAAAATAACAAAAAGTGGTATCGTAACGGTATAATAGAGATAAAAACTCTCATTACATGTTCATCATCAACAAAATGCTACACATGCACTAATAAAGATGAAAACTCATTACATGTTAGAATTATCAAAAAGGTCAATCAATCAATAGGAATTCTTTTATGAAATCACATAACTTAAAATTATATTCAATTTAATGCATCTTTAAACAACTCTAAAAAATGTGAATTTTATGATATTTTAGAAACATGTTGAAATGTTTAGGGAGAATATAATATGAAATTATATGTGTTAATGAAGCAAAGTTGCGAGAGGCACGTGGAAATATGGGCAAGAAAGTAGTAGTTACTTGCCTGCTGCCTCCTTTTCTTTTAAATGAGAAACTTCTTGTCCAATAATCAAAATAACAATTGTTATTTTTTGATGGATTGTCTTTTCTAAGATCTTATGTTAATATCAAACAATTGTTATTTTGATGAGTTGTCTTTTTTGGGATGTAATGTTCGTTTCAAACAATTGTTATATTGATATGTTGTTTTTTTTAGGATGTAGTGTTGGTTTTAAACAATTGTTATTTTTAAATGCAAATAATTTGTTTTGAACTTTAACAAATTAGTTTTTCTTGTACTTTGACAATAAAGATTGGATGAAAAAAAAATTAAGATAGATGATAAATGAATTTAAAAGATGACTAGTGTTGGGCCCGTGCATTGCACGAAATGATAAATTTTTTGTTGGAATATTGAACCGAGTTAAAATGAAACGTAATTTCTCTGTTAACAGTTAATGAAATACAATTAGAAAAACGAATGTATTTTCATAAATGGTTATATTATTTAAAACTCAAACGACATGTCTCGCAACATATTTATCTGACTATTGACTTAAAGACCTCATAGTATTAGTCGATAAAAATAAAGATATGTATATATATCTTATTCCCCTACTTCGAAAAATATGATTGTGAGTTTTGAAAAATATAAACAAATCATCAGTAAATAAAATAAAATATAAAAAAGTAGTTTTTCAAATAAACAAAAATATAGTGGAATACCTTTTGTTCAGTTGCAGGTTCCGCCATTGACATCCGACCGTTCATCTTCTTCTTGTACTCGGATGATACATAGAGAAACTATATATATTTATAGTGAATGTAGAGAATATTTTAAAATCTTTTATTTTCATTTTCGATTTTACATTTAAATGTAAATATATTAAAAATATGGAAGAATATTTTTATATCTACATCGTTTCTATTTTATTTTCTTTACACTTGGTTAATTTGGAAAGTATTGCGGAATATCTTTATTTTAAAGAATACGATAATTTATTAGTGTATCTCGTTATTTTTTATTTTTTATTCATATCGACCTTTTTTTTCTTCTTTTAATGCTCGTGAAAAAAAAATACGTGTAGATTTTATATTAGCAAAAAAAATATGGAAGAAAAAAGAGTTTATATTAATCTCATTATGTAAAAAGATTTTATAAAATAAAATATGGAAAAATCATAATGAGATGTAATATAAAAAAATACGGAAGAAAAAAGATTTTATATTATATCTCATTAATATAGATTTAAATGTAAAATCTACATTTAAAATAGATTATATGCTAATATAAAATCTATTTTATAAAATCCTCCACCAAAAAAACAAATAGTTATATTAATAAATGAGTATTCATCCCACAAATAGATGATTATGTGAGATACTGTTCTTGGAAAGATTGTACCAAAGCATTAAGAAATTATAAATTAAGTAATTGGCTTTAATTAGTTGTAACATGTGTTTAAAATGTTGTAATTAAGAGTTTTTTATGTCGTTTTTATAATATAGTATAGATAGATGAGTGATGCATAGGACCAAACCCATATTTTAGTATTTTTTTTTTGTTTTAAATGTGTATAGGTTAAATTGAGAGTTGAAAGTAAAATTGACTATTATGCCCATAATGTGCAAGGCACATGATGCCTTTAACCCTTAAAGTTAATGGTGTTAGTGTTTAGGGACCCTAATCACAATATATTGCATACCACATGGACTATATCCACAATAAACATAGTATGAGGACCATAGTCAAAGAAATCACAAAACCACATGAACCAAATCCACAATTCACTCTTTAATTAATAAATACTAGAAGCGTACTCGCGCAATGCAGCGAGATACATCACGATTTTAATGTTTCATTTTATTTTTTTGTCGATTTACAGTACGATTTTGGATGATTTTGAGAGACTGATAATGTTTTTTTATAAATTTGTTTAGTTTATAGTGTTTTTATATAAAAAAATTAAGTATTTTGTTAAAATTCAATGATTATCGTATATATTTTAATGACATATAGAAAAAATAATCAATTAAATATTTAATAATATAATTAAAACAAAATTATAGTAATATAATATATTAATTAATAATGATACATGGAAAGGTTTGCATAAAATGAATGTCCTGCACATACCAAATTGATGGGTGTTAGAAGTCTACAGTAGTAATACGTATCTTGTGCTTTGATACTTGTAAATTAAGAGATTTTTAAAATCTTGCATAAAATGATGGTACCTTGTGCCTAATAATTTCTATTTAAGAGTTTTTTATCCCTCTTTATAATATAGTATAGATTATAATGTTTTTATATAAAAAATTAGGGAAAAATCTGAAAAAACCAACAAACTATCTGATTTTAAATGATTAAGTCCCTAAACTATTTTTTTGAATGATAAAACTCTTAAACTTTCTAAAACCGGTTAAATACATCCTTGTAACCTGTAAAAACAGGTTAATGTAATAAAAATTTGGGAAAAGTCTAAAGAAACCCAACAAACTATCTGATTTTGAATATTTAAGTCCCTGAATTTTTTTAACAAATAAATCTCTAAACTTTTTCCTCAAAAATTTCCCAAATAAATTATTGAAATTTTTTAAACAAATAAATCCCAAGCTATTTGTAGATCCCAGTACAGTGCAATCAATAGTAAATATTCAATGTATAACAATAATCAAGTCACAACTGCTAGTCATAAGATTAATATGAAATCAAAGGGTTTAGGTTTACAGAGATAATATCTTATCAGAATAAGTAAACCTATAGACTAGCAATCTAACAAATGACTTGTGTCACCAGAAATATGAACTAGAAAAGTCTTTATATACTTAGGTTTACAGCTTTAATGGGCTTATGGGTTTGGGCCCATCTAATTAATCAACTATTAATGAATTACATTATGCACCCTTATAAATACTTTATTTCACTTTCAACACATAGGACTTTCAGTCCTAACAATCTCCCCCTAAAGTTGAATAAAGCATTTATTTTCTTGAAAAACTTTACGCATTGATCTTCTTTCCCTCTTGAATCTTTGAAGAACTTTGGTGTTGCTTGACTTCATGTCTTTCAACGCTCCCCCTTGAATAAAGCACTTGATCTTCATAGTATCAACTTTGTAACCAGATTCAATGTACAATAGTCTCGACTGAATGCACTATCACACAACTTTTAACTGTATAAACTCAATCACATCGGATCAGCACACAAGAAAGATAATGTGAGAGTAACGTGACTTTCCACGGTGCAACTTCAGTTTAAAACAAAGAATCTGTCTTTGAACCGCGAGTTGAATAAGCTTTCAGTTTAAGAACTTGTTTCAATCAGCGCGTAGGAGGAATGAGAAACAAACTTGTAGCAAACACCACATGATACGGAAAAGAATAAATAATACAACTTTGAAAAATGAAACATCATCTTCATCTCTTTGATCTCTAGACTGTCTTCAGAAATAACTTTCTTTCTTTAAAACTTTGAAATTGAACTTTGTAAGATTTCTCCCCCTTTTTGATGATTGTGAGCATCATGAGCATCAAAACTTCTTCAATTTCAGCACTTTCTTTGATCTCCCCTTTATGATAATTTGACATTCTCCGCCCTTTGATCTGAGTATCCGTCAATTCATGAAATGTATATATCCGAATCTTTTCAAATTCAGATATAATAGGAATTGAAAACCTGAATCAACAAATGATACAGTTAGTATGCCTGTAAGTAGCACAGAGCCACTTTGTACAACAGATGTACTTTGGAAAGGAGTTTTTGTGATGTTCACTCCCCAGTGTTTCCATTCAATCATCGAAAAACCACAAAGGAATTTTCTATGAATGTTATGACAAGAAAACTCATTCCTTGTGTGCTTGTGAACGTGTAGAAATGATTGAAGCTACTTAGCTTGATCAGGCTCAAATTGTGTAAACTGTTGAGACAACAACAAATATTACACGGACTCAATGTGCATGAAAGAGGTGCGAAGGTGGGACAACTTTCCTTCTTTTTCAATATCTGAATCTTCCGAGTGAAGACTAGATAGCAGATATGTTGCGTCCCCAAAGAAAATGAAACATTTTCTTGTTAAGAAAGAAACGAGTGGTTGGTGGGGTAAAACAAGAGTTGGCATGGGCTAGGTGCCTTTGCAATGATGGTCACCAAAGAATGTGAACCAATCAGAATATGTGGCTGCCCGGCTCAGAAAGTGGTTGGTGCAGAGTTCTGATATTCTTTTAACTCTGTTCTCACACCCTCTTTCTTTTTAACATTAAAGCTTACTTCTAACCAAACTCTCTTTTTCATTTTTTCGCTCAGCACAATGAGAAAAACTCAACCGGATGAGTTATCTCCCCCACTTTTTGATTTAAGACCCCTCACCCCTCAATCACTCATGGAAGTTCTGTTTAAGTTCTCACACAAATCCCACGTAAGTCCTATAAAGAATGGTTTGCTCAACAGTTTAACTTGAACAGTTAAGCACAAAATGTATGATAACACTGTCAAAAATGTATGCTCATAAGATTTGAGCAATTGAACTTTGAAGATTTCTCAAAACAAGGATATTAAATGAAAGAAATGAAATCAAAAGAGTTGTTTTGAGAATCTGACACTGTATCAATCAGATCAAATAAACTGGTTAGGGTATCAAAGAATTGGATATTATGTTTATATGAACAAATATAAACAATTTAGCAATGAAAGCACAAATTTAGAATAATGATAGATGCTCAACAACATTGAATATCAAACAGGGGTATTACCATCGAAAAATTGTTTTGCTATGAGACATGGTAATAACAAATACAAATGAAGTACTGAACTTGTGTGTGTGAATACGTTACAGTATAAGGATAAGATAATACGCAAGTATTGATCTTTAGAAACACACAGTCAGTTAAACATTAATGCGCAAATAGTGAAAAACATTTAAATTCACACTTCTAGATTCATGAAACCTTTTGAAAATCAGAAGTGGTTTGAACATTTCAGAAACTGTTTTTCATGCTGGAAAGTTGTTCGTCTTCCAAACAGGCAGAGATCTAGAGTTAGAAGATACTTACTTTTAAGTTCCCCCTCAAATCATGATAGAATGATATAGATCAGATACGCTCCCCCTGGATATTTGCACAATATCCAAGTCTGAACGTTGAAGAACGGATCCTGATCTGTCATGTGATCATAAGCCAAACTTCGTTGAAGTACGAGTTCTAAGCTGATTTACTTAGAAGCCATAGTTCTTCTACTCCCCGTTGACAGTAGGTGCCTGCAACAAAGAATCAGTTTTCGGCTTTGGTACCCACTGGTATTTGGGTCCTCGGATGTTAGTTGCAGTTCTTGTGGGGGTAATAGAATAAGAACCATACCAGAAATGATCACTTGTTTTGTGAATATGATCATGTGTACGACAATAAGAACAATGGTATTTCTTACCTGACAACCAGAGTAATTGATCTCTCGAGTAGATATGATCAGGTTTACTTTTACTCGCTTTGTTCTTCTTGGCATTAGACGTATGTACACATGATTCTCTTTCTTTCAGCTCATCTTCAATTGGTTTCTTCTTCCAGACCAGTTCCTCTTCTTTGTATCTTCTTCTTCTTTGATGTGTACCTGAACCATCTATATTACTATCATAGAAAAGGTTAGCTTTATGAATCTGATCAAAAGATTTAACTGACCTTTGTGAAGAGACCGATTTCTGATTTGAACTTGATGCAGTCTGTTCAAGCACTTTAATCGTCGAAGCAAAGTTGTCTCTTTCTTTAACAAGCAGGTCAATCTTTTTCGAGAACTCATACTTCGTTTTCTGCTCTTTTAGTGCCTTCTCAGATAGTTCAGATAACTTGGCAGTCAGCTTTTTAATCTCAACCTTAAACATACTTCTCTTTTCTTCAAATCCCTTCTCAGCATTGTTTCTTTGGCCGGATATTTATTTGAAGACGCTAACATTCTTTTGTTCAATGGCCTTCTTTTCTGTTGCAAACTTCTCTCTTTCAAGAATGATTACTTTCTGAAAATCAGAAACTTGCTGAGAAAGTTTTATGCATTTCAGCTCAACTTCTTTCTTCTCGTCAGCACATTTTCTCGAAAAATCTGAGAACTTCTTTGCAAATGATTTCTCAAACTCGGATTTATCTTGAGCATGTTTTTGCTCCAAATCAGATATTTGATTTTGAAGCTCAGCATTTGTATCCTTCAGATGCTCAATCTGCTCCTCAGAACTTTCAACAGATGCTGCTTGTTGGATTTGGACAATTTGAACTTCCAGATCAGAAATCCGTCTTTTTAGCTCAGAGTTCTTAGTTTCCAAAAACTTTACTCTTGAAGACATCTTTGGTCCTGTCATTATCTTCTCAAGATGTTCCCACAGCTGTTTTCATGTAGCTTTTTTACTGTCTAAACTTACAGAAATCTCTTTTGAAATCTCCTCGGAAATTCCTTGCAAGATAAAAGCTTTAGACAATTTATCAGCTTCAAATCTCTTTCTTTGCTCATCTGTGTATTCCTGAAATGGTAGTGTGTACATTTCGTGTTCTGTTCTTCCATTTTCTTTCATAAAATAACAAATATTTGTCGGAGTTTCCATTCTTCCTTCCCTCAGAGATAATCTGATATAATCACCCAAGTCAAGTCTATCAATGGAGTCTAAGAACTGAATCCTCCATAGGTCATATTCTCCTCTGTAAAGAACAGGTGGCATCTCATCCATACTTATTGAAAGAGCTTCGCTTGAAGGCATTCCTTTTGATATACAGGGACTGAACTTGACAAAAGATGAAACTTGAAAGTACAAGGACCAAAAGTGACAAAATGTGAAACTTGAAAGTTTAGGGTCACAAATGACAAACTACTGAAACCTTGAAGTACGGGGGCTAAAAGAAATGCACTGCAAAATGATCGTGAGACAAGCAGGATGATCCAAAAATAATAATAATAATAAGCAGAAAAAGACAAGGACCCGGTCTAGCAAAAGTCCGATCGAACTGGGTACCGGTCAAGCAAAGGACCGGTAAAGGCAATGTATCGGTCAAGCAAAGGACCGGTATTGACAGAGTACCAGTCAAACAGAGGACCGGTATAGACAAAGTATCGGTCGAATCCAAAAGTCGGTCAAACCAAGGTCGGTCAAAACATAAGACAGGAAGAGACAAAGTACCGGTCGAAGCAATGCTGGTCGAATCAAAACGACCGGGAGGGACAAAGTATCGGTCAAATGCAGGGTACCGATCGAATCAGTGTATCGGTCGAACACAAGACCGATAGAGGCTAAGTTTCGGTCGAAGCAAAGACCGGAAAACACAATGTATCGGTCAAACACAATGACCGGTAATTACACCTTCCCGGTCAAAGGATGTCTATCGGTCAAATAACAAATTAAGACTAATTAATAGATAGACCGATAAATACAAGCACTGATAAACAAATAAGCCCGATAAACTCGAAGAATACCACCGAAGAACACGATGAGTTTTCTGGAATTCGACCGAAATCAAACCCATAAAATTGAAATCGAACAGACCGATAAACCACAAAATCAACAGTAACCTTCGATCGATAAAATCTTAATTACTTTTCCAGAACAACTTCGATCGATAAATTTTTTCCAAAAACAATCAGATTGAACACTTCGACCGATAAAAAATCAGATTGAAAAAAAAAATCGATCGATAATAACTTTTTCCAGAAACCAATAGACCGATAAACAAAACAACCCAGATAGACAGAAATCAAGCAGATCGATAAAAACTCAAAAACAGATAAAAGCGATTAACACATATGTTTGATTATAGGGTTTTAGACAAACTTTTTTCTGGATCAAACCTTTAGTCTCTTGGCTCTGATACCAATTGTAGATCCCAGTACAGTGCAATCAATAGTAAAAATTCAATGTATAACAATAATCAAGCCACAATTGCTAGTCATAAGATTAATATGAAATCAAAGGGTTTAGGTTTACAGAGATAATATCTTATCAGAATAAGTAAACCTATAGACTAGCAATCTAACAAATGACTTGTGTCACCAGAAATATGAACTAGAAAAACCTTTATATACTTAGGCTTACAGCTTTAATGGGCTTATGAGCTTGGGCCCATCTAATTAATCAACTATTAATGAATTACATTATGCACCCTTATAAATACTTTATTTCACTTTCAACACATAGGACTTTCAGTCCTAACACTATTCTTGAAGAAACAAAATCATGAACTGAAATTTGAACAAATATAAATCTATTTTTTTTTTTTGCATGAACAAAAAAATATATATAATTCCTATCACCGACAATATAGCAAAATGAACCAATTGAAGAGAGAGAAAAAATATACATTTTTATTACTAATTCCGAATCATTCAAAATTTATGCCTAAAAGTCTAAAACATAAATAGATACATATAATTGTACAAAAATTATTTTCATCCTTTCACAAAATATATAACAAAAAAAACGTCAATCTTTTCACAAAATATACCAAAAAAACGTCAATCCGTTCACAAATATACAAAAAAAAAAAAAAACTCCAGTAGGTGCTTACTGACTCGTTTACCTTACCGGATGAACATCGCAAGGGCCGAGAATCATACCCGGTAAGAACGATATAAGGATGGAGAGTCTTACCCAGTAAGTGGAGGTGACGACTCTTACTCGGTAAGCGCTTACCGGGTAAATTGTTGCACGCGATAGCTTTTTGATAGACTACAATCTTACCCGGTAAAATAAGTTAGGGTGTCGATTTTTACCGGTAAACACTTACCGGGTAAATGTTTGGGTAAACGACCCCTTAGTTAATGGTATACATTAAAGTCAAACGGTTGATTAAACTCTTACTTTAAACATTACTTTGTTATTATAAATGAGATAACTTTTAATATATTCCTATTAGAAAGATAAACATATAGGGCATTTTTTATATATTTGTGAAGGGATGAGCGTTTTTTGGTATATTTCATGAAAAAATATGTGTTTTTTGGTACATTTTATGAAATTATTGACGGTTTTTTGGTATATTTAGTTAAAAGATTAATATAATTTTTGTATGTATCTATTTATATTTTAGGCATAATTGACTTATTCGGAATTAGTAATAAAAATGATATACGTTTTCTCTCTTTAATTGTTCATGACTTTATTGTCGATGAGTGGATTTGTATATATTTTTCTGTTCATGCAGAAAAAAAATTTATTGGTTTAAAATTAAGTTCATGATTTTGTTTCTTAAAAAAAGTTTGGAATTTATTTCCTCAAAAAATGTTTAAGAATTTATTTGATAATAAGATTTAGGAAAAAATTTAGAGATTTATTTGCTAAAAAAAATTCAGGGACTTAATCATTCAAAATCAGATAGTTTGTTGGGTTTTTATAGATTTTTCCTAAATTTTTATCATATTAACCTGTTTTTACAGGTTACAAGGATGTATTTAACCGGTTTTAGAAAGTTTAAGGGTTTAATCATTCAAAAAAATAGTTTAAGGACTTAACCATTCAAAATCAGATAGTTTGTTGGGAAACTTTTTTTTATTTTGAATGATTAAGTCCCTGAACTATTTTTTTGAATGAAAAAATCATTATACATTCTCATTTTGAATGAAAAAACCATTAATTTTTTTCTATTTTAAATGATTAAGTCCCTGGACATTTTTTTTCAATAAATTAAATCATCGAAAATTTTAAAAATTGGTTACTTACATCATTTTAACCCAAAAAAACTAACTGTAACCGATTATCTTTTAATTATTCATTTTTTAATAGATAAAAAATAGATTAAAAAGAGAGAGATCGATGGCAGGGCAACAACGTGTTAGACGATATGGAGAACGAACAACGTTCTGACAATGAGGAATGGTGAGATGGAGCAATACGATTGTTTGTGAGAGGTTTTAATGGCATAGAATTTGAGAACGATAAAACTGATTTAGATTTGTTTTTAATTTAAAACTTTCATAGTCGGTTTCAAGTACCTTTAAGAAAGAGGTAACCAATTTTTAGAAGTTTGATGGTTTATTTATTCAAAAAAAAAAGTTTAGGGACTTAATCACTCAAAATTAGATAGTTTAATGGTTTTTTCATTTGAAAAAATAGTTGATGGACTTAATCAATCAAAATGAGAAATTTTAATGGTTTTTTCATTCAAAAAATTAGTTCAGGAACTTAATCATTCAAAATGGAATAGTTTATTGGGTTTTTATGAACTTTTCCTTATATATTTTAATGACATATAGAAAAAATAACCAATTACATATTTAATAATATAATTAAACAAAATTATAGTAATATAATCTATACTATATTATAAAGCACGGATAAAAAACTCTTAAATACAAATTATTAGGCACAAGGTACCATCATTTTATGCAAGATTTTAAAAATCTCTTAATTTACAAGTATTAAAGCACAAGATACATATTACTACTGTATGCTTCTAACACCCACCAATTTGGTATGTGCATGGTTTTCTTTTTATGCAGACATTTTCATGTATCATTATTAATTAATATATTATATTACTATAATTTTGTTTTAATTATATTATTAATTATGTAATTGGTTATTTTTTCTAGATGTCATTAAAATATATAAGATAATCATTGAATTCTAACAAAATACTTAATTTTTTTAATATAAAAAACATTATATTATTAAGACTAACTTAAACAAATTTATAAAAAAAACATTATCACTTTATCAAAACCATCCAAAATCGTACTGTAAATCGACAAAAAAATAAAATGAAACATTAAAATCGTGATGTATCTCGCTGCGTTATATTACTATAAATTTGTTTTAATTATAATGTTAAATATGTAATTGGTTATTTTTTATATATGTCATTAAAATATATAAGATAATCATTGAATTCTAATAAAATACTTATTGTTTTTTTATATAAAAATATTATATTATTAAGACTAAATTAAATAAATTTATAAAAAAAACATTATCACTTTCTCAAAACCATCTAAAATCGTACTGTAAATCGACAAAAAATCAAAAAATAAAATGAAACATTATAATCGTGATGTATCTCGCTGCATTGCACGAGTACGCTTCTAGTATATTAATTAATAATGATACATGAAAAGGTCTGCATAAAAGGAATGTCCTACACATACCAAATTGGTGGGTGTTAGAAGTCTGCAGTAGTAATATGTATTTTGTGCTTTGATACTTGTAAATTAAGATATTTTTAAAATCTTGCATAAAATGATGGTATCTTGTGCCTAATAATTTGTATTTAAGAGTTTTTTATCCTGATTTATAATATAGTATAGATTACATTATTAAAAGAAACATTACACTCATAAAATATAAAACTAGAAGCGTACTCGCGCAATGCAGCGAGATACATCATGATTTTAATGTTTCATTTTATTTTTTGTTTTTTTTGTCGATTTACAGTACGATTTTGGATGGTTTTGAGAAAATGATAAAAAAATTATAAATTTGTTTAATTTAGGCTTAATAATATAATGTTTTTTATATAAAAAATTAAGTATTTTGTTAGAATTCAATGATTATGTTATATATTTTAATGACATCTAGAAAAAATAACCAATTACATATTTAATAATATAATTAAAATAAATTTATAGTAATATAATATATTAATTAAATGGTGATACATGGTAATGTCTGCATAAAAGGAATGTCCTGTACATACCAAATTGATGAGTGTAAGAAATCTGCAGTAGTAATATGTATTTTGTGCTTTGATACTTGTAAATTAAGAGATTTTTTAAATTTTGCATAAAATGATGGTACTTTGTGCCTAATAATTTGTATTTAAGAGTTTTTTTATCCGTGTTTTATAATATAGTATAGATAGATTACATTATTAAAAGAAACATTACACTCATAAAATATAAAAACTAGAAGCGTACTCGCGCAATGCAGCGAGATACGTCACGATTTTAATTTTTATTTTATTTTTTGTTTTTTTGTTGATTTACAGTACGATTTTGGATGGTTTTGAGAAAGTGATAATGTTTTTTTATAAATTTGTTTAATTTAGGCTTAATAATATAATGTTTTTTATATAAAAAATTAAGTATTTTGTTAGAATTCAATGATTATCTTATATATTTTAATGACATCTAGAAAAAATAACCAATTACATATTTAATAATATAATTAAAACAAATTTATAGTAATATAATATATTAATTAATAGTGATACATGGAAAGATCTGTATAAAAGGAAGGTCTTGTACATACTAAATTGGTGGATGTTAGAAGCCTGTAGTAGTAATATATATCTTGTGCTTTGAAATTTGTAAATTAAGAGATTTTTAAAGTATTGCATAAAATGATGGTACATTGTGCCTAATAATTTGTATTTAAGAGTTTTTTATCCGTACTTTATAATATAATATAGATATAGATATAGATAGGACGATAATCAAATGAGAACCAAAGAAAGATTAAGGACCGTGAGGACCAATCTCAATCGTCCAAAGGTTTTAATCAAAGGCAATTAGAAAAGGTGGCATTTTTGTAATAAATGTGAAAGTGGTATATAATCTCATTTCTAATTTGAAAGTTTCAGGGCAATATTGTAATTTGAGTCTTTGAAATAAGAACCACGACTAAAACCCAATTCCAATTCCATTGCTTAATTGGTAATCAAACCTAATTTCACATGAGAGGAAAATGTTCACCATCACCTTTCACTCTCCACCGCCCTCGACGGAGTAACGCTTGATCCAAGAGACGACTCCATTTTTCGGCGGTCGTTGTACCTCAGATACTTCAAACTGAAATCCAAACACGACTCAAATTCTTCTCTACCTGGTTGCTGCCAGAACTTCGACGAAATTCCGGCCACCGTACGAGGCGACAACGACACCATTGCAGTGGTGGAGAGACTTACAGGAACATCGTTGTCATCACCGACACCTAGATCTTGAAAGTCGGAGGACTGTGAAGCCAGAAAAAATGGAGTTTTTGATGGAGTTGCTTTTCACCATGAGAACTGATTGAGAGAAAAAAGAAAGAGAGTTGTGATTATAACAAGTTTTGGGGAAATCGGTTTCTTAAACTTGAACAGGTTCGTTGAATTAATCGTGACTGATTTGTATAATTTCGTAAATTTATTCATAAAATTTGATGATCAAGTTCTTCAATCTGGTGAATTTTGTTATTACTGCAAATAGTGAAAGCAATAAATGGACCGATGACCGGGGACGATGAACAGATAACGGAACCGGAAGAAATGGAGCGGTGGAAATCAACGATTGCGAGAAGGCAGAGAAGATGGTCCGAAGAAAATGGAGTTCGTGTCCACCGATGATTATAGAATCGGATATGAATCGGTGATTATAAACATAAATTGTATTTGATTTCATTAGGTGAAAATAGATTATAGACGAAATTTGTGTTTGATTTCATGTGGTGAAACAAGGTTAGCATGTGTTTCATCTGGTGAATCTGTGTTTTTCATATGGTGAATCTGTGCGTTTCATCTGATGAATAAATCTATAAGTTTCATCTAATAAATCTATAAGTTTCATATGGTAAATCTTGCTACCAAAATGACGATTATGCCCTTTTCATGTGGTGAAACAACTTTTAATTATAACCACAGGATTAAAACCAAACTACGGGTTAGATCGGTTCTCATGGTTCTCAATCTTTTTTTGGTTCTCACATGATTTAACCCCGATATAGATATGTGTATTTATGTCTTGTGATTAATTATTTTAGGTAAGTGTTTGACATGTGTGTTTTTAAAAATAAAGTAAAAGAAAAATATATATATATATATATATATATATATTTTTTTTTTTTTTGTATTATTGAAAGCGAAGTGAGAGAGAGAACGAAAAGGAAATAAAATTTTATGATTTTATCATAAAAAATTAATTAAAAAAAACATTTTTTTAACGGCAAGTTAACACACACGTTTTCGGGGTATCCTGGCTCCCACCTTAAGGGTGTCACCCGACTAATCTCCGTCGATCACGGCCCGACCCAATTAAGGGTACACGAGGCCCATGATTTGGAATATCTCCACATGCTCTCCACAGCCCACAGGGTTCGAACCTGGGGAGTCAGGGATACCATCCACTAAACCCCCAGGAGATACGGAGCCGTCGAGTCGTGTTTTCTCGAGAGGTAAGGTTTCTTTTCTTTTTCTCTTCTTTTCTTTTCGTTTCGGCGTTGAAAATCAAAGAAAAACACCATCACCACCGGTGGCCGCCACCGCCAACCACCAATGCCAGAGGTGGCAGAGGGTGGTGCGTGGTCTTGTCCATCCCTTGCAAATTCTAAAACCCGGACTCGTTGCAAACCCGAAAACCCTTAGCCATTTTTTAGAAAAAAGGGGGTATCAATTTATATGAGAATGTGTAATCTGCCACTGTTTTGCGTCGGCCATAAATTTTCCGTCGTAGCTCGGTTCGAGGCGAAACTGGTGCCCACGGTTCACATTCTGTGTTGGACACATTTTTCGTGTTTTAGAGAAAACCTGATTCAGCTTCTAACTATGTGCAAAATAGCCATTTTTACAGAAGGTCCGAATCTGCCAGATTCACGTCTCAGTTTTAGAAAAATCATATAAAATCGTAGGAAAATCGTTAGAACGCGTATAATATGTCCCTGGAAGTCTAAGACCTAGATCTATTTGATTGTAAACACTAATCTCTAAATTCGTGGGTTTAGAAGGGGCTAAACAGGTCCCGAACAGACCTGCAGTTTAGACCGAAAAGACGAAATATCACCCGTGTAATTTTATGCTTATAGTTAAGGGTACCGGGTTTCGAATTGACACTATATAGCACTTATCTAGGCGTCGAGAAGTGATTTTGGAGTTGGCGAGCTCGTGTGATCGTTCGAGATTTTTGTGCATTGCTTTTGAGGTGAGTTCACTCACTACGTAGAACTATGGTTATATTTACCTCACTGTATCTTGCTTGTGCTATGTGGTATTACTTGTTCTGTGGTACTAAATGGTGTTGTGTCTAGTATGGACCTTGAAGGTCGTGTAAACTCGGTGGGACTGAGGGCTCGGTGGGACCGAGGATTGTGTACACGAGTGGCGTAGGAACTCGGTGGGACCGAGGGATACGTACACAGTTATTGTGTGTCATCGGGGAGACCGATGGATGCTTAGTTAGGTGGGTTAGTGTGAGCATGCTTGTTAAGGATGCGTTCTTTGACTTGGATGCTCGGTTTTGTGTATCTACCTGTTTAGGGGTAAGGTTATAATCATACTATATGTGGTGTTGAATTCACTAAGCTTCGTGCTTACCCTTTCCCTATAAATTGTGGTTTCAGGTACTAGTGGCTCCAAGGCGTGATGGTACACACTGGCGCATACGAAGGGCTCTTTGCAGTCATGAGATTTAATTTATGCTTTAAAACAATTTACTTCCGCTGTCTAGTTAAAATAAGAACATTTATTATTTAAGTTTTCAATGAAACGGTTATTTGAATTATTAATGGTGTCTTATGCAATTAAATGGGTATTTGTAAAGTTTCAAAATTTTTGAAATTTTTGGGATGTTACAATTTGGTATCAGAGCACAACTTGAGTGAATCAAACACATCTCGGTGTGGTTGATCTCAAGTTTGCGGCTATATAAGTCTTTAAAAAAAAGGAAAATGTGTTCGAGGAACGGTGATCGAGGGCGCAGTGTGTACAGTCAGTCGGAGCCAATGGAAACGGTACAATACTTGGTGTATTTATTGTTTTCTAAATCATAGGGGTATGCATGCTAGATTACTTGTGCTATTTACTCTATGCTGTATGTTCATTGCTTGCTAGTAGGAATTTATGCTAGTCATGGTAGGTTGTTAAGTGAATGCCCTATGGGTTATATGCAGTAAGAATTGCATAGCCTTAGAATATTTGATTTAGTTCTATTGCGTAGCTCTTGTTTGAGTCAAACCGTTCTACGATAGAATCTTGTATTCGAATGTCTATTTGTTTCACGCTGCATGTGACGGGGTATTCGCGAGGTAACTCTTTATGACTAGTAGGGATTTCGTTATAGCAAGGGTAATGTTATGGGTTGGAATTCCTAGGAAGCTAGGAAGAGTGTGTACATATGCTGGTGCGGGCATATGGGTATAGATATCGGCGAGGAACTACTTGGACACTTCGGGATGGGACTCGAAACGAGCAATGATAGGTGTGGAAGGTAGTAGTAGAGCTCCTACTACCGGAAGCACAGGATCAATGCTTAGAGTCGGGGAAAGTCACGAGGAATCCAAGGAGTTGAGTGTGAGCGTCATTAGAGTGAGTTATTATGTACTAATAACTCGTTGTAATTTCTACCCAGAAATGGCCATCACTAGGAGAAACAATACTGCCGAGCCAGAGACTAGTGCCGGGATCACTGCGGAGCAGATCCGGGAGATGATTGCTGCCGAGGTGGCACATGCGATCGGGGAGGCGATCCCCGAGATTATCACTGCCATCCGCGACAAGGTGGTAACTCTGATGGAGGAGTGCATTGCTGCGATTCCACCACCGGCAGGAGGATAACCGCGTACACGAGAATTTCAGTATCGGGATCTCTCTGCTTATGCTCCACCTGAGTTCAAGGGGGACCCGAATCCGATTATCAGTATGCGATGGATATCAGACATGGAGTGCGCATTTTTGACCAGTGGCTGCCCCGACCACTTAAAGGTTCGCTTCACGGTGAATTTGCTACGTGACGGAGCGAAGGATTGGTGTGCTACAGCGTTGACGTTGGCTGAACGTATTACTATGACCTGGGAGGAGTTTGTCACCCAGTTCCGTGCAGAGTGCGTGCCCCCGGTAGAGATGGAGAGGATCGCGAAGGAGTTTTTAGAGCTCACTCAGACGACAGAGACTGTGAAGGAGATGAACCGGAAGTTCACAGAGATGGCGCTGTATAGTCCTCAGTATGCTGCTTCGGAGGACATCTCGATACAAGGACATGTTACGTACTGAGATTAGGGAGTTCGTGAGATGGGAACTCGAGTTAGAGACTCAAGCAAAGAAGAGAAAGGCGGCATAGGCGATGACGCCAATCTCTGCGGTACCGAAGAAGTCAAGATTCTCGGACTCACGCTCGAGCCCAATGAGCGGTGGGTTTAAACCTAGAGATGCTAGTGGGAAGAGAACTGATGGATGCTTCAAGTGTGGGCAGGCCGGTCATTTCAGTCGAGATTGTAAAGTACCATTAATGGTCTGTTTTAACTGCAAGCAAACGGGTCACGTGAAGGCCAATTGTCCGAACGCGAGGGTAGTTGATGGGAGTGGGGCACAGAGGGCTCCTGCGAATGCCCCACTGCGTATTACTGATGGTCGAGTGGGTCAGCCGGGGACAGAGGCAGCCAGAGGTAGAGTCCACCAGCTGAAGGTGGACGAGGCGCAGACGACGCCTAAGGTGGTGACAGGTACATTTCGTTGCTCTTTCTTCTTTGTCCTCCCTATCTCTGCGTTTTGTATTTTTTTTATTTATTATTATGTGGTTTTATGGCATGTTTGGTACGTTCCTAGTTAACTCGGTGCCTGCGGTAATGATGTTTGATAGCGGGGCTACTCATTCGTTTGTGTCTCGCACTTTTAGCGAGAGATTGGGCCGAGTTGTAGGGCGGTTAGGGTGTCCTCTGGTAGTCGAGGTTGCTGATGACAGGACCTTGACGGTTTCGGATGTCTATCGGGGATGCACATTAGAAATCTCGGGTGTGAGGTTTCCCATCGACCTAATTCCGATTGCTATGCGTGAACTATGTGTAATTGTGGGCATGGATTGGATGGATACGTTTGATGCGGAGATTGTTTGTCGTCACAAACAAGTGCGAGTTCGAACCCCAAGCGGGGAAGAATTGTTGGTTCAGGGAGACTCGCCTAGGCGGAATTCCGCGATATGTTCAGCTGCAAGGGCCCGGAGGTAGTTACAGCATAGTGGGCACGGATACTTGGCATATGTGATTGACACGCGAGTTGACGAGGGAAAGGAGACTGCAGAAGACGTGCCAGTCGTACGGGAGTTTACCGATGTGTTTCCCGATGATTTGCCGAGGATACCTCCCGAGCGACAGGTAGAGTTTCAAATTGATCTGGTTCCGGGTGCTGCTCCGGTGGCCAAGGCACCTTACCGCCTGGCTCCATCGAAAATGAAGGAGCTGTATGCGCAGTTAAAGGAGCTTCTCGAAAAGGAGTTCATTAAGCCGAGCTGTTCACCGTGGGGAGCCCCTATTTTGTTTGTGAAAAAGAAGGATGACTCTCAACGGATGTGTATAGACTACCGCGAGCTGAATAAGCTTACGGTGAAGAATCGTTATCCTCTGCCAAGGATTGACGATCTGTTCGACCAACTTCAGGGAGCCTCGTGGTTCTCTAAGATTGATTTGAGGTCGGGATATCACCAGATGCGAGTAAGGAGTGAGGATACGGAGAAGACGGCCTTTCGCACGCGTTATGGCCATTACGAGTTTGTGGTGATGCCTTTTGGGCTCACCAATGCACCAGTCACGTTCATGGACCTCATGAACCGGGTATGTAGCCCGATGTTGGACCGGTCGGTGATCGTGTTCATTGACGATATTCTCGTATATTCGAAGACAAAGAAAGAGCACGAGACTCATTTGCGAGAGGTTTTAGATGTTTTGAGGCGGGAGAAGCTTTATGCTAAGTTCTCCAAGTGCGAATTCTGGTCACGAGAGGTCCAATTCCTAGGACATGTCGTGAATCAGAATGGTATTATGGTCGATCCGGCCAAGATTTCAGCGGTGATGCGGTGGGAAGTGCTGAAAACTCCCACCGAGGTACGGAGTTTTCTAGGGTTGGCGGGGTACTATCGGAGATTTATCCAAGATTTCTCCAAGATTGCGTTGCCGTTGACCCGTTTGACAAAGAAATCTGCGACTTTCAGCTGGGGTGAGGAGTAGCAGAGGGCTTTCGAGGAGCTACGCAGACGGTTATGCGAGGCTCCGGTATTAACCTTGCCAAAGGGCATGGAGGATTTGGTGGTGTACTGTGACGCTTCCCATCAGGGCTTGGGTGTCGTGCTCATGCAGCGCGGTAAGGTTATAGCCTACGCTTCGAGACAGTTGAAGCCTCATGAGGCGAACTACCCGACTCATGACTTAGAATTGGGAGCGGTGGTGTTTGCTTTCAAGATTTGGAGGCATTATCTGTATGGTGTCAAGTGTACAATTTACACTGACCATAAGAGTCTCAAATACCTGATGGATCAGCAAAATCTCAATATGCGTCAGAGAAGGTGGCTCGATGTGGTAAAAGACCATGATTGCGAGATACTTTACCACCCGGGTAAAGCGAATGTGGTCGCAGACGCACTTAGTCGACATCCAGTTGGTGAACCACTACGGGGTTTGTGTCAACGGTTGACGGTGGTCGCACCTCTTCTCGAGTCGATAGATAGTGCTCAGAAAGTGGCAATATTAGCTGAGAATGCCAAACATGAGAGGGTTTCGGGAGAAATCCCGAATTTTGTCCAGGATAGTCGAGGGTTACTGACTCGATACGGTAGAGTTTGGGTTCCTCTCACTGGTGGGAATCGACAGATACTGTTGGACGAGGCGCACAAGTCTAAGTTTTCGATCCATCCTGGAGCCACAAAGATGTACCGAGACCTGCGAGAGGATTATTGGTGGCCCGACATGAAGCGGGATGTCGCAGAATGTGTTGAGGTATGTATGACTTGTCGGAAGGTCAAGACGGAGCACCAACGACTGCATGGGAAACTGCAACCTTTGGAAATTTCAGTATGGAAGTGGGAGCAAATCACGATGAATTTCATCACTAAACTTCCTAGGACCCCACGCGGGAATGATGCTATTTGGGTGATTGTCGATCGTCTGACTAAGAGCGCTCACTTTTTGCCCATCAGAGAGAGCTCCTCGGCGGAGAAGCTCGCGGAGATTTTCATCAGAGAGATTGTGACCAGGCACGGGGTGCCAGTTTCAATTGTCTCTGATCGGGATACTCGTTTTACCTCTCGATTTTGGGAGAAGTTTCAAGGTGAGATGGGTACACGATTGCATTTTAGTACAACGTTTCATCCTCAGACCGACGGGCAGAGTGAGCGTACTATTCAGACACTCGAGGACATGCTGCGGGAATGTGTTATTGACTTTGGGGGTATTTGGGATCAGTATCTCCCGTTAGCTGAGTTCTCCTACAACAACAGCTACCATTCCAGTATCAGCATACCGCCCTACGAGGTGCTATATGGTAGGAAATGTAGAACGCCCATTTGTTGGGGCGAGGTTGGCCATCGAGTGTTGGGGAGCACCGATGTTGTGTTGAAGATGACTAAGATGATTCAGATGGTTCGGGATCGATTAGTCACTGCACAAAGCCGGCAGAAGAGCTACGCCGACAAGAGATGATCGGATTTGGAATTTCAGGTCGGAGATTATGTTCTTCTGAAGGTGTCACCCTGGAAAGGGGTGATCCGGTTTCACAAACGGGGAAAGTTAGGGCTCCGTTACATTGGACCTTACAAGGTCATTGCTCGAGTGGGTAAGGTAGCTTATTGCTTAGAGTTACCGAACGAGTTGAGCTTGATTCACAACACCTTCCACGTTTCCCAATTGCGGAAGTGTGTAGTGGATGAGTCTGCAGTGATTCCTCTTGAGGACATTCAGATTGATGAAAGGCTTAACTATGTGGAGAAGCCGATAGCTATCGTTGAAAGAAAGACAAAGACCTTGCGCAACAAAGTCATCGGATTGGTGAAAGTCCAGTGGCAACATCGGAAGGGTTCAGAATGGACGTGGGAGCCCGAAACGGAGATGTGCGAGAACTATCCCGAGTTATTCACCGACCGAGACTTTGAGGACGAAGTCTAAGCCAAGCGGGGAAGAGTTGTAAAGCCCGTGTCCCGGTACGGTTTTTTTTTTTTATGTTTTATTTAATTAATGCGTTTGTGAACATTTTGGTCCTTAGGGGTTAAATATTTTAAAAATCCAAGTTTTAGTGGGTTAAAATTGTGGCAAGACTTTATAGCGGGGGACTGGTTTTGGCAATTGGTGAAGGTTGCATGGGCCGGGCCTTGAGGACCGATTCTATTTTTTCTCCTCATGACCTTGATATTTAAACTAGGAAAAAAAACCCTAGTTGGCTAAAAGAAAAACTCTTTTTTTCTCTCCTCCTCCCTCCTTTGCGCCGTGAGCCTCCCAAGATCCCAACGCCGCCGCCGCCACTTGCCGCCGGTGTGAACGAGAGTGAGAGAGAGATACGGAGCCGTCGAGTCGTGTTTTCTCGAGAGGTAAGGTTTCTTTTCTTTTTCTCTTTTCTTTTCGTTTCGGCGTTGAAAACCAAAGAAAAACACCATCACCACCGGTGGCCGCCGCCGCCGACCACCAATGCCGGAGGTGGCAGAGGGTGGTGCGTGGTCTTGTCCATCCGTTGCAAATTCTAAAACCCGGACTCGTTGCAAACCCGAAAACCCTTAGCCGTTTTAAAAAAAAAAGGGGGTATCAATTTATATGAGAATGTGTAATCTGCCACTGTTTGCGTCGGCCATAACTTTTCCGTCGTAGCTCGGTTCGAGGCGAAACTGGTGCCCACGGTTCACATTCTGTGTTGGACACATTTTTCGTGTTTTAGAGAAAACCTGATTCAGCTTCTAACTATGTGCAAAATAGCCATTTTTACAGAAGGTCCGAATCTGCCAGATTCACGTCTCAGTTTTAGAAAAATCATATAAAATCGTAGGAAAATCGTTTGAACGCGTATAATATGTCCCTGGAAGTCTAAGACCTAGATCTATTTGATTGTAGACACTGATCTCTAAATTCGTGGGTTTAGAAGGGGCTAAACAGGTCCCGAACAGACCTGCAGTTTAGACCGAAAAGACGAAATATCACCCGTGTAATTTTATGCTTATAGTTAAGGGTCCCGGGTTTCGAATTGACACTATATATCACTTATCTAGGTGTCGAGAAGTGATTTTGGAGTTGGCGAGCTCGTGTGATCGTTCGAGATTTTTGTGCATCGCTTTTGAGGTGAGTTCTCTCACTACGTAGAACTATGGTTATATTTACCTCACTGTATCTTGCTTGTGCTATGTGGTATTACTTGTTCTGTGGTACTAAATGGTGTTGTGTCTAGTATGGACCTTGAAGGTCGTGTAAACTCGGTGGGACTGAGGGCTCGGTGGGACCGAGGATTGTGTACACGAGTGGCGTAGGAACTCGGTGGGACCGAGGGATATGTGCACGGTAATCGTGTGTCATCGGGGAGACCGATGGATGCTTGGTTAGGTGGGTTAGTGTGAGCATGCTTGTTAAGGATGCGTTCTTTGACTTGGATTCTCGGTTTTGTGTATCTACCTGTTTAGGGGTAAGGTTATAATCATACTATATGTGGTGTTGAATTCACTAAGCTTCGTGCTTACCCTTTCCCTATAAATTGTGGTTTCAGGTACTAGTGGCTCCAAGGCGTGATGGTACACACTGGCGCATACGAAGGGCTCTTTGCAGTCATGAGATTTAATTTATGCTTTAAAACAATTTACTTTCGCTGTCTAGTTAAAATAAGAACATTTATTATTTAAGTTTTCAATGAAACAGTTATTTGAATTATTAATGGTGTCTTATGCAATTAAATGGGTATTTGTAAAGTTTCAAAATTTTTGAAATTTTTGGGATGTTACAGTTTTACCCCCATAAACGTCAAGAAGGAGGGGAGACTTGAAACCATTAAAAATCTGGATGAGTCTTTAGCAACCGGGAACCCTTCAAACAACCGCACAACTTTCCGGTCACCGGAAAAATTGAAAGAAGCTGAAAGGGAGGACTCAAATTTTGAAAATGGAAAAAGCAGGATAACTTTTTACTCTGGTAAAAGATACTCCTCCAAAGAGGGAAACTTTCCTGAAATTGATCAGGTGGCTACTCCTCAGGAAAAGAAAGGTGATTTGAATTTTTCCTCTCTTAAGTCCTTGAATCACAAGACTTGTCTGATTGGAAATTTTGGTGGTGATGGGACAAAAGAGACATTATTCAACCATCTACCATTTTCGTCCTTTACTAAAAATGATGGCACAAGTAATGACAAAAGACAATCTGTTGTACCTGATACACCTTTTATTCTCCCAAAAGGTGATACCCACTTTCCAAGCACTATCAACCCATGCAAGGAGTCTAGTGATGATACACCTTCGTGTTTGATCTTTCCAAAGGGGACCCACTGTCATTAAACCCCAATATAAAATGTGATTTGTCAACTCCTAACATTGCTATGCAGGTTTTTGGTAGTAACCACCACACCATGACTACTAACACCGAGAACCTTGCTAAAGTTCACGATGGCAACGGATCTCAAAACAGGAAGCGAATATACATCAAGGACCGATCCAAAAATGCCGTTGGAAAGAAACTGCGAGCGGAGGAACCACCGAAATACCGAAACGATACGTCTGAAGACACAGACCCGAAGTCGACAACTCCAATTGACACGATCTCTCCAGTTCCAGAGGCAGGATCTGCTTCGCAGGCCTGCCTAGAAAAATGAATGTCTTAGCTTGGAACTGCCGAGGCCTTGCCAATCCTCGTGCAGTTCCAGTTCTACGGGAACTCATTCGAGCTTCCCGTCCTGATGTAATTTTTCTGTTTGAAACTCTTGTATTGCAACCTAAAGCTGATAGTGTTAGAAGTCGTTTGGGTTTTGACTATGGTTTTGCGGTCAGTTGTAACGGCCACGGGGGTGGCATTTGTGTGTTTTGGAATTATAAAACAAACTGTTCCATCTTGTCATACTCTCTTAACCATATTGATTTAGAGATTGATGACCGTTCCAATGGACCTTGAAGAATCACGGGATTTTATGGTTTTCCTGAACGTACCCGTCGTCGGGCCTCTTGGAACTTTTTACGATCCCTTGCAGATCGTTCCAACCGACCGTGGGTGGTTATAGGAGACTTCAATGACCTCCTTTCACAGGAGGAAAAAAAGGGGCTTAATGCTCACCCCGATTGGTGTATTCAAGGTTTTAGAGAGGCCTTATCTGACTGTCGACTGTTGGATCTGCCTATGTTCAGCTTCCCGTTCACTTGGTGTCGGCACAAAGGGAAACCCAACGAGATTCTCGAAAGGCTCGATCGGGCGGTTGGAATCCAGTCTTGGATCAACACGTTTCCCGAGTATTGGGTTGAGAATATTGTCTGTCCTATTTCGGACCACTCTCCTATTGTTCTTCACACCCAGGTTTGGTTTCCCTCCTCGTCTAACAATTTATTTCGGTTTGAGAATAAATGGTTGCAGGAACCGTCCTTCAATCAATTCTTCATGGATAGTTGGAATTCCTTAAATCACGGTGACATTGCTTCCAAGCTTCCCAAGTTAGCAACTCTTCTCGGGAAATGGGGGAGGAAGCTTAACCTTTCTTATAAAAACGAGGTTAAAGATGCGTTTGCGAGACTGGACTTCCTCCGCAGAAGTCCCGACCCGATTTCCAACGCGGCGTACGATGAAGAAAGACACCGTCTTCTTTCTATTCTTCTAAAAGAAGAGGAGCATTGGAGACAACGGGCCAAGGTTTTCTGGCTCAACGAGGGAGATCGGAACACCAAGTTCTTCCATACGTGCGCTAACGGGCGGCGTAGGAGAAATCGAATTCTCAAAATTAAAGACGAAAATGGGACTTGGGTTGAGTACACCAATGGTATTCATAAAGTTACAACCCAATATTTTTCCCGACTTTTTTCGGCTAGTTCGGGCTCCCCAGATCAGATCACCAAGTTGATAAAAAGAAGACTTTCTGATAGCGATATTGCTCGCCTTGAGACGGGCTTCACGAAAGAAGAATTTCGGCTTGCTCTTTTCCAAATGCACCCGGATAAGTCTCCCGGCCCCGATGAGTTTAACCCCCGTTTCTATCAAAAATTTTGGACTCTTATTGGTGATGATATCTTTAATGCAGGTTTTCGTGGCTGGATAGCGGGACTCTACCGAATGGTATCAATGACACCATCATTACCCTTATCCCGAAATGCGAGTCTCCGATGTCTTTGAAAGATTACAGGCCAATCGCTCTATGCAATGTCATCCTTAAAATTATCACCAAGGTCTTGGCTAATCGAATTAAACCGATCCTGCCTTCGTTGATCTCGGAAAACCAAACCGCCTTTGTCAAAGACCGGTTGATTACGGACAATGCCTTAATTGCCTTTGAATTACTTCATTCCATGCAACGTAATACCCCCAGGAAAACCAGGGAAATGGCGCTTAAAATTGACATCAGTAAAGCGTACAACCGACTTGATTGGTCGTACCTGAGACAGATGCTTCAAGCCTTCGAATTCCTGCAGAGATGGGTAAACAGAATAATGCTCTGCGTCGAATCTGTGAAGTACTTTATCCGAGTTAACAATGATCTGGTTGGGCCCATTATCCCCCAAAGAGGCCTTCGACAGGGAGACCTACTATCCCCTTATTTATTCATCATGTGTATGGAAGGCCTATCGGCCTATGTCAATCACGAGGAAGTCAGTGGTCGTTTACATGGTTGTCTTGCCGCTAAGGGCCCCCCGCCTATTTCTCATCTCTTTTTTGCAGATGATGCTTTTCTTTTTTGCAGGGCGTCGGTCGATGAAATCCGTCATGTTAAGTTCATGCTCTCGACCTATGAAGCGGCATCGGGGCAAGCCGTTTATTATGCTAAGTCTGGGATAATGAGAAGCAACAATCTGGCTTCGGATCTCCTGTACGGTTTTTCTTATATCCTTGGCATCGACAAACCCATCAACACGGGTCGTTACCTTGGCCTACCGTCTCTTGTGGGAAGAACGAAAAAGTGCATCTTTAGACATATTCGAGATCGGCTTTGGCAGAAATTAAACAATTGGGGACGGCGGCCCATTTCTAGCGCGGGTAGGGCTACCTTGATCAAGGCGGCGGACCAAGCGATCCCGGTGTATTATATGAACGTCTTTCTCCTTCCGTTGTCTACTATCAAAGATCTTGACAGAATGTTAAACTCCTTTTGGTGGGGTAGGAAGTCTGACGGATCTCGTTCTATAAATTGGCTTTCATGGGACAAGGTTTGTATTCCCCTAAAGTTCGGCGGCTTAGGCTTTCGGGACTTCACTGCCTTTAACGTAGCTATGCTTGGTAAACAAGGTTGGCGGCTCGTGACAAATCCCTCTTCTCTTGTCAACAAAATCTTCAAAGCCAAATACTACCCTAAAGGGGACTTCATGGAGGCCCGTCTGGGAAACTCCCCCAGTTTTGTTTGGAGAAGCATTTGGCACTCTCAACTGGTGTTACAAAAGGGGCTTCATTGGAAGGTGGGGGATGGTCGTTCGATAAACATATGGCGTGATCCTTGGCTCCGTGAAGATGGTAATTTTAAACTGGAAACCCCCATGATCGCCAATCTCGGCGATCTTAGTATTCGTGACTTATTGGATCCGCACTCCATGGCTTGGAACGTGGACTTGGTTGAGAGAACCTTCTGTTGTCGGGACCGATCATGCATTCTAAATCTTCCTCCCCCTCAGGATTCGGGACCTGATAGAATCATTTGGCATTGGACTCCCAACGACATTTATTCCGTCAAATCCAGTTATGTTCTCATCGTGGACAGTCTGGTTCAAAATTCTCATCTCTTTATCAACGCAGATTGGCAACGTATTTGGAAAGCCAATGTCCCCTTTAAAATTAGATTTTTTGTTTGGAGTGCCTTACGGGACGTCTTACCCACGAGAGACTCCCTCCAAAGAAAGGGGATTCGTATTTCTCCTGTGTGTCCGCTATGCAATTGCAATGTGGAAAACATTTGGCACATCTTTGTGGGATGCCCTACGGTCGCACCCGTGTGGGAGGAAGCGGGATTGTGGCTAGTCGTTGACAAGGTGGCGAGCGAGGTGGATTCCTTTCATAATCTGGTGTTCAAGCTCCTTGTTGATCGTCCGCGTCACATTGGGGATAAGTTTATTGCCCTTCTTTGGAGTATCTGGCATCGCAGAAACGAGATTTTATGGAACAACGGACCGAGGGATCCTACTTCAGTCGTTCGGAGAGCTTGTCGGACGCTTGCGGAGTGGACGTATGCACGCAAGTACTTTCAAGGAGATCAGACCCCCTCTGCTCAACTGGGGCCCACTTCTTGGGCGGCTCCGAGGCTTGGTTTCTTCAAGTGTAACACTGATGCTGCCACATTTGAACTCTCGAATTCCGCGGGATTTGGGGTTGTTATTCGAGACAGTAGGGGGTTGTTTGTTGCTGCTTGTGCTACGCCATTCAATTCCCTCCCTCCGGTCAGAGAATGTGAAGCTCTTGCTCTCAGGAATGCCATGCAGTGGGTTATCTCTCGGGGTCTTACCCATGTCGTTTTCGAAACTGATGTCAAGGCGGTCGCGGACGCAAATTACGATACTAATCAGGACTACTCTGAGTTCGGGGACATTATTGACGATATCAGAAGCATTCTCCTTACACATGGCAACTTTTCGGTGCATGCCATTGGAAGACAAGCTAACGAGGCGACCCACATTGTAGCGCGTCACTCTCGTTCCCTTTCTTGTCCTATCATTTACCATGTTATTCCTAATTTTCTAGCTACTTGTATTTCCAACAATTGTGTTTGTCTTATTTCTAATGATACGAATGTGCCTCAACCGGGTGATGGCCTTGCCGAAGCTCGTTAGAGTCTCATTCTTTTCCTTTTTCAAAAAAAAAAAAAGTAAACAAGCGTATTGAGGTAGTACCGTAATTAAATGAAAATTATAAAATGTTATAAACCTGTAAGAATCGGTTTAAAAATAATTTGTTACATATTTTTTCATCAAATGTTATTATTTATGATATTCTTTTACATATATTTGTTAAGGTACTGAACAAATAGCCGACTCTTGACAGTTTGTGGTATTGTTTTACATACTTTGTGTTCATATCGTGAAAAAAGTACATGTGAACCTTTTTTATTCACGTTGTGAAAACAAAAAAAACACATTAGAAAGTTTCACATTGTAAAACAAATACATGTGAATATGTTTCTTTACGAGACAAATATGTATGAAACAAATACAGTAAATCATAGTATTAGATTAAAAAAAATCCATATGAAACGACATGTTGAAATTGGTTATCACGGGTTTGTAACATTTTTTTGGTTCTCACATAATTTACCGCTTGTTAAAGGATTAATATATTTTGTAAACTGATATTTACAAATATATGAATCGGATAATGCATTCGTAAACCAATTTGTGGTATTTCTATTTTTTCCCTTATTTCCTTCTTTGGTTGAGGGGCATCATTATTTAAGGAAACGTTGTATGTTAATCGGCCTTTTAATTTGACAAAAAGGGGGAAGAAAGTATGAAACACCCCATATCATCTATACTACTTTATAAACCAGGTTTGAGAAAAGTCTTAAAGACAACCTTTAAAGCCTAGAGTACAACACCTTCAAGTACAAAGTCTTAAAGTCTTAAATCTCTTAAATACTACTTTTATTGCATCATGTACAAGTGATTAAGCTTTTATGCAGTTCTGCAAGATGACTCTTCAACCTCCCAAGAATCTCTCATTCCAAAGTGATGATTCTCTGTTAGTGGTTTTCAGGTTTAGGATTTGAAGCGATTCAATGGGCCTGGTGGCTTGGTACAAGTTATCGATGCAAACTATTGCCTTTTCCTTCCCCGTCTCCAAACTTGACTTTCGGTGTTCCCAAGAAGGCCCCTTCATTGTCAAAACAAAAAGGGGCTCTTCATCTATCTCCTGAAATCATTGGATATTTGAATTTCAAACGCTATCACCACCTTCATTTTCAACCCTCTCCGTATCAATCTTCCTCGAATTTTTCAGATGCCGGATTTCATCGCAAGTCCTTATCAGGTTCTTAGTTCAATAATCATATCGACTCACTATCATATTTTCCCCTGATTTTACCTTCTTTGAAACAGAATTTTGTTCCTAACAATGTATTTTTGTCTTTGATTTTAGGTTTTTAAAATCAATCAAGATTGAGCTACTGTTTTGAGATAAAAAGGTTATCATTTGTTCTCTCTATTATCTTCTATTTTGATCCTATTTCTTTCAGGATACTAGAGAATTCTATTTCTATTACCTCTTCTTAATTAAATTTCATGTTCACAACGTCTTTCCTGTTTGTGTTATGCTTGATTGGAAACTTTTATGTGTTGTTTGTTTTGCACCAGAGGCACTTAGAAGCCAGAAGGTCATGTTCTAAATGTCAAACATAGTTATCATTAATGCTAGAAGGTCATGTTCTCACCATTTTATGTTGTTTTGTACTATTTTGATTTGCTGGTTTTTTTAACTTGCATTCTTTTTTTTTTGGAATATGCAGGTTGCAATCAGTACTAGGAAACTTTTTAATGTTCTAATCATCTTTTGCACTCAAGTATTGAGACGTATGTGAGGAATATTCTTGATGGTAAATCATTCGTTGCACTTGAAGCTCTTCTTAATTCACTTTAAGCTCTCCAACAGATTTTCTAAAATGGATAAAGTAGAAAAGAGATTTGCAAAATAAATTTTTTAGGAAGATATTTTTTTTAAGAAACCAATTAATGTTGAAATATTCAAAATGGAGAAGATGTTAGAGTAGAATGTAATATTTTGTTTTTGAAGATTTTAACTTTTGATGATTCTCCATTTTGGATAAATATGTTGGAGATGCTAGATTATTACTTATCAACTAAAGGTGGTTGGTTGATGATTTTCTTTTGCATATAGATGAACAAGTCCCCCTTTTTCCAGAACCAATAACAAAACATGAGCTAATGGAGGACGAAGAAGTTAGTTTGTTTTCACCAGAATTATTGCACTGTGATGAAAACGAAGAAGCTATTGATCTCGAAGAGGATAGGGCCATTTTGGTAAATCACATTGACATCCCCATGAAACATATTGTTGCTTGAAGGTATAACTTTATATCAAGCTTGCAAGTTGAAATCACTCCGGTTTTCACTATGTATTATTTAAATTTATTGGTAAAAGGGTCAAGGAGCAACAATCTCTAAAAGTGTTTTTTTTAAACTGTATTTTCAACTAAAAATTGGCATGGTTTGAAAATTCCCTCCAATGTTATGTGACCTGTTGTTTGATAAAACAACTGGACTACTCTCTTGGGGTATAACATGATCCTCCTAGGCCAATTTGTTAATTTGTTGTTGGTGTATTAAAGGTAAACTCGTAGTGTTTTGTGGGATTGTGGTTAGAAACTTTTGGCCCTTTTATCGAATCTGCGGATGTTCCGATTGCATTTTTTGTCTGATCTCTAAATAGTTTGTTGAATGAAGAAGATGTTAAGAAATTTATTGCGGAGCGGCTAAAGGTTTATTCCCATTATTTTGTGACATTTTCTAGAAAACATGGTGCTCACTATCATAAACGATATATATTGCACCTTATAAAAGATTGCGGCAGACGGTAACCATCATAAGTTGTAGATTATCAATATATATTCTATTAGCTTGGTTGGATTCATATTTCTTTTATATTTTGTACTATTTGAGGCATTCAAATATGCAGATGGATCCTAGGTAACATTGTACATAAAAGCCATTCAAGCCTTCTTATTGTTTGTTGAATAACTTTTAACAACAAATAGAGCAAAGTTGCAAGCCTTCTAATAGGTTGTATAATCTGAAATATGGGATCAAAACAATGATTTGAAAACGTGAAAACACCTTGATTTGTTTGCTAACCTCATATGTTTTACAATCTGATGCAATTATTTTTGTGATGGCACTTAACTATATGTCATGTCTTTGATTTAATTGTATGTCTACATATATGTTACCTTGAGAAAGTCATGTTTGTGAAATCTTACTTGATAAATATGCTTGTGTACCTTATGCTACACTTGTGGGACTTTGGGGTCGTTTACCAAACACTTACCTGGGTAAGTGCTTACCAAGTCACATTACCTAAACCGAAATCTTACCGAGTAAGAGCGAAGCCAAGGACCGAGAGTCTTACCCCGTAAATGGGGGCAACGACTCTTACCAAAGTTAGCACTTACCGAGTAAATTGTTGCTTACATTGTAGTATTCATGGACTAAAATCTTACTCGGTAAGTAAGTGATAATGTAAAATTTTGCTGGTAGGTACTTACCGAGTAAATGTTTGGTAAAACATTGTGTATGCTAGGATAAAGCTTCCACTAGCACTATTTATTATGCCAGACTCTTTAAATTTGATTGTCCTATTAATGTAAATATCACTTTTTTATTTCGTGGTCCTATACTATGCTATAACTGCTTCTAGATATCGTTAAATTATTTGGTTTGATTTGTTATGTATTAGAGTTACTTGTTTTGTTGAATTTGGAGAAATTTGTTGAATAATCTATACTACCTTATAAAACATATTTATGAAAAGTCTTTAAAACAACCCATAATACATAAAGTATTGCTCTCTTATGCTCAAAGTTTTAAGAACAATCCATAATGCATGATGTACTACTCTTTTATGCACAAAGTCTTAAAAACAATCCATAATGCATGATGTACAAGTGGGTTATCCTTTAATGTTCTGATTCCTACCGTGATTTTTCAGGTGCACAATTCTTGGCAACAAAAGTGATTTTTCAGTTACCAACAATGGTGAAAAAAACCAACAATGTAAGGTTAACTTCATTTAGTCATTGTTATTGCCTTGATAGAATTGCATTGTAAAAGCTTTCACTCGTTTGATGCTTGTGTATTAAACCGACTCCTTGTATATAGAAAGTTTCATTGTTTTTAATGTGAAAAGTTGCATTGATTTACAATTGTTCAGTAATTTGAGCCTTACACAAGTCGATAATTCATTATCCATACCTATTTTCAATATACTCGATTTTCCACCGTTATCTTGAGTGGTGTACGTTGCTTTGTTGCTCTTTTATGTTTGTAATCTCATTGATGGTAGTAATCTTGATATTTTTTTACACCCCGCCGCATTGCGCGAGCAATTAACTAGTTAATATTAAATAGATAGACACATTGCCCCTGGTCATAAGGTGTATTTTGTATTTTCTTGAAAAACGTCGTAGTTTGACATCATAAAAAAAGATTGTGTCAATTGCATATGAACTTCTATTAATCCGACCAACCCGTATGGTTTATAATGACCACTACCCTTGGTCATATTCAAAGGATCTCTCAAGAAAAAAAAATCTCTCTTCCAACATCACATCCTATTCTATTTTTTTTTTGGCACAACTGGTTGCACTTTGGTTTAGTTGGGTTGGGTTGAGATTTTTTAAATCGCAAATATTGGGTTGGGTTGTTCAAATGTTTTCAACCCGATCAACCTAACCCATGAGCACCCCTAGTCTCAACATTCTAAGGAAAAACTTAAAAAAAAAAATCCAAACTCAGCATAGACATCCACAACTTGTATGAGTTTCGTCGGTGCTACCAAGTCAGGATAAGAAACTAGAAATCGCTACAAGCAACCTATTTCATACCCTTTCAAGTTTTCACAAGCAACTTATTTCACACCCTTTTCATAAAATAAAAATCACAATTTACAATATGAGACACTGCATCATTCTACGGTCAATTTCATAATCGGAAAGTTCCCATTTCTTCACCTATCTACCTATTTATTCATCATATACATCAACATCAAGTTACTTTCTTTACATTTCTAAAATTAAATTGACCTAAAAAAACATGTACGCAATAATAAATTAATAATACCTGTTTGGGTAAAAAATAACAAAGGTCCTTTGTCGTACGACTAGAGATTCCAACAGTCCATTAGCCCATAGTCGCACGACCAGAGAAATAACTGACGCCCTTCCTTTGAGCAACTTCGACTAAAACCCGTCCATGATGGTTGTCGTACGACATGATTTCAGTTATTAAACTACAACATACTTTATATTATGTTTAATGCAGGATTACAAGGACGTTTATGATTAGAGATCATAACGGAAGACGTTACCAATAACAACGGATGTAACGGACGCCATCATCAAATATTAAACGGATACTCTATTAAAGATACGCATTCAAGACTTGCTAACGGACAATTGGAGTATAAATATGAAGATTGAACTTCACATTCGGACACCTGATTCACAGACTTTACAAGCTCACGAATTACGTTCTTAAGCTCACTCAATTTCTATTGAAGTTCATAAAAGCCTTTGCTGTTTGTCGTTCGACGCACGATTGAAGTCTAAGTACACACGACGCACGACCGACTTTACTTTATTGTATTGTTTTACATTACATTTCATTTGTAACACTTGTTAACAAGGACGACGTCCCTGATTGACGTCTATAGTGCACGACGACTCATACTCGTCCGCGGTTTTTACCTATTTTAGGGGTTTTCCGCGTCATCAATTCCCTTGTCTCGTTTATTTCACTTTTATTATTGTCGTACGATTATTAAAGCTACTTTCTTTGGTTGGATCAAGCTCCACATTTACCTTAAATTTTTCTTGGGAGATTTTTGGCATAAACAGATCAAGCTCCACATTTACCTTAAATTTTCCTTGGGATATTTTTGGCATAAACAGTTTGGCGCCCACGTGGGGCCCCATCCAAAGAAAATATTCGATAATCTTACGACGTACTAACGTTTTCCTCCAAGTGTTCTCTTTTTCAATTATTCAGAATAATGTCATTCCAAGGAACACAAGATCATGTTGTGGCCCAAATGAACATGGAGTTGACTGTTGCTCGTGCTCGTATTGACGCCCTAACAGCCCAGGCTCGACAGGCGGCTGAAACCATCGAGCATCTAAGAAGCCAAGGTGGAAACAATGTGATTGGGACTACGAATGTTTATACTGGTGCTTGGAACGTACCTCCTCCATTGCCTAATTACCCTCGTCCACCACCAGTTAATCCTGCGACCTTCGTAATCCCAACCATGCCTATGACTTCTATGTCGTTCAATGGATATGCCTCTGAATCTTCGCAGCAGACTAACTTCAATGGATCAGGTTATGTTCCATTAGGTGTTCCCGGGGGTATTCCAATGGATCCCGTTGCACAACGATTGAAGTTTCTAGAAGAGCAGAATGAGCGTGTCTTGTCGATGCTGGCCAAATTGCCGGGGGCAGCAGTCCCAGTTGATGTCGATCCACGAACAGGATTTCAGGCATCGCCGTTTGTCGATGAAATCGCTTTGGTGGACATCCCAAAGAAGTTTAGCATCCCGACCTTCTCCCCAAAATATTCAGGTGTCACTGATCCGACAGAACACGTCGCCCAATACAAACAACTCATGTGGACTATTTCGATACCGCATCAATTCCAAGAAGTCTGCATGTGCAAGAGTTTTGGAGCAACCTTGACTGGAGCAGCGTTACAATGGTTGATCAATCTCAAACCCAAAACTATCGGGTCTTTTGCAGAATTAGTGAATCAATTTTCTCAACAATTCACTAGTAGTCGAAAAATGGAAAAACAAACGAGCGACCTTTACTATGTCGTGCAGAAGAATGGAGAGTCCATCCGGGACTACTTTAATCGGTTCAACGCAGAAATGATTAGTATCCGAAATTGCGACATGAAAACAGCAATTGAAGCGTATAAACGGGGTCTGGATGATAGTTCAGGGTTGTATCTCGACCTTACGAAGTATCCTCCAGAAACCTTTGAAGACGTACGAGCAAGGACGCTTGCTCACATGAGGGTCGAGGATGACCTCGCTTTCGGAAATAAACATTCGGGCGACTGGAAGAGCCTAGGTGTCAAAAAGCCAGACTTCAAACCAAAATCGATTGGTCGATCAGAGCCTACCAGACAAATTTCAAACGTCCGATTTGAAAAGAAAGGGTCGACGACTTCCAAGTTTGTCCAATATCCTAAGGTATCATCTTATGGTTTCCCTGGATCAGCCAAGGATGTCGTCACGTCCCTAAAACAGCTCCAACAAAACGTTCGGTGGCCAAAGAAAAGCGATAAAGACAGTGATAAGAAAGACAAGACAAAATGGTGCGATTTCCACAGTGACTTTGGTCATATAACGGATGATTGCATCGCTTTGAAGAAAGAACTGTCCTGGCTTAATTCGAAAGGTTATTTACAATAATTGACGGGAAAAAAGGATGTGCATCCCACATCCCCATAACCTGCCAAAGTGATTAATTGTATCACCGGAGGCTCTGATGTTTGTGGGACCACATATTCAGCTGCTAAGAGACATGCTAGTCGCGGTCCCGACGACCGACCAATTCCAAAGGAGGCAAGACCCAAGGAGGACGCAGAATTAGAAGTTATGCCCTTGACGTTCGACCAAGCAGACCTCGACGACATACATCAGAAACATCATGACGGACTAATTATCCAATTGAGCATTGAAAATTGTCTGACAAAGAGGATACTCGTCGATGGAGGTAGTTCAGCTAACATTATTTTTTTTATGCAGTAAAAGCAATGGGAATCGACAAATCCGAGATTACACGACGTTCGACTACACTCGTTGAATTTAACGGGGGATCGACAAGTACCATGGGGGAAATCACACTACCAGTATATGCTAAAGGAATCAACAGGCAAACGAAGTTCAATGTTGTCGATTGCTCATCAGCTTATAATGTTATCCTTGGGCGACCTTGGATTCATGACATGAAAGTTGTACCTTCGACATACCACAAAACCTTGAAATTTCCCACGCAATGGGGAGTACAAGAGATCAAAGGCGAAAGAAAAGTTGCTAGGGAATGTTACAAAGTTTCTTTGAAGCCCCTGAAGCAGACAATATCGCAATTACAGAACCAGGACGTTCCTGGAACTGATGACGACTATCGCTTGGAAGTTGTCGTCCTAAACCAGGATAAACCTGATCAGATGGTTTACATAGGTTCGACGCTCGACCCTTCTTTTAAAAAAGGCTAATATCTTTTTTGCAGGATCACAATGATTGTTTCGCATGGACGCACGAAGACATGGTGGGTATCGATCCAAGTATCGTTTCTCATAAACTCAACGTTGATCCATCGTTCAAGCCTGTTCAGCAGAAAAGACGAAAATTCGCTTCTGAAAGAAATAAAGTTATCAACGACGAAGTTGATAATTTGCTTAAAACAGGAAAAATACGAGAAGTCAAATATCCAGACTGGCTCGCCAACGTTGTTGTCGTCCAAAAGAAAAATGGCAAATGGAGAGTCTGCATTGATTTCACAGACCTTAACAAGGCTTGTCCAAAAGATCCATTTCCATTGTCACACATCGATTCTATGGTCGACGCTACAGCTGGACGTGAATTACTCATTTTCATGGACGCATATTCTGGATATAACCAAATATTGATGCATTCTGACGACCAGGAAAAAACAACCTTCATGACAGATAAAGGTATTTATTGTTATAAAGTAATGCCTTTTGGTCTTAAGAATGCAGGTTCGACGTATCAACGATTGGTGAATATGATGTTCAAAGAACATTTGGGCGACACTATGGAGATATACATCGACGACATGCTTGTCAAATCAAAGCATATGAACGATCATATAGAACATTTGAAGTAATCGTTCGACATTTTGCGTGAATACAAAATGAAGTTGAATCCGACAAAATGTTCTTTTGGAGTTCGAGCTGGCAAATTTCTCGGTTATATGGTTACACGACGAGGAATCGAAGCTAACCCAGACCAAATTAAAGCAATTATCGAGCTAAAATCACCCAGAAATTTTAAAGAAGTCCAACGTCTAACAGGACGTGTAGCAGCGTTGAACAGGTTCATCTCTCGGTCGTCCGACAGATGTCACCTATTCTACAACGTCCTGCAAAAAAAATAAATGATTCGAGTGGACTAATAAGCACGAGGAGGCATTGCAACAACTCAAGAAATACATGACATCACCTCCCTTCCTCTCTAAACCTGAGAAAGGTGAAGCTCTTCAACTCTATCTGGCCGTCAGCATTAATTCGGTAAGTGCAGTCCTTATACGAGAAACCGATGGACAACAACTGCCAATCTACTATGTAAGTAAAACTCTACTAGACGCTGAAACCAGGTACTCGTCTATAGAAAAACTTTTGATTTCGTTAGTCATGGCCGCTAAGAAGCTACGACATTATTTTGAATCGCATCCTATAACTGTGGTAACTAACTTTCCATTAAAGTTTGTGTTAAGAAAACCTGAACTAACAGGACAACTAGCTAAATGGAGCATCTACCTTAGCAATTATGATATGGATTTCAAGCCTAAGACGACGATCAAATCACAGGTTTTGGCAGATTTTGTTACAGATTTCAGTCCGGAACTAGAAGAAGCGACGACGTCCAACGAGTTAATTGTGGCGACTTTGCACGACACTACTTGGACGCTCGACGTAGATGGTTCGTCGAACATACGAGGAACAGGCCTGGGTGTCGTCCTACAGTCCCCACAAGGGGGCAAAATAGTGTACTCCATACGGTGCGACTTCAAGGCAACAAATAATGAGGCATAATATGAAGTACTGATTGCAGGAATGAAAATTGCTCATGACTTGGGAGCAACATGTCTACATGTCCGGAGCGACTCGTCCCTAGTTGTTAACCAAGTTAATGGAGAATTTGCAGCAAAATATTCAAGGATGATTGCTTATTATAAAATAGTAAAGGAAGAAGCAAAGAAGTTCAGTCGCTTCATAGTCGAACATGTACCAATAGATCAGAACACTCAAGCTGACGCATTAGCCAATTTGGGATCAACACTTAATCAAACAACATTCGAAAATATCCCAATAGTTCACCTTGCAACACCATCCATCAAAGACGATGGTAATATTTTGGTCGCACCAATTGAGGAAGAAAACTCTTGGTCGGACGATATTAAAAATTATCTGGAGAATGATCAACTGCCTGATGACAGAATGGAAGCAAGAAAGGTTAGATTTAAAGCATCAAGGTATGTTATGATCAGAGGACAATTATATCGAAGATCTTCGACTGGTCTGAATTTGCGATGTATCACCAACAAGACGCAAGTCCAGAAAATCCTACAAGATATGCACGACGGTGAATGTGGAAACCACTCAGGAAGTCGCAGTCTAGCCAACCGGATATCACGACAAGGTTACTATTGGCCGACATTAAGGCAAGATGCGATCAGGTATGTACAGTCGTGCGACGCATGTCAAAGACACACAGGTATGTCTCATAAACCCTCTGAACTCTTGCATTCGACTTTGATCCCATGGCCCTTTATGAAATGGGGAATGGACATTGTTGGGAAACTACCACCTGCCCCTGGGCAAAAAGTATTTCTTTTAGTTTTAACAGATTATTTCTCTAAGTGGGTCGAAGCAACGGCTTTCTCCCAGGTTCGGGACAAAGAATTCGTTTCTTTTATCCAAACTAACATTATTTGCAGGTTCGGAATTCCTTCCGAAATAACTTGCGACAACGGGACACAATTCATCAGTGATCGAACGCGAAGATTTTGTGAAGAAAGGAACATCAAGTTGGTAACATCGACGCCTCGATATCCACAATCGAATGGTCTAGCCGAGTCGAGTAATAAAACTATCATCAATTCAATCAGAAAAAGACGACCTAAGACCTTCTGTCTGAGCATAGAAGCTCAGACAAGCTTGGAAAGTCTGCACGACAAAAGGAAAAGAATTAGTAGTAAAAAATGAGCAATGAAAAAGGAGAATAAGTAAAACTTTCCATGAAAGAGAGACCAGCAGCATGTGCCCCCGTGTCCTCAACCTGAGATTCTTTGTACCGATCGTAGAAAGTCGGGAGAAGAAATTTTGCCAGGTGTGGAAAAATGACGTCTCTCTCGAGAACGTCATTAGCCATAAAGTCAGTTGGGAGAGTGGCTTTGAATATCATCTCTCCCACTTTTTCCTTATTATTCTCCTCACTCTTAGAGGAAGAAGAAGGTGCGGCAAAGGGCTTTTCAACGCCCGACACCCCCGTCGTTGGGGCATCCTTCGTCGCCTTGATCGAGCCTCCAAGCTCGACCCCAGCAACGGTTCCCTTCGCTGGTGTCGCCCCTGAAAGGGACGACAGAGTGGCATCGCCCGTCTTCTTGGGCAAGGTCCGAGGCTTGCCTCGGACACGTCTCAGATCTACCCCCGTAGAAGGGGCAACTCTTTTCTTCGTTTTCTCCCTCCCTTGGCGGGCGAGCTCCAGTTGTTCGGCTCGCTTAACGGCAACCGACTTTACAGCTGCGTCCTCTGAAAAAAGAAAGCAAATTAAAAATGAAATGACGTACGATATACAAGTGAAAGGTATTGTCGAGCGACTTACCAGTCATTTCTTCTTCCTCCCTCTCTCCTTCTCTACGAGAACCCTCGACAGACGTCACCTCAGCTACAAACACGACCTCGTCGTTCGACCGAGGGGAAAACGAACGATCAGTAATACTTCTCTCCAAGATCCTCTGAATCTTGTCGTGAGAATCTCTCCTTGGCTTCACTTTAGTGAAGTCGATCACTGCCAAACAAAGAAAGACATCAGAATATACGTTATAAAAATAAACGCATGACAAAAACGCACGACAAAAACATTAAACCTACCCGATTTGTTCCAGCCGGATGACAACTGTCTTCGTCATTTACAGACGCCACTTGGAGGAAAACGTACTAACGTTTCCAACCACGATCGTTCACCGCGGTATTATGTATCAGTACATTATCTCCCTTAGAACGAGGGAACAAACTATACCGGTGATAATTATCCGGTCGAACGCTATAGGCAGTCAGGAGGTCGTTCACATTGAACGGTACCTCCCAATCGACCGTAAGACGATCGATCACCTGGACAATCCGCCAGAATTGAGGCATTAACTGTCCAGGCGTCAAGTCAAACGCATCTAAAAATGCCCTAACCAAAGGGCTAAATGGCCAGGTAAAACCTATCTTGAAGGGATATTCATACAAAACACAATATCCATTCGGAACTTCATCCGGCCTTAAATCTTCCGACGACACCAGATTTATTTCATCTAGAAGCCTGGCCAAATTCTTAAAGTAATCTAAATTCTCTTCCTCCCTATACATGCTCACAGGCTCGCTCGACATCTGGAAATCAGGGATGTTAAGAGTCGCACGCCAATAACTAAGAATATCCCAAGTTTTCCTAGGCTTCCTGGCTATGGACTTCCTATGCATATAAATTGACACAGAGGAAAGAACGGAAAATCGTACCTTAAATAGCGTTCTAAACCTCGAACTTAGAATGGAAATGATCTTGGTCACTCGGAAAGTGTATCTCGCCGGAAGTATGAAATCTCTAAAGGGGTAAAACGTAAAAAAGGAAAAGATTAAGGATAATCCCTATTTATACTAAAAATCAGAAATCAAATCGCCAGGAAATCAAATCGACAAAAAATCGACGGTCAATAAAATTGACACGTGTCGTTCGTGTCAGACAACCCCTTGAGTACACTCAACGAGAGCATGACACCTGTCCTTCATTAGTTGTCAAATTGTCTATTCTGTTAAACGTGATGTCATTATTTAGTTGGAAACGAACCGATTCGGTTCTATGCAAGTTACCCGCTTTTTCTTTTATAACACGTGTCCTAGTCTTAAATTTAAATTTCAAAAAGTTGCTGCTTGAATTTTAAATTTGGGGGCAAACTGTTTGGGTAAAAAATAATAAAGGTCATTTGTCGTACGACTAGAGATTCCAACAGTCCATTAGCCCATACTCGCACGACCAGAGAAATAACTGACGCCCTTCCTTTGAGCGACTTCGACTAAAACCCGTCCATGATGGCTGTCGTACGACATGATTTCAGTTATTAAACTACAACATACTTTATATTATGTTTAATGCAGGATTACAAGGACGTTTATGATTAGAGATCATAACGGAAGACGTTACCAATAACAACGGATGTAACGGACGCCATCATCAAATATTAAACGGATACTCTATTAAAGATATGCATTCAAGACTTGCTAACGGACAATTGGAGTATAAATATGAAGATTGAACTTCACATTCGGACACCTGATTCACAGACTTTACAAGCTCACGAATTACGTTCTTAAGCTCACTCAATTTCTATTGAAGTTCATAAAAGCCTTTGTTGTTTGTCGTTCGACGCACGATTGAAGTCTAAGTACACACGACGCACGGTCGACTTTACTTTATTGTATTGTTTTACATTACATTTCATTTGTAACACTTGTTAACAAGGACGACGTTCCTGATTGACGTCTATAGTGCACGACGACTCATACTCGTCCGCGGTTTTTACCCATTTTAGGGGTTTTCCGCATCATCAATTCCCTTGTCTCATTTATTTCACTTTAATTATTGTCGTACGATTATTAAAGCTACTTTCTTTGGTTGAATCAAGCTCCACATTTACCTTAAATTTTCCTTGAGAGATTTTTGGCATAAACAATACCCATTTTATTTTGATGCACTTTTCCTCTTCCAATCCAATTTTTAAGTACTATTCCCTTTTTGGTTTTAAGGAACGTGTCCATACGACGTCGTCGCAACTTCTTCAATCTATTCCCCTGTCCTCCGGTACACGCGGCAAAAGCAACTCCTTCATTCCTGTTTGTGTGTTTTTTTTTCCGCCAATTAATTGAAGGCTGAAGCAGCAGCAGTCCACCTCCCCAAAATCACTTCAACCGCCACCGGGGTTCACCCTCCGATAGGTCACCACCGCAGTTTTAGGAAGCAAGGACACCCACACTTCTTCCCCTCACTCACCTCCAATTGTTCAAGAGAAAGACATGAAAACCAGAAATCAAGCCAAACGACAGCGTCAATCAACAGGTAACTACTTTGCAGCGGTTTCATAATCACTAAGAATAGAAGTTACATTCGGTCTTAATTTTACTCTATTTGTCTTGCAATGTTTCTTCTTTTTTCCAATAACGCTTGCATTTGCGGTTGGAATGTCGGGAAATGGATGAAAAAAGCCCTAGGTCCCTAATCCTCCTAGGAAAACATTACACCTCCCCAAAAGCCAATCACTCTGAGAATCAATCATCCTACATTTACATCCTACTTTGACGAAACTAGAAAAATGTTGGTGGTATGGTAATTTAAACTTTAAAGAGAAAATCTCTATCATACTTGCATTCCAGGAGTACTATGTATGGAAGATAAAGAATCTTATCTTTTTTATGGTATGTCAGGAATACTTGTATTTCACTTGATACACATAAAGGTGTTTAAAGCTGAGTATAGAAGCTGAATTAAGGGCTGGAGTATTGTTTTAATACTCAAATTGGGTTTATTGCGTTGATTATAAACTTGTGTTTTAGTTAGGTAAAGCAATGGATGAAGGACTGGATGAATTCATATTTGTTTTCATTTCGCAGGTGAAGGTGACTTGGTTAGCGAATCAGGACATGATAGAAAAGCAAATGGTAGTCGTTTGTGCCTGTTCACCACACAATTTATATGCTTGCAATTGTTTACAATCCGAAGACATCATCTTGCTTAAATATATGCTGCACTGCCTCCATTAAATGCTAAGTTTGAATTTCATACATATTAAGAGAAATATTTCATTGTATTTTGTTTGTGAAATACTCTTATTCCTGCACTGTACATTGATGCACAGGACATCTTATGGAAAAAACGGGGCAAAGATTTGAAAATGTCAAATTAAATTAGGAATTATAGTAGACCTGTTTGTATGTCAATTAACTACTTTTTTGTTATTATGGAGTGTGGGTAGATTCATCAGTTGACTTCATGTATTCCTGAGTTATATAACGATGTATGATAATTTAGAAATTAGAATGTCCCATAATGGAAAATGTTGCACCTATCATGCAGTGGGGACAGAAGGGATATGCTTCTGTAATTACACCATCAAGTGACTGGGTGGGTTTACCTGAGAGAAAGCGAAAACATGAAACAAGAGGAAAAGTATTGGACTACTTAAAAAATGTGTTGCCACTTAAACACTAGTGTTTCACCATCATACCTACTTAAGTCTTCAACTGATGCTTTGTAGTAAACCTGAAACAGAAAATCATGTGAATGAAATCTGAAACTTATTGGAATGGAGTTATGGTTTGAGATCATTGATGAGAAGGATTTTGTCAAGCATCCACCCATTTGTTTCACATATAGCAGAAGGAAGATGCCACGTAAACCCAGGGAAGAGGGGACCTCAGAGAATAAGGAATAAAAACATTATTTAGTCGGTTGGGGGAATCTGTTAAGGGGTGGCAGGCTAAATTTTTTGCCAGGGGAAGTTGAGGCAATTCTGGAATGTTTCTGTTTTTGGTGTAGTTATATATAGTGGAAAAGTAAGGGGATTGGTATGCATAAAATGGTTGTTTATATGGGAGATCCTAGCGTCTTGAATTGCTAGTTGTCTTTTCATTTTGTTTGCTTTCAATCCAATCTGGCCGACGCTTTCATCCTCAAATCTATTATTTCTCAATTGCACAATTTCCTGGCTCTTAACAGATTTATATCTTAATGTTGTTGATGAAAACTAGACACGTTGGCACTTTATTAATGTTTGAAGTAACTCTATATCAGGTACTCTTGCTGATACATCAGAGGAGGGTGTCAACAAGTTTCTGAAACGAGTTGGTTCACGTGGCTCTCGTGGATTGAAAGAACAAGATAGTTACACTCATAACTTTGATTCTGCAAGTAAGGTTAGTTTCCACGACATCAACTTGTAAGCATGCAAAGAAATGGTAGTAAATATTTCAACCTGTATGCATAAGTTGGAGCTTCTGTTTCTAAGTTTATTTAGTATTTATTCTGCTTTCTTGGTTATTATTTATTGATGACCTTAAGCCGCTATGAATGATCTTCCCATTGGTTCATTTCTCAGTTAGACAGCCGACCAAAGGGAAAGGAAAAACAAATTAAAAACGACAGGCATGCACAAAATATCTCGAATGCCGATGGTTCTAGTGGACATGCCAGATTAGAGAATTCAATACCTTTGAACGCTGATGGCGGAAGTCCTCAGCAAGCTAAATCTGAATTGGAGGATGTAATGGCTGATTCAGATTGGGAAGATGGATCAAATCCCAATTTGAATTCTGAAAGCAGTCATCCAGATCATGTAAACAAGGATATCGCTATCGAGTTTGATGCATCACCTGGTACTGCTAAGCGGAAGCCTGGCCGTCGAGCTTCTGCTGAGGAAAAGGTTCATTGTAGAATATTAGTATATAACAGATGTTAAAAAATTATTCTGCTTAAGAATAACCATCCGACTGTACTTGAACTTGAACGTAATTTCATTTTTGTCACAGCAAGTGGCTGAGCTTGTGCATAGGACACATTTACTCTGTTTACTTGGACGGGGACGGTTAATTGATAGTGCTTGTGATGATCCTCTCATTCAGGTTATTTCCTCATCATTATTGACACTTGACATTGAGTGCTAAAATGTGGCAAATATAATTTAATCTTCTCGCCTACTTTTCAGTTGACGCTAGTTGGTAGTAACATGAAACAGGCCGCTCATCCTGTTGGCATATGATGAAGCTGCCCCTCTAATATCTGTTGATGATAATAGCGAATTGCTTTTTAAGTATAAAATACCCAATTGAAATCCGTTGTACCTCAATTAGTCTTGGATATGTATTATTTCTTTAAAAGCTTTGAGGCATTGTAGAGGCAGTGATGCTGGTGCTGCCACTGCCCATGATTATTGAAGAAGTCCATGCTAGTTGCATCTTAAAGCTGGAATTATAAAGTTGACTCTTACAAGGAGTTCATACACATTTGTAATTATGAAGTTAATGAATATTGGAGTTTATACCCTTTTTCATGTCATGTGTGTATAAACTGTAAAGTGCTAACCTTTCTGCTTGAGTCAATTTATTGTTACAAAACATCGTTTTCTACTTTCATGTATAATAGAGGAAGAGCTTGGAAGTTGCAAGAGAAGAGGGTGTGGGGGTTAACAAATCGCTATCTGTTATTTGGCCATTATCATAAGCTTCTTCTTACCAGTTTCTTTGCAAATCGCCCCCTCTTATTGTGGTACTCACGGTGGTATGTATTCTCATAACAGGCTTCCTTATTGTCACTTTTGCCAGCAAAATTGCTGAACTTATCGGAAGTCGCAGATCTTACAGTAGACGCTTTGGCTCCTTTGGTCAACTGGGTATATTGCTTTCTTATCTTTTTTCTACTTTCCCTTTCTTCTTCCTTGCCCAACTGTTCTGTTTAACTAATTACAATTTTTTATTATATCATTGTTTGGATGGATTCTTTATCACTTGTAGTTCCATAGTAACTTCCACATCAGAAGCTCAAGCAGTGACAGATCCTTCCATTCAGCTTTATCCAGGACTCTTGAAACCCATGAGGGGACTCCAGAGGAGGTATTTCTCTGACAAGATTGGACTTTTTTTGTTCACAAAGAAATGCATATATCGGTTTGAGATGATATGCTATATATGTCTGGTTGAATGAGATGTATTTTAGGAGATTAACAGCAAAAGTGGATATATTATTTTTCTGAATATCGTTGAATATAAACTGTTGATAATCATCAACTTATGCAGTCTGATCAGGATACGCACAGCAAAATTTGCAACTACCACTGTTCTTGGTAACTGTCTAGAAAATACTAGGTAGTAGTTCTGCTAGTTTATGACTTGCCACTTATTATAACAGGATTTGCGTATATAATTTTTTTTTTCTGGATATTGTTAGTGTTCCACTATATGGGGTTGGAATGGATCATGAAATCTTCATTGAATTGGTTTGCATGTGATGGTGAACTTTATGAGAAGTTACAAGTTTAGTTTTGGTGCAGGTCGCTGCTTTATCTGTGGCACTGTTCAGAGCACTGAATATTTTAACACGGTAAGGTTCACAGCTCAGCTCAACAGAACTTCTATATCAGACAAACTAGGGTTATGAGTTATGACTAGGAAAGAGAAGATTTGTGTACGGATGATTATCATCATAAGTTAGCTAGTTTTAATCTGAGCTCTCTCGGGGGTGATGCTGTAGAATATGTAATAAGGTATGCCAAGACGATGCTATCTATTAACATATGTTAGGTAGACTAAGGGGTTGTTTACCAAAACTTTGATTAAGTCCTGTATGGATAAATCTGTCTGTGTGGATAAATTTGTCTGTCTGTGTAAAAATGTAGTGTTGTTTACTTTTTTATCTGAATCAACTGTCTGAATGACAGAAATGACTGATCTACCCCTCAAACAAAAATCAAAATCAATACAAACACATAATCAAAATCAAACTAAAATCAATCACAATCAAACCAAAATCAATCAGTATCCATACAAACACATAATCGATACATGAGAATAGCATTTTGGACTATGATACAAACACCAAAAAAACACAGAATTGATACACAGAATTGATACAGGGAGGCTGCAAATTCCCAAGAGAAGAGACGATTGGAATCCGATTAAAAACACACAAAACCCAAAAGGGAATCTGATGCGAACCTTACAATCATGTAAACTTTTCATACTTCTGCCATGAAAATTGGAATCTATCTATACCCATGTGAAGAAAATCAAAAACCCCATGCGATTTTTTCACTGTAAATTAAATTAAAAAAAAACAGTGATGTAAATCGATCTTCGCACTCGCTGGTTTTCAATGTCGCCGAAAAATAGAGAAGGGAAGAGAGTTTCACACCAGGGAAGGGAAGAGGGATTCGATGTCGCCGGAGAATAGAGAAGGTCGCAGTGTGTTGAAGAAAGGATCGCCGGATGAGAGAACGTAGCAGTGTGTTGAAGAAAGGATCGCCGGAGAATAGAGAAGGTCGCCGGAGGAGAGAGGATCGCCGGATGAGAGAACGTAGCACTGTGCAGTATGGGGTTAGGGTTGAAGGCGTGCTGCTTTGTCATTTTGTAAGGGTAAGGGCGTCATTTCTGTGGCTTAATGGGGACAACTCCTTCCCCACTTAGTGATTAAGCCATTAACGTCTGCGCGAATAAGCCATTAAGCCCTAAGTAAACACCCCCAAACGTCTGTGCGAATAAGCTATTTTTTTTATTAAGCTCATTAAGCCACAAGTAAACACACCCTAAATCATATTAAAATATTCTCCTGCATAATACCATTCAAATTAAGATTTTCAACTGGTTCAGGAAAAAAAAACAACTAATACATACTAAAGTCATGAAGTCGATCAAATCAGCAAACAATAGAAGTAACACATTATCTCTAAGTCCACCTTTCATTTAGTACACTAGAAAATTAGTGTATCTTGTATCTTATCTAAGGAATTATAGGTCCCTGTGCAAATGATCACACACATAATTACAGGCACACACTTTGGACTTGATATTGTTGTTGTGTCGAAGGTAAACCTGCTGGGCTGTCAGAAAGAGAGAAATCTTGCATCAATTCTTGAGAAGAAGGGTTCATGTTTCTTGACCTTTCATTTAATGCAGGAACATTTTTTTTTTGAGGAAGTCGATCTATGCTGCTATTAGAAGGTGTCTATCTGTTTAGTTAATACAAAAAGGGTCTATCTGGTTTCAGGTTTGTGTCCATTTTAGATGCTTCCTCCTTGAAGCCAGATGCTGATAAATTTGAGGATTTGTCTCAAGGAAGAAAAGTTGGTAAGGGGGTATTTGACTCTTCAACGGTCATGGTGACTCGGCCAAGTGAAGCTTCTATATCTTCTGGTAAACAGTCTACACCTGTTGATGTGGAGAATGTTGCTTCTGTTGACAAGAAGAATGCATCTAAAGCTTCTTCAAAGGCTTCATACCAAAGGAAAGTTAAGAAGTCAGGTCGAACTATATCTCAGGATACAGACTCTCCCATTGGTGATCGGTTAAATGAGAGAAGGGTGGATATATTTGCTCCTGAGGGAGAAAAACCTTCCTCTGATGCATGCGTTGCGGGAACATCTGAGGGCTCAAAGAGAAAGGGAGATGTTGAGTTCGAGATGCAGATGGAAATGGCTCTTTCTGCAACTGCAGCAGGGACTTCTGAAGTCAATCTTGACACTGATGTTAAGAATTCACATAGTAGTTTATCCAACTTTTCTCCTTTTAAAAGATCGAAGAAAATCAGATGTGAAGAGTCATCTTCGTTCTCTCAGGGAATCTCCACTGCAGTTGGATCAAGGAAAATAGGAGCTCCTATGTACTGGGCAGAAGTTTATTGCAGTGGAGATAACTCGACGGGAAAATGGGTTCATGTTGATGCTGTAAATGCAATCATTGATGGAGAACAGAAAGTAGAAGCTGCCGCTGCTGCATGTAAAACTTCCTTGAGATATGTGGTTGCTTTTGCTGGTCGAGGAGCTAAAGACGTGACTCGCAGGTTATGAATTATGATTTGTTCCTCTTAATGTTCCATTTTTTGTATTCTTATGTATGGTTGGATGTTCTTTTTCTATCGGCATGAGCGTTATTAACTTACATCAGCTTTTGCAAAGTGATAGTTTTTATTGGGTTTTCATGCTTTCAATTCTGTAAAAGCATGCATCCATTTTACATTTGTATATGTGTATATATATTTATATCTATATTAGAGGATGAATCTGTTGGCTAAACAGCAGTTGATTGCCTAGATATATTTGTTCATAAACAAAGTTCTTTCTTATTGTTACTGAATCAGGTATTAGGTGTAGGAGCAAAGAATGGACATATCTAGGTTGAAGCTTTACCCTGTTTACTTGCATTAAACTCTTAGAACTTAATGATGAGTTCCAGTCTTCCAGAGATGGTGCTACTGTCTATTATTTAGAATAAGATATATGAATCTGGGAGATGCGTTGAGTTGTCTTTGGCACATGTTTGGAGGAGTAGTTTACGTACATTTCTAAATAGGAAAAGGGGAAATGAGACCCCCCTCAACCTCGTCAATGCACAGTTGAGTATTCCCAGTCCGCCTCAAATGCTAATGCATTTGCTTCGGGGACCTCATTTTCCTCGATCCTTATATGCATTTATTTTGACATTTGTTCTATCATGATAAAGATATGTACAGCCTCACTCATTGCCCAAAGAGGGCTCATACAACAGCAAGTGACAATCGATTTAGTTAGTCAAGTAGATACTTCTTCACTTTGTAATGGTAAGTGGAGCTTTCAAATAATTTGGTTGGAATTTGATACCAGATGAGGAGATGTGTTACACTGGATTGCTCTCATAATATAATGGTCTTTCGAAATTTTTGTAGCAATAGTGAAGACCTGACTTGTGAAGAAGTTCTGAGAAGTCTTGAAAAATTGGAAGATTTTGATAAGCAAAAGAGGGCTTGATACAGTGGTGTATATACACACACATATTAAAACTAGATATAATCGTGACACAGATATAAACAACAAATGTCGTCATGGTAATGTAACCCCAGTGCTACTTTTTATCAGTGTCTAGGAATAACACTGTTTTGGTTGCAAGAAGATAAATGACATAGAAGCTGAAGGCATTGACTTTCTATGTGCTATTCACATGGGTTTTTAAGGATACAATTGTTGCCTATACCAAGAAACTCTGTCTAAGTTGGAAGTTCTTACAATGAAATAGAGGACACCTACCTTTGGACAGATAGAGTATTCTTTATCAAGATAAAGATGAGATGACAGTACTGGACAGAAGGTTGAGGACACCTACCTTTGTAAAGACATTATTCTTTCTAATGCAATACCATGCTAGTGTCACCTTTTGGTATTCATTCAACTAAAGGAAATAAACTGCTTTTGTCAACGCTTGACATGTCATTGAAGTGCTATTGCTTTGAAAAAACTTATGTAGAAAACATTGCTCATAGTAACATTACTTTCCAATGAATGTCTAAAACCTTGCCCTTTCAGGTATTGTGAAAAATGGTACATGATAGCATCACATCGAGTTGATTCAACTTGGTGGGACACAGTGTTGCGGCCACTAAAAGAGTTAGAGTCTAGAGCAACTGGAGGTGTGGTCTATTTGTAACATAAGATTGATAACAAGAATGTAAACGTAGATGCAACATTAACATTAAACCCACTAGCTTTTGGTTCTTCATCAGGCACTTGCAGATTGTCTGATAAGTCAAGCATGAGTGTGATAAGAGATAATGTGAAAAAGGAAGAACATGCGTCAGTGAGCAGTTCCTTTTCTGCCACCAGGACCTCTCTTGAGGATATGGAGCTAGAGACTAAAGCATTAACTGAGCCTCTTCCAACTAATCAACAGGTTAGGGGCACAGAAATGGTAATATATGATGATACATTTTTATGTTATTTATTTATCATTCTGGATTTTATTACTATATTCAGGCATACAGAAGTCATCATTTGTATGCTCTTGAAAGATGGCTTACAAAGTACCAGATTCTTCATCCTAAGGGCCCGATTTTGGGATTTTGTTCTGGTCATCCGGTTTACCCAAGAGCTTGCGTCCAAATGCTGCACACCAAAGAGAGATGGATGCGGGAGGGGCTGCAATTAAAAGTTGATGAACTTCCAGTAAAGGTTTGCTTTGTCTGAACTTTCAGAGTTCTATTGCAACCTCCATCTTCATATAATTGTCAATTGTGTGTCTTTTGTGCAGGTGTTGAAGCGCTCTGTAAAGCTAAACAAGGGGAAGGTTCCTGGAGATGAAGATGACGAGAATGATTGTGTAGGGCCTGGAGGCACTATCAATCTTTATGGCAAGTGGCAAACAGAACCCTTGTGTTTACTTCCTGCAGAAAATGGGATTGTGCCAAAGGTGAATCATTTCTCTTTCACTCTAATGATTCATCTATTTGGAGAATTACTTGACTCATCAAATCCTCTAGCATGTGTGGATATATACGACATTCATGCTTTATGATGTAATCTTGTTCGTTTAGTGGAATTTTATTTATCTCTCTAAGTATATCTGCCAATATCTGATGACACAAAATAGTCGTTCAAAATGTTGACAGTTTTATGTTCATAGAATTAAATGAGTACAGGCTAGCCACCTTAGTATGCAGTATGACTTCTGCTACAAAAAAAAATGACTAGTATAATTTGCTTCGATAAACACTATCTTGTAGCTTTATTTTCTTAAACACGTTAAAAAGTTTTACTTCCCTCGTGCTATTTTCGATGCGATGGAGAGAGCGAATTACCGACTACTAAGTGTTTGGCTTTTGAACAGTCATTATATGATGAAATTAATGAATTTTCTACTTTTTATAGTTTCTGTATTAGTGAAATAAGAAAGGTTAGGTTTATATCATTAAATGTTAATTCATTTGTCTATTTTTTTCAATTGTCATTAGATAACTGGTATATTTTCTATCATTTCGTGTGTGTGTATTCATGTATGTATGTGGACCTGTTTTCAGTTATTATATATGAGCATAAACAAAATGGCCAAAATCATGTTTGTATTAACGATGTGTTATAACGATTGAAGTTTATATATATGCATGAAAACATCTACATAATAATAAAGTTCCTACAGTAGATAAAAATAAGATTCATATCACATTCAAGTAGATACAGTGGAATAAAATAGATCACCAAACATCACATCATGATTCAAGCCTCATTCTTGTGAAAAAAATGAGCAGGGGTAAAAAAATTTACATGGAAATACCTGATTATGAAATCATGTTATAATGAATTTGATATGACCCTCTCTGTCCCAAGAACATGCATCACATTTCCGCCAAAAAATGCAGCATTGTCTTTTTGGCTAAATTTTCAATCCTGATTTACTTTTTGCCCATTACTAATCGTTGTTTGAAATGAGTAACTTTATTCAAGTATGGATGTATATTCTGTATATTGTGTTATAAAGATGATTTATATATGCATACATGTAATTTGGATGTAGATTAAATTGATGGACATACCCATATCCTGTCCATTTATTTGGGGATACCAATCATAGGTCATGGATATTATCCACTTTTGGCTGGATTTTGTATAAAATGTTTGTTTATAGTGTTTACCAGTTCGGAGCATACTGAAGTTGAGTTTTTAGGTATCCATTTCTACAGTTGAATACCTAATGGGGTTGTCTGTTGTATTTGCTGATAAACCTCATGTGGCAAGATCATTTTGCTTAGATGATGGTCTCTTTTATCTCTAATTATGACTTTATGTTGGCGTACAGAATGAGCGCGGCCAAGTAGATCTGTGGTCTGAGAAGTGTCTTCCTCCAGGAACCGTGCATTTGGGGTTCCCAAGGATCTTCGCTGTTGCAAAGAAGCTGGAGATCGATTATGCCCCTGCAATGGTTGGATTTGAATTCCGAAATGGCCGCTCTGTTCCTTTATATGATGGCATTGTGGTGTGTTCTGAGTTCAAGGATACAATTCTAGAGGTAACTTGATCCACTTTGATGTTTTCAGCATTACAACAGGGTTGCAAGTCACTTGTGTATTTTTGAATCACAAACTCTTTATCGTTGATGATTCCGTTTTCTTCAGGCATATGCAGAAGAAGAAGAGAGGAGGGGAGCAGAGGAGAGAAGAAAGAATGAAGCCCAAGCCATATCCAGGTGGTATCAACTTCTTTCATCTATTGTAACGCGACAAAGATTGAACAACCGCTACGCAGAGGGAGTTTCAAATGATACGATTCATCATCATACAAGTACGAATAGTGATATACAGAAAACGTTATCTCACCACCAAGCAAATGAAGACAACCCCAGTCAACCTGACGATGTGCCACCGCCATCCGAAGAGGACCACGAGCACGTGTTTTTGACACATGATCCAATTTCTGATGACGGTTCCGCACGGACAAAGCGATGCCGTTGTGGGTTTTCAATTGAAGTGGAAGAGTTCTAGGTGAGGCTATTTGGCAATAACTAAATTCATGTTTGTGTAAAAATGATTGTATCAAAGCTTTTGAGATGGAGATGTGAGGTTATTTGGCAAAATAACTATAATAGCATTTCCAACTTTACTGCAAATTCCACATTTTACCCATTCTTACCCATTTGAAAGCTCCAAACAAGTGGCAAAAAGGGCAAAATGCTACAGTACAGGAACAATATATCATATATCTATATATATGCTTTGTTTCAGTTCAAAAAGATATATAGGAAGGAGGTTTTTGCTTTTTATATGCACATCCATCATTTGTTTCAACAAAACACCCCATAATTTACATACAACATAACATACAAATGCATTTAACATAAAACCTAAATTACAACAAACCCCTAAATAACACAACCTTAAAAAACCCTATTTCTTCCAAACAAGAAATTTCCTAATCCAGACCAATGCTCCCCTAATCATGGATTCTGACTTCTTTATTAATCTGAATTTCGGAATTTCTACTCTGGAAAAAGCCTTTTCTTTTCTTTCTTAAAGTTAATACTCAGTTAGCTTCCACGCCGGCAAACTCCGGCTGCACCTTGCGTGGCCTCCCTCTTGGCCGCCCGGTTTTTGACGGCGCAGCCGGCACCGCCGCAGCCTTAACCTTCTTGGGGGCAGGTGGCGCATTCGGATCCTTCTTGGGTCGGCCTCTCCCCCTCTTGATTTCCGACCCCGTTTGAGCCTGGATCCGAGTCTCCAACACAGCCGGATCCTTGGGCTTGGGTGGGCGACCACGGCCGCGTTTGAGAGGTGCGGTGGGGTCCGGGCGCATGTAGTTGTCATTCAAAACCACCAACTCGCCGCTGTCAACCAACTTGTTCAGCATATCCGTCAGGATATTGGCGTGTTCATCTGGCAAAAACTCGCACGTTGATTCGATGTAGTTTGAAATCGATGATTCACTTGATCCTTCTTTTTCTTTCAGAGCATCAATTGCTGCAAAAATCATCTGCACAAAACACCCAACAACTCAATTTTTTCCACCACCACCAAAATCAAAAAAATAAATTAAAAATCCCTCTATAATTAGGGGTAAATTGATCAAAAACCCATGTCGCTAGGGCTACAAAAACTCAAATGAAACCAGATTCAAACCCTGAAATTAAATTTTTTAGGTTTAGATATAGAAGATGAAAGTGGTTTATAAAAAATTACCGTTGTATATGGGGGAAGTGATGGGAGTCGGCTAAATTCTTGGTCGGCCATTAGAAGGGGGTGAAGTAGAGAGAAGCTGTTGCTGCTTTCGTAGAAGAAGCACAGTAACAAAGTGTGTGCATGGGTGAGAGCTTTTGGAGACAATTTATGTGAGGAATCTGTGGATTTATGAAAGGGATCGACGGTTGTGAATTGCGGTGGTGATTAGATCAACGGCTTTTGGTTTGCTTATGCAAGGAATCACGCGGATCCATGACGTGGCTACTTTGTAATAGTCTTGAAGTGTTTTTGTTGTAGGAGGGGGTTTACTCTTTTCTCCTTTTTCTTCTTTTTCCTTTGCTTTAAAATATAAATCTATATTTATCTATACTATATTATATTATAAAACACGGATAAAAAACTCTTACATACAAATTATTAGACATAAGGTACCATCATTTTATACAAGATTTTAAAAATCTCTTAATTTACAAGTATCAAAGCACAAGATACATATTACTACTGCAGACTTCTAACACCCACCAATTTGGTATGTGCAGGACATTCTTTTTATGCAGACCTTTCCATGTATCACTATTAATTAATATATTATATTATAATTTTTTTTAATTATATTATTAAATATGTAATTGATTATTTTTACTAGATGTCATTAAAATATATAAGATAATCATTGAATTCTAGTAAAATACTTTATTTTTTTATATAAAAAACATTATGCTATTAAGTCTAAATTAAACAAATTTATAAAAAAAACATTATCACTTTCTCAAAACCATCCAAAATTGTACTTTAAATCGACAAAAAAATAAAATGAAATATTAAAATCGTAATGTATATCGCTGCATTGCGCGAGTACGCTTCTAGTATAAAATAAATTACATTACTTATATTTTTTTAGTGAAATTAATTAAAATAGTCTTTTTTTTGTTTTTTGTTTTTTCTTTTTTTTAACGGATGATTTGACTTCTTAGGTAGATGGTGTTTGACAGTTGTTAAATGGTTAGGTGCAGAATGATTAAGTGGTCAGAATGATTAAGATGCTCTTATAATATAATGCGAAATAAAATATGGTTGTTTGCTAATTGTTTAGGATGAAATCAGGCTCTGAATGGTTAAGACATGGTCAAGACACAAAATCATTCAGAGGGTTTTGAAACCATTAAGAGGTAGTCATTTTTTGTTGCCAAACAAGATTTATCTTTTAACGGTTCAAAGGTTGCCTCTTAATTGAACCATTAAGAGATAAACAAACAACCCCTTACTTCTTTTCAAGTTTTATCAAAATAACCTTAGAGCATCTCCAATGCAAATTCTTATAAGAACATCATTTTTGTACTTTTTGGTGTCACATCATTTCCACCTCATCAAATTAAAAATTCACATAAAAGTCCACAATGGTAGTTCTTATAAGAACCTCTTTTTGTGGGTCTCATACATTTTATTAATATATATATATATATATATTAATACTTATTATACAGTCAATAAAAAAATAAAAGATAATGTAAAACAAGGTTCTTATTTAAGAACCTATATGAGTTTGAGTTCTTATAAGAACTCTCCACAATGCTAGTTCTTACAAGTCATTGCACTTTTTGCTTATAAGAACCTTGCATTGGAGATGCTCTTAGATCTGTAAAAACTAGGTCCAAAAAAAAATTCTGATTGATTGTCCTAACAGAAAAAAAAATTGTATATTACAGACCTGGGTCAAAAATTGCGGATCTAAGTAAAAAAAAAACTCTTTAAGGAAAATCGATCGGATTAAATGCTTTTTGGTGTTTTTTAGTTAGGTTCGCAATTATGGACCTATATATTGCGAAACTATGGCTATTTTGGTAAAACTCGAAGAAAAGTGGCTAAAAAGTAAGCATCTCACAAATTTCGGATGGTGCTAAACGGCAAGGAGCTTTAGCACCGGGTAATAAATCAATCTTAAATTCGACTTCACGATCAGGTGGCAAACCCGGTAATTCATCAGGAAATACATCCGGGTAATCACAAACCACCTTAATACCTTTCAAATCACCCGTCTCCTTTTTGGCAAGAATAGCATAAGCTAGATAGGCATCACATCCTTTGGAAATGCACTTGCGTGCTTTCATCATAGAAATCAATCCTAGATGTGACTTGGACCGTTCACCACGGGCAAAAACGTAGGAACCAGAACAAGTTGGAATTTTCACTAAGTTTGAGAAACAAATGATTTCGGCACGATTAACACTTAGCCAATCCATGCCCACAACTAGGGGTGTTCAAAAAAACCGTTGGACCACTCAAACCGGTCGAACCAAGTCAAACTGGACTGTTTTTGGCGGTTTGAGCGGTCTGGCGGTCCGGTCTGGTCTGAAAAATTGCCAAGCCGGGCGGTCCGATCCGGTCTACGGTCTGGAGGTTTATTTGGGCGGTTTGGACCAAACCGACCGCCAAATGCATATATATATATATTTTTATTTTTTTATATATGCATTTATATCAATTATCTAGCCCAATGTTATCTTAAATATATTTTGTTAGGCCTAATGTTATCTTAAATATAGCCTAAACATGAAATGTATTTTGATTTTTGACATTTAAAACTTCAAAGTTCTAAATGACTACTATTCATTAACATCGGCCGACTCACCGTGTTCACTTTTTTGTGGGCTTTGTTAACTTTTTTTGTTGACTTTGATTTTTAGTGTTGGGATATTTTGTTTACTTTTTTTGTGGTCTTTATTAAATTTTTTGTGGAGTTTGTTAACTTTTTTTGTGGACTTTGATTTTTAGTGTTTGGAATATTTTGTTTACTTTTTTGTGGACTTTGTTTTACTTCAAATGTACTCAAACCAATGAAACTTTAAAATTCAAAATTATATATGTTTTTTTAAGTTCAAACTTTAAAACACATAAAAGGCCCAAACCGCCTAAACCGATCGGATCAAACCGCCTAAACCGTGGTCCGGTTTGACCGGTCTGGGTACTTGATGTCAAACCGCTTGGTTTGGAAATTTAATAAACCGCCACTTACGGTTTGGTTTGTGGTCTGAGGGGTTAAACCGCCTAAACCGGAATAGAGTTGACAAGAAATTTACCCGTCACAACATCATCTGCTTCCTTAGCCTCCTCCGTTGATATTTGGAATACACGACCTTTAGCCTTTGGTGGGGTCTTTTCCTTTGTAGGTGACCCGCTAACATTATCCCCACCTTTTTTATTCGGGCAACTTGCGTTCTTGTGGCCAGGTTTCTTGCAAGTGAAACAAACATCTTCTTTGAAACGACATTCCTCCACCGCATGTCCTTTAATACCATATCGATGACAAGATCGGGTCTTTGATGAGCATTCACCCGAATAAACCGATCTACACGACCTGCACCAATCACCACCTTTGTCTTGGTTCCCTTTCTTACCCTGATTTAATTTCTTTTTGTTGGAAGACCCACCTGAACTCTCTCCCTTGCGCTTTTCACCAATGAGCTTTAACTCCACTTTCTTCAAATCCTCTATCTCTTGCACTCTTTTTGCTATCTGAATAGCAGCACCAAGATTTGGAGCTTGTCCCACAACGAGTTGATACTCAGAAGGGAGTGTCTCAGTGAAACGATTAACTGTTGTTTCATCATCATTAGCCCACTTTGGTAAAAACCGAAGTCTCTCCACGAACTTATCTGCATGATCTTCAATTCTTGAATCACCCTTTTTCATTGTAAGGAATTCCCGTTCAGTCTGATTCAAGTCACCTTTGGAACAATACTCCTTCTTCAATTTTTCAACAAATTCCTCCCATGAAAACTTGTCTATTGTTGCTTGCGGTGTGGTGACACAAACGGTGTCCCACCAATGACCAACCTTTCCTCGGAGTAACATGGTGGCATAATTGACTTTCAGTTCATTACCGCATTGACAGGCACGAAAAGCTTGTTCCACCTCTCTTATCCAGTTTAGGCATTTGTAGGGTTGTTGGATCCCTCAAAGTAAGATGGTTTGTGTAACACCCTTAAATCTGGAAATAGCAACTTATTAAAAATTTACTAAATACATCAATAAAGGAATTATTTACAACCACAAATTAAGATTTAACCTCAATACAAACATTCATTCTATACAAAATTCTGTGATAATAACGGATGCTACTAAAACCCCATAATAGTCACTGTCTCCAAAATTGCAGAAGACTTCACCAACTACTTACATTTGCACAAAGCTAAGGCTCAACTCTTCATGGCTGCTAGAACCAAAACCCAACTGGAACCTGATGCACATGCCGGCAAATAAAAAGGTTAGGCTTAACGCCTAGTGAGCTCAAGAGTTTTCAACATAAATAAAGATGTCTGTGAAAATAGATAATGCAGTTTAATTCATAATCTTTCAAAAGGTATGCTTTGAATATGCAAACGACTCGTTTTCCATTAATATGCATTTTAGACGGAGAACACCAATTTGGACATTTTTCCAAATCAAACTACCACAAAAGGATGATACCAATGTAAACCGCCCCTTCATAAATTAGCTTTAACCAAAAAACTCACTCAAAGTGCAAATATAAATTGAACTCTCCATTTAAGAAGGTACGGTTAAACCTTATATTTCAAAACACCCAAAACACGGGTGGGGCGTAATACTCAACCCATAAATCAAGGGTAGAACCCAAATATACAAAACGTCACCGAAAACTTGGATAATAAAACTCAATACCCAAAAACAACACCTTTCGGTGACGGGGGATTCCCGGTTCCATAAAATGTGACGGTCCACAAAGTAAACCCATTTTATGTTGTTATGACTAGTCATATAAACAAAAGTATATGCAAGAGATGTCAGGCTCAGTAGCTTTAAACGTATACCCACGGAAACTCGAGTTCAACCCCGTCGGGTTCCTATGTCGAGCCCCTCATCTAATATCGTAATACTTGAGCACGAAGGACTTATACCGCACCCGGTACCTTAACGTGCAGCACGTAGGACTTACATCTCACCCGATACCTAACGTGCAGCTCGTAGGACTTACATCGCACCCGATACCTAACGAGCTTCATCCAAAATTGCCAACAAGGCTCGAAGTCGAGCTACCAAAACTGGACAATTGTCCAAAGACCCCAAATCAAATAAAAACACCAAGCCGCGGGCTTAGCAACCCATTGACCAATTGGTAAATGAAATAACTTACAATAAAACGCACTCGACCAACGGATATGTAAACACCGCGACTAAAAGTAAGATTAGTTCAAAACTCAACATTAGTTGAGGCAACCCATTTTCCAAATGAACTCATAACACAATAATATGCATTTTCCAAATTTAATTGCTGATAAGAATGAAAATCATAAAATGAGACTATAAACATTCTTTCAAGTACCTCACCTAAATGTGCAAGTGATACTTTATAAAACATTTCATTTCATGAATGATGCATGAGACTCAACAAACATTTAAAACGTATTTCATTGACCAAAGATCTATTTATGAAATAAGACCTCAAAACACATTCATTTGTAACACCTTTATCAAAATGCCCAAACATCCCAAACGTGGGTATTATACAAAGTTTGTAAAATTAAAATAGTTCAAATAATCATAGATTAGTAATAACCCAACATTTGATAATTTCATGTAGAACACATAAACACTTTAAAATAGACATTATTGGCATGTACAACGTTTTCACAAATCAACTTGAACTCACCTTGCTAGATTTAGGCTAAATCTAGATTTTCCCCCCAACTAGAGCTCCTTTGAAGAACACTTGGATTCTCAAGACAAAACTTCCAAAACCTAAATCCATACATTTCCAACCATAAATAATCATATTCAACCCTTTTAGAAATGTTCACCAAACATTTACATGAACTTTTCATCTTATACCAAAAACCCTAATTTCCCAAACTTGAAGAAGTAGAAGATTACCTCAACCAATAGCTTAAATCACCAGCCAAAACACTTGTAGATCTCCAAAACGAACTATAAGCTTCCAATCTTCAAATGGTGAAAGGTTTAGATGAAACTCCCAAGAACTTGGTGAAGAAGATGAAGATGAAGGTGGTTCATGATCTCAACTAGATAGATGATGAAGATTCATGTGGTTTAAGGAGGAAACACCCTAGAAATGGGTTAGGGTTCGATTTTGGGTTTAGGGGCCGGTTTGGGAGAGAAGAGGGGAAGAGATTTAGGGTTTGTTTGAGAGAAAATGAGGCTTGAGGGCTGAAAGGTCGAGTTTTGACCTGACGGTGTGTTTCGCGGGTTATGCCGCGACCTTAAGTCGCCCGCTTTCCCAAAAGTCGCGAGGCTGACTCTAAGCCGCGGCACAAGTCGCGTAAGGCACTGTCCGCCCGGTTTTTCCACCCGTTCACTGTTGTGGCCATAACTTCTTCGTTATAGCTCCGATTTTGCTCCGGAAAGAACCGATGGACTCGTAATTGAATCCCTCATCCATCTAGACTATAAAATATAGGATTCAAGTCTAAAATAAAATATCTTATTTTTCCTTTATATATCGGTTTATGTATTAACTTGAATTGATACCTCTCGAAACTCGGGGTGTTACAGTTTGCAACAGAGGAAAGATTTAAAAGTACACTCCTTCCTAGGTGGATTTCCTCTTGCTTCATTTTCCCGCCTTCTCATTTCTTCTCGGGTCCTTAGAAGCTCGTTTTCTAACCGACGGACTCGGACATTCACATCCTCATCATTAGAGTTTTCTCCTTCCTCAACCATTCTATCGGTTACAAACTTACAGTTAGTCCAAGTGATAAGGTTAAATATCCAAATTGTCATGATATAATTAGCAACTAAAGTGAATTGCTATATCTAATAATTAAACATATATAACACATAATTAAGCAAATTATGTCACCCACCCGAAGGATCATGCCTGAAGGACACGTATCAAGGTCACCTGGTTTAAGTCCAAGCACCCCAAAGTGTGCTCAAATCCCTTAAACTCAGGCTCTGATACCAACTTGTAACACCATGTCTAGTAGAATTGTGGACAATTTTAAATTTTTTCAAAACTTATGCTTTGTAATAAACCACCACAATGGAAATCTTTGTTTTAAGCTAGAGTTTGTAGAAATTTTACAAAACACATTAGTTAATATAAGACCAAGTTGCATAACTTGATCATATAAAAGTGTTTAACAAGTTTGGTGTTACAATTATGTACCAAGACCATGATACAACAAGTCAACATATACAAAAGATAGTGTCCTTCAAAACCCATGATCTTGCTAAGTCTCCCACAAGCTTTCATCAAACATTATCAACAACTATTGATCACCTGTGGATAAACAACGAGTAGAAAACATTTGTTAACCAAAATGGTTAAGTGAATGCAAGGTGTTCTAATCAAAGCATAATCATCAATTCATACAAAATCAACTTATACAAACAACACATAGAACCATGATTAATAAGATGTAAAGTTAATTCACCTAATTCTCATATTTCCCGATAGCTAGTCGGTCCATATAGAATTCTAATGAATTACCTTAACACCGTCACACACTTTAAGTTAGGAAATTTCAACTTGGGACGCCTCCATCTTATGGGAATTGCACCTCCCACATGACATCCGAATTTCCTGTTACCCTAAGGTCACTTATAGAGTATGGTGCAATACTCATGGACCAAATAGCCCTGAAGGTTACTGAAAGCAACCAACTGTCAACTATAGTCCGGACTAATACTATAATGCACATATAGCAAGTACATGGTTCTCAATATGTAAAACAACCATTTACATATCATATAATATCAACTAATGCAAATAATAACCCAATAATCACAACTGAATTCAAAGTATTCATACACAATCAACAAACATTTGATGACTATTATTTTCATATAAAAATAGCATTTTGTTGAATATCCAAGTTTTCAAAATTCAATGCACTCACCTTAGGAGTTGGTGGAAGATCTCAACTCAATTACCACAACCACTAATTACAATGTTTACCAATCTTCAATCAATCCTAAGAAAGAATTTATAACAAACATTCTCTTATTAAAATTCGACATTTCATTATTCAAATCACTAGACTAACCACTAATGTCTAAACCGAACAACACATTTATGAATAAACCTATGTGTGATAAAAGGCACTCATTACTAATTTAAACATGATATCAAAGCATTCTAAGGGACCCCATGAAAGATTATAACCCAAATGAACCAAAACTTCACTTTATAAACATAAAGCATATTCTCAAATTGACCTCTCTGTCTTTCTTCACGTTTTTTACCCTTAAAACATTTTTTATAGCACCTGATATCTGAAAGATAATTAAAGTAGACTCAACAAGCTTTCAAACGATATATTACACGCCCAGTAACGATTTTTCTATGATTTTATATGAATTTATGAATACTGCCCTGAATCTGCCTAAAAATTCCGAACAACAACATGTTGTTTCGATTTTAACACCAAAACTTGGGATTTTTATCATCCAAATCGACTTTTAAGAGTACCAAACTCAAAACTAAGTTTATACAACATGTTTTGGTCAATTACCATTATGCCCATAAGTCACATCTTATTTACCCTTTATATCTTAACTAGAATATGTTTCAAAAGACTTGTACCTTGTGCATGCATAATATAACACTTATTATAACACAACAACTTGAATTAACTTAATAATTCTTAAAATTAAACCTTTATAATTAAACATATTATATAAAAAGGCATAAAACACTACAAGAAAATGTACTTTTGCCGGCGGATTTGGGAAATTCGTCGGTATAAGTAACTTTTGCCGACGTGTTTGATTAAAGTCGTCGGTAAAAGTTTAACCTTTTACCAACGAAAATTTTTGTCGGCAAAAGTGAACTTTTACCGGCGGGTTTGGGAAATTCGTCGGTAAAAGTAATTTTTGCCGGCGTATTTGATTAAAGTCGCCGGTAAAAGTTTAACTTTTTACCAACGAAAAATTTTGTCGGCAAAAATGAACTTTTACCGGCGGATTTTATCTAAGGCGTCGTTAAAAGTATCTTTACCTGCAGATTTCTCAAACTCGCCGGCAAAAGTATTTTTAATATTTTAATTACTTTTTAATGACATTTTTAGCGGCAAACTTCACTAAGTGGTCGGCAAAAGTATTTTAATGTTATTAATATATTTTTTTCACATACATTTTTACAGACGGACTTCCATATGTCGCCGACAAAACGTATTAATTTCATAAATATCATTTTGTACTTAAACTTTTGAAACCCTGCGACCAAAACTATTTTACTTGTTTAATTATTATTTTAACGATAATCTTACCATCGACCTTCGCTAACTCGTCGACAAAGATCCTGTGTTTATTAATACTTGTTTTACCAACATTTTTGTCGACGAATGTCCCAAATTCGCCGACAAGTGCATTTTGAATTTTATCATTACAACACAATATAATCGAATACGATCCATTACAATCTGATACGGTCATTATAACTGGATAGAACCCACTATAACCTAATAAGTCACAGTACGACCCATTACAACCAACATAATCAAATACGACACCTTACTGTCCAGTAAGACCCATTACAACACTTTGAAACCCAATATATCACTATAACATCATTACAACCCAATAGAACCCAATCCGATTGACATTACCCAGTACGATCCGTTCTAACCCAATGTAACCCAATATGTCCCTATACAACCCATTATAACCCAATGTAACCCAATAAAACCTAATACGACCAACATGACTCAGTATGATCCATTATAACCCAATGTATCTCAATACATCACTATACGACTTATTATAACTCAATGTTACCTAGTACAACCAATATAACCATATAGAACCTAATAAGACAAATATGGCTCAATACAACCCATTGTAACCCAATGTACAACCCATTACAAGCCAAAAAAAACATGTACAACCATTATCACCCAATAGGCCAATACGATCCGGTATAACCCAACAAAACCTAATAGAACCTGATACAACAAACATGACTCAATACAACCCATTATAACCTAATGTAATCCGATACATCAGTATACAATCCAACACAGGCCAAAAAACCATATACAACCTAATATAACCTGAAATGACCCATTGTCACTCCAATATGAGATAATGGTATCTTTACAACTTCTCACGTTTCTCACCAAAATTCAATTTTCACATGTTTCCAAGTCTATTTCTCCCCCCCGCCTCTCTCTCTCTCTATATATATATATATATATAGGGGCAGGTTCAAACGAGAAGCTAAACATTTTTTGAGAAGACGAGAAGTGTTTAATCATATGTGATACACATGTTATATTTGCAATACATAGACGTTTAATCATATATGATTAAACACACCTACATGCCGTGTAATCATATATGATATCACACTTCTCGCCTTCTCGCAAAATGTTTAACTTCTCGCATGATCCTTCCTCTATATATATAGGGGTGATTTGTTTTGCAACCCAGTGAAAAGTTGCAACCCGTGTAACTCTCATCTAAACCATTCTTTTAGCCCATTTATTATGTAGACAATGGATTGATTATGCAATTGCATCAATGATTACTGGTTTCATCTAATAATCTACCTACAATGCATAATATTTCATTAAATGCAATGGAACACATACATGCTATTTCATGAATGTACCAATTTCAATGGATACACCACATGAACCGTTATGTGCATTAGGGGTGTTCATCGGTTGACATCCAATGGATGTGAGGGGAACCGAACCGATCCAATCATCCATTGGATGTTGGATTTTCCCAACCGAACCGAACCGATCAAATCATCCATTGGATGTTGGATTTTTCCAATCCAATGGATGATTGGATTGGTTCGGTTCCATCCATTGGATGTTCTTATTGGATATCCATTGGATCAGACTGGATATCCATTGGATATTATTATTGGATATCCATTAGATCGGATTGGATCCATCTGACATCCAATGGATGATCAGATCAGATCCATCCAACGTGTTAACTTAATGCAATGTTCTAATTAATTATTTTTAGTTTGTGTTAAAACCAACATAAGTGAGACTAAAAATTCAAAAACCAACACAAAACAAATTTAGATTTAAGCAAATTGCAAAAAAAAATAATTGGATGATAGTTGGATGGAAAACTGGATGGTAATCGGATGGTTAACTGGATGGGTAATTGGATGTTAGTCGGTTCGGTTCAGTCGGTTCTGGACTGTCATCCAAGAACCGACCGATCCAAATTGGATGTTGAGATTTTCAATCCGATCCGATCCAATTACAATTGGATATCCAATTATGGTCGGTCGGTTCTAATTGGATCGGTCGGTTCCTATTGGATCGGTTGAATTTCTGCACACCCTATTGTGCATTGACATATTTTGCATAAATTCAACAAATAGATAAACACGTTGAAATATATAATCATCATGGAGTGTTACTAATAAATACGATACTCCGTCTTTATTTCTATAAAAACATACTTGATTATTATATTTACTAACAAAATACTTTTTCATTAAAATAAAAACAAATTCCATGATATATATTTTTTCATTAAAATAAAAACACATTACATGATGTATGTTTTTTCATTAAAATAAAAGCAAATCACCGCCTAGTGGTAAGGCCTAGTGGTAAGGCTCTGGGGGGATAGTGCATGGTATGCCTATCTACCAGGGTTCGAATCCTGGGGGATGCACTTCGGCGATACCCATACTTTGGGTCGACCTTCGGGTCCAGGTTTACGGGCATACCAGTCTATGGGTATGCGAGTTCGGTCTTGACCGGGCTTAGTCGTACCTGAGCGGGTCCAGTCAATTTGGGTTGGGTCGGGTCGCCGCGGATTAGTCGGTGCTGCCCAATTGGATGCCCGGATACCGCGGGTGCGTGTGTATGTGGGCTTAGCCCAAGTTGCCGTACAAAACAAAAAAAAAATCACCGCCTTGTTAAAAAAATATTGGGCAAACTCCTAATATTTTTTATTCAAAATGAGAGAATCCCTTTCTTCCCAAAACTTCATCCCGCCCTTTTTTTCACAAAAAATTCTATTCCCGCTTCTTGTTCCTCCCGCCCCCCTCTTCCTTTTTGGCTTTCTTCCCTAATTTTCATTCACACAAGTTTTTGTCATCGGTTTTTTTTTCTCTGTTTCTCTCTAAATTTTCATCGTTTCCTCTTCCTCTGTTTCTCGCTAGGGGTTCATAATGAGCAGACCAGATGCTTAACCTTTAGATCTTAAGAAGAAAGCTCTCTTTTTCTCCTACATGGTTTGTTAATATAAGTTTTTTTGCAGCTTCGTATCAAGCTTTGTACTATCTTCTGTTCATCTAACGGAACACCCAATTTTTTTGTTTTCCCTGGCTTGAATGAATACAGGTACATGAACAAGAAACTACGGAGTAAGTTCTCTTTTTCATACAATGTGACGGATTATTGATGGTTGTCTTGACATGGAATCAATTGCATAATATTTGAGAAACAGTTAATCAAATGTTATATCATTGTCACTGTTTATACTTTATACAATTAGTTCTTTAAAAACTAATTATATCTTCAAACACATTAATTTTTTTTGTATTGCATATCATGTGTTTGTATACTTGTCTCTCTGAATATGAATTATTTTCTTGTTGTCTCTTACGCTAATTCACTCTACAACATAGGTGGGGCTATATTTGGTTGTTTGATTCAAATTCCCTATCAAGAGACAATGTCGAGATACATTTGATGCATCTTTTTGTCATTGTAATATTGCTTAGAGTAAATTGAATATCATTATGAAATCTTGGAGTTCTAGGCATTTTTTATAGTTAGAATCTAAGTAGCATAATAGGTATCATCATTGTTAACACGTTCTTTGTTTCATTTGTTTATGTTAGCAAGTAATTGGTTATTGAACTATTACTTTTTTTATGGTAATAAACTTTAAAATATGATGAGGATGGTACTCATGAGCTGGAAATTTTAACCTCTTATGACTATTTGTTGGAAGGCCATATTACCTAGCTCTAGAGGTGCTTAATTAAGTGTACTTACTAACCAGAGATTGATATATGGAATGCATGAGTGATTCATTACATTTTATTATGTGGTGTACCTCCGTTCTGGGAAGGTAATTTTTCTTTCTTTAGATGATTAATGTGTTACTCTTTATGTATATGAACATATTGTAGCGTTTTTGTTTTCTTGTTGTGGGAAGGGGCAGATAAAGTTAGTGCTACACTCTCACACTCTTTTTGGCTCTTCACTAATTTCTTTTTAATTTTTGGACCAAGTGAGATTTGGTGATTGACTAGACTAGTCATTTGTATCCTTTTTCAGTCAATATTCTTTACTGCATATTTGTTACACTTGTTTGACAAATATTAATGTTATTATCTTACAAGTTAAATTCTAGTTTCTTATAGTGAGTTTTCTAATGCAGAGTCAAAGCAAGTGGAGAATTTGTATCTCTGTAAGTATTAAGTTTCATTTTTGCCTATAATTTGTGAAGTTCTATTTTGTTTATTTGTATCTTTGAGTCATTAAGACTTTAAGATTTTACAATGGACCATGTGGAGAATCTAGGAAGAATCCAAGTTGTAGTAATTGTGTAATGCTTGATTATGAAGTATCAATCATCTTGTTTCCTTTATATACGTAATGTCTAATAATTCTAGGTAGTCTATTCATATTTGTTATACAAAGTTCCATTATGCATGTTAGAGTGGCAAGGTGTCATAGTTGTTTATTGCATATATAAGTACACCTTGCAGACGAAGGCCCTAACGATTGTAAAATTTTCTTTGTGTACAATTATTAAAGGAGTTATACTAATATAAACATACTAGTTTGTTTGTCGGTATATTGGGGTATAATGAAAATGATGTACAAGTTTCTAATCTTGTACTCATTGTTTGAAGGCCATCAAATCATGTGTTCCTATGCCTTTCAATATATCCTAATAGGTAAGGTAAGTCTTGGCAACTTTGAACTTTTAAGTTTTTTTGCATTGGATTATATATCACCATTGTCTTTAATGCTTATGTAGCAGAGAAGCTGAAGAGTGTATATTCTTTTGCAGACAGTTGGTCAAGGTTTTTGAATCGACTCTCTTTTTGGACATGGTGGAGCTCAAAAACTAGTGGTGACATACTCGAATTTCATGATATGCTTTCTGGTAGGTTTCTTATCAAAATCTTAGTTTTTTGATCTTTTATTCAAACCAAAGATGTCCTATAGGAATCCAATCTTCTGATTTCGGTTCTAGTTCAAATAATCAGTGCAATTACACATTTCATTATGGAGGTGGTAAGTTTATGCAAAATCTTTGTTTTGTGGTTCTTTTGATTTTCAAAAGCAACCAATGTTCGATTTTGGTTTGTAGGACGGGGCTGTAATGTGATGCATCGACTTTTGAAAAATTTAAGGCCAACGATTTACAATTCTATGAGCTATAAACAACCAATGACAACAAAAATGACAACAAAAATCTGATTATTGTTCATTGTGTTTTAACTTTCACTTGTTTGTGGATATGCAGGTTTGGTTTTGAATGATAGCATTGTTACTTGTAATCTGGGTGGTCAGTGGATCGGTTGGGCAAGTTACTGCTGTTAACTATTGAACAATTTAGCTGAATTCATCGTGTGAATTGATATTTAGCTTCTTGCACCTCATGAACTTATTGTTACTTTAGTTTCGAACAATTTTTCGTTGAATGTGGATATTATGTAATTTTGCAAGTGATTTAGTAATTTTTAATATTATTTACTATTTTGGAAATCATGAATTGCAATCCAAAGTCAATTATAGAGTATGTAAATATTTTCAAAAATAATTAAAAAAAAAAGACTTTTGGCTACATGTTTTTGCGTTGACAAAAACTTGACCAAAAGATTCAACTCTAACTTTTGCTGATGAGTTAGTGTGTTGGTAAAAGTTTGTGCGTAAAAATTAAAAAATACTTTGCATTACGCCGGCAAAAGTATTTAGTCGTTGGCAAAATAATTTTATTCGATTACTTGAGAAAAGTTTTTTCCGACGACTTTAGTTTTTACTGACGACTATCTTTCGTCGGCGAAAACTTGACCAAAAAGTCAAACTTAACTTTTGCCGACGAACTTTTGCGTCAGTAAAAAGTTATGCGTAAAAATTAAAAAAAACTTTTTCCGACAGAAAAATTTACGCCGGCAAAAGCATTTAGTCGTCGGGGAAAAGATTTTATACGATTACTTGAGAGACGTTTTTGCCGACGACTTCAATTTTTGCCGACGACTATCTTTCGCCGGCAAAAGAATCTTTACTGACGACCCATATTGTTAGCCGGTAAAAACCCTTTTAGACCAACTTTTCACGACGACTTTTGCCGACGGAAAAGTCCGACGGCAAAAGGTTTTGAACTTTTGCCGACGACTTTCGAGACTTTTGCCGGCGACATTTTCCTCCGGCAAAAGTAGTTATTTTTGTAGTGAAACCACAATTTGCATATATTTATACTAAAATCAAATTGAGAGTATTACATCTAAGGAATAATTTTTTGGAGAGTTCTCCAAATTTAAAGAATTTTATTCTCTTTCTTCCACTTTCTCCATTTTAAAAAAGGTTTTGAAGAATCTGTTAAAACAAAAAATCCCCAAAATCTCCACCGTAGATAATCTGTTAGAGATGCTCTTAAAGGTTATATTTATTTGTCAAAAAACCTAAAAATTTATCTCATTCATTTGACAAAGAGGTTTTACATGTATTTTATAGACTCATAAAATCAAAATTTTCAAAATATAAATACATGATTAATCAATCTTTTTCTTTCATTGTTGAATTTCAAATATATGAAAATACAAACTTGATCACATTTTTTCTTAAAAATATATTTGTAGAAAGAGGGCATTATATATTATAACAATTACCAGAACTGTTCATGAACAGTGTTCTCATTTTTTATTTTTCATGAACAGTTACAGATTTGGTCCTTGAGGTTTTTAGTCAATTACAGATTTGGTCCTTGAGGTTTTATCTCCCTGTTAGATTTAGTCCTATGTTTGTAGACTTACAGATTTGGTCCCTATAGTTTTATTTTTCTCTTGGATTTAGTCCCCATAATTTGTTGATTCCAAAATAGACTTTCGATTTTGCATTTGCGTAACGTTTTGGTCCTCGAAACTAAAAGTTGTTAGCTCCTGACCGTTAAGTAAATGACATTTCGATCATTTATAATTTTTTCATTTTCTAATTTAAATAAATAAAAGTTATATTATAAAAATTATTTTTATTATATAAGCATAAAATAAAGATCCCTTAACATGCATCGCATCTTAATGACTGTGTCTTCTCCAACCCAAAACCTTCCGCCTTCCCCATCAATCCAAGCACATAGTCGTAGGTGATTCACGCACCAATTTTTTATTTATTAAAAAGTAATTTATCATAATTTATTTTATGTTTAATAATGATGTAAAATTTGTTTAATTCATATTTTTATTATAATTTAATTTAGGTTTAATAACAATGTAACTTTTTTTAGGTTTATTGATGTAATGTACCATTTGTCAATTTATTTTCGCTTCCTATCATACACACACATCATTCTCATAGGGCATTTTGTAAATTATAGTCATGCTGCTAACAGACACAAAATGTTTTGTTCTCATAATTGGTCATGCTCAAATTTATGGTCTTAATATTTCTTTCCATCCGCAGCAACGCGCGGGCATTAATCACACCTCGTTATATATAAAATCAAAATTTTGATTTAGAAATAAATAATCTATAAAGATACAAACAAAATAATATATAAATTTATAAATTCGAAAAGGCGTGACAAATAATGAAAACAAAATATTTTTGAATGTGATAAATAAAATAAACATGTCATTAATTATGATACGAAAAATGTCGAAATCAAATAACATATACCGTTGGATTATTTTAATGTCAACAATTTAAAAATTATAAATTAATAAGATTTAGCAATTGTTTTTTGGAAACGACAAGTCTTATTAGAGAAAAGAAGCTAGCCAGAGGCTAGCAACAACAAGAAATTACATCGACCCGAGGCACGAAGAAGGAGACAAGCTCCACTCAACAAAGTTTTTACGACTCCCTTTACACCTATGAACCATCTAACTAAAGGAATTGTCAACGATGAAATTAAAGAGATCACTCAATCTAGGCTTAGACTTGTCGAAAAAGAGTTTGTTGCGAAAACGCCATAAGGAAAAACATGTGATCATAAGCATGGCTTCGACACCTATTCGACGCACCTTGGAGAGATGGGAAGTATCGATGTCGTCCAAAGACGTTTCCAAAGAATTGAAAGAGGAGAAGGCAAAATCCCACCACCGTTGAATCTTATTCCATATCTCTATTACTCGACAACAACCGAAAAGAATGTGTTGGATCGTCTCGATGTCACAGTTGCAAAAGGGGCATAAGGTGTTATTTAGCTCAACTCCCAGCATCTCCAATCTGTCCTTAGTAGGAAGACGGTTAAGATACGCTCTCCAGAAAAGAAAAAAAATTATCTTTGCTGGGACGAAGTTGTTCCAACGGGTCTTGTAAGGGCTGATTCCAAGTTCCACTTTCTCAATTTCAGCTCTTAAAGACTGGACCGAGAATACCCCATCCGGGGTGAGGGACCATTTCCATTTTTCTTTAGAATCGGTAAGGACGACGGATTCCGTAATTCCCATCAGTTGCTCCACTTCGGTTGATTCTTGTCCTCCTCTATCATCCCTCCGCCAATTCCATCCCGACCCATCGGTTCCCAATCTATCGGCAACGGTAGCTCTTGGGTTTTGCTCCAGCTCAAAAGCTCTGGGGAATTTATCTTTAAAAAGCCCGACTCCTCTCCAATTTTCAGTCCATAACTCAGTGTGTTTCCCGTTTCCAACTTGTTTGGGGCATAAGTCATTGAAAGCAATACCAAGTTTAAGAAGGTAGTTCATGGCAACCCCACGTTTTGCCAGGGGCCTTGTCCCCTCGCCGTGATGCCTTGTTAATTCAACATGTGCAAAAGATATATAAATCTAAAATTAAAAAGTTATCATTTTAATTAAGTTAATTCGTTTGAAAAAAGCATTTGAACTTTAATCATTTTTCATTTAATGATATTTAAATTTAAAATTGAATCTAATGCTATAATGGTTATATATTTTAACATTTCTTAGCTTACATTTCTTGTTGGCAAAATATAAAAACATATTTTAAGGGTTGTTTGTTTATTTCTTAATTGTTTCATTAAGAGGTAATATCTGAATCGTTAAGAGGTGAATCTTGTTTGACAAAAAAAAAATGCCTCTTAATGGTTCCAAAACCCTCTGAATGATTTTCTATCCCAACCCTCCCTTAACCATTCAGAGCCCTAATTTCATTATAAACAATTAGCAAACAACTATATTTCATTTTGCACTATATCATAATAGCTTCTTAATCATTATGCACCAAATTATTCAGCAACTGTCAAACAGTCCCTAAATAATTTTATATAAAGATAGATTTCTTGTTGGCAAAATGTGATTTCTACATTTGAGAATCTTGAAAATAATCATAATGAAAGTTCATGACCTTTTGTAATTGGCTTGATCAAATTCCTTGGCAATGAAAATATATTGAAATACAACTATCCCATTCTTTTATATATAAAACTAATTCATTAAAACTTTTAACTTCTTGAGTAGGTATTGCTCTACAAGTTTCTTCCTTCATGGTATAAAAATGGGATTTAGATATGGGTTGTTAGTTGGCAATTAATGCAACTAATCTCAACCTTCAGTTAACTTATCAAGGTGTAAGGAACTTTGGACAATGTATAAAAAATATACGTCTTCTTGGGCCCTGATCTTTTAAAACATCTTCAAATTGGGTTGGGCTTACGATGACCGCCATGGGGTTGGCCGGACCAACTTAAAGCATCTCCAACAAATTCTTCAAAACGGAGAAACAATAGTCAAAACTTTCCAAAAAAAAAATTACATCAATTTGGAGATAATAATTGATTATATTATTAAAATATTTAATAAAATATTATTTCTCTCATTTAAACATTTCATTTCAAAGTTTTCATTGGTGGGTGTGAATCCCAGATTGCTCAAGTAACAATGAATAATTTAACGATTAATTGTATTGAATGATTGAGAGAGTTACTAACATAAGATTGAAAAACAAATTCTCTCACTAAACCTATTAGGTGCACAATTTCTCTCAACATCTAACCCTAATGATTAGAAAACAAATTTTAAATACTCAGGCCTAAAAACCCTAAAGGCCCAAGGCCCAACAAACAAAACAAAGACCTAAATAACAAACAAAGCCCAATATTAAACAAAAGGCTTTTACGACGCGTTTAATAATTAACAAATTAAACTATATAAATGCTTTATATAACTTTTCACGCACTAGGACTTTCAGTCCTAACAATCTCCCCCTAAAGTTGTATAAATGATTTATCTTCTTGAAATCCTCATGTCTTGATCTTCTCTCCTTCTTGAATCTCTGAAAAACTTTGGTGTTGCTTATCTTCATGTCTTTCCCAACTCCCCCTTGAATAAAGCTCTTGGTCTTCATAGATTCAACTTTGTAACCAGATTCAATGTACAATCGTCTCGACTGAATGCACTATTAAGCAACTTTCAACTGTAGAAACTCAACACATCAGATCAACACACAAGAAAGATAATGTGTGAGTTGCGTGGCATTCCACAATGCATCTTCAGTTTAAAAACAAAGAATCTGTCTCTGAACCACGAGTTGAATAAACTTTCAGTTAAGAACTTGTTTCAATCAGCTCGTAGGTGGAAGCAACTTGTAGCAACTTGTAGCTAACACCACTTGATGAAGGATAGAAGAACCACTGCAATCTTGAAATCCCTGACTTTTCAACCTCAGATTTAAAGATTTTGTTACTCCCCCTCCGCTTCTGCTAACTCCCCCTCAACAAGATAATTTGTGTCTTTGAATCTTTTGTCTTTGTCATGTCTCCCCCTCATGGTGATTAGGAGAATCCTGAGAATCATGTAACTTCAAAGACTAGATGGACGAGCAGCAAAATGTCAGATAAAACGTTTAGTAACCAAGATGGGGTAATAAACTAACACAAAAACACGATAATAACTGTTATCATAACAATTAAAATAATTGTGTGGCCTATTTTCAGAGTTGGCAAGGGGGTATCTCTGATAGGACTTCCAATTATCACTAAAGTAAAATATTAAAATTTTTATGCTTCTCAAACTGTTCCGGGAATATCACAAAGATATGCGATTAGAATCGCAAAGATTCGTGCGTGTGTGAAAGAAATATAAATATGTATCTGGTAGGCTTAAAGATTGATTCAACCTGGGACGCAGGTTCATAAATCAATAGACACAGTGAGATGAATGTGAAGTTCAGAGACCGGAGCTGATGTCTTCCTTTTTCAATGTCTAAGTCCTCCGAGTGAGGAATAGATATATTATGTGCTAAATCTCCGTGAATATATGAAACAATGTCCTTTTGTGAGATACTTGAGTGGCTAGGTGGGGTGACACGAGTTATCAACACTGGATCCATGTCTATTTCAATATCCATCTCCAAAGAACGAGAATGAATAGATTATGTGGTGACCCGGATAACTGACTCGGTTTGGTAAGGACCAATATTTCTTTTAAGTCCTGTCACACTCTTACCATATTCTTTTCACTCCGAACTCATCTATCATTCTAGACTCCTCACTAATATCTATGAAGGATGTGTTTCTTGGGTAGGTCATTCCAGTTCTAGATTGACCATAGAAACATTATAAGCCCTAACACTCATTTAACTCACCAAGACAAAACATTGAAGTAAAATTTCTGATTAGAGATAATCAGAAGTCAAAAATCATTTAAGAACGAGTCCTGAACTGAGTGTTTAGAAGTCGATATGAAATTTAGGAAAAACCTGGTACTCCCCCTCAAAAGATGGCATAACCCTTGATTGTAGTCATGTAACGTGAATAATTTGAATTAAAACCCACATGACATTCCTGCAAAATAGATTAGACAGATTTTGGTTTTGGTATCCATGCTTTGATGGATCCTTGATGGTTAGTTGCCTTAGCTTTGAAGCTATGAAACTGAGGATTGGGGATACTATAAGTACCGTACCAGCTATTGACATACCTAGAATCCACAAAGTCACTATTTCTACAATAAGTGCAACAAATATTTGATCAGTTTAGACTGATCAACTTAGTTGTGGAATAGACATGAGTCGGTGACTTTGAATCAACTACAAGAGATTTGTATGACGTGTTTCCACCACTGTCTTCTGTAGTTGATTTCTTTTTCCAAACCATTTTCACTTTTCAAAACACTTGATTATCTGTATTATCAACAAGAGAACTATAGAAAAGATTTGAATGGCGAATCCGATCTTTTGAAAATTCATTTGATTTGACACAACTCTTCGAAGAAATAGTTGTGGAAGTTGAACTTGAAGAATAAGGATACTGAACAACAGTATCGGGACTGGCTTGTTCAGATAAATCAACTTTGAAATTGAGTTCTTCAAGTTTCTTGACTTTTATGGATAAACCATTTCTTTCTTCGAGAACTGAATCAAATTGATTTTGTAAATCGGATTTTACCTTCTGTTCGTTCAAGATCTCTGTCGTTAATTCAGACAATTTCTATGAAAACTTATAAATTTCTGTTTCGAAAAACTTCCTCTCACTTTCAAAGTCTTTTTCAATACAGTTGCGTTTATAAGATATTTCTTTGAAAACAACAACAATTTTCTTTTCAAGCTCTTTACTTTTATTCTCAAAAGATTTTCTTTCTATCTCAAAATTATTTCGCTCAATTATCAAAATCTTTTCAAAATCAGAAATTTGTTTTGAAAGTTTAGCATTTTGAAAGTCAAAAGTCTTTATTTCCTCCAAAATCTTCTTTGAAAGGTCAAATTTTTTTCGTTCAAACCCCTTTCTTTCATTAGAGAAACCACTCATTTCCTTCTCAAAATCTTTTATGTCATTCTCAATATCCTTCTCAAGACCAACAATCTTTTCTTTCAGTTCGAGATTGTTATTCTTTAAAGCACTGATCTCATTTTTTAAAGAATCATCCGAATCTTTGCTTTTATTTTCAAGATTTTTCAGATCTTTTGCAGGTTCGGGATCGTCATATGATGTTACGAATTTACCATTCACATACACATATGTTTTCCCATTGTTACTTGAACAAAGTGATCGTAAGACGATCGCGATTTGATTCAATAAAGTCAGACAGAGTAATACACATAAAACGCAAAAAAAATGTTCCCCTCCTGCGACTTAGCAAGGGGGTCCCGAGAATATTTTTTTTTGGGATAAAGACCGGATACCTTGATCTTAGTTTAAAAAAAATTGTTCAGAAATTCAGGTGCAGTCCAGGTGGACCACGACACAGGCGGTTGGGGGGTATTGGACCACGACACAGGCGACACGGAGATCGGGCAGACCGCGACGCAGGTGGCGCGGGAGACGCGACGGGTGAGGAGTCGCGACACGGTGGTCTGGGACCACGACAGGGACGGTGCGGTGGATCCACGACACTGGTTTGGGGGTGACCGGGTTTGGGAGGAACCGGGTTTGGGTAGGAATTGGGTTTAGGTGGAACCGGGTTTGGGTGGAACCGGGGTTGGGAAGGAACCGGGTTTCGTGGGTGATAATTGGGTTTGGTGGAACAGGGGTTGGGAGAACAGGGCTTCGCGGGTGGGAACAGGGCTTGGGAACAGAGCTTCGCGGGTGGGAACAGGGCTTCGCGAGTGGGAACAGGGTTTCGTGGTTAGGAACAGGGTTTCGTGGTTAGGAACAAGGTTTCGCGGGTGGGAACTATAACACCCTCAAATATGGAAATAACAACTAATTTAAAATCTTCTAAATACACCAATAAATGATTCATCTACAAATACAATTTAAGATTTAACCTCAATACACACATTCATTCTATACAGACAGTCTATAATAAGGACGGATGCTACTAAAACCCAATATTAGTAACTATCTCCAAACTGCGAAAGACTTCACCAAATACTTACACTTGTGACAAACTAAACACAACTCTTCGTAGTACTGCTAAAACCAAACCCCCATCTGGAACCTGATGCACATGCCGACAAATAAAAAGGTAAGGCTTAACGCCTAGTGAACTCAAGAGTTTTCAACATAAATAAATTAATCGTTTAAAAAGAAAGAATGCGGTTAAAATCATAATCTTTCAATTTGATTTGTTTTACATATGAAAACGACTCATTTTCCAATAATATGAATTTAGACAAAGAACACCAATTTACGTTTTCCATTCCAAACTACTTCAAGGATGAAGATACCAATATAAACCGCCCATTCATAAATTAGATTTAACCCAAAACTTACTCAAAATGTGAATATAAATTGAACCTTCCATTTATGAAAATACGGTTAAAACTTTATATCCCGAAACACCCAAAACACGGGTGGGGCATAATACTCAACCCATAAATCAAGGATAAAACCCAATTATACAAAACGCCACCGAAAACTTGGATAATAAAACTAAATACCCAAAAACAACACCTTTCGGTGACGGGGGATACCCGAATTCCATCGAAAGTGACGAGCACACAAAGTTAAGCCACTTATCAATGTTCTCGAACTGCACCTCAGATCATTGACTTTAGTGCACACTACTCGAGCGTCACCTCAAGTCCCCAACACCTTTAGTGCACACCCCTTAGCGGGCGTCACCTCAAGGATACGGTACCTTTAGTGCACACCACGTAGCGGGCGTCACCTCAAGGATACCCGATCTTAGTGCTCATTCGCTCTCTAGTAGAGTTCCAACCTCAAGGTTCTCGTTCGACCTTTAGTGTCTACTCACTAGCATTCAAGGTAGGAGTCTCAACTCCTTACTTGTTAACCCGTGATGACTAACACTCGTGCACAAGAATTAGACATCCAAACACAAGACCCATGGTCCCGAAGTACAACCTATAAAGGTTCCTCTTCGCCAAACAACCGGGACGACACCAATGCCGACACAACATTATATCCCAAAATGAGAATCCCAAGAGTCCTCACCATTAAACACGACTGACTTACATGCCTATGGATCCAATGCATTACAGTCTAAAACACATGACTCCTAAAGGATGACACCCGCACTCTAAACAAGTATTCTCCAAAATAAAGTACAGTAAATGAAACTCACACCCAAGACTCCACTTTAAGTTATTAAAACTGGACAAATGTCCTCAAGACTCAATTTAGTCAAAACCGAGCCATAGGCCTATCAGTTTACGTAAACACCCAATGAAAGCCAGTAGAAACATCGAAATACGTTTGACCAACAATTATACAAACACCACGACCAAAAAGGTAATTAACCCAAAACTTCTCATTGGTTGAAACATAATGTTTTCCAAATGAACTCTTTCTCTTCATGTTGCCAAAATGACTCATAATTAAATGATATGCACTTTCCAACGGTTTATAAAATCGTATGCACCAAATGGACACTTATATAAAATGACATCCATTGATATATTATATCGTCAAGAAATATATCAAAATGATTTATTTATCAAAATACCCAAAAATCACAAAGGTGTGTGTTACATAAGTTTATAAAGTTAACTATATCCAACTGACCAAAACGTATCAGCAGTTAACAATTTAATATAAAACACAAACACTTTAAAATAAAATTTTTGGCATGTACATCGTTTTCACAAATCAACTTGAACTTACCTTGCTAGATTTAGGCTAAATCTAGGTTTTACCCCAACTTGAGCTTCCTTGAAGAAATCCAAATCCATAAGCAAAACCTTCCAAAAACCTATCATCACAAGTTTCCAATCATGAATATACTTATTCAACCATCTAGAATAGTCCCCTAAACATATTATATCAAAATCTCCATTTTGGGCAAAACCCTTATTTGACCTAATTTCTCCAAAATCATCAAACCCACAATTTGAGTAATACAAACACTGGAGAGTCGCTAAAAAAAACATTTATAACTAATAGAAAAGATTTAGAAAAGAGGAGAGTAACTCACCACTTGGGTTTTGAGAAAAAACCCAAAACCTAGAAATCTCAAGGTAAGGAAGAACACTTGATTTAGCTCTTGAGGTTGAAGTCACAACTTTGGTGATGAAGAAACACTTTGGAATCCAAGGAAATGACCACAAAGTAAGTTAGGGTTTGTAATGGGGAGTGGGGAAACGTTTTTGGAAGAGAAAAGTGAAGAGGAAGAAGTGAGAAAATGAGAATAAGGTTGAGAATTCGAGCATTTAAGAGCCCTAAGGCCGCGGGTGACCTTGCCACGCGATAGTGACATTGTCACTATCGCGAGGGCACTCTCGCGGAGATTGTACCGCGGGTGGTACTCTCCCGGCGATTGTGCCACGCGATAGTGACACATGTCACTATTGCGAGTCATTTTCGCGCCACACGTACCGAGCCCAGAAAAAGGTCAAAACTCGAGATTCTCGCATAGGTCGATTTAAGGTTCGAAAGTACAACTTATTTCACCCAAAAAGATAAACGAAAGATGGAGAGATGACTAAAAATGAACGGAAACTTAATAAGCGAAAATTCGGATGTTACAGGAACAGGGTTTCGTGGTGAGGGACAGGGTTTCGAGGTGAAGAACAGGGTTTCGTGGTTAGGAACAGGGTTTCGCGGGTGGGAATAGGGTTTCGTGGTTGGGAACAGGGTTTCGCGGGTGGGAATAGGGTTTCGTGGTTGGGAACAAGAGGGCTTGGGAACAACAAGGCTTGGCGGCGCTGAGTTTGCAATCGACCCCAAACACAAAACTCAAAAACTTTTAATCGAAAACTAATGAAATTTAGCAATTTTAATCGATTAAACCCAAAATTCTAACACCCTTTCAATCGATTTTCGAGCCAAAATCAATGATTTTCAATAAAAACTCAAGAACACAGACTAAAAATTTTAGATCTATAAAAACCCAAAGTTCTACTTCAATCTTGCGAATTTGAGCATGAAACTTTACGAAAACCTTAATCTAACTAGAGTAAAGAGGTTTGAATCAAATAAACTTAATAATTTTGAAGAAATCGAAAAACCCAGAAACTCAAGAACAGGAGTCGATCGACCAGAACAGTAGAGAGAGAAAAAAATTTATCTTTTTCGAATCAAATCTTCGTCTCTTTGCTCTGATACCAATTGTGAATCCCAGATTGCTCAAGTAGCAATGAATAATTTAATGATTAATTATATTGAATGATTGAGAGAGTTACTAACATAGGATTGAAAACAAATTCCCTCACTAAACCTATTAGGCGCACAATTTCTCTCAACATCTAACCCTAATGATTAGAAAACAAACTTAAAATACTCAGACCTAAAAACCCTAAAGGCCCAAGGCCCAACAAACAAAACAAATGCCTAAATAACAAACAAAGTCCAATATTAAATAAAATGCTTTTACAACACGTTTAATAATTAACAAATTAAACTATATAAATGCTTTATATAACTTTCCATGCACTAAGACTTTCAGTCATAACAGTGGGATATCATAAAAAATCATTTCTCTCTCTCTCGTTAATTAATCATTTCTGTGGCTATCTCAAAATTCTGAAAAAATTACACTCTCTCCCATATTTTCTTCGTTTTGAAGAAATTGTTGGAGTAAAAAATTACTTAAAATTTCAATTTCATCCATTCTTAATAAGCTGTTGGAGATACTCTTGGAACTTTTACCCCAAGGAATGATCAACCATTAAAATTACACCAAATTAACAACTAATTTATAATTAACTTGATTTTAAAAGTATGTACATTTTAATTCACGTACACTTGAAATCTCTCCTTGTCTCTGAATCCTTAATTTGTAGCTAGAATGAGGTTTGTCTCCAAGCAGAATGAGATGCCTCATCATCTTCTTCATTCATATTCATACCCACCTCCACATGATCAAACAGATCATGAAACAGTACTCTATTATTAATTCCCTTGTAACTCACATCATCTTCTCCATCTAAACTTGCTTTTCTAATTACATCCTTAATCCATACAGCTGATTCCTCAACTCTCCTTAACTTCTTTAAATCCAAAACATCACCACTCTCATCATCATCATCTAAACACTCCTCCTTGCTACATGAATCCAATAATTTCTCTTTGTACATTTCGACCTCATTCTCGAGCTCAACTTTCTCCTTCTCTAGCTTCATAACGAGTTCGTTTAAGAGCTGCACAACCTCCTGATCGTACTCGGCTTGTTCATCCATCATTCTTTGATTCCGCATGGATTCAGTCCGCAGTGCCACCTTTTCTTGTTCAAGTCTGGTTATCGTAGCCATTGCGTGTTTTGCAGCTATGGCGGACGCGGTCCTTTCTGCATCTAGTTCTATGTATAAACCACATACAGCAAGTCTTTCGGCTTTTAGTTCTGCCATTAAACTATCAATGGAGAGACCAGATTTATCTTCTTCGTCTTGGCAATCTGATAATTTCAAGAATCTGCCATCTGCATACCATTTGAAAACTAGAAATTAATAAATTGACATTTTTTACTCTTCATCTTCAATCCTATGCTACCTTTTTGACCTGAAATTGACGTAGATTCCAGTTTTTTTTTTTGCAAGAAACTTGATAAATATGGATGATAAATTGATTATTTTTAAAATCCATACAATTCTGCTTTTGAAAACTTTTAGACTTTGGAATGAACACACACATATATATATATAGAGAGAGGGGAAAACCTAAAAAAAACGAAAAACTGAGGAAACACCCTGGTGGCACATCTACATACCATCAAGATGAACGGCTATAGATGTTCCTTAGTTTTTCATTTTTTTGAAGTTTTCCTTGAACCTCCCATTCTCTCTCTATATATAATGGTTGAGTTATGTTATGAGTAAAGTAAGCAATGTTGACCTTGTTTTTGGACTTGATCTTGTTCCTCAAACACCATGCTTTGATGTCCATTTGAAACAGCTGAAGAGGTTGTGCTACAACTGGTTGATGAGTCGGTCCACTCAAGAGGGATAATCTGGTCAAAAACCTGAATATGTCCACTACTCTTATTCTCAACATCAGGAACATCCATGACTTGTACCACTTCATTTATCCCATAAACTGATTTGAACCTTAACGCACTACTACTGCTATCAGATGACCCATCAACAACAGAATTCACCCGAAAGCAACATGAACACCTTCCATTTCTGCATAAAGGCTCACTTGTCACCTTTATTACAGCATCTGAGCTGAAGTAAAGATTCAAAATCTCAGTTGCATGTGCTTTACAGATGAGATCTGGATATGGGTTTATGTTGTTGTTTGGTTCTAAGAGATGATCAATGGTGGAACACCAAAAGCAGGGGGGTTTAAGGCGGTAGTGGGCAGCAAATTTTCTGATGAGATATGAGAAGAAAGAATTGAGAAGAAGCATTATAATTAGGATCCATTCGAGTAGTGCGTAGGCTAGAATGAAGAGTGTTGTTTTGTGAGTGGCAGCCATTGATGTTTTTGTGGGTCGTGTTCCACAAGTTATATATAAAAGAATATTACTCAGTAATTGTTTGTGGAGAAGGAAAAGGAGGAGACAGAATTGATGAAATTTGGGGAATAATGATGGCGATGATAGGAGCCTAACTAGCTTTTTGTATGAGACCTATATATAAACAATGTTGCGGGACCAGTTTACAATCAAGTTAAATAGTACTGTATTTTTAAATAAGATAAACTATTTAAGAGTTATGTTTTTGGGTTACGATTTTTGTCCTTGTGCCATGTGGTATTATGGTTTATTAGGTTCTTGTTTATTGATTTTGTTTATCAGAAATAAAACCTTTATAGTACGGGTTTTGTTTTGTTTTAGGCTATGTTTAGCAAACTAGCTGATAAGGTAGCTGGTAGCTGATAAACTAGTTAGCTTTTTAAAACGCTACTATAAGTAGCTTTTTAATAAGATATCTTATGGTCATCCAAACATATATCCACCAAACAATGCCTTAGCCTCCTCCTAACGGCTGTCATGTTTCAACCGTTAATTAAGCACTCTCACGTGCCCCACACTGGTATTTTTGTAATTCTTATTGTACAAGAACTTCAAGCACATGAAGAACACAATCAACAAATTTGTATAAATTATTTCGAATAAAAATAAAATAGAAGCAGACATAAAAATGATGTCTTTTTTTTTTTTTTTTTTTGTTGTTGTTGTTGAAGGAATCATAGAAACATATTCATACAATCAGCGATCAACTCGGCCCTCAACGGTTGTCCCAACCCTTGGTTAAAATGCATATGCAGTACGCCTTGGATGAATAGTATATATATTAATGCGGGAATACATAAGAGATATTTTGTGTTACACATTTTCCATTCATACAAACTTGATTGATAAGATATATCCTAGCTAGTTAGTTAGGTGGATAACAGTACAATTTGACTAAAATGGCCTTTGGTCATCCCTACCTACACTTGAGAATTTATTTATGCCAATTGAAAATTAAAAGAAAGAGAGAGATAAATTAATCATAGATGTGAATGAAAAAGTAATTAGTGATTAAGGACACTTGGGTTTGCCTTCCTTAGTCTTCCAGTTATTGTAGCAAGTACCACATTTCTGTTTGTTACCATAAACACCGGGTGGTACGCACAAGCATTTGGCGCAACACTTTTGGCAGAAGAACATGCACGGCTTCTTGTGTGATGTTGCCGAGCATCGAATTTTACATTTTCCTTTGCATTCTGCATCCATCCACTTATTAATTATAATTAATATTCTTCTTTAAATAATTAAACATTGAATTGAATATGCATGTGTCATAAATAAATGTAACTTACGTCTTGGACGAAGCTTTTTGTACCCCTGTAATAGAAAAAAAAAATGAGAACAAAACATGTAAAGATAAGTTTCTCAAAACCCTAATTAAACAAATATACTACTATTTAAATCTCTTCTTTAATTTTAAACGCAGAAACTTGATACCATTAATTATAACATGCAAATTGCTAAATGGTTACCATCAATACATACATACATACATACATATATATGTTAGTTATATGCCAATGACAAAATTTTTGATTTAAAACTTATTAGTGACTGAAATTGGTTATGCATTTGAAAATTAAGGTGCAAATGATGAATTTAATTAGTTAATTACCTCAGCGAGATCCGCGAATGCGATCAAGAGAATGAGGGAGAGGACCAAAATAAGAGCTCCTCGTCGTGCTGTTCCTGCCATTGGGAATGATAATGTGAAGAAAGAGGTGAAGAGAAGTGGGTTATTTATAGGCAGTTAAATTGGAGTTGATTAATATCTTGGAGTATATATATATATATATATATAGTTGAGAGTTGATGGTGTATGTGTGAGAGAAAGAGAGAGAGAGATGAAGAAATTGATCAAGATCTAGGGAATGGAAGTGTATGCAGATGCAATTGCAGAGGTTAAGGCGTAAAAGAGGGATTCAACCACCAAATTTAATTAAGAGTACGACCGACCCTTCTTCAACTCGCCAGATCTAATCTCATTAAAATCCAACCAAAATTTAATTTACCAGATAAAACGCCACCTTTCATGTCAACTAATTCATTAAATTAGTACATGCAATTTTCATATATTAATTAATCATATACCAATATATATAGTATATATATAAAGGTTCAAACGAGAATGCTAACTATTTAAGAAAACAGCAAAAAATAGCAGATTATGTGCAAATTCATATGTGATTTTACACTAATGTGAAAAAATCGGACACGGGAGATGTGTAGGTCGTGCGCATAGTCACGTGAATCATATATGATTTTGTATGTATTCGACTTTTCTCGTATTTTCTTAAGTAGATGTTGTTCTAGTATGAACCACCCCTCTCTCTCTATATAGTATATATCTAAAGGCGAATGATCGTGTGAAAAGTTGAGTTAACGGTGAGAAACGTGAAAAATGGATCTGAACCATTCATCTATTTTAATCTCAAGCCCTCTTATGAATTGCAACTTAGAAGAGAATTGATCTGGTGCATCTCAATGTATCTTATCTCGGTGCATCTCATTCTACTGTGCGTCCATTTCTCATCTAACGATGGATAACTACTTCTCACGCTTCTTACCATTAACTCAACTTCTAGCCAGAACCCAACCCCATATCTAAAATACTATATATATATATATATATATATATATATGGTTAGGTTACGGTGAAAATGAAAGTTATGGTAAGAAGTCTAGGAAAAAATCTCCACTCTTGAATGCATATTATAATAAATGTACCAGATCAATCCCCATATAAGCGTAATTCATAAGTAAGTTTAAGATTAAAAGCGTTCAAGGGTTCAAATCCCTTGTTACCTTGTAACTTTTATCTTTTCTTCTCACACGATTGTGCTTATTTCTCTCTCTCTATATCTTATATCGTAACCAAAAACTGCCACTGCAAAGAGCAAAGAAACAGAAACCCACCCACACCCATCTTAATAACACGAAACCCAACGTAAAGCAGGCAGCATAAAACCACAATACATAGACATGGAGTCCTTCAATTCTTGTATATTTATTAATTAATTAAGCACCAGAAGCAATGGCTTCAATACTCCAACTTCTTCTGCTATACATCTTCAACTCTACATATATATATATATATATATATATATAGCAATGATTTAATTTCATGAAATATTAATTTGTTTTTTTAATGCACATGATGAAACGAGGCAATGTCGCTGGCAGATCATCTTCACATGTGATTTACTTAATTAATTGGCTTCATTTACTTATTCATTCTACAAATTAATTAAATCAAGCTTCATTACCTTGCTTTCATACTCAATACATGACGCCCATCGTTTTTCTTTTTCTTTCTTTTGTGTTTACACTTGTCTCATATATATGATCCGAATAAGAACGAATTCGTTTTTGAAAGATGATCATAAGATCACCCACCAGCTAATTAACCTATTAACGTTATTCTAAAAATGCAGCTCTTGTTTTAAAAACACTACAACAAAATTTGTTTTTTAGAATGCCTAAAATGTCTAAGCTTCCTAATTAATGAAACTTTATAGGACTTAAACTAAAAACCGTCATATCTAAAAGTGTTACAATAGGTTTATAGGACGTTTTTGGGTATTTTAGGACGTTTTCAAAGTAAAATGTCGTATTTAATTACCTATTTTATACGATATTATTTAAAAAAATGTCTTGTAAATAAATGAGTTTATGGGACATTTCTCAAGTGTGTGCTATAAAATAGCTAATTAATAGTACACTTGACTTTAAAAATGTCTTAAAAACTTTGTTAAGACATCGAAAAGTGTTCAATAAACCTATTGTGACATTTTATAATTTGGTCCTATAAACTAAAGTTCTATAAAGTATCCTATTATGATGCTTATGGATTGTTTGATTGTTTTTTCATTAAGGGGATGTTCGGTAGGAGCTTATTGAGCTGTATAACGGATATGACTTATTTGTATAGCCATAAATAGTTGTTTGTTGCAACTGAATCGCTCAGCTAGAATACATCTGTCCTTCATACTCAACCAACTTTTTTCCCTAATTACTCTTGTGAAAACACTGAGAGTTTAAAAAACATTCCATATGTCGAGTCCTACACAATGGCGGTCGCACAACAAAGGGGTAGGGGGCACAGACCCCCAACAAACCCCAATATCACCCACTAATTAAAGATAAGTTTTAGGTTTATTTATTTTTCCTTAACCAAAATTTATTAATAGGTCCCCAACAAATTAAAAAAGTAAGACATCAAATCTAATTCCTCTTATCTCATTTACAACTTGTTGATCCAAACTCTCTCAGTGATTTGATAACGACCCTCTTCTATACTTAGTGAAAATTACGTTTTAATATGTATTAGTGTTTCACCATCAGCGATCAGACTGAGTCTGTTCAGTTATCACTGATGACCTTTCTTGTAAACATTTCATATGTATTAGTGTTTCACTATCAGCGATCAAACTGAGTATGTTCAGTTATCACTGATAGTTTCTGAAATAAACAGCCAACGTAATCCCTGAAGACAAGTTTCGCGTCAACATATGTTCATAGCGGAATCGAAGATGAAGCTGCTGAACAAAGAGAAGTCTACTAGTGACCTGATGCGGATATCAATGAAGCAAAGACAACTCTACATATACGCGAAGGAACATGAGGAAAAGCTTCAGCGATAGCTGAACCTCTCTTTCTCTGCAAGAAGAGATACTCAGCGATCAATCGATCGCAAAGCTTATGCCTCAAGTTTCCTTTTGCCTTATCTTGCACAACCAGTACGATGTGTCAGAACGGACACGTCTCTGCCACAAATCGTACAACATCTCTGTCAACTACACTGTTCATGATACGGCCGAAAGCATGTCTCCCAAAGTCAGACTCCTAAAGCCAATCTATGAACGCCACGTGTAAAGTGCCCTGCCATGAATTTAATGCATAGGGTATAAATAGAAAGTTCACCCCTTCATCTGAAGGTGTGCTCAATCCTTGAACTCCATATAGAAACCCTTGTTTTCTATCTCTCTTAATCCCCCATTCTCTGAATTTCTTGTGCAATCATGTTAGTGTTTCTTAAGTTTGTTTAGATTGAGTCTGTCTTAATCTTATTCCGCAACAAACTTGTAAATTGTATTTGATTTATCAATAAACAATTTATTAAACCTTAATTTCTGTGTTTGTATTCAACCCCCCCCCCCCTCTACAAACTTGTTAAGCACCTTCGGGACCAACAAGTGGTATCAGAGCAGTTTGTTTAATCTAATAAACAAGATCTTGCTGTATACTCTTCCTTGCTATTCTAAAATGGCACTAAACACAAACACAAACTACTATGATAATGGTTCACTTTCTAAACCTCCTCGATTTAGGAGAGATAACTTTTCTCTATGTAAAAATCGAATGATGCTATTTCTTGAAGGTGCGGATCCTACTATACCTGAATATATAGAAAACGGACCCTATGAACCTGTTAGAATTATAACTGTGGTTCCCGCTACTGCCACCACTGAAGCTGTCCCTGAACGATATGTCGTTAAGGAAATAAGACAGTGGAGTGATGAAGATAAAAAGAAGGTAGGCATAGATGCAAGAGCAAAGACCATTATATCAATGGCTCTGCCTGATGAAGTTTTCCATTCCATCATGCATCTAAAAACTTCTAAAGAAATGTGGGAAACCATATGTGTTCAATATGAGGGCACCACTGAAATCCAAGAGACTCGAAAGATTAACTTGGTAAGACAGTATGAAAGTTTTATCGCTGGAAAGAATGAATCTCTTTCTGACATTCATCAGCGGTTTAACTGCCTAATCATTGACCTAAGAACTGTTGGTAGGACCTATTCTAACTCTGAGGTCCTAACAAAATTCTTGGAAAGTCTTCCTGAAAGCTGGGACAGTTATTCAATATGTCTTAAGCTGACAAAAGACTTACATACTCTCTCTCTAAGCACTCTGTATGGAATATTGCTCAACTATGAGCAATCTAATCTCCTGAAAAAGAATCTTGTAAAAGATTCTAAAGACTCCAAAAGCACTCCTGTTGCTTTAGTTTCATCAGAGATAATTCCATCTCAGCGATCTACTCTCACCATCACTGAGTTAGATTCTGAATCTGAGGATCTATCAGACCCTGATCTTTCAGAGTTTAATGAGTCCTTAGCACTCTTGACAAACTCTTTTAAGAGATTTGCAAGAAAGAATAACTTCCAAAGAAGTAAACCTCTCTCTCTTACTGAAAAGCCAAAATCAACTCCGGTTGATAAGGCTACAGCCACTTGCTATAACTGCGAAAAAATTGGACATTTTGCTAGTGAGTGCAGGTCGAAAAAGGTCTTCAAACCTTCTACCTCAAGAAGATCCAGTGATGACAAATACCATAAGCTGAAGAACAAATATCAAAAGCTGAAAAGCTATCAGCGAAAAGGTAAAGGTCTCATCGCTGAAGAACATGACTGGGCTGAATCAGAAGAATCATCTTCTGATGAAGAAGAAGTCGCTAATCTTTGCCTCATGGCTGAGATTAAAGAAGAATTAGAAGAACCATCTGAACCTTCTATGAGCTACATATCATCTCAGGTATCTATCTCTACAAATCCCTCTCTGCCTGAAGCTGAGAGAAGTCGCGCTGTTGATGTGCTGACGATTGACCTTTATAATGCTCTAAATGACAAAACTCAAGCTGAAAATAAAAATGTTTATTTAACTCAAGAGCTAGAGAAATGTCATGAAAAGATCAGTGAACTAAATCTTTTAGAAGAAAAATTGAAAGATCAAGTCATTATAAATGAAATCATTAGCATTGAACGCGAACAAGCCATCGCTGCTCTAAAAGCAGAAAAGGCTCATGTTGAAAAATGGTGCAAATCATCAACAAATATCTCTGAGATAATAAATGCTCAAACTCCTGAAAGTGATAAAACTGGTCTTGGTTTTTGGACACCTCAGGATGATCCTAAAGAAGAAAGTTCCTCGCTTAAGTTTGGAACTTTTGTCACATCTTTCTTTGACACTTCTTATAATCAATTCTATCCCTGTTCTTCTTCAAATCCCATCTCTGAGGAAAAATCCAAAGACACTGTGTCTACGGATAAAGGAAAGTCCATTCTCCTTCCTCAGAAGACAACCAGGAAAGCAAAGCTGAAAATTCCTTCTAAACCTTCAGCTAAGCAATCCTCTAGCTCTGTGATAGAAATTTTTGATCTCTGTCCTCCAAAGCTAAAGGTTGATCTAAAGCCCGTGAGATCTGAAGAAATAAAAGTTCCTCCCAGATCTCGTGCAAAAGGCATTCTTGGAGCTGGTCCTGCTCATCTTAAACTTGCAAAACCTTCTACTGATCCTAAAACCATTTTCAAATACAGAAAATGTTATCACTGTGGTTTTACTGATCATATTGCAAGTAAATGTCCAAATACCACCAAAGCTGATAAAACAGCTAAAGTGAAGAAAAACACCACTAAGGTTAAGAAATTAACCAAAGTGAAGGTTACCACTGAAGCTGAATCTTCATCAGCTGTGAAGACTGTTGAATCTTCCTTATCCACTAACTCTGAAGGACCCATTGAAAAATGGGTACCAAACAACGGTTAATCTTCCTTATGTATGCAGGGATCAAAGGGCATCTGGTATCTCGATAGTGGATGTTCTCGTCATATGACTGGACAAAGAGACCTGCTCACTGAATACAAGGAAGAGAAAGGTCCCTCTGTGACCTTTGGTGGAAATGGAAAAGGATTTACCCGAGGGTTTGGTGTCCTCAGCAATGGGACAACTACCTTTCGAAGAGTCGCTTATGTAGATGGACTGAAGCACAATCTTCTAAGCATCAGTCAGCTATGTGATAAAGACTATGAAGTTCGCTTTTCTAAGAAAGCATGTTCAGTGGTAGATGAAAAAGGAAAACTTGCTCTCAGTGGTTATCGCAGAGAAAATGTCTATGTAATAGATATGGACTCTACTATCACTGAAAACTTATGTTTTCTCTCTAAGGCCTCTTCTGATGTCAACTGGCTATGGCATAAAAGGCTCTCTCATCTAAACTTCAAAACCCTAAATTCTCTCTCATCTAAGGAACTGGTTTCTGGTCTTCCTCAGCACTCATATACTAAAGAATCTCTCTGCTCAGCATGTGAAAAAGGAAAACAAACAAAATCTAGTTTCAAGTCAAAACAAGTTTCCTCAGTGACAAGTCCTCTTCAGCTCTTGCATATGGATCTGTTTGGCCCTGTCAACATCCAATCAATAGCTGGAAAGAAATATACGCTTGTCATTGTAGATGAATATTCTCGCTACACCTGGGTTATCTTTCTTCGCTGTAAGAGTGATACTCCAGAAGAACTAATATCTTTTGTCAAAAATATGGAAGTGCTGAACAATCTTACTGTTCGTTCAATAAGAAGTGATCATGGAACTGAATTCAAAAACAGTTCCCTGAACAATTTCTTTGAGAACAAGGGAATCTCTCACAACTTCTCTTCAGTAAGAACACCTCAGCAAAATGGAGTCGCTGAAAGAAGAAACAGAACGATCATAGAAGCTGCTAGATCAATGCTCAGCGATTCTCACCTCCCTACTCAATTTTGGGCAGAAGCTGTAAACACTGCATGTTTTACTCAAAACAGATCGCTGATAATAAAGCGATTTGGGAAGACAGCTTATGAACTTTTTCTTGGAAGGAAGCCTTCTATCAGCTTTCTTCATATCTTTGGTTGTCAGTGCTTTATCTTAAACAACAGAGATCAACTTGGAAAGTTCGACCCAAAAGCAGATGATGGAATATTTCTAGGATATTCCTCCATCTCCAAAGCCTACAGAGTTTTCAACAAGAGAATACAAACTATAGAAGAAACAATTCACGTCACTTTTGATGAAACTCGCTCAGCGAACTCTAAACCAATCGCTGACAATGAAGAGTTAAATGCTTGGATGCTTTCTCACTACAGAGAAACTGAACCTTTCTTCTCAAACCATCAGCATTCTGATCCTTCAGCCGCTGATGATGATCCAAACATTATACATCCTACCGCTGAATCCACCTCATGGGTTTCAGCTGAACCTCTAAACACACTTCTACCATCAAATCTGCCTTCGTCGGAAAACCTCTCTAGTGAATCTACTCAACAGTTAATCGCTGATGAACCTCAAACATCCTCATCAGTAAACATTCCAATTGTTGATCCAACCTCTGAGTTAAGCAATAATGCTCCTGCTCAGCGATGGACCAAAGATCACCCAATAGATCAAATTCTCGGTGATCCAGATGCAGGTATTCAGACACGACGAAGCTCAGGTAATATCTGTCTCTTTGTAAACTTTCTCTCTTTAATAGAACCAAAGAAGACTGATGATGCCCTCAGAGATCCAAACTGGGTCAGCGCTATGCAAGAAGAGCTGACTGAATTTTCTCGAAACAAAGTTTGGAATCTCGTTCCTAGACCATCTGATAAAACTGTAATAGGCACCAAATGGGTGTTTAGAAATAAGTTAGATGAACATGGAACTGTAACCCGCAACAAGGCTCGACTTGTTGCTCAGGGATACAGACAAGAGGAAGGCATAGACTATGATGAAACCTTTGCCCCTGTGGCCAGGCTCGAAGCAATTCGACTATTCTTAGCTTATGCAGTCTATAAAGACTTCATCGTTTATCAAATGGACGTAAAATCAGCGTTCCTAAATGGAAAGCTGAATGAAGAAGTCTATGTAGAACAACCACCAGGGTTCTATGACCCTAAGCATCCAAATTATGTTTATAAATTGGATAAGGCTCTCTATGGTCTAAAACAAGCCCCTCGTGCTTGGTATGACACTCTCTCATCTTTTCTTATCTCTGAAAATTTTGAACGTGGCAAGATTGATAATACGTTATTTTTCAGAAAGATAAAAGGTCATATAATTCTTGTACAAATATATGTTGATGACATAATATTTGGTTCTACTAACCCATCTCTGTGTACTCGCTTCGCTGAAAGAATGAAGAAAGAATATAAAATGAGTATGATGGGTGAGCTGACATATTTTCTTGGTCTTCAGATCAAACAATCTGACAAAGGTACTTTTATCTGCCAAGGTAAGTATGTTAAAGATATGCTGAAGAAGTTTGATCTCACACAAACTTCAGCGATGAAAACTCCTATGGCACCACCCCTGACACTTAACAAAGATCCTTCTGGAAAACCTGTTAATGTCACTGCCTATAGAGGAATGATAGGCTCCCTGCTGTATCTCACAGCGAGCCGACCTGACATCATGTACTCTACTTGTTTATGTGCACGCTATCAATCTGAACCCAAGGAATCCCATCTGATCGCTGTAAAGCGAATTTTCAGATATCTGAAAGGAACTCCTAACCTCGGTCTTTGGTATCCCAAAGACTCAGGGTTCGATCTAACTGTTATTCTGATAGTGATTTTGCAGGCTGTAAACTTGACAGAAAGAGTACCACTGGTGGATGTCAACTCCTAGGAGGAAAGCTGGTAAGCTGGACAAGCAAGAAGCAAAATTCTGTGTCCACTTCCACAGCTGAAGCTGAATACGTAGCCGCTGGAAGCTGTTGTTCTCAAATCTTGTGGATGAGAAATCAACTATTAGATTATGACCTTCAGCTGTCAAAGATTCCTATCTATTGCGACAGCACTAGTGCTATCGCTATAGCAAATAATCCAGTGCTACATTCAAAGACAAAACACATAGAGATCAGATATCACTTTATCAGAGATCATGTGATGAATGATGATATTGAACTTCACTTTATCCCTACTGACTTTCAGCTTGCTGATTTATTCACCAAACCTCTTGATGAGACAAGGTTCAACTTTCTCATCAGTGAGCTTGGAATGCTGAACTTCGAAGAATAATTCTTCAGCGTTCATGTATTGTGTCAGTAATCAAAAGTTCCCCTCTCATCATTCTCTCTGATAAACATTCTGACTCTCAGGTATGTTCTCTCCTTTCCCTCAAAGATGTTTTTCTTCAAAATATAAACTTTAATCACTGAACTTTCTTCAAATGATTAAAAGCTTTTTGAAAAATACATTAATCACTGATATTTCTAGTCAGTGATCCTTTAAAAGGAAAATCTATCCCTCTTTACAATCAGGGATACTTTTAAAAAGGAAAATCTATCGCTGACTTTTCTTCAGTGATAATTTCAAAACGGACAAATGTACAGTCTCTCTCTTCTATGACGTCATTTGAACCGACAATCCACGACATGCCTTTTCTGACACGTTCGTCCGTTGCTCTTCTATCCAATCAACTTCGTGGAACGTGTCAATGTCATGATGATCCTTTCTTTTCCCGCTTCATTCCTTCTCTCTCTCTTCTCTCTCTTAGTATAAAAGGAATTCTTCTCTCCTTTATACGGTTTACGCTTTCGAAACTATCAACGCAAGAAACATTTTCTCCCTCAAGAACACTCAAGCAAATAAACCCAGAACATTGAATCTGCAAATCTTTTTCTTCAAGATACACAGGTTTATTTCATGTTTATGTGCTTTGTTCGTATGCTTTTTATTCTTTTTAAAATCCTACTCGTTTTCTATGGATTTTATAAAACGTTTTTTTTTTCAAAAACTAAAGATCATTCTTTCTGATTTTATGTTTTTCAATAAAAACCCTTTGGTTTTAAAGTGTTCTTCATTCTTTCTACCCAGAACACTATTTTTCTACTCCTAAAAATAACTTGATATTTTTCCAGTTTCCCTTCTTCTATGGCAACTGGTAATCAGATTATTTTTAATCTAAATCATTTCTTCTATTATGCTTCTTTCCATAACAGAAATGACACAGTCTTCAATCGTTGCTTCCAAGCATGTACGATTCGCTCTCACTGAAGTTGAGATTACTAAATGTAATCAGTTGGCAAGACTCGAGTTCAAAGCTGACAAATACCCACATATGGTGGAAGCTGCTGAATTCCTCAAGCAGTCATGTATAGCTTACGCGATCACTGTGGATCCTAAGCCTTCCAAGACTCTACTCCAGCAGTTCTGGTTCACTGCTGATGCAACTGAACTCACCAACAAGAAAGGTGAACGAGTCCCTGCTATCTCTTTCAGCACGGAATTGGGGCCAGGGAGCATGACCGCTCTTAGCCTCAGGAAATCTTTAAGATTCCCTGACAAACCAAAGAGTGGGTTCGACGCACTCCCCACTGATGATGAGCTGATATCATTCCTGGACGCAATGGGCTATTGTTGGAAAACAAACCGAGATCTTCTATTCCCAACAAGAAGCTCACCAAGATCCTCAAAGCTCAGATGCCATCACAACTGAACTTTATCTTCTCGCACATAATTCAGTGCATGAGCGGGAAGAGTGGTTCGCTGGATCAAGCCAGCAAAACACAACTGCAGATGGCCTACTCCGTTATCGCTGGTCAAAACTTTGACTACGCCACAACAATCTTTGAAGACCTGAGGTCGAGATTAGAGAAGCCTGAACGAGATCCCAAGATCTCGTACGTACGTTTCATATGTACGTACATCAAGTTCCTCTATCCCAACACCTATCCCACCAAAGATGATGGCACCTTTGCCAGGGTAGGTCAACGATCACTGGAGGTAAAGCTACTCGCCGACGAGGTAAATATCTCTCTCCTTCGCTCTCGTCTCTCTCTCCATTCTTCTTCATCTTCAGTGACCACACAGACGGTTCCTTCGTCTGCTATCCCTGTCGCTACCACTACTTCTAAACGACCATCAGCTAGTCCGATTGGTCCTTCCAAAAAGGCCAAAAAGACTAAGGAAAGTACACCCTCTAGTACTATACCTGAGGGAGCTTCTCAACAAGCTACCTTAGATGCATTTGTGGGTCTTTCCTCCACAACTTCAGCAGTCACTCATACTGCCGTGTCAGCGATCTCGCTCGCTGTCACATCATCAGTGACCCCACCTACTATCTCATTCGCTGAGATTAACCCCATCCCTACTTCTATCCCCAAAACTCTTCCTTTTTCTACTCATTTGGTCTCTGAACCCGCTACCTCTTCTTTCCCTATAGGACCTGAACATCAAACTTTTGTGGAATCTATGCAGTTCTACAAAATGTTTGATACGTCAGGTACACCTATAATCCTAAACACTTCTCTCCCCACCTTTCCAAATAAGCCCGTATCTGAACTAACATTATTTTCAGGTCCTAGTTTGGCGTCTGTTGACACGCATGTCAACAGTCTGGGAGAGAAGGTGGACGCCCTAACCAACACCATCAACGACACCACCAGCGCCGTCAATCAGGCTGGTGAGGAGCTGAAGAAGTTGACCGCGACCTGCTCATCTAAAGCTGAGAACTCACAACTTTCAGCTGTTCAAGAACAAGTCGTCCAACTCAAAGAGTCCTCTCAACTCTTTCAAGGGCGATTTGAGTCTCTTACCGCTGAAGTTCAGGGTCTTTCTTCAAAGGTTGACCTCTGCACGTCCCTTCTTCAGTAAATTCTACAGAAGGTGAATGCACCAGCTCCAGCGCTGCCTCCCTCCTTCACTGAAGATGATCGTACCAACCTCAACATCCCTGTGGAATTCATCCATGATGCCACGTGCGACATCCCTGCGGTTGAAGACCGGATCAAGCGTCTGGAGGCTGACGTCCAAGTGCTAAAAGCTTCAACAGCTACTCCAGCAGCTGAACAAACCCCTACCGCTGATAATGACAAAGTGGGGGAGAAAGCTGAAGAAACTTCTATTGCTGCTGCTGGGGAAGCTAAGACTCCAAAGAAACCTCCCTCTCAATCTGAGGGGGAGAAGGCAAAAGAATCCTCATCTATTCACTCTATTATCTTTGAAGAGGATGAGGAAGAAGACGATGAAGAGGAAGATGATCTAGATCTTGATGATCAAGAAAAGGATCAGCCCTCCGATGACGACGACGACGATGAAGACCAATCTATGTGGTTCTCCAAGCTGAACGTCGCATCAGGGACAACTTCGCAAGAGGTTGTCAAAGCAGGGGTGAGAGGTGATACATCTTCAAGCGCTCCTTCGCAAAGCAAAGACAAGCAACCAATCGCTGAAGAATGCTTGAGGACTGGATCACAATCTGAGAGGGAGCATCCTTCTCAAGTATGTCTTTCAATTGTACCACTCTCCTACTCTTTCCAAACCCCTATTTCCTTCTAGCCTTTATCTCTCTTTTTCTAAAAATATACACTTATCCCTTCTTTCCTTCATTTTCTATCCAGACAGTTCTCACCCCTGCTTAAGGGTTCTGAACTACAAATAATTCCAGCTACTATCGCTGAAGAAATAATCCCAATCTCTATCACTGAGATTGATGAAGAAGAAGAAGAAGAATATTCCCTGGTCCATCCAGGAAGGCCCTCTCAACCATCTCATTGGTCAGAGGAAGTGGTGAAGAAAAGAGTTGAAATGATCGCTCAACTAGAAAGTCAACGACTGAAAATCCCTCTTCAAACATCCTTCTCAGAGCTCGACTTCCTCACTGAAGCTGAACGAGAAGAATCTGCCAAAGCTGAGAAACTGATCGCTGAATGCAAACGAGATGCCCAACTCGCTTTAAAGATTCAATCTTCTCAAGTCAAGGACAAAAATCTGAAAAGCAAACCTGTGGAAGTTCAAGCTGCACTGCTGAAAGAAATTGAAGAGGAACGCTCCAAAGAACAAGAGATCAACGATAGGTCTATCGAATGGTGCAAACAGAAGATGGATTATCGTTCTGATCTTCTTCAAATATCAGCCGTGACTATCTCTGGTCGCAAGAAGAAGGATCAACTCTCAGTGACCATGGAGATTACCAGAGAGGATGGAACCCAAAAAGCTTTGTACGTATCCAAACTTGAGAGCTTCGGATTTATGGAATGGTTAGAGTTCTGGGATGCGCTGAAGAAATCCAAATCTACATACAGAGGCTACGTTGAAGGACTTCTTGAAGCCCTCATAAATAGAGTCGTTTCTGTACTAAAGCTGCCATCTCCTCTTCCTCCCAAATCTTTGAAACTCAAGAGAAGAATTTGGTCCTCCTCCTCTGAAGACGTCGCCATCATCAGGAATGAAACTTCTATAAAATTTTCAAGAGATGCACTGTTTGGTCCTCCTCCTGATCTTTCAGTTCTGGATTTATCTCTGCCTTCTGGTGGTCCTTTCCAAGCTGGTCAAGTAATTGACAATCCTTATGGAATATTCTTCAGAGATGATGATGTGGAACTCAGATTTCAAAGAGTCTCTGAGATTCCTATCTGTCCTCTAAATCATCTCAAGGATCTCTTATGCTTATGGTGTGACTTCTTCCCTGTTGCTGAGAAAATCAAAGAAATTATCAGCCAAGAATCTTTGGAACGAAGACAGAAAGGAGAAGAAATACCTGAGTATATGATCAATCCTCCTAAATCTTCTTTTAATAGCTGATAGATTAGTTTCCCTTTCTGTAATCTATTAGTTATACTTACAGTAGTTAGTTATTCACTTGTACTTATGATTTTCATATCTTGTAATTCTATCCCTGAATTAAATGAAAATTTCAGTGAAGTACTTAACTCCATCAGTGCTGTAAAAGATCCCTCAAAATAGTAATTGGGACATGTATGTTATGAGTCCTGATTATTCCATCATTTTGAACTATAAAGTAATTTTCTTCAGTTACTTTGTCATTATCAAATAGGGGGAGATTGTTGATCCAAACTCTCTCAGTGATTTGATAACGACCCTCTTCTATACTTAGTGAAAATTACGTTTTAATATGTATTAGTGTTTCACCATCAGCGATCAGACTGAGTCTGTTCAGTTATCACTGATGACCTTTCTTGTAAACATTTCATATGTATTAGTGTTTCACTATCAGCGATCAAACTGAGTATGTTCAGTTATCACTGATAGTTTCTGAAATAAACAGCCAACGTAATCCCTGAAGACAAGTCTCGCGTCAACATATGTTCATAGCTGAATCGAAGATGAAGCTGCTGAACAAAGAGAAGTCTACTAGTGACCTGATGCGGATATCAATGAAGCAAAGACAACTCTACATATACGCGAAGGAACATGAGGAAAAGCTTCAGCGATAGCTGAACCTCTCTTTCTCTGCAAGAAGAGATACTCAACGATCAATCGATCACAAAGCTTATGCCTCAAGTTTCCTTTTGTCTTATCTTGCACAACCAGTACGATGTGTCAGAACGGACACGTTTCTGCCATAAATCGTACAACATCTCTGTCAACTACACTGTTCATGATACGGCCGAAAGCATGTCTCCCAAAGTCAGACTCCCAAAGCCAATCTATGAACGCCACGTGTAAAGTGCCCTGCCATGCATTTAATGCATAGGGTATAAATAGGAAGTTCACCCCTTCATCTGAAGGTGTGCTCAATCCTTGAACTCCATATAGAAACCCTTGTTTTCTATCTCTCTTAATCCCCCATTCTCTGAATTTCTTGTGCAATCATGTTAGTGTTTCTTAAGTTTGTTTAGATTGAGTCTGTCTTAATCTTATTCCGCAACAAACTTGTAAATTGTATTTGATTTATCAATAAACAATTTATTAAACCTTAATTTCTGTGTTTGTATTCAACCCCCCCCCCCTTCTACAAACTTGTTAAGCACCTTCGGGACCAACACAACTTTTACTTCAAAGAGTTATTACTTTAAGTAATTAAACTCTAATTCCCTTGACTTATAAGTCTTAATCCCTTGAAAATCATTTTATATCTCTTATTTTGTTTGATATAATGCTAATGATTTGATGAATCACTATATTTTATTTTTATCATAAATAGTATAAAAAATAATAACAAACCGAACTGAATAAGTTATACTTATTCGATTAAATTGAACCGTTTAAACCGAAAATCGAATAAACCAAAATAGTGTTGGTTCGAAAGAGTTATTCGGTTCCAAAAAATAATTTGGACACCCTTAAATGTGCCCCCAATAATAAAAGTTTATGAATCCGCCACTGGTCCTACCTCCCTCTCATCTCAAAGAAACCCTTGTGAGACATGCCTCCCGATCTATTGAAGTTCTCCCCGGCATTGATCTGTTTGTTGGTTCTCGTTTGGTCTCTTCTCTCACCGATCTCTTCCTTTGCCGACCTCAACCTGACAACGTGAGTCCTGCCCCTGCCTCCCAATTTGTTGAAGCACTGCCAACCAACTTTGAGTTATCACCGACACCGATCTGTCGTTGGTTCTCCCACTGAATTCTTATGTTATAAGCTCAGAACGGAAAGTTGCATTAAAATCCCATAATTGATTTTCTGTAAAAGAAGTTCATCATTAGCATGATGGATTGATGGCTTTTTTGGCATGTGGTTTGGCATTGAGGGTTTCATGGAATTGGGGGTTCTTTTGTATTTTGTGACACCTCAAAAAAGGGTAAGTAAATAAATATGAAAAGAAAAGGATAAAAAGAAAATATAATAAAAAATGAGTTTTATTTTATTGGACCAAAACTGTGAAGAAAAACGTGGAAATGGGTCAATTATGCTATTTAATGGAAGTGAATACGAGAGTTTACATTCACTTGCGCTAAAAATGAAAGAAAATGCCATATTGCGGGTGAAAAGTATAAAGTTGGCCAAAGTAATAGAGCCAGGGGGCTGAATGTCATTATTTGAAAGTTCAAGGGGCATGTCAACGTTAACAGGTCCAAACTTGAGGGACCTGTTTTGTAAATAGTACATATCTGCAAAATGAAAACTATGGAACGATGTCGAGCTTTAAGGCCGTTTATTGGCTTTTTTAGTCAATGGAAAAGCCAAACAAATTATAGGTTTATGTAGCCACCATCTCCCCCTTCATTTTTGGTTCAAGTTGTTTCAAGAAAAACGGAGAAATGAGTGAGAAATCGGAGCTCAAAAATCTCTAACCGAAATTTCGGTTTATCGGCGATTGTAGGTAAGATACTCAATCAAACTTCGTGATTTTTATGTCCATGGACCATGGATTCGTTTTTAAGTCCTCTATCGAACCTTGGTAGCCTTATGTCTCATATTTTCGTTTAGAAAGTCAAATTTTGCGTTTTTTACCGATTTTTGAGTAGGTTTAAAACCCAAACTTTAAATAAGCAAATGAGACTCAATACTTGATGATTTTCGTTGATTTTTGTTTCCAAGGTTGAGGAAAATCATTTTCTAGAATTTTAACAAAAAGAATCAGCGAAAACAGACAAAATAAGAGTCTAGACGGCTTGAAAATGTTGTTGTCGACTACAACCCCTGCATCGGGTCAACGAATCGGGAATCGGGTCAAGGGTTGGGTCCAAATCAGATGGTGGTGGGTTTATTCTTGTTGGGCCTTTTCTTTATTAATGTTGGGCCATTTGTTTTAATTAGATTGAGGACCAAAATTTTATTATGTATTTAGTTAGACTTAATTATTGGGTTTTGATTAAATAAACTTTAGTTAATTAATTGAAGATTAATTAACAATTAGAATTTAATTATTTAATTTAATTTTAATATAGTTAATATATTAATTAAATATTTAATTAATATATTAATTTAATTTAGAAATTTAATTTGAGTTAACTAATTATATTCTAAGGAGGTGTTATGGAAATATTTAATTACATTTAAATGACGGATTTAAATCATCATATTTGGTTAAAGATTTTTTAGATGCTTTATTGCGAAACAAATGATTTCTTTAGTTGTTAAAAGGATAAACCGACGTTGAAAGTCATTATTAAGCATAACACTTTGACGCTTATTAAATTATTTTGATGATTTATAATAGGATTAAAGCGTCGTTAATTTAAGCTAATTAATTATTCAGACACTTTAATTTGGAGAGATGAATCTATATAAGATTATAAGATGATTATTTTGACGTTTTGGGATGTCATCGAGTTTTAGACTTGAGGTTTGACTAAAGTTAGTCGATGTTGACCGAGTTGACTAAATGTTGACTTTCCCCATGTTTGAACCCAAGGATTATAACAATGAGATCAAATTGAGACATCTGAGACGTTAAGGGACTTGATTTTTAGAGTTTGACCATAGTTGACTTTTGTTGACTTTTGGAGAAATTAAGCCATTAATTGGTTATTATGGTATGCATTGTGTATGTTTTCGGTCAAGAGCTATCAGACTATCAGTAGTCGATCTACACACAATCGTGTGAGTCTTCATGAGACTTACAATAGGATGCGTAACCAACGTACAAATTTATTTTGAGTATTATATGATTTGTATGGTAATGTGTATGTATACATGATACATTATATTTTACATATAGATTATTTATGATCAGTTGCATACTATATATTTATTTTGTTTTCAAATAACTTTAGCATTATTTTATATGAGAGTTTTATGATCAGTTTTAGTGGGTAAGCATTTGAGCAGTACGTCATACAACAAGTGCACAACCCCGTAATGGGTATCCAATCAGGTGCATGTCGGACAATCCAGGGAATGCAGTGACTACTCATATTCGATCAGACAGTTTATGATATCTCTTTTCTTTCATTTTTGCATGTTTTCAGAAAATACATATTATTTAGTATAGAGTTTACAAGATGACATGTATAATATAAAATGATTTTATTCATGCAAACCATGAACTCACAGAGCTTTATAAGCTGTATATATTATGCATTTATCGGACAAAAGGTTCCAAGTTGGACAAAAAAAAATGGCACACATAGAGACTTGTCATTTCCATTTAAGTTCAGTATTTATGTTCAGACATATATGATGGATAAACTTTGTAAAGCAACCGGGTATAAGACACTTTAACATTTAAGTTACATATTTATTGTTTTAAAGTCTTTCACTATAAATAGTGTAAACGATTTTAATTTAACCGTAATTTTGAAGTATTTTTTGAGGAATTGTTTTGGATTACGTAATATTTCTCATAGTAAAAATGAGGGTGTTACATATTAGGGTTTTTGCAGGGAAGAGTCGACGGTACCTTAATTTAAATTTATTTGATTCCCACAAAAATGAAGTAATATTTTTCTGATCAAACGATATTGTACCTAATTTAAATTGATATTTTTTAGAATTAAAGTTATTTATTCAACATTTTTATCAAACGATTGTTCTATTCATATAAAAATAAAGGTCAGGGGTAAAATGGTTATTTCTGACATTCAGACTGTTTATTCAGCACAACAACCAAACAACAACTTATCTGTTAACATACAAACATCTTTATTCATACAAGTCTTAACAGAAGACGAACTGAACAACCCTAAGTCATATATGGATAAAGTTGGCTTTATGCATATAATTGTCTGTATGTATTAAATACATTAAACTGTCTAAACATTAAATACATTAAAGTTGGCTTTACTGAATAAACTGTCTAAACATTAAAAATGACCCTTTTACCTTTCTAATTATTTTTTGTTTTATTGATCCAACACCATAACGTTATAAGTTGAGAAAAAACAAAACAAAATTCATTAAAGCTCAATGGATTGATCTTCATTCATCAAAATCCAAAGACATATTCAATACAAAAATCTCAAGAACATCAAGGAAATCAATCTTTAAATCTAATACAAAAACAAAATATATAGTGATTAAAAATCTCAATCTCAGTTACAAAATCAATATCTTATGGACATAAAATCCATAAAATTAGACCCAAAATCTAATCCTTTAGAAAAATTTATGAAAAATCAATCATTAGTCCACCAATTGTGGTAGGGAATATAACGAGAAGCATGGAAAATCAAACACTACTCCAAACTTAATCCTTCAAATAGAATATAATATATGAAAAATCAAACCCCAAAATCAATATCTTGAAACCCTTGATCTGCAACATGGAGGAGGGGCAGGGGGCGACATCAACAAGGAGGAAAGGCAGAGTGGCAACATGGAGGAGCAGGGAGGAAGGGGTAGGGAGGTGACATGGAGGAGCACAAGGGGTTATATTTTTCGATTTAGAGGGATGGGAGAAGCAGGATGTTAGGTTTTCTCTCCCGTGAATTTCAAAGAGGTAGGGGTGGATATGTGGTGTCTCTATGTATAAGGTTGCCTTTTAAAAACTTATTCTGTCAACCATATTATGGAATCATTAAGCCGCTTCTAAACACCATAATATGGTTGACCGAATAAGCTAAAGGGTTCATTAAACTCATTAAGTTGTTTCCAAATAGGCCTTTAGACATCTAGCGTCCTATTAAATAAATTATGTTGTAATGATTAAAAATCTTAAAAAACACAAAAATCATTAGTGTTAGTTATTATTTTGTCAAGTATATATGTAATAACCGTAAACCTCAAAATCTGATTTTATGGAAATGTGGGGGTGTAAATGCAATTTTGGTGACTTCAGGGACTTGGGGCTAAATAAGAGGAATAAAGAGGGGAAAACCCTCTCATCTCTTTCATTCTTGTTGCCTACGTTTAGGAGAAATATAGAGAAAAGGAGTTGAGAGAAATAGATAGCCTCTTATTGGAAGATTTTGGTGGAAAAGCTTGATTCAAGGGATTAGAGGATCTTCATCTTCAAGGTAAGTTCTATCCCCTCATCTCTATGTTCATAGCAACGGGTTTATGGTTTTGGTTGAGAAGTTTGTAATCCTTTTTGTTATTTGGATTTAAAACCACTAAAGAAAGTATCGGAGGTTGATTCTTGTTGGTTTCTTGTTGTTCATTGAGAAAAACATCACCATTTCAATGGATGATTCGAGAAATGTTAAGGGTTTGAGTTTTGTGGTTTAAAATGTGGTTTAAGTAACAGATTCTGATTTGATTAAATTATGTTTTGATGTTAGGATATTGATTAAAAAGGTTTAGAACGTTGATTCTATCGTTTTTGGGGCTTAAAATCAATTTGGGAAGTATTGGACATGATAGGTCATTGGGTTTTTTTTACTGAAAAACTCGTTTTTGTGTAGATCAGGGATGAAAGAGACTTTCATGCGACTTTGGTCGCATGAAACTCGCATTGGGCACTGCCCATTGTGTTTCGACTTCGCTTCGTTTCTCGTTTGGGGCCAGGATCGAGGCATCGATTTGGGGTTCGTCTTGGGGGTAGAAATGGATGATTTTAAGATGATTTAGATGGTTTAACTCTATTCTTATGTCGTCCAATTCAAGTGTTTGGTTTGATCATATTTGAGTTCTAAGACTTGTGGTGATTTGACGAACCTCAGGTGAGTTCCCTTAAACTTTGTTACAGTTAAGGAATGATTGATGCATGTTTTTAAACACTAATTATGGTTTTGACATGATAGTATGGATTTCACTCATAAATGCTTTGAACATACTTTCGCATAAAATGATTTATTATTGAGTATACATTTTCCTATATGATTCATAGCATGTATTCATGAATTGGTTTTGGAGTGAGGTTGCACAGTGGGATTAAGGTACCATGGGATTGCATAAATCCCTTGGGTTATATATATACATTTATATACCCATGTGCCATGAATCCGTTTCATGTGTACATCGGCATGGCATCGACTGGGGCCATGGGGATCTACTGGGCCCCGAGAGTGGACATCACAGTGGAGTGATGGGTGACTATGAACACCGTGCAAATACTTGTGTAGGTGTTGATGTTATTATCTGTTTATATTGGGCCTTACGGCAGATTACTCAATGTTTGGAAATTGTTGAACTGTTCTTTTGAGAGGGAATTCACTAGACCCTATGGTCTAACCATCGTTTTTCAAAACTTAAAACCATTTTCAGGTAAGAAAGTGGTAGGGAGCTCCTCTAAGGGAAAGGAAAAGCTGTGAAGTTGTTAGTGGAGCCGAGGAGTTATAGATGATCCTATAGTTAGTTTAGATTATTCTAATATCTCAGTTGTGGATGTGTATATCCGCTACGTACCTTGAGTTGAGATCGATGTATTTCCGTATACTTCAGGACCATTTTGGTTATAATGCTTTGTTTACGCAATTGACGGTTTTGGGTTGTTACAAATGCACAAGCCATTATCTAGGCATCACATGTTGATTAATATTATTGTTGTTTTTTGCTCTAAAACTTCATCTTTGGATCAATTGAACTCATTCATTTTCATATAAAAAATTATACTTCATATATCTAACAAATTTAAACACCCATATAATGATAACAATCACATATTATACCCTTCCTAAAACCCCATGAAGGTGTTATGGAAATATAACTAATAAAGCAATGCTAAACGGTTAAACTTCAAACATTCAACCTCAATACCGAATTACAAAGTCTCAAACCCTTTAAAACATAAAATCATTCAATTCTAAACAATGAAAATCTTAAACAAAATAATAATGTGTCAAATACCCTAATGTGTCACACGCCGAACTACTTATCAAAACATAATAATAAAGAAAACAATCTAATTAATATTGAACTAAAGTGAACTACGTCAAACCCCTCTTTGTTAGTTCTTGTGTGCATGCCTCTTGAGGTATATGGCACAAACCATGTTATAAAGGTCACGTCAGTGAATTCATGTTACCATAACAAAATATTGAAATAAGCATTGAATTGTATAATAACTTATTGCAATAAATTTACAATTGATAATATATCAATAATAATTAAGTTGATGTTAGTGTGAAATATTCAACATCATTTTGGTCAACTTACTTATCTTTTTTTGGTCTGATATCGCTTTTTATTATAGACCAAAACACTTTTATAGAAAAGTTTTAGTCTATAATAAAAAGCAACATTTTGAAGGCTGTGTCGAGATTTTGGGAGGAGCTGGAGATTAGTGAAGGATGTAACACTTCATTCATTACATTTATTCCAAACTGAACTCAACGAGTTTAGGCCGATTAGCCTGATTGGTGTGCTCTATAAGATTATAATCTCCAAGGTCTTGGTGGAGAGGATAAAAAAAGTATTGGGGAAACTAATAGGGGAAACACAATTGGCATTTCTAAAAGGGAGGTATATTCTTGATGGGGTGTTAGTTGCAAATGAAGTGGTGGATGATCTCCGGAGATCAAAGAATAAAGGTATGGTTTTCAAAGTAGATTTCGAGAAGGCATATGATAGTGTGGAGTGAGAATTCCTTTTGGATGCTCTAGAAGACATGAGGTTCAGGCTTAAATGGCAGAAATGGATAAAAGCTTGTTTAACTTCTCTACAATATCGGTGATGGTAAACGGATCGCCAACGAAGGAGTTCAAAATGGAGAAAGGCCTTAGACAAGGAGATCCCCTAACACCATTTCTTTTCCTAGTGGTGGCAGAAAGCTTGAACGTGCTTATGTTGGAAGCAAAGGATAAAGAATTATTTGAAGGTATCACGGTTGGAAGAGAGAGAGAGAGAGTGGTGCTATCCCATCTTCAATATGCCAACGATGTAATCTTCTTCGGTAAGTGGAGCGTCGTAAATGTGAAAATTTTAATGAAGATTTTAAAGTGCTTCCATTTGATGTCGGGTCTAAAGATAAATATTGGAAAGAGTAAACTTTACGGAGTGGGGGTTGGAGTTGAGGAAACTTAAGAATGGGCTAGGGGATTGGGATGCAGAACTGACTCTCTCCCGTTTATATATCTTGGTCTCCCGGTGGGAGCGGCGATGAATCGAATAGATAATTGGAAGATTGTGGTGGAGAAATTGAAAAACAAACTAGCTACGTGGAAGGCTAAGATTATGTCGTTCGGAGGTAGATTGACATTGACTAAATCAGTCTTAGGTAGTATCTCGTTGTACTATTTCTCGTTGTTTCGCGTCCCGATATGAGTGATTAGTGAGTTGGAGAGGGTGAGGAGTCGGGTTTTTTTTTGGCCGGGGGTGGGGGGGTGGGGTGGGGGTCATTGGGTCTACTTCTAATGGGTCTAATTACACGAGAGGGGTGGCATTGGTGAACTGGCAAAGAGTGTTAAGAGATTTTAAAAGAGGCGGTCTTAACGTGGGGAGCTTACAATCGGCCAATTAGGGACTGTTGGGTAAGTAGTGGTGGAGGTTTCTGTGTGAGAAAGAGGCTTTATGGGTGAGGGTCATTAAAAGCATACACGGGCGTGAGGGCGGTCTTATGGGTAGGGACAACCGGATCCGCCCGGGGGGGGGGGGGGGGTAGATCGGTGTGGAATGGTATTGTGAAGATTGGTAACGATTTGGAGAAATTGGGGATATAATTGCATTCATCTTTCGGGAAAGAAGTAGGGAATGGAAAGGAAACTAGTTTTTGGTTGGATAAATGGTTGGAAAATGAGGTATTGAAAAATAGATTACTTTGGCATCTTGAAATTTATTTATCTTTTGCGTTTACTTTTATCTAAAGTGGTCATTTATTTGGTAATTATTTTGATTAAAATTAAATCTATACTATATTATAAAGATGACATAAAAAACTCTTAATTACAACTCACTAAGCTTTATGTACTATCATTTAAAACTATCTACTTAAAATCTCTTAAAAATAACTACTAAAGCCTAATGTACTACCTGTAAAGTTTTTAACCCTAATTAATATATTTCATCCTTATCCCCCAAAATCCTTATCTCTAATCCCCAAACTCTAAAATTATGAAATTTGAATTCTGATAGACATAATCAAAACAGGATAAACATCTCAATTTAAATATAAAAAATTTAAAATATATAAGATAATTAATGAATTTTAACAAACTACTTAATTTTTTTTATATAAAAAACATTATATTGTTAAACCTAAATTAAACAAATTTATATATAAAAAAACAATTATCACTCAATAAAAATCATCTAAAATCGTACTGTAAATCAATAAAAAACAAAAAATAAAAATAAACATTAAAATCGTGATATATCTCGCTGCATTGCGCGGATACGCTTCTAGTAATACATAATGAATAGGATTAAAAAAACTACATATCTAGTTGATAGGTTAGGGAAAAAAATGTACAACTAAAAAAATAAACAGAAAACACTTCTATCTGTTTTACAATTTTTGTACAAGTGATTCGAGGGAAATGTGTTGGATTTCAAATATATGACTTATCACGTTTGGGAACACACAAAATATGGTTATCGATGATTAGAGCATCTTCAATAACTATGCTAAAATAGAAAAAGAAAAGTGAGAATTTAGCAAGTTTTTTGTTTCAATGGTTATACTATACCATATGCTAAAATAGAGAAAAGAAGTGAGAAAAGTTAAAAATCTCCGGATTTGAAGAAATCTCTAAAACTCCATATTAAGAGAGAAATTAAAAATCTTCAAGTTTGGAAAAATCTCCAAAACTGAAATGTTAAAGTAAAGTAGATGTTGGAGTTGAATGTAATTTTTTTTAGATATTTTAAGTTTTGTTACTATATTTTAGAAAAATTATAGAATTACTGATGGAGATACTCTTAAATCATTGCCATTAATGAAATTGTATTTATAAATAGTATATAAATGATATATAGTTATTCAATTTCATAAAATTTTACATGGAGTTTTATATCGATAAATGAAAACGTTAAAATATGGTTAATCAAAATTTTAAAATTGGTTTCAAAAAAATTATATTATATTGTTATACTTTTTCACCATTCTTTTAAATGAATACATACGAAGATTTATATATATATAGATTCAAGTTTTACATGAAACTTCGTATGCAGGAAAACCCAGTATAATAACATTGATAAAAAGAATATAATAATATAGACGTAAAATTAAAAAAATAAACTACTTTCAACACCGACTACTCATACTTCAATTGTCTAGCCAAACTATTCCCTCTTTATATCAAAATGTTAATTATAAAAGAATCAAAACTTAAATAGTCATTTGAATAGCTCAAATATATACTAACAATTGTTTCTCAAATTATGATCAATAAATACACCTTTTTTGGGTTCGTGACCATGCATTTCTATGCCTTTTTTTTTTCTTGATCGGAGAAGTTTAGGATTCCAAGTAGCAATGGGAGCTAGACGTCAGTTATGGTTACCTGAGCCTTAAATTAGTGTCGTCTTTATTTAATGATTTCGATTGAAAAAAGAGGATTATGTATCAAAATCCTTGATTTTCTTCACATGGTTGATTCATTAGCATTGTTATGGAGTTTTTCAACTTCGTATGTATGGTTTCGTACTCATTACTCATTAGGGAAATTAAATGGTCGATTACAAGTGCACATACAAAAAGAAAATCAACAATATATATTAGAAAAAAACTTATTCTAGAAAATTGAAAATACCAAATTTGGCAGGATATCCTAGTTTAATATCAGGCCACAGATAACACTTTGACTAAAATGCCCCTGGTTATCCTTACTATATAACAACAATTCACTTCAATTTATTAGATAATAAGAACAGTTCGACCCTTCCATTTTAAAGAATTGTCAATGGAACCCCTCTAAACTTTGAGATATAAAAATCAAGGACACTTGGGTTTGCCTTCTTGAGTCTTCCAGTTGTTGTAGCAAGCACACGTCTGTTTGTTGCCATACACACCCGCTGGCACGCACAAGCATTTGGCGCAACACTTTTGGCAGAAGAACATACACGGCTTCTTGTGCGATGTTGCCGAGCAACGGTATGTACATTTTCCTTTGCAATCTGTACAACAAATTAACATAATGCGATCATTTTGCATTCCTAGATCGTAACATTGTAACACGATGAAATGAACTTCCGATTACAGATACCATACCTTGTGGACGAAGCTTGTTGTATCCCTGTGGAACATGTGAAAGAACACGTTAGATGAAGAAGATAAATCAGCTAATTCACTCTTAAAACTAACCAAATCTAATTCAATTTTAGGTTTAAATTCGAAATAAGTTTGTGTAATTTTGATGTAATCGAACTTTTCAGAAGGATTGCACTGTAATTGGATTTAAACACCGCTTATGTAACAAAATTTATTGATTTCGGTAGTAGAATCGATGATCGAAGATGCTAAAATGAAACAATTCGAATCTGTACCTGAGCTACATCGGCGAATGCGATCAAGAGGACCAACGAGAGAACTAAAAAGAGAGGTGTGTAAGAACGTCCTCCTGCCATTCTGTCTGTAAGGAAATCGAGATCTGATGATGTTGTGAATGAGAGAGAATGAAATGAAGTGTGATGAAGAGTTGAAGTGCAGAGGGATATTTATAGCGAGCAGATTAGAGGATGTATGTGCTTTTGGTGGATCGAAGCTCACATTATGAACAGTAGTGACTAGTGTTTGTGATTGTGTGCGACAGAGCGGTGATGACGACGGTGGTTGCCACGAGGCGGAGGTTAAGCCGTGAAAAGGGGAATTGAAGGTCACCTTTTATTTTTATTTTGGGCAAATTTGTCAATTTTCACATGGTGTAGTCATTTATACGATTTTTAATGTGAGAATCAAGTTAAACCATGCATTAAAAATTAAAAAAGATTTTTTTATTTTAATGTGTTTAAAAAGGAAATAAATAGGTAGAGGTGTATTTAACAATACATAAGGATGCATTTAATCTACCCATTTTTATATTATCAAAGAAACAGGGTACATTTGTATGTTACAACAAAATATATTTTGATTTTGAAGTCAAGAACTCGAACCTCAATCATTATTCATGTTTTATTCTATTTTCTGTCTCTCTCGGTTTTATTTAATGGTTTTATGTAATTTTAAGAAAGTGGAATAGTTTTCTATTGGTTATCATTTTTATGGAGAATTATTATATATTAGTATGGTTCGATATTTATCTTGTATTTAACTGTGTTTATTAGGTGGTTATCAATTCATTTTATGTAGTTCAAACCTGGAGTTTTAAGAAGTTCTGTGTATGGAGTAATAAGCTGTAAACTTAAACTTTAAGAGATTTTAATAAATGAGGTAAATGTTTTATAAATAAATGTCTTATAATAATATGAAATTTACATGTGCAATAATAAGTTGTAAACTTTAACTTTAATTTCTTATAAGAATATAGATAAATATTTTATAATATAGTAAATATATTAGTAAAACATATCTATGATCAAAATTTGAAAACTCAAGTAAGGTGTCATTTGTTTTTTAAGAGGTTTAAAGTCTGAAGTCTTATTTTAGTTGTGATTGATAAGATGTGGTGTGTAAAAATGTTTGAACGATTCAGACTTAAGAGTTATTAAGAGGTTTTTAAAAAAAAACAAACAACCCCTAATTTTTTTTGAAAAAGACATTGATATGGGTAACAAATTAAATAGAATAAATTACTATATTTTATATAATTTTTTTAACTAAAAAATAATATAAGACAATTTATATTCTTAGAAAAATAAGGTTAATATAGAGTTTATCAGTTCATTTTATAGGGGAGAGGTTCATTTGAGAAATGGTAAATGTATGAGTAGGGGTGAGCAAAACCCAACCTAACCCGAAAAACCAAACCGAAAAAACCCCGAATAGCCCGACCTTAACCACCCGATCGTACCCGATATCCGAAGTCCGAAATTTAGGTCGGGTATATAGGTTCGGGTAGGGTCATACTTTCTGTCATCCGATCCAACCCAAAACCCGAATTAAGGTAAGTAAATATAAATACTATTTTTTTGAAGTTCGAAATATGTTTATGAATTTATGTTTATAAATATTAGAGTTTGAAATTGAAACTTTGAATTTACATTAATCTCAACTTTCATAATTTCATTGTTTTAATTATTTTTTTTGCACGGCAACCATACCTACACAACATGAAAAAATGAAGATGAAAATTTTTAGGTGTTGCACAACCATGCACAAAGAGCACCCTAGCACACTAGCAACAATAGATTAAAAAAAATATAGGTATCAACTATATATTAAGCACGTGGATTCCTTTTGTTCACTACGTAAGAGTCAACACTAAAAAAATGGTATTTCACCGATCCGAACCGAATTCCCCCAAAACCCGATTAGGCCCGCCACCCGCCACCCGAATCACCCGATTACAATATTCGGGGCCTTGATACCCTACCCGAAACCCGATCGGGTTTTCCGTTTTGCCCCCCGAACCGATCCGACCCGACCCATGCTCACCCCTATGTATGAGAAATATAGAAGTAATCTTAGTCATTCCTCTTGTCAACATTTGGGGCTTTGACTGCGAAGCACCGGATAATTCCTTGCATGATCTATAGAAGGTAGAGGGTAGTTTCGTAAAATACGCGGGATAAGTTCATATATGAACCTATATGATTCACATATGAACTATACGTTCATATGTGAATCAGTTAATTAGTTCATGTATGAATCACAAAAGTTCATATATGAATTTGTTAATTAGTTTAACTGATTCATATATGAACTTACAGTTAATTATTTCATATGTGAATCAGTTAATTAGTTCATATATGAATCACAAAGGTTCAGAGTTCAGATGTGAATTACACTGATTCACATATGATCATATAGTTCATATGTGAATTATACAGGTTCGTATATGAACACAACCCGTGTATTTTGTAAAAATTACGAAAGTGTCATTCTATTTTTGGAATAGCCGCAACTTTTGACCTGTCAAATCCGCAACTTTTGACCAGTCAAAGCCGAAATATTTGACCAGTCAAATCCGAACTGGTCAAATATTTCGGCTTTGACTGGTCAAAAGTTGCGGCTATTCCAAAAATAGAAGGACACTTTTGTAATTTTTACAAAATACACGGTCTGTGTTCATATATGAACCTGTATAATTCACATATGAACTATAAGTTCATATGTGAATCAGTGTAATTCACATCTGAAATCTTTTAACTGATTCATATATGAACCTTTGTGATTCATATATGAACTAATTAACTGGTTCACATATGAACTAATTAACTGTAAGTTCATATATGAATCAGTTGAACTAATTAACAGATTCATATAGGAACTAATTAACTGATTCTCATATGAATTAATTAAGTGATTCACATATAAACTTATAGTTCATATGTGAATCATATAGGTTCATATATGAACTCATCCCGCATATTTTACGAAACTACCCCTCTAGCTTCTATAGACCATGCAAGGAATTATCCGGTGCTTCGCGGTCAAAGTCGCAAATGTTAATCAGATGAATGACTAAGATTACTTCTTTATTTCTCATACATTTACCATTTCTCAAATGAACCTCTCCCTAGGACTTCAAAATTTTGTACCTAATTAAACTACGATTACTTGTAACCTTGAATTTTAAAATATTTATATTAATAAATAACACATATAGGAATGGCAACGGGGCGGGTTCGGGGCGGGTTTGCCGTCCCCTGTCCCCGTCCCCGAAACCGAAACCCATCTCCGTCCCCGCCCCGTTCCCCGTCGGGTTTTTATTCGGGGCGCCCCGTCGGGGATTTTTTATGCCCCGTCCCCGAACCCGACCCGATGGGGAATCCCCGAACCCGACCCGATAATTTAATATTTTATTTATATAATTATATATATAATTTCATAATATATATAATTTTATATAATATATAATATATATATAAATAATTATATATATAATATATATAAATAATTTTATATATAATATATATAATTTTTATATAATATATATAATTTTTATATAATATATATAATTTTATTATAATATATATATATAATTTTATTTTTAATAATATAAATATATATATCGGGGCGGGGCGGGGCGGGGATACCTTGCCCCGTCCCCGAACCCGAACCCGATAAAATCCCCGAAAAAATCCCCGTTACCCGACCCGATCCGAAATTGTTTAACCCGACCCGACCCGAACTTAGTCGGGTTTCGGGTTTCCCCGTCGGGTTCGGGGTTTTCTGCCATCCCTAAACACATATAATTTAATAAGTTATTTAAGAGTTATGTAAATTACTTGGTAAGGGGCAAATTCGGTTGCGAACCGAAAACCAACGATAGCGAGCTATGTGTCCAGGACTTTCATCACGAATGTTGTGAAAGTTCATGTCCATTATTTATAATGAATTGAAACACATGTCATGTTCTCAGTTATCCTCCATTTCACAACATGTTAATAACTGAAATTTCCTCTACTTGGTAATATGCATTTAAAAAAGACATTATAAATATATAACCTTAATAATGCATATCTTAGAGTCGGTGTGTGTTATAAACCATAGATATAAAAATTTGATTTTAAAACATTTTAAAAATTTAAAACAAAGATCGAAAAGTTATTTAACTTAATGTATTCATCATGTTTAATCGTCACTCCAAGTGACAATGCTATAAACATCAACTCCTTCTAACTAAATGTATTCATCATGATTAACCGTCACTCCAATTGACAATGCTATAAACATCAACTCCTTCTAACTACTACTCCTCATAAATTCATCCACTATCACCATTGGTCATCACACAAAGGCGATTCAAGCACACAAATGTAACATGTAAGTTCACTATGGCACTGACCAAGTACAATTATGAACGTATCGTACATGATTATCCTTGCTACCCTCATCATGATTCCTGATTCTAGGACCATGTAGACCTCAAAGTATCCTATCTTAAAGTGCCTAATAGTACAATCTCACTTTCACGTACTTAGAAGAACGCTAGTTTGAGTCTAGGTATCCGAAATCAACACATAAATCTCTTAAACTTAAGCTCTGATACCAACTTGTAACACCCTCAAATTTGGAAAGAGCAACTAATTTAAAATTTCAATAATACCTCAAAGTAGGATAAAATCTCTTACGACAAGTCCCTACTTGAAATACGATTCTAGGTTTAACCATAAACAAAATAAATAAAGTCTTACATAAAGATTAATTAGAGGTCGGGTGTTACTAAACCCATCAACCATTGATATCTCCAAATGTGTGAAAGATTTCACCTAAGCTACTCTCTCTCTCTCTCTCTCTCTCTCTCTCGTGCATATAACTAGCACTCATCTCTTCACAGTGTCGCTAGTACCATTCCCCAACCGAAACCTGATGCACATGCCGCCAATAAAAAGGTTAGGCTAACGCCTAGTGAGTTTAAGAGTTTTCAACATGAATAAATATATCGTTAAAAGTAAATAATGCAACTTAAATCATAATCTTTCAAAATGATTTACTTTAAATATGAAAAAAAACCTGTTTTCCAATAACATGCATTTTTAAGGATGAACGCCCCAATATAAAACATTACTTCATGAAGTGATGCAACTCAATACTCACTCAAAACATGAATATAAATTGAACTCCTAATTTATGAAAAACGCGAATAAAACTTCATAACCCGAAACACCCAAAACATGGGTAGGGCATACTACTCAACCCATAAATCATGGATAATAATCCATATATATAAAACATCACCAAACATGGATACTAAAACTAAATACCCAAAACAATACATTTTGGTGACGGGGGAGACTCGATTCCATCGAATGTGGTAGACACACAAAGTTAAGTCACTTATCAGCGTTCTCAAGGTTCATCTCGGGTCATGAATCCCCGTATACGACTCCTCTGAGAAACCACCGCAAGATACCCAAATGAACCTAGTGTCTACTCGACCTCTAGATGAGTGTCACCATGAAAGTCACAAGTCCCTGTATCTGACTCACCATGGGCACCACCGCAAGACTTAGCTCTGTATACGGCTCTATGGAGCACCACCACAAACTTACATAAAAAGCAGACTTGGGGACCACTCACTAGACTCAAACGCGGACACCAAAATTCGACGTTGACTAAAAATACTGGATTACACGGACATCGAGTTCAACCACCCACGATCTATACCTCGAGTCCTTCGCTAAAGGTTACACGGTCATCTAGTTCAACTACCCACGATCTATACCTCGAGTCCATGTTAACCATAAATATATCCGGTTCCAAAACAGGGGTAAAGTTCCCAATTAAACCAACTGACTGACTCTTATGCCTATGGATCCAATGCATTACTATCAAAACATTACATAACTCAAATGAATGACTAACACACTCAAACATGAAAGTTCCACCAAAACGCAATTAATGCACGTAAAACCAAAGCTCCTCATCGAGCCAATAAAACTGGGCAAATGCCCCCAAGACTCCTTTGAGTCACAACTGACCATTTGTCAAAAGTCATAAAATGCAATAAAACGCAATCGACCCACGTTTATGCAAACATACGCTTAAAAATACACGAATAAACTCCAACACTAATTTAGACAGAGACAAGTCATTTTTTCAAATGAGTTTATATCATTTATTCTTTCAAAACGTCCCATAACACAAGATCAAACATTTCTCCAAAGACCACTAAAAATGCATTTATATTCAAAAGACCTCCTTCCATACAATAAATCATTAAAATACTTAAACAATAAACTTATGATTTATTTGTCAAAATACCCAAAATCCCAAATGTGGGGGTTTCACAAGATTTATAAAATTAAATATCCCAAATAAGAATATCTCATAAAACATTCCAGTATTTGATAATTATCAAGTAAAACACATAAACACTTTAAAATGGACATTTTTGGCATGTACATCGTTTCTACAAATCAACTTGAACTCATATTGTTAGATTTAGGCGAAATCTAGATTTTACCCTAATTTGAGCTTCATTGAAAAAACTTGATGTAACACCCTCAAATATGAAGATAGCAACTTATTAAAATTTTTCTAAATACATCAATAAATACTTCAAACTACAAACACAAATTAAGAATTAACCTCAACACATATACACATTCTATACCACAATCTATGGTAAGGACGAGTGCTTCTAAACACAAACATGATACTGTTTCCAACCTGCGAAAGACTTCTCTCACTACATACACTTGCACAAAGCTAAGGCTCGACTTCTCGAAGCATTGCTAGAACCGAACCCCCAACAGGAACCTGATGCACATGCCGACAAATAAAAAGGTTAGACTTAACGCCTAGTGAGCTCAAGAGTTTTAACATGAATGAATAAATCTTTAAAAGCCAGGAAACCAGTTTAAAGCGAGATCCTTCGAAATAATATACTTTAAAATGGAAACGACACATTTTCCCACAATATGCACTTTTAAAGACAATGCCCCCAAACACACGTTTCATATAAAAAATGATGTAATCCGGAACTCACCCAAGATGGGGTCATAGTTTGACATTCCAATTCATGGAAATGTAAATAATACCTTATATTCCAAAACACCCAGAACACGGGCGGGACATAATACTCGACCCTTATGTAAAGGAAAACGATTTATAATAATATGGCACGCCATTGGAAATATGTAACTCGAATTAATACTCAGCAACCATAAAGTATAATGAAATCCAGATACCGAAACGTGGAAACGACGCGGTCCATTCGACTTTAATATACATGGGAAGAACCCAATATTAGAGCCAACATTTACCGTCAACCACTAAAACTCACATTGGTAAAATACCACATTACCATGAAAAATACCACGAATCAACGATGAAGAGATCCGTATACACCGAGAATAGAAAACGCGCAAGTAGGTCGTTCACGCGACTTCCTTGCATATCATCTAAACGTTTCTACCTTGGGTGGCGAGAACACGTGAATGGGGCCACCCGCGATGTTATTGGATTCTACCCGAACACCCCGACATCCTGGTTCTCATGCCTCCACCGAGCATCATACCACGGACCCCGCGCTGTTATTGGATTCTACCAGAACACCTCGACATCCTGGTTCTCATGCCTCCACCGAGCATCATACCACGGACCGTTTAACGCCTCTGGCCTTACTCCATTGGAGTTCCACTTTCGAGGGCTTACAGGCGTGAGTGCCTATCCAATCTAGACGAGTTCCAACTCTGTGGCCCGAGCCACATAATTCTACTCGCTAGCAAACCCGAGCGGTCACTAAATGTAACCCAAAACCTCAGGCCTTACTAAACAGACAGACTTACGTGCCTATGGATCCAATACAACACTGTCTAACATTACATGACTCCAATTGAATGACCAACGCACTCAAGACATGTAACTTCCCAACGATACGAAATTAATCGTCATCTTATTCAAAAACCCCGCAGGTTATAATTCCGGACAAATGTCCACACGACTCATTTTAAGCCAACACCGAGCGAAGATGCTCAAAACCCATTTGACCAATAATTATCGGTCCTCCAAATAATGAAATGTCTTTTAAAAATAACGTTTATGAAGACACACACTACAAAGGCGCATTTAACCCAAAACCCAACACGTAATGGGACCAAAGGTTTTCCAAAGGGTTTATGAATGCATATACACCAAAATGCATGTAACATGAACTAGGCTTCATTTGTACCAAAATCCCCAAAATGCATAAATCATGCTATTATTTATCAAGATGTTCAAATCCCAAATATGAGCATTTATGAAACTAAAATAAACCAAGTTTATCAAATATGAAAACTCATTGAAATACTCAAAACTTATCAGCAGTTAACCATTTCACGTAAAACACTTTAAAATAACCATTTTGGCATGTACACCGTTTTCACAAATCAACTTGAACTCACCTTGCTAGATTTAGGCTAAATCTAGATTTCACCCAACGAGCTCTTTGAAGGCTGCTTGAATCCTCAAGCCGAAAACTTCCAAAACCTAGATCCAACATTCCATCCCATAAATAACCATTTTCAACCATAAGGAAACATTCTCCAAACATAAAATACCAATATCTCAAACAAGATCAAAACCCTAATTTCTCCAAAACCATCAAATCCGAGATTTGAGATATCGAACCTTAAGAAACCACCAATGGAGCATTTATAACCTTATTACAAGAAAACTTACCCTTGAAGACAAAGAGACTTCCGAGAACACCCAATCCAACACTTCAACCCGAGCTCCCAACCGATGAACTTGATGAGGAAGATGAAGATGGAGGTTTTGTGGTTCAAGGTTCCAACTAGTTAGATGATGAAGAATCATGTGGTTCGAGGGGGAAAACCATCAAAATGGGTTAGGGTTCGGTTTTTGGAGTTTGGGAGAGAAAAGGGAAGAAATTAGGAAGTGATAATGAGGGAAATGGTTGAGAATCGCGACATTAAAAGGCCCTGGGGCTAACCGCGATTGTGCCAGGGCACTATCGCCCAGAACGTACCACGGGCACACCCCCGCTGGCGATTGTGCCTAGGGCACTCTCGCCAGGGCACTATCGCCCAGAGTATACCGAGGCTCGTTTCTTCCCATTTTCCGCACAGAACACTCATGACGCGATCAGGCTTAATATGTAAGATATAAGGGATGTAATTCTACGATAAGAAACAAGAATTTCTCAAAGGGTTAACTTTACGGGTAGAGATTTACGAGTGTTACACTTGAATCCACAAGCAAAATCCTTCCAAAAACCTAGATCCACAAGTTCCAAACATAAACACACATATCCAAGTACTTAGAATCATTTCCCAAACATCTTATATCAAAATCTTCGTTTTGGCCAAAAACCCTAATTTGACCTAACTTCAAAAATCATCCAAACCGAAATTTGAGAAATATAAAAACTAGGGAGTCTTCAATGGAGCATCTAAAACCTGATTAAAGTGTTAGAAAGGAGAAGATGAACTCACCACTTAGGTTTTGAGCAAAACCTAATAAACCCAAAAGATCTCAAGTGTTGGAGATGAAAACTTGATCTTTCATCAAGAGATGAAACCACTAGCATAAAATGGAGAGAGAACACTTTATTCTCCATGTCAATGCCCCAAAATCAGTTAAGGTTCATAATAGAAGGTGGAGGAACATTTTGGGAGAGAAAGAGATGAGAGTGGTAATGAGAAATGAGAGAAATGGTTGAAAATCGCAACATTTAACACATTGGTACCTCTCGGCAAGAGTGCCATGCGATTGTGCCAGTGGCACTCTCACCGGCACAATCGCCCAGATTGTTAGCCAACCTATCTGGCTTGGCGAGAGTGCCATGCGATTGTGCCCTCTGGCACTCTCGCTGGCACAATCGCACAGGTGCTCCAAACCCCAAAAATTTGATTTTTTCCGCTCTCGATTAGCTTGACATCCAAAACAACTAATTATACTAACATTAATGTGTAATCATAACTTAAATGGGGAAAGAAAGGGAGCCAAAACGTACCGAATTTCTGGGTGTTAATGATTATTTAAACTCATAAGTTAACGTAATTTTTTTCTAAAATTTGTTTTAACAAATTCAAAATTTATTGCATATATATAATAAATTTTAAATTCTTTTAATTAACATATTATATTATTTTAATTTCTCTTTACTATCTTGTTTGTATTAATTAACATATTATATTACTATAAATTTATTTTAATTATATTATGAAATATTGTAATTGATTATTTTTTTCAAGATGGCCTTTTTGGTCATTTTACATGTTTATCAGCTAGTTTTTGCCAAACGTGACTTATCAATCAGCTAACTTATCAATCATCAACTAGTTTATTAGTTATAATCAGCTAGCTTATCAGCTAGTTTGACAAACAGAGTCTTAACTAATAATCCTAAAAATGATAGTTGAAAGAGAGACCAAATTTTTTATAAAAAAATGAAAAGTATTTGGATAGACCAAATCTACTATAAAAGGTGAAAGTTGAGGAATATGAGGGTTAATGACAAAATTGTCCCCCGCTAATGAAAATTTAACTAACGACGTTAGTTGGAGGAACCATGTCTGCTATAAAAATGAAATTATAGGAACGTCACTCGTTAATTTTTTTATTGACCTTACTCGTTAACTTATGTAATGTAACACCCTAAAAATAGGGGTAAATTTAAACTTGAGAAATGTCGTAAACATGATATTTCTATAAATACCAATACCCAAAAATAGGGAAAAGTAAATAGCGTTTACAATTCTACTGTTGGAAATTAATAAAGACAATACACTAATTTAAACCATCTAAGTCTAGATTAATACAATTGTCATCCAATTTCCCAAAAAGATTTCTATTCAAATTTGTACGCCAAAAGTCCCTAATCAACATTATCTCCAAAAGATGCCGCTAACAACCAATGCGCATAACGCTCAACCTTTACGAACCCCGTCACTAAAAGAACCTGTTTACACAATAAATTCAAGACAAACGTTAGGATTATCACCTAGTGAGTTCATCAATGTAAATAATAGGAAAGAACGTCTTGAATGTAAACATGTAATTCTGTGACTTCCAACACCGATACATCACGAGAACGCGTGAGTCCATGGAGGGACCTGCTTTAATATAAGGCATCAAATATAGTCAACATTTAGCCCATTTTAAACATCAACCCAAATCGGGTCTTTAGTCTTGGTGGACATCAACCAAAACCGGGTCTTTAGCCTAGTTGGACATCAACCCAAACCGGGTCCTTAGCTTAGTTGGACATCAACCCAAACCGAGTCTTTAGCCTAATTGGACATCAACCCAAACCGGGTCTTTAGTCTCCCATCTTCCCTTAAGTTAGATAGTGGGTTATTCAAGTACACACATCGATAGGTCTCCATACATGGGAGTCATATGGTCAACGACAATGTCATAAAGAACAATATTCCCCTAATACACATTCATGGGTATTTGTTTCAAATAACCGAAAATCCAACAAATAAACTCCCAACATGCTTCATTAACCAACAACAACTTCTAAGATTCATACTTGACCTAGATTTCCAAGTCCAATAACATAGAAAGAGAATATATCATAGATACATGTCAAATGCATAATACCCCCTTATAGGCACTTACCTTTGCCTATTTTACCATCAAGAACGGAAACCCTAAAACCACCTTAAACATAGGTTTGATAAGGTACCATCATAAAACAAGATAAAATATATAGGTGATATTAAATAAGTATAATACAACCAATAGGTTAAAGAAATCAAGAAAAGATGAGGATGACTCACACAATAGGGTTGTTATTGAAACCCTAGATTTCTTAGTGGAGAAAAGGAGAAGAGTTGAGCTCCTAGCACACTAGAACCTTGCAATAAATGATGATCGAACCCTAAGGATGCAATAACTCCTCTTGATTCCTTTAGATTTGCAATAAATGATGGTAGATAACATGAGGGGTTGAAAATCGCCTTCAAGGTGGAGAGAAAAACGTACCTGCCTTTTTCCAAAATGATCCCCAAAAGCCCCTTAAATCAGATCTAATTTTCAGCTCAGAGTAGCCCGTAGGCGACAATGACACGCGAGTATGCCCTTGGCATACTCGCCGGACATTCTCGCCCAGAATGTACCGAGACCTCATAAGCCTTCGCGATTATGACACCGGGCATTCTCACCCAGAGACCCCAATCGCCTGATTTTTCCCATTTCAACTCGGTTCAACTCCAAAAGATTTAACTCAAGGTAAAACGTACCCCACGTGACATCGAGTAAGCAAAACAATAGGAATAACGATCAAATTAAATCCTTACTACAGAGATAAAGTTGGAAACAACGAAAAATCAAGGTAGATTACTTATTTGAAATTGACCATTCCAATTTCTTCATATTACATCAAATTCCAACAAACTAAAAGCCATTTTAAGATCTATACTTTTAAGACACACATTTAAGTTTTCAAATTTATCAGTGCTACTTCAACACGCAACAATTCAACTTCATATTAAATTATGTGTTTTTAGAATCTATATCTTAAAACACTAAAAATAAAAATACCGTTTTGTTTTAATTGTTTATGAATTACTTTAGTTTCATTAAATTAAAAGATGTCTATAATATTTAAAATAAATAAATAAATTACATGTTACTATTAAGGGTTGGGTTTCGATGACAGTTGAGTTAACAGTGAGAAGCGTGAAAACTGATTATCAACCGTTGGATGAGAAATGAAAACACATTAAAATGAGATACATCGAAATAAGGTGCACCGAGATGCACCAGATCAATTCCCTTTTAAGCCGCAATTTATGGGAGGACTTGAAATTAAAAGAGATTAACGATTCATATTAATTTCTCACGTTTTTAACTATTTACTAACTTCTTACACCATCCTTGGCGTTACTAATAAATAAAGTAATTTAAATGAAATTAACCGATAAAAGCGCCGCATTGTTTGTACCCTTTATCCTCCCATCCTAATTATTTTGTCTCCCATGTTATACTTGTGACTTTTTTTCCTCTTAACTTTATGGCATCATTATTTCATAATAAATTTTAATTATTAAATGCATTATTTGTTGATCTGGATGCTCAATTTACATAAAATTATTTAGTTTTATATCATTTTAATTTTTGGGACTAAATTCATTATTTTTATTTCGTTGCAACATATATTTTTTAATTAAGGTTAAAGGGTAATCACAGACGATGCCAAAGATGGTAGATGGAGCCGGATAACGGTGGTTCAAAAGTGATGTTTTTTTTGTAACCGTGGGTTTCCAAGTCAGCTTACGTGCACCGACTAATCCCCGGGCGACCACGAATAGCCTGAAGTCATCGTAGGTGAACCTCCATGGCCACAAGGGCTTTGGCAGCGCCTGGATTTGAACCCTGGGTAGATGAGATTTTCCACTACATCCCCCAAAGACTTTACCAATTCGCCATAACCCAAGTGGTTTCAAAAGTGATGTTATTATAGTGGTTCATAGCAACAAACAGGTGTCAATCATAATGAGAGGGAGATTGGTTCAACCAACATGACGCCATTGAATTTGAGCCCCAAGTGTCTTGTTCTTCACGTGAAAAGGTATAATACCAACCCTACTTTTTTTTTTCTAGACTTTTTTTTTAATATATTATTGTAGATATTTGGATCAATTGATGTACTTCTCGATTAATCTGTAGGATTTTAAAATTAGCAGCTAACAAACCCTCAATGCCGATAAAAGGACTCAAACTGACGACTAATAAGGAGCAAAACCAATGACTGGCCAATTGAGCTATCCCCAAGGGTTTCGTTATTGGCCTTGCAACTTGTTTCCAAGCTACTATACGAACTGCAAATGGTTAATTTTGTTAGATGTACGAATATGTTGGTAGTAAGGACAAATTGTGCATGTTTTATTTATCTTAGCCTTGAAATCGAATTGAAATCCTTGAACTGTACATCTTCTAGACGATAATGAACACGAGTTTTGAACTTTGCTTCTCTTATTGGTGTTTGTTGGGAAGAACAGAAAGAACGACATTGAAGATGCATTCTTTTATCTAAGTTTTGAACTTGCATCTAAATTAATCCCGTTGCTTGAAAGCCATTGCGTGATATTTTCACTTTCAACACTATTAATCTCATCTTTTACGTATCAAATAAGAACATATTATATCAAATAAAAAACCACTAGTTTTTTTACAAAATATTAAAAGTAGTTTTTTTAGACAATTGCTTTAATGTTAATTATTATGAGTAGAGATGTACATTGGACCTGAATGTAACACCCGGAATTTCAGTGAGAAACAAACCCAATGGTTAGAATTCACTCCCTTAAAGCGTTTCTTCGCGGGAAAAATTCGAATTTTCGGGACTCGGGAGTGCTGGGCGACAGTGCCCGGCGACTGTGCCACAAGGCACTATCACAGGGCATAGTCGCCCCCCCGGGGGGGGGGGGTGAGCCCTTGCGGTACATCTCCGGCGATTGTGCCAGGCGATTATGCCATGTCACAATCGCATGGTCAAGGTCGCTGGCGGGGAGCAGTGGGCTTTTAAGCTCATTTTTGGGCATCTCATCCCCATAACTCCTCACCCATTTAAAAGAAAATGCTCTCAACTTGAGGATTCCATTTGGAGACGTTTTCGGAGCATTCAAGAGAGTCTCAATCACCATCTTTTGAAGCCATCATCCTCAAGCTATAAATTATTTAATTTAGGGCTTCAAGCACTCCATCTCCAGCTTTCTCCATACTTGACTAAGTTTATAGGGTTTTTATCAAAACCTATTTGGTAAGTTTATCCTCCTCTTTTCTAAACATGTATGTAGGTTATAAATGTTCATTTGATGATTTCCTAATGTCGATGTTCCTCAAATTTTGGGTTTGATGATTTTGGAGAAATTAGGTCAAAATTAGGGTTTTGGCCAAAATGAGGATTTTGATATAAAATGTTTGGGGAACGACTCTTAATGGTTAAATGAGTATATTCATGGTTGAAAACTTGTGGATATAGGTTTTGGAAGGTTTTGCTTGTGGATTCAAGTTTCTTCATGGAAACTCAAGTCGGGATAAAATCTAGATTTAGCCTAAATTTAGCAAGGTGAGTTTAATTTGATTTGTGAAAACGGAGTACATGTCAAAATGTTTATTTTAAAGTGTTTGTATGTTTTACATGAAAATTATTAACTGTTGAGTTACTTGGTAGATCTTGATGATTTGAAATGTTTGGTTTTATAAACTTCGTAAAATACCCACTTTGGGATTTTGAGCATTTTGACAAATAAATCATACACGTTGGTATTTTAAGAATTTATTTCATGAAGTAGAATTTGGGTTTAAATACATTTTATTGTGTATTTTAAATAAGTGTTTGAGTTTGTGTTATAAGACGTTTTTGAAAGAATAAATGATATAAACCCACTTAGAAAATGATTTGTCCCAATCTAAACTACGTTGGAGTTATTTATATAAATTGGAATATGGGTTTACATACATGTGGGTTGTTTACGTTTGGTTTCACTTTATGATTTTCAACGTTGGGTCTTTGGATTTGTTGAGCTTATGACTCGGTTTGGATTTTTGTTGGGTTTTGAGGATACTTGTCCGCTTTTAATAGCTCAATGTAGAGCGTTTGGTTATGATTTGCATTTACTGCATCTTATTTGAGAGTTACATGTTTTGAATGCGTTAGTTCATTCGTTTTGAGTCATGTAATGTTTTAGTTAGTGCAATGGATCCATAGGCACGATGTTCTTTTGTCCCGTTTTGGACAAGTTCATCACTTTGGCACGGAATAGGCATCGGGTCACCATGATAAGTAAGGTGTGGACCTATATGGTCAGGCAGTGTCCCATGGGCAGTAAGGTGTAATTCCCTTGTGCATAAGTTCCCGTTTTGGAACTGGGTTTCCCTGTTTTGGAACTTTCAAGAATAGACTCAGAGGAGTTGACTTGATGTTTTCGAGCAATAGACTTGGAGTAGTTGAGCCCGGTATGTTTTATGAGTATAAGTCATAAGTTTTGGTTTTCTACATTGTCATATGACCTAATTTTGTGTTCCGTCACATACTATGTAATTGGGTCTCCCCCGTCATCGAAAGATGTTGTTTTGGTTATGAAGTTTTATAATCCATGCTTCCGGTGATGCTTCGGGTATGGATGGTTATCCATGTTCTTGGGTTTTGCATACTGAACTTTATCTATTTTTTTGGAATATTTTGGATGATAGAGTTTATCCACGTTTTAGTATTTGATTATTAAAGTGGCAGTTATGTTTTACGAGAGTTTTGGGTTTTAGATTTATATTCGAAGAAGCATTTTGCTTTGTGATTTTAATCACGAAGTTAATGAATGTTGAAAAGAGATTGTTTTCAGATTTAATGTATTTCGTTTTGGTTGATTTTGAATTGAACGTATTTTACTTTTGGAAATCACGATTTAAATAATATTCTTAAAGTCATTGTTTTATATAATTATCTGATGAAAACTCTTGAGCTCACTAGCATTAAGCGTAACCTTTTTATTTGTCGGCATGTGCATCAAGTTCCAGTTGAGGGAATGGTTCTAGCAGTACTATAAAGAGATGAGCCCTAGTTTTACACGAGGGTAAGTAGTTGACGAAGTCTTCCGCAGTTTGGAGATAGTGACTATTAATGGGTTCTTAGCGACACCCGTCCCTATTATAGATTGTGTACATAGAAAGAATTGTGTTTATTGAAGTTAAACCTTAATTGTGGTCATAGATGAATCATTTATTGATGTATTTAGAATTTTTTTTAATTAGTTGCTATATTCCAGATTTGAGGGTGTTACAACTGAAACTCATAATCACTTAAAAGAGGACCAGTTTAAGTAGGCACAATTACAAGCCTGATCCAGACCTTCGAGCTCAAATTGGTTACATTTTCAGTTGAAGCCCAAGATAAGAAATAGTTTAGGCAAAGCTTGGTTTCATACCCAAACTCAAATAAACCCGGTTTAAGACCAATTTCGGATGAAGTAGAACTTGTCCCTTAGGGATTGGTTTAGACCTAGTCCAAGCTTGCCAATCAGCTAGGTCAAGATAACAATTAACTTGGCTTTTTAAGTTTTTTTCGTTTTACTTTTTATAAGCTACTAATTGAACATAATCATTTATAACGGCTTGTTTGAATTATATTTCTGAAAATCAAAATTTTCGGGTTTTGGTATAAATATGTGTGGATGGGTCATTTTTTCCACACAATTTATCATAAATTTTCATTTTCATTCTTGTTTTGCAATATCCATTCTTAATCTCATTCAAAATTTGTTAACTCGTATTTTTTTTTCTATTTTGTTCTTCAATAATTTTTATGTCAGTCAAATATTTTCCTTATTTTTGTGTCATGTCCTCTTTTTCGTCATTTGCTAGATATCATCCAATAGCATCAAAGAATTTTGCTATTATCCAACAACAAAATGTTTTGATTTAATTTTTTTAAAAGTTAGTCGTCGATGATGAAAAACAAGACCCTATGCAAACAACTTGAAATTTATTTACGGTTCAAAATTTCCATGGCAAGTTGATATGTGGGAAACTTGTGCAACAACTGAACAAAGGCAGGCTCATTGTGGAAGGCGACCAAATGTAAATTACTCTAAACTGCAAAAAACTGACAATTTGATTAATAGTTGTGTTAAAGTTGGCAACAAAGATGGTGATCCGAAAAAGGTTACTTTTTTAAAAACCTTTCCACCGAAAATACAGAAATGGAAGTTGTCTTGCTTTTTAAGATATGCAAGAAATTTGTGAAAAAGTTGTTCGAAACAAAATGAAAACATTTTTTATAACCGTTGAAGTCCTAAATTGGCTAGACTTAGATCATTTCTCATGTGTATATGTTGGAATTTCTCCATTCTCCTTAAGAGCTCTTTTAAATAGTGATATAAGGGTATATCACATGGTATCAGAGCCAAAGTCTGTCACTCTAGGGGTTTGACACTTTGGCTAGCCCCTTCTCGACACCCTGGGACAATTTGTGTCCATTTAGCTTTCGTTGGAGTCCCATATCGACTAGACATGGACAATTTTTCCTGTATATATGTTGGAACCTCCTCTTTCTCTTTAATGACACTTTTAGAGAGTGATTTAGGAGTTCCACATGTCCTCACAAAGATATATAAAATTCATGTGATAGTGACGGTGAACATTTTTCTACATTCGTTTGTATTTTAAATGTAAGATTCGAACTTGAATTTCATAATTTATCTTTAATTTATTTTTCTTATGATACATTTTTTATTAAATATTTGCAAACATTTGATCCCTAATTATATATATTTTTAACTATGCTTTTAAAAATGGTGTTGCTATCCCTACCCCCTCCTCACTCACAAAACCCACCTATATCCCCTCTATCTCACTCACATACCCCCTTCCACCTCACTCACATACCCCCTATAGGAGGGGGTATGGATAGAATTCACCTTTAAAAATTAAAATTTTCGTATCTGTCATGCTACTGGGGAACACTATAGATCGTGTGTCCCACCATTAGGGTGTACGCGGGTTGGGTTAGGCGGTTTGGGACGTTTTTACAACCCAACCCAATTATGACGGTTTGGAAAATCTCAATCCAACCCAACTCATTCAAAAGTATAACCCAACCCAACCCTTGCGGGTTATGGCGGGTTGGGTTAGGTTGGCGGGTTAGTAATATACATACATAAATTTGCCGATTGAAATACGATAAATAATACTTAAAGTATTCTCAACAAAGTTATTAGTTATTACAATCATCCAAATATAAATTAAAATCCATAAGTATTAAAGTTAAACTTCAAAAGTCTAAATGATAGCAACCGATTGAAATTCTCAATTAAGTACGACCGTCTTGGATCTCTCCGACCCCAATGTTGCATTCTTTTTGAGTTTGTCTACAATTCGAAAACAATGATTATACATTCGATGAAAGATTTGTTCCACCTTGACAACAAGCTTAGCAACAGTAGACTTGATGAAAATCAATCTCTAAAAATGAAAATAAAAAAGTTTTATGCAGTAGATGCAAATTCATACAAATCATACCCTAAATTCATCCACAATAAAACCCAAAACAATAACATTATTCTAGTGCAATTTCAATAGGTAAACATTACTTCTCGTTTTGACTTAGATGTCAAAAAAAAAACTTCAAATATTGATATGAATTTTAGAATGTTGAACATAAGGCATACGATTACAATTTACAAGACTTGAAATAATTTGGTCCCTTAGAAGTTAAAGATTTTTAATTTTTAATTTGGGTTGTATATATATATATATATATATATATAATATAATTTTATAAAAAAATATATTAGTGACGGGTTGGCGGTTTGGGTTGGGTTGAATTTTCCTAACCCAATTTCAACCCTTATAGTTGACAGTTTGGCGGTCCGACGATTTCGCGGGTTGGATTCAATTGGGTTGGGAGCGGGTTGGCTTGGTCGGGTTTCGCGGGTTGAAGATTTTCTGTACACCCCTACCCACCATTGTTTTGAATCAACATGGTTCTTGTGTTAAAAAATAAAATCTTGAAATGTTCACTTTGGTCTTTAATGTTTCACTATTTCAACAGTTTTCATCCCTAAAGTTTATTTTCTCACTTTAGCCACTCACATTTGACAACTCGAAACAGAGTTAGTCCCTCGACCTAACGGCCGCTAACGTTTTCTGTTAAATCCAATTTAATGAAGGGTATTTTAGTCTTTTTACTTGTTTTCCTAGTCATTAAACCTCAGGAACCAAAAATGTAATTTATTCTAGAATAAATTACATTTTCGGTCCCTGTGATTTGGCCATATTTAGGATATGGTCCTTAATTCGTTTTTATTACATTGGACATCCCTGTGGTATGCAAAAGCGCACGCAGAGGGTCCCTCCCTCTAACTCCGTCTACCTTGTCGTTGTTATGGTCAAACCGCGCCTAAAATGAGAGGGGTAATTTCGTCCATCCACATTTTCTCTCTCATTAAAACCCCTTAATCCATTCATACTCTCATTACTGCTCTTTCCCTGCTACAAGACCAAGTTCACAACGGTGACATTTTTTTTTGCCTTCATCAAACACAGGAAGACATTTTTACTGTTGTTCAAGAAAGATACGTAATTTTCTCGTGATAACAAGTAATAAGTAACAAGTAAAAATGACCAAAATACCTTTCATTTCAGTAGCCATGATAACAAGTAAAATGACCAAAATACCTTTCATTTAATTGGATTTAACGGAAAAAGTTAATGGCCACTAAAAGGAGGGACAAAATTGTTGCGAGCTGTCAAACGTGAGGGGCTAAATCGAGAAATTAAACTTTAGGGACGAAAACCGTTGAAATGGTGAAACGTTAAGGACTAAAAGTGAACTTTACTCTAAAATTACGATTTTCGTTCTTGTGGTTTGTTGTTTATAATCAATTTCGTCCCTGACTTTACAAGTTGCTTTTTTTGTCATTGTGGTTTGCAATTCATTTTCATTTTCGTCCCTAAAATTAATATTTTTAGGGACTAAAAGCAAAAGGAGTTGCAAACCACAAGAACCAAAAAAGCAATTTTTAAAAATCAAGGACGAAAATAGTTATAAACAACAAACCACAAGGACGAAAATAGTAGTTTACTCTTGAGTTATTTAAAAAAACACCAACAGTAAGATCTAGTTTTCTTCTTCATGGTTTATATAATTTTAAATTTGTTAAAGGGAAAAACAAATGAAACAACAATATGGAGAGAATAACAATAAAACAGAGAGAAAAGGTCTATAATTCTCATTAATCATAAACCCTTTAAATAGAGAGGAGTTACAAGTAGATAGTTAGGAGATATTTCAGTAGTAATCTAACTCTGATATATTTATCTCTATCTCTATCGTCATATCCTTTAGACGATGACACACTTATCCTACAACACTCCCCCTTGTGCCGAGTTAAAGGAGTGATGGTGCACAGTTGTTGCCTCATTAAAACCTTACGCCAAAATAAAACCCAGTAGGAAAAAATAAAAATATGACGAAGGAAAGAGTACAATGCATCAGCTTATTTGCAATACATAGACTTATCCTTCAGTCTAGTTTTCTCTTAGATTCATACTTTAATCTTGAGAGTTAGGAAAACATGATGGTATATAAACAGTTGTCTCACTAAAACCTTACACCAAGGAACAAAACCCAATGGGAAAAATAAAACCTTGGTTGAAGAAAAGAGCACAACATACCAATATCAAATATATAGTAGACTCCCCCTTTTGTCTACTACTCCCCCTGATTCGTGCATTAATTAAGGGAGTTTGAAAACATTTGCATTTACATGTTTTCCAATATATGGTTTTAGGTAATGACTTGGTAAAATATGTCACATTCTTTTGACACCTTACTTGATTCACTTGAATCTAAATGAGAGTCTTTTATTGCTGATTGTAGAGAAACTTAAGCAGAATATGCTTTGTGTTATTACCCTTCATGTATCTTATGTTCATTTCTTCAATATATGATGCATCATTTCCATATATGCAAGTAGGATACTGGTTGAACCCAAAATTACTAACTCCTATAATATATGTAATGATAGTCCTTAATCATATACATTATTTTATTATCTCATGGAGAGTAATATTCTTGGATTAGTTCAAGGAGGTAGTTACAAGGGTTTGCTTAGCTTACTTTCAAGCAATCTGGGTGTTTATTGTGGTAATTTCTTATCCAGTTTGAGAACAACCTTTCTATGGGTCAGACATATACCTAATATCAACAAACACATACAAAGACATTGTTTGGTGTTTTTCTATAAGAGCTAGTACTTTTGCTGCTTATATTCTAAGTAGGTATTGAAGTTCCATTATCAAATCCATTTTTCTTTCTATAGGGAAAGTATAAACCCATGTCAATGGTTCCAAAAGATTAATTTGATATCATTCCAATGACTTTGCGTTGGCACTGAGCTAAATCTAGCTAACAAGTTCACTGAGAAATATAATATATGGTCAAGTGTATTATGCTAAGTACGATAATGCGCATATTGTACTTAGATAGAGAATTCCAGCTCCCAGCATTTTTCGTCATTATCCTTTAGACGAAATGGATATTTCCTTATATCCGACACTTCGACCGATCATGGGAGTGCTAACCGGATGCACTTTGTCCATATTAAATTGCCTGATTATTTTCTGGATATATGCGATCGGTGAATTAATATTTCACAAACTCGGTGTCCTAGCTTAAATATCTAGACAAAACCAAGTTTTCCCAAGATCTTTCCTCTCAAAATCAGATTTCAAGTAGCTTGTGGTTTCTCTTATTTAATCAAGAGTGCCTATTATATTCATAACATTGACATATAGAGCTACTTTGAAAATCTGGAACTTGTTTTTCATAATAAATACGCAATAGAACAGTTCATCGTTCTTATATATCCTTTCCCAATCAAGTATTCAATTAGGCGGGTATACCACATCCGCTTAGATTGTTTTAATCTATAAAGTGGGCGTTTCAATTTTATTGCTAACGCATTTCGTGGTTTAAAGTTACTTGATTTTGGTAATGTAATATCATCAAGCACTTTTATATATCTATAAATCTAGATCCCCGTAGAGATATGTGGTAACCACATTCATGAGCTGCATTTCCGGTCCTTCGAAAACTACTAGGCTAACAAATTATTCAGATGTCATAATATCCATCATGAGGGAGTAAGTCTCCTCGTGGTCAATCCAGGGCGTTGTGAGAAACCTTGCACCAAAAGAGAGCCTTACATATTAGGACTTCATTATTCTTGTTACGCTTTCTGACAAAGACTGAGTTATGTCCTACGGGCTTTACACTTGGTAGGTTAGCACTACCAGACCAAATACCCGATCCTTTGTCAAAGAATAGAATTCTTTCTGGACTGATTCTTTACATTTAGGCCAATATGCTCTTTGTTGATATTATTCAACTGAGCCTGGTTCGATGTCGTCGTGCTCTATCATCTTATGAGCCATAATATATGTGAATAAATCATCAATGATTATATATGATATGTCCATCGACTCATAAGTACTCTCATAGTTCATTTGAGATTTTTTCATCTCTAGAATCAATATTAACTTCGGAGCGTCCTCCAGTGATGATTCATGGACATAATTAAATTAGAGACAATCTCATGAGAGTTTTGTGTATTGATGATAAATGGATGTGTCTCACTATTCTCTTCCTTTAGAATAGTATTTATCAAACCAAGTAGCTTCCACCACTTCCATTTGGTAGCTACGACCTCAACCACCCCTCCACTATGTGTGATTGCAACGCACTTTCCAGTGGCGTTGTGCCCCTGTTGGGGACTTTTTAACCTTGGGAGTATATTTGCAGCTCGTATATGTGATCTTGTCACTTTTGGAATATTAAACGTATCAGGTATCGAGTCTGATTTGTTTGACTTCAACATTACGTTGTGAAGTTTTGGGGATCAAAATGAGACATGGTGAGAATATTCAATGACACTTTCTGTCGTTCCCATGGAAAATCCTTTTTCCTATCTCCCCCTAACGACGGGAAGACTGTCTCATGAAAGTGACAACCCGCAAATCTAGCGGTAAAGAGATCACTAGTCAAATATTCTAATTAGCGGATAATTGTTGAGGATTCATATCCAACATATACCAAGTCGTCTTAATTTACGGACCCATTTTGATGCGCTGTGGGGGCGCAATTGACACATATACTACAGGACCAAACATGCGTAAATGTAAATTATCAGGCTTATATCCAGTTACCAACTGGTACGCATGAGGTTGGTTAGCAAGCAGTGGGTCTAAAAACAAAAAAAAAAAATTGCATATAATAATTGCATAAGCCCAGATAGATTTGGGTAAATTGGTGCGCATTACTAATACCCTAGATGTCATCATATTCTTTTGATAACAACTTTTATGAGACCATTTTATATATACACATGGGGTATAGGAAACTCTACATTGATCCTAATACATATGCAATTAACATCAAATCATTATGATGTAAATTCTCCAGCATTCCAAGTCATGTAGGCTTGATGAAATAATAAGGGTGGTGAGCCCTTAAACGTATAACTAGTGCTAGGAGTGCAATATTTCATGTGGACAATAATACGACATACGTTCATCGTGTCGAAACCAGAACCATAAAGTACTTTAATGGCCCGCATTCTGGATGTTTATGTCCATAAATATCACATTGTATTCGTTGTAACAATGAAATATTTTTGTATAATGTCCTTAGCTTTAGAACGATCTCATTCCTGTATTGACTAAGGATTAGGGTATATACACAAGTTTTATGTATTCGAGAAGGCATATTATGATAGCAATGTTGTTTCTTATGCTTCAGAAGTCAACAGTTGCAATTTGTCTTTCACTCGAAAGAGAATGTGTCTATGTGTATTTTGCAATACACGGATCACTATGTCATAACCACGGTGTCCCACATGGTTATGTAGAAACATATATGTGTTATTGCCCCCAAATTTTCTTTATTGGTGACAAAATATGTTCCGATGACCCAATAATCTATTAGTTTGACACATTAGTTTCCATGATATATGTTTCCTTTCATATTCATTGGAATTTATGTATATATGCTCATTTTCATTTCCATTTGATACGAACATCTTTACAAGGTTCCTATTAAACTTGTTCCACCAAGAAAGTGACAGTCCATCGTCTAAGTAATTTGGTTGGATGTATTATAAAACAAGTATTAGTCTATCTTTTTTTTCGATTGTGTGATAGGTCAAAAAAAAATCAATTCTCCTCGATACATTCCTACACGGAACGGAGAATATTAAAATTTTTTGTATTTGTTTTGATGTATTTCTTTACATCTATAATGGTTACATATTCGATTTTACTTTAGCAAAGAAATAACTTTGGTACTTAAAATTAATTTCAAAGAAACATATGCATACTCAATATTAAATATTAAAACAAATATGTTATATTTCATTTTCAACGTGTTCCCTTTTTGATAGAAGCACTTTTTAGTGCATATCTTATTTGATTGTACATTATCACCTGGGTAGTAGTTGTATCCTACTCCAGGTGTTGAAAAATCCTTCCCGACCCTTACCAATACCCTGACCCTTTATAGGGTCTCGTCCACATGGTGCAGAAATGTCACATGTGTGAAATTGTTTTTAACTCACAATCCTTTGGAGTTGTTTCCACCTCTAACACTTTCACTATCGATATCGGGAATTTTCTTTATCCCGACATATGTGGTGTTATTCGAAAGAACCTTGTTATGTCTTTCAACCACTTGCATTAGGTTGATGAGTTTGTCTAAAGGTTGCATTCCAACTTATATTTATATTTACTTATATATGAAAGGTGGAAATAATGTTAAAAATCATGTCATATTCTGTGAGTTCCTTGCCACAGAGATTGAGACGCGTTTTGGATATATTTCTTTGTTGACATCAGTTACCTTTTTGTAATCGAGTAAGTGGGTTTCATTCCAATGTACGATTAGTTCGGGAAGTACGTATTCATGAGTACTCCCGATTATCCCTTTCGGGACATCCTACATTTCTTTGGGGGTTTCTAGTAAAGGTATTCCTATGAAATTTAGGATTTATATGTCGTCTCAAAACATGAAGGTATTTGCTTGTACCTTTTCAAGAGGTTGGTTTTAGAGTCAATAGGGAGTTGGACTTTAGGTATTTTCTTGTACCTTTTCAAAAGGAGGTTTATATACTCATTTATGATACTCAGATTCTTTTGAGTTTACGACGTTGATTTTGGGATGAGTTGTTTCAACCATTTACATATATAAAGGATAATATATGATTTTCTTTTTGATAAGAAAATGGATTATAATTATGAAATTTCATTATCATAATAATATTGGATTTTGTATGCTTTAATTTTATTGATAATACTTCATCAATATTTCAATTTTTGCGAAAAAGAAATAACTCAATCTATTGGATTTCCAGGTAGTAGGGGAATCGCATGGATTTCTTAAGTCCCTAGAAACCTTAGGGCTGTTTACATCCGTTTGACAAAATCCAGTCGATATCTTGTGATTTATTTCATTTAGATATAACTATTAATATAGAGCATTTGACATATGAAGCCAATTTTAATATTTTAATACCTTAATAGCACTTTTGGAGATTTTGGTAAAGACCAAAATATATGGGGTTAAAAGTGTAACTTCCAAAAAATAATTATATAGTTTAAAATTATGAGTAATAACTCATAATCAAGATAAATGTTTGAATTTAACATTTTCATGTTATTTTTGAACCTTTTGACAAAATAATAAAAATTATGGGGGTTAGAAGTGTAACTTCTAAAAGTTTATTATAGATTATAAATTATAATTAAGATAAACATTTAAATAAGATATGGATAAATAATAAATATTACTTAATAAGACAATAAAAGTCAATCATATAAATTAACTAGCCATGTAAATAACTATCATATTTCACAGTAATATAATTAGTCTAATTTAAAAATATAAATCAAATTTAATTGTCAGATAAGTAAATAACATCAAGATAATTAACTTATCCAACTAAACATATCTTATTATAAATGAAGTGATCATGTCAAAATAAATGGCAATGATAAGTTTAAAACAATAAAATTATGCTATCATGATTGAAACTAAAGAACGATAAATTAGAACTAAATTAAATATACAACCTAATATACCAATTATATATTCAATAAATGGATGGATAAACAAAATCAATTAAAAAAATGTATTACAGTTGATTTAAATAAAATAATAATGTCGGTCCTTTAACAATACTACTACTATCAAGTTTTATAGAAACAACAACACAATAACGATTACCAACCTGTATTGAATATATCAAACGATTACAAGGTTGATCGATTAAGTTCTTGATGTGTTCTCTATGTTTTTCTCTCTTTTACACCTTGATGTGTGTGTTTGTGTGTGTCTGTTCTTATCTGATCTTGTGAGAGTAGAGAGATACACTTGACAAAAACTAGTGTGTTCAACACACTACCTAAACATAATATCTAGATTAAAATCTAGATATTATACTAGATAATATCTAACAAACTAGAAAGTTACTTAGAAACAAACTTAGTTAACTTTATCTAACTATTACAATATTATAACTTAGATATTAAATTTAAGTAAACTAAAACAATTACATTGACATTTATTACAAATAGACATAGACTTTTATATCGAGAGTCGACGTTCCGGCTTTAGCTTCAGATTGCGATCTTCAGTTTGGATGATCTTGAATCCAATGAGACTGTGTCTTAACAATCTCCCCCTTTGGATCAAGATCATTTAATAAAAAGATTTATCCAATTCAGTCTTCTTGTTCAGCTCAGAAGATGCAATCTCTTTCTTTAGCTCTTCAATCAGCATGTCTTCAATCTAACAATTATCTCTACCTTTGAAGAGTGGACGTGATTCTTGAAACATGTGATCTTTGCCATTTCTTGTGTAGTCATTCTCCCCCTTTTTGATGTTAAGTGCAACGACTTCATCAAAATTTGTAGTAAGAAATGTCAATCTTGCGGTTAGAGCCCCTGATTCGTCAATTCATAAGAGATTCATCTAGATCTTTGCAAATCCAGACAAATTAGATGTGTAACACCTGAATCAACTAATGAATCAGTTAGAATGCCTGTCAGTAACACTAAGTCACTGTGTGTAACAAATACACATTGGAAAGGAGCTGTTTGATGTTGACTCCCCCAGGGCTTCCATTTAATCATCGAAACACCACAAAGGTTATTTCTATAAACGTTATGACAAAGAAACTAATTCCTTGTGTGTCCGTGCTTGTGTTTGAAAGAATTAAGCACGGATGATTGCTTATTGGCTCAAAATTGTGTAAACCACTGAGACAACAGTAAGTTAAACACAGACTTAATGTGCATGATTGAAGTGCGAAGGTAGGGCAGACTTCCTTCTTTTCAATATCTAGATTTTCCAAATGAAAATCAGATAGCAAATGAGCTGCATCCCCTTAGAAAATGAAACATTTTCTTTTTGAGAAGAAAATGAGTAGATGGTGAGGTTTGATCAAGAGTTGGCATGGGTTAGTTGCCTGTTTCAATAATGATCACCAAAGAATTGTGAATCACTATAATGGTGGCTACCCGGCTCAGAAAAAGTTGGTGCAGAGTTGTGATATTCTTTTAACTCTGTTCTCACACGCTCTTTCTTCTAAACATTAAGCTTTCTCTAATCATACTCATTTCTTTTTCTATTTGCACACTCAATCACTAAGGATTAACTTCTTGGGTAGAAATCACTGGTTAAGGTGATTCCATAGAAGTTGTGTTAAGTCCTAGCACAATGATTCTTTGTTTTCCTATGATGCACGTGATGCTCAGATTGGTTTAACTATTTCAGTTAAAGCACAATTTAGATCATGAAAACATTTAAAATACACTCCCAAAATATAAAATCTGTTGAAAAATCAGGAAGTGGTTTGAACATTAAAAAAACAATGTTTTCTATGATTGAAAGTTGTCCTTCTTTCAACCATATATGAGATTAAGATAAAGGATTATAACTTAACGTTTGATCTTACATCTCATGAAGCTAAGCTTAAAGTCATAAAGATATGAATTTGTAAGCTTCTCTCAAAAATTCTGCAAAAGTCTAATGTCAAGTCAAAGTAAAATTTATTCACTTAAATTGAAAAGACAAAAAGCAGTAAAACTTTTTAAAGTACGAGTTCTGATCAGAAATAATCAGAAGTCATATCCGAACTCCCCTTTTGACTTGAAGAGCTCCCCCTAAAATCTTGCATTAAAAAAAAAATTGACATTTTTAAAAGGTATATGCAAATTTTATGAGCTCCCCCTCGAAGTAATATTGACCAGATGTCAATTTCTTCTCATACTCCCCCTTCTAACATGAACAGAATGTTAACTTGCAGATAGCAATCAGATTTAAGAATAAGATAAGGATGAAAAAGTATACAATTAGAAAACTTTTATAGGTAATTACTGGTTATACTTTGAGATTTAGCATACCAAGCTTCGAGACTAGAAAGGTAAACCTCTTTTCGTCTAAAGGTTTGGTGAACAAATCAGCAAGTTGATACTCAGTCTTTACAAAGAAAAGTTCAATTGTTCCTTTCTCTACATTATCCTTGATAAAATGATACCTGACGTCTATATGCTTTGTCTTCGTGTGTTGAACAGGATTCGCCGTTATTGCGATGACGCTCTTGGAATCACAGTAGATCGGGATCTTGTTGAAGTGGAAACCGTAGTCGCGTAATTGAGTTCTCATCCACAAGACCTGAGAACAGCAGCTAGCAGCAGCTACATATTCTGCTTCTGCCGTGGAAGTTGAAACACAAAGTTGCTTCTTTGATCCCCAACTTACTAATTTGTCACCGAGGAACTGCACATGTCCTGACGTGCTCTTCCTTTCTAACATACAACCTGCATGATCTGCATCTGTGTAGGCTGTTAGTTCAAAACTAGTATCTTTAGGATACCACAGACCAAGATCTGCAGTGCCCTTCAGATACCTAAAGATGCGCTTCACAGCAGACAAATGGATTTCTTTAGGATTGGCCTGATATCGTGCACATAAGCATGTTGAAAACATTATATCTGGCCTACTCGACGTAAGATACATTAAAGAACCTATCATCCCTCGATAAGTCCTAATATCAACAGCCTTTCCCGAAGGATCGCTGCCAATCTTAGTACCTGGTGCCATTGGGGTACCAATCGGTTTTGAATTTTCCATTTGGAACTTCCGAAGAATATCCCTAATGTACTTTGATTGATTGATAAAGATACCCGTAGAAAACTGTTTGACTTGCAATCCGAGAAAGAAATTCATCTCTCCCATCATGTTCATCTGAAATCTAGACACCATAAGGTTTGCGAAATTCTTACAGTACTTAGTATTAGTAGAACCAAAGATAATATCATCTACATAGATTTGAATTAAAATGATATCGCCTTTTTCCTTTTTAATAAACAAAGTGGTATCCACCGTACCTTTTGAAAACCCAGACTTGACTAGAAAAGTGGAAAGAACATCATACCAGGCTCGAGGTGCTTGTTTCAGACCGTAGAGTGCTTTGTCGAGAATGTATACGTGATTCGGCTTCTCGTGATTGACAAAACCTTCTGGCTGAGAGACGTAGACTTCCTCATTCAGAATTCCATTCAGGAATGTTGTCTTCACGTCCATTTGAAAGACTGTGAAGTTCTTGTGGGCTGCGTAGGCTAGAAACATTCTGATTGCCTCTAATCGCGCCACAGGAGCATATGTTTCGTCATAGTCTATTCCTTCCTCTTGTCTGTATCCTTTGGCTACTAGTCTTGCCTTGTTTCGGATAACGGTACCATCTTCGTCTTTCTTTATCTTGAAAACCCATTTCGTACCTATAATGGTTTTACCTTTAGGCTTTGGTACGAGTCTCCAGACTTGAAGTGCATCGAACTGATTTAGCTCTTCTTGCATAGAGATCACCCATTCTGGATCAGCAAGTGCCTCTGATACGCGTGTTGGCTCAAACTTGCTCAGAAAGGAGTCATGCATGCACATGTTCATTGATGCTGACCTAGTTTGCACCGGTTTTGATGGATCACCAATAATCTGGCTTAGCGGGTGCTCTTTGGTCCATTTATGTTCATGAGGAAGTGGATTAGATGATTGTATGTATGTTGTGTCATCTACGAATCCACTTGTACCTTCTTCTGTTTGTGCAGGAGGATTGATGATTTCAGTTGAAGTGGAAGGTTCAGAAGGCTCAGTAGGTACAACTTGATCTGGCTGTAGATTGATCTGTACAGAATCTCCTACTGTTTCAGCTACTTCTGTCTCTTTATCAATTGTCACTTCTTCAACTGTTGGAGTCGGCATTTGAATTGTAATTTCTTGTTGAATCGGGGCGTTTGATTCAATAGGAACATCTGAACTGGTTGGATGAGTAGTTGTTGAGTCTTCCATCCTGTCAACCACAACAGATTTCTTTACATTAGATCCAAGAAATTCATCATAAAACAATTCAAATAATAAATCTAAATCAGATAAGTGGTTAGTAGAAGTTGATGCTTCATCTGATTTATTCTGTTGAGACGCAGCCTCTGGACTGAGTTGCCCAGAAGCTAGTACTCCGGTTATAACGGGTTCTGAACGTTGTTGTTCGGAAGCCATTTCTTCATCAAAGGTGATACTGATGCTTTCAATCACCGTCTTTGACTTCTTCAGATAGACACGTTATGCAGTTGATGTCGAGGAATAACCAATGAAGATTCCTTCGTCCGCCTTAGCACTGAACTTATTGAGATTCTCCCTATCGTTTAGCACGACACACTTACACCCAAATATATGGAAATATTTGATTGTCGGTGTTCGGTTGTTGATTAACGCATAAGGAGTCTTCTTGAACCTTCGATGTACCATGGATCGATTCTGTGTGTAGCACGCGGTCGAAACAGCTTCTGCCCACAAAAACAGAGGTAAATCCGAATGAATTAGCATAGTACGAGCAGCCTCGACTAGCGTTCGATTTCTTCTTTCAACCACTCCATTTTGTTGAGGCGTACGAGCAGCAGAGTATTGATGTGAAATCCCGACAGATTCGAGATATTCTTCAACTTTGTTGTTTTTGAACTCTGTGCCGTTATCTGTTCGTAGAAACTTGACCGGTTTCTGCAGATTCACCTGGGTCGTCTTCAGGAATGTAATGAGAACATCAGGTGTCTCATCCTTTGAACGTAGAAACTTGACCCATGTGTATCGCGAGTAATCGTCCACGATCACGAGTATGTACTTCTTTCCGCCTAGACTTTGAGTTCGCATCGGACCGCATAAGTCCATATGCAATAACTCTAACGGAGCATTGGTACTTGGTTCAGGCTTCGGTTTATGAGGTGCCCTCTTCATCTTGCCCTTTTCACAGGCTGCATATAGATGTTCTCTTTCGTATTTCAGCTCTGGAAGTCCTTTGACGAGCTTTCCACTGACCAGATTGTTGATGTACCCAAAGTTGAGGTGAGAAATACGTCGATGCCATAACCAACTTTGTTGCATCGAAGCTTTCGATAGTAGACAAACTTGCTTGTCAGTCTGGACATCTGATAAATTGATTGTGTAGAGGTCTGATTCTCGTTTACCGACCAAAAGTTCTTCGCCTTCTTCATTACGAACGGAACGTCTTTTGGCTTTGAAGTTGACCTCTAAGTCTTTGTCACAGAACTAGCCTATACTGAACAAGTTGTGTCGTAAGACTTCAACATAGCTCACCTTCTTGATAGTGACATTGTTTTGTTGTACATCACCGTATCCCATGATTGGAGAAAACTGGTCGTTGCCAAATCTTACTGTTCCACAAAATTTGTCTTTGAAATTGGACAGTATCTCTTTTTGCCCTGTCATGTGCTTGGAACATCCGCTGTCCAAGAACCATGTATAACAAGTCTGCATAAGAGAAAATAACATAATTTAGATTTTCGTATGACAACATTGGAATTTACACTCTGATTCTCGAAGTGTGGGTCTTGAACTGATTTGTTCAAAAGCCTATTTCGACTTTGATGTTCGAGTTTTGAACTGCATTATCCAAAAACCTATTTTTGACATTGAAGAACGAGTCCTGATCTGTACATAATCAGAAGTCGCTTTCTCTTTAAGCTTTGTGTGCCCGCAACACAGATTTAGCCTTAGGTACCCATTGGAATTTGGGTCCTGTTGTGTTAGCACAAGATTTTGGTATCCATTTCAAATTGGATCCTTTGTTCTTTTGAAAAGCATGAGAGTTGGTATGAGATGAATGCACATGGTAATTTCCAAACCAATCTCCAGAATCTTGACAAGTAATAGAAACATGTTTATTATAGATAGAGGACTTTCCAGCAGATAAAGATAACTGAAATAATTGCTTCATTGTATATTGTTTACGAGAAACAACAAGTTTTGGATTCAAAACAGCAATTTCAACAATCACAACATCTTTAGTAAGCGAAGTCTTATTACAATTAACACTACTAGACGATAAAACGGCCTTGTCAAGCTTCCGTTTTGGTTGCCATTGAGAATGGGCTTCAGGTCTTGACTTGCTCATATCTGAAACATGTAAAACTGGTGAGTTAGACCTTTGAGCAACAACTGAATGCTTCTTCTTAGAATTACCAGTAGTGGTTGGTTTCTGTGAATGCTGAGATATTTTCTTACCTTTAGCACTCTTAGCGTTCACAAAGACTGATTTATCAACGAAAGTTTTCGTTGATTTTGCACTGAACACAGGCAAACTGGTTTTTCTTGAAGTTTTCTTAATAAAAGGTGCATGGTTAGGAAGTTTCGCATTAAAATCAATTTGTTCAAAACAACCATTTAAACCACTGTCAGAATTAAGAAATTTAAACTCTTCGTTTGATGAACCAAACATGTCATTAGAAGTAAAAGCCTTTGTAAAAACAACATTTTTCATAACAGTTGAAAAAACCTTTTGTTGAATCTCAATCATAAGTCTTTCATCTGATAAAGAGGTCTCGAGTTCAGAAATTTTACTTTCTAACACGAGAGAAGGGACATAAATTTTACCTATAACAGGCTTAGCCTCCATCTCTTTTTCAGAATAACTTTGAAAGTAGTCAGTTGAAAGAGATTTCTTCTCATCATTTGGAAAGTCATAACTATTATTCAACTTCGCATAATAAAATGGAGCGTGAACTTTAGTTGACTTCATCCGTTTTTCAAATTCATTGGCTTCATCTTCTTCTGATAGTTTAGTATTAAAAACTTTAAATGAGGCGATTCGGTGAGAAACAAGCATAGAGGTATAGTCATAAAGTGCGGGCACTTCTCTTATACCCTTTTTAAGACATTGAGGTTTCACATAACCGATTCCCCAATTTTCTTTATTCTTTTTCGGTTTGTTAAGATGAATGGTTTGCTCACTTTGACCTAATGAGTATAGCTTCTTTTCCAAATCATCTAATTTAGCAATTAAAGTCTTGTTTTCTTTAATACATAAAGAATGCATATCAGAAAGCTTATAAAAATCAATCTCACTTTTTGTCAATTTAGACTTGAGCTCACTATTCTCTTTTAGAATTATAGTCTGTTCTTTTGCGTTGGTGTCAGCGTTTGTATGTAAAACCTCAACTAATACTTTCTTCTCAGCAAGTTCATCGCTAAGTTTTTGTATCAATTGGTTTTTATTAATAATAACACCATTTTCTCGCTTAAGATTAGATTCTAACTCTTCTTGTTTTAAAACCATAGCATGAATTTTATTCATTAAATCTTTATACGATAAATCACATACCTCCTCTTCTTCATTTTCTGAATCAGCTTCAGTATCTGATTCGATTTTGCCCATCAAGCACATATTGACGGCTTCATCCTTTTCTTCTTCATCTGAGTGATCCAGCCAGTATTCATCTTCAGCCATCAGCGCCTTGCCTGCCTCCTGTTGCTTTGCAAGAAGCATCTTGTTCTTGTAGAAGTCGGAGTTTCTAACCTTTGATATTCGGCAATCCTTGGCAAAGTGACTGGTTTTGCTACATTTGTAGCACATGGGTGGTCCTGGCTGACTTGATCCTTCAGCTTTGTACTTCCTTTCTTCCGGTTTCTTCTCTTCCAATCTGTTTCCTTCTGTCTGATATCTTCTCTCATCAGATTTCTTCTCCTCTTGTCTCTTCCCTTCAAATCTCTTCCCTTCAAATCTTTTCCCTTCAAATCTTTTCCCTTCATACCTATTTCCTTCATATCTGCTTCCTTCAATTCTTTCCTTGTGAGCATAGTTGTTGGGTCCAGAAGAGTACCTCTGACTGTTTGACGTTGGATTCCTGTAGAACTTTTTCTGAAATGCATTTGTTAGAAACTGCATTGCTTGATGCATTTGTTCATTTTCATCCGAGTCAGAGACAACATCAACTTCAGCTTCTTCTGATTCATACATAATCGTCTTGTTGTTGTTCTTCTTCACAACAAGAGCGACTGTGTCTTCAAATGTCTTTCCTTTTCTCTTTTCTGCTAGAATTTCATCCACCTCATCTTCATTTTGTCGGAGGGTTTCATACACCTCATGAAGTGGAATCTCATTCAGGTCTTTTATCTGCCTCATCTGCCTGGCAAAACTTTTCCATTCTGGTTGTAGAATACTCAGGAATTTGATATTCAGCTCGATTTGAGATTTGTTGACCTTGTTCTTGCTCAATTCGTTTAGCAATGTCACAAACCTATCATATGTTACTTCTAGATTTTCTCCAGTTCTGCCTTTGAATTCTTCAAAACTGTGCAGGCAGTTAGAGATTTTCAGTTGGTTCCCAATCTTTGAACCCAACATCATTTTCTCTAGTTGATCCCACATTTGTTTGGCTGAGGCTTTGTAGCTGTCAATCTTTACATAGATTTCATTTGTTATCCCTTGTAGAATGTATGACTTGGCTAACCTGTCGCCTTTTGCTCTTAGCTTAGCATCACCTGTTAGATCTGTATAAGAAAGTGCAACTCTTACTTCTTGAGTTCCTGCTGCTGGCTCCCTATACTGTGTTTCCATTAGGCCTTCTTCTAGGGATTGTATAATGAAATTACCTAAATCTTGTCTTTCAATGAAGTTTAGAAACCTATCCTTCCACTGTTCGTATTCCCCTCGAAAGAGAACTGGTGGCTTGGTGTCGGTTCCTATTGCGAGAGCTTCTTTGGATGTCATCCTGTATTGAATAAGAGAAAACTTGAAAGATATGATCGTTAATCCAAATAAAATTTGATCACACAATTAAAGACCCTATTACAGTTTCGAAAAATTCTCATAAATATATTCTAAGTCTGGATTGGAGCTTTGCGATTGAGAAGGTTTGCGTTTCAAGTTGGGAACGCAAATGGAAGTTTGCGGGTCTATTGGGACACGCAAATGGAGGTTTGCGGGTCTAGTGGGAAGCGCAAGATTGAGGTTTGCGGGTCTAGTTGGACGCGCAAGATTGAGGTTTGCGGGTCTGAGGTTTGAACCGAGAAGTGGGGTTTGCGTTTCCTTTGAGAAGCGCAAAGTAGGCTTTGCGTTTGCTTTGGGACGCGCAAAGTGAGCTTTGCGATTGCTTTGGGACGCGCAAAGTGAGACTTTGCGTTTCGTTCTTCCTCTGCTTTGCGCTTTATTCGTCCTGAACTTCGAAAATTTGTCTAAAATCTGTTCCTGTAACGATTAGCAATAACAAACACTACCCTTATGTCTAGAAACACTTCTAGAACAGATTATGAGCACTCGATCTCACTAAAATACACTTTTTGAAGATTATTTTGATCGCACAGTGACTTACTTCACTCGACAGTTCACTCACAAAAAAATCACAAATTGATACTCGATTTAAGCTTAATACTGAAATTAATCACATACAACTCAATCTAGCATGTATTTCGATCACACCCTGATCGATTCTAACACCTAAAACACTCTAACACTCGAAATCAATTTTTCTTGAAGAGCACAGAGACGTTTTTCTTTTATAAAACTTGTTTTGATCTTAATCAGGCTCTGATACCAATTGTCGGTCCTTTAACAATACTACTACTATCAAGTTTTATAGAAACAACAACACAATAACGATTACCAACCTGTATTGAATATATCAAACGATTACAAGGTTGATCGATTAAGTTCTTGATGTGTTCTCTATGTTTTTCTCTCTTTTACACCTTGATGTGTGTGTTTGTGTGTGTCTGTTCTTATCTGATCTTGTGAGAGTAGAGAGATACACTTGACAAAAACTAGTGTGTTCAACACACTACCTAAACATAATATCTAGATTAAAATCTAGATATTATACTAGATAATATCTAACAAACTAGAAAGTTACTTAGAAACAAACTTAGTTAACTTTATCTAACTATTACAATATTATAACTTAGATATTAAATCTAAGTAAACTAAAACAGTTACATTGACATTTATTACAAATAGACATAGACTTTTATATCGAGAGTCGACGTTCCGGCTTTAGCTTCAGATTGCGATCTTCAGTTTGGATGATCTTGAATCCAATGAGACTGTGTCTTAACAAATAAAACAAATGTTAACCTCATAAGTAAGAACATTTCCTTATTATCACTTAAAACCCTTAAAGTTTTCATCTTTTATCCACCTTCAATCTTAAACAACTAAGAAAAAGTTGTTAAACCATCTAGTTAATCTCTTTCATACCTTAATCCGATAGTCTCCTCATCTCTTATTCTATTCCGGCTGTATATTGGTTTGCACTAAGTGAACGGTTTTTCGAACATAAACTTGAAGAATGGAAAATATTCAATAGATCTAAGACATTGATTAGATCGGTAGTAAGCATAAATTATGATACACCACATGGAAAAAATACATATAAAGTGTTCATATAAAAGTAGATAACATATTTTGATTCAATGGATATACGATTTACTAAGGTGCTTATATAAACATATTGTGTATATTAATAATGGAGATTGATAAAAAAATAGAAAGAAAAATACAATATAAGATTACATACTTTATGCAAATTGTATGTTTTATTGTAGGCCGATATAATTTGACATATTATATCACAACACATCAACATGCATATCATATAAATTTGCTTACTTGATTTTACATCGGGAGTAGCAGTGTTGTTTCAGCAGCAACCTATGGGTTCGAAAAGGGTTTATAATATCTGAGCGTTCGTGCTGATAACGTGTTAAAGGGAAAAACATATGAAACAACAATATGGAGAGAATAACAATAAAACAGAGAGAAGAAGTCTATAATTCTCATTAATCATAAGCCCTTTAAATAGAGAGAAATTATTACAAGTAGATAGTTAGGAGATATTTCAGTAGTAATCTAACTCTGATATATTTATCTCTATCTTTATCGTCATATCATTTAGACGATGACACACTTATCCTACAACAAAATTAATATATTAACATATTTAATCCTTTAGAATGATTCAACTGTTAAGATTTGAGTTTACTCTTTAATAATCACCGATGCAAATCTTATCTGCTTACCTTTTTAATAATCGCGATTCCACTTTATATAGATTATTGAAAGTTTTGTAATAGATAACTTTTAACATTCTTACAAGATTTATTAAGATCAGACACACTATAACATACACCTATTATTAGAAAGAAAAACTAATTAATTAACTAATTATGTTTGATAAAAATTAATTAATTATGTAGTTAAAAAATATAAAATGACCAAAATGACTTATTAAAAAACTAGTAAATTTTAATATTTCATATATATATATATATATATATATATATATATATATATATATATATATAGGTCGATAATCAAATGAAAACCAAAAATATGTTACAAACCCTTGAGAACCGATATAAAAATATTTTTTTACATGATTTTTTTTTCATCAAAACCTATGATTTAAGATATTGTTTCATATATGTTTTTGTTCACCTTGTGAAAAAATTACACGTGAAAAATAAAATTTGATTCACCTAGTGAAATGAAAAATACAGGTAAAAAATATTCATGTGGTGAAACAAATACATGTAAAACTATCATATTATGAAACAAATATATGGGAAGAAATATATTAAATCCAAGCATTTGGTGAAAATATATCATGTGAAAAAATATTTTTATATTGGTTCTCACATGTTTGTAACATATTTGTGGTTTTCATTTGATTTAGCCCCTATATATATGTATATATTTATAATTAACAATATAATATTTTAATTAATACAAACTAGATGGTAAAGAAATTAAATAATAAAATACATTATATATATATATGTAAAATTTTAAAATAATATATTTTTTCCAATTAAAAAACATACACATACATACACACACAATATATAAATATATATATATATATATATATATATATATATATATATATATATATATATACTAGTTGTGTACCCACGCAAAGCGGCGTGATACATCTTAATTTCGAGGTTGACAACTAAAACCCATTGTTGATGCCAAAAATCTCTCAAGGAAAATTTAAGGTAAATGTGGAGTTTGATCCAACCAAAGAAAGTAACTTTAATAATCGTACGACAGTAATAAAAGTGAAGTAAATGAGACAAGGGATTTGGTGACGCGGAAAACCCCTAAAATGGGTAAAAACCGCGGACGAGTATGAGTCGTCGTATACTATGGACGTCAATCAGGGACGTCGTCCTTGTTCACAAGTGTTACAAATGAAATGCAATGTAAAACAGTACAATAAAGTAAAGTTGGTCGTGCGTTGTATGTAATTGGACTTCCGTCGTGCGTCACGTGACAAACAACAGTAGATCTTATGAACTTCGAGAGAAACTGAGAGAGCTTGAGAACGTAATTTGTGAGCTTGTAAGGTATGAGCATCAGATGTCCGAATGCGAAGTTCAATCTTCATATTTATACTCCAATTGTCCGTTAGCAAGTCTTGAATGCATATCTTTAATAAAGTAACCGCTTGATATTGATGATAGCATCCGTTATATCCGTTGTTGTTGGTAACGTCTTCCGTTATGATCTCTCATCATAAACGTCCTTGAAATCTTGCATTAAATATAATATAAAATATGTTGCAAATTAGTAACTGAAATCATGTCGTACGACAACCGTCGTGGACGAGATAGTCTGATCAAAGTCGCTCAAGGGAAGGACGTCAGTTATTTCTCTGGTCGTGCGACTATGGGCTAATGGACTGTTTGGAATCTAAAGACGTACGACAAAGGACCTTGGTTATTTTTTACCCAAACAGTTTGCCCCCAAATTTAAAATTCATGTGGCAACTTTTTGAAATTTAAATTTAAGACTAAAACACGTGTTACAAAAGGAAAAAGCGGGTAACTCGCATAGAACCGAATTGGTTCGTTTTCAACTAAATGATGACGTCATGTTAATTATAATAAACAATTTGACAGCTAATGAAGGACAGGTGTCATACTCTTGTTGAGTGTACTCGAGTGGTTGCCTGACACGAACGACACGTGTCAGTCTTATTGACCGTCGATTTTATTTTCTGGCGATTCAATTTTCTGACGATTTGGTTTCCGATTTTCAATATAAATAAGGATTACCCTCAATCCTTACCTTTTTTACGCTTACCTTTCTAAAAAACATATATCTCCGGCGAGATTCACTTTCCGATCGACCAGAATCCTTTCCATTCTAAATTCGAGGTTTAGAACACTATTTAAGGTACGATTTTCCGTTCTTCCCTCTGTGTCGATTTATGCATAAGAAGTCCATAGACAATAAGCCTAGGAAAGCTTGGGATATTCTTAGTTATTGGTGTGCGACTCTTAACATCCTTGATTTCCAGATGTCGAGTGAACCTGTGAGAATGTTTAGAGAGGAAGAACATTTAGATTACTTTCAAAGTTTGGCTAAGCTTCCAGATGAAATAAATCTGGTGTCGCCTGAAGATTTAAGGCCGGATGAAGTTCCGAAGGGATATTGTGTTCTGTATGAATATCCCTTTAAGATAGGTTTTTCTTGGCCTTTTAGCCCTTTGGTCAGGGCATTTTTAGATGTGTTTGACCTGACGCCTGGACAGTTAATGCCTCAATTCTGGCGGATTGTCCAAGTGATCGATCGTCTTATGGCCGATTGGGAGGTACCGTTCAATGTAAACGACCTCTTGACTGCCTATAGTGTTCGACCAGACAACTATCACCGGTATAGTCTGTTCCCTCGTTCGAAGGGAGACAACGTACTGATACATAACACCACGGTGAACGATCGTGGTTGGAAACGTCAGTACGTTTTCCTCCAAGTGGCGTCTGTAAATGACGAAGACAGCCAATGGTTGTCGTCCGGCTGGAATGAATCGGGTAGGTTTAATGTTTTTGTCGTGCGTTTTTATCGTGCGTTTTTGTCGTGCGTATATTCTGATGTCTTTATTTGTTTGACAGTGATCGACTTCGCTAAAGTGAAGCCAAGGAGAGATTCTCACGACAAGATTCAGAGGATCTTGGAGAGAAGTATTACTGATCGTTCATTTTCCCCTCGGTCGAACGACGAGGAAGACGAGGCCGTTTTTGTAGCTGAGGTGACATCTGTCGAGGGTTCTCACAGAGAAGGAGAGAGGGAAGGAGAAGAAGAAAGAGAAGAAAAAAGAGAGAAGGAAATGACCGGTAAGTCGCTCGACAATACCTTTAATTTGTATATCGTGTGTCATTTCTTTAACTTGCTTTCTTTTTTCAGAGGACGCAGCTGTAAAGTCGGCTGCCGCTAAGCGAGCCGAGCAACTGGAGCTTGCTCGTCAAGGGAGGGAGAAAGTGAGGAAAAGATCTGCCCCTTCCACGGGGTAAGATCAAAGACGTGTCCGAGGCAAGCCTCGGTCTTCGCCCAAGAAGACGGGCGATGCCACTCTGTCGTCCCTTTCAGGGGCGACACCAGCGAAGGAAACCTTTGTTGGGGTCGAGCTTGGAGGCTCGACCAAGGCGACGAAGGATGCCCCAACAATGGGGGTGTCGGGCGTTGACAAGCCCTTTGCCACACCTTCTTCTTCCTCTAGGAGTGAAGAGAAGAATAAAGAAAAAGTGGGAGAGATGATATTCAAAGCCACTCTCCCAGCTGACTTTATGGATAATGACGTTCGCGAAAGAGACGTCATTTTTCCATACTTGGCAAAATTTCTCCTCCCGACTTTTTACGATCGGTACAAAGAATCTCGGGTGGAGGACACGGGGGCACATGCTGCTGGCCTCTCTTTCATGGTAAGTTTTTCTTTTGAATCTTTTTCACTGCTCGTGTTTTTACTACTAATTCCTTTCCTTTTGTCGCACAGGCTTTCCAAGCTTGTCTGAGCTTCTATGCTTAGACAGAAGGTCTTAGGTCGTCCTTTCCTGACGTCAAGAAAAGGGCTGACGAGGCTCTTGAAAGAGAGAAGGTCGCCTTGGAGTTGGTCGAGGCTGAAAAGATGAAGGTTAAGGGCCTTAAGACTGAACTCATCGATGCTCGAAGTCTACTAGATATTTCGAATCGTGAGAAGATCAAGTTCAGGGACCGACTTCTTGAGCTGGAGGCGTTGTCGACTAAGTTGGAGGTTGAAAAGATTAAGGCTGTCACCACTGCTGCTGCTGCTTCTGTTGACGAAATCGCGACTCTTAAGAAGAAGGTTGAAGATCTGGAGAGTGACGTCAAGGACTTGGAGATGGAGAATAAGCAAATCGAGGCTTTCTCCAGCTTCACGGCCCGAGCTGCTTTAATGAGGTGTCACTTGAAGGGGAAGGATCCTATGGCGTCGGCTTCCGAAGAACTCAAAACTTACCTCGACACTGTCGGGACTGAGAGGGACTTGGATGAAGAAGACGATTTGGAAGAGGGTGACGTCGTAGAAGAAGTGGTAGCAGAGGAGACCGTTGTCGTCCAGGGACAACCTGACGTTCCTCCTACTTAATTTCTTTTGAACCTCTCATCTAAAGGTCGGCCGTATGTGGTCGTCCTTTATATTTGTAATTTGATATTAAATGAAAAAAGCCTTTTGTGTTTATCGACGCTTATTACTTGTTTTTATAATTAATCGTATGTCGAGTAGATGGACAACTACATTATATCAGACATTCAACCACATCATCACTTATAAAGAAATCAACTGAAACTTTTGATCGATCTTGGGCAATTTATAATAATGGTTCTTGATTCTAAGTATTGAACATCAAGTAAATAATTTAACCTTTGTCATCCATTAAAATCGAACATATATGTGTGATCCATTAAAGTCGTGCGTCCCTGCGAAAAACAACATTAGTGGGGTGGTCGTTGGTTTGACCAACGACCCTCCGATGCTTAAGTCAGTAATCTTTCTTAAGAAATAATCGAAGGAAATAAATGAAATTTAAAAGAAATACCTCTTTAAATGAACTGCATTCCAGCTTCGTGGGATATCTCGACCGTCGAGGGTTTGGATTTTATAAGCTCCCTTACCCACGACGCTAGAGATTTGATAAGGACCTTCCCACTTAATGGAAAGATTACATGCATTGACCTCTTGAGTATTTTGAAATACTCGACGTAGAACATAATCACCTTCTTGAAAAACTTTGATCTGGACATTTTTGTTGAAATATCGCTCGACCACTTGTTTCTGTGCCGCCATGCGAATGTGCGCAGCTTCTCTAAGTTCTTCTAAAGCGTCGAGGTCATAACTTAGGTCGACCAAGTTATGCTCAACGGACGTATGTCTTGAAGTCGGTAGTCGTACCTCAATAGGTAACACAGCTTCACATCCATAGACTAAGGAAAAAGGAGTTTGTCCTGTGGACGTACGAGGTGTCGTACGATTAGCCCATAGAACGGAAGGCAATTCTTCCACCCACTTCCCCTTGGCAGCTTTGAGTCTTTTCTTGATTGAATTGATGATAGTTTTATTACTCGACTCAGCTAAACCATTCGATTGTGGATATCGAGGCGTTGGTGTTACCAACTTGATGTTCCTTTCTTCACAAAATCTTCACGTTCGATCACTGATGATTGTGTCCCATTGTCGCACGTTATTTCAGATGGAATTCCAAACCTACAAATGATGTTAGTTTGGATAAAAGAAACGACTTCTTTGTCCCGAACTTGGGAGAAGGCCGCTGCTTCGACCCTCTTAGAGAAATAATCTGTTAAAACTAAAAGAAATACTTTTTGCCCAGGGGCAGGTGGTAGTTTCCCAACAATATCCATTCCCCATTTCATAAAGGGCCATGGGATCAAAGTTGAGTGCAAAAGTTCAGAGGGTTTATGAGACATACCTGTGTGTTTTTGACATGCGTCGCACGACTGTACATACCTGATCGCATCTTGCCTTAATGTCGGCCAATAGTAACCTTGTCGTGATATCCGGTTGGCTAGACTACGACTTCCTGAGTGATTTCCACATTCACCATCGTGCATATCTTGTAGGATTTTCTGGACTTGCGTCTTGTTGGTGGTACATCGCAAATTCAGACCAGTCGATGATCTTCGATATAATTGTCCTCTGATCATAACATACCTTGATGCTTTAAATCTAACCTTTCTTGCTTCCATTTTGTCATCAGGCAGTTGATCGTTTTCCAAATAATTTTTAATATCATCCGACCAGGAGCTTTCTTCCTCAATTGGTGCGACCAGAGTATTACCGTTGTCTTTGATTGTTGGTGTTGCAAGATGGACTATTGGGATATTGTCGAATGTCGTTTGACTAAGTGCTGATCCCAAGTTGGCTAATGCGTCAGCTTGAGTGTTCTGATCTCTTGGTACCTGTTCAACTATTAAGCGACTGAACTTCTTTGCTTCTTCCTTTACTATTTTATAATAAGCAATCATCCTTGAGTCTTTTGCTGCAAATTCTCCATTAACTTGGTTAACAACTACGGACGAGTCGCTCCGGACATGTAGACATGTTTCCCCCAAGTCATGAGCAATTTTCATTCCTGCAATCAGTGCTTCATATTCTGCCTCATTATTTGTTGCCTTGAATTCGCACCGTATGGAGTATACTATTTTGCCCCCTTGTGGGGACTGTAGGACAACACCCAGGCCTGTTCCTCGTATGTTCGACGAACCATCTACGTCGAGCGTCCAAGTAGTGTCGTGCAAAGTCGCCACAATTAACTCATTGGATGTCATCGCTTCTTCTAGTTCCGGACTGAAATCTGTAACAAAATCTGCCAAGACCTGTGATTTGATCGCCGTCTTAGGCTTGAAATCCATATCATAATTGCTGAGGTAGATGCTCCATTTAGCTAGTCGTCCTGTTAATTCAGGTTTTCTCAACACAGACTTTAATGGAAAGTTAGTTACCACAGTTATAGGATGCGATTCAAAATAATGTCGTAATTTCTTAGCGGCCATGACTAACGAAAGCAAAAGTTTTTCTATAGACGAGTACCTGGTTTCAGCGTCTAGTAGAGTTTTACTTACATAGTAGATTGGCAGTTGTTGTCCGTCGATTTCTCGTATAAGGACTGCACTTACCGAATTAATGCTGACGTCCAGGTAGAGTTGAAGAGCTTCACCTTTCTCAGGCTTAGAGAGGAAGGGTGGTGAGGTCATGTATTTCTTGAGTTGTTGCAATGCCTCCTCGTTCTTATCAGTCCACTCGAATCCTTTATTTTTTCGCAGGACGTTGTAGAATAGGTGACATCTATCGGACGACCGAGAGATGAACCTGTTCAACGCTGCTACACGTCCTGTTAGACGTTGGACTTCTTTAAAATTTTTGGGTGATTTTAGCTCGATAATTGCTTTAATTTGGTCTGGGTTAGCTTAGATTCCTCGTCGTGTGACCATATAACCGAGAAATTTGCCAGCTCGAACTCCAAAAGAACATTTTGTCGGATTCAACTTCATTTTGTATTCACGCAAAATGTCGAACGATTGCTTCAAATGTCCTATATGATCGTCCGTATACTTTGACTTAACAAGCATGTCGTCGATATATACTTCCATAGTGTCGCCCAAATGTTCTTTGAACATCATATTCACCAATCGTTGATACGTCGAACCTGCATTCTTAAGACCAAAAGACATTACTTTATAACAATAAATACCTTTATCTGTCATGAAGGTTGTTTTTTCCTAGTCGTCAGGATGCATCAATATCTGGTTATATCCAGAATATGCGTCCATGAAAGTGAGTAATTCATGTCTAGCTGTAGCGTCGACCATAGAATCGATGTGTGGCAATGGAAATGGATCTTTTGGACAAGCCTTGTTAAGGTCTGTGAAATCAATGCAGACTCTCCATTTGCCATTTTTCTTTTGGACGACAACAACGTTGGCGAGCCAATCTGGATATTTGACTTCTCGTATTTTTCCTGTTTTAAGTAAATTATCAACTTCGTCGTTGATAACTTTATTTCTTTCGGGAGAGAATTTTCGTCTTTTTTGCTGAACAGGCTTGAACGAGGGATCAACGTTGAGTTTATGAGAAATAATACTTGGATCGATGCCCACCATGTCTTCGTGTGTCCATGCGAAACAATCATTGTGATCCTGAAAAAAAGATATTAGTTTCTTTTTAAAAAAAGGGTCGAGCGTCGAACCTATGTAAACCATCTGATCAGGCTTATCCTGGTTTAGGACGACAGCTTCCAAGCGATAGTCGTCGTCAGTCCCAGGAATGTCCTGGTTCTGTAATTGTTATACTGTCTGCTTCGGGGGCTTCAGAGAAACTTTGTAACATTCCCTAGCAACTTTTCGTTCTCCTTTAATCTCCTGTACCCCCCATTGCGTGGGGAATTTCAAGATTCGATGATACATCGAAGGTACAACTTTCATATCGTGGATCCATGGTCGCCCAAGGATGACGTTATAAGCTGATGAACAGTCGACGACGTTGAACTTCGTCTGCCTGTTGATTCCTTTAGCATATACTGGTAATGTGATTTCCCCCATGGTACTTGTCGCTCCTCCGTTAAATCCAACGAGTGTAGTCGAACGTCGTGTAATCTCGGATTTGTCGATTCCCATGGCTTTCACTGCATCAAAAAAGATAATGTTAGCTGAACTACCTCCATCGACGAGTATCCTCTTTGTCAGACAATTTCCAATGCTCAATTGGATAATTAGTCCGTCATGATGTTTCTGATGTACGTCGTCGAGGTTTGCCTGGTCGAACGTCAAGGGAATAGCTTCTAATTCGGTGTCCTCCTTGGGTCTTGCTTCCTTTGGAATTGGTCGGTCGTCGGGACCGCGACTAGCATGTCTCTTAGCAGCTGAATATGTGGTCCCACAAACATCAGAACCTCCGGTGATACAATTAATCACCTTGGCATGCTCTGGGGATGTGGGACGCACGTCCTTCTTTTCCGTCAATTCTAGTAAATAACCTTTCGAATTAAGCCAGGACAGTTCTTTCTTCAGGGCGATGCAATCATCCGTTATATAACCGAAGTCATTATGGAAATCGCACCATTTTGTTTTGTCTTTCTTATCACTGTCCTTATCGCTTTTCTTTAGCCATCGAACGTTTTGTTGGAGCTGTTTCAGGGACGCGACGACGTCTTTGGCTGACCCAGGGAAACCATAAGATGACACCTTAGGATACTGGACAGGTTTAGAAGTCGTCGGCCCTTTCTTTTCGAATCTGACGTTCGAAATCTGTCGGGCAAGGCTCTGATCGAACGGTTGGTTTCGGTTTGAAATCTGGCTTTTTAACACCTAGACCTTTCCTGTCGTTTGAATGTTTATTACTGAAAACGAGGTCATCCTCGACCCTCATATGGGCGAGCGTCCTTGCTCGTACGTCTTCAAAGGTTTCTGGAGGATATTTCGTAAGGTCAAGATATAACCCTGAACTATCATCCAGACCCCGTTTGTATGCTTCAATGGATGTTTTCACGTCACAATTTCGGATACTAATCATTTCCGCGTTGAACCGGTTGAAGTAGTCCCGAATGGATTCTCCATTCTTTTGTACGACATAGTAAAGGTCACTCGTTTGTTTTTCCATTTTTCGACTACTAGCGAATTGTTGAGAAAATTGATTCACTAATTCTGCAAAAGACCCGATAGTTTTGGGTTTGAGATTGATCAACCATTGTAACGCTGCTCCAGTCAAAGCTGCTCCAAAACTCTTGCACATGCAGACTTCTTGAAATTGATGTGGTATCGAAATAGTCCACATGAGTTGTTTGTATTGGGCGACGTGTTCTGTCAGATCAGTGACACCTGAATATTTTGGGGAGAAGGTCGGGATGCTATATTTCTTTGGGATGTCCACCAAAGAGATTTCATCGACGAACGGCGATGCCTGAAATCCTGTTCATGGCTCGACATCAACTGGGACCGCTGCCCCCGGCAATTTGGCCAGCATCGACAAGACACGCTCATTCTGCTCTTCTAGAAACTTCAATCGTTGTGCAACGGGATCCACTGGTATACCCCCGGGAACACCCAATGGAACATAACCTGATCCGTTGAAGTTAGTCTGCTGCGAAGAATCAGAGGCATATCCATTGAACAACATAGAAGACATAGGCATGGTTAGGATTACGAAGGTCGCAGGATTAACTAGTGGTGGACGAGGATAATTAGGCAATGGAGGAAGTACGTTCCAAGCACCAGTATAAGCATTCGTAGTCCCAATCACATTGTTTCCACTTTGACTTCTGAGATGCTCGATGGTTTCTGCCGCCTGTCGAGCCTGAGCTGTTAGGGCGTCAATACGTGCACGAGCAACGGTCAGCTCCATGTTCATTTGGGCCACAACATGATTTTGAGTTCCTTGGAATGACATTATCCTGAATAACTGAAAAAAGAGAACACTCAGAGGAAAACGTTAGCACGTCGTAAGATTATCGAAGATTTTCTTTGGATGAGGCCCCACGGTGGGCGCCAAACTGTTTATGCCAAAAATCTCTCAAGGAAAATTTAAGGTAAATGTGGAGTTTGATCCAACCAAAGAAAGTAACTTTAATAATCGCATGACAGTAATAAAAGTGAAGTAAATGAAACAAGGGATTTGGTGATGCGGAAAACCCCTAAAATGGGTAAAAACCGCGGACGAGTATGAGTCGTCGTGCACTATGGACGTCAATCAGGGACGTCGTCCTTGTTGACAAGTGTTACAAATGAAATGCAATGTAAAACAGTACAATAAAGTAAAGTTGGTTGTGCATTGTATATAATTGGACTTCGGTCGTGCGTCACGTGACAAACAACAGTAGATCTTATGAACTTCGAGAGAAACTGAGAGAGCTTGAGAACGTAATTTGTGAGCTTGTAAGGTATGAGCATCAGATGTCCGAATGCGAAGTTCAATCTTCATATTTATATTCCAATTGTCCGTTAGCAAGTCTTGAAAGCATATCTTTAATAAAGTAACCGCTTGATATTGATGATAGCATCCGTTATATCCGTTGTTGTTGGTAACGTCTTCCATTATGATCTCTCATCATAAACGTCCTTGAAATCCTGCATTAAATATAATATAAAATATGTTGCAAATTAGTAACTGAAATCATGTCGTACGACAGCCGTCGTGGACGAGATAGTCTGATCAAAGTCGCTCAAGGGAAGGACGTCAGTTATTTCTCTGGTCGTGCGACTATGGGCTAATGGACTGTTTGGAATCTAAAGACGTACGACAAAGGACCTTGGTTATTTTTTTACCCAAACACCCATAATCTTGATCATGGGTCTCTTCAGGGTCGGTCCAATGGTTTTGGATGCCCTGGGCGGAAAGCAAAAAATATGCCCCTAATCCTATGAACTAAGAATAAAATTCTTTTAAATGGGTTTAGAACCTAATCAAATCTGGTGGCTCATCCCTGCGCCGATTTATTATTGGAAAAAAAAAAGTTACAATGGGGGACATAAACCAAAACTCAAACAACAAAACAAAAATAACACCACGTAAAATGGTGTATGTGTATTTCTTCAAGCAAAATCTTCAATTAACCTATCATAGTCAATATTTTCTAAAGACTTACTTTTGATGCTCAAATTGCGATAATGGAAACATATTTAACCAAATTGTTCAAATAAACAAGCAACCACTAACCACTAAATGTACCAAACAACCACCAAATATTAAAATAATGAAATAACCAAGATTCTAAGACCAAATATGCAAAATCAAATGGAAATCACCAAGGTTCATTCAAGACCAAATATGCAAAATCAATTGGAAATCACTAATTTAGCATTATGAAATTATACACTAATTTAGGAGATTAGCCGATTAGAAGCATTATGAAATTACACACAAATTTAGGAGATTAGCCGATTAGAAATATCACTGCATCAAACTTATGGGTCCAAACAATTTCAAGACCAAATATGCAAATGCAATTGGAAATCACCAAATATTTAACACATAGACAAGTAAATGGTTAAATACTAGATAAGAAACTAAAAGCAAGAAAGAAAACACCTGGATGGAGCAAAATTAGTTGGAATGATTGAAAGGCAGAAGGGGCAGGGGTGCAGGGCAGTCGGCCAACCGCTCATTGCAGGCGTCGAATGTCGATTAACAGAACCAGTAACTCGACTAATCGAGCTGTCGAGCGTCGATTAACAGGACCAACAAGGCAGCAACTCGAGTCGAGCGTCAATTAACAGAGCTGGAGAGTGGAGAGGTCGTTGCATAACACTAATTTGATTTGTAATCGATAAATTCATGAATCGATAGATCTGTAATCTGATTTCAATCTTTTGTAATCTGTAATCGTGAAGTTGGGGTTGTAATCGACATCGACTAATGACACCTAGGACTTGGGAAGAAAAATGCAAAATCAGAATCTGAGGTGCTCCTACAAAATCCCTGTCGTGCTCGGTGAGTCGGTGCTCCGTCCAAAAATTAGAACAGAACCGTCGTGGATTTGAGAGCGAGGGTTTGAGAGAGCGAGGGTTTTGAGTTGACGATTGAGAGAGTCGATTGATTTGAGAGAGAGAGAGGGTTTTGAGTTTGAGAGAGTCGCCTGATTTGATTTGAGAGCGAGGGTTTGAGAGAGATTGAGAGAGTCTGGGTAAAAAAATTTGATTTTTTTTTAGGAAACGAGCCTACTAAAGGTAATATCTACTTGGGCCTGTGATGCCCCTTGGGCTGCGCTGCCCTGGGCCGTCGCCCATGCTGCCCAGTACCTGGGCCGGCCCTGGGTCTCTCTATTCTATGTTCAAGTTGATTTAGAGGATGAGAAGATACGAATAATAATCAATTCCTTAATTAAAAAGGTAAGATTTTTAGGAAAAAAATCATAATAAGTTCCAAAAGAAAAATAACACCAAAAAAAATTCCAAAAAGGAAATACAATTTAATCTGTGTGCATGTCCCTTCTTTCCATATTCGTTAAGAAAAAAAGAAACCAAGTCTACAAAGAACAGATTACATACCTTGCCGGACCTTTGTTCAGGAACTTTGAAGCTGAGGATTGCCTTCAGCCCAGGGGCAGGTTCGTCAACTACGATAGTAAAAAAGAAACCAAGTCTATAAAGAACAGATTACATACCCAGATGATTTAGAAGGTACAAATGCAAGTAATCCAAAATGTTAGTTAGATACTACCAAACACATCCTAAGAGATGTCTATCACCCTAATTGCTTTCAGGTCACAATAATTAGACTACTTAAGTCTTCAGTTATCTACTTCCCTTTTCTCAGAGCTGCCTCTCTATACGCCTTAAGATAACACATGAATTTTCAGCAAATATGCACATTGTGTCCGAGCAGATCATACCTGAGCTTCATGGGCATCTCTAACATATTTGTCCATTTTATTGTAGCTTTCTGAGTCTGCAGTAGGAGGACCATCAAAGGTGGCAACAACAAATTGATCATCCCACCTGCAAACACAATCAAAAATTAGTAAGAGATGAAGAATAGACGATTACCATTCAAAATAGAGCAATACCTACATAGAAAATATTTAGAAGAGTAAATACCCACTAAGGAAAAAATAGAGCAATACCCACTAAGGAAAAATACCCACGAAGAGTAAATACCCACTAAGGAAAAATAGAGCAATACCCACTAAGGAGATCGTTCAAACATTTTTATGACAAAACCTGCAAAGATGAACAATTCAAGTAATACAACGGCCAAGTCAATATATCAATATACATGTGAGATAGCTAATATGACATGGAAAGAAACTTCGAAGTCTGCAACATCAGACCATATTACAATAAAGCACCAAAATCGATAAATGCCTATATAACATATTAGCATCTCTGTGCATTATTGGCTTCCTCAAAAGTATAAGTATCCTAGAACCGTTATGGTCTCATTGCTTCAAGAATGACAAATTTGCTTAAACTTCGATTGAGATAAATCTCGTCTACAAATTTGCTTAACTTTTACAAGTTTGGAAGGAAATAGAAGAGCAAATAGCAACATACCCCTTCATGTTGATTTTGAAAGGGATTTCCAGGCCTCCATTGTATGTCAGGAACCCCAGATGGTGGAAACACCCTGCCTGTCATACCTCCAGCCTCACCATTATTGCCACTGTCACTAGCACCAACAACATCACTGATCTTGGTACCTTCTGGCAATACCATTCTACTACTTAAAGAAGAAACCAGAGGCTGCACTATTCCACTACTGCCAAGTCTCTCATCAACACCTAACATAGTTCTCCTAGATGTGTCTGACACAGAAGGAGCAACACCAAGAGATCCATTGGTAGAAACAGTACTGCCAGAGATAACTGGAATGCTGATCGGGGATTGGTTGGTCACACCGCCTTTACCGATATTCCTTAATCTTGCTTCGATAAGCACCATAGAGATGGTTTACGACCAGGAAAGTTGGAAATCTCTTCTTCCTTAGCAGCACTGCTTATTTGTGACAAAGCAACATAATCGAAGGGACTGAACAATGAAGTTTGAGCATCTAATATCAAGTGGATTATGATAATCGTGTTACAAAAGGTATTTAAAAAGAAAAATGCAAAGCATTTTATCCAAAATAGAAGTTCACCATCATCTTGAATGTATATATGAAAGTGAAATTCACCTAGCTATCTTTTAACTGGCATCCAACAGGTATAAGAGTCGTGCATTATAACATGGAGGTAATTTATGCTCTAATGAATGAACAAAGCAGCATTCAAGGTCTCATTTGATCATGTGGATCATCATTGAGAGTACAAACCTACAAACTCAATCAATTGCCAGAGGAAATTAACAATATCAACTTTAGAACATATATCATAACAGATTGTTACTTCTCTGGAAAACTAACAAATACACACTTCAGCAGCAAGCAACAGTAGGACGACACAATCTACAACTCTAATAGTTGAGAAGTAGAATATGTAATGAAAGTAGTACCAAAAGACAAATATGCTTACTTGATTCCTTGTTTCCCAAATATGTTTCTTGATACACCTTCTCTTGCCAATCTCCACCTTTTGAATCGAGAGAAGAGAAAGTCCTAACAAAGAGTTTTTGTTTATAGAACGAAATATATGTAACAAAATCAACAGCTAAAAACAAAGGAATTGTTTACAACTTAAAACTCGATTGGAATTGTTTACACTCTAATAATAGTAACAAAATCAACAACTTAACACCAAATGAATTGTTTACAGCTTAACTCGATCGGAATTGTTTACAATATCAAGAGCATATAGAAAGAACTTTATATGTTGATTTTGTTACTGTAAAGATGTGAACTTTATAACAGATTCTGTATATACCACACAAACACACACACACACATATTTATATATATATATTGTATATAAAGATAAAGAAAACATAGATGTTGGAAATGATCTAAAGGGTTACCTATGCTGAACTCAAAGACAAGTATGACAGTGAGGATTGCCCAGATGGAATATTGGCTAATATAATTAAGGGGTTCTTTAAAGAATATAAAAATAGAAACAATGGCAAGTGTCAAACCCTATTTAGCAGCAAATCAAAATCGAAAAATCAAAATCGGTTTCAGTAGCATGATAACAAGCATTTGAACAAAAAATTACAGCAACATAAACCAACAGATGAACAACAAAGAAACAGCTAATCGACCACAAATTCAAAATATTGTTACAAAGTCAAAATCAGACTTTGGTATGAATAACTAACAACAAAGGTATCATAGGAGGTTAAAAAACGACCAAAACTAAAGCAAATTGGGACTAATAAAGAAAAGATATGAATGTTACTAACAAAGTTCTATTACCTCAAAATATTTTCAAGTTTCATTCTTCTAAACAATTGCTTTTCCTGTATACCAAAATATAGAAATTGTTAAAGTTGAATGTAATTTTTTTGGAAATGTCAAATTTTGGAGAATTTGTAAAAGGACTCAAAAAATGTTTGTGCTTTACAAAAGCCACAACATGATACATGAAGACCATAAGAACAATATGGAATTTGGCACGTGTTCTTTAACGTATTGATATACTTCACACAAGATACTTGCTTAACTTTAAGAATAGAACAATATTAAAAATAAGACTTCAAACAGATTTATGAAGTGGAATTTGTGAAGCTTCACAAATAATTTTGTATGTCAATTACCTCGAGCAAACCGATTTTAATCTGAAATTTGAGGTGATTGAATACCGACAAGCTTCATCAATGGAACAACTAGCGAACTAAATACGTCTTCAGCTTACAAAAATCGGAAATGTAGTAGAGAAACACAAACATATTACATTTATTCGTTGAATTTGTGAAGCTTTTGGAAGTCAATTACCTCGAGCAAACCGATTTTAATCTGAGATTTGAGGTGATTGAATGAGACTTTGAGTTGATGGTGATGGTGGAAGATTTTGAGATCTGGAACGATGATAGGTCATGTAGCTTTTCGTCCTGAGCAAATTCATCGTCAATTTTGATTCCTTGTAAGTTCAGCACCAAAATTTATGCATGTAGGCTATGGATTATGATTAATAATACAGTTATCAACATTATTTATGGATGTCTCAGAATTATATATCATTCATGAAGCTAAAATTAGCCCCCTTGACGATGGAGGACAGACTTTTTAGAAAGAGTAATCAACATTCATAATCATTACTTGTAAGTATGATTCCACCAGCTGTTCCCAAATAGGAGTATTATGAATGAGAGGATGCATGCATTGCTGCTACCTCATCCATCCAGACTCTATCTTTACTCTTTGTATCACATAATTCCATGAAATTTAAGCATGCTTCCCTATGTAATGCTAATTTAGTTTTTAAACGTTCACTACAAGGTTAAATAATGAAATAAACTCTGAAGAGATATATGATGATTTTATGTGTATTGTAAATTTGTAACTTGCATTATTCATCAAAAGCTCACGACAACCAAACGAATCAGCGTCTTATTACATCAGAAAACAGAAACAGGACAACTTAAGCAAATCGACATGATCTCACAGATAGTCGGTCCATAAATGCATAGTGGCATGGAAAGATAATAAAAAAGGCAATCTGATGTCGAAAGTGTATGCTAGTGTCATATTTGCTATTCAAAAACAGACATATCTTAAAAAGCATTATTGAGCATGGTTTATTGTGTAATCAAAACGTGTACATACCTCAAACGAGGAGATCCAAAAGCATCTGCAAAACATATGAGATCTTCTAGGTTATCTGTCTCAAACCCAACAAATGCATTACTTATACAGAATTAAGCAAGAAATCCAATTTCAAAAATATAATAAAATCCTCTTAATCCCCATGATACATGCTCCGATGCCACAAAGAACTCAAGACAAACATATATTCCGTAACCATAAAAACAATTCAAATCCAGAAAGTAAGATTTAAACTAGTATTAAGTACTAAACTACACTTAGGGTTTAACGATGAAAATGAGATTAGGGTTTACGAGACAATTCCAATCAACTACCTAAAACCATTAACAATAAAAACTAAAAACACATCAAACGATACCAAATTCAGTAATTGAGGTTCAAGAACAGAGAGATATTAAGTTAGGGCTTCCCGGTGGATTTTTTCGTAAGGAATTGGGGTCGGCAGGTCCATGTAATCGACTTTTTCCGGCTTAATCGCTTCCGTCGCGGCCGGAGAGATTGGAGGAGGAGCAAGCGTCGCCATTGTTGCCAAGATCGATTCGGCTGGTTCGAAAATGGAAGAAGAAATCACCTGTAAACAACTTTTTTTTGTTGAAGTTGGAAGGATTTGAGATACACACAGAATCCAGAGAATCAAACAAAAATTCGAAATTGAGAGAAGAGCCGATTGAGAGCAATGGCGATGATGGTAGGGTTAGGGTTTGGAAGCGATAAAAGTTGTACGAATGATTTGTACGAATTTGAGATAGTGTGTTTCGTTAAGTTGTACCAAAGCATTATAAAGTTGTAAATTAAGTAATTGACTTTAATTAGTTGTATTTTATGCTTAATATGTTGTAATTAAGAGATTTTTATGTCTCTTTTATAATATAGTATAGATATTCATAACGTAAATAATCGCCATTTACATTTAAATATATTATAGATTTTGTATTTGGATATCCGTATATGAATTTTAGAATATATCTATAGTATATGATTATTTTAATCAACTATTATATATTTACATATAATATGAATAAAAATAAAGTTGATCAACATTACATATCTTAATTAATTAATAATATCCTTAAAAAAATATATTAGTTTTTTTATTAAATATTAATCAAAGTTTTATTACTTATGAAACAAATTTTTTTTTTTTTAACTTTTATGTAATTTACAAAGAAAAAAAAAGTTAAAATTGTTATATTTGTTTTTTGATGACTTAGTATATTAAATAATCTATATCTATACTATATTATGAAAGAGTTATTAAGGTTATTTTCAAGAATCTTGAAAATTTAAGAGGTATACATTTTTAAAGCAAGATGTACAAATTGTTAAGTTACAACCCCTCCACACCCACTTCCCCTAATCTTCCACATTCCAACTTGTTAAGTTAAATTTAATATCCTCATAATTAGTTATTTAATTTAATTTTAATCCCTAAATTTTTCATTTTCCATTTTAGACCCTTAGCAATTAACATAAATAATCGTATATAAAATAAAATGCATTAAAATATATTTCCGTTTTTACAAATTATATCATTGTAACCTTCTCGTCAATACTTTTGAAATGAGTCAAATATTGAATATTTTTTGATTTAATCATATATTAAATATTATGAATATATACGAATTAATTTGGTTTATATTTCTTACGTTTTCATTTTTTATTTTACATCCTTATCATATTAAAAATATATAATCATAGATTAATTAAAATGCACCGTTTTTACAAAGTATACCATTATAATCTTCTCGTCAATTAAATATTTTTTAATTTGATAATATTGTAAAATATCATAAATACGTATCAAGATTTTTTAACAATGATGTATCGATTTTTTTTAAACTTGTACACTTTACACCATTATCTATATTTATCTCATTATAATCCTTTAAAAAAAATATATTTACGATTATCTTGAATTTTTAAGAGATACAAATCTCAATTACATCATGTACAAGTTTAAAAGCTTCAAGGCCTCCCATGTTCAACATGATAATTAAAAATATAATTATTTTTTATTGTTAAATTACATTTTATACCCTTATAATTATTTATTTAAATTACTATAATCTCTTCTTTTTATATTTTTTATTTTACATTCTTATCATATTAATATACATAATCGTATATAAACGAAGATACATTAAAAAAATATGTTTCTTCTTTATATAGAAATTATACTATTACAATCATCTCATTAAAACCTTCAAAATGAGCTTAAATGTTATGGGTTTGAAGACCCCACTATCAAGCAATTTTTTTTTCAATTTATCTTTTGACCAATTGACCATATTTATCTTGAATTTTATATATTTGATATACGATTTAAAAACATATAAAATTATAAAATTGGTATCGTGTGATGGAGAATAAAACAGAACATGAAACAAGACTATTCTTTCGAGTTCTCGACTTTAGATTCGAGATGGTTCACTGATAAAATTAATAATGAATAATTCAAAATTAATTAATAATTTCAATTTAATATTAATCAAATATCAATTATTAAATAATAAATAAAGATAAATAACAATTAATACTAATTATGATGTTAATTGGAAGAAAATAGTATAAAACTTTTGGAACTTATTAAAATGTTACTTTAAATTAGAGTGAATTACACTCGTGGTCCTTGTGGTTTGCTTAAATTTTGGATTTGGTCCCTAAAACAAAATATCTACACTGATGGTCACTAACTTTTCATTTTCATAACATTCATGGTCCCTCCACTTAACAAAGTTAATTAACAACCGTTAGGAATAACTAATCGGTATTTGAACAAACCATAGGGACCAAAAATGTTTCGCTCCCAATTTTTTGTGATTCACGTTTTTTAGAGTAAATTACACTCTAGGTCTCTGTGGTTTGCTCAGAATCTGGATATGGTCCCTATTTTGAAATAAGTATACCGGGATACCTGTGGTTTGCATTTTGTTTCACACTGAGTCCCTAGGGGACCCAGAGTGCAACGATATGCAGGGACCCAAAGTGCAATTTAATGCAAGCCACAGGGACCCAAAGTGTAATGAAATACAAACCACAGGGATCCCTGATGTACTTATTTCAAAATAGGGACCATATACAGATTTTGAGTAAACCACATGGACCCTGAGTGTAATTTACTCTTTTCTTTATTAAAAAATATTTTATACATCCAATCACAAATCAAATTTCTTAAAATAAAACATATTAAATAAAAATCTTTATTTTTATTTTCTAAAATTATGATTTTATTATATTTACATATAATTTTGTATGTTTTGTATTTTAGTTAACATAATATTATCATATTTTTCACTCTTACATCGTGTGAATTCAAATACATACAAATTACTGAATTAATTATAAAAAATATTCTATTTGATATAATAATAGATGTACATTCATGAATTATTGTGCATAGTATTGTCACAAAATGTAATGAATATATCATCTTTGACTCTACATGATAAATTTTATGATGAAGAATAAAGATTATATAAGATATATATTAATGGAATTATATTAATATTAAAAATTATATTTGTAAAAAAAAAACTTTATATAATCAACTTATTAGAAAAAATGATGACACATAAACATAGATAATTAATTAATATAAAAAACATGAATATTTGTTATCTAGTCGTAAAAGCAAATAGAAAAAAACTAGAAAATATTTAATATGTATTTTATTTTAAGAAATTTGATTTATGATTGGATATATAAAAAAAATTTAATTAAGAAAACATGGATCATATTAAATTTTAGAGCAGATTATATTTGATCCGTGTAGTTGTTAATTAACATTGTTAAGTGGAGGGATCATGGGTGTTATGAAAATGAAAGTTAGGAGCCACCAATGTAAATAATTTATTTTAGAGATCAAATTCAAAATTTGAGCAAACCACAAGAGCCACTAGTAAAATTCACTCGTTGCTTTATAAACTACTTTTAACCTATTCAAACACCACTTTTGAAATAAGCTAAATTATGTTAAACATGATCTAAAGTAAGAGCAGAAGAAGAAAGATAACGTAATATTAGATATATCATATATTACCAACTTATCCTCCACTGGCACCAGGGGGTGTTTGGTTGGGGGTATTGAGGGGTTGGGAATGAGAATGATATTGAAAAGTGTTGTTTGGTTTAATACATTATAATAGATTCATTACCTTAAACCCATTAATTTTCATACCCATCCAAATTGGGGAATGAAATTCGCTCATCCTCATTTCTCACACATATCTCTTCCTTTTCTACTGTAATCCCCAATAGAATCATGATTCTCGTGCAGAGAACCGAAATTGGAGACTTATCCGGCAAGTTAATCAGGTGTCGAGACTACTCCGAAATTGGAGACTTCTCCGGCAACATTGTCCCCTACGATGACGGCGGTGATGGGAGGAGAGGTGTAAGGTATCGTAGGCGATGATGGGAGGAGGATGAAGTGAGAATGATGGTGATGGGAGGAGAGGTGTAAGGTATCGTAGGCGGTGGGTCATGCGTGGGGTTTATCAAACTCTTCCCGAAGACCTACAACTTGACCGGAGATGAAAAATTCCGGCCTATTCGCAGAGGGAAAACAATGGGAATGAGAAGGGAAAGAGAGATTTTGAAAGATGATTTCTTCAAATCGATTCTTCATCTAACACCTCTTCAGATTCTCTGTGCTTTAACAGTTTTGAAAAAATGCAACATGTGTGTTTTATAAGTATTAACCAAACAACATCAATGGAATCCTCATTCTTATCCCTATTCTCCTATATTCCTATTCCCATTTTCATTCTTGTTCCTTAAAATGAACCAAACACCCCCTAAGATTTATAATATTGTTATTTTATCTTAAAGTCTAGTGAGCACATGAATGTTGCATATGTGCACGTTACCTCTTTATTATAGTATAATTATATTCTTAATTTATTCATACCTATTATTATTAATAATACTCTAATTAATTAATTATGTTAGAGATCATGTTAATGGGTAGTTGGTACAATTATGCGAAAACAAGTTGACACTCGTCTAAATGCTTGTGTGTGTGTGTGTGTGTTTTAAGAGTAGCATGTTGCATAAATTAATGTTCTAATTATAATATTTAACTATCCATCATAACAATTCTACTACACTCCTTGCTGATGCAAGCCAAACCCACTAAAAGGACTTATAGAGTTAGGGTTTGTTCGATTCGTTTTCCATTAACAGTTGTATAGATAAAGTTGTCTGTGTGATAACAGATAAGTTGTTGTTCGGTTGTTGTGCTGAATAAACGATCTAAAAGACAAAAATGACTATATTACCCCTTACTGTTTGTTTTTTGATTTTACTCCTAAATCTCGGTGATACAATTGTCATGAAATAAATTGTTAAATTCCAAACTAAAAATTCTCACTGCAACCAAATACTCCACCGCCAAAAAGTTTATCAATTTTTCAATATTATCAAACCTCTCTTGGAAAACGAGAATGAAGATTAAAGATTTATGATGCATCAAGCCTTCATATTATGAGCAGATTGATTGGTGAAAAAAAGACAGATTTCGATGAGATTTACCCCTTTGCTTTCTTCCTCATCTTTAACTCATGTGGGTTCCATTTTAATGGATGAAGGAAAAAGTGGTGGAATCTAGGAACTTATTGATGGAGCAAGGTAGTAGATACAAAGCAAAGGGAGGAAGAAGATGAAGTGCTGACAGAGTTTCTTCAAAGGGTTTGTCATACTCATCCGGTTAGTGTCCTAAATTTATCCTACATGGATAGCAAGTCAGAAGGATCGTGTGAGAAGTTAACGGTGAGAAGCGTGAGAAGTGGATATGAACCGTTGATCTCTTTTAGTCTCTAGCCCTCCCATGAATTACGGCTTAGAAGGGAGTTGATTTGGTGCATCTTATCTCGGTGTATCTCATCCTAATATGCGTCCATTTTTCATCCAACGGTTGATAGCCACTTCTCATGCTTCTCACCGGAACCCAACCCTGGATAGCAATACATCTACCTTAGTAGTTGCATATTTGATCCAAGCAATTAAACATGTATTATTTAGCATCCCCACTTTTTTAATTAAAGGTTATGAAATTCTAACTGCACATCTGCTTTTCTACTATATGATTCCTCTTTCTTCTTCATATGATGATGAAACAAGTTTATTTCTAAAAATATAAATGTCATTTTTTCACTTCACTATTTTCTAATATATTGTTTACTATGTGTGTCGATTTACAGAAGCAACAAATACTCCTTCCTTATCACTGCTGTATGATGTATCATGTGAAAAATCCAGTTGGGGGTTTATTTGATCAAAACTAGTTCATATCTCATGTTCTTTCACAATGTGGAATGTTGAAAGTGGAGACAAACTTGTGAATAGAATGGAGAGACAGAAGGTGGTAAGTCATACTTATCGTTGACGTCGATTGCCTGCCTGCAGGCATGGTGGTGACGGGCGGCTGGAATGTGAAAGGGAGATTCTTTCCATTCTAAGATTGTTTATTCAAGTTACAGCATAGTAAATATTAATTGGCTATCCCTTAAGTAATGTGCAACCCTTGACAAAAACACAAGTTATACCCCAACCATGAATGACCAAATCCTGTGCCTACTCATAACCACCGTAACTTACATTGGAACCCTAGAACAAGGAAACACCAGCAACCCAACACTATGAGGTCTTGTAGTAGATAATCAAATGCAATCTTACCCAACACTATAAGGTCTTGTAGTAGATAATCAAATGCAATCTTGTAAACTACCCAAACGTGAACAAAAACCTATGTGCATATCATTGATTCATCAAATTCACCGACTTTATTTCCCCAAGTTTTCAAAGACCTAGAGTCGATCTCCAAGAACCCAAGTTTAATGTCATCTTTTTCTACAACCATGGATTTATAGTCCGATTAGTCCATGGTTCATGCAAAATTGATAGGGGCAAACTTTAGTACTTAAGGGCTTAAGGCCGATGGGCATGGCTGATGGCTCTCAAAGAAACCAATAGCACTAAATCAAACCTAAGAATTTATGCCACATTGGACACAAATCCTCGTGATTGATGGTTAAACCAGCCCCTGGGGTTAGTTCAATCTCATATTAACAAGAATGAATTATAGTATATTTGATTAGTGAATCTACAAACAGGGAAAAGCAGTGAAAATGGATACTCTCACCATTATGCAAAACTATGCAAGTACAAAAATAGTCTAGGTAGAAAAAGAATACCAAGTAAACATAAACTGAAATGATCATAAGAAGACCAACAGAAGATTTCTACATATAAAGAGTAGTTATAAATGCCAATTCCATATACAAAGATTTATTTACTAACCACTGAAGAATGCTCCATAATTAGCTTCAAACGTTTGGCCAATGCATCAAATTCTGCAATACGTTGATCCCTCCATCGCTTCTCAAAACTCAAATCTTTCTCCAACTTTGCATATCCTTGAAGATCAATCATCATTCTAATCTCCTTCAAAGACTGATCAAGCACATCCGCAAGCGCCTTCGTCGCAAAATGCACTACTCCACTACTCGCATCACCACCACCATTACCATTCTTTACCCTCACTTCGTTACCACTCTTTACCCTCACTTCGTTCCGCACAACTTGGGCATTACGTTCCAATTCAGCATTAATCACATCACTAACCTTCATATCACCATTGAAATTGCCTTTAACATCACCACCACTATGATTGTTACTTTTGTTACCATTATCGCGAGTGTTGGATTTCTTAATCACAGAAGGCAAGGCTAATACAGCCATGGAAGAAGACGGCAACGTCTGCGAGTAACTAACCTTAACCCCAACCGAATTCGAATTGCAGTCATAATTGTTGATCGGATTACAATTCAAATTGGTAACGCCAGCCGGCGAAGACGGACGATCTAGGTCTGGCTCCCAAAGCTGCTTCGACAGATCATACAACGCACGATCCTGCGGCGAAAGCAGCGACTTATCGATCCCCTTAGCCAGCCGCGAGGAAATGACGCGAAACTTCTTCCGGAGACGACGGAGCTTCTCGGAGAGCTGAGATTTGGTGTAAGGCTGCGACATACCGTATGAGAATCGAGCGTAGTATATTCCGAGATCTCGAGGAAACGAGAATCCTTGGGAAGAACAATCGAGGAGGCCCTGGAGGAAACGGATCTCGTCCGTCTCGGTCCAAATCCGATGAAATTTGAAAGGAGGATGCCTGGAATGATCGGCGGCGTCGTCATCGTCGGCGAAATGGGCGGCGGATTCGAGTTTGGGCGGTGTAAGGATTAGATGAGAAGAAGATGGGGATTTGCGCTTAATTGGAAGCTTAGCAGATGAAGGGATTGATGAGATTGGGTTGGGTTGTTGTATAGGGTTTGATGGTGGGGTGAAGTCCATGGCTCCTCACCCTCTGTGTGTTTGGATCGCCAGTTTTGAGTGTGGGTGAGGGGGGTTTGACCCAGATTTGGTCAAAATTCAAGCGTAAGGTAGGTATGGGCGTATGGCAGGTTTAAACTCAAGATCCTCATAATGGGATGATATAAGTTTAGGTAACTTACGATCTAATTGATATAAAATAACATCAACCGTTATTTATTAATTATTATGTTGAGTTGTTTAACGTCTTTAAATCGGTTAACTTGAGCTTAAATAAACTGTTACTCTCATCATCGTTTTAAAAACTGACTAGACATGTATTGCGTTTTGTAAGTTAGATAAAGATTAATTTGATCATTTATGTACTCTGAAAATGAAGAGATATTGATATGATACATATGAGATATATTAGGTCAATGATATTGATATATCATCATACACATGACAAGACTATGGTTCTTCTTAAAATCGACTAATTTATTTTGCATATTAACATTGATAACATGCAAATCTATCTATAAACATATATGGCCATCTATTTAACACACATTATGCATCAAAGTTCTGCCTTTACTCACTGCTTACACTAATATACATATTTTTACTATTTCGTCATATAAGTTGCCTTAATCATGTCCCAATTATCATGCTAAACATTAAAACAACATCATGGACTATTCTGTGAAAGACTGAGCTTGAGTTTTACATCAAAAAAAAAACATGAAACTTATTGGTTTCTTCTTGAAACTTGTTGCTACAACTTTTTCTTTGTTCTTGTTTCATAAACTCCCAAAAACTGAATATTTCATGTGTCTTCTTCCTGGAGGACTTTGAGAAAGACTATAGACAATTTATGACTTCCAATTTCTCCCATAATGCTCTTAGTATGAGATTTGAATTCCTTCCTCAACACTCATTCTGAACTTTAGGGGTTCAAGATTATCCCACATTTAATTCAGGCGTGTTTGATAACCATGCATTTAAGTTCCATTCTTTCATTAATTGTTCACTTGGCCCTTGAACTCACACTTTTTTAGTCTCTCATTTGGACATCTCTTACAAGAGACATCGACTCGACTTGTACCATTTCACTTTTATACATGTTATTGAAATCCCTCTCTTTTTTCAAGGGCTCTTTTAGAGAGTAATCTAATGTGGTTCCACATCTATTTATATAGTATCAAAGTCAAAGTCCACCACTCTAGGGACTTGACACTCTGGACAATGTGTACTCGTCTATTACCTCAACCATCTAGTCCCCCTCTCAACACTTTGAGACAATTTGTGTCCGTCTAGTCATCATTGGAGGGGGCAAGTTAGTCCCACATTGGCTAAACTTGGACCATTTCATCTTTATACATGTTGTTGGAGCCCCTTTCTCATCTCAACAACTCTTTTGGAGAGTAACTTAATGGGGTTCTACATATTCACACAATAACTTTGGGGTGTCACACGAAGTAAAACGTCATGTTAGTCTTTTGTTTTTGGACACTTTTATACAAATTTAATAAGACATCTAAGAAAAGACTAATATAGTATTTTACTTACTTCGTCAAATTTCATTCTAACATTGTTTTTTTTTCCTTCCCCAATAACGATATAACTTGTTAGGTTGCTCAATTTGGACATAACAACCTCTTCATCTTTGTATAAGACCTACAATTTTGATCCTATAAACTTAAACGTATTGTTAAATATTCTACTAGTCCAAGTGTCCAACTAAGGGCCCGAATAGGCCTATTTTAATTGTTATAGCGATTTCTCAAAACCATCAATGATTGCTTTTTATAGCCATCAAGTAAAAGATTATTTTTATGTTTTGTATATTTGTTTGTATATCAAAGGTATCTTGTTTATAAGGGTTTGGTAGTCACCTCATTTGGACAAGGCTCCATCGAATTGTGAAGGGTTGGGAAGAGGTTCCATCTTTTTGTCATATTTTTCTTTGTATTTTTTTAAAATTATGTATTAAATTATAAAATTTTAAAGTTTGTTAATGAAAAATATTTATAATAATATGAAAAATAGTTATTAATAATTTATAAATTTTTATGTTTGATTTTTATCTAATAAAAGTATTGTATATTTATAATTTCCGTTCGAACTTTTTGGCTAAAGAACAAAGACTTTGGTGTCGATACTTGCACATTATCATCTGATGCCCACATAGACATAATGTCTATAAGACTACAACGACGTAAGAGAAACATGACCAATTGGAATAAAAATGGCAAAGAAGAAATTAAAAATAAAAATCAACCTTTGACAAAGTTAAATCCATTCGAGATCAACTGAAAGATATGAACTCAACGATATTATAAAATAGAAACAAGATAAAATCGTATATTAAAATGAGTTATGGCATCAACGGAAGGATCGAAACCACATTCGTAGGCCTACAATTTTTCTGGATATTCAATATCAATTCAATTCAAGAGGAATTAAAAGGCATAAATGTAAAAGTGGAGATTTTTGAGAAGCAAAAAGATCTGAAAGTTCATTATGAAGAACAATTATACATCTATAACATGATGTGCAAAAAACTAAAATCTATATATGGTACTAATATTGAACTATTAGTTTTTAATTTGCTATCAATCTTTAATGAATTCTAAAAACTAGCCTTGTAATGTTTAATTATTGTTTTCAATATACTAATAACAGGTAAATAAAAAATATACCACTCATTTATAAATTGTTGACCGGTTCATGACTGAATACAAATTAGTTTATGGATTCATAAAATGTGTAGAAGTAACAACTCCGATATAATAAATCAGTCCATGGCTACAAGTACAGGGTCGTTTACTAAACGCTTACCTGGGTAGACGCTTACCAAGCCACATAACCTTATCGGATGAATATAGTAAGGACCAAGAATCTTACTTGGTAAGAGCGAGACAAGGACCAAGAGTCTTACCCGGTAAGTGAAGGGAGACGACTCTTACCACGGACACAATAAGCGTTTACCAGGTAAATTGTTGCATACAATATCGCTTTGGTGGACAAAAATCTTACCCGGTAATAATATTGAATTTTACTGGTAAGCATTTACCGAGTAAGTGTTTGGTAAACAGGCCCATAGCAGGGACTCTTGACTTTGGTTGTCCCATACTCATAAACGCTGCAAGTTTGAAAGCGACTTATAAACTAGATTTAACTTTTTTGTCTAGTTAACAATATATCACATCTGAACAATAAAATGACATAAAAACATGCTAATATATGTCGAATCATTTGAATTCAAATACATTTTACCAATTGCTGTCCTAATCTTTTCTTATAAGTTTATCCCTGTTCTATGTGTATCATGTGCCCTTCTTACCAACAAATTTCTGCAACCTATAATAGTAGTAGTTCACGAGGATGGGAAGGAATTGGTATTGAGAACAATGATAACAAATAAATTCCAAAGATGGTTTGGCCATTAGTGGCATCTAAAAAGTGGTGTGATTGAAAACAGGGAAGAGATGATAGCAAGGTTATAAATGGTGTGAGGCGTGGCGTGGCGGTGAGGCTAAGCCTCAAGCCTTAGGAGCCACGACGAGGCCATGGCGTTTTCAAGGCGTGACTTATGGCGTCATTTTTCTAATTCATATATATCATTATATAGAAAAACATATGTTTTGTAGTGTTACTCAATTAGTCAATAGTAATAAGCAAGTTAAATTATGGTATATATTAAAAAACTTGCAAATAAGACATTAAAAACATAAAGAAAAATCAAATATTGCATTACGAAATTGTACATTAGGTCATGGCGTGCCATGGGCTTAACGTAGCGTGAGACACAAGCCTTAGTGTCATGGCGCGCCATGGCGGCTGTGCGGCGAGTTTTTTAGAACATTGGATGATAGCAGATTCCAAATGTTTGCTTATACATGATATATATTCATATGCAACCAAAAACCATAACACAACAAATACAAGTAGTGATTTTGTCGGTAGTCATACATACATACATGACTTTAATAACCCATGACTTTCGGTCGCCATCCCTCGATCACATCTTCTGTCAGTGGCATTGTTTTGGTGAATGAGTCCAACGAGAACACGCTCTGAAACACAAAATTCGAATTGACAATTAGAAGTTACATTTTATCACTAATCACAACTAGCATACTATCTGATCGATTTATGTGATACTACAGTCAGACTAAGGTGTCATTTGTTTTTTAAGAGGTCTAAAGTCTTATTTTAGTTATGATTAATAAGAGGTCTAAAGTCTAAAGTCTTATTTTAGTTATGATTAATAAGAGGTGATGTGTAAAAAGGTATGAACAATTCAGACTTAAGAGCCATTAAGAGGTTTTAAAAAAAAAAAAAAAAAAAAACCCTACCAGGATGCAAGGGTTAAGATCATCGAAACCAGCATATTTTGACTGCGGTAATCAGTGACCTCAAAGTTACACAGAGGTGAAAACAACTAATTCATACTGACCACAAAAATCGGAAAGCGTTCTTGATTGGCTACATGGATGATGGGTGAAAGTAAATAAGCAAGACTAAGAGGAACAATTTGTTACGGAAGTTAGCTAATTGATGGAAAGTGAGTAGTTTGTGGGAAAGGGTTATAAATAGGGATATTACTCTTGTAATTGATTGATTCAAGAAAGAAAACAAACAATATTCTCTCTCTACATTTCTTCTATCGTTCTCTCTTTCTCTCTATATTCTTCAGAGGAGTTCATCTCCTGTATCACAATTGAATATGGTGATTGACATGTGTAGACCCATCATGCCAGACACTCGACTATCAGCAACACCCCCTCGTGTAATTTATGCAAGAAATAAACCTAATTTTCTACCCTATCTGAGTTGCCTTGGAAAGACAACTGTGATGATCTCTATGTTATATAGCAACACCTATCTATATTTGACTTAAATCTAATAACCTAGGAAATATAAATTTTGACTACTTTATACTTATTGCTTCCACCTACATTAATGTTCCTACTTTTTATTATCCCTAAAAAAACTAATTTTGACTATTTAAAAAACTATAAAACTAATTTTTCTTATATATATGAAAAAATAAAGATTAAAGTAATCAGATTTTTTTATTTTAATTAGTAAATGTTAAATTAATTAGTTATTGAAAAATTAAATTTTTTAACCAAGTAATAAATTTTTAACACCCAACTACCCATTTTTCTACTATAAAAATAAGTCATTGTTAGTTTACTTACTAACATATAAACTTATCTTACTACATGTATTTTTGCAGTATTTTTGCAAGTTATAAGATGTGGGAAGAGTTATGGAATGAGTTACAACGTCAAGATGGATTTGAGGATCAACATCAAACTAGGGAATTGCCGGATTTAAATGAGAGAACTGAATTTCATGTCCATGACGAATCGAGTTTTTCCGTCGATAAGGTATGATATTTTATTTTATATAATGTTATCTTTTTGTTCTAACGGAAGAGGAATACTCTAACAATCTGAAAGAACTTCAAATAATATTGAACGACTATCAAGGTATTGTTGATATGTATATATATATAGGGGCAGGTTCAAACGAGAAGCTAAATATTTTGCGAGAAGGCGAGAAGTGTTTAATCACATATGATACACAAGCTTAATCATATATGATTAAACACATGTTATATTGGCAATTCATAGACATTTAATCATATATGATTAAACACACCTAAAGGCCGTGTAATCATATATGATTAAACACTTCTAGCCTTCTCGTAAAATGTTTAACTTCTCGCATGATCCTTCCTCTCTCTCTCTCTCTCTCTCTCTCTCTCTCTATATATATATATATATATATATATATATATATATATATATATATATATATATATATATATACATATAAGTATGTTTATATGTTTAACGAACATATTTTATGATATTGAATTATGTTTGTGTCACTTTACAGGTGAATTCAAGTATCTGAATGACACATGGTTGAACCCCTTTAAAGAAATGTTCATATCTGTCTGGACTGACAAATATCTCCACTTTGGAAATCACACAACTAACAGAGTTGAGAGTCAGCATGCCAAGCTTAAACTATATTTGGATACACCACGATCAGATTTACAATCATCATTGTATGATGTTCACCATCTAATTAAGGCTCAAGAAACTCATATAAAGGCCAGTTTCGAAAAGGACAGAACTGTCACAAAGCATCGTTACAACATACCTCAATTCAACGAATTAAGTGGTTTTGTTTCAATACATGCATTAGATTTAATACACAAAGAACTTCAGCAGTGTAACGATGTTGGTGTATTTTCTGAAAATTGTGGTTGTCAACTTCGTACTAGTCATGGGTTACCATGTGCCCACGAACAAGCACTATATTATAGTCAAAGTCGGGTCATTCCCCTTGATTCGATCGATGTGTTCTGGAGAAAGCTTGATTTTACACCGTGTATAGCTCTACACGATGATGACATCGGTTGTGAAGAAGAAGTTCAAAGGTTTACCGACATGTTCAAAAAGCAATCACAACCGAATAAGGTCAGATTTTTGAGAAAGCTAAAGGATATATTTGCGCCATCAACAACTAATATGCGTGAACCAGTAGTTCATAAAACTACTCGTGGGCGTCCGTCCTTAAAGGATAAACTTTCAAGAAGTTTTCGTTTCATTTCCTCTACTCAAGAACCTCCGAGACGTAGTTCCTATGACACGTCAAAGATTGATGGCGTAGACATTTCGGGGTACCAGGCACCAGCGAGACATAGTTCTTATGTTTCAGGGTACCAAGCACCAACGTCAAACAACGACAAAGACTTTGAATTTCATGATCAGCTTGAGTCGATACTTCATCCTTACATCATGCAGGTATTAGGTTTAAAGCATGATATATATATATATATATATATATATCCCTATGCCTTAATTTATTTTGATATTTGATATGTATTTCATGTAGGTACAAGATGTGAAACCTGACGAAAATTGTGGATTTCGAGCAATATCTGTTTGCTTAGGTTTCAGCGAAGATAATTGGCCCAATATTCGGCGTGAATTACTGGAAGAGTTAAATATGTATAAGTCAGAATATGAAATGATATTTAACCCTTCTAATTTCGCCCAAGTTGGAGCATCGTTGAGTTGGTTTTATGAAGACAGATTTGCACCAATTGAGCATTGGTTAAGTATGCCTGAGATGGGTGTACTAATTGCTTCAAGGTATGATCGGATACTACATGTTTTGAACAGTACAGGAAGTACAGGAAGTTTCACGTACTTACCGCTTCGGTCTACACCTCAACATTTGGACTAAACATTCTCCTATTGCAATCGGGTTTGTAAATGGAAACCATTATGTTCGAGTAAAACTAGAAGGAGGGTATCTGGTGCCAACTATGTCTCCACAATGGTTACGTTGGAGGTATACATGTGCAATTGGATGGGCAACCCCGTATCAGGCTCGAATAAAACGGTACACCGATTATAAAAAATCCAAAGCTACGGTAGGACATGTTGTTTTAGATGACTGAATATTTAATGTCAAGTTCGTAATGTTTGATTTTATATTAACGGTAACATTTTTTAAAATTTTTGATTGATTTAAGATGTGTTGATTTGCTAGTATTTGTTTATATTATTATTTTGATTTATTAAAATGTTATGATTGCTAATTTTTTTATAATCTTTATGTTTTAAAATTTAAATAACTAACTTTGTAAAGAAAACTTATCAAAGTAATAATCAAAAATTTTAAATACTATTATATATAAAATTAAAAAATAGTTATGACTATTAAATAAATAAAAAAGGAAAACAAAAAGTAATGATGACTAGTACATAAATAAAAAAATAAAAAAATAAAAACAATAAGTAATCAAGTAATGATGTAATGATGATTAATGGATAAAATAAGTAAAACAAAAAATAATTAACTAATCATTATATATAGATAGGTGTCTAACTAGTTATTAGATGGGTGTTTTAATAGAATCACCCTACTTTAATGGCTATGGGGTATGATGTACAAGTAACTTATCAGATCGAGAGAGCATTTGAACGAGGTTCTGTCTAAACCCTTTGCAGAAACTACCACTTGAAGTGAGCAGATATTGGCTAACCTAATACGTCTTTTCATTCCATCCATCTCATAGTAGTTTGAGGACACCATTTCCATTGCAAGATGCATCAATTTTCATGGATTTGGACATCACTAGTTTGACATAAGGTCTGTTGTCATAGTTGCAAAGGATGGTTCTTTACTGGATGTGCCCAAAGAGTTTTAAGGAAGTACTTTGTGATGTGGCTGTGGTTATTTATCAAGAAGAGACCGACGATGATGAATTACTAATAGCAGCCATTTGTTCTCTACTTCTTGCCAACCAGAGATAAAAATTTAGGTCAGGTTGTTCACTTATAATTAAAACTAAATTGCATAAATGACATTTGATGAGGCTGCGAAAAAATTGGGATTGAAAGTCATATGTAATGCCAAAAGATAGGAGCTGGAGGCAAAGTTGTGGGTTGAGAACTGGTGCTTAGCGACCTACTCTATTAACCAACTTGAAGAAATGGTTGTGCAATAAGCTACCATTGCAGCCTTGCAATATACTCTTAAGATGTACTTGGATATGGGGTTGGGATGTGCAGCAAGCTGTGCATGCCAAGACTTGCTCGTTTTCTAAAGTTGGAACCACAAACTCAAACTTCTGTTATAGATATGTCTACCTTGAAGCTACAAAAGAAATCCATAGGGAGAAATGATGCATGAGAAAACCAACCCTAGATGCTGTTAAAAGCCAATCATCTTGATTGTGTTCAGGAATTGGGATATACTGCTTATTATGACAAATTTTTAGATCCATGTGCCTGCGGTCCATCAAAATAGGTCAAAATAGAAGTGCCTAAATACTAAGGTGGGTTCTGTTTCTTGTTATATCTGGTCGTCTTTTATTGATCTAGAGAATGGAAGTCCTGCACCTTTTATCTTCGATTGTCCAAAAGAAAATGTATTATTAACTGTGTCAAGCACAGAACAATAATCCAGGTTGCTCTCATACAATATAAATGCAGTAGAAAATTTCAAATTTGCATAAAGAATTATTTTACGCAATTCAGTAACAATTGGTGTACCTTCATGTAGGCTTTCAGATGGGGAAGTGAATCTGGAACCGACCATTTCTTGTAATGACCCAAAGCAATCTCCAAATGATACAGCTTTGGTCCAAGCGACAAATCTGCAGCAGAGATATCCTTTCCGTTGATAAATGGGCCCTTCATCAAACAAGTGAAATTCAAGTGAGCAAACAAATTCAAGAAATAGTCTCTGTATAGGTGTATCAAGTTTCAATATATGTGTCTGTGTGTGTATATCAGTATATGTGAAGAAAACTCACATTTTCTTTTATGTAATCATTGAAAGCAGACAACTCATTCAGTAAAGCTTGCTCTGTTCCATCAGCCGGGTCTTTGCTTTTCAGGAAGCCAATATATGTGGAAAAGATCTTTGAACCACTGCATATACAAATCAGCAATGAGACGTCTCTAGTGGTTCTGAATCAATTAAATATTTTTCTACATTAATTGTTTCGTATAAACGATTATGCATGCACAACAATATTGACTGATAGCATCTCTTGATACCAAAACCAGTAAACCTGGGCTATCCTTACAATGGTAAAGTATTGAGCAAACAGGTTTAGATTAAAGGGTAGAAGGCCCCTTTGCCATTTGTAATAGGTGCTCATTGCTCACAAAAAAAGATGGGAAAACCAGATGATAGAAGTAGTCCTTTCTTCCACATTTGCCATTCATTTGTAACACCAAATGAGGTAAAAAAAAAAGATTTTTTTACAAAGTAACGGCAGTTAATTGAGCAGAGAGTGATAAAAGTTAGGTACAGCACAAAAGCTTTCTTCATAGGCTATAAATAAAGAAAAAATGGCAGTATTCATAAATAAAAAGACATAGAAGGAAGTGTTGAGAGGTTATTGCTGAGACCAAGTATGCAAGTGTTGCCTGCCTATGCTACCCTGGGATTCATTATCTATCATCTTGCCATGAGTCCGCTTGATAATCAATCCGTGCAGGATTCTCCATGAGTAACAAATCACTGATTTTAACTCTTAAACATTTGCATGGTATAGTAACCAAAACCCTAACCCCTCTAAGCTTGTGCCTCCAACAGCAGTCAAACTTCTACTCATTGACGCCTTAAATCAGCTGTCAGAAGTAATTTTAAGTGCCTCTATCTCCATCTGCTTACTCTCCAGCACCATCAGTATGCATGCCACTGCTGGCTGCTGCCATTTAAACACAGACCCGGGTACCGACCGTGTCACTGTATCAGCAACTACCTAAGCCTAAGAAAAATGACGCTAGGCCTTTGATGTCACCGACGTGAAACATTGAACAGGCAAGTTGATTTGATTATACAGTGATGATCACTTTGTTATTCATATAGCATAGAATTGGGTTCTCAATGAACGTATGAAGCACATTATTATTGATTTCCACCTAGGGATAACCATGTGGGAACTACACATATCCTCCATCCATTCAATGTATTCATATCTGGATCAAGTATCAATTTGTCTGACGTCATGTCTAAACCTTATGGAACACTGTTATAGATTTTATTTGTATTTAATAGTAAGTTGGGGATGATAGAAATCTATTCTCGAACTTGAGGAGGAATGTTGGTAATAATTGTGTCTATCTCTGTTAGTTTCCATTATGTTACGCAAGGTGCTGTTATGTATCAGTCTCGGTCTCGAGCCCTTCTTCATGTTCTGTGTTTATACAGGGTTCTCACTCTGTAATAAACCAGTCAAGCAAAGGGAAACATTTACAATAACCATTTCATATTTTGATTATTTTCATTCTAGTTCTAGGAATATTTCAAAATCTAGCTATATCATAATTAGATTGGGCATTATAATTGTTTCTTTTAGGATAAGATGGCTACTTCAAGCTATTTTTCCTCACTGGCATACGACAATACTATATGAACGATTTGGCTCTGACAAGTTTACAAAAATGAGCTTAAATTGAACAAAAAGGGCAGAAAGAGCATAATCATACACAGAAGCTTTTTCAGGTGGAGTCACCAATGATGGGTTAGGGAACTTCTCCTCCACTGACTGTGTAATAACATCTGAATCTGCTATCCATTTGTCATCAAGCTTCACCACTGGAACTTTACCTTCTGGGGTAATATTTAGAAACCTATATGATATGAAGAGCGTTAAGGGTATAGCAAATTTTCAAAAACTCAGACTAACTAAAAAGGGAAACCATATAATTACCATTCTGGCTTGTTACCAATATCAACTAACTTCAGGTCATAAGGAAGGTGCTTCTCCTCCAGAGTCAGCAAAACTCTCTGTGTAAAAGGGCCTGAAAACAAAGAAACATAACTATAACTATACATCCAAGGGTTGTCAACCTTAACACTTGGTTAGATGTTTTACATGTCCACAAGGTCCATACACCATATAAATAATGAACATTTCCCACAATAAAAAAATAGTTGCTAAAAATGTAGTTTACTCATTCAAGATGGAACTGTCTGCAAAACATGTTTTGTGCGGTTATGGTTTCGGGTCTGATGGTTGCTTTAAGTTGGTGAAATTTACATTACCCCTTTCAAAAGTAAATGTAGGTTCTCACATAGGTCTGGATCTGTAAATCGGTGTATCTGAGACCATGTAGGAACTATACAGGCCTTTACATCATCTTAGATTTCAAGAACAGAAAAGACAACGGAGTGCAGTCGTCAAATGTATAACAGATTGATCCACTGTTGTGTACTTTGTGGATGGCTGGATGCATATGAGCAAGGCTCACACATTGGAACTTGTATGGTGGTGCTTATAGTAGCAAATGATTCCGCCCAGTTGCTAAATTTGGTCAGCTAATTTGCACATTGGTGTGTGATTCTATTGCAGCAATAGAAACTTAAATTGGCCCCTCATTACTTGTGCGTAATTGTAAACCGGAAACACAGAGGATTATGGATTCTTGTGATGTTTTTCACTCTTTCCCCTTAAGACATTTGTGGTACAAAGTATGATCCTGGTCATCTCCTGCTCATGACCAATTCTTTGTCCCAAGTGCATAAAGTCAACTTCCACGAGCTTTTCAAACACATGTGCAAGGGCACCATTCAAGGACACACCTCCAAATCCTAAAAGTCATAAACTACCTTTATTAAAGCTATGAATTGATTTAGCTAGAAATAGGAGGTCACTATTTCAATATTTTGCTTGCCTTGTCATAATTAAAGGTTTAATGCAAAACAAGCCAACATCAGCACAAATAATGACCCCAATGGATGTGAAGACATCAGATAGTATTACTACCTGCTTCTAAAGCACATCAATAATTTTGTTTTCCAGTAAGTAGTCGGGAACTAGAAAATCCTCATGTTTCAGCTTCAAATTGATTCAATCCCTATGCTTACGATTTATCATCATCAATAAGATTCAATCCCTCTCTTCCCGTACAGATGATATAAGGTAATCAGCGTCAAAGACACGCATACGCATATATGATATATCTCCGATTTTGTCGATTTAAACCAACATTTTCTATGTTGTTTTTTAAGGCACAATATGCACTCAATTACACATTAAGCGATCTGAAGATTAATCCATCATCATTAAATCAAAAGGTCTCACACACACTCATCTATCAAATTCGACTCATGAATCAAACACAGTACGACATCATATCCAAAAACCCGTAATGCTACTATTTTATCAGTCACATTAAAGCAATTCAACACCCCATCAAAATTTCCTTAAAAGAACAAATAGAAACTTACAATCGCCGAGCCTATTGGGGACAGTGAGAGAAGCTTTGGCGCAGACCTCAACAGAGTTGGTGGACATAGCGACGGTGGTTAGGCTTCTTCTGAAACGAGGGCGTTTTAAAGCGCGACAATTGCGGGTGAAGAGGGTGGTAACAGTGGGCTTATTTGTGTTGCAGGTAAGGTGTTTGATGGAAATCGTCAACGCTGTAGCCGGTGGAGGTATTTTAATGGCAGACATTTTGAGACCGAAAGAATAAGTTTGATAGTAATAATGTCACCGATTATTTTTAGCGCAAGTGCTGTCGTAGGAGATGAGGTTTGTGTTTACGTGTGCAAACGGGAGCGATAGGCTTTCTAATAAAATCCCCCCCTTCAGCCAAATATTGTTGTTATTAAAATGTTTTTATTTCAAATCAGTAAAAATACAATATTTTTCTTTTAATTTGATTTGTGATGTCTGAATTATATCATATCAGAGAATTATTCAAATTTATAATAACTTTTTAGGATGATCATATGAGAGTTAAAAAGATATTATGGGTTTGTTTGTTAGTAGCTTAATTAGATTTACAACTTATTTGATTAGTGTTTATGTCAAAAATCTCCCAAGAAAAATTTAAGGTAAACGTGAAGTTTGATCCAACCAAAGAAAGTAACACCGATAATCGTACGATTATAATAAAAATAAAGTAAATGAGACGAGAGAATTGTTGACGCGGAAAACTCCTGAAATGGGTAAAAACCGCGGACGAGTGTGAGTCGTCGTGCACTATGGACGTTGTTTGGGTAAAAATACCAATAGTCCATTGTCGTACGACTAGCGATAACCGTCAGGTAGAAATTCCAACAGTCCATCAGTTCATCGTCACACGATCAGAGAGATAACCGACGCCCTTCCTTTGGGGCGACCACAACTAAAATATTCATCCGACAAATACTGTCGTACGACCTGATTTCAGTTACTAACCTGCTACATACGTTATATCATGTTTAATGCAGAATTCAAAGACATTCATGACCAAAGATTGTAACGGAAGTCATCATCAATAACAACAGACATAACGGACACTATCATCAATATCAAACGGTCATACACATTCAAGACACATCAACGGAAAAATAGAGTATAAATATGAAGATAGAACTTCACACTCGGGACATCTGATTCTAAGACCTCACAAGCTCACGAATTACGTTCTCAAAGATTGCTCAGACCTTCAAAGCTCATAAAGTATTCTACCGTTCAAACACGCGACGCACGACCGAAGTCTAATTATACACGACGAACGACCGACTTTACTTTATTGTATTGTTTTACATTACATTTCACTTGTAACATTTGTTAACAAGGACGACGTCCCTGATTGACGTCCATAGTGCACTACTACTTACACTCGTCTGCGGCTTTTACCCATTTTAGGGGTTTTCCGCATCACCAATTCTCTCGTCTCATTTACTTTATTTTTCTTTATCGTCGTACGATTATTGGAGTTACTTTATTTGGTTGGATCAGGCTTCACATTTACCTTAAATTTTTCTTGGGAGATTTTTGGCATAAACAGTTTGGCGCCCACCGTGGGGCCCCATCCAAAGAAAATCTTCGATAATCTTACGACGTACTAACGTTTTCCTTCGAGTGTTCTCTTTTTGCATCCATTCAGGACAATGGCATTCCAAGGAACCCAAGATCATGTTGTGGCCCAGATGAACATGGAGCTGATTGCTGCTCGTGCTCGTATTGACGCCCTAACAGCTCAGGTTCGACAAGCAGCTGAAACCATCAAGCATCTAAGAAACCAGAACGAAAACAATGTGACAGGGACTACAAATGCTTATGCCGGTGCTTGGAACGTACCCCCTCCATTGCCTAATTATCCTCGTCCACCAACAGTCAATCCTACGACCTTCGTAATCCCAACTATGCCTATGGCCTCTATGCCATTCAATGGATATGCCTCTGACTCCTCATAACAGACTAGCCTCAACGGATCAGGTTATGTTCCATTGGGTGTCCCAGGGGGTATCCCGATAGATCCCGTTGCGCAACGATTGAAACTTCTGGAAGAGCAGAATGAGCGTGTCTTGTCGATGCTGGCCAAATTGCCGGGGGCAGCAGTTCCAGTTGATGTCGAACCACGTACAGGATTTCAGGCGTCGCCGTTCGTTGATGAAATCGCGTTGGTGGACGTCCCAAAGAAGTATAACATCCCGACCTTCACACCAAAATATTCAGGCGTCACTGATCCGACAGAACACGTCGCCCAATACAAACAACTTATGTGGACTATCTCGATACCGTATCAGTTTCAAGAAGTATGTATGTGCAAGAGTTTTGGAGCGACCTTGACTGGAGCAGCATTACAATGGTTGATCAATCTCAAACCCAAAACCATCGGGTCTTTGGCAGAATTGGTGAACCAATTTTCTCAACAGTTCGCTAGCAGCCGAAAAATGGAAAAACAGACAAGCGATCTTTACTACGTCGTACAGAAAAATGGGGAGTCCATCCGGGACTATTTTAACCGATTTAACGCGGAAATGATCGGTATCCGAAATTGCGACGTAAAAACAGCCATTGAAGCATACAAATGGGGTTTGGACGATAGCCCAGGGTTATATCTCGACCTTACGAAATATCCTCCAGAAACCTTTGAAGACGTACGAGCAAGGACGCTCGCCCATATGAGGGTCGAGGATGACCTCGCTTTCAGAAATAAACACTCGAGCAACAAGAAAGACCTAGGTATTAAAAAGTCGGACTTCAAACCAAGGTCGGTCGGTCGATCAGAGCCTGCCCGACAGATTTCAAATGTCAGATTTGAAAAGAAAGGGCCGACGACTTCCAAATCTGTCCAGTATCCTAAGGTGTCATCTTATGGCTTCCCTGGATCAGCCAAGGACGTCGTTGCGTCCCTGAAACAGCTCCAACAAAACATTCGATGGCCAAAGAAAAGCGACAAGGACAGTGATAAGAAAGACAAAACAAAATGGTGCGATTTCCATAATGACTTCGGTCATATAACGGATGATTGCATCGCCTTGAAGAAAGAATTGTCCTGGCTTAATTCGAAAGGTTATTTACAAGAATTAATGGGAAAGAAGGATGTGCGTCCTATATCCCAGGGCATGCCAAAGTGATTAATTGTATCACCGGAGGTTCTGATATCTGTGGAACCACATATTCAGCTGCTAAGAGACATGTTAGTCGCGGTCCCGACGACCGACCAATTCCAAAGGAGGCAAGACCCAAGGAAGACGCAGAATTAGAAGTTATGCCCTTGACGTTCGACCAAGCAGATCTCGACGACGTATACTAGAAACATCATGACGGACTAATTATCCAATTGAGCATTGGAAATTGCCTGACAAAGAGGATACTCGTCGACGGAGGTAGTTCCGCTAACATTATCTTTTTTTATGCAGTGAAAGCTATGGGGATCGACAAATCCGAGATTACCCAAAGCTCGACTACACTCGTTGGATTTAACGGAGGAGCGACAAATACCATGGGGGAAATCACACTACCAGTATATGCTAAAGGAATCAACAAGCAGACGAAGTTCAACGTCGTCGACTGTTCATCGGCTTATAACGTCATCCTTGGGCGACCATGGATCCATGACATGAAAGTTGTACCCTCGACGTACCACCAAACCTTGAAATTCCCTACACAATGGGGAGTACAGGAGATCAAAGGCGAAATAAAAGTCGCTAGGGAATGTTACAAAGTCTTTTTGAAGCCCCCGAAGCAGACAGTATAGCAATTACAGAACCAGGACATTCCTGGGACTGACGACGATTATCGCTTGGAAGCTGTCGTCCTAAACCAGGATAAGCCTGATCAGATGGTCTACATAGGTTTGACACTTGATCCATCCTTCAAAAATAGACTAATTTCTTTTTTGCAGGACCACTATGATTGCTTCGCATGGACGCACAAAGACATGGTGGGCATCATTCAAACCCGTTCAACAGAAAAGACGAAAATTTGCTCCTGAAAGAAATAAAGTTATCAACGACGAAGTTGATAATTTGCTTAAAACAGGAAAGATACGAGAAGTCAAATATCCAGATTGGCTCGCCAACGTTGTTGTCGTCCAAAAGAAAAATGGCAAATGGAGAGTATGCATTGATTTCACAGACCTTAACAAGGCCTGTCCAAAAGATCCATTTCCGTTGCCACACATCGATTCTATGGTCGACGCTACATCTGGACACGAATTGCTCACTTTCATGGATGCATATTCTGGATATAACCAGATATTGATGCATTCCGATGATCAGGAAAAAACGGCCTTTATGACAGATAAAGGTATTTATTGTTATAAAGTAATGCCTTTTGGTCTTAAGAATGCAGGTTCGACGTATCAACGGATAGTGAATATGATGTTCAAAGAACATTTGGGCGACACTATGGAGGTATACATCGACGACATGCTCGTCAAATCGAAACATATGGACGATCATATAGGACATTTGAAGCAGTCGTTCGACATTTTGCGTGAATACAAAATGAAGTTAAATCCGATAAAGTGTTCTTTTGGAGTTTGAGCTGGAAAATTCCTCGGTTACATGGTCACACGACGAGGAATCAAAGCTAATCCAGATCAAATCAAGGCGATTATTGAGATAAAATCTCCCAGAAATTTTAAAGAAGTCCAACGTCTAACAGGTCGTATAGCAACATTAAACAGATTCATCTCTCGGTCGTCCGACAGATGCCATCTATTTTACAATGTCCTGCGAAAAAACAAAGGATTCGAATGGACTGATAAGCATGAGGAGGCGTTGCAACAACTCAAGGAATACATGACATCACCTCCCTTCCTCTCTAAACCTGAGAAAGGTGAAGTTCTTTAAATTTATTTAGCCGTCTGTGCTAATTCGGTAAGTGCAGTCCTTATACGAGAAACCGACGGACGACAATTGCCAATCTACTATGTAAGTAAAACTCTATTAGACGCTGAAACCAGGTACTCGTCTATAGAAAAACTTTTGCTCTCGTTAGTTATGGCCGCTAAGAAGTTACGGCATTATTTTGAATCGCATCCTATAATTGTTGTAACTAACTTTCCATTGAAATATGTGTTAAGAAAACCCGAGCTAACAGGACGATTAGCTAAATGGAGCATCTACCTCAGTAATTATGATATGGATTTCAAGCCTAAAACGGCGATTAAATCACAAGTCTTGGCAGATTTTGTTACAGATTTCAGTCCAGAATTAGAAGAAGCGACGACGTCCAACGAGTTAATTGTGGCGACTTTGCACGACACCACTTGGACGCTCGACGTTGATGGTTCGTCGAACATACGAGGAACAGGTATGGGCGTCGTCCTACAGTCCCCACAAGGGGGCAAAATAGTATACTCTATACGGTGCGACTTCAAGGCAACAAATAATGAGGCAGAATACGAAGCACTGATTGCAGGAATCAAAATTGCTCATGACTTGGGGGCAACACATCTGCATGTCCGAAGCGACTAGTCTTTAGTTGTTAACCAAATTAATGAAGAGTTCGCAGCAAAAGATTCGAGGATGATTTCCTATTATAAAATAGTAAAAGAAGAAGCAAAGAAGTTCAGTCGCTTCATAATCGAGCAGATACCACGAGATCAGAACACTCAAGCTGACGCACTAGCCAATTTGGGGTCATCACTTAATCAAACGACGTTCGACAGTATCCCAATAGTCCACCTTGCAACACCATCTATCAAAGACGATGATAATACTTTGGTCGCGCCAATTGAAGAAGAAAATTCTTGGTCGGACGACATTAAAAATTATCTAGAGAACGATCAATTGTCTGATGATAGAATGGAAGCAAGAAAGGTCAGGTTTAAAGCATCAAGGTACGTCGTGATCAGAGGACAATTATATCGAAGATCTTCAACTGGTTTGAATCTACGATTTATTACCAATAAGACGCAAGTCCAGAAAATCTTACAAGACATGCACGACGGTGAATGCGGAAATCACTCAGGAAGTCGCAGTCTAGTCAACAGGATATCACGACAAGGTTATTATTGGTCGATACTAAGGCAAGATGCGATCAGGTATGTACAGTCGTGCGACGCATGTCAACGACACGCAGGTATGTCTCATAAACCATCTGAACCCTTATACTCGACTTTAGTCCCATGGCCCTTTATGAAATGGGGAATGGATATCGTCGGAAAACTACCACCTGCCCCCAGGCAAAAGGTATTTCTTCTAGTTTTAACAGATTATTTCTCTAAATGGATAGAAGCAGCGGCTTTCTCCCAGGTTCGGGCGTTTCTTTTATCCAAACTAACATCATTTGAAGGTTTGGAATTCCATCCGAAATAACGTGCGACAATGGGACACAATTCATCAGTGATCGGACGCGAAAATTCTGTGAAGAAAGGAACATTAAGTTGGTAACGTCGACACCTAGATACCCACAGTCGAATGGCCTTGCCGAGTCAAGTAATAAAACTATCATCAATTCGATCAAGAAAAGACTCAAAGCTGCTAAAGGAAAGTGGGTAGAAGAATTACCCTCCGTTCTATGGGCCAATCGTACGACACCACGTACGTCCACAGGACAAACCCCCTTTTCATTAGTCTATGGATGCGAAGCTGTGTTACCTATTGAGGTACGACTACCGACTTCGAGACATACGACCGTCGAGCATAACTTGGTCGACCTGAGCTATGACCTCGACGCTTTAGAAGAACTTAGAGAAACAACATACATACGCATGGCATCGCAGAAACAAGCGGTCGAGCGACATTTCAACAAAAATGTCCAAATCAAAGTTTTTCAAGAAGGCGACTACGTCTTACGTCGAGTGTTCCAAAACACTCAAGAACTCAACGCAGGTAAACTTTCCACTAAGTGGGAAGGCCCTTATCAAATCTCTGGCGTCGTGGGTAAAGGAACTTATAAAATCCAAACCCTTGACGGTCGAGATATCCCACGAAGTTGGAATGCAGTTCATTTAAAAAAGTATTTCTTTTAAATTCCGAATTCGTTTCCTTGGATTATTTCTTAAAAAGATTACTAACTTAAGCATCGGAGGGTCGTTGGTCAAACCAACGACCACCCCGCTAACGTTGTTCTTCGCAGGGACGCACGACTTAGTTAAGATTTTCATGTCGAGTAATACTCATACGATCGCATGTATATGGTTGGTCATAATTGTTGATAAAGGTTAATTTTTTACACTTGACTCCCGATACTTATATTCGAAAACCATTATTTCAATTGCACTTGTTCGATCGTAAAACTCAGTTGATTTCATTATAGCATGTTAATGAATGATGGTTTGGTCGAACGTATGATATACTGTGTTTATATTTTAAAATTACTCGACGTGTGATAAGAGATAGGTTTGACAAAGAAAAGCAAATAACAAACATCGATGTACAAAAGAGACTTTGTCATTAGAAGAGAAAATTACAAAGTTGAGGGACGACCACAGACGGCCGACCCCTAGATAATAGATCCAAAAAGCTAAGAAGGAGGAACGTCAGACTGTTCCTGCACGACATCAGTCTCTGTTGCTGCCGCCTCTTCTCCACCGTCACTTCCCTCTAATTCATCGTCTTCGTCAAGGTCCCTTTCAGTCCCCACGGTGTCAAGGTAGGTCTTGAGCTCCTCAGCGGCCGACGCCATAGGATTTTTACCAGTTAGATGACGCCTCATCAAGGCAGCCCGGGCCGTGAAGCGATATAAGGATTCGATTTGCCTATTCTCAGTCTTCTGGTCCTTGACGTCGCCCTCCAGCTCCTCGACCCTCTTTTTGAGAGACGCGACTTCATCAGCAGAAGTAGCAGCAGTAACAACTTTAATTTTTTCGACCTCCAATTTGGTCGAAAACGCCTCGAGCTCAAGGAGACGATCCCTTAGCTTAATTTTTTCACGATCTGAAATTTCCAGTAGACTCCGGGCATCGGTGAGTTCAGCCTCAAGACCCTCAGTCTTCGCCTTCTCGGACTCGACCGCCTTCAGGGCGACCATCTCCCTCTCGAGAGCTTCGTCGGCCCTTTTCTTGACGTCTGGGAAGGACGTCCTGAGACCTTCCATCTGAGCGAAGAAGCTCAGACAGGCTTGGAAAGCCTGCACGACAGCAAAGAAAGAGTTAATAATAAGAAAAATAATGAAGGGAATAAGGAATAAGTAAGACGTACCATGAAAGAGAGACCAGCGGCATGCGCCCCTGTGTCCTCGACCCGAGACTCCTTGTATCGGTCATAGAAGGTCGGGAGGAGGAATTTTCCCAGGTATGGAAAAATGGTGTCCCTCTCGAGGACATTATTTTCCATAAAATCAGATGGGAGAGTGACTTTAAAAGTCGTCTCTCCCACCTTCTCCTTGTTCCTTTCCTCACCCTTGGAGGAGGAAGAAGGTGCAAGGAAAGGCTTATTAACGCCTGACACCCCCGATGTTGGAGTGTCCTTCGTCACCTGAGTCGAGCTTCCGAGCTCGACCCCAGCAACGGTTCCTTTCGATGGTGTCGTCCCTGCAAGGGACGACAGAGCAGCGTCACCCGTCTTCTTTGGTGAAGACCGAGGTTTGCCTCGGACACATCTGGGGTCTATCCCCGTAGAAGGGACAGATCTCTTTCTCAAATTTTCCCTGCCTTAACGAGCAAGCTCCAGTTGCTCGGCTCGCTTAAGGGCAGACGACTTTACAGTTGCGTCTTCTGAATAAAGAGAGCAAGTTAAAAAAGAAATGACGTACGATATAAAAGTGAAAAGTACTGTCGAGCGACTTACCGGTCATTTCTTCTTCTCTCTCTTCTTCCTTTTCTTCCTCTTTTTTCCTCTCTTCCTCTCTTCTCCTCTCTTCTTCTTGACGAGAACCCTCAACGGACGTTGCTTCGGCTACGAAAACGACCTCGTCCTCCTCGTCGTTCGACCGAACAGAAAACGAATGATCGTCAATACTCCTTTCCAAGATCCTCTGAATCTTGTTGAAAGAATCTCTATTTGGCTTCACTTTAGTGAAATCAATTGCTGCCAAACAAAGAAAGACATCATTACTATATATTATAAACGCACGACAAAAACGCACGACAAAGTAGTTAGCCTACCCGATTCGTTCTATCCGGACGACAACCATTGGCTGTCTTCGTCGCTCACAGACGCCACTTGGAGGAAAACGTACTGACGTTTCCAACCACGGTCGTTCACCGCGGTATTATGTACCAGTACGTTATATCCCTTCGATCGAGGGAATAGGCTATACCGGTGATAATTATCCGGTCGAACGCTATAAGCAGTCAGGAGGTCGTTCACATTGAACGGAACCTCCCAATCGGCCGTAAAACGCCCGATAACATGGACAATCCGCCAGAATTGAGGCATTAACTGTCCATGTGTCAAATCGAACACATCTAAAAATGCCTTGACCAAAGGACTAAACGACCAAGTAAACCCTATCTTGAAGGGATACTCATATAAAACACAGTACCCCTTCGGAACCTCGTCCGGTCTTAAGTCCTCCGGCGTCATCAGATTAACTCCATCTGGAATCCCGGCAAAATTTTTGAAATAATCTAGGTTTTCCTCTTCCCTATATACACTCGCAAGTTCGGTCGATATTTGGAAGTCTGGGATATTCAAGGTCGCACACCAGTAACTAAGTATATCTCAAGCTTTCCTAGGCTTCCTGGCTATGGACTTCCTACGCATATAATCGACACAGAAGGAAAACGGGAAATCGTACCTTAAATAGAACTAAACCTCGAACTTAGAATGGAAAGGATTCTGATCGCTCGGAAAATATCTTTCCGGAGATAAACAAGTTTTGTTTATGCCAAAAATCTCCCAAGGAAAATTTAAGGTGAATGTGGAGCTTGATCCAACCCAAAGAAAGTAACAACAATAATCGTACAACTATAATAAAAATAAAGTAAATGAGACGAGAGAATTGGTGACGCGGAAAACCCCTAAAATGGGTAAAAACCGCGGACGAGTGTAAGTCGTCGTGCACTATGGACGTCAATTAGGGACGTCGTCCTTGATAACAAATGTTACAAGTGTAATACAATGTAAAGCGATACAATTAAGTAAAGTAGGTCGTGCGTCGTGTGTAATTAGACTTCGGTCGTGCGTCGCGCGACAAACGGCAGTGGATCTTATGAACTTCGAGAGAAACTGAGCGAACTTGAGAACGTAATTTGTGAGCTTGTAAGGTCTGAAAATCAGATGTCCGAATGTGAGGTTCAATCTTCATATTTATACTCCAATTTTCCGTTGGCAAGTCTTAAATGTGTATCTTTAATAGAATAACCGTTTGATATTGATGATAGCGTCCGTTACGTCCGTTTTGATGATGGCAACCGTTACAATCTTTGGTCATGAATGTTTCTTGAATCCTGCATTAAACATGATATAACGTATGTCACAGGTTAGTAACTGAAATCATGTCGTACGATATTTGTTCGTCTAATCGAGGTCGCCTTAAAGGAAGGGCGTCGGTTATCGCCGGTCGTACGACGATGGTCTGTTGGAATTTTTACCCAAACAAGTCTCTAGAAAGGTAAGCGTAAAAAAAGAAAGGATTGAGGGCAATCCTTATTTATACTGAAAAATGGAAAGTGAATCGCCAAAAAAAAATCAAAATCAAATCGTCAGTCGACGAATCGACACGTGTCGCCCGTGTCAGGCAACCTTTCGAGTACATCCAATGAATACGTGACACTTGTCCAATATTAGCTGTCTAAGCCGTTTATTTTGCAGGAAAATGACGTCATTATTTAGTTGGAAACAAACCGATTCAGTTCCATACGAACTACCCGCGTTCTTTTATGACACGTGTCTTGATTTTATATTTAAATTTCAAAAAGTTGTCGCTTGAATTTTAAATTTGGGGGCAAACTGTTTGGGTAAAAATACCAATAGTCCATTGTCGTACGACTAGCGATAACTGTCAGGTAGAAATTCCAACAATCCATCAGTTCATCGTCACACGATCAGAGAGATAACCGACGCCCTTCCTTTGGGGCGACCACAACTAAAATATTCGTTCGACAAATCCTGTCGTACGACCTAATTTCAGTTACTAACCTGCTACATACGTTATATCATGTTTAATGCAGAATTCAAAGACATTCATGACCAAAGATTGTAACGGAAGTCATCATCAATAACAACAGACATAACAGACGCTATCATCAATATCAAATGGTCATACACATTCAAGACACATCAACGGAAAAATAGAGTATAAATATGAAGATAGAACTTCACATTCGGGATATCTGATTCTAAGACCTCACAAGCTCACGAATTACGTTCTCAAAGATTGCTCAGACCTTCAAAGCTCATAAAGTATTCTACCGTTCAAACACGCGACGCAGGACCGAAGTCTAATTATACACGACGAACGACCGACTTTACTTTATTGTATTGTTTTACATTACATTTCACTTGTAACATTTGTTATCAAGGACGACGTCCCTGATTGACGTCCATAGTGCACGACGACTTACACTCGTCCGCGGTTTTTACCCATTTTAGGGGTTTTCCGCTTCACCAATTCTCTCGTCTAATTTACTTTATTTTTCTTTATTGTCGTACGATTATTGGAGTTACTTTCTTTGGTTGGATCGGGCTTCACATTTACCTTAAATTTTCCTTGGGATATTTTTGGCATAAACAGACGTCAATCAGGGACGTCGTCCTTTATAACAGGTGTTACAAGTATAATACAATGTAAAACAATACAATAAAGCAAAGTAGGTCGCGCGTCGTGTATAATTAGACTTTGGTCGTGTGTCGCGCAACAAACGGCAATGGGCTTTATGAACTTCGAGAGAAACTAAGCGAGCTTGAGACCGTAATCTGTGAGCTTGTAAAGTCTAAGGATTAGATCCCCCGAATATGAGGTTCTATCTTCATATTTTTAATCTATGTTTTCATTGGCACGTCTTGAATGCATATATTGCTCATTAATAGCATTACCGTTTGATATTGATGATAGCGTCCGTTATGTCCGTTGTTATTGATGATGGCTTCTGTTATAATCTTTGGTCATAAATGTCTTTGAATCTTGCATTAAACATGATATAACGTATGTCGTAGGTTAGTAACTGAAATCAGATCGTACGACAGAATTTGTCATACGAGTTATTAGTCGTTTAGTCGAGGTCGCCCAAAGGAAGGGCGTCGGTTATCGTTGGTCGTACGATGATGGACTGTTGGAATTTCTACCCAAACAGTTTGCCCCCAAATTTAAAATTCAAGTGACAACTTTTTGAAATTTAAATTTAAAATCAGGACACGTGTCATAAAGGAACGCGGGTAGTTCGCATGGAACCGAATCGGTTTGTTTCCAACTGAACAATGACGTCATCTCCTGCAGGATAAACAGTTAGACAAATAATATTGGACAGGTGTCATGCATTTAATGGATGTACTCGAAAAGGTTGCCTGACACGGACGACACGTGTCAACTGGCGATTTGATTTTTTGGCGATTCGATTTCCAATTTTCAGTATAAATAGGAATTGTCCTTTTTTATGCTTACCTTTTTTAGATATCATATACCTCCGGCGAGGTACACTTTCCGAGCAATCAGAATCCTTTTCGTTCTAAGTTCGAGGTTTAGAGTTCTACTTAAGGTACGACTTCCCGTTTTCCCTCTGTGTCGATTATATGCGTAAGAAGTCCATAGCTAGAAAGCCTAGGAAAGCTTGGGACATCCTTAGTTACTGGCGTGCGACCCTGAATATCCCAGATTTTCAGATGTCGACCGAACCTGTGAGTGTGTATAGGGAAGAGGAAAACTTAGATTACTTTAAAAAATTGGCCAGGATTCCAGATGAAATCAATCTGATGTCGCCGGAAGACTTAAGGCCGGACGAGGTTCCGAAGGGGTACTGCGTTCTGTACGAATATCCCTTCAAGATAGGATTTACTTGGTCATTTAGTCCTTTGTCTAGGGCGTTTTTGTATGCATTCGATTTGACGCCTGGACAGTTAATGCCTCAGTTCTGGCGAATTGTCCAGGTTATCGAGCGTCTCACGACCGATTGGGAGGTTCCGTTCAACCTGAACGACCTCCTGACTGCTTACAGCGTTCGACCGGATAATTATCACCGGTATAGTCTATTCCCTCGAACGAAGGGATACAATGTACTGGTGCACAATACTGCGGTGAACGATCGTGGTTTGAAACGCCAGTACGTTTTCATCCAAGTGGCGTCTGTGAACGACGAGGACAGCCAATGGTTGTCGTCCGGATGGAATGAATCGGGTAGGTTTACCGCTCTGTGGTCGCTAAAGCAATCATAGTGGTCCTGCAAAAAAGAAATTAGTCTCTTTTTAAAGGATGGATCGAGTGTCGAACCTATGTAGACCATCTGATCAGGTTTATCCTGGTTTAGGACGACAGCTTCCAAGCGCTAATCGTCGTCAGTCCCAGGAATGTCCTGGTTCTGTAATTGCTATACTGTCTGCTTCGGGGGCTTCAAAAAGACTTTGTAACATTCCCTAGCGACTTTTCTTTCGCCTTTGATCTCCTGTACTCCCCATTGTGTAGGGAATTTCAAGGTTTGGTGGTACGTCGAGGGTACAACTTTCATGTCATGGATCCATGGTCGCCCAAGGATGACGTTATAAGCCGATGAACAGTCGACGACGTTGAACTTCGTCTGCCTGTTGATTCCTTTAGCATATACTGGTAGTGTGATTTCCCCTATGGTATTTGTCGCTCCTCCGTTAAATCCAACAAGTGTAGTCGAGCATCGGGTCATCTCGGATTTGTCGATCCCCATAGCTTTCACTGCATCAAAAAAGATGATGTTAGCAGAACTACCTCCGTCGACGAGTATCCTCTTTGTCAGGCAATTTCCAATGCTCAATTGGATAATTAGTCCATCATGATATTTCTGGTGTACGTCGTCGAGATCTGCTTGGTCGAACGTCAAGGGCATAGCTTCTAAATATGCGTCCTCCTTGGTTCTTGCCTCCTTTGGAATTGGTCGGACGTTGGGACCGCGATTAGCATGTCTCTTAGCAGCTGAATATGTGGTCCCACAGACATCAAAACCTCCGGTGATACAATTAATCACCTTGGCATGCTCTGGGGATGTGGGACGCACATCCTTCTTTCCCGTCAATTCTTGCAAATAACCTTTCGAGTTAATCCATGACAGTTCTTTCTTCAGGGCGATGCAATCATCCGTTACGTGACCGAAGTCATTATGGAAATCGCACCATTTTGTTTTGTCTTTCTTATCACTGTCTTTATCGCTTTTCTTTGGCCATCGAATGTTTTGTTGGAGTTGTTTTAGGGACGTGACGACATCCTTGGCTGATCCAGGGAAACCATAAGATGATACCTTAGGATACTGGACAGATTTGGAAGTCGTCGGCCCTTTCTTTTCAAATCTGACATTTGAAATATGTCTGACAGACTTTGATCGACCGGTCGGCTTTGGTTTGAAGTCTGGATTTTTAACACCTAAGCCTTTCCTGTCGATCGAGTGTTTATTTCTGAAAGCGAAGTTATCCTCAACCTTCATATGAGCAAGTGTCCTTGCTCGTACGTCTTCAAAAGTTTCTAGAGGATATTTCGTAAGGTCGAGATACAACCCTGAACTATCGTCCAGACCCCGTTTGTATGCTTCAATGGTTGTTTTTACGTCGCAATTTCGGATACTGATCATCTCCGCGTTGAATCGGTTAAAATAGTCCCGAATAGACTCTCCACTTTTCTGTACGACATAGTAAAGGTCGCTCGTCTGTTTTTCCATTTTTCGGCTACTGGCGAATTGTTGAGAAAATTGATTCACCAACTCTGCAAAAGATCCAACGGTTTTGGGTTTGAGATTGATCAACCATTGTAAAGCTGCTCCAGTAAATGTCGCTCCAAAACTCTTGCACATGCAAACTTCTTGAAACTGATGCGGTATCGAGACAGTCCACATGAGTTGTTTGTATTGGGCGACGTGTTCTGTCGGATCAGTGACACCTGAATATTTTGGGGTGAAGGTCGGGATGTTATACTTCTTTGGGACGTCCACCAACGCGATCTCATCAACGAACGGCGATGCCTGAAATCCTGTACGTGGCTCGACATTAACTAGGACTGCTGCTCCCGGCAATTTGGCCAGGATCGACAAGACAGGCTCATTCTGATCTTCCAGAAGCTTCAATCGTTGCACAACAGGATCTATCGGGATACCTCCTGGGATACCCAATAAGACATAACCTGATCCGTTGAAGCTAGTCTGCTGCGAGGAATCAGAGGCATATCCATTGAATAGCATAGAGGCCATAAGCATGGTTGGGATATTCAGGGTCGCAGGATTAATTGATGGTGGACGAGGATAATTAGGCAATGGAGGGGGTATGTTCCAAGTACCGGCATAAGCATTTGTAGCTCCCGCCACATTGTTTCCATTATGATTTCTTAGATGCTCGATGGTTTCAGCCGCTTGTCGAGCCTGGGCTGTTAGGGAATCAATACGAGCACGGGCAGCAATCAGCTCCATGTTCATCTGGGCCACAACATGATCTTGAGTTCCTTGGAATGCCATTGTCCTGAGTGAATATAAAAGAGAAACACTTGAAGGAAAACGTTAGTACGTCGTAAGATTATCGAAGATTTTCTTTGGATGGGGCCCCACGGTGGGCGCCAAACTGTTTATGCCAAAAATCTCCTAAGGAAAATTTAAGGTAAACGTGAAGCTTGAGCCAACCAAAGAAAGTAACACCGATAATCGTACGATTATAATAAAAATAAAGTATATGAGACGAGAGAATTGTTGAAGCGGAAAACCCCTGAAATGGGTAAAAACCGCGGACGAGTGTGAGTCGCCGTGCACTATGGACGTCAATCAGGGACGTCGTCCTTTATAACAGGTGTTACAAGTATAATACAATGTAAAACAATACAATAAAGCAAAGTCGGTCGCGCGTCGTGTGTAATTAGACTTTGGTCGTGCGTCGCGCAACAAACGGTAATGGGCTTTATGAACTTCAAGAGAAATTAAGCGAGCTTGAGAACGTAATCTGTGAGCTTGTAAAGTCTAAGGATTAGATCCCCCGAATATGAGGTTCTATCTTCATATTTATAATCTATGTTTTCATTGGCACGTCTTGAATGCATATCTTGTTCATTAATAGCATAACCGTTTGACATTGATGATAGCGTCCGTTATGTCCGTTGTTATTGATGATGGCTTCTGTTATAATCTTTGGTCATAAATGTCTTTGAATCCTGCATTAAACATGATATAACGTATGTCGTAGGTTAGTAACTGAAATCAGATCGTACGACAGAATTTGTCATACGGGTTATTAGTCGTTTAGTCGAGGTCGCCCAAAGGAAGGGCGTCGGTTGTCGCTGGTCGTACGATGATGGACTGTTGGAATTTCTACCCAAACAATTAGCTATACATAATTGTTTCTAATGACTTAAAAATATAAAAAGTAGTTTTTTCGGTAAAAAAAAGACTAAAATTGTCCTCCCAATCAAAAAAACGCTCCTTCCATTTATGAAAAATATCTCCCAAACAAAAACTTCCACAACCTATGCAGACATATTAATCCACACAGACAACTTTATCCGTACATGTTTTAATGGAAAACCAACCAAAAAACCTATATGACACTTCCATTTGGGTCAAAAGCAAGGGTGGACCTACCTAATGTGGGGGTGGGGGTGGGGGTGGGGGTGCCCTCGGTTAAAATGGGTGTGAAAGGAAGAAATAGTTTTTTTTATCTCTTTCAGTGCTTAGACCCATGCCCCATATGTTGCCAACAATTGTTGCTTTGCCTAGTCGTCATTCCCTTGACGGTGATAGCCTAGTAGCACATAGCAGCATCTCACATGACAAACTCGACAATGACATTAATATATACATACAAATTAATCTATATAGAAAAATTAATCCACACAGACAATTTTATCCGTACAGGAGTTAATGAAAAACCAACCAAACAACATCTATGCATTAAGAACCCGTTGGCTCCAGAACGGGGGGCGGCTCCAGAGGCGCTGTCGTAGGCGCCAACACCGATGCCTTATTTGTATGATATGATGCAAGCAAGGAATCCTATTAGAGTGATTACAGATCTCTACATGCAATTCGCTCACTTAGGGAAGAGTGAACAAAAAGAGGAGGCCTTTGCTGTATCTGCTTCTTCTTACTGAATTCGATATGCGTAGATACGATTCGGAGAAGAGATTATTTCTTGTAAGAACATGGAAAGCTAGTTCCTATTTTTTACCTTCCATTCATTTTTAAAGAAAAGGTTTCCTCTTAACGAATGAATTTACTACTTGTGTCACTGACATTCCATTAGCATGGTGAAGCAGCAAACTCTCGGTTCAATTTAACTTCCTCCCTCATGGTCTTTTTTGGGTTCATTTTCGGGTGCAAACATCGTCTATCTCTCTGGTCAAGTGGCTACGCTCTTAGGGAGAGAATCTACGGATTATATGAAAGAGCTTCCCTATCTATGATGGAGCTCTTGTTCTTACTCTTTCTATCTATGTATGTATAGCCAAAAAAGGACCACATTTAAAATCGGGTCAAGTTCTAATTGAGGTGGAATATTCTAGTTCTTCCTATTTGACCTGAAACCAATCGATCTAGCCATGAGTAGGTTGAAGAGAGCTCTAACAGGCCTTGGAGGACCGAACCCCTTGTGGCAAGCGAATCTATTGAGAGAGATATTGAGCCAGTAAGTGAGGGTTGACTTTCCTGTTCTAATCTTTTTCTTAGCAACTGGCTTTCAGAAGCATAACATTTACTGAATCTCCTCTGCAGCAAGCTCTGTCAGCTACATGGACGAGGGCCTGCACTCACTCAGTTCACCACCCCTGTAGTATAAGGAGACAAAAATAATAGCTTTTAACAGCTTTTCAGATCAAGCATTGGGACAGATATAGGCGGGCTCGAGATTAGGTTAGTGTTCCATTTTTTCGGATGCTTTTCCGTTAAAGAGAACTGCAAACCCTCAATAAGTTGTTTGTCCTGTACGTGTAACACCCTAAAAATAGGGATAACAAAAAAACTTTCCCAAAAAGGAGAAATGGTATATAAATTGCCTTAGCAAGAGCCTCCCAAAAATGGGGAAAAATATATAAACCTGTTTAATCACAGTTGTAATTGAATGGACAATAAACAACAACCAACTAATCTAATTTCTACAACTAGAAAATAGATTACAAAAAGGGTGTCATCTATAAGCCCAAAAGACTTCTCAAAAAATGTAAGCCCAAGTGCATTTCCCCAAGCTCTCACCCAAGCAACTACGCCTGCTTAGAAGCGGCACCACTAGAACCTGAGATACACATCGACACCAAAGTAACACCCGCTATTTTGAGGTTGGGTGAAAAGTTGACTTTTACCCAAAGTTCAAGGGGGTAAAATGTAACTTGGGTTATATAAATATAAATCAGATTTTAGATATTTTGAAAATATCACAAATCAGATCTTTTGTGAAATCAGAGAGAGAAAGAGAGAAGAAGCAGTAAAGAGGTTGTTCGGTTTTCTCCAAATCAAGGTACGAATCTAGCTTAATGCTTTGATCTGAATGCTTTTAGCCGTGTAGAATCTCGTTGTGAAGGTTTTAAACCGTTCCATTGTGAGATCTGAGTATTTTCTCATTTTGGATCTGGGTTCTGCATTCGATCTGTTCTTGATGAACAAGACGATGGTCCTTCGACCGATGGTCCTTCGACCGGGTGGTCCTTCGACCGGGGTCGTGTTCGACCGGGTGGTCGTTCGACCGGGGTCGTGTTCGACCGGGTGGTCGTTCGACCGGGGTCGTGTTCGACCGGATGGTCGTTCGACCGGGGTTGTGTTCGACCGGTTTTGGTACTCGACCGTATCTATGTTTGGCAGTTGTTGTGCTTGTATTCTAGAGTTATAAGTCAGCATGTTGTCTGTATCTTTGGGCTTACCGATTTAACGGTGTTGTCATAGGTAGCAATCGTAAGAAGCAGTCTTTAAGCAGGAAGGCATCTGAGGTGAGTCCTTTAAGCTAAATCGGTCTGTATTACGAATGTTATGTGATAAATGTATTATTTGAAATGTGGAAAACCTGGTTTCAAAGTGACTTATTGTCGTTGGGAAATACCTTCTAAAAATCCCATATTTTCAAGAAACAAGATTTATAGAATTGAACCGTTGTTCATATGAATTGCCTGTATATCTGATTTAATATGAGTATGCTCTGAAATGACATGCTTTGGCTTTAAGTCTTAGTGCAATGGATCCATAGGCACGGTGTTCCTGTGTCCCCTGTTTTGGGCATTTGGTTCACGTTTAGCACGGGATAGGCATCGGGTTGCCATGATAAGTAAGGTGTGGACCTATACGGTCGGGCAGCGTCTCATGGTGCAGTAAGGTGTAATCCCATTATGTGCTTGGGTTCCCCCTGTTTTGGGAACTCTCAAGGATAGATCCAGAGGGGTTGACTTGAATGTTTTGAGCAACAGATCTAGAGGGGTTGAGCTCGTTATGTGATTTTGGGTATTACTTATACCATGTTTAATCACTAATGGTTTATTTGATTTCTTGACTTAGCTCATGGCCATACTCACCGCGTGACACCATTTGGGTTTAGTACTCTCTTTTTATTTGGCTTGTTCTCACTAGGCTTTAGCCTAACGCTTGCTCTTGGTTGTCATGTTGGCAGGTTATCTTAGCGGTGGGGCTCGTCGGGGCTGAGGGAGCGACCTTGGGGTCGTGAGAGATTCTTTTGAAGATTTATTTTGGAAGTATAGCGACACCCGTCCCTAATCTAGATATAATTGTAGATTAATAGGTTGTCGTATAATGCTTCATTTATATACCACATTAATGTCTACTCTGTACCCCGTTGGATTGTTTTGTATTTGAAATTGTTACACCTTATTCCGCAAGTTAGTCTTTTTGCCGAATTTTTCTTCGAAATTTTATTTCCGCAGTTTCTAGGGTGTTACAAGTTGGTATCAGAGCCTTGGTTTAAGTGAACTAGGTATGACTGTAAGATGCCTAGACTTAAGTTGAGACTATTAAGTTACGACTCGTGAGATGGGGTAGATCTTGTAAGATAGGATGGTCTTAGGGTCAACGGAAACTTGCACAAATTGAAAGTTGTAACGATGGTGATAAGCACTCTTGCGTATTATACGTTCATAATTTCACTTAGCTAACGTTATTATGAAAATGTCTTACGTGAGCATACTTAAAGTACTGTTGTTATAATGATTAATAAGTGTAGTAGTACGTTCTCTGTGTTTTCCGTAATCCTTATCCTGTTCTTTTGCATAATTGCGTTCAGCAGAACCATGGTTAATACCAGGAATCGTCCGGAAGGCCAAGAGGCCGACATACCTACGGCCGACCATCCGCTGGCGACCGTAGTGGGGGAAGCAGTGCGTGTGAGTAATGTGCTGGGAGGAGGACCCGAGCATATTCCTCGACGAAATTTGGAGGCTGATGAGCCTATTATCGAAGAAGTGACGACCGAAACGAGAATGATGGATCGTATGATGTTGGCCATGAATAGGGCCATGGCGCAACAACAGGAGGTGTTCTTGAAACTCCTCGAGGACCGAGACACTAACAACCGTAGGCCCGAAACGGTTGGCGAGAATGTGATTGTTGCAGGATCCGGGGGTACCGGACCTGTAATTTCCCCTGTGGTGATTGCAACCCTGGGCGTCAGTTGAACTGCGCGGACTTGCACGTTCAAGGCTTTTCTGGGTTGCCGACCCCCATAATTTAAAGGCTCAGACAATCCACTAGATTGTATGGCCTGGCTTCGAGAGATGGAGCAAACTTTTCGCTCAAGCGAATGTGGGGAGGAGCAGAGAGTAATTTTTGGTTCCCGAATGCTGCGGGGAATAGCTCTTACATGGTGGGATGTGTACTCTGCTACGCTGGAGCCGACTGTTCTGGACCAATTGTCTTGGTCTACCTTCAAGGAGAAACTGCTAGAGGAGTACTGTAACGAGAGGTCGTTGGACCGAATAAAGGATGAATTCCAGAACTTGAAGAAGGGAGGTATGTCCGTGAGGGAGTACAGCCGTCTCTTCATGGACAAGCTGGGCTTTGTGGGACATCTGGTCCCGACAGAGAAAGATAAGATCAAGGCTTACATCAAGGGTCTCCCATCGGACATGATGTCGATGGTTCGTGTGACCAAGACCTCCACCCTTCGGGAGGCAATGGAAGAAGCTCAACTAATGGAAGATGCTTACAGTCTCGGCCGGGAGCAAGGTGTTCGCCAATTCGAGAAGCGGAAATGGGAAGGAAGTTCAATGCCCTCGAAGAAACCCTTTTATGCCAACAGCAGCACTCAGCGAGGAGCTGATCCTAGACGTGATGCCAGGTGGTGCTCCAAGTGCAGAAGCAAGCATTTCGGTCCTTGCAACTTTGTCCCCGGAACGTGCTACAAATGCGGGAAGACGGATCACACGTTCCGAGATTGCCCTCAAAAGGGGCAATTATGTTTCGAGTGTAAGGAACCGGGGCACGTCAGGGTGGAGTGCCCGAAACTCAAGGCCGGGGGTTTAGGCGGGAAGAAGGTGGAACCTCCGCGGTCGACCAGAAGAGCTTTCCAGATGTCGTCAGAGGAAGCCAAAGCATCGACCGATGTGGTGTCGGGTACGTTTCTTCTAAATTCCGTACCTACGCGTGTGTTATTTGATTCTGGTGCTAGCTACTCGTTCATATCTGATTTGTTCTGTCAAAGGCTTGTTATGTCTAAGAGTATGCTAGAGATTGCTGTTGTGGTAGAAATAGCAAATGGAGGTCAAGTTCTAATTCATAATATCCTTAAGGATTGCATCTTAGAGCTTAAGGGGAAGAAATTTCCCATTAACTTATTACCAATGCAAATTGGCGGTTTCGACGTGGTGGTGGGTATGGACTGGTTATCTAAGAACCAGGCCGAAATAGTATGTTCCAAGAAAATGATCTGTTTACCTGTGGCAAACGGAGAAGCGACTATAATCTACGGCGAAGGAAGGAAAGGCGATGTGGCGATTATTTCAGTAATCAAAGCTAGGAAGTGTTTGGCGAAAGGATGCGTATCTTTCTTGGCTTATGCCATCGATACCAAACTCGACCAACGGAAGTTGGAAGAGGTTAGGGTGGTACGCGAGTTTCCCGATGTGTTCCCGGAAGACTTGCCCGGGTTGCCGCCCGATCGTGTTGTGGACTTTCGTATTGACCTCATTCCAGGAGCGGCTCCGATTGCTCGAGCTCCTTATCGTTTGGCTCCTACCGAAATGCAAGAGATGATGGTTCAACTTCAAGACCTTCTCAAGAAAGGTTTCATCCGACCGAGCTCGTCACCGTGGGGAGCTCCGGTTCTATTTGTCAAGAAAAAGGACGGTGCAATGAGAATGTGTATCGACTACAGGGAACTGAACAAAGTGACGGTGAAGAACAAGTATCCACTTTCAAGAATCGACGACCTGTTCGATCAACTTCAAGGAGCGGGTTGTTTCTCAAAGATTGACCTTCGGTCGGGGTATCATTAAGTGAAGGTAGCAAAGAGCGACATTCCGAAGACGGCATTTAGAACTCGCTATGGGCACTACGAGTTTCTGGTGATGCCATTCGGCCTAACCAACGCACCGGAGATATTTATGGACTTGATGAACCGAGTGTGTCGACCGTTCCTCGACAGATCAGTAATCGTGTTCATCGACGACATCCTAGTTTACTCCAAGAACGAAGAAGAGCACGAGCAACATCTCCGTGAAGTATTGGATGTGTTAAAGCGAGAAAGACTCTACGCAAAGTTTTCAAAGTGCGACTTTTGGCTTCCAGAGGTTCAATTTTTGGGGCATATAGTTTCAAAGGAAGGAGTAAAAGTGGATCCCGCAAAGATTGAGGCAATGACGAATTGGGAACCTCCCAAGAATCCGTCTGAAATCCGAAGTTTCCTAGGTTTGGCAGGGTACTACCGGAGATTCATTCAAGATTTCTCGAAGATAGCCTCGTCGTTGACGATCATGACCCGAAAGAACGTGAAATTTGTGTGGACCGAGAGGCAAGAAGAGGCGTTCCGCACCTTACAGAAGAAGCTTTGTGAAGCTCCTATCCTATCCTGACCTGACGGGACGGAAGATTTTGTGGTGTAAAGCGACGCGTCGAAGATGGGTTTGGGTTGTGTCCTGATGCAAAGAGGGAAGGTGATCGCTTACGCATCAAGGCAACTTAAAGTGCACGAAGTCAACTATCCTACTCATGACTTGGAATTGGCAGCAGTGGTGTTTGCACTAAAGTTGTGGCGGCACTACCTCTACGGTACGAAGTGCACTCTTTTTACTGATCACAAGATTCTAAAGCATATCTTTGATCAGAAAGAGTTGAACATGAGGCAGCGAAGATGGTTGGAGTTGTTGAAGGATTATGACTGCGAATTGCTCTACCATCCGGGTAAGGCAAACGTTGTGGCCGACGCTTTGAGTCGGAAAGTCTGCAAGGGAAATTCTCGTGCTACCTTTGCACGGATTGAAATAACTTCAACGCTTATTGACAGAATCAAAGAATCGCAAGTCGAAGCCTTGCTAGAGGAAAACCTCAAAGGAGAAGTCATGGCGAAACAACATCTTTTGTTGACTGAAGATAGTCGAGGGGTGAAGCTTTTCAATGGGCGAGTCTGGGTGCCTAAGATTGGGGGTAATAGAGAACTTCTTCTCGAAGATGCCCACAAGTCAAAATACTCCATTCACCCGGGAAGCACGAAAATGTATAGAGATTTGAAATTGCATTATTGGTGGCCAGTCATGAAGCTCGATGTGGTGCGCTATGTGGAACAGTGTGTGACTTGTTTGCAAGTGAAGGCTGAGCACCAAAGACCCTACGGAAGTTTTCAATCCTTGGAAATTCCAGAGTGGAAATGGGAACACATCACGATGGATTTCGTGACAAAACTACCAAAGACCTTGAAAGGTCACGACGCCATTTGGGTTATAGTTGACCGCTTGACCAAAAGCGCTCATTTCTTGGCCATGCGGGAGACCTTGCCAATGGATAAATTGGCGAAGTTGCACATCGATGAAGTAATTTCCCGGAACGGCGTGCCGCTATCTATAGTCTCTGATCGGGATAGTCGATTCACGTCGCATTTTTGGGATGGCTTACAAAAGGAATTGGGTACACGTGTGAAGTTGAGCACGGCCTACCATCCTCAAACCGACGGACAAAGCGAGAGGACAATCCAGACACTAGAAGACATGTTAAGATCATGTGTAATCGACTTTGGGGGTAGTTGGGATACGCACCTGCCTTTGGTAGAGTTCGCATACAATAATAACTACCACTCAAGTATAGGGATGGCACCGTTTGAAGCGTTATACGGTCGCAAGTGTCGAACTCCCGTATGTTGGCTCGAGGCGGGGGAAAAGCAGTTCGCCGGACCAGAAGTTATGCAAGAAACGGCAGACAAGGTCAAGGGCATCCGCGAGCGTTTGAAGGCGGCCCAAGATCGACAGAAAAGTTACGCCGATAAGAAAAGACGACCAATGGAATTCCAAGTAGGAGATCGGGTTATGTTGAAGGTGTCCCCTTGGAAGGGAATTATTAGGTTTGGGAAGCGTGGGAAGTTGAGCCCCCGTTTCCTTGGACCGTTCACTGTGACTAAGCGGGTAGGACTTCAGGCTTATCAGCTGGAACTTCCTCCGAAGATGAAGGGAATTCATAACATGTTTCACGTGTGCTATCTACGGAAGTGTCTAGCAAAGGAGGAGAGTGTCATTCCACTCTCCGAGATCAGAGTGGATGAGGGAAATCGTTGCGTTGAAGAACCTGAGGCGATTTTGGAAAGGAAGACGAAGAAGCTTCATCACCGGGAAGTCACAATGGTCAAGGTTCAGTGGAAGCACCATCGAGGTGCCAATGTGACTTGGGAAGCGGAAGAGGACTTGAGGCGGAGGTACCCTCACCTCTTCCCATAGCCGAGATTTCGAGGACGAAATCTTCTCCAAGTTGGGGAGGATTGTAACACCCGCTATTTTGAGGTTGGGTGAAAAGTTGACTTTTACCCAAAGTTCAAGGGGGTAAAATGTAACTTGGGTTATATAAATATAAATCAGATTTTAGATATTTTGAAAATATCACAAATCAGATCTTTTGTGAAATCAGAGAGAGAAAGAGAGAAGAAGCAGTAAAGAGGTTGTTCGGTTTTCTCCAAATCAAGGTACGAATCTAGCTTAATGCTTTGATCTGAATGCTTTTAGCCGTGTAGAATCTCGTTGTGAAGGTTTTAAACCGTTCCATTGTGAGATCTGAGTATTTTCTCATTTTGGATCTGGGTTCTGCATTCGATCTGTTCTTAATGTTCTTGATGAACAAGACGATGGTCCTTCGACCGATGGTCCTTCGACCGGGTGGTCCTTCGACCGGGGTCGTGTTCGACCGGGTGGTCGTTCGACCGGGGTCGTGTTCGACCGGGTGGTCGTTCGACCGGGGTCGTGTTCGACCGGATGGTCGTTCGACCGGGGTTGTGTTCGACCGGTTTTGGTACTCGACCGTATCTATGTTTGGCAGTTGTTGTGCTTGTATTCTAGAGTTATAAGTCAGCATGTTGTCTGTATCTTTGGGCTTACCGATTTAACGGTGTTGTCATAGGTAGCAATCGTAAGAAGCAGTCTTTAAGCAGGAAGGCATCTGAGGTGAGTCCTTTAAGCTAAATCGGTCTGTATTACGAATGTTATGTGATAAATGTATTATTTGAAATGTGGAAAACCTGGTTTCAAAGTGACTTATTGTCGTTGGGAAATACCTTCTAAAAATCCCATATTTTCAAGAAACAAGATTTATAGAATTGAACCGTTGTTCATATGAATTGCCTGTATATCTGATTTAATATGAGTATGCTCTGAAATGACATGCTTTGGCTTTAAGTCTTAGTGCAATGGATCCATAGGCACGGTGTTCTTGTGTCCCCTGTTTTGGGCATTTGGTTCACGTTTAGCACGGGATAGGCATCGGGTTGCCATGATAAGTAAGGTGTGGACCTATACGGTCGGGCAGCGTCTCATGGTGCAGTAAGGTGTAATCCCATTATGTGCTTGGGTTCCCCCTGTTTTGGGAACTCTCAAGGATAGATCCAGAGGGGTTGACTTGAATGTTTTGAGCAACAGATCTAGAGGGGTTGAGCTCGTTATGTGATTTTGGGTATTACTTATACCATGTTTAATCACTAATGGTTTATTTGATTTCTTGACTTAGCTCATGGCCATACTCACCGCGTGACACCATTTGGGTTTAGTACTCTCTTTTTATTTGGCTTGTTCTCACTAGGCTTTAGCCTAACGCTTGCTCTTGGTTGTCATGTTGGCAGGTTATCTTAGCGGTGGGGCTCGTCGGGGCTGAGGGAGCGACCTTGGGGTCGTGAGAGATTCTTTTGAAGATTTATTTTGGAAGTATAGCGACACCCGTCCCTAATCTAGATATAATTGTAGATTAATAGGTTGTCGTATAATGCTTCATTTATATACCACATTAATGTCTACTCTGTACCCCGTTGGATTGTTTTGTATTTGAAATTGTTACACCTTATTCCGCAAGTTAGTCTTTTTGCCGAATTTTTCTTCGAAATTTTATTTCCGCAGTTTCTAGGGTGTTACAGTTCGTCCAACATAATTTATTAATCGGCCTCAAGGCACAATATGACCAAGAATATTATCCATACCAACCATGGGTACAATATTACAAGTCATTTAATATGAAGTTTATAACAAGACAAATATGAGCACATTTTAATCATGTGGTTTTGACCCATAAAATGGAGTCCCAAATAATATATCATCTTCATAACAAGATACACATATACATATCCCAATAACTCAAGGCATGACATAAATGGACATGACTCATAAAGAAATCCCCCAAATACTTGAACATAATAAATGAACATTTCAAGTAGGATGCAAGATGATAACAAATAATAGGTTATGATGTGTATCTAGTTTTTACAAAGGATTAGTAAACTCACAATCTAGGTTTTTGACCAAAACCTAGAAAAGATGAAAACCCTAGTTGAATGGAAGTGATGAAGACTTGAAATCTTGAGATCTTGAGGTAAATGGAAACCCAATAAATGATTCCACCAACCAAGTTTTTGCAATAAATGATAAGAGAGTTTAGAGGAGAAGAAAATCGCTCAAAACCCTAACTCTCTCGGTTTAGATCTGATTTTGTGGTAACAATGAAAAGAAAATGGGCAAAATGGGGGGTTTTGGAGACCAGCAGGTCGCCCCGCGACTTGTGTCGCGACTTGCACCCACGGCATAAGTCGCCCGCTTGCTCCAGGGAGAACACTCCAGTGGGTTACGCGGCTTGTGCCGTGACTTCCACTCGCGACGTAAGTCGCGTGAGTCACTGTTTATCAAGGATGATTCTAAAGCTTTCAAACCAAACCAACCCAAACAATCATATTTAAACGAAACAACAATTAAGCATAAATGTTTTAACTTTGATAAACACAAAAACATAAGATTAATATAACCTTATACTTACCCGAAATTACAGATGTTACAGTACGCAATAATTGAGGATAGAGGGAGTTTCAACTCGGCCTTCTACTAGCGGGATTTATGGTTGATGCCAGCTACTATCTTCTTGTTTTACCTTCTAGAGAGCCCATTACATAGTCTAATAGCATGGGTTAAGGGGCTTGGTTGAACTCAGGAAATAATTTAAGGAAGTTTCTGGAGGAAATGATGATTTAGCAGTTGCTTGAGCAGTGTACTCGGATCTTCCTGCTGCTGCCCTTCCCCATCTAATTCTTTAAAGAGGTTTTGATCTCCTGTTATTACTTGTCTTGGTTTTGGTTTTCGTATCATGGATCTTGGTTTGAAAAAATGGATTTCTTTTTAGCCGTTTTCATATTTCATTAAGGTAGTTTGCTTCTTCTTGTTTAAGACAGATCGCTTCCCTGGGTCAGCGGGAAGATCTCCTTCGTTAAGTCCCATTTTCCACAAGGATTACTTTATGATTTGCTTACAAGGGGTACAAATAGCATTTCCCGCTGCAGTTTGAGCAGCAAATGGTGTCCCTCTTCTTGTATCCCGAAATCTACAAGTACCGGCGGAGGCCCGATAAACCACCCGACCCCTTACATCTGTAAAGATCGAAATCCTGGAATGATTTTGGACTGCTTACCGGCTTCGAAGGCATAACACTTTCACAAGAAGAGGGATACTAATAAGCTGACAGCTTCTACATGGCTTCAATAGCGAAAGAAGTTCTCATTCCTTGATCTTGTCTAGTTCTAGGCTTAGAAGAAAGAGCTCATTCATAAATTCCATCTTTCTAGCATTTCACGTCTTTCTTCCGTCAACTCACTTTTTTAAATCGCTTATATTGAGGGTATGGAGCTGCGTCGATCGATATGGATTGCTAGTGGAATGACCCAACTGGACCTTGTCATCCCGAACCGTTTTGTAACTAAACCACCACGAGTACACTCTTCCACTACAAATGCTGAAAACTCGATTCCTTCCCAGGATAGGAACCAAACTGTCTCGATCACTCAGTCCAAAAGCTCATGGGCGTTTGGTGAGACTCCTTCGAGCCAAACTTAAGCCCCGGGAACAGAGTAAATTTTTCCCACTGGCCTAACTAATGATTTTACCTCACTTTGTTGTATTGTATAGACAAGCCTGACTTTTTTTTTTGGGAAGGGTGTCATAGGTTATGCCTAGACTAATCCCTTGGCAAATTATGACTGTAAGACATCAGCCCTGATTAAACCTCAGTGGCCACAATTGTTGTGTGTAACACCCCGAAATCGTTGGCCGAAGAGATAGCGAAAGAAAACATCCACAGCGCCCCGTGTGGCTCTTCGCGCGAGTTGAGCCACGCCACGAACCGCACGAGGCTCTGTTTCCTCGCAGCTCCAGTGGTCCGCGCGGGTTAGCCCGCGTCGCCATCCGCGCGGAGCCACTTAGTGTATTTAAAAGAGAGAAAACCAGTCCCAAACCCCATTTTTCACCCAAACCTCAAATCTTCTCCACATTTCTCTCACAAATTGACCCTCTAACCTCCAAAATGAACCCTAACTCATTTTTGAGAGTTTTCTCCTAAATCTAAGTGATTCTTCGCCATCTAGCAAGTTTTGGAAGCTAGAACCATCATCCCTCCATCTTCATCTTCTCCACCAAGCTTCTTAGGGCTTCAACCAACCTTTCTATCTATTTTGGAGATAGGAAGTTTGGGGTTTATTTTGGTAACCTAGAGGTGTGTTGGTGGTGGATTCAAGCTATTGGCTAAGGTAAGCTTCTAATCCTTCATCTATGGAAATTAGGGTATTTTGGGCATGGATGAGATCTTCATGTAAAATGTTGGGGGAACGATTTTATATGGTTGAATATGATTATTTATGGTTGGAAATGTATGAATCTAGGTTTTTGGAAGTTTTCGGCTTGAAGATCCAAGTGTTCTTCAAAGGAGCTCAAGTTGGGTAAAATCTAAATTTAGCCTAAATCTAGCAAGGTGAGTTCAAGTTGATTTGTGAAAACGTTGTACATGCCAAAATGTTCATTTTAAAGTATTTACGTGTTTACCATGAAATTATTACTTGTTGAGTTACTTGGTGGGTTTTGATCATTCGAGGTATTTGGATTTAAAAATCTTGTAAAAGCCCCACATTTGGGATTTTTGGACATTTTGATAAATAAATCATGTTGATATGTTTTCTTGACGATTTAATATATAAATGGAGGTCATTTGATGTAAATGTCTTCTTAGGGTATTTAATCTTATAAACCGTTTGAAAAATTCATATTATTATATTATGAGGCATTTGGAAATATAAGGGTAGGAGTTCATTTGGAAAATGGTTTGTCTCAACCAACGATGAGTTTTGGATTAATCATACTTTTGGTCTCTGTGTTTGCATAACCATTATTTAAATGTGTTTTATCGTTTACGCTGACTTTTGTGGTACGATAAAGTAAATTGTTGAGCTTTTGGCTCGGTTTTGACTAAAATGAGTCTTGGGGACATTCGTCCGGTGTTAATAGCCCGTTGTGGAGTTTTAAGTAGGATGACGTTTATTACGTGTCATTTGAGAATTACATGTTTTGAGTGCGTTGGTCATTCAATTGGAGTCATGTATTGTTATAGACTGTAATGTAATGGATCCATAGGCATATGAGTCGTTCTTTATCATTTTAAGAATAAGGGCTATTGTTTCCATGTTGGGACCATAATTAGTCGTGGGATTATCGAGGGTCTTATGATGTGGGCTCGTGGAGTCTAACATTTGGTCATGGGCCCGTGATGTAATTGTTGAGTCTGTTTTTGTGGGATAGTCACTTCCCATTTATATTTAGTTCAGACATTGGACCCTAGGGTGGCAACTTGTGGGACCAGATACTAGCCGTGGGTCGTAAATGTAATCCTAGTGAATGAGCATGACTAGGAATCATTGGGTGCCCTCCCCCACATCTTAGTACGAGTCGGCGTGTTCGTGGCCTTGATCCTAGTATGGAGAGCTCAATAACTTGGAATGTGGCCTACTTTTGTGTTCCACCACTAGCCTTGGAATTCGGGTCTCCCCCGTCACCAAGAGGTGTTGTTTTGGGTATTCAGTTTTATCCTTGTTTTTCGGTGACGTTTTGAGTTTGGGTTATTCCCCATTTGTTATAATTTTGGAGGCTTGAGTTTAATCATATTTTGGTCATTTGGTTTATAAAGTCTTTTTCAAATTTCAATATTTGGGCATTTACCATTATTCACGTTTGAGTAAGCGTTGGGTTGCATCACTACATGAAACAATGTTTTGGTGTTGAGACATTCATTTATAAAATGTGTACTATTGGGAAATAGATCGTTCTTATATTTAAAGTAATCCATTTTAAAGAATCATGACTTAAGTTGCATTATTTTCGTTTAGCGATTTTATAATCATGACGAAAACTTTTGAACTCACTAGGCGTTAGCCTAACCTTTTTATTTGTCGGCATGTGCATCAGGTTCCATTTCGGGATTAGTTCTAGCGACACTATGAAGAGATGAGTACTAGTTGTGTGCTCGAAGAAGTGATTAGTTTGGTGAAGTTTTCCGCATTTACTTTGGATATAACGACTGTTATTGGGTTTTAGTAACACCCGACTTCAATTAGTCTTTATGTAGGACTTCATTTATTTTGTTGATAGTTCAACCTAGAATTGTATTTCAAGTATGGACTTGTCGTAAGAGATTTTATTATACTTTAAGGTATTGTTGAAAATTTTAAATTAGTCGCTCTTTCCAAATTTCAGGGTGTTACAAGTTGGTATCAGAGCTTAAGTTTGAGAGAATTAGGTATTAATTTTGGATGTCTAGACTCAAACTAGCGTTATTTTAAGTAATTGAAAGTGAAGTTTCACCAATAGGCACTTTAAGATTGGATGATTCAAGATGGTTGGAGTCACTAGGAACGGGAAACACGCCGAAGGTGGCAAGGATGATCATGTACGGTGTGTTCATAATAGCACCTGGCCAATATTATGGTGAACCTACGAGTTACGTGCGTATGCTTGAACTGCCTTGGTATGATGACCGTTGGGGTAGTGAATAAGTTTCTAAGTGGTTAGCCATTAGAAGGAGTTGATGATTTTAGTATTTGTCACTTGGAGTGACGGTAAGCATGGTGAGTGCATTAAATGGACCATTTCGGGTCGGATTGATTGGTTGGATTAGAACCATAGACTTTTGGAACCAGTGTTATTTCGAGGAGAATTTGTGAAGTGAATCTATGAAATCCTTGATCTTTGCTTTAAGGTGTTTGAGCATCCGGATGACGATAGTGTAACTAAGAATTCGAGGAGCGTGGCTTCGAGGTGTTGAGGGTCGATCAGATCCGCACACGAAATTTATTTATGAAATAAATTGCATCGATTATTTCTCATGTTTCCAAATCACCATGTGGATTATATTACGAAATCTTGGAATGTTTAGCACACACAAGTTTTTAGACCATGATCTTAAACATGCATAAAGTTATTTTATTGCATGTGGTTGCAATCTTTGTTGAGACTTTGTTTATTCTCATTGTTGTCTAACGCTATTTTGAAGTTGCGTAGAGTCTTGGACAAGTAACTATGGCTTATGACCTTAACATTGGATCTCCTCCACATATGTTAAGGTCGTGGACGAAGAGTTGTCTTCCACTATTTTAGTGTTTGAGCTTTCTTGATAATTATATCCCGTGTGAGTTTTGTTAAGTTTTATGGAGTATTTTTTTACGACATTTGCGATGCATGGGTGAACCTTGAAATGCGTAGGCTAAGTTCTTTGCGTGCGTTGTTTTATGGGTTATTGAGAAATTTACTTCATGAGAATTTTGTTGGTGGATGTCATCCCATATGCTATTTTGGTAGTTTCAATGTCGTGTGGGTTCACTTTTGAGTTTTATACAAGTATAGCTCGTTGTGCACAACTTAGTGGGTGAGTTGATTTAAACTTTTAGTATGAGTAAACTTATGAAAACCCTAGGATGGTTTGTGTTAAACTTTTGCTTTTAACGTCTTTGGGTTATTGATTTTACTGTTGAAGTCTCACGCAATGCATTATAATGATTTTTACTCGTGTGCATGGCATTATAGCCACTATCTTGGGTCAAAGAGAGTTTTACCCGTGCGGTTAAAAGTTGAAGTCAACTAGAATTATTTTATGTTTGACTAAATTGCAAGCACTTATCGTTTTACTAAGTTTGGGAAAATAAACTGAGGTATGTGGGTCTTGTTGGAAATTTGATCCCATGTCATTATATGGTTAAATAAGAAACTTTTGGGATATGATTATGTGGATTTTCCTTCTGGGGTTTTGTACAAACATCTTGTTATACACTGTCGTAGCACGTAAAAGTGTTTTCATTCATGGCACAAAGAGTTGCATGTTGGGACCATAGTGGTTCCTTTGAAAGGTTTGTTGAACGTCTTTCGTCGTCAACATAATTAGCTTGAATGATAAAAAAACGATTTTCGAAAGGATTTTATACGTGCGACATTTGCGACCACTTTATACATCTACTACGTAAGCGGTAGTGAATTTTAATTGTACGATTTATTGTGTTAAAGCTTTGCAAATTAGGAGTTTTATAAAGTTTCAAATTGGCATATTAATTTGAAAAACCTTGAACTCAATCGTGGCTATAGGTTTAAACCCTTCTGTAGAACGAGTAGATAATAAGGACTAGAGGGGTCCTTGGAAGTTAAGTGTCAGAGGACTGACTGGTAGTTAGTTTTGAAATTTTGGTTTTTCGGTTGTGAATAGGTGCGCGCATGAATGTTTGGTATATTAGAATTATGCAATCTACCAGCTATTTGAATGGTAATATTGCTATGTCTGTAAATCTTCGGGAAAAATCACTGGGTTATTGCTTTATTTTTTTGGGTTACGAATTGATGGGTTGAATTTTGACATCATGCCTGGAACGGATGTGTACCATCCGGGTGAGTCTTCAGGAATAAGGGAATATATGGTGGTATATCCACGGTTGCGGTGTAGACATTTTGAGGATAGGTGTCGACATTCGAATTTGGAGGACAGTGACCGTTGGGGTGCTTCCGTGCACTTTCGTTGAGTTTGGGGGGACTGCAAGTCATGTGGTAACCTTAAGGATACTAGGAGCTGGCAATTAGGGGTCGATCATTGGTAATTCTATAATCAGCAAGGTTTCCGCTGATTTGCCAGCCGATGTTTGAATGCATTGCGGGAGTTGTGTAACCGTGGAGTTTGGGTAATCCGATATCTACACATGTTGTGTTGTGGCAGTTCGAGGAACCAATTATTTGAAGATTGGATCAGACCAATCTAGTGCTAGGAATTTCGTCAAGGAAAGGCCGATAAACCTTTATGGTATGGATTATTGGAAGAAGTAGTGAGACCGTCGAAGTAGACCTTGAGTAGAAATCGATTATTGAGGAGACCGTGAGGTGTTGGGATTAAAAGTATTTAAGGGTAATGTTCGCCTTGAGGTGACCTTGGTGGAAGTGGTTAATTAAGATCGTAAGCTGCTCTTGAGGTGATTAGGGCAACATAAGGTTGAGAGACAACCGAGATCTAAAGGATAGGAAAGTGATTCGATAAGGATTCGATGTACATTCTGTCATCTGTAAGGTATATCGAACGTTGAGATCGGGTGTGGGGCGACCTGTCATGAAAAATGCAGTGACAACCATAACTAGGACATAATCGGTTTCATATATGAGGCAAGACGTCGTGAAAGTATCCCTTTTTGGATAAAGAGCCACCTGATCTCACTGAATGCGACGTAGAGTGTTTAGTCGGGGTTAGATTTCGAGGACAAAATCTCTTTTAAGGTTGAGAGGATTGTAACACCCCAAAATCGTTGGCCGAAGAGATAGCAAAAGAAAACATCCACAGCGCCCCGCACAACTATTCGCGCGAGTTGAGCCGCGCCACGAACCGCACGAGGCTCTGTTTCCTCGCAGCTCCAGTGGTCCGCGCGGGTTAGGCCGCGTCGCCATCCGCGCGGAGCCACTTAGTGTATTTAAAAGAGAGAAAACCAGTCCCAAACCCCATTTTTCACCCAAACCTCAAATCTTCTCCCCATTTCTCTCCCAAATCGACCCTCCAACCTCCAAAACGAACCCTAACCCATTTTTGAGAGTTTTTCCCTAAATCTAAGTGATTCTTCACCATCTAGCAAGTTTTGGAAGCTAGAACCATCATCCATCCATCTTCATCTTCTCCACCAAGCTTCTTAGGGCTTCAACCAACCTTTTTATCTATTTTGGAGATAGGAAGTTTGGGGTTTATTTTGGTAACCTAGAGGTGTGTTGGTGGTGGATTCAAGCTATTGGTTAAGGTAAGCTTCTAATCCTTCATCTATGGAAATTAGGGTATTTTGGGTATGGATGAGATCTTCATGTAAAATGTTGGGGGAACGATTTTATATGGTTGAATATGATTATTTATGGTTGGAAATGTATGGATCTAGGTTTTTGGAAGTTTTCGGCTTGAAGATCCAAGTGTTCTTCAAAGGAGCTCAAGTTGGGTAAAATCTAAATTTAGCCTAAATCTAGCAAGGTGAGTTCAAGTTGATTTGTGAAAACGTTGTACATGCCAAAATGTTCATTTTAAAGTATTTACGTGTTTACCATGAAATTATTACTTGTTGAGTTACTTGGTGGGTTTTGATCATTCGAGGTATTTGGATTTAAAAATCTTGTAAAAGCCCCACATTTGGGATTTTTGGACATTTTGATAAATAAATCATGTTGATATGTTTTCTTGACGATTTAATATATAAATGGAGGTCATTTGATGTAAATGTCTTCTTAAGGTATTTAATCTTATAAACCGTTTGAAAAATGCATATTATTATATTATGAGGCATTTGGAAATATAAGGGTATGAGTTCATTTGGAAAATGGTTTGTCTCAACCAACGATGAGTTTTGGATTAATCATACTTTTGGTCACTGTGTTTGCATAACCATTATTTAAATGCGTTTTATCGTTTACGCTGACTTTTATGGTACGATAAAGTAAACTGTTGAGCTTTTGGCTCGGTTTTGACTAAAATGAGTCTTGGGGACATTCGTCCGGTGTTAATAGCCCGTTGTGGAGTTTTGAGTAGGATGACGTTTATTACGTGTCATTTGAGAATTACATGTTTTGAGTGCATTGGTCATTCAATTGGAGTCATGTATTGTTATAGACTGTAATGTAATGGATCCATAGGCATATGAGTCGTTCTTTATCATTTTAGGAATAAGGGCTATTGTTTCCATGTTGGGACCATAATTAGTCGTGGGATTATCGAGGGCCTTATGGTGTGGGCTCGTGGAGTCTAACATTTGGTCCTGGGCCCGTGATGTAATTGCTGAGTCTGTTTTTATGGGATAGTCACTTCCCATTTGTAGCTAGTTCAGACATTGGACCCTAGGGTGGAAACTTGGTACGGTTATGTGGGACCGGATACTAGCCGTGGGTCGTAAATGTAATCCTAGTGAATGAGCATGACTAGGAATCATTGGGTGCCCTCCCCCACATCTTAGTACGAGCCGGCGTGTTCGTGGCCTTGATCCTAGTATGGTAAGCTCAATAACTTAGAATGTGGCCTACTTTTGTGTTCCACCACTAGCCTTGGAATTCGGGTCTCCCCCGTCACCGAGAGGTGTTGTTTTGGGTATTCAGTTTTATCCTTGTTTTTCGGTGACGTTTTGAGTTTGGGTTATTCCCCATTCGTTATAATTTTGGAGACTTGAGTTTAATCATATTTTGGTCATTTGGTTTATAAAGTCTTTTTCAAATTTCAATATTTGGGCATTTACCATTATTCACGTTTGAGTAAGCGTTGTGTTGCATCACTACATGAAACAATGTTTTGGTGTTGAGGCATTCATTTATAAAATGTGTACTATTGGGAAATAGATCGTTCTTATATTTAAAGTAATTCATTTTAAAGGATCATGATTTAAGTTGCATTATTTTCGTTTAGCGATTTTATAATCATGACGAAAACTTTTGAACTCACTAAGCATTAGCCTAACCTTTTTATTTGTCGGCATGTACATCAGGTTCCATTTCGGGATTAGTTCTAGCGACAGTGTGAAGAGATGAGTACTAGTTGTGTGCTCGAAGAAGTGATTAGCTTGGTGAAGTTTTCCGTGTTTACTTTGGATATAGCGAATGTTATTGGGTTTTAGTAACACCCGACTTCAATTAGTCTTTATGTAGGACTTCATTTATTTTGTTGATAGTTCAACCTAGAATTGTATTTCAAGTATGGACTTGTCGTAAGAGATTTTATTATACTTTAAGGTATTGTTGGAAATTTTAAATTAGTCGCTCTTTCCAAATTTCAGGGTGTTACATTGTGTAAACCAATATTCGAACCCTGGGTAGATGAGATATTCCACCACACCCCCAGGGCCTTAACTAGTACGCCACAACCCTTGTGGTTAGACAAGCCTGACTTTATAAATAGGAATTCAGAAAAAAAAGTCAAACTTCCGGTACGCTTTTCGGCTCGCAACCGAGCTTTCCAAAGAAATAGCTTAGTAGCCACATTAGCAGTGCTTGGGATGATTTTACACTTCCATGAGGGTTAAGAGCAAGGGTGGACCTGCTTGATGTGGGGTTGGGGTTGGCCCCGGTTAAAACGAGTGTGAAAGGAAGAAATAGGTTTTATTCTCTCTCAGTGCTCAAACCCATGCCCCTCTATTGCCAACAATTGTTGCCTTACCTAGTCGTTATTCCCTTTACGGTGATAGCCTAATAGCACGTAACAACATCTTATATGACAAACTTGACAATGACATCAAACATCACACACGTAGCAAAAACCCTAGTCACACTCACAATATTCTCGATATTGCTATTAGTCTCGACCCTCGAATACCCTTCGATTATTTTGTTCTTGTTGTCTTACCGATCCTAAATTCTCGCCCGACAGTTTGAAAGCTAGAAAGGTTAGTCAATAGTCACAATTTCTTGTGATTTCAACCCCTTTAAGGTATTTCTTGATTTCTTACAAGTATCAAAAGCCCTAGCCGCTATCTACCATCCTAATGTTGTTGTTTATTGATTTCTTGCTACTGGTTTATTTTGATTTATGCTCTCTGTTTAGTGTCATAGTTTGTTCACTTGTTTTCTTCTTGTGAGTTGTAAAAGAAAGAAACAAGTACTTAGACGAATTCCAAGTACTAGGTTTATCATGTCTGGTACTAGATTTATTTTGCTAATTTTGTTATATGCTTGGTTGGTACTAGGTTTATCTTCTTTGGTACTAACAACACGTCAACACCCTATATTTTTCTAGATTTGCCACTAATAGATAGAGACGACGAAAAGGTAATTGGTTATCTAAGTTATGAGACATTGATTGTATAAGGTTGTTGAGAGCACCAACCTATCCAATTTAAGTTTTATATTCAAATTGTCGATCATCATAGTATAAAATCTTTTATGTTCATGTACGAGAGTAAAATATTTATTTGTCCTATATATTATGTCGACTTAGTTATTTATGATGATTAATTTGATTAAATTGAGCAAACTCCATGTAGTTGATATTATTATTACACGAGATTTGTTTGGACATTTCTTGATGTTTCCTTTAGTTAATTTTAGATGTTGTTTGGTTCAAACAGAGAAATGAAAATAAAAATGACAGAATATGAAAATAGGAATAAATTTTCATTCCCCTCAGTTTAATCAGGAATAATAATTTGGACTTATGGGGGAATGAATTATTATATTATAAAACCAAACAGTTTTTATTTTATTTTATTTTCATTCTTATTAATTACTGCTTAATACCTCCAATCAAACACACCCAATCATTAATTCAATGAAAAATGAATAGTAATTCTTTAAAATTTTATAGCAATATTATTTATATGGATAATTCAAATAAGAAAGACAAATAAGTAAAACACTTGTGTGTGTTAGTGTTTTGAATAATAATAATAGAAACCAAATTAAATTCATATAAAATAAATAAATAAAAACTAAAAAAGAAAGAAGAATCATTGATACCAAACATATAGAGCTTATAAAAATGATATCAAGAATGCAAAATCGAGATTGAATCTCTTCAATCTCTACTCACTATTTTCTTCAATCTTCAAAGAATTAGTGTTCGACTCTTCGTGTAGGGAATGGAAATAAGTATTTACCTATTTAGGGTTTTAGTTTTTAAGTTTCATTTTTATGTTTATTTAAGCCTTACATCTCGTAATAATTATCATTTATCCTTCAAATTATACATTAAAAAAATACCGCACACCTTACAAAATAATGTATGTAGCGTGCCATAACGCGTTATAATGCAAGCCTTAGAGTGAAGCCACATGGGTTAACGTGGCAGCAAAGTCAAGCTTTGATGCCACAACGCGTCATAACGAGACTATATATAATGAGTTATTTAGAACCATGATTTTTTTTCCATATTGTTTGTAAAAGTAAATCTAATGGAATAATAATAATAAATTTTACTTGTTACATGACCTTTTTTTATTTAAAAATGTGTGGCATAAAACCTTAATGTTTAAAGAATAAATTGGCATGTGTGTTCAAGTTTGGAATTAATGATTAGGGCATTTAGCGGTTATTTAGTCATGAGTTGTGTTCTAAAATGCTTCCTCAATAGTAATATATGAAAAACATGATATAGAATGAAAATGTGATCAAGTTTGAGGCCTTTTAAGGCCATGAAATGGATTGTAAATAGGAGTGATGGTGTTAATTGAAGTAATCATTGACTATGTGCTTGAAAATTGAAGAATGAATGCATATGGCTTGTAAGCATGATGATCCACATATATACATGTTATTCATGTTGTGATGCAAGAAAATTGAGTTAAATGATGAGAAAGGGAAAAGTGTAAAATATGTGCACATTGGTCGACGACAAATCTTTGTGTAATGGCCACAAGCTTAAAAGCGACTTCGTTAGCTTGCACACATGAAAGGCATAGGCAATGTGAGGGCTCAAAAATGTGAGCTCGCACTATGTAAGGTATCTCAGTCATGCTCATATATACGATCAACTTTACCGGTTAGCGACAACTCAATCAAGAAAGCTTACCTAAGCTTGCATAAATTTATTCCAGGGTCACGTTGACGTAGGTTTGACCAAACGTGATTTATTAAGTATAAGATACAAGGTAAAAATAGTAAAATGTTTCATGAATGGTACAAAATACTTAGATGCATGTATGGCATGTGTTGATCATGTGCAAATGAGGACCATATAACCTATAAGAATTATGTGAGTTTTCATTAGATTTCCTAAACCAGGGATACATGCATATGTATTGTTTTCAACTACGATTAAGATGATTAAATGAGCATGGTATGTGTTTATGTTTTTGAAAGTTTAAGCATACTATTGTATCATACGTTTCATGAAAAGATGTTATGCACAAAAATATGTTTTGGTCATGTGTGTAGGAGGACACCAGTAGACATGACTCGATACCGTAATTGATGCATGATAGTTGGTGCCAAAAAGGATACTTTTAAAACAAGATTAGTACACGTTAGTCAAGAAGTGTTGGAGGGTACCTTTGAGCATGACTGGCACTATAACAAAATTGGCTTTATAGGGCGTCTCGAATGTTTAAGCATCATAATAGAATACTTTATAGGACTTAAGTGTTACAATAAGTTTAATTATAAGACGCTTTTGGCGTTTTTAACAAGTTTTTTAGGATGTTTTAAAATAAAGTGTCATATTAGCTATTTTTAGGATCTATCCAGGGTTCAAATCCAGGCGCTGCCAAAGCTCTTGTGGCCATGGAGGTTCACCTGTGATGACTCCAGGCCATTCGTGGTCGCCCGAGGATTAGTCGGTGCGCATAAGCTGACCCAGAAACTCATGGTTACCAAAAAAAAAACACTAAATCAAAATGGGGAATGACACTAGTCAAACAATTCAAATATGTTACGCTAATAACAATATTGGTCCCCGTTTATAAATGGCATCTCACTATCACTATATTGAACCTATTCAAATACATTATTGGAGTAGAGGACAATCGACGTGTATATGGCCCTACATATTATATCAAATAACTCATAACCTTATTGACCTATGTAACATATGTGATTATAAAAGCATGTAGTTAAAGTATATTCACATCGATTCAAGTCTTTATAATCTTTACGAGTTTAGCGATACTTTGGACAAACAAATATATTTTATGTAACGTTAACCTATCATAGTTATTTTGGTTTGATGTTAATTAAGATTTAAAGTTTTAGTGATAGAAAACAAAATATGAATATATATATATATATATATATGTATGTATAGAGAGAGAGAGAGAGAGATCTACATCATTAGTTGTAGGAACATTTTGGGTACATGAAATCATAGAAGATCCAAGTAATTTTCACGAAGAAACTAACACCACGTGTTTTCCCCTAGTAAATTAAATGGGTTACAGTTCGGTGGTTTCCAAGCATATATATATATATATATATATATATATATATATATATATATATATATATATATATATATATATATATATATATATATATTTGCAAATAAGCATTTATACTTTTATCCATTCATTTATACTTTACTACTACAAAATAGTATAATAATTTTTATTTGATAGCAAAATCAAAACGTGTGTTTGAAATTCGTCGGTACCGGTACCTTCAAGAAGATCACATGTTGCGGAAACTTGTGCATGCTCTGACTGCCATACAATTGGAAAAAAAAACAGAGGACATAAAAAAGGTAGCTTTTCGAAGAAAAAAAAACACTATGATGATGAAATCGATAAAGATCTGAAAGAAAAACATGTTAGACACAAGCTTTAATAATACAGTAAAAAAGGGTCCTACACTAATGGAAGAAAAGAAGTTTGGCCATTTTACATGTGCCAATTCTTACATCTCAATTAAACAAAATTCTAAGAAAAACTAAGAAAAGAACCGTAAAGAATGTGTTAATTAAGCATTATTTAGTATTTGTTCCGCATAATTAAGCATCATACAACTTTTGGGTCATGCACGAGATCTAAGACCACTTAGAGCGAACGAGTAACCATTCAATCGAGTCCTTTAAAAACAAATAAAAGAACTATCAATACTGCTTATTGTTACATCATTATTTTTATTAAAAACCCAAATTTGGGTTTGATGGTGTAGAAGAAGACATAAGTTATGTTTGTCAATGTATGATAATGAACAAGGGGAAGCTTGGGGTTTATTGCATTATCATCATATAATATGATGTCATAATTAAAAAAACTTCACTCAGCATTTTATTAAAATGAAAGAAAAATAAAAGATATTAACATAAATTTGGGCCATAGGCCCATCAAAACTAAAACAACGTACACATTTAATAAATGAAAAATAAAAATAAAAAAACCAACCACTAAAAAAGTAGTGGGAAAAAGGTAAAAAAGCTGACTTGGGTGTTTGAAATGTAAATTATGAAAAAGACTTGATTTGACTCATATGGATCTTTCAATCTCTCTATCCTTGTCTCCCATCCCATCCCACCCCACCGCCTAAACTCGTAATACCCACTGAGTCCACCCCGGGGTTGACTCGTTCATGTCTCCATAGGTTTCCAAGCCGAGGTAGCAATCAATGGCCGTGTGTGCCACCCCAGCATCAAGCACCCGTCGTTTTCTTCCACCCTGTACCCATCGCCGCCGGCGAACAGGGCCAACAACATGCTCGCTTGCTTAAAAGCATTGGACCCCAGGTGAACCGGATCGAACCCGGCTGAGTTCATCCGAGTCCGCCACTGACTCAGCGTCTCATGGCGTTCAACTCGGTCCGTACCTTCGCAAGCCACCACGTTACATATCTGCCGCCCTAAATACACCTCCGACATCACTAAATCCTGGCTGATGGGTTGACTCAGCGCCGAGCTCTCCAACGAGTCAAACATGGTGGAGTAGTAATGTAAAGCCTCGTTGAACCTGTCTAAGAAAACGGCGCCGTTATGGTTAGATTCTTGTTCCACCAGCGTCACTATCTTCGGCTTCATCGCATTGATCGAATCCAACACCTTTTCCACGGCTCCCGGCCGAGCCAAGAGCCGGTGGAGCTCGAAAACCGAATTCACCGCAACCACTTCCACCTCGCTCGATCGGATATCAAGCATTCCGGCGTCGATATCAGCCAACGAATTCGCAACAAATCCACGAAATTCGAATTCGACGCCGATTGTGTCGGCTAATTGGGCTAATTTCCATCCTACTTGCTGTAAAGCATCGGTGTTGTCCGGTTGCGGCGGCCCAATTCCTGTTAGCCGGAAAGCCGGTGGACCGTCGGCGCGTAATGCGAGCGCCTGCATAAGAGCCGGCCACTGCATCCCTTGGTTCAAGCTGAAATCGACGACGTGAACGCGGCTTGCGCCGGCGAATGCTTCCAGGATGGCTTGATTCGCGGTGAAGTGAGCGAATTTGAGGTAAGGACAGCTTTCATAGAAATGCATCTGTAGAATTTCCCAACAGGAAGTTTCCAAGCCGTCTTGTGGATAGATCTTGTAGATTCTCTGCGCAAGAGCTCCGGCGAAGTAGGTAGCGACTTTCCCCATCGCGCCGGCTTGCGACGCCGCGAGGAGACCCACGTGTTTGACGAGTGCGTCGGCTAGTTTCATGTTGTCCTGCTGCACCGCCTCTGCGCACGCCATCAAGGTATGAACCAATCTAATCCCAGCCTCCTGAGAATCCACGAGCACCACCGGCTTCGGCGATTCCGGCGGCGCAACAACGGCTTCAGATCCAGCCACGCCAGATTTCATCCGCTTAATTCCGTTTCTAGAAACCGGCGACTCTTCAGCGGTGGTTCCGTAAATTGCTCCACCGGCAATCGCACGCAAATCGTACGGATCATCGTCGTACAACTTAGTCCCCTGTTGTTGCTGGCCATCAATTTCTTTGTTGTTGGAGAAATCAATCATGGTGGTGGATGAGGATTCGCCGGGAAGAACGATATCAGAAGCGTTGCTGTTGAGCTCGGAAAGCATGCTCTGAACCCAGCCGGAAAGATCAGAAGGATTGTAATGAACAGTATCAGAGAGTTGAAGAATCCCATCTTCACCCATCACCATTTCAAGCTGTTCAAGCTTCTGCGCTACATCCGCCATGTCCGTTGACCTGACCTTGTATCCCAACACCTCCAAAAGCTCATCCATTCCGCCTGAATCCGGCAACGTCTGATGCAAATTTTTCCCTTTTCCTGATGACGCCATTGAAGACGATGATGAGATTGAGGTGTTCGCTTCTTTTTTACGCTCTCGATCTCTCTTCATGTTTGAATCTGGGAAAGTAAACGATTGGATGTATGAAACTTGGATGAAATCAAGTGGAGGATGGATGAATAAAAGGTTATTGCTTGATATTTTTTAGCATAGGAAGAGTAATAGTTGAATCTTTCTTTTGCTTTGGAAAGCAAGAGGCAAGTGCTCGTGAAGGGTGGGGGCTCGAGCTTCGATGGAGGAACACAGGATGAACTGGAGAAGGAGGAGATAAGGAAGAGAATTTTGATTTTTTTTTTTTTTTTTTTGTAAAAATTACAACAAATAAAACATAACCATCTATTATTACTCACTATTCTATTAATAGTAACTTTAAAAAGTCATTATATTATATGGTATAAAATGTTTGTTTATTCATGTTATATGAAGCCAAGAGAAGATACAAAAGGTTCCTTTATTGATATATATATATATTTGTTATTGATAATTAAAAGATAATGAAGGTAGGATGGATATGTTTTTAAGAATTGAGGGGGGGAAGTTGGAAAATTTGAAAGTGAAAGGAGAAATGGTGAAAGTAAGTGAGGCGTGGGTGCACCGTAAGATGAAGCAGAGTGTCTGATACAGTGCAGCTCGGCTACATGATAGACCATGCACCTTTACAACCCATAATAACCGTACGCCATTTTTAAAAAGGAATTGACGTGGTAGGACCCACCCTTTACACTTGAGATATGTTCCCCCCTCTCTTGTTTCACTTCCACGCGCAACAATTCCCAACGAATTACTACTCTATTTAAATCTTTTTTTTAATTGCTTCATATTTATTTATTTTTCTAAATGTTTATAGATAATCAAATATTTTGATCAAAATAAATATCACATAAATATTTCTTTGTAAAAGGATTAATTGTGATTATTAAACAATGAATTTCATATTTGATTCTCCGTATGAGTTGGACTGCATATGTATCCTGTTCTATAAAATTTACAAAATCCTTTTTATATTTTCATTATGTTTTGGATTTGGTCCCTAGACTAGCAATCGTTAACATAACCATGTTCAATGATCCCAGACATTTGAAAACAATTTGTTCATTGTATGTATTTATTTACTGTACAACATTGCTATGCATATGTCATTATGTCCACACTTGAATTGCATTTTACGGAGAAGAAAAAACTAAAATCTTTAACCCTCTTTTCATCCTTCTTCCTCCTCCTAAAAACCACCCATCTCACCTTATTTACTCGTCCATTCAATCTACCACCAGCTTCTCCTTCCCCAACTTGTGACACCTCTTTCTCGGACAAGTCAAAAATCCCAAAGTTGGCATGGATGGATACGATAAAGACGGGTCAATTCAAGTCGAGAACAAACAAAATTTTCTGCCTAAACAAAATCCTAAAGTTGCTTTGGAGAAGATAAGCAAGCATACAATTCAAGTCCATAAATTTTGATGAACATAAATCAAAATCAAACGAGTGATACCCAAACAAAATCTTGAAAATGAAATTATATTTAAACATGAGAAATGAAGATGACATATACATGCTTTAGGTAAACCAATGTGTTTGTGTGTGTTTAAGGTTACATCCATGAATTTAGAATCTTTCAAACCTTCAAATGGAGATGCAACGCCATCAAATAAGATAAACCATCGTCGTACGACCAGCAGGGCCGTTCATCGGGGTGTTCCGAGTAGTTCCGCCGCACAGGGCCTCCGATCCTCGGGGGCCTCCAGATTTTTTTTTAAATTTTTTTATTTGTAACAGCATTACCATATAAATATACTAATTCAAGTGTTTACAAACTAGCTTGTGGTCCAGTGGCTGCATGTTTTTCATGTTAGACATTGATTTGAATTCAACCCATGTTCAAGTCCCCTGACATGCAATTTTGCTTTTATTTTTTGAACTTAGCATTTACTATTTGTTCTCTTTTAACATAGATTTTCTTCGGATGAATTAAACAAATAAGATTTTTTATTTTTGAAATTATTTTAAGGATTAGGGACAAAGAAGTCGTTTCTTTTATCCAAAATAACATCATTTGCAGGTTTGGAATTCCGTCCGAAATAACATGCGACAATGGGACACAATTCATCAGTGATCGGACGAGAAAATTCTGTGAAAAAATGAACATTAAGTTGGTAACGTCGACACCTCGATACCCACAGTCGAATGGCCTTGCCGAGTCAAGTAATAAAACTATCATCAATTCGATCAAAAAAAGACTCAAAGTTGCCAAAGGAAAATGGGTAGAAGAATTACCCTCTATTCTATGGGCCAATCGTACAACACCACATACGTCCACAGGACAAACCCCCTTTTCATTAGTCTACGGATGTGAAGCTGTGTTACCAGTTGAGGTACGACTACCAACTTCGAGACATATGTCCGTCGAACATAACTTGGTTGACCTGAGTTATGACCTCGACGCTTTAGAAGAACTTAGAGAAACGACACACATCCGCATGGCATCGCAGAAACAAGTGGTCGAGCGACATTTCAACAAAAATGTCCAAATTAAAGTTTTCCAAGAAGGTGACTATGTCTTACGTCAGTGTTCCAAAATACTCAAGAACTCAACGCAGGTAAACTTTCCACTAAGTGGGAAGCCCTTATCAAATCTCTAGCGTCGTGGGTAAAGGAGCTTATAAGATCCAAACCCATGATGGCCGAGATATTCCACGAAGTTGGAATGCAGTTCATTTAAAGAGGTATTTCTTTTAAATTATGAATTCGTTTCCTTGGATTATTTCTTAAAAAGATTACTAACTTAAGCATCGGACCAACGACCACCCCGCTAACGTTGATCTTCGTAGGGACGCACGACTTAGTTAAGATTTTTATGTCGAGTAATACTCATATGATCGCATGTATATGGTTGACTGTAATTATTGATAAAGGTTAAATTTTTACATTCGACTTCCGATACTTATATTCGAAAATCATTATTACAATTGCACTTGTTCGATAGTAAATCTCGTTTGATTTCATTATAGCATGTTAATGAATGATGATTTGGTCGAACGTATACTATACTTATATTTTAAAATTTACTCGACGTGTGATAAGAGATAGTTTTGACAAAGAAAAGCAAATAACAAACATCAATGAACAAAAGAGACTTTGTCAATAAAAGAGAAAGTTACAAAGTTAAGGGACGACCACAGACGGCCGACCCCTAGATAATAAATCCAAAAAAGCTAAGAAGGAGGAACGTCAGATTGTCCTGTACGACATCAGCCTCTGCTACTGCCGCCTCTTCTCCACCGTCACTTCCCTCTAATTCGTCGTCCTCGTCAAGGTCCATTTCAGTCCCCACGGTGTCAAGGTAGGTCTTGAGCTCCTCAGCGGCCGACGCCATAGGATTTTTCCCAGTCAAATGACGCCTCATCAAGGCATCCCGAGTCGTGAAGCGAGAAAAGGCTTTGATTTGCCTATTCTCAGTCTCCAGGTCCTTGACGTCGCCTTCCAGCTCATCGACCCTCTTTTTGAGGGACGCGACTTCATCAGCAGAAATAGCAGCAGCAGTGGCGGATTTAATCTTCTCGACCTCCAATTTGGTCGACGACGCCTCAAGCTCAAGGAGATGATTCCTAAGCTTAACCTTCTCACGATCCGAAATCTCTAGTAGACTTCGGGCATCGGAGAGCTCATACTTAAGGCCCTCGACCTTTGCCTTCTCAGCCTCAACCGCCTCCAAGGCGACTTTCTCCCTTTCAAGAGCCTCATCGGCCCTTTTCTTGACTTCAGGGAAGGATGTCCTGAGACCTTCCATCTGAGCGAAGAAGCTCAGACAGGCTTGGAAAGCCTGCACGACAGCAAAGAAAGAGTTAATAATAAGACAAATAATGAAGGGAATAACGAATAAGTAAGACGTACCATGAAAGAAAGACCAGCGGCATGCGCTCCAGTATCCTCGACCCGAGACTCCTTATATCGGTCATAAAAGGTCGGAAGGAGAAATTTTCCAAGGTGTGGAAAAATGACGTCCCTCTCGAGGACGTCATTGGCCATAAAGTCAGAAAGGAGAGTGACTTTAAAATTCGTCTCTCCCACTTTTTCCTTGTTCTTCTCCGCACCCTTGGAGGAGGAAAAAGGTGTAAGGAAAGGCTTATTAACGTCCGACACCTCCGACATTGGAGTGTCCTTCGTCCCCTGAGTCGAGCCTCCGAGCTCGACCCCAGCAACGGTTCCTTCCACCGGTGTCGTCCCTGCAGAAGACGACAAAGTAGCGTCACCCGTCTTCTTGGGTGAGGACCGAGGTTTGCCTCGGACACGTCTGAGGTCTACCCCCGTAGAAGGAGCAGATCTCTTCCTTGACTTTTCCCTGCCTTGACGAGCAAGCTCCAGTTGCTCGGATCGCTTAAGGGCAGACGACTTTACAGCTGCGTCCTCTGAATGAAGAGAGTAAGTTAAAAAAGAAATGACATACGATATAAAAGTAAAAAGTATTGTCGAACGACTTACCGATCATTTCTTCTTCCCTCTCTTCTTCCTTTTCTTCCTCTCTTCTCCTCTCTTCTTCCTGACGAGAACCCTCAACAGACGTCTCTTCGGCTACGAAAACGACATCGTCCTCCTCGTCGTTCGACCGAACAGAAAATGAACGATCGGCAATACTTCTCTCCAAGATCCTTTGAATCTTGTTTAGAGAATCTCTATTTGGCTTCACTTTAGTGAAGTCAATTGCTGCCAAACAAAGAAAGACATCATTAGTATAAACGCACGACAAAAACGCATGACAAAAACGCACGACAAAAACGCATGACAAAAACGCACGACAAAGCAGTTAGCCTACCCGATTCGTTCCATCCGGACGACAACCATTGGTTGTCTTCATCGCTCACAGACGCCACTTGGAGGAAAACTTATTGACGTTTCCAACCACGATCATTCACTGCGGTATTATGCACCAATACGTTATCTCCCTTCGATCGAGGGAATAGGCTGTACCGGTGATAATTATCCGGTCGAACGCTATAAGCAGTCAGAAGGTCGTTCACATTGAACGGAACCTCCCAATCGGCCGTAAGACGCCCGATAACATGGACAATCCGCCAGAATTGAGGCATTAACTGTCCAGGCGTCAATTCGAACGCATCTAAAAACGCCCTGATCAAAGGGCTAAATGGCCAAGTAAAACCTATCTTGAAGGGATACTCGTATAAAACACAGTACCCCTTCGGAACCTCATCTGGCCTTAAGTCTTCTGGAGTCATCAGATTGATTCCATCTGGAATCCTGGCTAATTTTTGAAAATAATCTAGGTTTTCTTCTTCCCTATATATACTCACAGGCTCGCTCGACATCTGGAAATCAGGGATGTTTAGAGTCGCACGCCAATAACTAAGAATATCCCAAGCTTTCCTAAGCTTTCTAGCTATGGACTTCCTATGCATATAACCGACACAAAGGGAAGAACAAGAAATTGTACCTTAAATAGACTTCTAAACCTCGAATTTTGAATGGAGAGGATTCTGATTGCTCGGAAAGTAAATCTCGCCGGAGGTATAAGGTATTAACGAAGGTAAGCGTAAAGAAGGAAAGGATTGAAGACAATCCCTATTTATACTGAAAATTGGAAACTGAATCGCCAGGAAATCGAATCGCCAATCGCCAATTGACACGTGTCGTCCGTGTCAGACGAACCACTTGAGTGCATCCCTCGAATGCATGACACCTGTCCAATATTGGCTGTCTAACCGTTTATTTTGCAGGAAATGACGTCATTGTTCAGCTAGAAGCAAACCAATTTGGTTCTATTCGAACTACCCGCGTTTCTTTTATGACACGTGTCCTGATTTTAAAAATTTAAATTTCAAAAAGTTGTCGCTTGAATTTTAAATTTGGGGGCAAACTGTTCGGGTAAAAATTCCAACAGTCCATCGTCGTACGACCAGCGATAGCCGACGCCCTTCCTTTAAGGCGACCTTGATTAAACGAACAAGTATCCGTCCAACAAAGTTAGTCGTACGACATGATTTCAGTTACTAACTTGTGACATACGTTATATCATGTTTAATGCAGTATTCAAGAGGCATTCATGACCAAAGATTGTAACGGTTGCCATCATCAAAAACAACGGACGTAACGGACGCTATCATCAATATCAAACGGTTATTCTATTAAAGATACGCATTCAAGACTTGCCAATAGAAAAATAGGGTATAAATATGAAGATGGAACTTCACATTCGGGACATCTGATTCTCAGACCTTACAAGCTCACAAATTACGTTCTCAAGCTCGCTCAGTTTCTCTCGAAGTTCATAAGATCCACTGCCGTTTTTCGTGTGACGCACGATCGAAGTCTAATTACACACGACGCACGATCGACTTTACTTTATCGTATTGTTTTACATTGTATTACACTTGTAACACTTGTTATTAAGGACGACGTCCCTAATTGACGTCCATAGTGCACGACGACTTACACTCGTCCGCGGTTTTTACCCATTTTAGGGGTTTTCCGCGTCACCAATTCTCTCGTCTCATTTACTTTATTTTTATTATAGTCGTACGATTATTGTTGTTACTTTCTTTGGTTGGATCAAGCTCCACATTTACCTTAAATTTTCCTTGGGAGATTTTTGGCATAAACAATATATATATATAGGGAGAGGTTCATTTGAGAAATGGTAAATGTATGAGAAATAGAGAAGTAATCTTAGTCATTCATCTAGTCAACATTTGCGGCTTTGGCCGCGAAGCACCGGATAATTCCTTTTTTTTTAACGGCAGAAAATTTTTATTACCAACCAACGCAAAAAACAAGTTATACAACGACACAACACCGACACAAAGCAAGCAAAACAACAACAAAGCAGGAAAAAAAACCGTAATGTCTTAACAACCTAGCAGCAACGGAAGTTTGCGAGGAGCAAACAAACGCTACAGCTTCCGAGCCGACGATCACCCGTCTTGCGGACCACCTAACTGTGTACAACAATTGACAGTCACGACCAAGAAGCCATACACCCAAGCACCGATAGACGAGTTTTACAACTGTCAACAGAGGCGACCACAACTCTTCAGCTTTCGTATCAATCAGAGATCGAAACAAATCGAAATTGAATGCAAGATTTGCGAGGAAACAGATCCCCCTGCTCGACCACCCCCTACACGAAACACCTACCGAATAATTCCTTGCATGGTCTATAAAAGGTATAGGGGTAGTTTCGTAAAATACGCGGGATGAGTTCATATATGAACCTATATGATTCATATAGTTCATATGTGAATCAGTTAATTAGTTCATATAAGAATAAGTTAATTAGTTCATATATGAATCTGTTAATTAGCTCAACTGATTCATATATGAACTTACAGTTAATTAATTAATATGTGAATCAGTTAATTAGTTCATATATGAATCAGTTAAAAGATTTCATATGTGAACACAACTCATGTATTTTGTAAAAATTACGAAAGTGTCGTTCTATTTTTGGAATAGCCGTAACTTTTGACCAGTCAATGTCGTAACTTTTGACCAGTCAAAGCCGTAACTTTTGACCAGTCAAAGCCGTAACTTTTGACCAGTCAAATCCGATCTTGACCGCATGAATGACTAGGATTACTTCTCTATTTTTTATATAGTTAACATTTCTCAAATGAACCTAAAGATATATATATATATATATAGTTGGGTTTCTGTGAGAAGTTGAGTTAACGGTGAGAAGCATGAGAAGTGGTTGTCAACTGTTGGATGAGAAATTGACGCACATTAAGATGATATGCACCAAAATGCACCAGATCAATTCCCTTATAAGTCGCAATTCATAGGAGGCTTGAGATTAAAAGAGATCAACGGTTCAGATCCAGTTCTTACGGTTCTCACCATTAACTCAACTTTTCACACAATCATTCACATATATAAATATTTGTTTACACTTTTACATGTACACTCCTAACTTTTACAATAAAAACATATATTGAAATAAAATGACTAAATAGCCATTATGTGGAGGATATTTATTAGAGTCCTTTAACAATTGTGAGAGGCCAACAAAAGAAAAATAATTTGTAATTTTCAAACGAAAATAAAGTTTTTACCAAACCATAAGGACTAAAACTATAATATACTCCAAACTTAGTAATGCATTTGAACTAGTGAATGACGTAGGAATTTTAACCCGGTTAAGTATAATATAATTTGCCATGAAATGCATTTGATTGGTCAAAGAGTATTGAAAAGAGAGTATATGCACGCGGCTGAAGAGAGAGTGGGCCTAAAAAACCATTTACGATATCGAGCAAAAAATATGGGATATGAAAACCTGGAGTGACCCACATGAACAGCACGAGGGCAGTCAACTCCTGTTTGACGCTCCATGACCGCGAGTGAGTTGTAGCACCCAAATGGTGGCTGCCCTTGACCATCCACGCGCTTCTTACGCGATGCAGATTCACGATTCGACATTTTATCCAATGGGACCCATATGATGGGATCAACGGATTCAGACGTCAACATCGATTTTGGGATCATCAACTTGGGACCCACCTCCTCATAAATCATAAACAGAAACTGCACTTACGAACTTCCTCATCAAAAATAAATTTGGTTAATTGTTATCGATACATTTATATTTATTAATTTCTTCCTCACATATATATTAACATCTAGATTTATTTTTCATATTTTTCAACATGACCGTTTTTAGCATCTTAAATGTGTGATTATGAATAGTATCCCCAAAATTTTAGGACTCAATTTTACATTGTTTAGTGTCTTTAATGAACGAATGTAAAACTATAGTCCACCTTACTCTCTAATTTCCATTATAAGTTAAAAATAATAAGTCACATCATCATCTCTATAATTTGTATATATGTATCTGTTTGGGTAGAAATTCCAACACTCCATCGTCGTACGACCAGAGAGATAATCGACGCCCTTCCTTTGATCGACCTTGATTAAAGCGACTAAAATATCCGTCCGACAAATACTGTCGTACGACCTGATTTCAGTTACTAATCTGCTACATACGTTATATCATGTTTAATGCATAATTCAAAGACATTCATGACCAAAGATTGTAACGGAAGTCATCATCAATAACAACAGACATAACGGACGCTATCATCAATATCAAAGTACGGTCATACACATTCAAGACACATCAACGGAAAAATAGAGTATAAATATGAAGATAAAACTTCACATTGGGGACAACTGATTCTCAGACCTTAGAAGCTCACAAATTACGCTCTCAAGCTCGCTCAGTCTCTCTCGAAATTCATAAAGCCTACTACCATTTGTTACCGACGCACGATCAGAGTTTAAATACACGCGACGGACGACCGACTTTATTTTATTGTATTGTTTTACATTGTATTACACTTGTGACCCTTATTAACAAGGACGGCGTCCCTGATTGACGTCCATAGTGCACGACGACTCACCCTCGTCCGCGGTTTTTACCCATTTTAGGGGTTTTCCGCGTCACCAATTCTCTCGTCCCATTTATTTTATTATTGTCGTTCGATTACTGGATTTACTTTTTTTGGTTGGACCAGACTTCACATTTACCTTAAATTTTCCTTGGAAGATTTTTGGCATAAACAATATCTTTGTTATCTCATTTTGTATTGTGATCAAAAGTTTTAGGTGTAACAGAGCTTCCAAAAAGATTGGAACGTCCCTGTTTTTCAGTATATAATTTGATTTGATGATAAGATAAATAAAGGTATATATAGCAATACCCAATACGTTCATCATCTTATATGGGATTTTCTTTTATTTTATTAAGGTATGTATGGTATATGGTTATAAGAACATTGTTGAATTAGACATGATTAGATTCGATAGGATTCTGTCGACCAGATTAAGGTATGCGAATGAAAGAATTATGATAGGGTTTAAGCTTTTAATTTTGTATGGATAATTACTTAATTTATCAATTTTATATCATCTTCCTAATTTTTATTGTATCCATTTTGTTAAAAATAAATATTCTATTACTGTCTCACTCAAGTCATATAATGTCCTAATTTTGTATCGTATAAAACATGAAACAACAAATTCTTATACCCTAGATATAATGGATTTTAAGATCCTTAATTCAATTACATATGTTTAGAAAACATAATTTAATAAAGCATTTCATTATACATTAAATATTATTCAAATGTTACAAGACTCCAAAAATATGGTTTTGGTGCTTGTTATACTTACCAACACAAGATTCTTTCAACTTACTATTAATAAATGATCTTTAACATATTACTCTAAGATTGGTGAAAAATACAACTATACATACTACATAAAATAACTTAATTTTATCAGTTTTTAGAATATGTGAGACTACATAATTTAATAAAGTATTTCATAATTTAATTTTACCATGACAATACAGTAACTAAAATATGTTATATGAATAGTTTGGTGGTGAAATTAATAATGAATTAGTAATAAATTCAAACAAAATTCTAAAAAATACAGTTGATGAATTTTAATATATTTATTATTAATTGATTTTGAGCAACCAACTAAATATCTAACATAGTATCAAACATTATTAGCAAATGTAATGACCCACATGAACAATGTATGTCAACCAAATAATTAACATGATTAAAATAAAATGTAGCTCTTTATTTTTTGAAGTAAATTTATATTCAAATTAATCTACTTAATTATTAACAATCGTCAAAAAGATATTTGCGATATAGAGTCTAGTACTTATATATTAGGAGATTATATATATATATATATAGAGAGAGAGAGAGAGGGAGGGAGGGAAGGAGGGGGAGAGTTCGGTTGTAAACCCTTTTTTCAATTGTGAACTAGAGAACAAAAGAGAGTGCGACATTTGTACCTGGATGTCCACATTCATCATGAATAATGAAGGTGAATATTCATGATGAATGATACAGTATTCATGGTTCATGATAAACTGATAAACAATTCATGATGAATAATTCATGAATGTATGGTATATGTGACACACTCTTCTTTGTTTTAAAAATATGTTAATTTGTGAGATCCAATTAGAACACAAAAAATGGTTAAAACTAAAGTATAATATATTTAAGGAAAAACCTTTTATTATCTATTATAACACCTATCCACGTGGATAGAAAAGTAGATCTGCGAGATCCTTGTAAACTCAAGGTGTGGTCTACCAATAACTTCCATTATGGTTTTAAGTTGAATTCGAAGTTATTGGACTTGACCCTTAGGGCATTACATCTGGACATACTCTTGAGTGCACATCAGTTGTGTGTGTTTGTGCGCATATGTCTATTACAGAGAGAGTTATATATATATATATATATATATATTTGGAATCTGATTTTTCTAAAAAATACTTCAATGTTTATTTAATAAAGTATATTAATAATCTCAAATTAAGATTTTTGGGTTCAAACAAGAATAAGGTCAAAATAAGGAACATAGGAACAATTCAATCACATGTTATTTCACACGACTTTACGTTGTGGGCCAAAGACCCTTAAGTGACCATGTTCATTAATGGATGTGATTTCAATATACCAAAATATATGTAATTTAACCAATTTCATATTATTTTTTTATTTTAACGTTGTTATCGTTTAACTATATATATATACACTTATTAATTAAAAAGTTTGTCTAAGTATGTATATAAATGTTGTAACTAATATTTAAAAAATAAAAACAGTTTTTTTTTTATATATACTGTATTTTATTTTGTTGGAAATGTTGGTGATTTGATATAAATAAATAGGGAAATTAATTAAAGTAACCATTTCAGAAAATCGGGTTTACCTCCTAGCCATTCTCTTCCTTATTTTATCAAATTAGCCATTAGGTTCGTGAAATGAGTTCGTATATACGAACACCTCCTTTGAAGTAAAAAACTTGATCCATGTTCGTAATATGTGTTCGTATATCACGAACATAACTTAAAAACTCATAAAAGAACATAAGTTCGTAAAATGGTTCGTGGAAAATGCAAGAAGTTAAAAAAAGTTACATTTTAATTTTTTTTCACGAACACAATCACGAAGTGGGGCCAAAACTGTAAAATTTTAATTTATTTTGCTATGATGAGGGCCAAAATTGTAATTATTTCATTTTTCAAAGCATATGTTCGTATATCACAACAATTTCCACGAACTTGGGCCAAAAACATAAATATATTTGATATATGTTCCAAAGATGAGGGGCTATAGTTGTAACTTGAAATAAGCAAGTTACAATTATGGCCCCTCATCTTTGGAACATATATCAAATATATTTATGTTTTTGGCCCAAGTTCGTGAAAAGTGTTGTGATATACGAACAAAAATTAAATAATTACAATTTTGGCCCCTCATCATAGCAAAATAAATTAAAATTTTACACTTTTGGCCCCACTTCGTGATTGTGTTCGTGAAAAAAATTAAAATGTAACTTTTTTTAACTCCTTGCATTTTCCACGAACCATTTTACGAACTTATGTTTTTTTATGAGTTTTTAAGTTATGTTCGTGATATACGAACACATATTACGAACATGGATCAAGTTTTTGACTTCAAAGGAGGTGTTCGTATATACGAACTCATTTCACGAACATAATGGTTATTTTGATAAAATAAGGAAGAGAATGGCTAGGAGGTAAACCCGATTTTCTAAAATGGCTACTTTAATTAATTTCCCAAATAAATATGGTGATATGGGTTCTGGGGTTGGAGGTGAAAGGGGTAGCGACACCTCCACCTCAACACTGGTCCACTCCCATGTGGTTCTGCCGTGTTTTCCCGATTCCTTTGTCATACTGGTCCCTACTCCCTACTTCCCTTTTATATTTTATATTTATTTTCAATTATATATATATATATATATATATATATATATATACTTCTTATATATTCTATTTCATTCAAATATCTTTTTCTTAAGATTAATGTTTCTACCACATTGCCCTACTTTTCTCCCAATTTGTTATATGTTTATCTTGGAATCGACAACAAGGATAGTTACCTCCTACTAATATCTGATTTCTTTTACCTCGGATTAAAATTAAAGGGTCATTGTTCGATCATTTATAATAGAAAATATGTTATATAATAACTGCAACGTTCAAATAATTGTTACATATCATATATATGTATTTAACTTGTATGATAAAGCAATTTAACAATTGTTGCCAGATATGTATTTTTTTCGTTCACGACTTGATGTATGCGTCTAAAACATGTGATATGATATTCTCATCTTCTACGGAAAAAATACTATACGTTACCTATATATAAATACATAATTGTATCGTTCTATAATTGACCCAACCTTTAATGATTAAGTTTAACCTTTAATTTCATTCGAGACGTCAATTTCTCAAATTGATGGATTCAACAGGAAGCAAGTTGGTAAACATTTACTTGAGACGACGGACCATAACTGTGCCTAGACCTAAAAGGCTAAAACTTAAATTACGAGAGGCGAAGACCAAATTGAAACCCTTTTGTAGAGAAGAATTGTTAGAATTAGAATAAAAACAATTGCCAAGCTTAACATCCTAGTTGACTAAGAAGAACCAACGATAGGTACAAAAAAGGAAAGAAATAAAAATCATAATTTATCTTCATTAATTGTGTTATTTGATATTATAAAGGACACAAAATATTGTCTCCTATAATATATCTGGGTTTCAGAATATATAGAGTACAAAGGCCTATTGATATGTACGACTCTTTTATGAGGATGCATAATATAAATCAGAGACATTATGACCGGAATGAAAATCTGCTATATTTAAGATTAATTTCAACAAGTAGTTATAAGATTAATAGCTTCGAAGGTGATACTGATTTTACGAAGTTTTTCTTTAAATTATTTTTTTCCATAAAAAGCAAATAAACGATTTTAGAGATAAGAACTCGACGATTTGTACTCTTATTGTTGTCCAATGACCAAATACGTGTTGCTTGTTACTCCAAAGTCCAAAACGGTTTATTCTTTGGGGACGAATTTAAATTTTATCTTTCTTATCATTTTAAGGATATTTCTTATGCAACAAAATACATATCATATTTTATTTACAGATGTATAAAAATTTATATCTTACATAGGAAATATACGAGGAGTTTAAATCAAATACTACAAGCAGATGTTTGGACAACAATAAGATTACAAATCGTCGAGTTCTTATCTCTAAAACCGTTTCATTGCTTTATCAAACATCAGCTAAATTTATCTAGTATATAACAACGACAAATTAATTCAAACATGGACAAAACTGGAAAATTAGAAGTTTCCGAAACGCTAATTGTATCTGTCGTCTTGTTAGTATACTTTAACAAAGATTTTTGTGATGCTAATTAATAGATGTCGGAAAAAGTTAGTAAAATATATGGTTTTTACTAACTTTGGACACATTTAAATACATGTATATGTATTGTATATATCTAACTCTTAGTGGGTTTGTGTTCTTTTATATGAGAGCTTCGAAACGATATATTATGTGTCCAAAACGGAATATGTGTGAATGAGATATCGATGCTCAAAGTTGAGTACTTGAGATTAAATTGTTAAAAATCAAGTGGTTGTGGGAATGTGTCCCACATAGGAAAAAGAAGTAAACATTCAATGGTTTATAACCATGAATGTGTGAGGGGCTTATAAGCTCCTTTGATTGGTTTTATTCCAACTTCTATCTGCGCGTAGGGGGGTGTCGATTGAGATTTTCATAAGCTAAATCGGGGAACTTGTGTGTGGACGCGATCTGCGGACACGAATGCAACTCTGAAATCTCGGGCTCACGCAGCTTGGTGGAATGTGAACACGAAAGACGAAACAGTGGCCCGCGCGGCTAACCTTGCCAAGCACTGTTCATGTTTTGTAACCCCGATGAAACCATTGATGATGCATGATTAATTCAATTAATTATTGAATTAATTATTTCAGTTATAATGATTAATTTGTTTTATTATCAGTTAATGACAATTAATCATTTCGGTTTCAAATCATCAATATAAATTTGATGGGGTTGGCTACATTCCAAGAGACAGTACACAACACAATAGAACACACATCTCTCTCTGAAATTCTCTAGTGCATACCATAATTCTGGTGAATTTTCAAGGCAAGTGGTCATCTCCAGCAGTATTACTGCTTTTGCTGTTGTACCATGGGAACAGACGACGAATCTGTTTAAGGGAATCGTGTGTAACACGAGCCTCATCTTCTGTTTAATTTCCATATTTCTTCTCCATAATCGATTTCTTAACAATCATTAGTTGATTTCTTAAAAATCATTACTTGATTAATATTTTGAGTTCTTAATCATTCATTGATTAATTTTGTATTATTATATGTATTATTAAATTATATAGAAAAACCAACAATGGACAATAAGGTTAATAGTAAAACAACCTGATTTTATATTTAGGAAAAAAAAAACATCTATTTCATGTAACACCTTTAAAAATTTGACCATCATGAAAAAGATAAGTTCAAGACAAATATTAAGGCAAGTTAGAAAAAGTGATGGTTCAAAGGTTGATGATTTATAAAATTAAAAAGGATATGGACTCAATTAGAAAATTGGTAGTCACGCAACATTAAAATCTCTCCTCCAAGCAAAAACCGAAAAGAAAAGTGAGTTTTTGGAGAGTTTTGAAAAAGAAAGAAACATAAGTACGACTTGCAATGAGTAAAAGAGAAAAAAGACAACCAAACCAAGGTAGTATTTATATGTATATGTATATTTTGTTGTTTCATTGGCATGGAATGAAATTATGTGCAAGTTTGGACAATAATGGAGTGGCGAATGAGGCCTTAAGGCCAACAATTTGAGAACAATGGTGTTAAACAATGTTATAATGTACTATTCTTATTAACGTAAACTAATTTTGTTATTTACTAGCTATGTGCCCACGCAATGCAGCGAGTGGTGAAATTTAGATAAATGAAAGCGGACATAACGATTACGGATTTACATGTATATCTCCTCAGAACTTAACTTCACTGCCTAAGATGGCTAGTTATATAAATAAGTAACTGACGTTGATTGTTTGGGTAAAAAGTCCAACAGTCCGTGGTCGTGCGACAGATGATGAATGACGCCTTTCCTTTAGGCGACCTCGACTAAAACGATCAAATACCCGTCCAACAAATACCTTCGTACGACCTAATTTCAGTTACTAATTGGCAGCATACATTGTATTATATTTAAATGCAGAATTCAAAGGCATTCATGACAAGAGATTGTAACGGAAGACATCATCAATAGCAATTAGCGTAATAGACGCTATCATCAATATCAGAAACGGTCATACACATTCAATACTTGGGAAACGGAAAGATGGAGTATAAATACAAGGCTGGAAATTCACATTGGGACATCTGATGCTCATACCTCAGAAGCTCACAGATTATACTCTCAAGCTTGCTCAATCCTTCTCAAAGTTCATAAAGCATTCTACTGTTTGACGTACGACGCACGACTGAAGTCTGAATACATCCGACGCACGACCGACTTTATTTTATTGTATTATTTTACATTACATTTCACTTGTAACACTTATAATCAAGGACAACGTCCCTGATTGACGTCCATAGTGCACGACGACTCTCACTCGTCCGCGTTTTTTACCCATTTTAGGGGTTTTCCGTGTCACCAATTCTCTCGTCTTATTTACTTTATTTTTGTTTTAGTCGTACGATTATTGTCGTTACTTTCTTTGGTTGGATTAAGCTTCACGTTTACCTTAAATTTTCCTTGGGAGATTTTTGGCATAAACAGTTTGGCGCCCACCGTGGGGCCCCATCCAAAGAAAATCTTCGATAATATTACGACGGACTAACGTTTTCCTCCTAGTGTTCTTTTTTCCAGTTATTCAGGATAATGGCATTCCGGGGAACACATGATCATGTCATGGCTCAAATGAACATGGAGCTGACCGCTGCCCGAGCTCGTATCGATGCCCTAACAGCTCAAGCTCGACAAGCAGCTGAAACCATCGAGCATCTAAGAAACCAGAATGGAAATAATGCGACGAGGAATACGAATGCTTATGTTGGTGCCTGGAATATGCCCCCTCCATTACCAAATTATCCCCGTCCACCATCAATTAATCCTGCGACCTTCGCAATTCCAACCATGCCTATGGCCTCTATTCCATTCAATGGATATGCCTCTGATACCTCGCAACAGACTAGCTTCCAAGGGTCAGGATATGTTCTATTGGGTGTCCCAAGTGGTGTTCCGTTAGATCCTGTTGCACAAAGGTTGAAGTTTTTGGAAGAACAGAATGAACGTGTCTTGTCAATGTTGGCCAAATTGCCGGGGGCAGCAGTTCCAGTCGATGTCGAGCCACGTACATGGTTTCAAGCGTCACCATTCATTGATGAGATCGCGTTAATAGACGTTCCAAAGAAATACAGCATCCCGACTTTCACTCCAAAGTATTCAGGCGTCACTGATCCAACAGAACACGTCGCCCAGTACAAACAACTCATGTGGACTGTCTCGATACCGTACCAGTTCCAAGAAGTCTGTATGTGCAAAAGTTTTGGGGCGACCTTGACTGGAGCAACTTTACAATGGTTGATTAATCTCAAACCTAAAACCGTCGGGTCTTTTGCAGAGTTGGTGAATCAATTCACTCAACAATTCGCTAGTAGCCGAAAAATGGAAAAGCAAACGAGCGACCTTTACTATGTCGTACAGAAGAATGGAGAGTCCATCAGAGACTACTTTAACCGGTTCAACGCGGAGATGATTAGTATTCGAAATTGTGACGTGAAAACAGCAATTGAAGCGTATAAACGAGGTCTGGATGATAGTTCAGGGTTGTATCTCGACCTTACGAAGTATCCTCCAGAAACCTTTGAAGACGTACGAGCGAGGACGCTTGCTCATATGAGGGTCGAGGATGACATCACTTTCAGGAATAAACACTCGGGCGACCGGAAAAGCTTAGGTGTTAAAAAACCAGATTTCAAACCAAAGTCAATCAATCGATCAGAGCCTACTAGACAAATTTCAAACGTCAGGTTTGAAAAGAAATGATCGACGACTTCTAAATCTGTTCAGTATCCTAAGGTGTCATCTTATGGTTTTTCTGGATCAGCTAAGGACGTCGTCGTGTCCTTGAAGCAACTACAGCAAAACGTTCGATGGCCAAAGAAAAATGACAAAGACAGTGACAAGAAGGATAAAAGTAAATGGTGCGACTTCCATAATGACTTCGGTCATGCAACGGATGATTGCATTGCTTTAAAGAAAGAACTTTCCTGGCTCAACTCGAAAGGTTATTTACAAGAATTGACGGAAAAGATAGACGCACGTCCCATATCCCCAGAGCATGTTAAGGTGATTAATTGTATCACTGGAGGTTCTGATATTTGTGGGACCACATATTCAGCTGCTAAGAGACATGCCAGTCGCGGTCCCGACGACCGACCAATTCCAAAGGAAGCACGACTCAAAGAGGACGCAGAGCTAGAGGCCATGCCCTTGACGTTCGACCAAGCGGATGTCGATGACATACATCAGAAACATCATGACGGACTAATTATCCAATTGAACATTGGAAATTGTCTGACAAAAAGGATACTCGTCGATGGAGGTAGTTCAGCTAACATTATCTTTTTTGATGCAGTGAAAGCGATGGGCATTGACAAATCCGAAATTACACGACGTTCGACCATACTCGTTGGATTTAATGGTGGAGCGACAAACACCATGGGGGAAATCATACTTCTAGTATATGCTAAAGGAATCAACAGACAGACGAAATTCAATGTCGTCGATTGCTCATCAGCTTATAATGTTATCCTGGGGCGACCTTGGATTCATGACATGAAAGCTGTACCTTCAACGTACCACCAAACTTTGAAATTTCCCACGCAATGGGGAGTATAGGAGATCAAAGGCGAAAGAAAGGTTTCTAGGGAATGTTACAATGTTTCCTTAAAACCCCCGAAGCAGACAGTATAGCAATTACAGAACCAGGACATTCTTGGGACTGACGACGACTATCGCTTGGAAGCTGTCGTCCTAAACCAGGATAAGCCTGATCAGATGGTTTACATAGGTTCGACGCTCGACCCTTCCTTCAAAAAGCAACTAATTTCTTTTTTGCAGGACCACTATGATTGCTTCGCCTGGACGCACAAAGACATGGTGGGTATCGATCAGAGTATTATTTCTCATAAACTTAACATCGATCCATCATTCAAACCCGTTCAACAGAAAAGACGGAAATTTGCTCCTGAGAGAAATAAGGTTATCAACGACGAAGTTGATAATTTGCTTAAAACAGGAAAAATACGAGAAGTCAAGTATCCAGATTGGCTCGCCAACGTTGTTGTCGTCCAAAAGAAAAATGGTAAATGGAGAGTATGCATTGATTTCACCGACCTTAATAAAGCTTGCCCGAAGGATCCATTTCCATTGCCACATATTGACTCTATGGTCGACGCTACAGCAGGACATGAGTTACTCACGTTCATGGACGCATATTCTGGGTATAACCAGATATTGATGCATACTGACGACCAGGAAAAAACGGCCTTCATGACAGATAAAGGTATTTATTGTTATAAAGTAATGCCTTTTGGTCTTAAGAATGCAGGTTCAACATATCAACGATTGGTGAATATGATGTTCAAAGAACATTTGGGCGACACTATGGAGGTATACATCGATGACATGCTTGTCAAATCAAAGCATATGGACGACCATATAGGACATTTGAAGCAGTCTTTCGATATTTTACGCGAATATAAAATGAAGTTGAATCCGACAAAATGTTCTTTTGGAGTTCGAGCTGGCAAATTTCTCGGTTATATGGTCACACGACAAGGAATTGAAGCTAATCCAGATCAAATCAAAGCAATTTTCTAGTTAAAATCGCCTAGAAATTCTAAAGAAGTCCAACGTCTCACAGGACGGATAGTAGCGCTGAATCGTTTCATCTCTCGATCGTCCGACAAATGTCATTTATTCTACAATGTACTACGAAAAAAATAAAGGTTTCGAGAGGACTGACAAGCACGAAGAAGCGTTACAGCAACTCAAAAAATACATGATGTCGCCTCCTTTCCTCTCTAAACCTGAAAAAGGTGAAGCCCTTCAACTCTACCTAGCCATCAGCACTAATTCGGTAAGTGCAGTTCTTATACGAGAAACTGACGGACGACAATTGCCAATTTATTATGTAAGTAAAACTCTACTAGACGCTGAAACCAGGTATTCGTCTATAGAAAATTTTTACTTTCGTTAGTCATGGCTGCTAAAAAGCTACGACATTATTTTGAATCACATCCTATAATTGTGGTAACTAACTTTCCATTAAAGTCGGTGTTAAGGAAACCTGAACTAACAGGACGACTAGCTAAATGGAGCATTTACCTCAACAATTTTGATCTGGATTTCAAGCCCAAAACGGCGATCAAGTCACAGGTCCTGACAGATTTTGTCTCAGATTTCAGTCCAGAAATGGAAAACACAATGATATCCGACCAGTTAATTGTGGAGACTTTGCACGACACTACTTGGACACTCGACGTTGATGGTTCGGCGAATATACGCGGCACGGGCCTGGGTGTCGTCCTACAGTCTCCACAAGGGGGCAAAATAGTATACTCCATACGATGTGATTTCAAAGCAACAAATAATGAGGCAGAATATGAAGCACTGATTGCAGGAATCAAAATAGCTCACGACCTGGGGGCAACACATTTGCACGTCCGGAGTGACTCGTCCCTAGTTGTTAACCAAGTTAATGGAGAATTTGCGGCAAAAGATTCAAGGATGATTGCTTACTATAAAATAGTAAAAGAAGAAGTGAAGAAGTTCAGTCGCTTTATAATTGAACAGATACCAAGAGATCAAAACACTCAAGCCGATGCACTAGCCAATTTGGGGTCAGCACTTAATCGAACGACATTCGACAATATCCCGGTGGTTCACCTTGCAACCCCGTCCATCAAGGAAGATGATAATGTTTCGGTCGCACCAATTGAAGAAAAGAAAATTCTTGGTCGAACGACATTAGAAATTATTTAGAGCACGATCAATTGCCCGATGACAGAATGGAAGCGAGAAAAGTTAGATTTAAAGCATCAAGGTATGTTATGATCAGAGGAAAATTGTATCAAAGGTCTTCGACTGGTCTGAATCTGCGATGTATCACCAACAAGGCTTAAGTACACAAAATCCTACAGGATATGCACGACGGTGAATGTGGAAATCATTCCGGAAGCCGCAGTTTAGCCAACTGGATATCGCGTCAAGGTTACTATTGGCCAACGTTAAGACAAGATGCGACCAGGTATGTACAGTTATGCGACGCGTGTCAAAGACACACAGGTATGTCATATAAACCTTCTGAACCTTTGCACTCGACTTTGATCCCATGGCCCTTTATGAAATGGGGAATGGTTATTGTTGGGAAATTACCACCTGCCCCCGGGAAAAAGGTATTTCTTTTAGTTTTAACAGATTATTTCTCTAAATGGGTCGAAGCTGCGGCTTTCTCTCAGGTCCGAGACAAAGAGGTCGTTTCTTTTATCCAGACTAACATTATTTGTAGGTTTGGAGTTCCATCTGAAATAACGTGCGACAACGGGACACAATTCATCAGTGATCGAATGAGAAGATTTTGCGAAGAAAGGAACATCAAGTTGGTTACATCAACACCTCGATATCCACAGTCGAATGGTTTAGCCGAGTCGAGTAATAAAACTATCATTACTTCACTCAAGAAACGACTCAAAGCTGCCAAAGGGAAGTGGGTGGAAGAATTGCCTTCCATTCTATGGGCTAATCGTACGACACCTCGTACGTCCACAGGTCAGACTCCCTTTTCCTTAGTCTATGGATGTGAAGCTGTGTTACCTATTGAGGTACGTCTACCGAATTCAAGGCATACGTCCGTTGAGCATAATTTAGTCGACTTAAGTTATGACCTCGACGCCCTAGAGGAACTCCGAGAAGCTTCTCACATTCGCATGGCGTCGCAAAAACAAACTGTCGAACGACATTTCAACAAAAATGTCCAGGTCAAAGTTTTTAAAGAAGGCGATTACGTCCTACGACGAGTGTTTCAAAACACTCAAGAGCCTAATGCAGGTAAACTTTCCACTAAGTGGGAAAGTCCTTATCAAATCTCTAATGTCGTGGGTAAAGGAGCTTATAGAATCCAAACCCTCGATGGTCAAGATATCCCACGAAGCTGGAATGCAGTTCATCTAAAGAGGTATTACTTTTAATTCTGTGAAATTAATTTCTTTGAATATTTTTTAAGAAAGATTAATGACTTAAGCATCGGAGGGTCGTTGGTCAAACCAACGAACACCCCACTAATATTGTTTTTCGCAGGGACGCGCGACTTATGTGAAATCTTTGTGTCGAGTAAAACTCATGTGATCACACGTATATATTTGATATTAATAAATAACAAAGGTTAAATCCTGCATTTGATATTCTTAGACCCAAGAACCATTATTATGAATTGTCTAAGGTCGATCGAAAGTTTCAGTTGATAATGATATGGTTGTATGACTAACGTAATTGTTTATTTACTTATTCGACGAGCGATTACTTATAAAGGTGAGTAATAAGCATTGACAAGCAAAAAGAGTTGTGTTTCATAGAAAGTCAAAAATACAAATATAAAGGACGACCACATACGGTCGACCTTCAGATGAAAAGTTCAAACAAAGCTAAGTAGGAGGAGCGCCAGATTGTTCTTGTACGACGTCCATCCTTGCTAACACCTCCTTTTCTCCACCATCGCTCCCATCCAGATCGTCATCCTCGTCGAGGTCCCTTTCAGTCCCCACCTTCTCAAGATAAGTCTTGAGCTTTTCGGCAGCCGACGCCATGGGATTTTTTCCACTTAGATGACGTCTCATCAAAGCAGCCCTGGCTGTAAGACGGGGGAAGGCTTCAAGTTGCTGATTTTCCTCTTCCAAATCTTTGACGTCGCCCTCCAAACCCTCGACTTTCTTTTGAAGAGACGCAACTTCATCAGCATGAGAAGCAGCGTCGGTGGTGGCTTTTATTTTCTCGATCTCCAGTTTGGTTGTTAACGCCTCAAGTTCAAGGACGCGATCCCTAAACTCGACCTTCTCTTTTTGTGCTTCAACGAGTTTAGCCTTAAGGCTCTCAACCTTCATCTTCTCAGCCTCGACCACCTTTAGGGCAACCTTCTCCTTTTCAAGAGCCTCATCAGCCCTCTTCTTTACTTCAGGAAAAGACGCCCTCAAACCTTCTGTTTGAGCATAAAAGCTCAAACAAGCTTGAAAAGCCTACAACAGTAGCAAAAGGATTAAAAACAGAATAAATAAATGAAGGAAGGGAAAGTAAAAAGTGATTACCATAAAGGAGAGACCAGCAGCATGGGCTCCCGTGTCTTCCACCCGAGACTCCTTGTAACGATCGTAAAAGGTCGGGAGAAGAAATTTTTCCAAATGGGGGAAAATAATGTCTCTTTCGAGAACGTCATTCGCCATGAAATCAGCTGGGAGAGTGGCTTTGAAAGTCATCTCTCCCACTTTTTCCTTATTCTTCCCCTCACCTTTAGAGGAGGAAGGAGGCTTCTCAACGCCCGACATTCCCGACAAGGGAATGTCCTTCGTCGCCTTAGTCGAGCTTCCTAGCTCGACACTGGTAACGGTTTCTTTTGCCGGTGTCGCCCCTGAAAGGGACGACAAAGAAGCTTTGCCCGTCTTCTTTGGTGAAGTCCGTGGTTTGCCTCGAAGACTCTTTGGATCCACTCCCGTGGGAGGAGCAAATCTCTTTTTCGATTTCTCTCTGCCTTGATGGGCAAGCTCTAGTTGTTCGGCCCGTCTCTGAGCAGCCGACTTCGTAGATGAGTCTTCTGGATAAAGTAAAAGAGTTAGAAAAGACATGTAACCTCCGCAATAAAAGAGTTCGAACGACGTACCAGTCATCTCTTCTTCTCTCTTTTCTTCTCTTTCTTCTTCTCTCTCTTCTCCTTGATGAGAACCTTCGACAGATGGAACCTCCGCGACAAAAACGACTTCGTCTTCCTCGTCGTTCGACCGAACAGAAAAATAACGGTCGACAATACTCTTCTCCAAGATCCTTTGAATCTTGTTTAGAGAATCTCTATTTGGCTTCACTTTAGTGAAGTCAATCACTGTCATACAAAAGGAAAGACACCATTAGTAGACATTATAAAACGCACGACACACGACAAAAACACCCGACAAAAACACCCGACAAAATAAGAAAACCTACCCGACTCGTTCCATCCAGAAGAAAACCATTGGCTATCCTCATCGTTCAAGGATGCCACCTGGAGGAAAACATAGTGGCGTTTCCAACCACGGTCGTTCATCGCAGTATTATGCACCAGTACGGTATCTCCTTTTGTTCGAGGGAATAAACTATATCTATGATAGTTATCCGCTCGAACGCTATAAGCAGTTAGAAGGTCGTTCAAATTGAACGGAGCCCCCTAGTCGGCCGTAAGACGATCGACCACCTGGACAATCCGCCAGAACTGAGGCATCAACTGTCCAGGCGATAAGTCGAATGCATCTAAAAACTCCCTGACCAAGGGAATAAATGGCCAAGAAAAGTCTATTTTGAAGGGATACTCGTATAAAACGCCATATCCCTTCGGAACTTCATCTGGTCGTAAATCTTCCGGCGTCACTAGATTGACACCCTCTGGAATCCTAGCTAATTTTTTAAGGTACTCTAGATTTTCCTCTTCCTTGAAAACACTAATAGGTTCGCTCGACATATTGAAATCAGGAACACTCACAGTCGCCTTCCAGTAACTAAGACAATCCCAAGCTTTTCTAGGCTTCTTAGCTAAGGATTTCTTATACATAAATCGACACAGAAAAGAACCAGAAATCGTACCTTAAATAATGTTCTAAAAACCTCGAATTTAGAATGGAAATGATTTGCGTCGCTCGGAAATCTCGCTGGAGGTATATCGAAGTGTAAAGAAGGAAAGGATTGAAAACAATCCTTATTTATACTGTAATTTTGAAAACCGAATCGTCAAGAAATCAAATCGTCAATTGACACGTGTCACCTGTGTCAGGCGAAGCACTCAAATACGACCTTCCGATATGTGACACCTGTCCCCAATTAGCTGTCTAAATTATTATTTTCACAGGGAATAACATCATTATCTAGTTGGAAACAAACTTATTTGGTTATAGTTAAGTTACCCGCGTTTTTCCTTTTAGCACATGTCATGTTTTTAAAATTTAAATTTCAAAAAGTTGCCGCTTGAATTTTAAATTTGGGGGCACACTGTTTGGGTAAAAAGTCCAACAGTCCGTGGTCGTGCGACAGATGATGAATGACGCCTTTCCTTTAGGCGACCTCGACTAAAACCATCAAATACCCATCCAACAAATACCTTCGTATGACCTAATTTCAGTTACTAATTGGCAGCATACATTGTATTATATTTAAATGCAGAATTCAAAGGCATTCATGACAAGAGATTGTAACGGAAGACATCATCAATAACAATTAGCGTAATAGACGCTATCATCAATATCAGAAACGGTCATACACATTCAATACTTGGGAAACGGAAAGATGGAGTATAAATACAAGGCTGGAAATTCACATTGGGACATCTGATGCTCATACCTCAGAAGCTCATAGATTATACTCTCAAACTTGCTCAATCCTTCTCAAAGTTCATAAAGCATTCTACTGTTTGACGTACGACGCACAACTGAAGTCTGAATACATCCGACGCACGACCGACTTTATTTTATTGTATTATTTTACATTACATTTCACTTGTAACACTTATAATCAAGGACAACGTCCCTGATTGACGTCCATAGTGCACGACGACTCTCACTCGTCCGCGGTTTTTACCCATTTTAGGGGTTTTCCGCGTCACCAATTCTCTCGTCTTATTTACTTTATTTTTGTTTTAGTCGTACGATTATTGTCGTTACTTTCTTTGGTTGGATTAAGCTTCACGTTTACCTTAAATTTTCCTTGGGAGATTTTTGGCATAAACATTGATCTTTCCATTTTTCTCGATAAACAACACAATTATGTTTTACAATAGAAATTCTCCTTAAAACATGAAATACAACATTCAGCAGCAGTGTTGGTGTTCAAAACCAAAGAACAAAAAGTGTAAGCAATTATATTTATCTTATTCTCATGTCTGTAATGTTGCAAGGTGAAGAACATATATAGTAGATAGGACATAAAAGTGTAAGCAATTTTAGTTATCTTCTCATGTCAGCAATGTTGTAAGGTGAACAACAAATATAGCAGATAAGACATAAAAGAGCCCAATTGTTCAAGAAATTAAAGACTAAACATCCATAATTGAGTTGATTAATTAGAAACGAAAATCTCAAAGTCTATCTACAATTTGATGGCCTACGATTTGTGTAAAAGAGCAAGATGAGCAAGAGAAGCTAATAAAAAGCCCTGCATGTTTGAGAGATATTTCACAGAAAATAAGATACCACTGTAAAAAGAGTTTTGGTTGTTTACTAACTATAACTTATAGCAGCCTATGCATACAACACTCATATGAGTGATTTCTTTACGAATTACAATCAATTTTTAAAGGGAAAAATAAGCAATATAAAAATATACATCTATATATATATATACACAACTATCATTCTCGTTAAAGCATCCTTGTGTTTCATATTTATTAAATATTATATATATATATATATATATAAGCATCCTTGTGTTTCATATTTATTAAATATTATATATATATATATATATAGATAGATAGATAGATACCATCACTTTCCAAAACGTATTCTATATATTCTAGTACATATATGATTCTGTGTAATATCACAAGCACTTGATTCAACAGTGCATCAGTTCTTGAATTGATGGTGTCTGCATCTGTTGATGCTAACATTATAAGATAGCCACATTCCTCGTAATCCTTCAAGAAGACCAAAAAAATCAAAAAACATAAACTTAATAAGAACATCTTGTGGAAGCATTTACCACCAAGGAAAAAGTTATGCAACCAACAAGATGTATTTCTTGATTTCTTCTTGCTATAAGGATTATATGTATACTGACTTGTATGGTATGTGTATATACACATCAAAAGCAACATTGAAATGGCGGGTTTGTGGTTTTAAAATGTAACGTAATTCTCCAATCTTTACTAAAATAAATATTACCCACAACAGACATACAACATTTGAAAAGATTTTGCCAAAACATGGATCAACTGTTATGAATGTCAAGTGATTTTTATTTTACATCGGTGATCAACCAAGAATAGATATTATGTAGGCAAATTTTGCCAATTTCACCAAATGTTCTAGCTCAAATTTCCTACAAAATGTATACTCTACATAAACATACATACATACACATTATTTGGCAAAACAATAAAACTGAAGGAATCTATTTTAGGACATATGAAAGAAAATGTAGGTCTCTAAAACAAAAACATGTTTCATCTACTGACCAGATATTTGAAGCTCCTGAAATAGAAACCAGTTGTACCCCAGATCGCAATCGAAGCTTGTCCAGGAACCATGGCTAAAAGATTCATAGAGGAGTCTATCGTTAAAGGGTCTGCACTATGCCACCTACCTTTGACCCTAAAACTCATAATTCCATTCTTGAAAGAAAAATGAATTCAATTAAACAAGCTGAGAAATGGGAACAAGACTTACAAAACATGTCTTTATCTCTTCATGTAACACCCTAAAAACGGTGATAACAAAAACTTTCCCAAATGGGAGAAGTGATATATAAAATGCCTTAGCAAGAGCCTCCCAAAAATGGGGAAAATATATAAACCTGTTTAATCACAGTTGTAATTGAACGGACAATAAATAACAACCAACTAATCTAATTTCTATAACTAGAAAAGAGATTACAAAAAAGGGTGTCATCTATAAACCCAAGTATCTTCTCCAAAATACGTCCAAGTGCATTTTCCCCAAACTCTCACTCAAGCAACTACGCCTGCTTAGAAACGGTGCCACTAGAACCTGAGATACACATCGACACCAAACAAGTATTAGGCCAAAAATCCTAGTGAGTTGAACAAGAAATAGCATATAATAGCAGTTACAATTCTTATCAGCAGTTAACCAAGTTTCATCAAATGTGGAGTCAACGGGGGATACCCATAGTACCAATCAAGTTCCACCCAAAGAGACGATATACCTTGATGCCAACTACTACGAGTGAGTAAGGGGTGTAAATGAGACGAGACAACTCGTGAGCTACTCGAGATCGACTCGGTCAAAACTCGGTCAACACTCGACTCAAATAGGCTCGACTCGAACTCGAGCTCAACTCGATATACTAACGAGTCGAGTTGAGCGACTTGCTACTCGACTCGATAAGCTCGTGAGATACTCGATAAGCAAAATAATAATAATAATTAGTAATATTATTTTAATTTAATTGATAATAATGATAATAATAATAATAAACTCAAGTTTTTGATTTTTTTTGGGAAAATGATGATTTAAAAGACATGGGTAAACTCTTGATGGTGTGTCTAATTCATCCCACATTGGCGAGATATAGAACCCAATGCTTTGAACTTCACTATATATAGACCTTTCTTCTCCCTTGTTTTACATTTTTTGCCTTTGTTAAATGGCTTGAGCCTAAGGGCTTGTGCCTATGTACGGGTGTAAATGAGACGAGATAACTCGCGAGCTACCCGAGATCGACTCGCTCAACACTCGACTCGGTCAAAACTCGGTCAACACTTGACTCGAATAGGCTCGACTCGAACTCGAGCTCGACTCGATATCTAACGAGTCGAGTCGAGTATAATGATACTCGAGCTCGACTCGCATCATTTACACCCCTGCGAGTGACATCCGAAAGGCCCGACACATCCGAGGACTACTACCATGGCATTACCCCGAATGGCGGAGGTCTAGGCACATACCCACACGGTGGCGCCCAAGACTACATCCTCCTAGTGTCTACTGACTTGGTTCGTCCAACATAATTTATTAGTAGGCCTCAAGGCACGATATGACCAAGAATATTTTCCATACCAACCATGGGTACAATAATACGAGCCATTTAGTGTGAAGTCCATAACAATATCGATATGACCACAATTTAATCATGTAGTCTTGACCCATCAAATGAAGTCCCAAATAAGATATCATCTCCATAACAAGATACACGTATACATATCCCAATAACTCGAAGCATGATACAAATAAACATGGTTTCATAAAGAAAACCCCAAATACTTGAGCATATAATATGAATGTTTCAAGTAGGATGCAAGATGATAGCAAGTAGTAGATTATGATGTGTATCTAGTTTTTAACAAAGGATTAGTGAACTCACAATCTAGGTTTTCGATTAAAACCTAGAAAAGATGAAAACCCTAGAAGTTGGATGGAAGTGATAAAACTTGAATCTCGTGAATCTACTCCAACAAATGCTCTCCAAGGTAGGTTGAAGCTCAATAAATGAAGTGTAACCACCCAAACACTTTGAAATCAATGCTCTAAGGTAGCAATAGGAAGAAAGTAGCTTAAAACCCTAAAAATCGCCTTCCAAAACGTTTGTGTGTGTTTTTGTGATTTGAAACCGAGAGAAAGGGGGTTTTGGGGACCTGCAGGTCGCCCCGCGACTTGTGCCGTGGCTTGCAACCCGCGGCGTAAGTCGCCCGCTTCCTCTGAGAGATGCACTCCAGTGGGTTACGCGGCTTGTGCCGCGGCTTGCACCCGCGGCGTAAGTCGCGTAACTCACTGTTTTCCCAAGGTTGCTCAAAAACTTCCAAACAAAACCAAAAACAACATTTACGCACAAATAGCAATTAAGCATATAAGTTCTACTTCGTTAAACACAAAATCATAAGATTAAAAAAGCCTTATACTTACCTGATATTCCGGATGTTACAATCCTCCTCACCTAATTAGGATTTCGTCCCCGAAATCACATTTATACGAACAAATGAAGATAACGCTTCTTCAAGTCCTCTTCGGACTCCCAAGTGACATTAGCACCACGATGGTGCTTCCATTGGACTTTGACCATGACCACGTCCTTATGCCGCAACTTCTTCACTTTCGTTTCGAAAATCGCTTTCGGTTCTTCCACACAACGGTTTCCATTATCTATTCGTATTTCCGTTAAGGGTATCACACTTTCCTCCTCGGCTAAACATTTTCGAAGGTAACACATGTGAAATGTAGGATGTATTCCATCCATCTCCGATGGCAAATCCAACTGATACGCTTGAAGTCCAATCTTTTCTAAGATAGCAAAGGGTCCAAGGAAACGGGGACTAAGCTTCACGCACTTCCCGAACTGGATAATCCTCTTCCAAGGAGATAATTTCAACATGACACGATCGCCCACTTGGAATTCGACCGGTCTTCTCTTCTTATCCGCATAACTTTTCTGTCGGTCTTGAGCCGCCTTCAATCGTTCTCGGATTTCTTTCACCTTGTCTGCCGTCTCTTGAACGGTTTCCGGTCCGAAAAATTGCTTCTCGCCTGCTTCAAGCCAACAAACTGGGGTTCGGCACTTCCGTCCATATAACGCCTCGAACGGTGCCATTCCAATACTAGAATGGTAACTGTTATTATAAGCAAACTCCACCAGAGGTAGGTGTGAGTCCCAACTTCCACCGAAATCTATGACACACTACCTCAACATGTCCTCGAGTGTCTGAATTGTTCTCTCGCTTTGACCATCCGTTTGAGGATGGTATGCCGTGCTCAGATTCAATCTGGTGCCTAATTCTTTCTGCAAGTTAGCCCAAAAATTTGAGATGAACCGACTGTCCCGATCCGATCCGACACGATAGATTGTTGAACTCCGTTCCTCAACACCACCTCATTGATATAGAGCTTCACCAATTTCTCCATTGGCAAGGTCTCTCGCATAGCAAGGAAATGCGCGCTCTTGGTCAAACGATCCACGACCACCCATATAGTATCATGACCTCGCAAGGTCTTCAGTAGGTTTATCACAAAATCCATGGTGATGTTGTCCCACTTCCACTCGGGAATGGACAACGGTTGTAAACTTCCGTACGGTCTTTTGTGTTTCGCCTTTACTTGCAGACAAGTGACACACCTCTCCACATAATTCGCCACGTCCAGCTTCATCATCGGCCACCAATAGTTCAACTTTAAATCCCTATACATCTTGGTGCTACCGAGATGTATAGAATATTTCGACTTATGCGCTTCTTCGAGAAGTAACTCCCGATTTCCACCAAACTTTGGCACCCAAATTCGCACTTGGAAGAGTTTAAGTCCTCAAACATCTTCCGTAAAAAGTCCACCTTGCTTCGTCATGACTTCGGATTTGAGATTTTCTTCCTTGAGCGCTTCCATCTGACTTGACTTGATGTTTTCCAAGAGACTCGATACTACATCGATTCTCTTGAGGGATAACTTAACACCGCCTTCATGACTGCTTCGACTCAGTGCATCCGCCACCACGTTGGCTTTACCGGGATGATAGAGAAAATCACAATCATAATCCTTTAGCAACTCAAGCCACCTTTACCCCGTCTTCAGACACCACGTGACCCAAGAATTGCACTTCTTTGAGCCAAAACTCGCACTTTAAGAACTTCGCATACAACTTCTCTTTTTGGAGGACCTCTAGCACTTCACGCAAGTGTTCCTCATTGTTAAGATTGAAGAATTCTTAAACAAGAATTTAATACAAACTCAGAAACAATGTTAAAGAAGTCGCAGAATAACACTGTTGGGAACTAAAGATTCTACTAAGTGTAGTTACTACTGCTAGTACAAGTGTAGTTACTACTGCCAGAACAAGTTGAAGATTAATACTGCTAAGTGTTACTACTGCTAGTAGAATTAATGCTGCTAGTTAAAGTTAGTACTGCTTGAACAAAGTTAGTACTGCTTAGCTAGTTAGTACTGCTAGTAGTTAGTACTGCTTGCAGTTAATGCTGCTAGTTGAAGTTAATGCTGCTGAGCATTATTAGTGCTGCTAAAGAGATACAGATGGAAAGTACTACAGTTGGATATACTGAATATATACTTAGAAGATATACATGGAAGATATACTGAAGATTTGTTTATTCTTTGTAATTATCTTTTTATCAGTATATGTATAGAATGTGTAGAATAGATAGAAAGAACTTTTCATAATTGGTTTTCAAGAGAAAAATCGACCTCAAGGCATAGATCCTAATTCTAGAGAAGTAGAATTCGTATTGGTGAGTCTGTTCATCAATATTGAGGTTGAGAGTGTAATCTTGTAACTTTAAGCATTCAATACAAGCTTACTGTTTGATCATTATATACTGTGTTTGATTACTGTTTTATTAAATATCAAAGTGTTTTTCCGCAACTTCTTTGATATTAGTTTCTGAGTATAAATTCTTGTTAAGAATTCGATCCTGACAAGTGGTATCAGAGCTAAATTCTCTCAGAAACAGTTATTCATCATGGAAAATCTTACAGAATCAAGCAGTACTTTGGTCTCAAAAGTGCCAATGCTCAGATCCAATGAATTTGATATGTGGAAGATCAGAATCAAGCAATATATTCTCCTCACAGATTATTCTATGTGGGACATCATTGAGAATGGCTCATCTGATGGAGGAAAGATTGGTGAAGATGGCAAAAGAACTCCTCCAAAGACAGATGCAGACAGGAAATCAAGACAGACAGAGATGAAAGCCTTGAGCACACTGCTCTTGGCCATTCCAAATGAGTATCAACACCAATTCTGCAATTGTACTGATGCACAGATGCTCTGGAATGCTCTAGAGAAGAGATTCTCAGGTACCAAAAGTACCAAGAGAAATCAAAAGGCAATCTTAAAGCAACAGTATGAAAACTTCATGTCAACTAAGAATGAGTCCATGACTCAAACTTTTGACAGGTTTAATAAACTAATTGGTGAACTAGCTACTATGGGAGTACAGATTGATCAAGATGATGTGAACAGAAAGTTCTTAAGGTCCCTTGGAGATGAATGGACCATGTACACTGTGTCATTCAGACAGAATGATCAGTTGGAAGAAAAAGAACTTGATGATCTGTACAATGATCTTAGAGTATTTGAAGCTGAGGTGGAGGCAAAGAAGAAGCCTTCTGGATATGTTCATAATGCTGCACTCCTATCAGCATCAATTGATTCTACTGCTAACTCTGAATCAGTTAATGCTGCTAATGGATCAAATATAGATAAAGGCACTGACTATGTATTTGAAGCTCTTCTTTCTAATCATGGAAATTCTTCTTTGATCAATGATGACTTAGAACAACTTCATCCTGATGATCTGGAAGAGATGGATATTAAATGGCAGATGGCAATGCTCTCCATGAGGGTTAAAAAGTTTATAAAGAGGACTGGAAGAAACAACTTCTCACAAAGAAGAGAAGATGGAGCAGGGTTTGATAAATCAAAGGTAGAATGCTACAAATGCCATCTGAAGGGACATTTTGCTAGAGAATGCAGAAGTGGAATGTCTCACAACAACAACCATCAACAAGCTCAATCTGGAAGCTTCAATAACAACAGAAACTCTGCTCAAGCCCTTGTTTCTCAACAAGGAATGGGGTTTGATTGGAGTGATCAAGCAGAAGAAGCTATTCAGAATCAAGCTCTTATGGCAAAAGTATCTGATCTCCCATCTGAGGTAAGTTCTAATCTCTGCTCTAAAACTTGCATAGACACTGTTAAAAGGTACAGGGATCACAATCAGAAGATGAGTGATGACCTAAAGAGACTAGAAAAGGATATAAAAGACTATGTGAGGATAGTAGAGAGATTTGAAGATCAAATCAAAGGTTTTCAAGCCAATGAACTACAACACTCATATGACACTAATTACTGGCAGTGGGAGAAAAAGGATTTAGAACTTAAACTGACCAAATCTAAAGAGGAGAGTGAAAAACTGAAAGAGGAGTTAACCAAGGTTAAGCTTGATGTAGAAAAGTTTTCCAATGCTTCTAAAGCAATGGACTCCTTACTGCAAAATCAGATTCATGATAAATTAAGAAGAGGAATTGGGTATAATGCCACACCTCCACCATATAACAACAATTACATTCCTCCTACTTCAGACCTGTTAGACACCAAAGATAGGAAGGACTTGCCTGAGGGAGCCACTGAAATAGATCCCTTAGATGAGGTAATTGTTGAGGATAAGACTGAGAAAGAGGTTGGCAAGAGTAAGAAGAACAAGGTGAGTGGTGAGACTTCTATAGAAAACAACATTATCACCAATGAGTATTGTGGAAGGGCTTGGATCAAATCCAAGAAAATAGAGAAGACAGAGGAAAAGTCTGGTAAGGTCCATTATAAACAGACCACAGTTGTGAATCCAGGTCCTTGCAAACAGTGTACTTGTAAGAAGAATGAACCCCAAAAACAGGACAAAAAGAGGGGAAATCAAAGAAACTGGAATAATCAATGGGCACATAAACAAGGGGTTGATCTGAGTAAAATCAATAGACCAAAACCTTGCTTTATCTGTGGCAAATTGAATCATCTTGCAAAAGTCTGTTATTTCAATCCTGTGAACCAAAGAATGAATTTCCAAAGATCCATGCAAAAACCCTTTGGTTATAAGAAAATTGAAAAGAACCATGTGGCCAAGAAAAATGTTAAAACTAAAAGCCACATGAAGAAAAAGTATTCTGTTAAAGAAAGTGTCAATATGTGGATTCCTAAAAGCACTAAAACTGTTAGTACTGCTACCACAAATAGTGCTGCTGACAATGATAGTGCTGCTAGAAGTAATACTACTGCTAACAATGTTAATGCTGCTAACAAGGTTAGTACTGCTAAACCTGTTAGTACTGCTACACCTGTTAGTACTACTAACTCTATTAGTACTTCTAAGGTTAGTACTGCTTCCAGTGTTGATTCTGCTAAGCCAATCATATTGACAAAGTACTCTAATAAAGAGTGCTCTGAGTTTACAAACCTCATTAAAAAGGAATGTAAATACTTTGATGAGAAAGGAAGACCCAAGATCACTTTGGCTTGGGTCCCCATTCATACTAATTGATTTATTTAATGTGCAGGGCAACCAACAGCTCAAGGGAAAGAGCATATGGCATGTTGATAGTGGTTGCTCTAGGCACATGACTGGCAACATGTCATGCCTTCAGGATTTCAAGCAAATTAATGGAGGACATGTTGCATTTGGAGACAATCTTACTGGTGGTAAGATAAGTGGAATAGGTAATGTCACCAAAGGTAAGATGACATTTGAGGATGTCTACTATGTTGATCAATTAAAGTACAACCTGTTAAGTGTATCACAGGTTTGTGACAAACAACATAGTATATTATTTACTAATACTGAGTGTATGATTCTTGCTCCAGGGTTCAAGGTAGTTGATGAAAGCATGATACTACTTAGAACTCCAAGGAAGGACAATGTTTACTGTCTTGATTTGGACAATGTTGATAGTGATTCATCTTTAAATTGTCTTGTTTCAAAAGCTTCTATAGATGAATCCTCCCTTTGGCACAGAAGGATGTGTCACATGAATTACAAGACTATGAACAATCTTGTTAAAAATAACCTTGTAAGAGGTTTACCTTCAAAAGTCTTTTCATGTGATGATCATTGTGTTGCTTGTCTCAAAGGCAAACAACACAAAACTTCTCATAAGACCAAAGAGTTAAATTCTGTTTCTTCTTGTCTCCAGTTATTGCATATGGATCTGTTTGGTCCTACAAATGTTATGAGTATAGGCAAGAAATCTTACTGCTTGGTTATTGTTGATGATTACTCCAGGTTTACTTGGGTATATTTTCTAAGGACTAAGGATGAAACAAGTGATCTTATCAAATCCTTTATTCTAAGAATTGAAAACCAAACTAATCAAAGAGTAAAAGTCATTAGATCAGATAATGGAACTGAATTTAAAAATCATGATTTAAACACTTTTTGTGAAGGAAAAGGTATTGAGAGACAATATAGTGCTCCTAGAACTCCTCAACAGAATGGTGTTGCTGAAAGGAGAAATAGGACACTAATAGAGGCTGCTAGATCTCTGTTGGCTGATTCAAAATTGCCAATTACATTCTGGGCTGAAGCAGTTAATACTGCTTGTTATGTCCAAAACAGAGTTCTAGTGGTCAAGCAAAAGAACAAGACCCCATATGAACTTTTAAATCAAAGAAAACCTTTTATTGGTTTCTTCAAGTCTTTTGGGTGTCCTTGTACAATTCTAAATACCAAATCTCACTTAGGTAAGTTTGATAGCAAAGCAGATGATGGATTTCTTGTTGGATACTCATCTCAGAGTAAGGCCTACAGAGTTTTTAACTCTTCTTCTAGAATAATTGAAGAAAGTGACAATGTCAAATGCAATGAGAACACACCAAATCCTGTTGGGTCTGGACCTCAATGGCTATTTGACATTGATTCACTAACTAACTCTTTTGGTTTCAGTAATGAGTATACAGGAACAGATGGTGGAGAATCAGAGATCACACAAGTTCAAGAAAGTATATCTAAATCTGTGATTTTTCCCATACCCACAGTAAATGAAGACTGTGAAAAGGAATCATTTACTGAACCAAGTCAGAGTGAAGAAGACACTAGAGATGAGGAGACTCAAGAATCAGAAGTGACATCTGAAGACACTTCAGTGGACTTGCATGACTCTAATCTAGAGGCTGGACTGAATGAAGAACCTAGTCATAACACAAGAGTTCAAAAGAATCATCCTCCACAACTGGTAATAGGAGATATCTCTTCTCCTATGATGACTAGACATCAAAGCAGGCTTCAAGAAATGAAAGATCAACAGCATACAGTCCTTTCTTGTTTTCTATCCCAGCTTGAGCCTAAAAAGGCACATGATGCTATGAAAGAATCTAGCTGGATAGAAGCAATGCAAGAAGAACTGTTACAATTCAAGCTACAAGATGTATGGGATCTAGTAGACCTTCCTAAAGGTCACAGAGCAATTGGCACAAAGTGGATTTTCAGAAACAAGAGAGATGAAAGAGGTATTGTTATAAGAAACAAAGCAAGGCTGGTAGCTCAAGGCTACACTCAAGAAGAGGGCATAGATTATGAAGAAGTTTTTGCACCTGTAGCTAGGATAGAAGCAATCAGACTATTCCTAGCCTATGCTTCTTACATGAACTTCAAAGTCTACCAAATGGATGTAAAAAGTGCTTTTCTCTATGGGTCAATTGAAGAAGAAGTATATGTCTGCCAACCACCAGGGTTTGAAAACCCAAGCTATCCAGACAGAGTATACAAATTAAAGAAAGCACTTTATGGACTACATCAAGCCCCAAGAGCATGGTATGACACCCTGTCATCCTATCTCTTGGAAAATGACTTTGAAAGGGGAGTCATTGATAAGACTCTATTTATCAAAAGAAAGAAGAAGGATATCTTGCTGGTCCAAATATATGTTGATGACATTATTTTTGGTTCTACAAGAAACAATATGTGCAAGGAGTTTGAGGATTTAATGCATCAAAGGTTCAAAATGAGTTCCATGGGGGAACTTACTTTCTTCCTTGGACTCCAAGTTCAACAGAAGTCAGATGGCATTTTTATATGTCAATCCAAGTATGTGCAGGATATTCTAACCAAGTTTGGTTTCTCAGAATCAAAACCTGCAAGCACACCTATGGAAACACACAAGCAGATCACAGCAGATCTTGAGGGGGAGGATATGGATGTGCATCTTTATAGATCCATGATTGGCTCTCTCATGTATCTCACAGCATCAAGGCCAGATATTATGTTTCCAGTTTGTGTATGTGCAAGATTTCAAGTTAGGCCAAAGCAATCTCACTTTCAAGCTGTTAAGAGGATATTCAGATATCTCAAAGGGCAACCCAGATTGGGACTTTGGTATCCTCATAACTCACCTTTTGACCTAATAGCATACTCAGACAGTGATCTAGGTGGGGCAAACTTGGACAGAAAATCTACTTCTGGAGGATGTCAGTTTTTGGGTGCTAGACTAGTCTCATGGCAGTGCAAGAAACAAACCACCGTATCCACATCTACAACAGAGGCAGAGTACATAGCAGCTGCAAGTTGCTGTTCTCAAGTCTTATGGATTCAGAATCAAATGCTGGATTATGGGGTAACCTTTCTACATACTCCAATCTTTATTGACAACAGCAGTGCTATTAGCATTGTAAATAATCCAGTCAAGCACTCAAAGACAAAGCACATTGAAATCAGGTATCACTTTATAAGAGATTGTAATGAAAAGAAACTTATTCAAGTTGTCAAAGTTCACACTGATAATCAGTTTGCTGATCTATTCACTAAAGCTTTTGATGTGAGTAGATTCACTTTCTTGGTAACAAGTGTGGGAATGATAAACTTTGAATAATCTTCTTCTCAAAAAGTGAGTTTATACCTGTATATTGTTATTCTTGGTGTTACTAATCTTCTTTTCAGGATATGCATAGCAGTACTCAGTATTTAGCAAGGTTAAAAGGAGTAAGTTCAGTTAATACTGCTAGTTCAGTTAATACTGCTAGTAGTTAATACTGCTAGTAGTTAATACTGCTAGTGGTTAATACTGCTTTCAGTTAATACTGCTAGTAGTTAATACTGCTAGTGGTTAATACTGCTTTCAGTTAATACTGCTAGTAGTTAATACTGCTAGTGGTTAATACTGCTAGTAGTTAATACTGCTAGTGGTTAATACTGCTAGTTAGTTAATACTGCTCTAGGTTAATACTGCTTCTATTCCGAATACTATAAATACTCTTTGCCCGCCTAAAAGTTCATAACGACTCTTTGCATATTGTTCTCTTGCGCTCAAAGCCTTTTCTCTCTCAAGTTCGAAGTTTCAGGCAAGTTTTCGCTAAGATCAATGGCATCCATGACATTCATCGACGAGCACAACGAGATTGCGATGCTCCAAAAGCCAAAACAAGCTGAAGGTTTTCATCAGATAGTCGACTTTCTGAAGTCGAGCCACATTGCTCATGCTCTTACTGTATCACCTACAATCTACATTGAGCACCAAAGGCAGTTCTGGGCTAATGCAACCATTGTTGTGGAAAATGGTGTGCAAATGATCAAGACAAGAATCTGTGATCACTCACTTACAGTTACTGAAGAAGTCATTCGCATCAGTCTACGTCTAGACGATGCCACTGGTATAATGTCTATCTCTAATGATGAACTGTTTTCTAATCTTACCAAAATGGGGTATGGAGGCCCATTGGGTGTTTTCAAATTCTCAAAAGCAAAATTTTCACCCCAATGGCGTTTTCTTGTTCATACCCTAATGCATTGTATCTCCAAAAAGACCACTGGATGGAGTGAGTTCAGCAGTCCAATTGCATATGCTTTGGTATGCTTGGCTACATCCAGAAGGTACAATTTCTCAAAGATGATTTTCAATGATCTTGTATCAAATATGGGAAACAAAAAGAGTTTCTTTATGTATCCCAGATTTGTTCAGGAAGTAATTAACCATGAATTGACGGATATACCTCAACCTGTTGGGGTATATGTACCTAAACCCCCTAAAGGCAAGGTTTTCTCAAATATGAGAAGATCTGCTGGGGACTCGGAAGGAGTTGACACCCCATTGTTCTCTACAATGATGGTGGTGTCCCAAACCACTGAAGGTATGGCAGCAGGGTCAAGGCCCTCATTAGACCATCCCACTGCTAGCCAAGCCCAACCTTCTCACTCAAAAACAATTCCCCAGTCCATTCTTACAAAACCAACCTCTCCAATTACCCAAACTTATCAAAGAAAACAGGTAAAGAAGGCTCCTTCCCTTCTTGTACCATCACCCACACAGCCTTTAAGCCCTCTAAGGGAGAATTCTCCCCTAGAGAATATCCAAAGGGAAACCACAAGGGTGTCTCCCAACCCAAAGGAGGTGCTCTCTGAGGAGGAGATAGAGCATATGGGAGATGAGGCTGCCACTACTCCTGCTAACACAGAGGAGGACAGTGGTAACATCAATAAGACCTCCCCCATGGCAACTTTGAATGAGCAATCATTTGAAGGTCCCTGGTGCCAAGAAACCACAGGGGTGGATAGTGCTTCTGCTAGGCAGAAGACTTCCACTACTAAAAGATCCAATGATCCTTCAATAGGGGGTAACACTCCTGGAGAAGGTGAGGACAGATATAACTATGATGAATTGATGGAGACCATGGGAAACATCAACCAGGATGTCATCAAGCAAGGAAAAGAAATAGAGGAGATGAAGCTGGTGATCCTGTCACAACAAGTCCAAATTGAAAAATTAAAGAAGATGGTGACCAGGCTAGTTCAAAAGAAAAGAAAGAAACAATTTGTGCTCAAAAGGAGGAAACCAGAGACTGATGCTCCCAAAAAGGGGGAGATCAACATGGAAGAAGCATCAAGTGAAAGGGAGTTTGATAAAGAAAGAGTTGAAGTTGAGGGGGAGAAGGAAGCAGAAACTGTTAATGCTGCTGAAACCTCACAAGCAGCAGTAACAGAGTTAACACCAACAGAAATTGAAGTAGCTGAAGTGCTAATAAAAGCTAAGAATGACACTCCCAAAGCAAAGGGAGTGGTCATAAATGAAGGGAGAGACAAGAAGTCAGAAAAGAAAGACATGGCTGCAGATATAAAAAGAAAAGGGAAAGAAAAGATGATAGAATCTGATCAATCATCTAAAAAGCAAAAGATGATTGAGTCAGATGAAGCATTAGCAAAGAAAGTGCAAGAAGAGTTAGATCTAGCAGACAAGGAACAGGTTGAAAAAGACAGAGAAATGGCCAGAGCACTAGCAAATGAGTTAAATGAAGCATTCCAGAAAGGGTTAGAAACAGAGAAAGCCAAGCAAAGAGCAATAACCTTGAGAAAGGCTATGATGGTCAGATCAAGTGCAAAGAAGAGAAGACCTTCACAAACTTACCTTGCTACTCAGGAAAGAAACAAAATGATAACTTTCTTGAAAAGTGCAATTGGGGTAAAGAAAGAAATGTTTGTGAAGATGAATTTTGATCAAATCAAGGATCTATATGAGAAAGAAATGGAGAAGCTAAAGAGCAATGAAAAGGATAGAGTGGAGTTTGAAAAGAGGGCAAAGGAGAGACATGATATAGATATGAATCAACCATTCCCTGAAAGTGAAGAGGGAACTCCTATAAAAGAAATGGAAAGGGAAAAGGAAGAAAAGAAGAAGGAAGCTACTCTAGTGCAGGTTCAAAAGACTTTGAAAAGAACTAAGATGATGGCCAAAAGAAAGAAAGATAAGAAGCCTAGAACAGAAGAAGAACAAAATGTTGCTGAAGAAGAAGTGGCACCTGAGTCATCAAGCCAGCAAGGGTCATCAATCAAAGATGATGTAAGCTTATATATGGTAGTGATGGACAAAGTGCCTGAACCAATTTCTGCAGAACCTGTTGGAGTTAAGCCACCAGAGATTATTCACTGGGATGTTCTGAAAATGGATGGAAAAGATTACATCAGACTAAAGAGGAAAGGTGACAAGTATGAAATATTCAATACTTGGATAAAGGTTGTCAAAACATGCTCTAGATCTGATATAGAAGAGATGTTTGACATAGGATTTAAGCTGTATACAGACCATCTGAATACTCCAGGAATGTCTCTTACAAAACTGGTGATGGAGTATTTATGCATGATGTTCAAACCTGAAGAAGTGAACCAGGTAATCAAGAGTGTGTTTAAAGAAGTCACAAGTTGGACTCTATATGAAACTAGTGGAGTATATGCAGTGACTTTGGATAGAAATCACACAGAATACTTCCTAGTGGATAGAGTATATAATCACACCAGACTGAAGGTTCATGCCATGCTAAAGAAGAAGTTGGGTTGTGCACCAAATTCAGAAATGGCCAAGTATCTCATTCAGAGGATAATCAATCAGAGTTTGGGACTGAATCCAGACTTAGCAGCGTGATCTTGGAAGTTTTGGGAGCATTAAAAAGAGCATCTGGAAGAATATCTGAAGAACTTGACTTCTCTTCTAAAAGTCAAGTTAGGGGGAGATTGTTGGGAACTAAAGATTCTACTAAGTGTAGTTACTACTGCTAGTACAAGTGTAGTTACTACTGCCAGAACAAGTTGAAGATTAATACTGCTAAGTGTTACTACTGCTAGTAGAATTAATGCTGCTAGTTAAAGTTAGTACTGCTTGAACAAAGTTAGTACTGCTTAGCTAGTTAGTACTGCTAGTAGTTAGTACTGCTTGCAGTTAATGCTGCTAGTTGAAGTTAATGCTGCTGAGCATTATTAGTGCTGCTAAAGAGATACGGATGGAAAGTACTACAGCTGGATATACTGAATATATACTTAGAAGATATACATGGAAGATATACTGAAGATTTGTTTATTCTTTGTAATTATCTTTTTATCAGTATATGTATAGAATGTGTAGAATAGATAGAAAGAACTTTTCATAATTGGTTTTCAAGAGAAAAATCGACCTCAAGGCATAGATCCTAATTCTAGAGAAGTAGAATTCGTATTGGTGAGTCTGTTCATCAATATTGAGGTTGAGAGTGTAATCTTGTAACTTTAAGCATTCAATACAAGCTTACTGTTTGATCATTATATACTGTGTTTGATTACTGTTTTATTAAATATCAAAGTGTTTTTCCGCAACTTCTTTGATATTAGTTTCTGAGTATAAATTCTTGTTAAGAATTCGATCCTGACAAACACTTTAACAATTAATCAAAAACACATAATATGAACTCAAATCATAAGTTTATATTGCATAAAACTTAATGATTACAAACACAACCTCAATCTGTTGAACAGACTCAACAGACGTTCTATACTTCTCTACAGAAAGGATCAATACTAGTCTTGAGGTTAATTCTCTAAAACAACTCTATCAATGTATTCGTATTATAATCTACACTTATCTAGACTATATATACAAAACAGATTACAAGATATTTATTAAAATAAGATTGATCTTCAGCATCAATACCATAATTATCTTCATCTCCTATTCTTCCGCATCAATCCATCTTTATCTTCAGAAGCAGCATTAACATCCTCAACAGTAGTAATCTTCAAGCAATACTAACTACTAGCAGTACTAACTCTCCAAGCAGTACTAACTATTCAAGTAGTATTAATTCTACTAGCAGTAGTAATCTTTCTTCACCGAGCAGTACTAAATTGTAAGTAGCAGCATTAACCATACTTAGCATATTTCTGACCCAACAATCTCCCCCTAACTTAACTTTTCAAAATGAGAAGTTAAGTTCTTCAACATAGAGTCTTCATGATGCTTTCAAAACTGCTTCTCAGTTCCCCAAATTAGGATCTAGACCCAGACTTTGATTAATGGTTCTTCTGATTACAATCTTTGCCATTTCAGAACCTGTAGAACATACCAGCTTTGCTCTCAACATTCCTTGTAGCTTAGCTCTGCTATGATCATACACTTTGTCCACCAAGTAGTACTCATGGTAGCTTTTGTCTATGGTTAGGACATATACTCCACATCTTTCAATTAACATCCAATGGTCAATGCTTCTGAAAACCCTTTCATGATTCATATCTCTGATAATATGCTTAATCCTGTCAGGATCAAACATCATGCATAGGTACTCCATGGCTATCTTGATTAGACTCATTCCAGCTTCTTCCAACACTTTACCATACAAGCTCATCCCAACTTTGTGCATTTCTTCCAAATCAGACCTAGAGCATCTTCTGATAATTTTACCCCATGTAGCATACACTTCATAGTGATCTCCCAATCTCTTGATCCTGAAGTATTCTTTGCCTTGATCTTTCAAAATATCCCAATGAATGATTTCAGGAGCATTCACTAAAATAGGATCAACCTTCAGAGGTTCTTTATCAGATACTGTCATGTACAAATCAAATTGCACATTAGTTTGTCTTGATTGACTTGTATGATCTTGATTCTGCTTTAGTTCTGCTGGAGGTTCATCTTCCTTTCTTTCACTTTCCTTTTCTGCTTCTTCAGTTCTAGTCCTCTTTGCTTTTGGTTTGGTAGCAATGGACTTCTTTCTTTTAATACCACCAATCTTTTGGGCTAATGTCTCTTCTTGTTTCACTTCTTCCTTGTCTTTGCTAGGAGTGCCTTCTTCACTGTCAGGGAATGGCTATTGTATGTTGAGGTCATGCCTCTCTTTCATCTTCCTTTCAGCCTCTACCCTTTGAGTGAAGTCCCCTTTCAGATTGTCCATCTCCTTCTTATACACCTCCTCTATCCTACCATAAGGCATGTTGGTAAACATTCCTTTAGGAACTCCAAGAGCTCCTTTCAGGAAGTTTATCATTTTCCTTCTCTCTTGATTAGCCAAAAATGTCTTTGAGGGCTTTCTTTGCCTTTGCACAGTAGCTCTATTTGTTACTTTCTTAACAACAGCAGGCTTTAAACTCCTTTGATATTCTTCATTTATCTTTTTAGCCATATCCAATGCAAGCTCTCTGTCTTTGGAAGATTGAATTTCTTCCTCCTTTTCTAGCTCTTCTTGAAGCTTTTTGGCCACTTCTTCATCCAACTCAATCTGTTTCTTCTTCTTCAATGGTTGCTCAGACTCAACCATCTTCTCCTTTCCCTTCTTCTTTGCATCCTCCACACTGACCTCTTTTATTTTCTTCTCTAATCCTCCTTCTTTGATCATTACTCCCTTAGCCTTTTGAGTGGCTTTGGGAGTGTCATTCTTAGATTTTACAAGGGTTTCTGCAATTTCAATTTCCTATCTGGATAATTCTGTTTCTGTTTCAAGTTCATTTGTTACTGCTGCAGCCTCAGTTACTGCTGCTTTTGCAATATCTGCTACATTCTCAAAAGTTTCTGCTTCTAAACCAACTTTCTCTTCTTTATCAGCACCAGTCTCCCCCTCAAACTGGAATTCCATCTCACTTGTACTCTCCTTTTCATTCTGTTTTTCCTGACTCTCCCCCTTTTTGAAAGCAGCATGGACACTTCTCCTTTTCTTTAGAATGAATTGCTTCCTTCTCTTTTGGTGCACAAGTTTCAACACCATTTTCTTGAGCTTTACTATCTGAGTTTGTTGAGATATAATAACCTTCTTCATCTCCTCTATTTCTGAGCCCTGCTTGATGACATCCAGGTTGACATTTGCAATGGTTTCCATCAATTCATTGTACGTATATCTGTACTCACCTCCTTTAGGTGTTTTTATCACCTTTGAAGGATCCTTGGATATTTTAGTAGAGGTCTTCTGCCTAGCAGAAGCACCTGCTACCCCCTTGGTTTCTTGGAGTAGTCGGTAATGGACAAAGCCCCTTTCTTCAGATTCTTGAACTCTTCTTCCAGCTTGTCCAACGATCACTTGTTGCAGTACTTGTCCATGATCTTTTGTTTGAAAACCGGCCAAGTTAACTTGGCCAAAACTTCGGGAGTGAGGGCGGACCGTGTGAGATTCCACCAAATCAAGGCCTCACCCCTCAGTAGTTGAGAAGCGAACTTCACCCGCTGCGAGACATCACATTCACTAGATTCGAAAGCCATCTCGACTTCCTTCAGCCAATACATACAAACGACTGGATTTGCTGAACCCGAGAACTCCTTAGGGTTGCACCCCAGAAAAGCTTTGTAAGTGCAACCTTTGACCTTTCCTTTGCTTCCATTCTCTGTTTGGTCTTCAGTCACCACAACGGCCGGTCCACCACCCGACCCCATTACGACATTCTCTGTCATTGTCTCAGTTGTCGGTGACTAGCATCTCGATCTTCCAGAAGCTTCATAAAGAACTCTTGCTGGTGAGCCATGGCCGAGTTCATGGCCAGCATCATGCTATCTCTGATTCTGGTCTCCATAGTCACCTCCTCCATGATAGCATTTCTAACCACAATGTTCATGCGTGTGATCTGTTCGGGTCCTCCTCCCAAGATATTGGGTATGGGAGGTACCACAAAGGTATCGACCACATGAGGTTGGTCAGCAGTAGATTCTACCTCCACACGCCTCTCTGGCGTGCTAGGTAATTTGCTCCGAGTGTTTACCATAGATATCTGCCACACACATGCGAGAAAGAGATTGAGAAAAGACTAAGTGAGTTGAACTCTTTGTACGTACTAATACCTTCATCAATTATCATAATAATAGCAAATCAAGTACACTTACGTAACAACACATTCATAATAGCAGTAGCTAAGTGAAATTATGAACGAATCATACACAAGAATTCTTGCCACCATCATCACAAGAATTCTTGGCACCTGGGACCTTTGGATGATTGCTCACCCAAAGTTGCCGTGGGGAAGGTCTTAAAGATGTTCACACTGTCCTGCCCTGCACTTTGTACAAAGTCAGTAGTGTGAGCCTCACTGCCCACATGCTCTTCCACCTCCTTATTGAGCACCTTCTTGGGGTTGGGAGACACCAAAAACCAGGAGAACACCGATGGAAGGGATCAACAGAAGACCCCAAAAACTCTTATTTTCCATAGTGAAATAAAAAACGCAGAAAGCTTTAGCAAGGTTGATAAACCACTAAAAGAAATGGTTTACATACCTAAACAAGATAGAAAAAGAAAAAAACATGATGGATAAGGTCGTCTGAAAGACCTTGAGGTGGTGATTTGCAAGAGTGGGTGGTCGTCAAATGGGATGGCAATTTCAAGACGGTCGATCTAGCGCAAACCTGCAGAAAGGATAAAGAAAAGCCTCAGAAATATTTCATAAAAAACGATTTCCTTTTATAAAATAACCTTCATTTGAACAAATCACGTAAAATAGAGATAAATTACACAAAAAATAAGCAAAGATGGAGACCAAAATCAAATTGAAAAATATGAGTTACAATTGAAAAAAATAAAAGATGGAGGCCAAATCTCCGAAGAGAAAGAGCTAAAGTTGAATTTGGCAAATCAACTTGAAACAATAAAACCATCTCGTGACTAGCAATAAAATGTTGTATAATGCAAAGAAATACTTAAAAAGAATGATAAAGAGAACAATTACCAATGAGAAATAGGAATGTAAAGACAAATGATACCTGAGAGATTGTTAGATTCTTTCCAATGTGAAATGATTTGGGTTAATGAATTCAATTGTTTTTTCTCTTCGTCCTTGAACAATTCATCATTGAACTAATGTTGTTGCTACAAGTTTACCAATTGACATGTTTTTATATAAATGTTATTGGAAACTTTTTAGAGTGCAAAAAGAGATATTTGGGGTAAAACCCCACTGATAGGATACAAAGTAGACTCCAAACACATAGAATAAAAGGCTTAAAGAAAAGGTAAAAATAAATCTAATGCCATTGGAATAAACCTTACCTCCGGTTGTATGTCGTTGAATGCTTTGGTTCCTCACCTTCACACTTTGGCTTCCATTTTCAAGGTTCCTCAAATGCCAGAGAATGCTACCCAATGAAATATACAAAGATCCCTTGAGAATGAATACAAATTATTTTTGATATATGGGCATGATTTATTAGCTAAAGAAGGTAATTTCTTTCTAGACAAAACATGTGTCTTTGCTACAACAATCTATTATGCTTTTGATTCAAAGATATGGCAACCTTAAATATTTCATATATGTTTTTTTGGAAAAATGTTGATACTTTTCAGGTATGTTGCACAGATGCCGAATCTGCAAAAAATCTACCCAACCGAATCTGCAGAAAACCCACAGTGGCAGTTTATGGGTTATTGTTGAGAGGGAAACCTAGATAATGATATTTTCAAGATAGACCATAGAGAGCAACAATGAATAACCAACGTAAATAAACAAAATATATTGAAGTATTTTGATTTTTGTTCTACAACTCAGGAAACTGTGTTTTTTTGTTTGTAGTGTCATCTAGTTAACTGGAATTTTGGTGTTCTTCTTTACAGTTACATCCACTACCTTACGAGAAAGTACTTGAAAACATATTTGAGTATATAGACAGGATTTTGCAGATAGTTAGATCCAGAAAGCTTTTGTTCATGTCCATTGGTTAAAATCCACTTCCGACTTAAGATGTGTGTGTGTGTGTGTGTGTATATATATATATATATATATTCGAAGACCACATATTTGATATAAACACCATGACCATGATAAAAACACCATGACCAGAATGGAGCACTAAGTGAAGATACATAGCATTTGGATATAAAAAACCGTAAAGAGAAGATGCATAGTGAAGATACATAGCATTTGGATATAAAAAAACCGTAAAGAGAAGATGCATAGTATAGAGCGTGAAATCCAGACCATGAAAGTTCTGAAAGAGAAGCAATTGAAAATGTTTAGGGTTGAAGAATTGGAAACGTACCAGAGAACAAATCCCCTTGAGAGAAGCAGAACCCTAGAAGAAGCAGAACCAATTGAGAAGAAAGATGTGTGAACCCTAGAGATATAACCTGAATCATCGTCGTTATCTAGATATATAACTCGGCGATTATCTAGAAGAAGTAGAACCATTAGAGCCAACGTTGGAGGGAACGAAGCGTCATCTTGGAAGTAGATAGCCTGAATCGACACCGTTATAACTTGAATCGTCGATTTGTGATAAAAGGGACTGCATTAAAAGTGTTGTACATTTGGTTTAAAAAGTTGTAAAGTTGAAAATTAAGTAATGTAGCTTTAAATGGTGGTACATAAGGTTTAAAATATTGTATTTAAGAAAAGCAATCCAAATGCTTTATAAAGTAGTACAGATATACATTTATAAGTTTTAATTTTTTTTATATATTTCACTAAACTTATAAGTGTGATATACATTTAACTAATATTTTTAGATATTTATATGTGTAACACCCTCGAATTTAGAACCTTAATTATTTGAATTGTGATCTTAGAAATGCCTTATAAATCGATTCTTAGGTGACCTCGTATTTTAGTGGTGGAACCTTAGTGAAAGAAATCAAGAAAATGAAGTTTTAAGGAAAGCGCTCAGTGACTAATGCGAGTTCCCGACGAGTTGGGTCGCATGGAACCTGCGTAAGACACTGTGATATGTAACCTTAGTTGAGCGCGGGAGACTTTCGCGCAGGTCAGGCCGCGTGGAACCCACATTAGCCATTGTGGTGTGCAACATCAGACGTACGCGGGCGACCCAGGCGCGGGTTTAGCCGTGTGAAACCCGCATACGGGGTGCAAGTCGCATTTAGGTCGAAATAGATCTAGGTTTTGGGAATTTACTCCTTTTCACTTCCCCTCTCTTCATTTATTTCGGATTGGGTGATCTTAGAGTTGTTGGAGGGAGCATTTATGGGACTCTATCAGACTATCACAATGATTTAAGGTGGGAGCTAAGGATTTATGATCTCCTCATCTTTCTCATCTTTTGGTTGGATTTGGGTTTTCTACAAAACCTAGAGAGTGAGTTCATCCTATCTTTTCTAAATCTTATACATGTCAAAACTCTATATTTTGAACTCCTAAACATCTCCTTGTTTATATTCTCTTATTTTAAAGATTTTGATCTAACTTTGGATTTTAGAGATTTTAGGGTTTTTACCATTTTGAAATATGATGAAGAGTTTTATGATTTATGATACAAGATGTGATTAGATTTACATATTTGTGGTTAAATACTTGGATGAACACTTTTTAGTCACTTTTATGGTTTTCTCTATATTGTGAGATTTACTTGGTAAAAGTGAGTATTTGGAGAAAAAAATATGTGGATTGTTGGTATTAACAACGAGCATTTTAAATTTTTATAACTTTGGGAAATCAATTTTATGAAAGATTTATATGGTAATTGAAAATGGTCATGGTTGGACCTTTATATTGATGTAGTTCCATATGGTATTGATTATACATATAAGTGCATTTTATGGAATTATGATTTGGGAAACTATATGTGTGATTATAATTTGGTCACAAATGTAATTGTGACAAGCCTTAGACTATTACTAATGGATCCATAGGTTTAGAGTCGGCTTATTTTGGGATAACTCCCTCATTTGTAGCTAGTTGAGACAATGTGTAACACCCCAATTTTAGAAAGATATAATTTCAAGTTAATACAAATGGGTATTTTTAAGGGAAAAAGAAAAAAATAGAATTTTAGACTCGAATTCTATATTTTATAGCTTTGTTGGATGAAGGGTTCAATTAGGAGTCCAACGGTTCTTTCCGAAGCAAAATCGGAGTTAAAACGAAGAAGTTATGACCAAAACAGTGATCGGGCAAGAAAAATGAAGAAAATATGGCGGCAGTTCTCCGCGCGGATGGATCAGCGCCACCATCAGTGTGGGGCTCTGTTCCCCCGCGTTCCCAGTGCTCCGCGCGGATGGATCAGCGCCACCATCCACGCGGAGCCACTGTGCGCATATAAAAGGGGGAGAACCGACTTTCCACCCCATTTTTCACAAAAGCCCTAAATCCCTTCCCCTTTTCTCTCCCAAACCGACCCTCATCCTCCCCAATCGAACCCTAACTCATTTTTGGGGGATTTTTTTTCCTAAAATCAGATGATTCTTCATCACCTAGCCAGTTTGGAGGTGAGAAACATAACCCTTCATCTTCTTCATCAAGTTATCTAGGGTTTCATCCACCCTTGTTCTCCCTTTCGTAGATTGGAAGTTTGTGACTATTTTGGTGACCTAGAGGTGTGTTGGTGGTGGATTCAAGTTATTGGTTAAGGTAAGCCTCTATTTTCTTCATCTATGGAAATTAGGGTTTTGGGTATAGATGAGATTTTCATGTAAAATGTTGGGAAACAATTCTATACGGTTGAATATCTATGTTTATGGTTGGAATCTTGTGGATCTAGGTTTTGGAGGTTTTGGCTTTGAGGATTCAAGTTTCTTCAAGGAATCTCTAAGTGGGTAAAATCTAGATTTAACCTAAATCTAGCAAGTTGAGTTCAAGTTGCTTTGTGAGAACTATGTACATGCCAAAGTATATATTTTGAAGTAAAAATATGTTTTGCTTGGTGATTGTCAATGTGTTGAGTATTTTGAGAAGTTTTCATATTTGGTAAACTTGGGTTGTTTGAATCTCATGAAATGCCCATACTTGGGATCTGGATATTTTGATAAATAAATAACATGATTTATGCATTTGATGATTTTGTACAAATGAAGTCTATTTTATGATTTATGCATTTTTTGTATTTTTGTACATATGAAGTGTAATGTATAACTTATGCATTTTTGGTGTATTTGATTCCATAAATCATTTGGAAAATACATGTCTCCGTGTTATGAGACATTTTGGAAAACATAAGAGTATGAGCCCATTTGGAAAATCTTTTGTCCCAATACGTGATGAGTTTTGGGTTAATCACATCTTTGAGGTATGTGTCTGCATAGACGACGTTTAAATGCGTTTTTTATGTGGGGACCGTTATTTGTTGGTCAAAAGGGTTTTAAGCATTTTAGCTCGATTTTGACTTAAAAGAGTCTTGAAGACATTTGTCCGGTTTTAATGGCTCAATGTGGAGCCCCATTTACGATTTACATCTTAATGCATCTTATTGCATATTAATGATAACTACATGCTCGAGTGCGTTGGTCATTCATGTGTAGTCATGTAATGTTAAACTGTGTTGCATTGGATCCATAGGCACGTAAGTCAGTCTTTATGTGATGGTCAATTGAATATTACGGGGCTGGACTTCGGGACCCATGTTTTATGACCTTAACCTTTCAATTGTACACCAGGAGGGTTGCGTCCGATTGTGCTATCATGTTGATGGGCGTTTGGGGCCTCCGCCATGTCGGGGCAATGCCATGGTTGTAACCCTCGACCGTGTCGGGCCTTTGGCGGTATTCATGGTAATATTCGCTAAGATCAGCTGTCTTTTTTGGTGTAGTTTGAAGGGAGTCGTACGGACACTTGGGCTTTCATGTCGTGAAGTGTCATACGATTAACGTTGTATGAGTGTTTATAACACCCGTAAATTCCTGTCTGTGAAAGCCAATCCCTTGAGAAATCCTTGATTCTGATCATAGAATTTCATCCCTTACGCCTTACCTTTTAAGCCTTATCGCATCGTGGGTGCTCCGGATGAAAATGGAAGAAATCGGGACTCGGGACACTCTGGGCGATAGTGCCCTGGGCACAATCGCCAACAGAGTGGTGCCCACGGTACAGTTTGGGCGATAGTGCCCTGGCGAAAGTGCCTTGGGCACAATCGTCGGGCACAATTGCCTGCGACCTCTGGTTGTTTTAAAATCGACTTTGAGCAGCCCCACCTCATTATTCTCAACCCCTTTCACCCTTTTTCTCTCTAGAAACTGAACCCCAAACCCTAAAATCAGTTTTATGCATCAAAGGCACCAAATCTTTATGTTCCAAGTGTTCCTCCTTCCACCCGTCAAAGATTGGAAGTTATTGGTCAAGGAGCTTCACCTTCATTTTCAACCTCAAGTTCATTTCGGGTTTTCTAGGTTTTTCGTCAAAACCTAAGTGGTAAGTACATTCTTTCCATTTCTAAACCTTGTAATAAGTTATGAATGTTCCATTGATGTTTCCCTAATATTTGGCTTATCAAATCTCGGACTTGATAGTTTTGGGAGAAACTAGGGTTTGGATCTCGTTGGGGATTTTGGTGTATTATGTTTGGGGAATGTTTCTATATGGTTGGATGTGGTTATTTACGGTTGAAGTTGTGTGGATCTAGGTTTTTGGAGGATTTCGGCTTGAGGATTCAAGTGTTTTTCAAAGGAGCTCTAGTTGGGGGAAAGATCTAGATTTAGCCTAAATCTAGCAAGGTGAGTTCAAGTTGATTTGTGAAAACGTTGTACATGCCAAAATGTCTATTTTGAAGTGTTTATGTGTTCTACATTAAATTATCAAATGTTGGGTTATTTGCTAATCTTTGATTTTTGGAAGTATTTAACTTTACAAACTTTGTATAATACCCACATTTGGGATTTTTGGGCATTTTGATAAATGTGTCACAAATGAATGTGTTTTGAGGTTTCATTGCATAAATAAATCCTTGGTCAAAGAAATACACTTTTAAATGGTTGTCGGGTCTTATGCATCATTCATGAAATTGAATGTTTTATAAAGTATTACTTGCACGTTTATGTGAGGTATTTGAAAGAGTGTTTATAGTCTCATTTTATGATTTTCATTCTTATCAGCAGTTAAGTTTGGAAAAGGGCATGTCTTTTGTGTTATGAGGCATTTTGGAAATATAAGGGTATAAGTCATTTGGAAAATTGATTGCCTCAACTAACGTGGAGTTTTGAATTAATTACACTTTTAGTCATTGTGTTTGCATACCCGTGGGTCGAATGCGTTTTATCGTATTTTTACTTCATTTATAAATGGGTCAATGGATGCTAAGTCTGCGGCTTGGCATTTTTATTTGAGTTGGAATCTTTGGACAATTGTCCAGTTTTGGTAGCTCGACTTAGAGCCTTGGTTGTGATATTGGATGAGGAGCTCGACCTAGCAACCCTTCGGGGTTGAACTTGAGTTTTCGTGGGTGTATGTTTAAAGCCACTGAGCCTGACATCCCTTGCGCTTGTATTTATTGTTCCGGCGTGGGACGACTAGTTTTCCACGTCAAGGCACGTTTGGCATCGGATTGGGTTATAAGTCCTTCGTGCTCAAGTATTACGATATTGGATGAGGAGCTCGACCTAGCAACCCTTCGGGGTTGAACTTGAGTTTCTGTGGGTGTATGTTTAAAGCCATTGAGCCTGACATCCCTTGTGTGTACTTTTTGTTTATATGACTAGTCATGACAACATAAAATGGGCTTACTTTGTGGACCGTCACATTTTATGGAATCGGGAATCCCCCGTCACCGAAAGGTGTTGTTTTTGGGTATTGAGTTTTATTATCCAAGTTTTCGGTGACGTTTTGTATATTTGGGTTTTACCCTTGATTTATGGGTTAAGTATTATGCCCCACCCGAGTTTTGGGTGTTTTGAAATATAAGGTTTAACCGTACCTTCTTAAATGGAGAGTTTAATTTATATCTGCGCTTTGAGTGAGTTTTGGGTTAAAGCTAATTTATAAAGGGGCGGTTTACATTGGTATCATTCTTTTGTAATAATTTGATTTGGAAAACGTCCGAATTGGTGTTCTCCGTCTAAAATTCATATTATTGGAAAACGAGTCGTTTGCATATTCAAAGCATACATTTTGAAAGATTATGAATTAAAATGCATTACCTATTTTCGCAGACATATTTATATATGTTGAAAACTCTTGAGCTCACTAGGCGTTAAGCCTAACCTTTTTATTTGTCGGCATGTGCAACAGGTTCCAGTTGGGAGTTGGGTTCTAGCAGTTTTATGAAGTGTAGAGCCTTACTAGACACTAAAGTAATTAGTTGGTGAAGTCTTCCGCAATGTTGGAGATAGTGACTATCTTTGGGGTTTTAGTAGCACCCGTTCTTATCATAGGCTTTTGTATAGAATGAATGTTTGTATTGAGATTAAATCTTAATTTGTGGTCGTAGATAATTCTTTTATTGATGTATTTAGAAAATTTTAAATAAGTTGCTATCTCCAGATTTGAGGGTGTTACAGTGTTATACTTTTGTATTCCTCCACTCTCAATGGATACGGGTCTCCCCCGTTGTCGGCCAACAGTATTTTGGATATTTAATTGTCCATGCTTTAACATTTGGATTTCATTCCATTTATGGTTGCGTGAGTATTGAATTTTAGTTCCATGTTTTCGATGACATATTAAATTTATATGGATTGTTTTCCATGATTTATGAGTCGAGTATTATGCCCCACCCATGTTTTGGGTGTTTCGGGATATAAAGTTTTATCCGCGTTTTTATAATTGGGAGTCCGTTTTCTATTCACGTTTGAGTGAGTTTTTGGGCGGCATCATTTTATAAAGAATGTTTTGTATTGGGACGTTCGTCCTTAAAAATGCACGTTATTGGAAAATGAGTCGTTTTCATATTTACGGTAAATCATTTTGAAAGATCTTGATTTAAATTGCATTCTTTCCTTTTAACGATATATTTATTCATGTTGAAAACTCTTGAACTCACTAGGCGTTAGCCTAACCTTTTTATTTGTCGGCATGTGCATTAGGTCCCAGCTGGGTATGGTACGAGCGACACTGTGAAGAGATGAGAATTAGATTTATGCTTGAGGGTGAGTAGTTTGGTGAAACCTTCCCCTATTATCTTGGGTTATATCAATTTGTATTTGGGTTTAGTAACACCTGATCTTTAATTAGTGTTATCTTGGGTTATATCAATTTGTATTTGGGTTTAGTAACACCTTATCTTTAATTAGTCTATGTGTCAGACTTTATTTATTTGTGTTGATGGTTAAATCTAGAATGGTATTTCAAGAATGCACTTGTCGTAAGATATTTTTATCTTTCTTTGAGGCATTATTGAAAATTTTAAATTAGTTACTTCTTCCAAATTTGAGGGTGTTACACAATGGGCCCTCGGAAGGCAACTTGCTACGGTTATGTAAGACCGGATACTAGCCATGGACCGTAAATATAATCATAACGAATGAGTATGATTATGATCATTGGGTGCCCTCCCCCTCATCTGAGTACCAGCCAACGAGTTCGTGACCTTGATCCTAGTATGAGCTCACTAACTTGGAAAGTAACTTACTTTTGTGTTTCGCTACAATCATTGAAAATCGGGTTTTCCCCGTCATCGCAAGATGTCTTTTGGACCGCATGGTCCCTAAATGGTTTATATGAAAGTCAAACTATTCCAAATTCTTTGGAAAACATTATTGTTGAATTATGTTTCATTGTATCTGTAATAACCAGATATAAAGTTTTAACATCGAAAGTTGAGGGTTTATTTGGTTATTATTCAAAGATGAAAGGGTAAGGGTGTATCATTGAATAAAAAGGGTTTTAACCCTAAAATATCTCATTTTAGTGTTGGGCGGCTGAGAACGAGATGGAGAAGGAGAGCGAAGTGGGCGATCGAGATGAGGAGAGGTCTTTGATCGAGATTTTGACTCTTGGAGATTTCCTTAAGGTAAGCTTTTCCCCTAACCTCAATCTTATCATCTGAGTCTTTGGTTTTAGTTTTAATCTTTGGTTGGGGCAATAGTTGTAATCTCTGGTTTTGATTGTTGGGGAGATTGGGGTTGTAAGATTTAATTTGTTTGTAGATTTGTAGTGAATGGAATTTTAATTCTTCATTTTGTAATAAATATCATCGTTTCCAGCAAAGAGTTTGGGGTTTTGTTTGAGTCCCGAATCTGGGGATTTGGGGAAAAGCATCGAAGACTGGGTAAATCGAGCTCGGTCGTTTGAAGACCCTGGTCAATAGAGACCTCGGTCGACTAAGGACCCCGGTCGACTAAGGATCCGGTCGTTGGGAAGACCCCGATCAATAGAGACCTCGGTCGATTAAGGATCCGGTCGTTTGGAAGACCCCGGTCGTGGGGCACCGGTCAGACACCGGTCCAGTGAAGGAGAAGTCGGTCGACCATCTTGGTTTGGCACCAGTCATCGAGTAAGTTTAGAACTCGGTCGACCTTGGTCTCAGGTGAGTTAGGTGGGCCGTAGCCCAGCTTTTCTGATTTCTAATTTTTGTTTAAGTGGGCTCCTTTAGTATGATGGCCCATCTAGTGGGTTGTTGGTTAGGCTGTTTTGTTATTAAGTTGGGAAATTGTTCATCTTTTGAGAGAGTCAGTAGTATGTGTACGGCCATGGGAGTTAATTAGAATTTTAATCGTTTAAGTTTAGGTTGGGTAAGGGTCGGTTACCGTTGTATTATCGGAAGTATCGAAAGTTTACCGGCCGATGATTTCTTATAGGTTTTATTTTCCAAGTAGGCGCAAAGACTTAAGCGAGGGACTTCAGGTGAGTTTTCTGAACTAAATCCATTTGTTAACGAAAGCATGTGAAAGTTTTATTTTAAACTTTGATTTATATATGATGGCATGAGTATTATGAAAATTATATGCAAGCTTTGAATTGATGTTGCTTCAGTACTTACTTGCGAGTTTATTTAAATGCTAAAGATGTTTTCCTTATTGTTGACAAGTGGAAATGTATGCATACATGGTCCTAAGTGAGAAGGCTCAAAGTCGGGGGGTGTGGCCCGTCTGTGCTCATACCGGGGTGTGTGTCCCGTTTATGCTATATGGGGGGGGGGGTGTCCCATCTAAGGCAGTGTGAGTCATAGACACGCTGTCACCTTAGGGTGGCGGTAGTGTGAGCGGAGAAGTTTACTGAAAGTTAATGTTTTCCTGGAAGCTGAAAATGGTTTATTTGATGTTGATTTATCGAATGTTTTGTTGAGTTATAAAGTTGTTGCAAGAGGGGACTCACTAGACCTTTCGGTCTAACCCTCGCTCTTTTCAAATCTAAAACCCTTTTCAGGTAAAGAGTGGAAGTAGAAGGAGCGGTTATGTTTTAAGAGAAGATGTGCACTGAAGCTAAATTAGAGGACCTCCATTGTAGACTAGTGTCTCTGTATTCTGAGTTGTGTACTAGGTTATCTTTCCGCAAATCTCGTATTTTGGGTGTTGTATTGTGCCGTTTGGCATTTTTATTTAAGATTTAAGCTGCTATCTTGTTGTTTAAGGTTGGGTTGTTACAGTATCTATTTAAATGTTTGTTCTCACTAGGCGTAAAGCCTAATACTTTTTCTTAAATAACATGTATATCAGTTTCCGTTAGCGGCGGGACTCACAAGGTTTGAGGGATGAGCGTTTGGGCCGATATTGGCAACTTTTGAAGTTAGTCTTTTAGGAGCTTGGCGTACAGAACTGGATAGATTCTTTTGGGAAATTTTGATGACAATTGTTTTAATCTAGATGGAAGTAGTTTAGCTTAGGGAATTTTCATTTATAATTTACATTCATAGATTTGTAGCTATTACTATTTTTCCTTTTTGGACGATTTTTTTATATGGTGTGTTTTGGTTACGTCATTTTAGGTTTAAATTTACCTCTATTTTTAGGGGTGTTACAACAAGATCATAAAAAACATCACATATTTATTGTAGAAACAATGTTATAATGAAAAGTCGTGTCTATGAAATTCAAGTATTCAATTGCACAACATGTGATGTGGGAGCAAGATGTTTTTATATAAATGTGCCATATTCTTCAACTTCTGTTAGTTGAAAATCATTACTTCATCAAGACATTGTATTTCCCAAGTTGTTCAACATGTTTAAAATATGTATGCTTGTCTTTAATCTCTCTTTGTTTAACTTTTATTTTTGTGGCAATAAGCTAGATGTTGACTATTTGTATGTCTGAAATTTTATGATGATCATTACATGATTAATTAATGAAATATGGTTTGTTTGGGTAGAAATTCCAATAGTCCATCGTCGTACGACCAGCGATAACCGACACCCTTCCTTTGGGCGACCTCGACTAAACGACTAATAACCCGTATGACAAATTCTGTCGTACGACCTGATTTCAGTTACTAACCTACGACCAACGTTATATCATGTTTAATGCAGGATTCAAAGACATTTATGACCAAAGATTATAACGGAAGTCATCATCAATAACAACGGACATAACGGACGCTATTAACAATATTAAACGGTTATGCTATTAATGAGCAAGATACGCATTCAAGACGTGTCAATGAAAACATAGATTATAAATATGAGGATAGAACCTCATATTCGGGACATCTAATCCTCAGACTTTACAAGCTCACAGATTACGTTCTCAAGCTCGCTTAGTTTCTCTAGAAGTTCATAAAGCCTATTGCCATTTGTTGCGCGACGCACGACCAAAGTCTAATTACACACGACGCACGACTGGCTTCGCTTTATTGTATTGTTTTACATTGTATTATACTTGTAATACCTGTTATAAAGGACGACGTCCCTGATTCTCGTCCATAGTGCACGACGACTCACACTCGTCCACGGTTTTTACCCATTTCAGGGGTTTTCCGCGTCAACAATTCTTTCGTCTCATTTACTTTATTTTTATTATAATCGTACGATTATCGGTGTTACTTTCTTTGGTTGGATCAAGCTTCACGTTTACCTTAAATTTTCCTTGGGAGATTTTTGGCATAAACAGTTTGGCGCCCACCGTGGGGCCCCATCCAAAGAAAATCTTCGATAATCTTACGACGTACTAACGTTTTCCTTCAAGTGTTTCTCTTTTATATTCACTCAGGACAATGGCATTCCAAGGAACTCAAGATCATGTTGTGGTCAGATGAACATGGAGCTGACTGCTGCCCGTGCTCGTATTGATGCCCTAACAGCCCAGGCTCGACAAGCGCCTGAAACCATCGAGCATCTAAGAAATCAGAATGGAAACAATGTGGCGGGAGCTACAAATGCTTATGTCGGTACTTGGAACATACCCCCTTCATTGCCTAATTATCCTCGTCCACCATCAGTTAATCCTGCGACCTTCGTAATCCCAACCATGCCTATGGCCTCTATGCCATTCAATGGATATGCCTCTGATTCCTCGCAGCAGACTAGCTTCAACGGATCAGGTTATGTTCCATTGGGTATCCCAGGAGGTATCCCGATAGACCCCGTTGCGCAACGATTGAAGCTTCCGGAGGAGCAGAATGAGCGTGTCTTGTCGATGCTGGCCAAAACGCCGGGGGCAGCAGTCCCAGTTGATGTCGAGCCACGTACAGGATTTCAGGCGTCGCCGTTCGTCGACGAGATCGCGTTGGTAGACGTCCCAAATAAGTATAGCATCCCGACCTTCTCCCCAAAATATTCAGGTGTCACTGATCCGACAGAACACGTCGCCCAATACAAACAGCTTATGTGGACTATCTCGATACCGCATCAGTTTCAAGAAGTTTGCATGTGCAAGAGTTTTGGAGCAACCTTGACTGGAGCAACGTTACAATGGTTGATCAATCTCAAACCCAAAACCATCGGGTCTTTTGCAGAGTTAGTGAACCAATTTTCCCAACAATTCGCCAGCAGCCGAAAAATGGAAAAACAGACGAGCGACCTTTACTATGTCGTACAGAAAAATGGAGAGTCCATTCGGGACTATTTTAACCTATTCAACGCGGAGATGATCAGTATCCAAAATTGCGACATAAAAACATCCATTGAAGCATACAAACGGGGTTTGGACGATGGTTCAGGGTTGTATCTCGACCTTACGAAATATCCTCCAAAAACCTTTGAAGATGTACGAGCAAGGACATTCGCTCATATGAGGGTCGAACATGACCTCGCTTTCAGAAATAAACACTCGAGCGACAGGAAATGCCTAAGTGTAACACCTTAGGCATATCCCATATCGGCCGTGGAGAGTAGTGATGCTGGGTGTTATAAGTAATATCTTGGCCTTCCTAACAACAACGCGTTTTGGGGCCACAAGCACGTCAGGTTCTGGAACTCTGAGGTTAAGCGTGCTTGGGTGGGAGTAGTCCCAGGATGGGTGACCCCCTGGGAAGTTTCTCACCAGGTCGCCAGAAACAAATCCGTGCGCTACACGTTGGTTAAATCCAGGGGCAAAGCGGACAATATTGTTGTCGAGGCAGGCGGGATGTTACACTAAGTGTTAAAAAGCCAGACTTCAAACCGAAGCCGACTGGGCGATCAGAGTCTGACAGACATATTTCAAATGTCAGATTTGAAAAAAAGGGTCGACGACTTCCAAATCTGTCCAGTATCTTAAGGTATCATCTTATGGCTTCCCTGGGTCAGCCAAGGACGTCGTCGCATCCCTAAAACAGCTCCAGCAAAACATTTGATGGCCAAAGAAAAGCGATAAAGACAGTGATAAGAAAGACAAAACAAAATGGTGCGATTTCCATAATGACTTCGGTCATGAAACGGATGATTGCATCGCCCTGAATAAAAGAACTGTCCTGGCTTAACTCGAAAGGTTATTTGCAAGAATTGACGGGAAAGAAGGATGTGTGTCCCACATTCCCAGAACATGCCAAGGTGATTAATTGTATCACTGTAGGTTCTGATGTCTGTGGGACCACATATTCAGCTGCTAAGAGACATGCTAGTCGTGGTACCGATGACCGACCAATTCCAAGGGAGACAAGACCCAAGGAGGACGCAGAATTAGAAGCTATACCCTTGACATTCGACCAAGCAGATCTCGACGACGTACACCAGAAACATCATGATGGACTAATTATCCAATTGAGCATTGGAAATTGCCTGACAAAGAGGATACTCGTCGACGGAGGTAGTTCCGCTAACATTATCTTTTTTGATGCAGTGAAAGCTATGGGGATCGACAAATCCGAGATTACCCGACGCTCGACTCGACTACACTCGTTGGATTTAACGGAGGAGCGACAAATACCATGGGGGAAATCATATTACCAGTATATGCTAAAGGAATCAACAAGCAGACGAAGTTCAACGTCGTCGACTATTCATCGGCTTATAACGTTATCCTTGGGCGACCATGGATCCATGATATGAAAGTCGTACCCTCGACATACCACCAAACCTTGAAATTCCCCACGCAATGGGGAGTGCAGAAGATCAAAGGCGAAAGAAAAGTTGCTAGGGAATGTTATAAAGTTTTCTTGAAGCCCCCGAAACAGACAGTATATCAATTACAGAGCCAGGACGTTCCTGGGACTAATGACGATTATCGCTTGGAAGCTGTCGTCCTAAACCAGGATAAGCCTGATCAGATGGTCTATATAGGTTCGACACTCGATCCATCATTTAAAAAGAAACTAATTTCTTTTTTGCAGGATCATTATGACTGCTTTGCATGGACACACGAAGACATGGTGGGTATCGATCCAAGTATTATATCTCATAAACTTAACGTCGATCCATCATTCAAACCCGTCCAGCAGAAAAGACGAAAATTTGCTTCTGAAAGAAATAAAGTTATTAATGACGAAGTCGATAATTTACTTAAAACAAGAAAGATACGAGAAGTCAAATATCCAAATTGGCTCGCCAACGTTGTTGTCGTCCAAAAGAAAAATGGCAAATGGAGAGTGTGCATTGATTTTACATACCTTAACAAGGCTTGTCCAAAAGATCAATTTCCATTGCCACACATCGATTCTATGGTTGATGCTACAACTAGACACGAATTACTCACCTTCATGGACGCATATTCTGGATATAACCAGATATTGATGCATTCCGATGATCAGGGAAAAACGGCCTTCATGACAGATAAAGGTATTTATTGTTATAAAGTAATGCATTTTGGTCTTAAGAATGCAGGTTCGACGTACCAACGACTAGTGAATATGATGTTCAAATAACATTTGGGTGACACTATGGAGGTATACATAGACGACATGCTCGTCAAATCGAAACATACGGACGATCATATAGAATATTTGAAGCAATCGTTCGACATTCTGCGTGAATACAAAATGAAGTTAAATCCGACAAAGTGTTTTTTTGGAGTTCGAGCTGGCAAATTCCTCGGCTACATGGTCACCCGATGAGGAATCGAAGCTAACCCAGATCAAATTAAAGTAATTATCGAGCTAAAATCGCAAAGAAATTTCAAAGAAGTCCAACGCCTAACAGGACGTGTAGCAGCGTTAAACAGATTCATCTCTCGGTCGTCCGACAGATGTCACCTATTCTACAACGTCTTGCGAAAAAACAAAGGATTCAAATGGACTGATAAGCATGAGGAGGCGTTGTCAACAACTCAAAGAATACATGACATCACCTCCCTTCCTCTCCAAACCCGAGAAAGGTGAAATTCTTCAACTTTATTTAGCCGTAAGTATTAATTCAGTGAGTGCAATCCTTACACGAGAAACCGGCGGAGGACAACTACCGATATACTATGTAACTAAAACTCTATTAGACGCTGAAACTAGGTACTCGTCTATGGAAAAACTCTTGCTTTTGTTAGTTATGGCCGCTAAGAAGTTACGGCATTATTTTGAATCACATCCTATAACTGTTGTAACTAACTTTCCATTGAAGTATGTGTTAAGAAAACCCGAATTAACAGGACGACTAGCTAAATTGAGCATCTACCTCAGTAATTATGATATGGATTTTAAGCCTAAAACGACGATTAAATCACAGATTTCAGTCTAGAACTAGAAAAAGCGACGACGTCTAACGAGTTAATTGTGGCGACTTTGCACGACACCACTTGGACAGTCGACGTCGATGGTTCGTCGAACATAAGACGAACAGGCCTAGGTGTCGTCCTACAGTCCCCACAATGGGGCAAGATAGTGTACTCCATACGATGCGACTTCAAGGCAACAAATAATGAGGCAGAGTACGAAGCATTGATTGCGGGAAGGCGATTACGTCTTACGTCGAGTATTTCAAAACACTCAAGAGCTCAATGCAGGTAAACTTTCCACTAAGTGGGAAGGCCCTTACCAAATATCTGGCGTCGTGGGTAAGGGAGCTTATAAAATCTAAACCCTCGACGGTCGAGATATCCCACGAAGTTGGAATGCAGTTCATTTAAAGAGGTATTTCTTTTAAATTCCGAATTCATTTCCTTTGGTTATTTCTTCAGAAAGATTACTGACTTAAACATCGGAGGGTCGTTGGTCAAACCAACGACCACCCCACTAACGTTGTTTTTCGCAGGAACGCATGACTTAGTTAAAACCTTTATGCCGGGTAATACTCATACGATCGCACATATACGGTTGGTCGTAATTGTTGACAGGTTAATTTTTGCACTTAATATTTCGATATTTAGATCCGAGAACCATTATTACAATTGCACTTGGTCGATCACAGATCTCAGTTGATTTCATTATAGCACGTTAATGAATGATGGCTTGACGTATAATATACCGTGATTATATATCCTTTTAAATTACTCAACGTACGATCCAAGCATCGACGGACAAAAGAAACTTTTTCATTTGATATTTAAAAGAAAATTACAAGGATAAGGGACGACCACAGACGACCGACCCCTAATAGTAAATTCAAAATAAACTAAGCTAAGAAGGAGGAACGTCAGATTGTTCTTGCACGACATCATCTACTATAGTCTCTGCTGCCTCCGCCTCTTCTCCACCATCGCTCCCCTCCAGTTCATCATCTTCATCAAGGTCCCTTTCGGTCCCCACGGTGTCGAGGTAGGTCTTGAGCTCCTCAGCGGCCGACATCATGGGATTCTTCCCATTCAGATGACGCCTCATCAAAGCGGCTCGGGCCGTGAAACGAGAGAAAGCCTCGATTTGCCTATTTTCCTCCTCAAGGTCCTTGATGTCGCCCTCCAGCTCCTCGACCCTCTTCTGGAGGGACGCGACTTCATTAACAGAAGCAGCAGCAGCAGTGAAGGCTTTGATCTTCTCGACCTCCAGTTTGGTCGAAGACGCCTCAAGCTCAAGGAGGCGATCCCTGAGCTTAACCTTCTCACGATCCGAAATCTCTAGTAGACTTCGGGCATCGATGAGCTCAGTCTTGAGACCCTCGACCTTCGCCTTTTTAGCCTCGACCGTCTCCAGGGCGACCTTCTCCCTTTTAAGAGCCTCATCGGCCCTTTTCTCGACGTCAGGGAAAGCCGCCTTAAGACCTTCCATCTAAGCGAAGAAGCTCAAACAGGCTTGGAAAGCCTATACAACAGAAGAGAAAGAGTTAATAACAAGAAAAATGAGTAACAAAGAAAATAGAAGATGAGTAAGACTTACCATAAAAGAGAGACCAGCGGCGTGTGCCCCATTGTCCTCGACCCGAGACTCCTTGTATCGTTCATAGAAGGTCAGGAGGAGGAATTTCCCCAGGTGTGGAAAAATGACGTCCCTATCAAGGACGTCCTTGACCATGAAGTCAGATGGAAGAGTGACTTGAAACATCGTTTCTCCCACTTTCTCCTTGTTCTTATCCTCATTCTTAGAAGATGCAAGGAACGGCTTATCAACGCCCGACACCCCTGACGTTGGGGCGTCCTTCGTCACCTTGGTCGAGCCTCCGAGCTCGACCCCATCAACGGTTCCCTTCGATGGTGTCGTCCCTGCAAGAGACGACATAGTAGCATCACCCGTCTTCTTGGGCGAAACCCGAGGTTTGCCTCGGACACGTCTTGTGTCTACCCCCGCAGAAGGGGCAGATCTCTTCTTCGTTTTTTCCCTACCTTGGCGGGCAAGCTCCAGTTGTTCGGCTCGTCTAAGGGCGGACGATTTTGCGGCTGCATCCCCTGGATAAAATAAGCAAGTTAGAAGAGAAATGACATACGATACAAAAATGAAAACATTGTCGATCGACATACCAGACATCTCTTCTTCTCTTTCTTCTTCCTTCTCGTCTTCTCTCTCTTCTTCCTCTTCTTTCCTCTCTTCTTCTCGACAAGAACCCTCGACGAACGCCGCTTCGTTTACAAAAACGACTTCGTCTTCTTCGTCATTCGACCGAGCATGAAAAGAATGATCAACGATACTCCTTTCCAAGATCCTCTGAATCTTGTCGCGGGAATCCCTATTTGACTTCACCTTAGTGAAGTCGATTGCTGTTAAACAGAAAAAGAAACCGTCAGAATGGATGTTATAAAAAATAAAAAAGATATATAAACGCACGACAGAGCGGTAAACCTACCCGATTCATTCCATCCGGACGACAACCATTGGCTGTCCTCATCGTTCACAGACGCCACTTGGATGAAAACGTACTGGCGTTTCCAACCACGGTCGTTCACCGCAGTATTGTGCACCAGTACATTGTCTCCCTTCGTTCGAGGGAATAGACTATACCGGTGATAATTATCCGGTCGAACGCTGTAAGCAGTAAGGAGGTCGTTCAAGTTGAACGGAACCTCCCAATCGGCCGTGAGACGCTCGATAACCTGGACAATTCGCTAGAACTGAGGCATTAACTGTCCAGGCGTCAAATCGAATGCATACAAAAACGCCCTGGCCAAAGGACTAAATGGCCAAGTAAATCCTATTTTGAAGGGATATTCGTACAAAACGCAGTACCCCTTCGGAACCTCGTTCGACCTTAAGTCTTCTGGCGTCATCAGATTGATTTCATCTGGAATCCTAGCCAATTTTTTAAAGTAATCTAAGTTTTCCTCCTCCCTATACACACTCACGGGTTCGGTCGACATCTGAAAATCTGGGATATTCAGGGTCGCGCGCCAGTAACTAAGGATGTCCCAAGCTTTCCTAGGTTTTCTAGCTATGAACTTCTTACGCATATAATCGACACAGAGGGAAAACGGGAAGTCGTACCTTAAGTAGAACTCTAAACCTCGAACTTAGAACGGAAAGGATTCTGATTGCTCGGAAAGTGTATCTCACCGGAGGTATATGATATCTAAAAAAGGTAAGCATAAAAAAAGGACAATCCCTATTTATACTGAAAATTGAAAAGCGAATCGCCAAAAAATCAAATCGCCAGTTGACACGTGTCGTCCGTGTCAGGCAACCTTTTCGAGTACATCCATTGAATGCATGACACCTGTCCAATATTAGTTGTCTAACCATTTATCCTGCAGGAGATGACGTCATTGTTCAGTTGGAAACAAACCGATTCGGTTTCATGCGAACTACCAGCATTCATTTATGACATGTGTCCTGATTTTAAATTTAAATTTCAAAAAGTTGTCACTTGAATTTTAAATTTGGGGGCAAACTGTTTGGGTAGAAATTCCAACAGTCCATCGTCGTACGACCAGTGATAACCGACACCCTTCCTTTGGGAGACCTCGACTAAACGACTAATAACCCGTATGACAAATTCTGTTGTACGACCTAATTTCAGTTACTAACCTACAACCTACGTTATATCATGTTTAATGCAGGATTCAAATACATTTATGACCAAAGATTATAACGGAAGTCATCATCAATAACAACGGACATAACGGACGCTATCACCAATATTAAACGGTTATGCTATTAATGAGCAAGATACGCATTCAAGACGTGTCAATGAAAACATAGATTATAAATATGAGGATAGAACCTCATATTCGGGACATCTAATCCCCAAACTTTACAAGCTCACAGATTACGTTCTCAAGCTCGCTTAGTTTCTCTCGAAGTTCATAAAGCCTATTGCCATTTGTTGCGCGACGCACGACCAAAGTCTAATTACACACGACGCACGACTGACTTCGCTTTATTGTATTGTTTTACATTGTATTATACTTGTAATACCTGTTATAAAGGACGACGTCCCTGATTGACGTCCATAGTGCACGACGACTCACACTCGTCCGCGGTTTTTACCCATTTCAGGGGTTTTCCGCGTCAACAATTTTTTCGTCTCATTTACTTTATTTTTATTATAATCGTACGATTATCGGTGTTACTTTCTTTGGTTGGATCAAGCTTCACGTTTACCTTAAATTTTCCTTGGGAGATTTTTGGCATAAACATGGTTCAAACAAAAAACTTTCATTTTACAAAAATGTAAGAACACTCTTATCATATGCGATAGTATACGTGAGGGATCTAGTAATGTGTTACTAGCGACTTGACCTGTGACCTAAGTCGTGCAAAAGATCGTTCGTGTCTCTAATATTGTATCACATGTGATTGACTATAGTAAAAGAGTGTTATTGGGTTTTCATAAAATAAAGATTTTCTCGTTTGAACCATTCCCTATATATAATAATAGTTACATAAGGTCTATGAATTTGTTTATCGTCATAGTTTTCTATATGAAATATTTATTACTATTGACATATGCTCATAATTGAACAAAAAGTGTGTCACTCTTAAGTTTTGAAAAGTCAGCATTCCTATAATAGAACTTGAAAAGGCTTGGAGATGTGCAATTTGACAAAGTCTATATAAATTTATATTATAAAGAGCTCATGAAATATCTTTTACAATGACTCTTTCTAGTGCAATGATGTGCACACTTTCGTAAAAATTTCTTTCACTTAAATGTGGCAAAATCAACTTTAATTTTCATCCACCAAGATTGGTTTTCGTGTTTACTGATTTCTTTAAAAGTACATCTCTTTTACAATGTTACTGTACCAACCTAAATGAATACATGTTTTATATTTATTACTCTTACGCAAATGTACTTATAATTCCATGATGTGAAAATACTCGATAAAATGGGTCTTTTAAGATACTCAAGTGTCCTTATAGTCTTAATGATATATTATAAATCAGGGATAAAAAACTCTTAAATACAAATCATTAAACACAAGATACCATCATTTTATGCAAGATTTTAAAAATCTCTTAATTTATGAGTATCAAACACAAGATACATATTACTACTGCAGACTTCTAACACCCACCAATTTGGTATGTGCAAGACCTTCCTTTTATGCAGAATTTTTCATGTATCACTATTAATTAATATATTATATTATTATAATTTTGTTTTAATTATATTATTAAATATGTAATTGGTTATTTTTTCTAGATGTCATTAAAATATATAAGATAATCATTGAATTCTAACAAAATACTTAATTTTTTTATACAAAAAACATTATATTATTAAGCCTAAATTAAACAAATTTATAAAAAAAAACATTATCACTTTCTCAAAATCATCCAAAATCGTACTGTAAATCGACAAAAAAATAAAATGAAACATTAAAATCGTGATGTATCTCGCTGCATTGCGCGAGTACGCTTCTAGTCTTAATGAAGTATTTAATAAAACTTTAAGTTTACAAGACCGAAAACTAGTGTTATAGAAGTAATATTTTTTTTTTTTTTTCGTTTACAAATCTGTTTGTTTGGAAAATCCAAATGGGGAATGATAGTTTTGATTATTTGTTTTTCTTTTCATCGTCACTATCATTCACACTCATGTTTTTTAAAGAGTAAACTCCAATTTTAGTCTATGACGTTTAGTGATTTCTTTGAAAAAGGTCCCTATGGTTTCATAATTCAAGTTTACGTCCCCAGGGTATGGATTTTGCTCTGAAAGAGGTCCCTGGACACTAACACCGTTAAAAACTCCGTTAGAGCAGGGGCATTTTCATCCAACCATATTTTTGTCCCCTTTTTGTATATTTTATTTGGTTTTTCTTATTTTTGTAAAGCACACCAAACTTTAGGGACCAAATAGTATTAGCTCTAATATATTATATATATATATATATATGTGTGTGTGTGTGTGTGTGTGTGTGTGTGTGTTAGTAATACAGGGACCAAATCACCGGTTGACAGGGACATCGTCACCTCCAGCGATGACTATCGGACTTCACTGCAAACAAAAAGAGTTGAATTCTCTTTTGAATCTGTGATGTTCTTGGTTCCATGAATACTAGATTCTCTCTCTCTCTCACACACACACAAACATAAAAACAAGAAATTTCTTCTTGTTATTCCATCAATGGAGTCCAATTTCACTTTCCCAAAATACCCATCTCAAAAAATCTTCCTTTTCTCAGAAAGCTTAGTCTCCATTATAATGCCATTGGAGGTTTAATTCAAAGGAATTAGGGTTCTTGCCAAATCTCAGAGGGATTCAATTGTTCAACAACAAGTTCACAGGTTCAATACCTCCTGCATTAGGTTCATGCATATTCCTTCAAGATCTTGATTTTGGTAATAATTCTTTGGTGGGTGGAATCCCTGAGTCCATTGGTAATTGCACTAAGCTTTATAATGTCAATTTAAGTTTGTATCAGATTCATATCTTCATCGAGTTTTCTGTCCCTTGGAAAATGCATCGAGTTTTCTGTCCCTGTGGTGATATCGATCAGCAAACATAGGGTGATAAGAATAAGAGCTTTGTTTTACTTTTAATCATCATATTCATATCTTCATCTTCTCCATCAATCATCTCCATCTTCAATTAAGATAAAAAAACCCCTGGAAACCCAAGTCAACAAACCCAAATTAAACAAACCTGGAAACCCCTTCTCCTACTCCTGTCAATTTCGAAAACCAGGATCCCTTCCCCTTGTTCATGTCGATTTCCAGAACCAGAACAAGAATCCCCACCCCTTGTTCCTGTTGATTTCCAAAACGAGAACCCCCTCCCCCTGTTCCCGTCGCATCTCGAAATCACAAAATTAGAAATCAAAGCTCAAAAAACAACTAAACCCAAAAACATTCGCATCAGATTTCAACAAAGAAAATCGATTAAAATGAAAACAAATCAACAAGAAGAACTACTTCAAATTATCCTTAAAACCCCAAAAAATTATGAATATAAAGCTATAGTCAAGAAAAAGGAAAACCCATACCAAACCATCTGGTAGTCTTTCAAATCAGATTGAAGAACAAGAACTCATAGCTTGATTAAAACCCGTTTCTAGAACAACAAATCATTGGTTTTCTCTCTCTAGAATCCCTTCGACTTCGTGACTCTCTCTCAATAATCTCTTTGATTTCGTAGCAAGATTGAATCAAACTTAAAATTAGTTAGTTGGATTTTAAATTTCCTTGAAAGCCACGACTATTGAGAGCTAAAAGCTGAAGGGCAGAGGGGTTTTGGCCGGCATCGGAGTTTTGGCCAGAGAGGGATATAGTCCCTGTGATTGTATATATGTATCATATATTAGACTTATTTACAAGTTGGTCCCTGGAATTTTGATTTTTCATAAAATTATGGAAAACGAAGAAAGAATGCAAAAAAAGGACAAATACATGGTTGGACGAAAATGCCCTTGGCTCTAACGGAGCTTTTTAACGGAGTTAGTGTCCAGGGACCTCTTTCAAAGTAAAATCCATACCCTGGAAACGTAAACTTGAATTATAAAAACATAGGGACTTCTTTCAAAGAAATCACTAAAACGTCAGCGACTAAAATTGGAGTTTACTCTTTTTTTAATAAAATAGAATGATATGAATCGTTTTGTATTTTGTTAAAATGGAGATAAACTACTACCTTCTAATAGTGCTTTACAAAAAGAAAAAAGAAAAGATGCATGAATTATACTCCTTTTACAAAATTGAAAACATATGTGGAATTTCCTCATATTTTCTAAAATATCAAATTATGAAAGAATTTCCAAATTTGACATACGATTTTATAATAGAGGGATTATGTTTTAGAGTGGAAAGATTTTCAAAAATAGAAAAATTATTCTGATTTTCTCGTATCTGATAAGAATGAAATTTTTAAAATTTCCTAACCCAACCCAATCAGAAAAAGAATTGTGGATATTTTGAATCAATTTTATTGTGTTTTCTTAACCAAGACATGGAAAAAATGATCAAGCTTTTTTTTTTTTGGATAAAATATTAGGCAAAAAATGGGTTTCTGTAATTGTTCTTTATTCATTGACGAATCTGCTAATATAAGAACACATATTTTAAAAATATGATGAGTTTGAGTAAAACATATTATCATAATATCAATTTGACATACGATATTGAATTGCTTTTGGTCTAACTTGAGAGTTGGGTGATCATTGATCAATTTGGCTTACTTGTGAAAACTATTCTATGCTCGACCCTTAGATGATATTTATATCTACTAAATAGTTTTTGTTGGTTCGTTCCAACTGTGGAATAGGTAGAATATATAAGGAATTATTAGAATCCTAAGAAAACACCTAGGGCGTGTTTAGTTCACATAATGAAATTAAGTGGAATTGGAATCTATCAAAGGACTTTGACTTTGAAGGAATTGAGATGAAATTTGACCACACGTTTTGGTTACCTTTGGTTCGATGGAATTGGAATGAAATTGTTAAAGGAATTGGAATCTTTATGTTAGGTTCACGGAATTCAACATTGTAATTGGAAATAAATATCGACAAATGACCTTTTATCATTTTCTTTGTCATATTTCCTTAAAATTATAAACATCAATAAAATTACCACTCAATATGTTAAATTATTTAAACAACTGTTTATTAAATACAAAACTAAAAAAAGTTATGTAAACCAGGCATAGTGGAAAGGAATTGAATTATGTGGGATATCCTATGGAATGATGAAATCTTTAATTTAAAGAATTTAATGGAATTCAAAGGATTCCTATATTTTCATAGTTTCATTATATGAATCAAAGATAAGATTTGGAATTTGGTCAAAAAAATTATCCATTTCAGTTGTTTCTAATTTTTTCAAAATTCATGAACCACAGGTGAAAACATAAAGCATGTGCATATGTTTTTAAGATATTTATTTTATTTTATCATTTTTTTTGTTTGCAAAATGTAATGAAAAATTAATATCCAAACACAATGTAAATCACGTGAAAAAGCAAAAAGTTCGAAAAAAAATATTTACATAGTAGTTTTAGATATCTTGGCAGTTGTTTGTTTACCTCTTAATAGTTCCATTAAGAGGTAACATCTGAATTGCAAAAAGATGAATCTTGTTTGGCAAAATAAAGTCGTCCTCTTAATTATTTCAAAATCTTCTGAACGATTTTGTATCTTGTGTCTCCCTTAACCATTCAGCAACCCAATTTCATTCTGAACGATTATCAAATAACCATATTTCATTTTGCACTTATCATAAGGGCAAAGATCGTGTGAGAAGTTGAGGTTAACGTATCTGAACCATTGATCACTTTTAATCTCATGCCTTACCATGAATTGCGCCTTAGAAAGAAATTGATTCGGTACATCTCTGTGCATCTTATTTTGGTGCAACTCATCCAAATGTCCATCAATTTCTCATCCAACAGTTGACAACCACTTCTCACAGTAACCTTAAATTTTCACCGGAACCCAACTCATATCATAAGAGTCTCTTAATTATTTTGACCATTTAATTATCTTACACCAAACCATTCAATAACCGGCAAACAACACCTTTGTTCTACATTTACTTCTTCGACCACATCTTCAAAAAGCAAATATTTTAGTTAATTATTTTTTAAATATTAAAGTGATCTCACTGTTGCTACACGCCACGTGTTAGAGAACCATTTGTCACACATAGAAAGTACATATATTAACACCTAGTTTAGACAGAAAAGTGAAAAATGAGAAAGAAAATGAATAAGAATGAGTTTTTATTCCTCCCGGTTAAACTTGAAATGAAAATTTCGACTTGTATGGAAATGGCCCGTTATATTATATAAAAACAAAACATTTTTTATTTTCATTCTCAGTAACTACTGTTTAATACTTTTAATGAAACGCCTCCATAATTAGTGAATCTAACCTATTGATGAAAATATAGATTACCATAGGGCATTAATTGCCACAAATTAAGATGTTCAAAAATGAATTTGGCAAAGTCATACATCTAGGAACTCCAACCTCCGGAATAAAAAGCGTTATCAATGAATATAGAGTATGCTTAAGTGATAACGATATAACTCGAATATATGGATTAATTGTCATAAAGATGTTTAAAAATGAATTTAAGAAATAAGATAAGTATTTATACTTAAAAGAAAAACTCATTGGGCATCGATATTTTTTTTAGGAAAAAACATTAATTTTTCAACTACCATAAATATATTCGAGTATTTGACATCACTTGAACTTGATTATATTTGAGCTCCACGTGATCATCGATATTCTTCCACTAAGTGTTTCCTTTTTTGGTACGTTAATCAAAGTTTATTTTTGTATATCATTGACTTGTAAATTTCTTCAATACGTTTAATCGCGTTTATGGAAATGCAAAATTTGACGCCAAATATTAGATCATTTCCAAATGAATAAACCCCTTCCATGAAACCTTTAGATCGAAAATGTTAGTTAAAATTGTTTAATTGATTTCCCGTCGTTTTTTCATCAAACGATTTAGGAGATGCATTTATCATTTACTCGAATGATTGACAGTTTTTATAAATATTCGTTAATGATTAAAAACAACAGAAATTATTTTTATTATTCGACGTGTCTTTATTTCTAAGACCTTTAGTTGCTTAGACATAAGGTTTAAAAAGATCAAATCTCGTATTTAATTGCTATCATGGAGTTTGAAATACAAAAAAGATCGTTGATGATGATGTGGGTGAGAAGATGATGTCAAGTCATTATCCCCCTTGTGTTGCGTGCAACGTGTATGCTATACTGGCCTAGTGGTTTTGAGGCGAAACCTCACATGTATCTTTTTATTGATTGATCAATATAGATGCATCAACGGAATATTTGCAAAAAAAAAATCATTTTTAAGTCGACTAGGAAGGTGTTAGGACGGAAAGTTCTAGTGCGTGAAAAATTATATAAAACATTTATATAGTTTAAATTGTTAATTATTAATCGCGTTGTAAAAGTCTTTTATTATGTAATGAGCTTAATTTATTTGTTAATGGGCTTGGGTCTAGCTTATGTAGGTCCAAGGTATTTAAGTCTTGTTTAGAGGTGTTTAGGGTTAAGCATGAGATTTGAGAAGTTGAGATGTGTGCTTATCAGGTTTAGAGAGAGAATTTGTTTTTCAATCCTATGTTTGTAACTCTCTCAATCATTCAATACAATTAATCTTTCAATTATCATTGTTACTTGAGCAATCTGGGATTCACAAAAGGCATGTACATGTTTTTGAACAATATTCATGCTGTTTATTTTGATTAAAATTATGCAAGAATAATATAGTTAATATCATTAGTAAGTTAATAATTGATTCATATTTGAATAAGTAATTATAAATTACCTATTTTGCACAAAAATATCACATTTTTGAATCATAAGTGATAACGCAGGTTCATTTGTAATGGTGTAACCCTGAATATGGATCAAAGTACGAAAGTTGAATCGAACATCTTGGGATGAATCTAAATGTATAGGTTTGACCAAATGTAGTAGAATGGATCAAAGCATAAAGACAAGTCATAGTCAGAATACGCACTACGCTTCGAGGCTAGTAAGAGCATCTCCAATAACATCTTCAAAATTTCTCCAAAATGGAGAATTAAAAGTCAAAATCTACATAAAAATTTACATCCATCTCCAACAGATTCTCCATTTTGGAGATGAAATCATTATTTATAATATTAAAATATTATATAAATCTAATAAAATATTATTTATCTCTCATACCCATTTCATTTGAAGAAATCTTATTGGTAGAATATAATAAAAAACAATTTCTCTATCATGGTAATCATTTTTGTAGATTTTGGAGAGTTCTCCATATTTAGAGAAAATTACACTCTCTCTCCTACTTTCTCCATTTTGAAAAAAGATTTGGAGAATCTGTTGGAGCATAAAATTACCTAAAATCTCCATTTTCTCCGTTCTGGAGAAACTGTTGAAGATGCTCTAAGATATCAATGTGAACATGCCTCGAGACTAACAAGAAGTCAATTCATAATGTGAAAGATTAAACTCTGACACATCTTTCAAGTGGTGTAAATGTGACACGTTCCTTAAGATTTGTTATATAGAAAGAATTATGTTTCTCTTTTAGACTATTGTTTAAGACCAATCACCAATTTAATCTTTATTAACTATTTTTGATAATTAATTCCCAATATAGTCTTGATGGTTATATTTTTAGAAGATTTTAAATAAAAGAATTCTATATTTTATAAGGGATTAATTCAGATAAAAATATTAAATATCGTGAGAATATAATAAGCGAATGTAAAAAGAAAGTTCGTATATTAAATATTGAAAAAATCTTTTGAAGATGCATATGTAAACTGACATTATAGATTTATTCATATGAGTTCACATATGCATTTTCCAATGAATTCTTTTCAGTATTTCACATTTAAACCTTCATATCTTACCTTCTCAAAAAATGTAACCTTGTTATTAGAACATCTCACTACCATATAATCAAATTTCATTCTCATAGTTCAAAGTTTTAATTAAAATTCAAATAACAATACACTTGTCTTTTTAATTAAATGGATTGTCCACATCGACCTAATAAGAGGTTCTTTTCTTTTACTGGAATCGATTTAAAAGAATCGATGTGGTTGATATGGCCTATGAAGAGCATCCGTCCCTCCCTCGTAGCTTGCCACCTATACACCATTCTTGTGAATAAAAATCTACAATCTTACATTTTGACGTCTCAATCATATGAGTATATATTATTATAGAAAGAATATGAACATAATATATTAATGAATTTATAGTAAATAAAAATATGATTTATCTTCACATAAACGATAGATGAAAAAAAGAAAAAAAAAATTAGGACAGGAAATCTTTATTCAGGTCCGATCCTGACATTTTTTAAGCTCTGGATGAGATGTAAAAATGGGTCCTCGATAACTACGAAATTATTTTCAAAATATTGTTTATATCATAAAAAATAACACTGAATTCAAAAAAAATACTAATAATTCATATAAAACCGATTTTCCCGGTTTTCCTAGCGCAAAATCAATCAATAGTTATTTCTAAATTAATATTATCTACTATATCATTTTTACATTACATCGTCAATCAGTTTCACCATCAAAGACATCTTATGATATACCTTTAATATATAGATTGAAATCATTTGACGTCACTATGTTGACCATTCAGAGTAACAGTTTAAGTAAATCAACATAAATCAGTAGATATTTCACATATTACCTGATGTTAATGTTTTTCATCATCATTTTAAACTTTTAGGGGATGAAACAAACTTTTTAAAAACCATCAATCTTAGAATTAAAAGTCCATATTGGTTATAGTTTGAAATCTTATTATTGTTTTAGAGATAAGATAATACTTAAGATTCATGCACCCAATATTAGATAATAGAGAGTCAATAATGTATGAAAAAAGAAGTATCTTTGAAATCCTAAATATAGATATATGTTGGGTCGTCTCATATAGTTTGGTAATTGTTTTCAAAATGTAGGAGTTTTCTTAATTAATAACAAGAAATCTACTATATTCTAACACAATAATAAAATTCATGCGGATGGAATAATAAAAAGAGTATGTAGAAGATGAGTAATGAAGTATATATCAAGAATTATACGCAAAAATAGTTTTTAGATATTAGTATTAGATAAAAAAAAACTTAGATAAACAATAAACAATACTATAAAATGAAGGACTAAATAACTTTTTACAATTTTTCTTGTTCAATGTTATTAATTAATACATGTTTGGGATCTTAATATAACGTTAAATTCTTATTATATATATTAATTTTTTAACTACTAATATATAGTATATACTAAAAAAAATTGAGCCCCTATTTTGTTTGGGCCCTGGACACCCTCCCCGAGGGACGGCCTTGTCTTTATTCCAACCTTACACCCACTAAAAAGAAGTCCACTATTATCAAATCATAGTGATTTATAAATTTATTAGGAAAAGATAATGTTATCTTAAAAAATTTAGCTCATAAAAGTTAAACATTGATTTGAAATTTATAGTATAAAAATTGTCACGTTTATCAATCATTCCTGAAAAAATAGTTAAATGTTAAAAGTCTTTTTTGGTAAGCATAGATATTTAGATCAGTTTTATCCGTACTTCAACTAATCACACATAAAATATGAAGATAACAACAAAATAAAACTCTAGTAACCTTGAAAAGACTCAAAGTAATACCTATAAAAGGAAACCCAAAAACTTTCAAGAAAAAGTTGTTACTTTTTTTTTTTTTGCTAGTATATAAACCTATAAACATATAAGTTTAATTACTTATAAAACTAATCAACTTTATATATTATTTTATTTTATTTTAAGAATTTATATTTCGATAATCCAAGAAAAAAAATTTCAAGGATCTTACAAACCATAAATTAGAATTGTTCTACAAAATTCCCCTTTACTCTTTAAACACTCTTTGATCTTTCGATGTTGGTAGAGTTATTATATGTTATAAAAATGTTACATTGTTCCATAGATTTTGATCAAAATCCTCGGATGGTTGAGGTTAGTTCTCATGGTGTTCACTCTTTATAGTTTATAGTTTGATCAAAATCTTTTTATAGTTCTTAGTAGCCGTACTGGAAGATGCGGCTAGATCACCTCTTTTCAGGGAGAGATAATGTTTGTTGGGTATTTTGGTCTGACACCGCTCACACCTAAAAAGATGGGAGCTACGTCTGAGTTAAACTTGGAGATGGAAGTCTTCTTTCGTTTCTCGACAGTGAAGTAAGACCAAGCTCATGAGCTTATTATCTCAAGTCAGAACAAGTTGATAGAATCCCCTATTTCACGTCCCCATGTGTAACACCAAGAAAATCTAGTAAGTAGAATGTCCCTCTAATGGTTATACTTTTAGTTTTATTGTACATAGTTAGCTTGCCTAAAACATATCAGGAAATCAGGAACTTTTCGTTGTCAAATGAGACTTCTGGGCTCGGTACCATTTCGGCGAGAGTGTCAGGGGGGATAATCGCCAGTCACAATCGCAGCATATGGAGGGCCTTCGGTACAATCCAAGCAACCGTGCCACGCGACAGTGACTTTGTCATAATTGTGTGTCACAATCGCACCAGGGGGGAGAGCTTCGGTACAATTGGGGCGATAATGCCCTGCGATTGTGACAGGGGCACTATCGCGGTGTCACTATCGTGGACGGGCACCAGGGACATTTAAATAGCAGGTCCGATTTTAGGCTTTGGTCATTCGTTCTTAAATCGTTTTATTATTCTATCCCTCTGCATTTGTAACACCCGTGATTTCCTAATGTCGGGCGATGATAGGTCGAGGAAACGATCACCGGACGGTCGAGAGAAACGGTCGGGGGATGGCTCAGCACGAGGCACGGGGAGCGTCGCCTGCGGCACGCGCGACTTGGCCCGCGGCCTCAAGCCGCGACTAAGGTCACGTAAGTCTCTGTAGTATGCCGACCAGTGGCTCGCGCGGCCTGGCTCGCGGCCTCAAAGTCGCGGCCAAGGCCGCGGGATTAGTCTGATCGTTTTAAAACCCAAATTTCTAGGGTTTTCTCTCATTTAACTCCCACGCTTTTCATTTCTCTCCATTGGTGCGACTTTTGGAAGCTCACATCTCAGATTTGGAGCACCCATGGTGGATTTATCCTAAGAAAGTATGAAGGTTTGGTATTTGGAAGCTTGGATTGAAGAGACAATGGATTCTTTTGGTTGGTTTTGGGTGGAGAGCCTAAACATCCTAAAGTGGTAAGTTTCTTTGAATACTTCAAGTTTTGATATAAGGATCTTTATAGATTTAAAGGTTTTACCTGTTGATGGTTTATGTCAGACATGAAGAAGTGGGTTATTTGGAAACCCTAGCTTATTGTTGAAGAGAGCTTGGAAATGGTGAAGTCTACACCATTGGAGACTAAGGATTTGGGTTTGAAATCTAGGTTTAACTTAACCTAGCAAGGTGAGTTCAAGTTGATTTGTGAAAACGATGTACATGCCAAAATGTCTATTTTTGCATGTTTATATGTTTTACATGAAATTACCAACTGTTGAGTATTTGATAAGTTTGATTATTTGAAGTGTTTAACCTTATGAGCTTTGCAAACACCCACATTTGGGATTTTGGGCATTTTGATAAATAAATCTTGAGTATTGGTATTTTAATGATTTATTTCATGGAAGTAGTCTTTGGAGCATAAATGTATTTTTATTGTGTGTATTGGAGAAATGGTTGATTTTGTGTCATGGGACGTTTTTGGGAAGATTAAATAATATAAACCCACGTGGAAAATGTTTTGTCCCAATTGAAGCTATATTTGAGTTGCTTATGTATTTTGGAGCATGGGTTGACATTATCGCGAGTTGTTTATGTTTGATTTCCTTTTTATGATTTTTACAAGTGGTCTCTAGATTTGTTGAGCTTATAGCTCGGTTTGGATTTTGTTGGGTCTTGGGGACGCTTGTCTGATTTTAATAGCTCAATGTAGAGCGTTTGGTTATGATTTGCTTTTACTGTATCTTTTTTGAGAATTACATGTTTTGAATGCGTTAGTTCATTCGTTGAGTCATGTAACGTTTTAGTTAGTGCAAATGATCCATAGGCACGATGTTCTTATGTTTCGCTTTGGACAAGTTCACCACTTTGGCACGGAATAGGCATCGGGTCACCATGGTAAGTAAGGTGTGGACCTATACGGTCGGGCAGCGTCCCATGGGCAGTAAGGTGTAATTCCCTTTGTGCATAAGTTCCCATTTTGGAACTGGGTTCCCCTGTTTTGGAACTCTCAGGAATAGACTCGGAGGAGTTGACTTGATGTTTTCGAGCGATAGACTTAGAGGAGTTGAGCTCGGTGGGTTTTTATATGTATAACCCACATGTTTTGATTTCCTACATAATTATGTGACCTACTTTTGTATTCCGTCACACACTATGTAATCGGGTCTCCCCCGTCACCGCAAGGTGTTGTTTTAGTTATGGAGTTTTATAATCCATGTTTTATTTGGAAAGGGTATCCTGGGCCTATGGCCCAGACTAATCCCTGGCAATTAGGGCCTTTGGCCCAGCTGCTAAAGCGTGCAGCCCTGAGTTTATCCTCAGTGGCCACAAGTGCTGCTAGTGGGGCTCGAACCCGGGTTGAGCGCTATGAACTCCCCAAGCCTTTACCACCATACCACAACCCTTGTGGTTTTTATAATCCATGTTTTCGGTGACGTTTTGGGTATGGATTGTTATCCATGTTTTGGGTTTTTCATACTGAACTTTATCCATGTTTTGGATGTTTTGGATAATAGAGTTTTTCTACGTTTTCAGTATTTGATTATTAAAGTGTCAATTATGAATTACGCAAGTTTTGGGTTTTGGATTTATATTCGAAGAAACGTTTTGTTTTATGATTTTAATCACGAAGAGGGTGAATGTTGAAAAGAGGTTTCTTTCAGACTTTGTTGGGAATTGAAGATTTGCTTAAGTATGATTACTACTGCTGAGACAGATTACTACTGCTAATCAAGGTTAATACTGCTTGAAGAAGTTACTACTGCTAAGCAGAATTAGTGCTGCTGGAGATTAGTACTGCTCAGAGTGGTTAATGCTGCTACAACTTAATACTGCTTATGAGATGAAGACTCAGTATGGATTGAAGACAGCTGTATAGAAGACTTACTAAAGTAAAGGAGATAATTATGGACTGAAGATCAATTGTATTTTGATAATTATCTTGTATTATGTCTTGTATAAATAGTATAGAAGTCTTTGATAGAATTAACTTTTGATTGATAAGTTTTTAGGGAGAGAATTAACCTCAAGGTTTTTAATCCTAGTTCTAGAGAAGTAGAATTCGCCTTGGTGAGTCTGTTCATCAAGATTGAGGTTTTGTTTGAAAGCTTGTAACTTTAATCATTCAATAAAGTTTACAAGTTGTGATTTCTGATTCACTGTTACTTTGATAGTTGAATATTAAAGTGTTATTCCGCAACTCCTTTAATATTGTTTCTGAGTTCATTATTCTTGTTAAGAATTAGATCCTGACAGACTTAATGTATTTCATTTTGGAAACTAAGATTTATATAATGTTCTTTAAGTTATTGCTTTATATGTCTTGATGAAAACTCTTGAGCTCACTAGGCGTTAAGCCTAACCTTTTTATTTGTCGGCATGTGCATCAAGTTCTGGTTGGGAATAGTCCTAGTAACACTGAGAAGAGTGGAGTGCTAGTGGTGCGCTCTAGAAACATTTAGCATTGGAGAAGTCTTCCGTTTTGGTTTGTGAAGAGCAACTTGTTTTAGGGTTAAGTAGCACCCGACTTCGGTTTGGACTCTGTTAGCATTAGAGTTGTATTTGTTGAGGATAATTATGGGTTTTTATATTTGAAGTGTGATGAATCATGAATTGTATTGAGGGAGTTTGTTCTCCTTTTGTTTTTATTTCGAAACGTTTTTTAACTAGTTGCTCATACCAAATTTAAGGGTGTTACAGCATTTAAAGCGATTTTTCCTCCTTCCTTCTCTCTCTCTCTCCCTTCATTAAATTCGATTTGGAAGGTACCAAGAGCCATTATTGTTCATCCCTACGGTTTACTAAGCACCTAATGTGATGGACCTTAAGTATTGTTAAAGCTTCAAGAATTTCATCCATTGCTAGGGTTTGGTGATTTCTAGGTTTTTACCAAAACCTAAGTGTGAGTTCATCATAAGCCTTTAAACTTCATACATGTTAAAATTATACATTTTGGACTCCTAATCATCTCCTCCCTATATTTCCTTGTTTGGAAAGTTTTGACCTAACTTGAGTTTTTGGAGGTCCTTAGGGTTTTAATAATTTTTATACATGATGATGATTGGTATGTGTTTGGGTAAAAAAATAACAAAGGTCATTTGTCGTATGACTAGAGATTCCAACACTCCATTAGTCCATAGTCACACGACCAGAGAAATAACTGACGCCCTTCCTTTGAGCGACTTCAATCAAACTATCAAAACCCGTCCACGATGGCTGTCGTACGACATGATTTCAATTTTTAAATTACAACATACTTTATATTATGTTTAATACAGGATTACAAGGACGTTTATGATTAGAGATCATAACAGAAGACGTTACAAATAACAACGGATGTAACGGACGCTATCATCAATATCAAACGGATACTCTATTAAAGATATGCATTCAAGACTTACTAACGGACAATTGGAGTATAAATATGAAGATTGAACTTCACATTCGGGGACCTGGTTCTCAGACTTTACAAGCTCACGAATTACGTTCTTAAGCTCACTCAATCTCTATTGAAGTTCATAAAGCCTTTGTTGTTTGTCGTACGACGCACGATTGAAGTCTAAGTACACACGACGCACGACCGACTTTACTTTATTGTATTGTTTTGCATTACATTTCATTTGTAACACTTGTGAACCAGGACGACGTCCCTAATTGACGTCCATAGTGCACGACGACTCATACTCGTCCGCGGTTTTTACCCATTTTAGGGGTTTTCCGCGTCACCAATTCCCTTGTCTCATTTATTTCACTTTTATTATTGTCGTACGATTATTAAAGCTACTTTCTTTGGTTGGATCAAGCTCCACATTTACCTTAAATTTTCCTTGGGAGATTTTTGGCATAAACAGTTTGGCGCCATCCGTGGGACCCCATCCAAAGAAAATCTTCGATAATCTTACGACGTACTAACGTTTTCCTTCGAGTGTTCTCTTTTTTCAATTATTCAGAATAATGTCATTCCAAGGAACTCAAGATCATGTTGTGGCCCAAATGAACATGGAGCTGACTGCTGCTCGTGCCCGTATTGACGCCCTAACAGCCCAGGCTCGACAGGCGGCTGAAACCATCGAGCATCTAAGAAGCCAAGGTAGAAACAATGTGACTGGGACTACGAATGCTTATACTGGTGCTTGGAACGTACCTCCTCCGTTACCTAATTACTCTCGTCCACCACCAGTTAATCATGCGACCTTCGTAATCCCAACCATGCCTATGACCTCTATGAAGTTCAATGGATATGCCTCTGATTCTTCGCAGCAGACTAACTTCAACGGATCAGGTTATGTTCCATTGGGTGTTCCCGGGGGTATACTAATGGATCCCGTTGCACAACGATTGAAGTTTCTAGAAGAGCAGAATGAGCGTGTCTTGTCAATGCTGGCCAAATTGCCGGGGGCAGCAGTCCCAGTTGATGTCGAGCCACGAACAGGATTTCAGGCGTCGCCGTTCGTCGATGAAATCGCTTTGGTGGACATCCCAAATAAGTATAGCATCCCGACCTTCTCCCCAAAATATTCAGGTGTCACTAATCCGACAGAACACGTCGCCCAATACAAATAGCTCATGTGGACTATTTCGATACCGCATCAATTCCAAGAAGTCTACATGTGCAAGAGTTTTGGAGCAACCTTGACTGGAGCAGCGTTACAATGGTTGATCAATCTCAAACCCAAAACTATCGGGTCTTTTGCAGAATTAGTGAATCAATTTTCTCAACAATTCGCTAGTAGTCGAAAAATGGAAAAACAAACGAGCGACCTTTACTATGTCGTGCAGAAGAATGGAGAGTCCATCCGGGACTACTTGAATCGGTTCAACGCGGAAATGATAAATATCTGAAATTGCGACGTGAAAACAACAATTGAAGCGTATAAACGGGGTCTGGATGATAGTTTAGGGTTGTATCTCGACCTTACGAAGTATCCTCCAGAAACCTTTGAAGACGTACGAGCAAGGACGCTTGCTCACATGAGGGTCGAGGATGACCTCGTTTTCAGAAATAAACATTCGGGCGACCGGAAGAGCCTAGGTGTCAAAAAGCCAGACTTCAAACCAAAATCGATTGGTCGGTCAGAGCCTACCAAACAAATTTCAAACGTCCGATTTGAAAAGAAAGGGTCGACGACTTCCAAGTCTGTCCAATATCCTAAGGTATCATCTTATGCTTTCCCTGGATCAGCTAAGGATGTCGTCACATCCCTAAAACAGCTCCAACAAAACGTTCGGTGGCCAAAGAAAAGCGATAAAGACAGTGATAAGAAAGACAAGACAAAATGGTGCGATTTCCACAGTGACTTTGGTCATATAACAGATGATTGCATCGCTTTGAAGAAAGAACTGTCCTGGCTTAATTCGAAAGGTTATTTACAAGAATTGACGGGAAAAAAGGATGTGCGTCCCACATCCCCAGAACATGCCAAGGTGATTAATTGTATCACCGGAGGCTCTGATGTTTGTGGGACCACATATTCAGCTGCTAAGAGACATGCTAGTCGCGGTCCTAACGACCGACCAATTCCAAAGGAGGCAAGACCCAAGGAGGACGCAGAATTAGAAGCTATGCCCTTGATGTTCGACCAAGCAGACCTCGACGACGTACATCAGAAACATCATGACGGACTAATTATCCAATTGAGCATTGGAAATTGTCTGACAAAGAGGATACTCGTCGACGGAGGTAGTTCAGCTAACATTATTTTTTTTGATGCAGTGAAAGCAATGGGAATCGACAAATCCGAGATTACACGACGTTCGACTACACTCGTTGGATTTAACGGGGGAGCGACAAGTACCATGGGGGAAATCACACTACCAGTATATGCTAAAGGAATCAACAGGCAAACGAAGTTCAATGTTGTCGATTGCTCTTCAGCTTATAATGTTATCCTTGGGAGACCTTGGATTCATGACATGAAAGTTGTACCTTCGACGTACCACCAAACCTTGAAATTTCCCACGCAATGGGGAGTTCAGGAGATCAAAGGCGAAAGAAAAGTTGCTAGGGAATGTTATAAAGTTTCTTTGAATCCCCCGAAGCAGACAGTATAGCAATTACAGAACCAGGACGTTCCTGGGACTGATGACGACTATCGCTTGGAAGCTGTCGTCCTAAACCAGGATAAGCTTGATCAGATGGTTTACATAGATTCGACGCTCGACCACACTTTTAAAAAGAGACTAATATCTTTTTTGCAGGATTACAATGATTGTTTTGCATGGATGCACGAAGACATGGTGGGTATCGATCCAAGTATCATTTCTCATAAACTCAACGTTGATCCATCGTTCAAGCCTGTCCAGCAGAAAACACGAAAATTCGCTCCTGAAAGAAATAAAGTTATCAACGACGAAGTTGATAATTTGCTTAAAACAGGAAAAATACGAGAAGTCAAATATCCAGACTGGCTCGCCAACGTTGTTGTCGTCCAAAAGAAAAATGGCAAATGGAGAGTCTGCATTGATTTCACAGACCTTAACAAGGCTTGTCCAAAAGATCCATTTCCATTGCCACACATCGATTCTATGGTCGACGCTACAGCTGGACATGAATTACTCACTTTCATGGACGCATATTCTGGATATAACCAGATATTGATGCATTCTGACGACCAGGAAAAAACAGCCTTCATGACAGATAAAGGTATTTATTGTTATAAAGTAATGCCTTTTGGTCTTAAGAATGCAGGTTCGACATATCAACGATTGGTGAATATGATGTTCAAAGAGCATTTGTGCGACACTATGGAGGTATACATCGATGACATGCTTGTCAAATCAAAGCATACGGACGATCATATAGGACATTTGAAGCAATCGTTCGACATTTTGCGTGAATACAAAATGAAGTTGAATCCGACAAAATGTTCTTTTGGAGTTCGAGCTGGCAAATTTCTCGGTTATATGGTCACACGACGAGAAATCGAAGCTAACCCAGACCAAATTAAAGAAATTATCGAGCTAAAATCACCCAGAAATTTTAAAGAAGTCCAACGTCTAACAGGACGTGTAGCAGCGTTGAACAGTTCATCTCTCGGTCGTCCGACAGATGTCACCTATTCTACAACGTCCTGCGAAAAAATAAAGGATTCGAGTGGACTGATAAGCACGAGGAGGCATTGCAACAACTCAAGAAATATATGACATCACCTCCCTTCCTCTCTAAACCTGAGAAAGGTGAAGCTCTTCAACTCTATATGGCCGTCAACATTAATTCGGTAAGTGCAGTCCTTATACGAGAAACCAACGGACAACAACTGCCAATCTACTATGTAAGTAAAACTCTACTAGACGCTGAAACCAGGTACTCGTCTATAGAAAAACTTTTGCTTTCGTTAGTCATGGCCGCTAAGAAGCTACGACATTATTTTGAATCGCATCCTATAACTGTGGTAACTAACTTTCCATTAAAATCTGTGTTAAGAAAACCTGATTTAACAAGACGACTAGCTAAATGGACCATCTACCTCAGCAATTATGATATAGATTTCAAGCCTAAGACGGCGATCAAATCACAGGTCTTGGCAGATTTTGTTACAGATTTCAGTCCGAAACTAGAAGAAGCGACGACGTCCAACGAGTTAATCGTGGCTACTTTGCACGACACCACTTGGACGCTCGACATCGATGGTTCGTCGAACATACGAGGAACAGGCCTGGGTGTCGTCCTACAGTCCCCACAAGGGGCAAAATAGTGTACTCCATACGGTGCGACTTCAAGGCAACAAATAATGAGGCAGAATATGAAGCACTGATTGCAGGAATGAAAATTGCTCATGACTTGGGGGCAACATGTCTACATGTCCGGAGCGACTCGTCCCTAGTTGTTAACCAAGTTAATGGAGAATTTGCAGCAAAACATTCAAGAATGATTGCTTATTATAAAATAGAAAAGAAAGAAGCAAAGAAGTTCAGTCGCTTCATAGTCGAACAGGTACCAAGAGATCAGAACACTCAAGCTGACGCATTAGCCAATTTGGGATCAACACTTAATCAAATGACATTCGACAATATCCCAATAGTTCACCTTGCAACACCATCTATCAAAGACGACGATAATACTTTGGTCGCACCAATTGAGGAAGAAAACTCTTGGTCGGACGACATTAAAAATTATTTGGAGAACGATCAACTGCCTGATGACAGAATGGAAGCAAGAAAGGTCAGATTTAAAGCATCAAGGTATGTTATGATCAGAGGACAATGATATCGAAGATCTTCGACTGGTCTGAATCTGCGATGTATCACCAACAAGACGCAAGTCCAGAAAATCCTACAAGATATGCACGATGGTGAATGTGGAAACCACTCAGAAAGTCGCAGTCTAGCCAACCGAATATCACGACAAGGTTACTATTGGCAGACATTAAGGCAAGATGCGATCAGGTATGTACAGTCGTGCGACGCATGTCAAAGACACACAAGTATGTCTCATAAACCCTTTGAACCCTTGCATTCGACTTTGATCCCATGGCCCTTTATGAAATGGGGAATGGACATTGTTGGGAAACTACCACCTGCCCCTGGGCAAAAAGTATTTCTTTTAGTTTTAACAGATTATTTCTCTAAGTGGGTCGAAACAACGGCTTTCTCCCAGGTTCGGGACAAAGAAGTCGTTTCTTTTATCCAAACTAACATCATTTGTAGGTTTGGAATTCCATCTGAAATAACGTGCGAGAACGGGACACAATTCATCAGTGATCGAACGCGAAGATTTTGTGAAGAAAGGAACATCAAGTTGGTAACATCGACGCCTCGACATCCACAGTCGAATGGTCTAGCCGAGTCAAGTAATAAAACTATCATCAATTCAATCAAGAAAAGACTCAAAGCTGCCAAAGGGAAGTGGGTGGAAGAATTGCCTTCCGTTCTATGGGCTAATCGTACGATACCTCGTACGTCCACAGGACAAACTCCCTTTTCCTTAGTCTATGGATGTGAAGTTGTGTTACCTATTGAGGTACGACTACCGACTTCAAGACATACGTCCGTTAAGCATAACTTGGTCGACCTAAGTTATGACCTCGACGCTCTAGAAGAGCTTAGAGAAGTTGCGCACATTCGCATGGCTGCACAGAAACAAGTGGTCGAGCGACATTTCAACAAAAATGTCCAAATCAAAGTCTTTCAAGAAGGTGATTACGTTCTACGTCGAGTATTTCAAAATACTGCAGGTAAGCTTTCCACTAAGTGGGAAGGTCCTTGTCAAATCTCTAGCATTGTGGGTAAAGGAGCTTATAAAATCCAAACCCTCGACGGTCGAGATATCCCACGAAGCTGGAATGCAGTTCATTTAAAGAGGTATTTCTTTTAAATTTCATATTTATTTCCTTCGATTATCTCTTAAGAAAGATTACTGACTTAAGCATCGGAGGGTCGTTGGTCAAACCAACGACCACCCCACTAATGTTGTTTTTCGCAGGGACGCACGACTTATTTAAAATCTTTGTGTTGAGTAAAACTCATGCGATCACACGTATATGTTCAATTTTAATGGACGACAAAGGTTAAATTATGCACTTGATGTTCAATACTTAGAATCAAGAATCATTATTACAAATTACCCAAGATCGATCGAAGGTTCCAGTTGATTTCTTTATAAATAATGGTATGGTTGAATGATTGATATAATGTAGTTGTCCATCTACTTAAATTTTTCGACGTACGATTAGTTATAAAAACAAGTAATAAGCGTCGATGAACAAAAGAGACTTTTTTTCATTAGATATTGAATTACAAGTATAAAGGACGACCACAAACGGCCAACCTTTAGGAGATAGGTTCAAAAGGAATTAAGTAGGAGGAACGTCAGGTTGTCCCTGGGCGACGATGGTCTCCTCTGTTGCCACTTCTTCTACGCCATCGCTCTCTTCCAATTCGTCGTCTTCATCCAGGTCCCTCTCAGTCCGACAGTGTCGAGGTAAGTTTTGAGTTCTTCGGAGGCCGACGCCATAGGATCCTTCCCCTTCAAGTGACGCCTCATTAAAGCAGCTCGGGCCGTGAAGCGGGAGAAAGCCTCAATTTGCTTATTCTTCGTCTCCAAGTCCTTGACGTCGCCCTCCAGATCTTCGACCCTCTTCTTCAGAGTCGCGATCTCGTCAGCAGAAGCAGCAGCAGTGGTAATAGCCTTAATCTTCTCGATCTCTAATTTAGTCGAAGACGCCTCAAGCTCAAAGAGACGGTCCCTAATCTTGACCTTCTCACGATCCGAAATCTCTAGTAAACTCCGGGCATCGATGAGTTCAGCCTTGAGGTTCTCGACCTTTGCTTTTTCAGCCTCGACCGCCTCTAGAGCGACCTTTTCCTTTTCAAGAGCCTTGTCGGCCCTTTTCTTGACATCAGGAAAAGACGCCCTAAGACCTTCCGTCTGAGCGTAGAAGCTCAGACAAGCTTGGAAAGCCTGCACGACAGAAGGAAAAGAATTAGTAGTAAGAAAAATAAGCAACAGAGAAGGAAAATAAGTGAAACTTACCATGAAAGAGAGACCAACAGCATGTGCCCCCGTGTCCTCAACCCGAGATTCTTTGTACCGATCGTAGAAAGTCGGGAGAAGAAATTTTGCCAGGTGTGGAAAAATGACGTCTCTCTCGAGAACATCATTAACCATAAAGTCAGCTGGGAGAGTGGCTTTGAATATCATCTCTCCCACTTTTTCCTTATTCTTCTTCTCACTCTTAGAGGAAGAAGAAGGTGCGGCAAAGGGATTTTTAACGCCCGACATCCTTCGTCGCCTTGATCGAGCCTCCAAGCTCGACCCCAGCAACGGTTCCCTTCGCTGGTGTCGCCCCTGAAAGGGACAACAGAGTGGCATCGCCCGTCTTCTTGGGCGAGGACCGAGGCTTGCCTCGAACACGTCTCGGATCTACCCCCGTGGAAGGGGCAGATCTTTTCTTCGTTTTCTCCCTCTCTTGGCGGGCGAACTCCAGTTGCTCGGCTCGCTTAACGGCAGCCGACTTTACAGCTGCGTCCTCTGAAAAAAGAAAGCAAGTTAAAAATGAAATGACGTACGATATACAAGTGAAAGGTATTGTCGAGCGACTTACCGGTCATTTCTTCTTCTTCCCTCTCTCCTTCTCTACGAGAACCCTCGACAGACGTCACCTCAGCTACAAAAACAACCTCGTCTTCCTCGTCGTTCGACCGAGGGGAAAACGAACGATCAGTAATACTTCTCTCCAAGATCCTCTGAATCTTGCCATGAGAATCTCTCCTTGGCTTCACTTTAGTGAAGTCGATCACTGCCAAACAAAGAAAGACATCAGAATATACGTTATAAAAATAAACGCATGACAAAAACGCACGACAAAAACATTAAACCTACCCGATTCATTCCAGCCGGACGACAACCATTGGCTGTCTTCGTCATTTACAGATGTCACGTGGAGGAAAACGTATTGACGTTTCCAACCACGATCGTTCACCGCGGTATTATGTATCAGTACATTATCTCCCTTCGAACGAGGGAACAGACTATACCGGTGATAATTATCCGGTCTAACGCTATAGGCAGTCAGGAGGTCGTTCACATTGAACGGTACCTCCCAATCGGCCGTAAGACGATCGATCACCTGGACAATCCGCCAGAATTGAGGCATTAACTGTCCAGGAGTCAAGTCAAACGCATCTAAAAATGCCCTAACCAAAGGGCTAAATGGCCAAGTAAAACCTATCTTGAAAGGATATTCACACAGAACACAATATCTCTTCGGAACTTCATCCGGCCTTAAATCTTCCGACGACACCAGATTTATTTCATCTGGAAGCCTGGCCAAACTCTTAAAATAATCTAAATGCTCTTCCTCCCTATACATGCTCACGGGCTCGCTCGACATCTGGAAATCAGGGATGTTAAGAGTCGCATGCCAATAACTAAGAATATCCTAAGCTTTCCTAGGCTTCTTGGCTATGGACTTCCTATGCATATAAACTGACACAGAGGAAAGAACGGAAAATCGTACCTTAAATAGCGTTCTAAACCTCGAACTTAGAATGTAAAGGATCTTGGTCACTCGGAAAGTGTATCTCGCCGGAAGTATGAAATCTCTAAAGGGGTAAAACGTAAAAAAGGAAAAGATTAAGGATAATCCCTATTTATACTAAAAATCAGAAATCAAATCGCCAAAAATCGACGGTCAATTGACACGTGTCGTTCGTGTCAGACAAACCCTTGAGTACACTCAACGAGAGCATGACACTTGTCCTTCATTAGCTGTCAAATTGTTTATTTTGTTAAACGTGACGTCATTATTCAGTTGGAAACGAACCGATTCGGTTCTATGCAAGTTACCCGCTTTTTCTTTTATAAACACGTGTCTTAGTCTTAAATTTAAATTTCAAAAAGTTGCCGCTTGAATTTTAAATTCGGGGGCAAACTGTTTGGGTAAAAAATAACAAAGGTCCTTTGTCGTACGACTAGAGATTCCAACACTCCATTAGTCCATAATCACACGACCAGAGAAATAACTGACGCCCTTCCTTTGAGCGACTTCGACCAAACTATCAAAACCCGTCCACGATGGCTGTCGTACGACATGATTTCAATTATTAAATTACAACATATTTTATATTATGTTTAATGCAGGATTACAAGGACGTTTATGATTAGAGATCATAACGGAAGACGTTACAAATAACAACGGATGTAACGGACGTTATCATCAATATCAAACGGATACTCTATTAAAGATATGCATTCAAGGCTTGATAACGGACAATTGGAGTATAAATATGAAGATTGAACTTCACATTCGGGGACCTGGTTCTCAGACTTTACAAGCTCACGAATTACGTTCTTAAGCTCACTCAATCTCTATTGAAGTTCATAAAGCCTTTATTGTTTGTCGTACGACGCACGATTGAAGTCTAAGTACACACGACGCACGACCGACTTTACTTTATTGTATTGTTTTACATTACATTTCATTTGTAACACTTGTGAACAAGGACGACGTCCCTAATTGACGTCCATAGTGCACGACGACTCATACTCGTCCGCGGTTTTTACCCATTTTAGGGGTTTTCCGCGTCACCAATTCCCTTGTCTCATTTATTTCACTTTTATTATTGTCGTACGATTATTAAAGCTACTTTCTTTGGTTGGATCAAGCTCCACATTTACCTTAAATTTTCATTGGGAGATTTTTGGCATAAACAATATGTTTTGAGCCATAAAAATATGATTAAATATTTTATTCACGGTCAAATGCCTAGATGGAACCATTTCGAGTTCATTTGAGATGTCACTATATTTGGGAATTTTTTTAGCAATAAATGATATGTTGTTAGAGCAACAAAAAGGGCGTTTTAAAAGAGTTTATAATTCTTGGAAAAACCCCATTTGGGGACACATTATGTTGAAATGGCATTGGTCCTTGTTTGATGTCTATAGCTTTAATGCATGAAAGTTTGTTTGTGCAAATAGATTCATTTTATGGAAATACCATCATAAATCATAAAAGCTATATGTGAGATTATAGTTTGGTCATAAATATAACTGTGACGAGTCTAGACTATTACCATTGGTTCCATAGGTATAGAGTCGACTTAATTATGGGATTACTCTCGTTTGTAACTAGTTGAGATATTGGGTCCTTGCAAGGGAACTTGGTACGGTTATGTAGGATATTAGCCATGAACCGTAAATGTAAATCCTAATTAATGAGTATGATTAGGATCATTGGGTGCCCTCCCCTACATATGAGTACAAGTCTACGAGCTCGTGGCCTTGATCCTAGTTTTGAACTCACAACTTGGAAAGTGGCTTATTTTTGTGTTCCGTTACAATCCCTGGAAACTGGGTCTTTTCCGTCATCGTAAGATGTTTTTGGATCATATGGTCCGTATGTGATATTTCTAGAAAGCAAAACTACTTCTCATGTTTAAAAGTTGTTTATTGTCAATTTTACGCTTTATTGATTTATATAAAATGTTTGTTCTCACTAAGCGTAAAGTCTAACATTTTTCTTAAATGACATGTATGTCAGATTCTCTTAGTGGTGGGTCGCACAAGGTTTGAGGGACGAGTGTTTGGCCGTTACAACATCTTTTGGATTTAATGTTTTGGAGATTTGGCGTACAGAAAGAGATAGATTCTTTTGGGAGTTACGTCAACACAACCGTTATAATCTAGATATAACTGTTTAGATTAGTATGTTGTTGACCTTCATGTCTATTTATAGAAATTGTAAACGCTATTACTATTTCCCCTTTTGGGTGATCTCCATCTATTTAAGATGTCCTATTTCATAAGTTTTAAGATTTAATTTTACCTCTATTTTTAGGGTGTTACAAGTTGGTAGTAGGGCCATAGTTTAAGTGAATTAGGTATGAATGTAAGATGCCTAGACTTAAGCTGGAATATTAAGCTATGATTTGTGAGATTAGGTAGAACTCCTAAGATAAGATAGGCTTATAGTCGACGAACTTGCACTAATTGAGAATTGTAATGATGATGATGAGAATTCTTATGTATGATATGTTCATAATTTCACCTAGATAATGCTATTATGAATATGTTGTTACGTGAGCATGCTTGACTTATTATTGTTATGATGATTGATGAATGTAGTAATACGTTTCTTCGCATTTAATTCTTTTAACCTATTTATTACCTTCATTATCGTGTGTGTGGAAGACCAAGATGGTAAGCACGTGAGGTAGACCGTGTACCCGTATGATGGACACGAAGTGACCGTTTTAACAGCCGGCCATAGGGGTGCTCACGGGTTGGGTTGGCCGGGTTGAAGGCACTTAAACAACCCAACCCAATGTTTGCGGTTTGAAAAATCTCAACCCAACCCAACCCAATCAAAAGTGTAACCCAACCCAACCCAAACCGTGCGGGTTGGGTTGGGTTAGTCGGGTTGGTCGGGTTGAAATTTAATACATCATTTCACAATTTAACTAAGTGGTTCCGTTTAAAAAAACTAAAATCAAAATTGATATATAAAAATAAGGTTAATAAAAGAAGAGAAGAGTAGAAAAAGAGCATCATTTGCCTCTTGATTCTATCGATTTTGAAGACTTGAAGTTTAGATTCGTGCGATTTTAATCCGCGTGGTCTCGTGGACAAATCTAAACTACGGCTAAGATAGGAAGACTTTAAAATAGATAGAAAGAAAATACAATAAAAGTCTAAAACCATTATAAAAAAAATAAAAGCGTAAGTTTTGGTCGGGTTGGCGGTTTGGCGGGTTGGTCGGGTTACTTTGGGCACAACCCGTTTCCAACCCAATAGATGCGGTTTGGGAAAAATTTGTATCAATTATGTATCGGTTTACCTCGGTTTGAGTTTTTTTGCGTTTTTTCGGGTTGGGTTGGCCGGGTTGGTCTGAAATTTGGGCACCCCTAGCCGACCAACCAGAGAGGGTTAAGGCAGAATTCCGCCCGTGCCACCATTGTTGGGCGGAGGGCCCGAAATTATACCAAGGGTTGACTTGGCTTCTCCAACCCTGTCATTCGTGAGGTGACCCCTTAGTCGGAGATGATGTCTAACATGATGTTATTAATGAACGAAGCTATGGCCAAGTAACAGGAATTCCTATTGAAGGTGATAGAGGACAAGGATGTCAGCAACTATAGGAATGAGACGGTTGACGAGAACGTGATAATGGTGGGTGGATCTGGGGGTACCATAAATATGATCCTTACCGAGGAACCTGTGTTGAACGACACGAGGCAAGGTAGGGGGCTTGCTCCTATAAATCCTTCCTATGCAGCAAACTACCGGAGTTCACCAGATCGGACAATCCAATTGCTTGCATGAACAGGATACGAGAAATTGAACAAGCCTTCGATTCTTGTGAATGCAAGGATAAATAGAAGGTGAGATCCGGCTCCCAAATGTTATGGGCCCGACTCGTATTTGGTGGAATGTCACTAAGTCCACCCTCTTGGCTACAAAAAGTCATAAAAACAAGTTTTAATGCATGATGTACTACATTTTAAACCAAAAAGTCTTAAAGTCTTAAAATCTTAAGTCTCTTAATTACTACTTTTTATGCATTATGTACAAGTTGCCGATTAAGGTGCCGATTAAGTTTTCCCGATCCGTAATTTAGGTTCTCAAGGTGCTGATTAAGTTTTCCAGGAGGCGACTCATGTTCTTGATTTAGGTTTGTTCAAAAAAATTTGGTTTGCATCTCTTGAAGCATTAGCTCTCCCTCTCCATCTCTCATGTTCTTCAAATCATATTCAACTTGGTCCTGGGGACTCCTCCTCTGTTATCAGTCTACCCCTTCCCCGTCTTGTGTGTTGCTGTTACCAGGTGTGTAATCCCAATCCTTCAATTCAATTGGGTGTTTCTTTCTTCTTCATCTTCAATTCAAATCATATTCAAATTGGCTATATCTTTTTGTTGACATTTCTTTTTTAATTTCAATGCCAAATCTTACAAAAAATTTCGTTATCGAGGTTTTCAAGAATCAAAAGAAACAATGGTCTACCATTGAAGGATCTGTTTGCTTTAAAGTTTCTTCATGCCGAAAAGATCGAAATGCATGTTGATTCTCCAGGATCTAAGGATCTAACAATGTGTTGGACGATTTTGATCTAGAGAACCCCAAACATGAAGCAACCACAAAGTTGCAAAGGTTTACAAAAGCTTTCGAACAAGAAGAAAGATGGCACATTGTGCGGTTCTAATTGAAAAAGTTGGTATATGTTGTTTTTCCAGTTTAGTACTTCATAAATGTAGTATTTTTTATATCTTTTTTTAATATTGACAAACATGAGACAACTATTTGGCGATGGAATAAGGGTTGCCAAGGTTATTTATAAACATTATAGCAAATTGACTACTAATAGAAAAAAAAGTTGAATTTGATGGTATATACACCCTCAATAAATGCAAACGATTAATAGGTTTTGGTTTTTTCTTGAATTTATATGTTGGAAAAGGCTTATCAAATAATAGCAAAGCCTAGCTTGCCTTGCAGCACTGGCTTGAGGCAATAAGTTAACCAATCCTCGAGACTTAATGATATCAATACGAGTGGGTTTATCTTTTCTTGATCAAATAAACAATTTGGACCGGAAGATAGACAAGTTGTTGATGATGCAGGTGCATTTGTTGACCAGAAAGCAAGTTCAAGGTTAAGTCTTGTTGAAAGGATGACATCTAGAGCTTGTTGACAATCCAAAGATGCTTCCATGATAGCTAGCTTGGTTGCAAGTATCTGCATACAATCTTAGTTGGTTCAACATCCATTCCATTTCTCTTGGTACATTCTTCAACTTGCAAATTGATAATCTTTGTTACACCACCTCCTTGATCTTTCCTTGACTTCAATAACAGATACTGACAGACAAACTAATGGATTTGGTGCTATTACAACAGGTAAGTGGAATACTAGATTTACCATTCCTTTTCAGACACACATGATTTTTTTAGCAAAATGAAGTAATCATGTAAAATCTGAGAACGGTAACTTTTTTTCCTTAAACAGTCGAAGGAGATTTTTCACGGGAGTTGTAAGAGAAGTGAGAGGAAACTGGGGTAAGGATCAAAATAACCTTTATTTTCATCTTATTGTTTTCTCAGATTGATACTGAATTTTTGGAAGTTATGGTGTTCATGTAGGTATAAACAAAACTTTTAGCTTGGATTTTTTGCTTCCATTTTGTGTCATTGTAATCTTGTATTCTTCTTTATATGTTACTATCATCCTTCCAGGAATTTAATGGTGATTTTATAAATGTTTGATATGTTATCGATGTTCTCTACGTACCCTGATGGTTAGATGCCAAGTGAACCGACTGTTGTAGGTGGTGACAATGCTTTCAACATTTTTTCAGTGAAACTGGTGCAGGAAAGAATGTCCTTTGTGTTGTTATTGTTGATCTTGAGCCAACAATGGTTAATGACATGAGGATTGGTCCTTATTGCTAGCTCTTCCACCCTGAAAGTCGTTAAGAAATGTATAACATACTTTCACATGCTTCCCCATATGTTGCATATGTATATTTGACAGTTTCATATGGAATGAGTTATGTTGTTTGTAATGCTATATTGTTACCCATTATTCAGATTTAAAATATTTATCTATCGTCTGACTACGTATCAATTGGTGGTCTTAAGAATAAAAACTCTTTATTCATGAGTGTTTATGCCAAAAATCTCTCAAGGAAAATTTAAGGTAAATGTGGAGCTTGATCCAACCAAATAAAGTAGCTTTAATAATCGTACGATAATAATAAAAATGAAATAAACGAGACAAGGGAATTGGTGACGCGGAAAACCCCTAAAATGGGTAAAAACCGCGGACGAGTATGAGTCGTCGTGCACTATGGACGTCAATTAGGGACGTCGTCCTTAATAACAAGTGTTACAAGTGTAGAACAATATAAAATAATACGATAAAGTAAAGTCGGTCGTGCGTCGCGTGTAATTAGACTTCGGTCGTGCGTCGTGCAACCAACAGTAGTTGGCTTTATGAACTTCGAGAGAGAATGAGTGAGCTTGTAAGGTCTGAGCCTCAGATGTCCCCGAGTAAGATTTCCTCTTCGTATTTATAGTGCATTTTTCCGTTAGGACGCCTTTAATGTGTATCTTACACATTAATGGGATGACCGTTTTGACATTGATGATAGCATCCGTTATGTCCGTTGCTATTGATGAAGGCTTCCGTTATGATCTTTGGTCATAAATATCCTTGAATTCTGCATTAAAACATGGTATAATGTATATTGTAGATTAGTAACTGAAATTATGTCGTACGACCGAGACTGCAGATAGGTTCTGATAATTTGATTGAGGCCACTTGAAGAAAGGGCGTCTGTTATCTATTTGGTCGTGCGACATAGTAGGTTCTGACTGTTGGAATTCCTTACATGTTGTTCAGTGTTAATCGTACGACAATGTACTATTGAAATTTTTACCCAAATAGTTTGCCCCTAAATTTAAAGTTCAAGCGGCAACTTTTTGAATTTTAAATTTTAAATTAAGACACGTGTCACAAAAGAGAGAGCGGGAAATTTGCATAGAACCGAATCGGTTCATTTTCGACCAGATAATGACGTCATCTCCTGCAAAGTTAGCAATTTGACAGCTAATAAAGGACAAGTGTCATGTCCTCGTTGAGTGTACTCGAGTGGCTGCCAAATACGAACGACACGTGTCAAAATCATTGACCGTCGATTTTCTGGAGATTCGATTTCCTGACGATTTGGTTTCCGATTTTCAGTATAAATAAGGATTACCCTCAATCCTTTCCTTTTTTACGCTTACCTTTCTAAACAATATATTTTCCGGCGAGATTCACTTTTCGATCGACCAGAATCCTTTCCATTTTAAATTCGAGGTTTAGAACACTATTTAAGGTACGATTCTCCTGTTCTTCCCTCTGTGTCGATTTATGCATAAGAATCCCATAGCCAAGAAGCCTAGGAAAGCTTGGGATATTATTAGCTATTGGTGTGCGACCCTTAACATCCTTGATTTCCAGATGTCGTGTGAACCTGTGAGCATGTTTAGGGAGGAAGAACATTTAGATTACTTTCAGAGTTTGGCTAAGCTTCCAGATGAAATAAATCTGATGTCGCCTGAAGATTTAAGGTCGGATGAAGTTCCGAAGGGATATTGTGTTATGTATGAATATCCCTTTAAGATAGGTTTTTCTTGGCCTTTTAGCCCTTTGGTCAGGGCATTTTTAGATGCATTTGACCTGACGCCAGGACAGTTAATGCCTCAATTCTGGCGGATTGTCCAGGTGATCGATCGTCTTACGGCCGATTGGGAGGTACCGTTCAATGTGAACGACCTCTTGACTGCCTATAGCGTTCGACCGGATAATTATCACCGGTATAGTCTGTTTCCTCGTTCGAAGGGAGACAATGTACTGATACATAACACCGCGGTAAATGATCGTGGTTGGAAACGTCAGTACGTTTTCCTCCAAGTGGCGTCTGTAAATGACGAAGACAGCCAATGGTTGTCGTCCGGCTGGAACGAATCGGGTAGGTTTAATATTTTTGTCGTGCGTTTTTGTCGTGCGTTTTTTCTGATGTATATTTTGATGTGTTTCTTTGTTTAACAGTGATCGACTTCACTAAAGTGAAGCCAAGGAGAGATTCTCTCAACAAGATTCAGAGGATCTTAGGGAGAAGTATTACCGATCGTTCATTTTCTACTCGGTCGAACGACGAGGAAGACGAGGCCGTCTTTGTAGCTGAAGTGACGCCTGTCGAAGGCTCTCACAGAGAAGGAGAGAGGGAAGAAGAAAGAGAAGAAGAAAAAGAAGAGGAAAAAGAAGAGGAAATGACCGGTAAGTCGTTTGATCATACCTTTAACTTGTATATCGTACGTCATTTCATTTTTTAACTTTTTTTTTTTTAGAGGACACAACTGTAAAGTCAGCTGCCGCTAAGCGAGCCGAGAAACTGGAGCTCGCTCGTCAAGGGAGGGAGAAAACGAGGAAAATATCTGCCCCTTCCATGGGGGTAGATCCAAGACATGTCCAAGGCAAGCCTCGGTCTTCGCCCAAGAAGACGGGCGATGGCACTCTGTCGTCCCTTTCAGGGGCGACACCAGCGAAAGAAACCGTTGCTGGGGTCGAGCTTGAAGGCTCGACTCAGGTGACGAAGGACACTCTAATGTCAGGGGTGTCGGGCGTTAATAAGCCTTTCCTTGCACCTTCTTCCTCCTCCAAGGGTGAGGAGAAGAACAAGGAAAAAGTGGGAGAGACGACTTTTAAAGTCACTCTCCCTTCTGAATTTATGGCAAATGACTTCCTCGAGAGGGACGTCATTTTTCCACACTTGGGAAAATTCCTTCTTCCGACCTTCTATGACCGATACAAGGAGTCTCGGGTCGAGGACACGGGGGCGCATGCTGCTGGTCTTTCCTTCATGGTACGTCTTACTTATTCCTTACTCCCTTTACTTTTCTTTTTGTTAACCCTTTCTTTGTTGTCGTGCAGGCTTTTCAGGCCTGTCTGAGCTTTTTTGCTCAGATGGAAGGTCTCAGGGCGTCCTTTCCTGAGGTTAAGAAAAGGGTTGACGAGGCTCTTGAAAGAGAGAAGGTCGCCTTGGAGTTGGTCGAGGCTGAAAAGACGAATGTCGAGGGCCTTAAGACTGAACTCACCGATGCTCGAAGTCTACTAGAGATTTCAAATCGTGAGAAGGTCAAGTTCAGGGACCAACTTCTTGAACTAGAGGCGTTGTCGACTAAGTTGGAGGTCGAAAAGATTACGGCTACTACCATTGTTGTTGCTTCTGCTGACGAGATCACGACTCTGAAGAAGAGGATCGAAGATATGGAGGGCGATGTCAAAGACTTGGAGATGGAGAATAAGCAAATCGAGGCTTTCTCCCGCTTCATGGCCCGAGCCGCTTTAATGAGGCGTCACTTGAAGGGGAAGGATCCTATGGCGTTGGCCTCCGAAGAACTCAAAACTTATCTCGACACTGTCGGGACTGAGAGGGACTTGGATGAAGACGACGATTTGGAAGAGGGTGACGTCGCAGAAGAAGTGGCAGTAGAGGAGACCGTTGTCGTCCAGGGACAACCTGACGTTCCTCCTACTTAGCTTATTTTCCTTTAGTTTTACCATTAAGGGTCGGCCGTCTGTGGTCGTCTCTTATACTTGTATTTTTTTTTTCTTTTGGAAATGAAAAATAGTTTCTTTTGCTTATCGACGCTTATTTATAATTAATCGTATGTCGAGTAGATGGATAATTATATCAGACATTCAACCACAATGATTAAAATCAACTGAAACTTTCAATCGACCTTGGGTCATTTATAACAATGATTCTTGATTCTAAGTATTGAACATCAAATACAAAGTTTAATCTTTGTCATCCATTAAAATCGAACATATACGTGTGATCACATGAGTTTTACTCGACACAAAGATTTTGAATAAGTCGTGCGTCCCTACGAAAAACAATATTAGTGGGGTGGTCGTTGGTTTAACCAACGACCCTCCGATGCTTAAGTCAGTAATCTTTCTTAAGAAATAATCAAAGGAAATAAATATGAAATTTAAAAGAAATACCTCTTTAAATGAACAACATTCCAGCTTCGTGGGATATATCGATCGTCGAGGGTTTGGATTTTATAAGCTCCCTTACCCACGATGCTCTAGATTTGATAAGGACCTTCCCACTTAGTGGAAAGCTTACCTGCATTGACCTCTTGAGTGTTTTGAAATACTCGACGTAGGACATAATCACCTTCTTGAAAAATTTTGGTCTGGACATTTTTGTTGAAATGTCGCTCGACCACTTATTTCTGTGTCGCCATGCGAATGTGTGCAGATTCTCTAAGCTCTTCTAAAGCATCGAGGTCATAACTTAGATCGACCAAGTTATGCTCAACGGACGTATGTCTTGAAGTCGGTAGTCGTACCTCAATAGGTAACACAACTTCACATCCATAGACTAAGGAAAAAGGAGTTTGTCCTGTGGACGTACGAGGTGTCGTACGATTAGCCCATAGAACGGAAGGCAATTCTTCCACCCACTTCCCCTTGGCAGCTTTGAGTCTTTTCTTGATTGAATTGATGATAGTTTTATTACTCGACTCGCCTAGACCATTCGACTGTGGATATCGAGGCGTCGATGTTACCAACTTGATGTTCTTTTCTTCACAGAATCTTCGCATTCGATCACTGATGAATTGTGTCCCGTTGTCACACGTTATCTCATATGGAATTCCAAACCTACAAATGATGTTAGTTTGGATAAAAGAAACGACTTCCTTATCCCGAACCTGGGAGAAAGCCGCTGCTTCGACCCACTTAGAGAAATAATCTGTTAAAACTAAAAGAAATACTTTTTGCCCAGGGGCAGGTGGTAATTTTCCAACAATGTCCATTCCCCATTTCATAAAGGGCCATGGGATCAAAGTCGAGTGTAAGGGTTCAGAGGGTTTATGAGACATACCTGCGTGTTTTTGACATGCGTCGCACGACTGTACATACCTGATCGCATCTTGTCTTAATGTCGGCCAATAGTAACCTTGTCGTGATATCCGGTTGGCTAGACTGTGACTTCCTGAGTGATTTTCACATTCACCGTCGTGCATATCTTGTAGGATTTTATGGACTTGCGTCTTGTTGGTGATACATCGCAAATTCAGACCAGTCGATGATCTTCGATATAATTGTCCTCTGATCATAACATACCTTGATGCTCTAAATCTAACCTTTCTGGCTTCCATTTTGTCATCAGTCAGTTGATCATTTTCCAAATAATTTTTAATATCATCCGAACAGGAGCTTTCTTCCTCAATTGGTGCGACCATAGTATTACCGTCGTCTTTGATTGTTGGTGTTGCAAGATGGACTATTGGGATATTGTCGAATGTCGTTCGACTAAGTGCTGATCCCAAGTTGGCTAATGCGTCAGCTTGAGTGTTCTGATCTCTTGGTACCTGTTCGACTGTGAAGCGACTGAACTTCTTTGCTTATTCCTTTACTACTTTATAATAAGCAATCATCCTTGAATCTTTTGCTGCAAATTCTCCATTAACTTGGTTAACAACTAGAGACGAGTCACTTCGGACATGTAGACATGTTGCCCTCAAATCATGAGCAATTTTCATTCCTGCAATCAGTGCTTCATATTCTGCCTCATTATTTGTTGCCTTGAAATCGCACTGTATGGAGTACACTATTTTGCCCCCTTGTGGAGACTGTAGGACGACACCCAGGCCTGTTCCTCGTATGTTCGACGAACCATCGACGTCGAGCATCCAAGTAGTGTCGTGCAAAGTCGCCACAATTAACTCGTTGGACATCGTTGCATCTTCTAGCTCCGGGATGAAATCTGAAACAAAATCTGCCAAGACCTGTGATTTGATCGTCGTCTTAGGTTTGAAATCCATATCATAATTGCTGAGGTAGATGCTCCATTTAGCTATTCGTTCTGTTAGTTCAGGTTTTCTTAACACAGATTTTAATGGAAAGTTAGTTACCACAGTTATAGGATGCGATTCAAAATAATGTCGTAGTTTCTTAGCGGCCATGACTAATGAAAGCAAAAGTTTTTCTATAGATGAGTACCTGGTTTCAGCGTCTAGTAAAGTTTTACTTACATAGTAGATTGGCAATTGTCGTCCGTCGGTTTCTCGTATAAGGATTGCACTTACCGAATTAATGCTGACAGCCAAGTAGAGTTGAAGAGCTTCACCTTTCTCAGGTTTAGAGAGGAAGGGAGGTGATGTCATGTATTTCTTGAGTTGTTTCAGTGCCTCCTCATGCTTATCAGTCCATTTAAATCCTTTGTTCTTTCGCAGGACGTTGTAGAATAGGTGACATCTGTCGGACGACCGAGAGATGAACCTGTTCAACGCTGCTACACGTCCTGTTAGACGTTGGACTTCTTTAAAATTTCTGGGTGATTTTAGCTCGATAACTTCTTTAATTTGGTCTAGGTTAGCTTCAATTCCTCGTCGTGTGACCATATAACCGAGAAATTTGCCAGCTCGAACTCCAAAAGAACATTTTGTCGGATTCAACTTCATTTTGTATCCACGCAAAATGTCGAACGATTGCTTCAAATGTCCTATATGATCGTCCGTATGCTTTGATTTGACAAGCATGTCATCGATGTATACCTCCATAGTGTCGCCCAAATGCTCTTTGAACATCATATTCACCAATCGTTGATACGTCGAACCTGCATTCTTAAGACCAAAAGGCATTACTTTATAACAATAAATACCTTTATCTGTCATGAAAGCTGTTTTTTTCTGGTCGTCACAATGCATCAATATCTGGTTATATCTGGAATATGCGTCCATGAAAGTGAGTAATTCATGTCCAGCTGTAGCGTCGACCATAGAATCGATGTGTGGCAATGGAAATGGATCTTTTGGACAAGCCTTGTTAAGGTCTGTGAAATCAATGCAGACTCTCCATTTGCCATTTTTCTTCTGGACGACAACAACGTTGGCGAGCCAGTCTGGATACTTGACTTCTCGTATTTTTCCTGTTTTGAGTAAGTTATCAACTTCGTCGTTGATAACTTTATTATTTTCAGGAGCGAATTTTCGTCTTTTCTGCTGAACAGGCTTGAACGAGGGATCAACGTTGAGTTTATGAGAAATAATACTTGGATCGATGCCCACCATGTCTTCGTGCGTCCATGCGAAACAATCATTGTGATCCTGCAAAAAAGATATTAGTTTCTTTTTAAAAGAAGGGTCGAGCGTCGAACCTATGTAAACCATCTGATCAGGCTTATCCTGGTTTAGGACGACAGCTTCCAAGCGATAATCGTCATCAGTCCCAGGAACGTCCTGGTTCTGTAATTGTTATATTGTCTGCTTTGGGGGCTTCAAAGAGACTTTGTAACATTCCCTAGCAACTTTTCTTTCGCCTTTGATCTCCTGTACCCCCCATTGCGTGGGGAATTTCAAGATTTGATGGTACGTCGAAGGTACAACTTTCATATCGTGGATCCATGGTCGCCCAAGGATGACGTTATAAGCTGATAAACAGTCGACGACGTTGGACTTCGTCTGTCTGTTGATTCCTTTAGCATATACTGGTAGTGTGATTTCCCTCATGGTGCTTGTCGCTCCTCCGTTAAATCCGACGAGTGTAGTCGAACGTCGTGTAATCTCGAATTTGTCGATTCCCATTGCTTTCACTGCATCAAAAAAGATAATGTTAGCTGAACTACTTCCGTCGACGAGTATCCTCTTTGTCAAACAATTTCCAATGCTCAATTGGATAATTAGTCCGTCATGATGTTTCTGATGTACGTCGTCGAGGTCTGCTTGATCGAACGTCAAGGGCATAGCTTCTAATTCTGCGTCTTCCTTGGATCTTACTTCCTTTGGAATTGGTCGGTCATCGGGACCGCGACTAGCATGTCTTTTAGCAGCTGAATATGTGGTCCCACAGACATCAGAGCCTCCGGTGATACAATTAATCACCTTGGCATGCTCTGGGGATGTGGGACGCATGTCCTTCTTTTCCGTCAATTCTTGTAAATAACCTTTCGAATTAAGCCAGGACAGTTCTTTCTTCAGGGCGATACAATCATCCGTTAGATGACCGAAGTCATTATGGAAATCGCACCATTTTGTTTTGTCTTTCTTATCACTATCTTTATCGCTTTTCTTTGGCCATCGAACGTTATGTTGGAGCTGTTTCAGGGACGTGACGACGTCTTTGGCAGACCCAGGGAAACCATAAGATGACACCTTAGGATACTGGACTGATTTAGAAGTCGTCGGCCCTTTCTTTTCAAATCTGATGTTTGAAATCTATCGGCCAGGCTCTGATCGAACGGTTGGTTTCGGTTTGAAGTATGGCTTTTTAACACCTAGACCTTTCCTGTCGTTTGAATGTTTATTTCTGAAAATGAGGTCATCTTCGACCCTCATATGAGCAAGCGTCCTTGCTCGTACGTCTTCGAAGGTTTCCGGAGGATACTTCGTAAGGTCGAGATACAACCCTGAACTATCATCCAGACCCCGTCTGTACGCTTCAATTGCTGTTTTCACATCGCAATTTCGGATACTAATCATTTCTGCGTTGAACCGGTTAAAATAATCCTGGATGGACTCTCCATTCTTCTGTACGACATAGTAAAGGTCGCTCGTTTGTTTTTCCATTTTTCGACTACTAGCGAATTGTTGAGAAAATTGATTCACCAATTCTGCAAAAGACCCGATAGTTTTAGGTTTGAGATTGATCAACCATTGTAACGCTGCTCCAGTCAAAGTTGCTCCAAAACTCTTGCACATGCAGACTTCTTGGAATTGATGTGGTATTGAAATAGTCCACATGAGTTGTTTGTATTGGGCGACGTGCTCTGTCGGATCAGTGACACCTGAATATTTTGGGGAGAAGGTCGGGATGCTATATTTCTTTGGGATGTCCACCAAAGCAATTTCATAGACGAACGGCGACGCTTGAAATCATGTTCGTGGTTCGACATCAACTGGGACTACTGTCCCTGGCAATTTGGCTAGCATAGACAAGACACGCTCATTCTGCTCCTCTAGAAACTTCAATCGTTGTGCAATGGGATCCGTTGGTACACCCCCAGGAACACCCAATGGAACATAACCTGATCCGTTGAAGTTAGTCTGCTGCGAGGAATCAGAGGCATATCCATTGAACGGCATATAAGGCATAGGCATGGTTGGGATTACGAAGGTCGCAGGATTAACTAGTGGTGGACGAGGATAATTAGGCAATGGAGGAGGTACGTTCCAAGCACCAGTATAAGCATTCGTAGTCCCAGTCACATTGTTTCCACTTTGACTTCTAAGATGCTCGATGGTTTCTGCCGCCTGACGAGCCTGAGCTGTTAGGGCGTCAATACGGGCACGAGCAGCAGTCAGCTCCATGTTCATTTGAGCCACAACGTGATCTTGAGTTCCTTGGAATGACATTATCCTGAATAATTGAAAAAAGAGAATATTCGAAGGAAAACGTTAGCACGTCGTAAGATTATCAAATATTTTCTTTGGATGGGGTCCCACGGATGGCGCCAAACTGTTTATGCCAAAAATCTCCCAAGGAAAATTTAAGGTAAATGTGGAGCTTGATCCAACCAAAGAAAGTAGCTTTAATAATCGTACGATAATAATAAAAATGAAATAAACGAGACAAGGGAATTGGTGACGCGGAAAACCCCTAAAATGGGTAAAAACCGCGGACGAGTATGAGTCGTCGTGCACTATGGACGTCAATTAGGGACGTCGTCCTTAATAACAAGTGTTACAAGTGTAGAACAATATAAAATAATACGATAAAGTAAAGTCGGTTGTGCGTCGCGTGTAATTAGACTTCGGTCGTGCGTCGTGCAACCAACAGTAGTAGGCTTTATGAACTTCGAGAGAGAATGAGTGAGCTTGTAAGGTCTGAGCCTCAGATGTCCCCGAGTGAGATTTCCTCTTCGTATTTATAGTGCATTTTTCCGTTAGGACGCCTTTAATGTGTATCTTACACATTAATGGGATGACCGTTTTGACATTGATGACAACGTCTGTTATGTCCGTTGCTATTGATGAAGGCTTCCGTTATGATCGTTGGTCATAAATATCCTTGAATTCTGCATTAAAACATGGTATAATGTATATTGTAGATTAGTAACTGAAATTATGTCGTACGACCGAGACTGCAGATAGGTTCTGATAATTTGATTGAGGTCACTTGAAGAAAGGGCGTCTGTTATCTATTTGGTCGTGCGACATAGTAGGTTCTGACTGTTGGAATTCCTTACTTGTTGTTCAGTGTTAATCGTACGACAATGTACTATTGAAATTTTTACCCAAACAATGAGTTTTCACAATGGCATGTGTTACGCACCTACAAGTTATATCATGAAAAAAAGTCTATTTTGACTTTTAAAATTTATGGAAATAAGGTATTTTCTTTTTCTTTAGCTTTCTTATCTCAAATTTATGGTATAATAGTGATTTGATTTGTGCCATGATGAGAGATTGACATAAGTAAGCCACAAAAACAATTTGTCGAGCGCCTATAGACTGTTTTGATTATATAAACGTAGAACAAAAGGCGGGACGACAGAAAGGTGATTGTGAAAAGATGGTATAAGCAAAGGTATCCAATAATTGACTTGATGCTGATAAAAACGTGTCTAAAATGATATGTATAGTTTACCGTCCAAGGGTGAGCAACCTTGTGTATTATAGTGGTTGTCCGTCACTGTTTTACCAGTATGTTTTCTACCCATTCTCATGTTCTACCTAAGATAACTTAGGTAGCGTTTGGTATGCAGACAAGATTGGATAGGATTGGACAGGACGTGACTGGACAGGGCTGGACAAGACAAGATGGTAGGATTGGACAGGACAAGTGTCTGTTTGGTGTTTGGTACGACTAGGATCGGACAAGACATAACTAGACAAGTTGCCCCCAAAAGTTATATGATGATTTTATATATAATAGTTATAATTAACTCAAATAAAGTAAATAATTTAATTATACACATTTTTACACAATTTTCATATATACACTAGGCATATACCCGCGCGATGCAGCGGGATGTAAGTAAAGAACGAACAATTAATGCTATTTTCTTATATAAATTTCATCAATAATCAACCATGACCTAAGAATCACAACTTATGAAACCTAAACTCATAAAGATATTCAATAATTAGTTTATATTACAATTATTGACGAAAAAAATTATAATGATATTATTTATAATAAGAATGAAACGTATTTTACGATTATGTATTTTTAACGTGTTAATGGTGGAAAAAAAAATAAAACATATGGATAGAAAAACAAATTATTTCGTAGATATTCATGATATTTAATAGTACGGTTAAATTAAAAAATATTCAATATTGGGCTCGTTTTGAAGATATTGAGAAGACACTTATAATGATATAATTTGTAGAAAAATGAACGTATTTTTTCATTGCATTTTTGTTAATATATGATTATTTGTGTTAATATGATAATGGTGTAAAATGAAAAATGAAAAAAATAAGAGATATAAAGTAAATTAAATAAATAATTGTAAGGGTGATAAATGTAATTGTACAAAAATTTGTACAATAACCGTTTTAGTTTTTTCATTATATAGTATAGATTCTAATATTTAATAGTACGGTTAAATTAAAAATTATTCAATATTGGGCTCGTTTTGAAGGTATTGACGAGACGATTATAATGGTATAATTTGTAAAAAAAGGAACGTATTTTTTCATTGCATTTTTGTTCATATACGATTATTTGTGTTAATATGATAACGGTGTAAAATGAAAAATAAAAAAGTAAGGGATATAAAATAAATTAAATACGTAATTGTAATGGTGGTAAATGTAACATTATAAGGGTAGTAAATGTTATTGTACAAAAGATTAAGGGTGGTAAATGTTATTGTACAAAAGATTGTACAATAACCGTATAACCGTTTTAGAATTTTCATTATATAGCTAGACATATACCCGCGCAATAATTAATGCTACTTTCTTATAGATATGTCATCAACAATCAATCATAACCTAAGAATCACAATTTATAAAACCCTAAACTTATAAAGATATTCAATAATTAGTTTATATTACAATTATTGACGAAAAAAATTATAATGATATAATTTATAATAAGAATGAAACGTATTTTATGATTATGTATTTTTAATGTGCTAATGGTGGAAAAATAAATAAAACGTATGGATAGAAAACAAATTAATTCGTAAATATTCATGATATTTAATAGTACGGTTAAATTAAAAAATATTCAATATTGAGCTTGTTTTGAAGGTCAGACGAGACGATTATAATGGTATAATTTGTAGAAAAATGAACGTATTTTTCATCGCATTTTTGTTCATATACGATTACTTGTGTTAATATGATAATGGTGTAAAATGAAAAATGAAAAAGTAAGGGATATAAAGTAAATTAAATAAGTAATTGTAAGAATGGTAAATGTAACATTGTAAGGGTGGTAAATGTTATTGTACAAAAGATTGTACAATAACCGTTTTAGTAGTATAGATAATTTGTATATATTCTGATATTTAATAGTATGGTTAAATTAAAAAATATTCAATATTGGGTTCGTTTTGAAGGTATTGACGAGACGATTATAATGGTATAATTTGTAAAAAAAGAAACATATTTTTTCATTGCATTTTTGTTCATATACGATTATTTGTGTTAATATGATAACGGTGTAAAATGAAAAATGAAAAAGTAAGGGATATAAAATAAATTAAATAAGTAATTGTAATGGTGGTAAATGTAACATTATAAGGGTAGTAAATGTTATTGTACAAAAGATTAAGGGTGGTAAATGTTATTGTACAAAAGATTGTACAATAACCGTATAACCGTTTTAGAATTTTCATTATATAGTATAGATAAATACATCATATACAATAGTACCAAATTTGAATGAAAAGTTTGATAAAATTGATGGTAGTTTGAAAAAACTCGATTCATACAAAGGAGAAATTGTGTTTTATTCGGTTTGGAAGATCCTTATTAATTAGCGAAGGTGGTGTTGGTTATGGTCGACGGTGGTTGTGAAGGATGTGAAGATGGTAGATAGTAGTAGTGGTGCTGACAGTGGTATTGGTAGCCGATGGTGGTTGTGGTAGCCGATAGTGGCGACCTAATGTGGTAGTGGTAGCCGATGGTGGTGGTTATGATGGAGGTGATGTGGCCCATGGTGGTAATGGTGGTGGTCAGTGGCTGACGGTGGTTATGGAGGTGGTAGTGGAGGTTGTTGTAGTAAAAGAGAAGGTGAAGTTCGCTAACGGTGGTAGTGGTGGTGGCGATAGACAGTGGTGGTCGGTGGTCGACAATGGTTGTGAAGGTGGTGATGGACAGTGGTGGTCGGTGGTCGATGGTGCTTGTGGAGGTGGTGGAGGAGGTTGTTGTAGTGGAGGAGGTGGTGGAGGTGGCCAACGGTAGCTATTGGTGGTGGCGGCAGCCGTGACTAGCGGTGGTGATCACTAAAACAAATATCATATTAAGGTTATATATTAAATGAGGGTTAATTAGTAATATTTTAGTTTATATCTCATTTTTGTCTCATCTTGTTCTACCTATTTTGGTTGAACAAAAAAAAACCTTTTTTGTCCTACGTTGTCCCACCTTGTCCTAGTTCTTGTCTCTATCCCATGTCGCACCAAATGTGAGACAGTGAATTTTTGTCTTGTCCTATGTCGCACCAAACATGGAACAATGAGTTCTTGTTGTCGCGCCAAACATGAGAAAATGAGTTTTGTCCCATCCTATCTTGTCCTGTCCCATCTACCATATACAACGTTATTAGTATTTTATACTCCACATTCTTGCATGGTTTTATTAGTATTTTACATCCCGCTGCATTGCTGGGTATACTACTAGTATTTATAAAAGAGTTAGGGATTAGGGTTAGAGTAATTCAAGATTCAATCTTAAATTGATTAGAAAAAAGTGGTTGGACAAAAAAAGTTGTTACAATGTTAAGTAGCTTAAAAAATTTACACTACGCCGGACCAAATTAATGGCATCTTAGAATATTACTCCTTTCAAGGCGCATCCGCCCTTGAGTAGGTACACCCATTAATGCGACACGTTCCTAACTACTATGGAACAACTTTCTAACCTCATAACCACCCAATAACAAAACAAAAACTTGTGTTAACCGTCTATCTTTTAAAAGTGTATTTATTCTCGGTTTTAATTAGGGATGTTTACAGGTTGGTTTGATCGGGTTGAAAACATTTCAATAACTCAACCTAATATTGATGGTGTGAGAATTTTCAACCAAACCCAACCCAAACAAAAGTGCAATGCAACCCAACCCAACCCGTTCAGATTGGTCAGTTTGTGTTTAAACCAATGTTTTAAAACCCGGTTTTTTGATTCACCCGGTGTGGTAACCGGGTCACGGTTCAACCGGTTCAACCACCGGGCCAACCAAATACATTAAAAAAACACACATAACTAACATAAACATAAGTTTTTCATCAATCCAAATACATGAACCAGTTCAACCGGTTTTTTGATAAAATCGACATGTTCACTCCGGGCAGTAAATTGCCATAAACCCGGTCGCAATTGATCCGCCCTCTTCCCCGGGTCCCGGTTCAACCGGCCGGGTCGACCCGGTTTTTAAAACATTGGTTTAAACAAAGTAAAAACACTATTGAAAACATAAAAATAAGAATTTTTTTTTGAAATATGATCCATCATTCAAAAGAATATACGAAATTACGAGTTCATCAAATATTTATGTATTACATATAACTTTTCAATAATATCCTCTTAGGAGTTACATTGCCCGTTATTGCCGAGTTGATTTTGGTAACTTATACATATTAAAGGGAAATATAAATAATTTTAGAGAAGTCGCTAAAACGTTTATTGGGTTGGTCGGGTTACTTTGAGCCTAACCCAATATCAACCTAATAGATTCGGGTTGTCCTAATTTTGTATCAATTATATATCGGGTTACCTCAAGTTGATTTTATTCCGGGTTGGTCGGGTTGGGTTGATCGAGTTGGTCGGTTTTTTGAGCACCCCTAGTTTTAATATACAATACTTTATAACTTCTTAGTGTTATAGCTCTCAGTTTTTTTTGCCAAGTAACATTAATATTTATATAGACACTACAAAAAAAACCCGGCATTTCCGACGGCCAAAATCCGCCGGAAAATCACTGTTTCGGCGGATTTGGTCAGACGAAATCCGGGGCGCCGCAAAAAACGTTTTTCGGCGGAAATAGTGTTTTTGGCGGATTATTCCGCCGAAAACTTTTCCGAATTTTTTTTAATTTCTAAATAAGTAGATTAATTAAAGAAATATTTTAAAAAAATTCGGCGGAATTTTCCGCCAAAAATTTTTCCAATTTTTTTTTAATTTTTAAATAAGTAGATTAATTAAAGAAATATTTTAAAACATTTCGGCGGAATATTCCGTCGAAAATATTTAATATTTATTTCTTTATTTATTCTTATTTAATTAAAAGAACGTGTTTCGTTGAAAATGTTTTGGCGGATTTTCGGCGGAATATTCCGTCGAAAATTATTTATTTATTTATTTCGTCGGAATATTCCGCCGAAAATCCGCTGGAAACTTTAAAAATCAAAAACAGGGAAAACCTATTTTTTAATTAAAAATCCTGCTATAAAACAGTAAAAAACCTACTGAAAGCTATAAAAACTGCCAAAATTATAAATAAACATAAAATACATTGTTCAAGTGTTAAAGTGTTGTTAAAAAATACATTCTAAATGTTCAAATATATGTTAAACAACTCATCACATGGGTGGCGGTGGCGGTGCCCCTGGCTGTGAATGACATAAACGCTTTACCAAATCACACATGTGCTCGTACTGGGCATCACGTTGCCGCTGACGTGCCTCTTCCTCCGCCCGACGCGAGGCTTCCTTCACCTCACGTCACTCTTCCCGCTCCTTCAACTCCTGAAATTGGGTCTTTAGATCCTCAATTTCCTATAAAATAAAATAAAAAACATTAGAAAAAGTTTAACATGAATTATAAAATAAATTGATAAAGCTCATATAATGAAATGTGGTACGCACCTGTCGGGAAGAAGAAGAAGAAGCACCATCCGAGGATGTCCCAGTCAAGATCGCGTTAGGATCTTTGTGGTACCCGAACCCAAACGTACGACCTTTCCTCACTCCCCCAGAAACCTCCTGCCACAACTCGGTATCAAAAGTCGGATGTTGGCTGGGATCATCGCCATACCTCTGGGTGACACTGGTCGAATACCCACTCTGTGGTTTTACAAAATACATGCATGTCAATTTCGACAGCATAACGACTGTAAATGGGACACACCTATTAGGTTGATTCCTGCCCAAACCATGCATATAGAACATATAAGGTTGTGTTTGTGCGCAAAAAGACCCTAAATGCACATATTAGGCTGTTTGAAGTCCAAACCATGCATATAGAACATATAAGGTTGGGTTTGTGCGCATAAAGACCCTAAATGAACCTATTAGGCTGTTTGAAGCCCAAACCATGCATATAGAACATATAAGGTTGGGTTTGTGCGCATAAAGGCCCTAAATAAACCTATTAGGCTATTTTTTTAAAAAGTTTTCTAAGAAAAAAATAAATATTTACATTTTTAGTGGTTTCGGCGGAATCAAATTTTTAAAAAAAAGTTTTCTAAGAAAAAAATAAATATTTTTTTTAGTGGTTTCGGCGGATTTTCGGCGGAATCAAACATTTTTTATTATTGTTTTAAAAGTTTTCTAATAAAAAATAATATTTAATTTTCTTAATGTTTTCGGCAGAATGAAAAAAAATTATTATTTTTTTAAAGTTTTCTAAGAAAAAATAAATATTTAATTTTTTAGTGTTTTTCGGCGGAATAAATTTTTTTTAAAGTTTTCTAAGAAATAAATAAATTTTTAAAATTTTTAGTGTTTTTCGGGGGAATCAAAATTTTTTTTTTAAAAGTTTTCTAAGAAATAAATAAATATTTAAAATTTTTATTGTTTTTCGGCGGAATCAAAAAAAATTTATTATTTTTTTTAAAGTTTTCTAAGAAAAAAATAAATATCTAATTTTTTAGTGTTTTCGGCGGATTTTCGGCGGAAATTAATTAATTAAATAAAATCTGCCGGAAATCCGCCGAAAATTTTATTTTTTTTAAAAAAAATAATTTAAAAAATATTTTCCGGCGGTTTTCCGACGGTTTTCCGGCGAAAGTCAACGAAGTTTGACCACGTTGACTTTTGTCGGAAATCCGCCGGAAATATTCCGGCGGAATTTTCCGCCGAAAACAAACGCCGGAAAAGGCTGTTTGTTTAGTAGTGAGACTTGATAAAATAAACTAATTTAAAAAAAAATAGTGTGACCAAATACATAAACAACAAATTTAAAAAACTAATAAAAATGGCATGATGGTAATCCAAGGTCTAACTGGTTTGACGTGATATGGAAAGTAACATATACGGAGGGAATGAATCCATCGAGTCGTTTTCAATAAGAAATAATCATTTTAGAAGATAATAGTAATTTTAATCTTTTTATTAATGAACCAAAAGAGTAATTTTCTTCAATATACCGGATATATCTATACTATATTATAAAGATGACATAAAAACTCTTAAAAACAAGTTTTAAAGTTTAATGTACCGCTATTTAATGTTAATTACTTAAAAAACAACCATAAAAGCTGTATGTACTACATTTAATGCTATTCATTAATTTTCAATCATTATCTCTAACCATTTCAACTTGCTTAAAATCATTTCCCATTTTAACTCTCCTAAAATAACTCTCAGCATATTTTAGATATAAAAAATCTAAAATATAATTAAAAAATCTTACAGAATATTTTATAAAAAAAATTATATTATTAAACCAAAATAAATTATATTATATTATTAAGTCTAAATTAAACAAATTTATATAAAAAAATCATTATTACTCTCTCACAACCATCCAAAATCGTAATGTAAATCGATAAAAAACAGAAAATAAAATGAAACATTAAAATCGTGATGTATCTAGCTGCATTGCGCGAGTACACTTCTAGTATATATATATATATATATAGGGTCAGGTTCACGTGAGACCAAGCTGTTTCCGTGAGATCGCGTGAGACCAAACCTTAAAACATGAAACTTCACACCGAAACACTGTGAAGGTAAAAAACATTCGAACCTTCATAATGTAATCACACTATTAAGGTAAAAAAACCTAAACCAAGTTAAAAAAATCAAATCTTCACAGATAAAAGACTGTGAAGGTATATCCGAACCTTCACAGTGAAGATTATTTTAGTCTTTTGCATATATTCATAATATATATGGTAAGTGTCATTATTATTATTATAATATTAATTATTTAATTTTAATGTATTTTATATATGATAATATTGATCCTTTATTAATTTAAACATTGAACATTTAATTTAGGTAAATACAAATTGATTCATACGCAAGCTACAAATCAAATTATTATTTTTTGATTCTTATGAATCAGTGTTTGATTCATCCAACGAATGAAAGTTGATATTCATATAAAAAATCTTCAATATTACCTCAATGCACAAAATATTAATATAGTGAAACATAATTGATTTGATATAGTGAAACAAAATATTAATATACTGAAACCTGATGAAACATAAAATGTTAATATAGTGAAACCTGATGAAAGAGAATTGATATAGTGAAACATAATGGAAAGGTAATGAAACAAAATATTATTATAATGAAATTTGATATAGTGAAACAAAATATTAATATAGTGAAATCTAATGAAACATATTTGATATAGTAAAACATAATGGAAAGGTAATGAAAGTTAATGAAATTTAATTGGGTTTTAACATCTTGCATATTGATAAACATGTAATAAAAAGGTAGTCTTGATATATTATTGTTATTTTTTATTAATAAATTAATTAATTTATTATCATATATAATTATTATCTTTTATTAAAAAAATAATTAATTTATTACCATATTTCATCTTTGTTGCCAAATTTGAAACATAAAAGAAAAAGACACATTTACACTTTTGCCATATTATTATTATCTTTTATTAATAAATTAATTAATTTATCACCATATATAATTCAAATGAATCTTGACCATTGATTAAAACAGATCAATGGTTGAAATTTGGTTTCCAAATTTTCTAATGAAGTTTGGTTTCCAATTGAAACCACCCCTATATATAGCTTTAGTTTCATTTGAAAAATGGTAAATATATGAGAAATAAAAAAGTAATTCTAGTCATTCAGGATTTGATTGGTCAAATATTTCGGCTTTGACTGGTCAAAAGTTGCGGCTATTCCAAAAATAGAAGAACACTTTTGTAATTTTTACAAAATACATGAGTTGCGTTCATATATGAACCTGTATAATTCACATATGAACTATATGTGAATCAGTGTAATTCACATCTGAACTCTTTACTGGGTTTGAAATCTTGCACAATTTCTCTAAACCAATATTTTCAAATTTCCAAATTTGTAAAATGGAGCCGTCAAGTCATCCAAAATTTCAATTTCCAGTTCCACGGTCCAAATTTTCTAGTTCCAGGACAAATTGCATACACCCTATCTACTAATTTTTTTCTCACACACGTCGACATTAAAATTTACTTTTCTACTCTATAATTTTTCTAAGAGGGCGTATCAAAAGTAAAAAAAAAAAATGTATCTAACTCTAATAGCTACTCTATTTTAGAGATTATAACATTAAGTATATCGACGAAGGATCGTGTGAGAATAAATGTTAAGGTAAGAAGAAATCTGGATCTTTGATCACTTTTATTCTCAAACCCACCCCAGAATCACTCTTGATACAAGAATTGATCCGGTGCATCGCGGTATATCTCATCTCAATTCATCTCATCCTAATGTGTATCCAAGGGTGAAGATCTCTTCTTACCATTCTCACTATAACTTTCATTCTCATCGGAACCCAACCGTAAATATATTATTAAGATATTCAATATATTTAATAAAATATTATTTTTCTCTCATAAACATTTAGGGGGTGTTTGTGATTGCTTATTTGAGGTGCTTATTAACTTATTACGTTTTCAAATAGCAAATAAGTTGTTTTAAGTGTTTGGATTGGAAACTGCTTATGACTTCTCCACTCCGCTAATAAGCAGTTTTTGATAAGTCATTCTCAACTGACTTATTTGAAATTCCTTATTAACTTATTTAACCAAATTACATATTTGCCCCTTTTTTCTATAAGTTAATAAGCACTTTACAAATAACCATAAGTTAATAAGCACTTTTGCAAATAAACATAAGTTGTTTTAAATAAGCAATCCCAAACACCCCCTTAATTTCATTATCTTATATTGGTGAGAAAAAAATAAACATTATTTCTCTCTTAAATATGGTGTTTTATAGAGATTTCTTCAAATTTGGAGATTTCCACATGTTCTCTCTTCTTTTACCTATTTTAACATAGAGTAAATTACATTATCTGCTCTGGTTCTGCTGAAGGTGGAACAGAATATTCTGCCTCTTTTTCTGCTTCTTCAATCCTTGGCTTCTTGGATTGTTTCTTGGAGGCTATGGTCTTTACTCTTTTTGCATATTTGGCTTCCACAGTAACATTCTCTTCTTTAGTGTCTTCAGCCTTTTCTTTTGTAGGAGTGGCTTCCTCAGGAAAGGGTTGTTGGATGTTGAGATCATGTCTCTCTTTCATCCTTCTTTTAGCTTCTTCCCTTTGAGAGGAGTCCCCTTGAAGCTTAGACATTTCCTTCTTATATAGCTCCTCAACCTTGCTGTATACCATGTTAGTGAACATCTCTCCTTTGACACCAATTGAGCCTTTCAGAAAGTTGATCATTTTTCTCCTTTCTTGATTGGCCAAAAAGGTCTTGGAAGGTTGTCTTTTCTGCTTCTTGACTGGCATTCTTTGCTTGGATACTGTCACTGATCTCTTCTTGGCCTCAGCTGCAGTTTGCATGCTCTTTTGATACTCTTCATTTAGCTTTTTAGCCATCTCCAGTGCAAGCTCTCTGTCTTTTTCAGATTGGAGTTGTTCTTCCTTTTCCATCTCAACTTGAAGTTGTTTTGCCACTTCTGCATCTAACTCTATCTGAGTCTTCTTCTTTAAGATTTGCTCAGGTTCAACCATCTTAGCCTTTCCTTTCTTCTTCAAATCTACCTCACTGATCTCTTTGCTTGTTTTCTGCTCAAGACCTCCTTCTTTAATGACCACTCCCTTGGCCTTTTGAGAAGCCTTAAGAGTGTCATTCTTGGCTTTGATCAATGTTTCTGCAATCTATGGTTTCCCTATTGATGGAAGGATCGACAAACCCTTTTACGGTTGAGAATTACGACGCGTAAAACTCGAAAACTCAAAAGAATACTCTCTAAAAAGCTAAACTTTTATTAATTGATAATTTGATTAAACTTCATAACAAATAAACCTATTTATAACTTAAACTAGGGAAAAAGATAAATACTAAAATAAATTTAATCTTAACCTAACTAGAAAAGATAATTATGAAATTAATTAAACTAAGTCTAATACTAATTTGCTAGCTAATATAATTATTAATTAAACTAAAACTAATGAAAAACAAAAAGAATTAGAATTAGAATGGAAGAAGAAAATTAAGATGTCACGTGGATGAGAATTATGTGGATGAAAAATGGGTGGTCACGTGATGGTGGCAAAAATCAACAGTGAACGACGTGACTTACTCTGTGAGTGAAAGTCGCTGAGAAGTCGTGAGAGACACTGTTTTGCGGGTGTCATGTGGCTCAAGTCGCTTGGCACTTGCAGTCGTTTTGTTTACGGTTTTCGATCCGCTCTTCAATCTCTATGGTAATCTTCTTTATATTTGGTGCTTTATGTTTGCCTCTTTTTTGATGCCAAATTCCGAGTCTCTTTCGTGCTCGTTTTTCTCTTTGATCCCATTTTCCTTTTTCCCAAGTATTATTAAAATTTCTTATTAACGCTCGAATTCTCCCTATATCACTATTTTTTTCCAATGTAGCGGAAGAACGTGAAACAAATCCTCTCTATGTGGGTTAGCCCCTAGGTTAGGTTATGTTTGACAAACTAGTTGATAAGTTATTTGTTGACCGAAAAAACTAAGAGTAATTCTAAATAGAACTTGTTTATCCCTCACACACATCACCATCAAATTTTTCTTTTTTATATTTTCAATGCATGACTTGACCTAAAAAAGTGTTTATAGTATAAATAACCGAAGATTACATAGAAAAAAATAATATACAAGTCATTATTGGATAAAAACACCATGAAGTATATTAGCTAGCTTATGATAAAATAAAACGGAAATTGTCAATAAACTTAAAAAATAAAATAATTTATGATCGGTAAATATTTTTTTTATGTGAAAATTAGGATGCTAGTTCTTGACTCAGGGTACCTTTGGTAGGCTACTAGTGGACCCTTTCATAACCTTGGCCTTCGTTAGCACACTATAACCTCCTCGAAATATATTTGGATATAAGAGAAGATGCGATTTGTATTGTAATAGGTTTTTCACCTTATCGAGTATAAATTCCGTTTTGTTTTTATTATTGACAATCCATTTTTGTTTATATTATCTTCTTTTATTATACTTATCAACCGGAATTTATTATTCTCAAATTATGTTTTGTCTTAATTAAGAATACGACGTCATTGTTTTTATAAGTGAATGATTGTAGTGTACTATTAATTGATTAGATGTACACTGTTTTATTTGGCTCAACATTTAAAACAACGCTTCAAATTACTTTATTGTGATAAGATTGAAATTGTATGCTACCAATAGTTTTCAACATGGTTTTAAGTTCACATAAAGGTTATTGGGCCAGTCTATTGCTTTGGTTGTGGGAGTGCTATAAATGGTACAAGAGTTGATCCTTGTACCATTGGAATGGTGGGGCCAACCTCACCAGAAATGATGAGTCTTTAAGAGCAACTCTAACCTTGACACCAAATAAAACACTAAAAACATCCTCTAAAAAAACATCAAATTTGTGGATCCCATATTAAAATAACATATTATATATATATATATGTTAATTTATATAATTATAAAATCAATAACAAATTAAATATTAATAAAAAAATGGGTAGTGGTGGGGCCTCTCACATTTGCCGTCTGAAACTTGACTAGCATATATGCCGTATGAAATATGTGGCCTGCAAAATTTTTATGGATTTAACGGATGATTGGAGCACTCCAACCAGCAAAAAAAAAAGGGTTTAGCGGCCGGTTGGAGATGCTCTAAGAAGGGTGTTTGTAACATCTTTGGTGAATCTCACATCGTCGAGAAACGAGGAGGATTTTTGGAAGACCTTACGATGAATTTAAGGTGGGGAAGTTTGTAACAAGTCACACAAATAAAATAATTAGATTTTTGATCTCCTTAAGAAGCTCAAAGTTTGTTGGGGAATCTGGGCTTTTGTGGTTTGTGATAACTTGGATAATTTTATTGATAATGAATTGGAATCACTTTCCAAATACTATGTTTCAACCTTATTAATGCCTTAGGTTAACACGAAATTAGTATTGGGATAATTCAGGAAATACACAAAACCGTGTATTTATATTCACTAGATCAACCGTTTATGTATTTATATGAGAGAGCGACAGTTACGGGCGGTTAGACGGTTAACATGTAACTGCATGATAGTTACAACCTTTATGGATAAGATTAAGTGACAGTTACAACCGACTTACTAACGAAGGGTCAGAAGTATCATGCCCAAAAGAGGAACCACGATTAGAAGCTCACAGGCTCTAATCATAAGACTTGAGGCTTTGATCCGAGACTTAGAAGATGAGCAAACTCATAAGCTCTGAGCGGGACCATCGTCAGGGGCGTTGCCCCTAGGACCCCGCAAGGGGGCACAACCCTTACTGACCCCCCGACTTATGACTATTTAAAGTGATAGAAGCAACATAAGCAACATTTGTGAGTGCGCTCTATTATCACATAATCGATCTTAAGTAGATAAAAATTACATCAAAATTGGTTGATGACCCTAATTAAAATCACCCACAAAGTTGTAGGCTATCAAATAATTCCATTATGACTTTAAACTGGTTTTGAAGTTGTTGAATGAGACTATGGATGGTTACAAATAGTCACACGTTGGCATGTCTATTTTCTAGTTTCATGTTACCATCAGCATCCTACCTATTTTTTTAGTACCCCCTCCTTATCATTCCCAGTTGTCGAGATTGCCTTCGACTAGCTTCGAAGAACCTCTCATGGTTCGGTTCGCTCATGTCTTCATATAGTAGAGTCAAAACAAACGTTTTATTTCATTTTTACACAACTTGCATCATGTTAGGTTTTACGTTTTTATCTACGATAAGTGACAAAATTCAACCTCGTGCATCCATTTTTACAAGTCATGCAATAACTGTTAAACTATGAAGATAGGAAATTACTTATCAAACACCCAAAACCGTGATTTTGATGACACATATTTTAAAGATCCAACGAAAGCACACACATCTATTTCAAGGGTTAGGTTCCGGTGAAAATGAAAGTTATGATGAGAAGGGTAAGAAAGATCTCCACCATTGGATCAATACTAATTGAAGATCGCCATTAATAAGATGCACCGGATCAATTCCCCTTTAAAGCGCAATTCATGAATACTTTTGACATTGAAAGTGGTCAAGGCTCCAAATCCCTTCTTACACTTTTCACGCTAACTGAAATGAATAAGTTATGTTTATGGCTACAGATAGTGAATGCCATAGGGCTAAAACTTACAACAAAAGGGTTGCTTGAGGAATCTATTTCACAATGAATGCTTTTACTTAAAACATTTAGATTCTACTTTGTAGTTGATGTACATACCGTTCTTAACTTCTTTTTACATGCCTACACTTTACCTTTATGTTGAGATTGTTCATTGTTGTGATTGATTCATTTCACTTCTTCTGAATGTATGGGAACATTTGTGAAAATCTGTGTCTTGGTTGCCATGGTGAGGCATCTAGTGCATGAAAGATGGCACAAACTAGGGGTGCAATTTGTTGCAATGTGGTAGCAGTTCCCAATGTGCCAGCTGAACATGATGGTAATGTTTTTGTTCTATAACTTATATTAGCAATTATACGAAAGAAATCGAGTATTGGGTGAGATTGATTAATTTAATTACTATCTATGTAACAGACAGGCAGCCCGAACTGAGTGCCCAGTTAGATGCAAGTTACTCTTCCTACATCTTAAAAATCCGTATACGGGATTGTTACTCATGATGGTATGTCTTCTTTAATCATATTTTAGTGTAGTATTAAGTTGGGACTTCTCCAGCATAACCATATCCAGTTGTGTTTCTTTGTATTGCATATTAGATTAGGATTTTCATGTTTGACAGTTCTTTCGAGTGAGGTACAAGTACTATATGACACATTTCGCACATCTTTGTGGCTTTGGTGGTAAAATGACCGCAAACGATGAAATAAGCACGAATCCGCTAAAGATCACAACTAGTTGCGCGACTCACATTATGATTGGATTCATTAACACCCAAATTTAATTAGATTAAGAGAAAAGAAAGCTAAAGAACAATTAACGACACACACTTAACCAAACGATTGAAGACAAACAACTAACCACAGAGCTGTTGTTAAAACACACGAGCAAAATGAAACCGAGTTAAGCTGAAAAAGAAACTAACAAAACCTGCAAAAAAAGAAGCTAGAAAACATGGCAGAATATGGAAGCAGGAAGAAGCAACCCTAATCTAAGTGCAGGAATTAAGGAAAATGCATAAAGTAAACGTCACTAAATGTTTAAAAAATGTAGAGGGTAGATACCAAAAACCCTAGCAACCTATTAATAGGTTGGGAAAAGTTTATACATAATCCTAAAAGTAGCCTTCCATAATAATTCATAAAAAAATCAGGCTGACAAAACATGCAACACGATCGTGCCTTTATAAGGCCTACAATCGTGAATGCCAAAAAATATATTCCACAAACATTTTCAGCTCTAGACACGACCGTGCTTGGTAAAGGGGTGCAACCTCCCACTCCATCTCTTTGTTATCCTTTTCAAATGCTACAACCTCCCGTTCTCGCTCCATAACTTGCACAAATATACCCAAAAGCATAAAATCAATTCATAACTCGACCCATAACGGTGATTAGAGAAAAACTAGCAAAAGCTAATAAAGATGCAAGAAATTACACTAACCTTGTGTTCTCAAGTTTTGGAAGAAAAGAAAAGAAAAGAAAGGGAAGGAAAAGAAAGAAATATTTGTATTTGTGCTCTTAAGATCGAAGGAAAAAGAAGAAAAATAAATAAAATTTCATATTCTTGAGTATGAGAGAAAGGAAAAGAAAGATGTCATGTTTACCGGTATACCCTTATTTATTTCATAATTAAACGTAACTAATGGGTACATGTGTAATTTTATAAATATTTTTAATTCTTTTTAAATTCTTTTATTTCTTTTCCTTCTGTTTTCTCCCACATTTGGGAGGAAAGTTTTGGAAGGAAAATCAACAAAATTTTCCTTTCCTTTTCCTCCTTAAAAAAACTCTAGAACACAACGTTTTTTCTTTCTCTCCTACTTTCCTTCTCTTTTCCTTCATTTCCTTCGTAAAAAAAACTCGAGAACACAACGTAAATTATATGCGAAAAAGGGACTAAAAGTTACAGAAAAATGTGCAATTAACAAACCACACACAAGCTAAACATTTTTTGTCCTCAAGAAAGAGATTAAGATTTTATTTAGGTGAAAGTGGAAAAAGAAAGAAAGAAAAACAAACGAAAACTTCCGAAAAATGAGTTATTCCAAAATCTCACAAGGCATAAACAAGTATTAGGACTCAATATCGTACAAATACAACTAAATCCCACACGTCGGATTAAAATAAAGTAAGTAGGAACGTATGTTTTCCAAAGTGTCAAATTGACAGACACCACTCAACTACTCATGCATATCGCAAAACAAATCGTAACCTAAAAAGATTTTACAAACATAAAATAGATGCTCACAATGTCACTATATATGCTCTCACATGTGTATAGGGACATGTATACGCTCAATTTCATCCCAATCGAGACAAATGGAATACCGTCTTGATACAATTAAATTTACTCTCAAGGCCAAAAGCTTACCACAAAACTGCACGTAACAAGGGCTTTGGGGTAAGGTTAGGGGTTTAAGGTAGGAGGCGAAAGATCGTGTGAAAAGTTGAGGTTAATGTGAGAAGTAGATCTGAACCATTGATAAGGGGCGGATGTAATGTGATAGGGGGGGGGGATGAGAATTTTTATAGGTAATTTTTTTTTACTTTATACCTTTAATCCCCCCAGTATTTTTTTGTCAGAGACCCATCAAACAAAAAAAATGTATCGGACCAACCAAAAAACACTCTCCAATCAACTAAAAAACCGAAAAAGTCCTTCAAAATCGACAAAAAAACTTTAAAAATCACTTGAAATCAACCAAAAAAAAACTTTAAAAATCCCTCGAAACGGTGGATTTATGCTAAGATGCACCGGACAACTTTACGAACATTTAATCTACCTTTAAAGGTGCCCCCACTAGGAAAAAATCTTGGATCCGCCACTGTCGTTGATCACTTTTCTGGCAACGGCTTAGAAGGGAATTGATTTGGTGCATCTCATCCTAAAGTGCATTCATTTTTCATCCAACGGTTGATAACCACTTCTCACGTTAACCTCAACTTCTCACTGAAACCCAACCCTAAGGTAGGGATATACTTTATTTCAGTTTATGGGTTATTTTTGTGCACATAATAGTTCTTTCCCAATGTTTTTGATGGATTATAACTTATTTTGCATCATTTAGTAAGGGACAATTGGGCTTTTTATTTTTATTTTTTGTAATGTTATATATATAGGGTTTTTTTAGAAGTTATTTATCTTTCTGGACAAGTTCCTTAGAGAATCTCCAATAACTACGTTAAAATAGGGATTTTGAAGATTCAGAAGATATTTTTGTTCCAACGCCATAATGTATGCTAAAACAGAGAAAAAAGAAGATAGGACATGGAATCTCCAAACTTGGAGAAATCTCTAAAACTTCATCTTCAAGAGAGAGATATTATTTAGTTCTTTCCCACCAATAGAAGACATTGAAATTAAATGTATTGAAATATTTTAAAAATATATTTAAGGTTAGAATCTCTAAAATAGAGTGGCTGTTGGAGATGCTCTTAGTATCTCTTCAAGCAGCTGCCGGAAAAGGGCCAAGACTGCAGCAGGTGGGTCTCGCCCTCCTAGATGGAGACGTACGGATGACCTGTCCCGCTGCTGTTACCCCACTGGCCTTCGACACCCTAGGGTTGTATTCGGGTCAACCGAACAGCACGATCAGCTCGAGTTCTTTTATCATAGAAATATTTTGGCAACAATGTTTGTCGAACTGTAAGCCCTGTACCAAGTAGGAGTATTTAAGGGTGTTCAAAGGCTATTTAGGAATGTAGGTTAGGAACAATTTCTATCTTTTCGTGCCAAAACCTATCCTAGTCTCACCTTAGAATTCCTAAGCTATTTGGAACACGTCCCGAATTCTGGTCTCAGTTTCGACTTTTTAACACAGTTAGACACCTCCCCGCTGCAAACATTCATGACTGTTTTAATTTCACTGTCAGCGGTGACTATGGCCCTATAGATCATACCCCCTGAGTTCAGTTATATAGGACAGACCGTGTAATCATATATTATTAAACACATGTTATATTAGCAATACATAGACGTTTAATAATATATGATTAAATACACCCACAGGCCGTGTAATCATATATGATATCACAGTTCTCGCCTGCTCACAAAATGTTTAACTTTTGCATCATCATCCTTTAGTAACTACCTATGATTAATTGAGTATTTATATTTTGTTTCTTAATTTTTGTAATTGAAATCTTTAGAAGCCGTTGGTAAATCATTCGGTGAATTATACTTTACCAACCGATCACCTTCGATTGTCATAATTGTCGGCAAAACCATGTGAAACTTCATCGTGTTAGTACTGGCAATCCATCACAAATTACTGGCGATGTTTATATTTATTTTACATGTTTGTCTTTCGTTTTGTTTTATGTTGGAATACTATATACTTCAATACGGGTTTGTGTAGTACGATCGTGAGACCAATTGATCGATAAGCGACTCGAGTCCAGGGAACAAGTATTTTGTATTGAACCAAAGGACATGAAACTTTAGTTACACAAATAGCTTTGCAAATGGAGATGGAGGAGAGTGGTGGTTTGTAAATGGAATATGTTTTTCGACGGCAACCGGCCTCTTATATTCTACCTTAAAATCCATTGTTGTTTACGCCAAATGTTGTGTCTCTAGAATAAGAAACAAATGAAAAAACCCAACATGATTACGATACTGTCGCCTACCCATAACCTCTTTCTATTCAATGGTCAAGATTCATCGATGAATATGATCTGAAGGTTAGCATTTTGCCAATTTGACCAGGTTAGGTTCCAGACTGCAACTGGACAAATATAAGGAACAAACATAGTTTTAAACAAAAGATTATCTGTTTCCATAACCTCTTCTATGTTGATTTGTGCCATTTCATTCAAGAAATTGACTCCCAGTTTGTTCAATGATGTTGCATTTCGTGATCATTCTGCAGTTGTTTCTTCTGGCCCGAGTGAACTCGCTTTCGTTCAATTTTACTAGCTTTCAACCCAACAACCAGATGATTGTGTACCAAGGCGATGCGTTTGCATCAAAAGGTATTCAAGTGACCAAGAATCAGCTTGACCAGTCGCTCAAGAACAGCGTGGGTCGAGCTTTGTACCGGGAGCCTGTTCAAATTTGGGACAAGAAAACCCGAAAGCTAACAGATTTCAACACCCATTTTTCCTTCTCAATTAACGCATTAAATTCGACCAAATACGGTGATGGGTTATCTTTCTTCCTGATGCCTTTTGAACCCGAGATTCCTCGAGGTTCATATGGTGGGTTCCTTGGCTTATTCAGTCCTGTTTCAGCTTTCAACTCCTCCAATAATACCGTTGTTGCAGTCGAGTTTGATTCGTTTATGAATACGTGGGATCCTAGTGACAACCATGTCGGGATCAATGTGAATTCGATTATCTCGGTGGCTAATGTTTCGTGGAATACTAGCCTCAAAGACGGAAGGATGGCAAATGCATGGGTGAATTATAATTCTAGTACTTATAACCTAAGTGTGTTTCTATCCTATGAAGAGCAGCCGGTTTTTGTGGGGAACTCCAGCCTTTGGTACGTAATCGATCTAAGGGAAGTTCTACCCGAATCGGTCCGTGTTGGGTTTTCGGCAGGAACAGGGGACTGGATCGAAACACACACCGTTTTCTCATGGACATTTGACTCCAGTTTGGAGAAAACTCGAGTGAAAAAGAACGTATGGTTCGTGACTGGTTTGGCTGCGGGTTCAGGCGCCTTGAGCCTTGTGGTTGGGTTATTTTGGTTCTTTTGCTGGAAGAAGCAATACATTTTCCGCAAAAGAGAAGACCTGGCCACAGAATATGACTTTGAAAAGAGCATTGGGCCAAAGCAATACTCGTTTCGCGAACTCAGTAAGGCCACCGAAGGATTCTCGGAGGAACGAAAGCTCGGTGAAGGTGGGTTTGGGGGAGTTTACAAGGGCGTATTGGGTGGCGGAATCTCACCGGTTGCGGTCAAGCGGGTGTCGAGTGGATCAAAGCAAGGGAAGAAAGAGTATTTGTCGGAAGTAAAGATCATCAGTCGATTAAGGCACAGGAACTTGGTGCAACTCGTGGGTTGGTGCCACGAACAAGGCGATTTTCTTCTTGTTTACGAATATATGCCTAATGGAAGCCTCGATTCCCATCTGTTCTACTCGAAATCGAAGCTAAGTTCATCGGTTAGATACAAAATAGCTGTGGGAGTTGCTTCCGCCTTGCTTTACCTCCACGAAGAATGGGAACAATGTGTGGTGCATCGGGATATCAAGTCCAGTAACGTAATGTTGGATTCGAGTTACAATGCAAAATTAGGCGATTTTGGACTCGCACGGCTCGTGGACCATGATCTGGGCTCTCAAACCACGGTTCTAGCCGGAACAATGGGTTACTTAGCCCCAGAATGTGTGATGACCGGCAAAGCAAGTCGAGAGTCCGATGTGTACAGTTTCGGGGTTGTTGCGCTTGAAATTGCATGTGGACGAAAGCCTATCGACATGAAGGCGGAGCCCGGTAAACAAAGGTTGGTAGAATGGGTTTGGAGTCTTTATGGCGAAGGAAAGTTATTCGAAGCCATAGACGCTAGGTTGAACGGGGAATTCGACCACCGAGAAATGGAATGCTTGATGGTGGTTGGTTTGTGGTGTTGTCATCCCGACAGTGGCAATAGGCCATCGATAAAACAAGCGATAAGTGTGCTGAATTTTGAAGGGCCGTTGCCTAGCCTTCCGGCAAAAGAACCGATACCCATCTATTACGCACCTCCGATGAGTATGTGTAGGTTCACGTATACGTCTTCGGCTGGTCTAAGTGACACCGGGGTGAAAGGGTCTACGAGTAGTTGTGGCTCGTATTCGTCGGCAGGGTCCTTGAAAGGACTCTTGGAGGCACGGAACGGTGGCCTGTAAGATGTTCGTTCAATTACGTTTTTGGTTGATTTTTTTTTAATTGTAATTTGATTATAATGTTGTTAGTTTTCGTTTTATGAAACTGAAAATAACGTAAATGTGACTTCTACCAGCTGTTTATATTATTCAGGATATTATGATAAAAAGGAAAGTTGTAATTTTGGAGTAGTTTGAATGTTTCTGTTTCGTTTTCTCATTAATATCTTTTTAATTATTTCTATTTTTAAGTAAAAGAAAAATCAAGAACCATATTTTTTGTATATAAGAAACTTTAAATAATATATCAATTATATTTTTTTTAATTGTATACAAAGACGATGTAATTAGATATTATTTTAAACAGAAAAATATAGGAATAAAATGTGTTCGGAATAGAAAACATAGTCATACTTGTTATGCCTTCACCATATTCCACGGAGATGTAAAAAAACGCATATTACGTTAAAACTTTTTCAAAATAGACTTTGATTAAACAAGGATGGATACCACCAGCAGCAGCAGCAGATTGGCTATGTTCCAATTGGGCGTTTTTATTCTCCTTCCATGTCTCATGGCTATAACCCCACCAGGTATATATATTTATGTTTTTCCCCTTCTTTTTCTTCTTTTTATTCTCCTTCCAGTTGAGTCAAGTGAGTAAGATTTGATTATAAGGTTAATGGTAAGACATCAATATACCAATTGTCTAACATCCGTGGGGGTCAATGGATGGTATCCCTAACTACCCAGGTTCGAACCTCGTGGTGAGCATCCAGATCATGGACCTGCCACTTAGTCGGTCCCAAACAATTGTTGTCATAACCGATCCCGGTCCAACTAAAATACTTCGGCCCGATTAAGCTTTACAAGGCCTGGTTATGAAAACGGTCTGGGTCGGGCCAAAATAGACCTCATTTTTTTTTGGAGAATTTGGTCAATCAAATATACTAACAAATAAGTTTTTATTATAATTGGATCAATCAAATACATCAAAAAGAATACGTTTTTTTTTATAAAGAATGTGGTCAATCAAATATACTTTAAACACTTAACAAAATACACTTAAAAATATATTTTGGTCTTCAATCAAAGTACATTTAAAAATAAATTTTAAATAAAAAATCAGGCCGGTCCCATAACCGTCATGGGACGGGACGGACCTTGTTTTCGGTGGAATATCGTAATCGGCGGTCCCAAACGGTCCTAAGTTGGCCAGTCCCGGTTCCGATCCTCCGACAATCTTTTGATTCATAGGTCATACCATCACACTTGGAAATAAGCCCCTCTCATATATGCATAAATTGTTAATTTGGTTACTTTATCTTCTTATATATATGGTTTCAAATTTAACATTCGCTTAGCCCTAGCTCGAAACAGCCAACTCACTTCACCTACGCAACGAAGAGAAGTAGTTTACTTGCTTAGCTCGAACATGCCAACAACATTCCGTTCACTTACGCAAGATTCACTCGTTTATGATGTAATGCAATTTTTTTTAATAAACCAACATAAATGTTCATACAGGGACGTTCCAATCTTTTTGAAGGCCCTGTTACACCTAAACCTTTTGATTACAATGCAAACTGAGATATATATATATATATATATATATATATATATATATATATAGGGGTAGGATATTTTGCAACCCTTGAAAAGGTTGCAACCCTTGCAACCCACATCTTAACCGTCGGATTCATGATCGACGGTTACAACAGATATGGGGCCCAATATTTTTAATTAAAAAAAAAAGAAAAATAAAAATAAAATAACCGTCGATCATGAATCCGACGGTTAAGATGTGGGTTGCAAGGGTTGCAACCTTTTCAAGAGTTGCAAAATATCCTTCCACTATATATATATATATATATATATATATAGGCAGGTTCAAACGAGAAGCTAAACATTTTGCGAGAAGGCGAGAAGTGTTTAATCATATATGATACACAATCTTAATCACATATGATTAAACACATGTTATATTGGCAATACATAGACGTTTAATCATATATGATTAAGGACACAGGCCGTGATATCATATATGATTAAACACTTCTCGCATTCTCCCAAAATGTTTAACTTCTCGCATAATCCTTCCTCTCTCTCTCTCTCTCTCTCTCTCTCTCTCTCTATATATATATATATATATATACAAATTACCGAGGTGACGATGCAGCGTATTAGTTTTGTCTATAGTTTTACATTTGTTGATTAAAGACCCTAAACAACATAAAAATTGGGGCCCAAAATTTTGGGGGCCCAGTTCAAAATCACACATTTAACATGCTAAGAAACGCCCTGTGTTCATATAGGATTAAAAAGAGAACAATTTGACGAAAATAGTGTCGATCATCTTAGTTATTATTTAGGACTTATGTTAAGTATTATCAAAATTGCAGAAAAATAATGTACTCCCTCAGTCCCAAAAAAAGTGTCCAAATTTTTATTTGTATTTGTCCCAAAATAAGTGTCCACTTTCAAAAAGTAGACAACTAAATTCTCCTATTTACCCTTAATTAATGCACAAATATATAAGAGTTGTGAAGAGAGAGAAAAATTAAATAAGAGTAAAGATGTCATTTGGTAACAAAAAGTGTAATAATTGTGGACACTTATTTTGGGACGGATGGAGTAATTAATACGATTGTAAGTTATATATATTTTCTAAAACATACAAAATAATCACAAACATTGTATAAGACTATAATCTACATTTTTTTTAAAAGCATAATATATTATCACCAAAAAGAAGAAACCACAAGGCTACAAAAGTCATAGGCCTCAAACAGACCCCAACCAAACAGAAGGTTTGCAAGAAGCAAACCAAATGCAAACAAAACACAACCCTTCCAGAATTCAGAACCTCAGTACAAGTCGCTCTAAAACTCGTCCAACTACCCCAAAAAGGCCAAGAAACCGATACGCATCAACCGAATTAACGCACTACCTCGAGCCGATCAAGAGCACACAAAAAAAAGAAACAATCGCAACAGCATCGTCGCTCGATATGCTGTCTTAGAATTCCGGAACAGTATCAGATAGACTCACCGCGACCACCCACTTCCGTATCAGCTTCATTTTCACAATTTCTGCTCTCGGATTATGGGTATTCATAGAACAACTACGAGGCTTAACCCCGATCAACTTCCTGCAGACCGCTGAACACAAAAATGAAGGATCTGCAGCCCCACAAAGCCGACTCAGGGCCTGTTTACCAAATCTTCCATTAAGTCATGTATGGATAAATGTGTCTGTCTGGATAAATTGATGTTGTTTGTTTACTTTTTTATCTGAATGAACAGTCTGAATAACAGAAATGACCAATTTACCCTCGTTTCCATTTAACCCCACCTCTAAAATACAAACCTCTAGGAAAGTTTTCACGACATTGAGATCTTTCCAACTTATCCTAATTCTCTTTTGTTGTTGTGATTCACCGGTTTGTTCCATACCTAAAACAAAATCGGTAACAAACCACAACACATCAAAATACACATAAAATTGTCGCCCATAGATATATAGTTACACACCAAAATTGTAAACACAAATACATAGATAATAATTAACCAATAAACAAACGATAAGAAAAGAAATGGATGAAAGTGACTATTCATAAATAATGTCCAGTAAATCACTTCCCTCCTAAATCCATCACAATTCTACGGATACAATTATGTGTGTGTATGAATGTCGATTGTGTCTGTGTGTGTATGAATGTCGGTGAATGTAGCAAGCAAACAAATATATTGAATCAGATACACTAGTAGAATAGTCACTTTCATCCATTTCTTTGAATCAGATACACTAGTAGAATGTCGGTGAATGTAGCAAGCAAGCAAACAAATCGATTGAATCAGATACACTAGTAGAATAGTCACTTTCATCCATTTATTTGAATCAGATACACATACACTAGTAGAATGTCGGTGAATGTAGCAAGCAAACAAATCGATTGAATCAGATACACTAGTAGAATAGCAAGCAAGCAAACAATCGGTGAATGTAGTTGCACTAGTAGAATGTAGCAAGCAAATCGATTGTGTCTGTGTGTGTATGAATGTCGGTGAATGTAGCTGCAATCGATTGAATAAGATAAAATTCTACAGCAAGCAAACAATTACAGAGAAGATAAATGGAGAAAAGAAGGATTTCAACGGCTGCTAGCAATTGGGTTTGATGTCGTACCTGAAGAGTGGTCGCCGACGATGGAGGCCGGAAGAGTGGTCGCCGACGATGGAGGCGCTGGCCGGGAGAGTGGTCGCCGGCGATGGAGGCGCTGGCCGGGAGAGTAGTCGACGATGCTGCTGGCCGAGAGAGTAGTCGATGATGGAGGCGTGAAAGGGGAGGAAGAAAAATTACGTTAGGAGAAAGCGTGATGATTTTTGTTTTTGTTTTTTGTGAAGGGTAAAAATGTCAACTTTTGGGCTTAACGGGGACAACTACCATTTTCACTACTGAGCGATTAAGCCAAAGTTAGCTGCGCGATTAAGCCATTAAGCCCCAAGTAAACACCCCCTCAGTCGTGTCCGAACAGCACTTGTTTTGGATTGATCAATCATTGCGACCAACTTAACTTCCGATCTTTTACCCGGCTTGAAACCCATTCGAAGCATCGCCTTTGCATTTCGTGGAACCTATCCTCCAATTTAGATTTCTCGTTTTTAAATACCACTTGGTTTCGATGTGACCAAATCTGATAAAGGAAGCACCAAACTGATTCCTTCCATAATTTTGGTATCGAAACCGAACCTGTTGTAGGAAAGGACCCCTCCGTTATTTCTTGTACCGTGTTGAAGCTTTCATCCTTATTCATCCACCACCACGCAACTTTTTGCCACACTTTTTTTGCCTCAATGCAATTCACCAACGCATGATCTACCGATTCCGGCTCTATTCCACATCTCGGACAGCTGTACGACTCAAGGTCCACCCCCATCTTCTCAAGAACCACCCTACACGGTAATCTCCCTTGCTTTGCTTTCCAGACGAAGATGCAAACCTTTTTTGGTGCTATTTTAGACCATTTTGTTTCCTCAAATGTTTCCCCTAAAGCCATTGTTCTCTCCTCGATTAACTCCTTCAATTCTTGTACCGAAAAAGCTCCGTCTCGTCCATGCGCCCATTTGACTTGGTCCCGACCTTCTCGTTTCGGTTCCCACCCTTGTAAGGTCTCCCTTAGCCTCTCCCATTCTCCCGCCTCCCTACCCCTCTGCTCTCTCCTCCAACTCCATTTCCAATTCCAACTACCCTCTACCCATTCCCTCTTCTCGGCTATTGTCCCTCATTTGTTTCGAGTGAAAAAAGCCGCTTCAATTTCTCCCCCAATTTTTCTTCCCCGATCCACCTATCCTTCCAAAAGCACATCCCTTCTCCCCTCCCTACTTCCTTCCGGAACGATGAGTGAAAGTTTAAGCCTATCTTCTCTAATTATTTTCCTACCTTGATAATATTACACCACACCGACCGCCCCCCTTCCCCGATCTGCTTGCCTCTCCACCGAGTCCGCCCTCTCTCCCGTATATACTTTTGATTCCGAACCTCCACCACCATTTTCCCAATAAACCCCAATTTGCAGATTGTAAGCTACCCACGTTTAGACCTCCTCTCTTTAGACTTCTCATAACCCGATCCCACTTTACCCACGCGACCCCTCCTTTGAGCCTGTACCTTTCCCCCACCCCAAAAAATGCGATCTCACTCTCTCTAGTTGACTAATCACACCTCTCGGGGCTTTAAAAAGCGAGAAAAAAATACAAAGCAAGACTTTCAAGTACCGACTTTACCAAAGTGAGACGACCTCCAAATGATATCAATTTGGCCTTCCAACTTGCGAGCTTGTTTTTTACCTTTGTTATTGCATCCTTCCAATTTCCGATTTTGCCTATATTGCTCCCAACCGGAAGGCCGAGGTAGGAGAAAGGTAATTCCCCGTATCCACAATCCAATCCTCTCGACCATCCTTGGACCTCCTCTAGACCAACTCCCACTCCGTAAAGCTTGCTTTTACGGATGTTAATCTTTAAGCCCGACACCATAAAAAACATTCAAGAATTTTCATCAAATTTTTTAGATTCTTGATGTCCCACTTACCAAAAAAATAACATCGCCGGCATATTGCAAATGGGTCACCACTACTTCCTCTTTCCCTGTCTTCAATCCCTCGAACAAATTTTTTTCTTTGGCTTCCATCGTTAACACATTCAAACCTTCGGCCACCACTAAGAATAGAAAAGGAGCTAACGGATCACCTTGCCTAAGCCCTTTCTCCATTTTGAATTCCTTTGTCGGGGAGCCGTTGACCAAGACCGACACCGTAGCGGATTCTAAACAAGCTTTGATCCAATTACACCATTTTGCTCCGAACCCCATCGATGCCATTGTTTCCATAAGAAATGGCCACTTCACATTGTCGTATGCCTTTTCGAAGTCCACTTTGAAAATCAACCCCTTCTTTTTCAATTTCCTTAAGTACTCCACCTCTTCATTTGCTATCAAGACGCCATCTAGGATGTATCTTCCCTTTATAAATGCCGCTTGGGTATCTCCTATTATTTTACCCAATGTCTTATTCATCCTTTCCGCCAAAACCTTTGAAATTATTTTATAGAAAACGCCAATCAAACTAATGGGTCTATAATCGTTAAGACCCGCCGGATTATCAATTTTTGGTATGAGCGTGATGAAGGATGCATTGCACCCCCCATTTATCCTTTTCACCTCCCAAAACGCTTCCAAAGCTCGCATGAGATCGCCTTTTATAATAGACCAAAAATTTTTTATGAAAAAAAAGGTGACCCCGTCCGGGCCCGACGACTTGTTATTCCCACACATTTTGGTTGCTTCCCACACTTCTTCCTCCGAGAACGGTCTCTCGAGCCACTCCGCCTCTTCCTTCGAAAATTTTCTTATTTTATCACTTTGAAGCTTCGGTCCCGCCGTATTCCTATATGAGAATTTATTTTTGAAAAATTCCCACACATGATCTTTGATTTTTTTCGGTTCTTCTGTCCAAACCGCTTGAATATTTATTCCTCGGATCCTGTTCATTTGAACCCTCTTCCTAATGGCCGCGTGAAAAAACTTAGAATTTTCATCCCCCTCCTACATCCACTTTACTTTGGCTTTTTGGTTGTCCATGTCTAATTTCTTTTTTTCCGCCTCTAGCCACTTTTTGTGCGCTTCTACCCATCTCTCTCTAATACTCTCATCCAAGATTCTCGATCTGAACTCCTTTTCCAACTTCAAAGCCTCTTCTTTATTTTTCTCCAACACTCCATTTAGCCGATAAAAATTCTTGGCACTTCTTTCTTTCAAGGCGAATTTTACATTTTTTAGTTTGTCTCTAAAAATGCAATCCGGCTGGCGAGTATGAACCTCCTTTTCCCATTCCCTTTTAATCAATTCGTCCACATCCTCCCCATATAGCCATGTATCAAATAGTTTAAAGGGTTTCGGTCCGAAATCAATATACGAGTCCCTTAGCATAATTGGATGATGGTCCGACGATTTCCTCTCTAGGATCTTCACACCCAAGCTCCTCCACACCGTATCGAAATCATTGAACACTAGAAACCGATCCAACTTACTGTATTTAGTCCCATCGTCGCTTACCCGGGTGAATTTTTGCCCTTCCATGGGAATGTCCACTAATTGGCTTTTTCTAATAAACTTGTTGAATTCCTCCACACCTTTGTCATTCGTGATGGAATTTAATCTTTCATGGTTCTCCCTTACCTTGTTGAAGTCTCCGAAAAGTCGAAAACACACCATTTCACCTCATCCTTGCTACACAACATCTCTATCTTCTTCCACATTTCAATTCTCTCCTTTAATTCTCTTGGGCCGTAAACATTTACGAAACTGGTTAGGCCATCCACCCCCCCTCCATTTCCCGATTGCCGCCACAAAACTCCGTTCAATAATGAAAAATTCACAATCAAATTCCTTCTTATCCCACGTCAAAAGAAGCCCCCCCCCCCCCCCCCCCCGAGTTACCTACGACCTCTGATTGAATGAAATCACCATTGTCGAAACCTCACAATCTCCCAATTTGATTTTCATCCAACTTTTTCTGGTTAGTTTCTTGGATTCCTATCATGTCTGGTTTACTTTTTGTACAAAGATCTCGGGTCCAATTCTTTTTTTCGACCAAACCCAGACCCCTTACATTGATTGAGATTATCTTCATCTAATTGACTAAATCGATCAGATAACGGGTAATTACCACGGGTAATTACCAGGATTACCTTCCATTCTCACCTCCAAGCATCCTCACGGAATTTGAAGCTTCCCAGACCAACCCCAATTTCCTACCGAACTCCTCTAGGTTTTCAAAACCATCTGAGCTCCTCACTTCGTTTGATGCGGATGTTACCTCTTCTGCCTCCATACGACCCAATTTCAATTTTTTAGATTTATCCCCATTGATGTTTTCTGATCGCTTCTGCCTACCGGAAAGAGATTGTTTTCTAGCTTTCTGTTTGAGGAGATGGAAGCTCATCTTTCCTCTACCAACTCCCCACTGATCACTCTTCGTGTTCTTCGTAAAGTTACCGTCCTCCCCTCTAACTCGATCGTGTTGACTTGATCTTTCACATCGGGGTTCCGGCATTTGAGGCATCTGAATATTTTGGTCAACGTCCGAAGACCCTTTATATGAACAAATAGATCTTTTCAGCTCTTTTTCGAATGGCCCCATTTCTGCTTTTTTTTCAACCTTTCTGTCCTTGGACTTTTGAGAGTTATCATTTGAACTTTTTTGGGCTTTCTCCTGTCTTGGGACCGACTTACTTTTCTTTAAATTGGACTGGGCCTCCTCCTCTAAGATTGGGCCCTTCTCTTTCACAGAACCATTCATCCTTGAATCATCCTTCTCCACATCACGTGCAACTACCTCATTCTCCTTAGCCACATTTATTATTTTTTCCATGCCATCATGAGTTTTTTCCTCGAATCTCGGAGCATTTTCAAAAACTGACTGTTGATCTCCCTCTTTTCCAACCGACGCCATTTCTGGATCCCCGGCGAATAAGGTTGTCGGCGCCGACCCATCCTGCTTCTTATCTCCGGTGCACCTATTATCGTCCCTCTCACTCTCATCCTTCTTCGAAGTTGATTCTCCTTGACACCGAGAGTCTATATTATCGCCATTTTTCCGATTTTGGATAAAGCTTTCCTCTACCATCCAATCTTCTTCGTCACTCGTCTCCTCCACCCACTCCGATTCGCTCGTCGGGCCTTCCTCCTTCTCGGTGTCGCTGTCTACGCATGGCAGTAGCGATATTGTTCTGATTCCCTCCTCCACAACTCTCACACGATAAAAAAGATTACCCACTTTAATGCTTCGAATTTCATCTATTTTTTATAGAAGAGACGTTGCAACCATAACCATTGCGTATTCCAGGTTGGTGCTATCCTTCCACTCGCAATTTGCAAATTTCAATGGTTGCCCCCAGTTGTTAGCTAAATCGTTGAATATTGGTTGTTTCCATACATGCAATGGGACACCGTATATTCTTAGCCATGTTGCTCTTTCCGAGGAACAATAGCCTTCCGACCATCGTCTCAAATCCTTGATCCAATAATGTAGACCGTGAAGCTTGTTTTTAAGGACGTTTGCCATGGTTTTTTCGTTTTCGAAGGATATCAATACGTTTCTTCCTCCCAAATGCTTTACTGCACATTCCGCAATGTTCTCCAAGTTACATAATTTCTGAATTACTTCTAAATTTTCAATGGACACCACGTTTCCAACTAAACATTTTTCCAGCTTACCTCTCGCCTCTACATTCAGCTTCCATGTTCCGAGCACTTCCTTTAGAACCGTTTTTCTTTCTTCCTCCTTTTGGTTACTCATACTTATCTTCTGTTTTACCACTTCCGAGTACAGCCTTCGATCCCGATTATACCCTGTTTCCTCCTTCGCCTGCTGTTTTTTCACATGTGGCTTCTCCGAAATTCTTCCTCCACCTCTTTCGCCGTTTTCTAACTCTTTCGATGTTAAGAACACCCTGAGTTTATAAGAGTCGATCCACATGCCGTTTAATCTTCTTTCCATCCCTGTTTTATTGCTCACGTCCTTGAATCGAACAAAACCGAATCGCTTTCCGTTTGATAACCGTCTCCTAGCCATGTATATGTCTCCTACTTGTCCGTAATACTTGAAAGCTCTCCACAACTGCAGGACATTCCAATCTTCGGGGAAGTTGAAAAACAAGTAAGATGTCAAATTTCGGTCGATGCTTTTCCTTTGGTATGGCCTAACACTGAGTCTTGCTTCGTCTATGTTCTCACTTCTACCTGCCCCTCCTCTCGTTGACCCTCTCTGACTCACTCTCGACTTCCAATCCCACCCCACACTTGCCCACGCTCTCTCTCCCTCCCGCTCTCCGGCCATTCTCCGGCCGAAATCTCTCAGACTCTCACTCTCTATATTATGTTATTTATTTGTTTATAATCTACATATTTTTCCTTGACATATTGTAAAATATTCGAATTCCATCATTTCAAAAGATTATATTTGTATACTTAACTTAACTTTGAATCTTACGATAAATTTGTTTTTAACTTCAATGATATTTCTTATACATTGGTTTTTATTTTAAATCCATGACTTATTTTATTCAATTAATGATATTTATGATAAATTGGCAGGTGGGATTTAGGCAAGGAGAAAGACTTGAAGTCATCCCCGCCACTTCGACTGCTCACACCCAATTCCCATCATGTAACAAAAATTTATGCATATGATTTTATATCACAATTAACGAAATCTGGAAAGTGTTTATGTACAGGTTATATTAGACTAGCTGTTTACCCGCGCTGAATCACAAATTTGAAGCCAATAGCTTAACCCTCAAGCGTGTTTTTTGTTTCATTCTATTCTCCACTCCTCTCTGTTTTATTTCAATGGGTTTGCATCGCTTATTTGCAAGTCTACAACTTACTTCAGAAAGTGTGGGATTTTGAAGCATCGATGGAGAAATCAAAAGAGGTCAGATTTAGCTGCAAATAAATATGGAAATCAAAATCTGAATTGAATTGATAATTGTTCATTTATTTGTTCCATTTTGAATCTTATTCTTTTGGTATGCCCCGGATTTTCTATACCATTGTATGCTTAATTTTGGCAGATCACACATGAAGCTGTGATTCTTATATGAATCTTGAATATATGGTGACAAAAACGATGGTGGTGTATTCCTTAACATGTTTAATTCAAAGCACGAGTCAAGATTTCTCGTTTTTGTCACCATAATACAGAGAACAAACACACCCAAATGATAATATCTTGATAGAACGAACTACTACCAGGTAAGTGAGAGTAACGACTCTTACCCGGTAAGTGCTTACCGGATAAATTGTTGCATACGATGCAGTTTTAATGGAATAAGATCTTACCCATTAAGTTAAATGAATGTTTTGAATCTAACCGATAAACACTTACCAGGTAAGCATTCGGTAAATGACCCTTATAGTATAATCCATAGGATGGTAAAGTTATCCATGTCAATATGGAAATGAGCGATGTAACAAAAAGTGATTCATGTCCGTTAAGAACATAACCCTTACCCTGCTTGACAGTTGGAGTTTCTGCCTTACCTCCAAATACTTCCCATTTACGTGAATACACGACGTTGAGGCTATTACTTGAATCTAGACGTATATATGAATCAACATGTCTATATGTCTTGAATACCTAAAAAAGACATTTTGTTTTTATTAACCGATAAATATCTTTTTGTTAGCTGATAAACGTCTAAATGTGTGTAAATTTATGATTTACCCGTTGAAATAGTATAATGTTGAATGTATTAAAAAACGCTACAAAATATGCCACTATCCAATTAAAATACATCAATTGGTCCAAAAATATAGAAAATATGTACAAAATATCATGACAACTAAAATCAATCGTCATTTTGTATTAGTTGTGTCGCAATTTCTTCTTCTGAATTAGCCATGTATGTTTGTTGAACGATAATCCCATCCTTCTTTTGTCCAGCTTACGTGTTCATTCTTGTCCAACACTAAATAGCAAACCTAGCAAGAATTAAGGTTAAAGTTGAAAATGCTTCTTTTTTTTTAAAATGAAACAATAGTAATACATAACTCACTCAAAATGAGTAAACCATAAGCTTACAAAGATGAATGTAAAACCTCAACCTATAGGACACATCACACTATGAGTAAAGAAAATGAGTAAACCATAAGCTTACAAAGATGAATGTAAAACCTAAACCTATAGGACACATCACACTGAGTAAAGAAGTCAAAATTCACCCATAATATCCAATAGTAACCCTACACATCTCCTCCTCAATAGAAGTAAGGAGATCAAACTTTACCTCGATTACCATGTTTTTGCCTTCACATCAACATCATCAAGACAACCTGTCAAGCCTTATGCTAAAAAAAACATAAATATGATATCATAATCTGAAAAGATTCACGATATCACATTTTCTGGCATAACCAATGGATTGTAGAAAGATTCACGATATCACAATCTGAAAAGAAATATACACACCTCATCCTTTAATTTTGTAAAAAAAAGTGCAATCAGGTGGGGGCTTATAAACTCACCTGCAGCAGTTGTAGAGCTTGGAATCGGTTGGAAAATTACAGGTCATGCTAAATCTGATGCATTTTTAAACCGGAGAGCAGAAAAGGCCCCAGTTCAATGTTAACTTCATAATGAACATATGCAATAGATTAATCCACAAACTCCAAGATATGTTCATTAAGCAAATAAAAAACATATCAGAATAAATGCATCTTCACCCATTAAACTTCAAAATAACAGAAATGATCTACAAATAATAATCATTTGTTTAATTTATTGATTAAAATAATATAAATAAATAAATAATGGTTAAAAAGAAAATAAACCATGTGTTCTTTTTTCAAATAGATTATTTTCCGTGGCCAGAACCTGAAACAAAGAGGGTTAAATCACCGAAAACACATGGTACCTAAGATCCAGATTCAGACACTTCAACTTGCAAAAGGGTGAATACAGTTTCACCAATTTTTCTGGAAACAAAAAAAGAAGATCAAGAAAGAATAGCGTCAACGATTTGGCATTATAAAGGGCCGAGAAGAAAGAAATCAGATCATCAAGCATTCTCTTCTCGTGATTATGGTAGCGAACACCATGGAAATCGATCACCATCGTCTCAAGAATAGGAAGACTATCATGGGTGAGCAACAGGGGAAATCAGACGATGGTGAGCTTGGAGTCGTGAGCTTGCAACGATAACATCCATGACATAAGATCATTAAATGGGAAAGTTTCAAAGCCTGCACACTCGGAATCTTACCAAGATGACACTCATTCAATACCAACTTCTCTAACATCGGAAACCCTGAAAAGCTAAATTAAGAGATCTTTGGATTTGACTTTTTTTCCCTTTTAAGAGGTTAAAAGGATTGTTTACCTCTTGTTGTATCAGCTATGTGAACAGGGACCATTTCAGCTTCAATCATTACCCAGATATCTAGCTTCATCACTTGCTTCGACTTCATTTCCCGTCTGTGTTTTTGCTCCCCTCGCTTCTACTGATGAAAGGATAGAGATGAAGATGAAGATGAAGACGAAGATGGTACGTATTTGTGGTTATGATGCTTCAGTGTGTTGTTTAGTTTTGGAAAGAATTTTTTTATCCTTTAAAAAAAATTCAGATCCCAGAATAGCCGCCGCTTGAACATTTTATTGAACACCTAAAGACAAACATTTGATAGAAATGAGAATAAGAGTAGTTCCATTTACCTCTCTTATTTGATGCATCTGCAGTGTATGATTTTTTATCTTCGAATATGGAGCATGTAAGATGAGCTATCCTCTTTGCTAATTATGTTTGAGAGAAGAAAAAGCATATTAGTATATGAGAGAGAGTGGGTGAACAATGTTGTTTGAATTTTGAAATTTTGAATTTTGGTGCTAAACTTGCAACAAAAACACATTAATTTCTTACGATATCACTGGAACAAGTGCTAGATTTCATAAAACTCTTTCTTTCAATAATATCCCAATTAGCACACTGTCGCGTTTGGTTTGTGGGATTGGAATGGATTTGGAGGGATTTGGATTTCAAATCCATTCCAATCCTGCAAACTCCTGCGTTTGGTTTGCAGGAATGAATTTCGTTGACCGGATTTGAAATTCGTTGACCATTTTAAAATCCCTTACATGATGGATTTCAAAATCCTTTGCAATGAGACAGGATTTGGATTTGAATTCTAAAGTCTGATGGATTTCAAATTCTTATCCAAACACATGAAGGGATTTCAAATCCCCCAAATCCAAATCCCTCCAAATCCAATCCTTACTTGAAATCCAATTCATTCCAATCCATTCCCGCAAACCAAACGCACCCTAAGCTTCATAACAAGTACAATAAACCATATAAAACAAGATCGACGCTACATTTCCAAACCCTTAGGGCGCGTTTGGTTTGCGGGATTGGAATGGAATTGATTGGATTTCAAGGAGGGATTTGGATTTGGGGGGATTTGAAATCCCTTCATGTGTTTGGTTTGTAGGATTTGGAATGGATTTCAAATCCATTCATTTACAAGTCTTGTTTGGTTTGTAGGATTTGAATTTGGATTGAGTTTTTTTTTATTATTTGTTTATTTTATAAATAATTTATTTTTATTGGTAAACGTCGGATTTGGATCGATACAATTTGAAGTCTAGATCAATGTTTTAAAAACCGGGTTGACCCGGTCGGTCGAACTGGTTGAACCGGGAACCGGTGAAGAGACCGGGTCAATTGTGACCGGGTTTATACCATTTTATGACCCGGATTGAACCGGTCAGTTCTATTAAAAAACCGGTTGAACCGGTCATAACGAACCGGTATCGAACCGGTTGACCCGGTAACAAAAGTTAAAAACGACTAGTCCAATAGGCAATATGTATTAGCGTTAAAAACCAACACTCCAATGTCTCAAGATCCATGATTAGGTTTGATCGTTATGTTTCGTTTTGATGTATTTGGATTAATGAAAAACTTATGTGTGTTTATTTAATGTTTTTGGATTGATGTAAAACTTGTTGTTATGTGTTTTTCTAATGTTTTAACTTGTGGACATCAATATTTTGGTTATAGTATATATATATATATATGCATGAAAATGAAAAATACATAGAAATTCTTGAAACCGGGTTGAACCGGTGGTTGAACCGTGACCCGGTTACCACACCGGGTCAATCAAAAATCCGGGTTTTAAAACATTGGTCTGGATCACGCTTTAGAATCCATCGGATTTGGATTTCAAATCCATCGGATTTGGATTTCAAATCCATGCCCAAAGCCAAGGATTTCCAAATCCATCATATGAGGGATTTTAAAATGGTCAACGGATTTGAAATCCGGTCAACGAAATCCTTTCCTGCAAACCAAACGCAGGATTTGAATGGATTTGAAATCCAAATCCATTCCAATCCCGCAAACCAAACACGCCCTTAGTAGTTTTAAACTTCACTACTCCTAATTCACAACAAGTGCAAAAAATCAAAACAGAACCCGTCTTCACAACAAGTACCAAAAAATCAAAACCAAAAGTCAGCGTATAACTAATATCTTTAAAAAAACATATAATCCCACTACATAACTCAACACACGATTCACAGAAAAACCCTAGATACAGACGGCGTTGGAGTCGAAAATCCCCAACGCTGGAAATAAAATAAATAACGAATAATCGAAAGCGATAACAAGAAGAAAGATGATTGATCTTACCAAAGATTGCAGAAAAAAACTAATAAAAAAGATGGAAGATTTGTGGGAAGAAAACGTAGAAAGATAGCTTACCGGGGAAGGTTTTATGTTTATCCCTATCCTTTCATTAGAAAATTTTTTTGAATGAGTTTTCTCTCCTATAATTTCAAATTTTGAAATTTTGAATGAGTTTTATGAATCAAATCTCGGACTTTGAAGCTGAAATCATAGAAGGAGAAAGAAAACTCTGCATATTGAGAAAGAAAACTCTACATATTCCAAATTGGGTGGTGGTGGATGGAAGCTTAAAAGAGGGAGGAAGACTTTCTGAAAAAAAGAAAAGAGGGTCTGAACCTTTCTTCATTGTGTTGATCAGTTGTGAGAGGTAAAGATAGTGCAATAATTACTTGTACAATATGCTTGTAAAGTTGTAATTCATAGTTTTTTGAATTTCATGCATAAAATGATTGTACCATATGCATTATGACTTGTCTTTAAGAGTTTTGAAGTGAATGCATTATAAGGTAGTAATAGATAATAGATAATAGATAAGGGACTAGTGAAACTAAAGCTATCAACCCCAGGAGGAATGATCGTGTCTATACATTATAATGGCACTCCAAATTTATTGGAATCCACACTCAAAGAATCACAAAGAGGGTTTTATATTATATGGCCATTTTAGCTTAATTTCCACTACTTCTCTTTTTTCTTTATATTTTTCAAAATTAATTAAATACTTGGATCCATTGTATCTTTTAATAGGTATTGGGATCTTGTTTGGAGCAGGTGGCATGATCGTCACAGTGTTTTCGACGTGTAAGCTACATAGCACTAGCAGTATCAGGATAAAATCTGATAATGTTCTCGTTTGTTCCTCCCTATATATATATATATCTATCAGAGACAATATTCATGAATTTTTCAGGATTCATGGAACAAGCTTTGACCTCATATCAAAAGATGAAAACCATATTGAGGTTTCATTTCTAAAAACTTGGAAATATGACAACAACGATGATCCTCCCATAAATGTCGACAAACGGTTCAACTTTCCATATCTAAATTAAGGAAATGTAGCAGAACAATTTGAGAAATAACAACGTACCTGTGTGCAAATTAAGGTATGTGATGCTACGAGGATCTTCGGGTTTTTATTCGTATGCAATATACAAACACCTGGAAGAGTGGCCAGATATCAATATTGAGCAAACAAGGTTGACATTCAAGCTTCACAAGACTTTGTAAGACTTGTTATTCCAAGAAGCAAGCAAAATGATTTTAAATTTAACTTTTGTGACTTGATTAATTCCCTAATTAAAGATTAATGACTGATTGGCAAGTGATTAGGTTTAATTACATGGCTATATCAGACGATAGGCAAAGGATCATGCCAACAGGCACAGAGCGTGCAAAAGGTCGAAAACTGGACTACCCTGAAGCAGTTCGATTGCCAAATAACTTGCCTAACCCACTTCTTAGAGGAGAGGTATATAAGTAACAAGTATATATAAGCCGCACAATTGTTTTGTGATATAAACTTAAATCTTATAAAGCAGTGTATTATGATATTTTTTGCATCCTACAAACCGATTTTTTATAATGCTGACAAATGGATATCTGGTTCTGAAAGTTTGAGGGTCGCTAGCAGGTTGACGACAAGTACCAATATTCAGGTAACGTCAAGGACAGCCACATACATGGGTGGATTAGTGGAGAACGACGCATAGGATTTTGGTTGATCATGCCGAGTAGCGAGTTTCGTTCTGGTGGGCCGCTCAAGCAAGAACTTACATCGCATGTCGGCCCAACCACACTTTCCGTGAGTCTTCTCATTATCCCTTAATTACTTCCCAGGGAATTAACTCTAGCCAACAGCTTAAAGATTTATTTGTGTCTGTCACAAAAAGAATGACTTTCGAGTTTCGAAGCAAAACTTTTGTGATAACCATAACCTACATGTTCAGACGTTTTTCAGTTGTCATTACACGGGTTCGACTTTGGCTATAAAACTGAAATATGGAGAGTACTGGAAGAAGGTTTATGGTCCAGTTTTTGTCTACTTAAACTCGGGTTCAGTCAGTGATGACTATCGATCGCTGTGGGATGAAGCAAAGAAGCAGGTACTATGTATAATATACCTAATATTTTTCCAGTTTATATAAACTCAATCAATGTTTCTAGCTTTTCTAGTTCAGATTTCTCATGCATTTTTAAGTCGAATATGATTGTATCCCGTAGATAGTAATACATCCGATGTCATGAATATAAATTTGCTTTAGAATGTATTGCTTATTATATGTTAGGCATCTATAGAAAGGAGAACCTGGCCATACGATTTCCCACGATCACAAGACTATCCCCATGCTTATCAAAGGGGCACCGTTATCGGTAGAATGCTAGTTCAAGACAGGTAACTACCACAAACAATTTTACTGACGAGTTAGTTATATCTGATGAGTTTTTCCAGACAGAAGTAATTAACAACTATAGACCTTACGAACTTTTGTTTTCCGACTAATTTGTGTGTTACGGCTTTGTGTCATAATGCTTCTAATATGTGACAGGTATGTGAACAAAGAAGCCCTAATAGTAGAAAATGGTGCTTATGTTGGCCTAGCTCCAGAAGGAGAAGCAGGATCATGGCAAAATAACTCGAAGGTTAGAAATGTACGTACATGCTGGTTTTATTTCTTCGTCTCAATTATAGGATTTGACGTGTAGTCTGTCAATTTTTTTTCTCAGGGATATCAGTTTTGGAACCAAAGCGATGACGATGGATATTTTGTAATTCGGGGAATCCGATCGGGGAGCTACAATTTGTACTACTGGGTTCCTGGATTTATTGGCGATTCAAAATATAGTTATACAATTTACATATCAGAAGGTTCCTATCTAAACTAATAATCTATCTGTCTGTCTTAGAACTTCATGATTACATGAATTTGAGACACCGTTTGACTTCTGGAATCAGATACACTAATACTAAGTCTAAAATATGAAGAACATATTAAGTTCCATCGAAAAAGAAAGGCATTAACCATATGGGTATCTATAGAAGAGACATATACAGGGAAAACAGAAGTTAAATTTGCAAGATAACCTTACATGCTTTGTATGGAAACATCCTAAGGCTGACCTTAAAAAGTCAAAGTTTATCAGTTTGACAAGTTAAATTATTCATTAAGCAGGAGACTTCATTACGCTAGGTGATGTCGTATATGAAGCACCAAGAAACGGTCCAACCCTCTGGGAAATAGGCATTCCTGATCGAACTGCTGCTGAGTTTTACGTGCCAGATCCTTATCCAAATCTAGTGAATCGTTTATTCATTAATCACACTAATGATAAGTAAGCTCAATTTGATCAAGATTCCTGTAGTTTGAACAATTTCTAGAATATATATCTAACTTGCGCAAACATTCTTGAACTTGGCTAGGTTTAGGCAATATGGATTGTGGGATCATTATGCAGATTTATATCCTGAAAACTATCTTGTCTACAACGTTGGTGCTAGTGATTACAGGAAAGACTGGTTCTCTGCTCATGTTAACAGGTACTTCTTGCAATCCTAGAAACCTCTTTTCGCTAACTTGATTTACATTTTGTTTGGATTTAGTGACCTATCTTCGACTCTTGTTTGCATGTCAATCTTCCTTGTTAATGTAGAAAACTAGAAGACGGTAGCTACGTCACAACTACATGGAGAATTGTATTCAATCTAACAGACGTTTTCAATGGATCCTACACTCTTTGGCTGGCGCTGGCAACCGCCAATGGAGCTAGCATCAAGGTACATGTTTAAATCTTTCTGTTGTTTATCCTTTACACAAGTACTGTATTGACGTTGAAATTCGTCCTTCCAAGGTTAATATTAACGAGCAACCGAACCCAAGATGGTTGAGCTTCCGAACAGGATTAATTGGGAGGGGCAACTCGATTGCAAGTCATGGAATTCATGGTTTGTATAGATTGTGTAGCTTCAATGTACCAAGTTTCTTACTTCGCAAGGGACCCAACGTCATATCCTTACACCAAGAGACAGGTGGGGGCAAGTTTTATGGACTAATGTATGATTACATCCGTTTAGAAGGCCCTCCTGAAATAGACCTAATTTACAATTTACAAACCTAGTTGGGATTTAGTAAAGCAAGAGGTGCAGGTGGCTTTATATATTTCTTCATCCAGTTAGTTCTAACAGGAACTGTTCTGTAGAAATAGCACCTACCTTCATGCTTTTTCGAAATCCTAATTATCACATGAATTGAACAAAATATGATAAAAATCGATCTTTGAAGTAATAACTAGCCCACAGATTGTTCCAGTGATTTCCTGATTTAAATTTAAATGTACAATCCAAGCTTTAACATCAATGCAACAACTTTGATGTATGTGGATGGTTCTCCTGATAGTCAAGCTATAATAACCTGTGATTGTGAAGCCGGTGTATTAAAATTGTTTCCAGAACCTAGGGCCAATCTATCTCTGAGAATGTTAAGCAGCTACTACTACTACTACTACTACAACATTGTTTTGTGACTCCAACTCCAACTGCAACTTGTTAATTTGTTTTCAGATGGACTTCTTTAAACCCAAACTAAAAATTAGGTTTTCAAAGTTCAAATTGAATGAGAGGCATTACGACGACAAACTATAGCAAATCAAATCTAGGGTTTCAAATTGATGTGAAACCCGTGAGTGAGCATGAACTTACAAATTACGAGTTATACAACGACAAACCGACAGAGCAACAATTGAAGAAGCAGCGACCAGAAACATCTCCCAGGGGGAAAAAGGAAGAAAAACGGGTTATTGACGATCTCAACGCTTCTTTTTTTTTTTTATATATTGGGTTAAAAACAATGTTTTAAAAACCGGTAATTTTCATTTTCCTGCGTTCTTAAATATATATATATATATATATATATATATATATAGTTAGGGGAGCGATCAATTGGAAACCAGTATTACATTGGAAACTTTGGAAACCGAAATCAATCAATCAGTAAATTTCTTTTTTTAATTTTTATTTTTAATTGAAAAGGTTATTTTTGTCTTTTACATTATTTTATAATATATATGGTAACTGTTATTATTATATTAATAATTATTTAATTTTAATTTAGCTTATATATGGTAATAATAATCATTGATTAATTTAAAAATAAGATAGTTAATTTAGGTAAATTATTTAATTTTAATTTAGCTTATATATGGTAATAATGAAACAATAATGCTAACACGATAAACCTGATAAATCTATTTTCATTATGAAACAATAATGCTAACACGATGAACCTGATGAATCTATTTTCATATACGGATATGCAACTGAACAGGTAATGAAACAAAAATGGGATGTTAACAAAAATGGCACAAATTCATCATGTTTCATTATGAAACAATAATGCTAACACGATGAACCTGATGAATCTATTTTCATTATGAAACAATAATGCTAACACGATGAACCTGATGAAATCTGTAATCCACAAATTCATTCTGTTTCATCACAATATTAGATTGTTTGGGAAATTTTATAATAAAATGAAATTAAAAAAAATATATTTTCTTACATTTTAAAAGAAAAATAATTTTTTTTGATGAAAAGACAAATGCTCCACATTTTCATAGTAAAAAAAATTACAAAACTTAGATTGCGTGGAAAATTTTATTTTGGTTTCAATTAATCTAAATAAAATAAACCCCTCTTGCCATATTTGAGACACAAAATCAAAAGACATATTTACCCTTTTCATCTATTATTTTTATTTATTATTAATAAATTAATTAATTTACTACCATATATAATTCAAATGAATCTTAACCATTGATTATAAATATCAATGGCTGAAATTTGGTTTCCAAAGTTTCCAATGAAACTTGGTTTCCAATTGATACCACCCCTACATATATATATATATATATAGGGGTGGCAAAAAGTGACCCAACCCACCAACCCAACTCGAACCCAACCCAAAATTAGAAGGTTGGGTTGAGAATTTCAACCCATTTAAGTTAAATGGGTCAACCCGTCTAACCCATTTATTAATTGGGTTTGGGTTGGGTTGAATTTTTCAACCTGATTTCGACCCATTTACAACCTGATTTCGACCCATTTACAACATGTTACTAACTCATTTATAACCTGTTTCTAACCCATTTATAATATTACCTAATATTTTTATTTTAGTTATTAATAAATATAATATAATTTCTATATTAAAATTGAAACCCTAAATCATAAAAGGAAATGGTGTCGCTCTTCTTCCTCGGTTCCTCTAGGCATTGAACCATTCCTCTCCAGTCTCATCCCTCTTCGGCTCTGTTCACGCTTCACGGTGGTCGGCCGTCCTCTCCCCTCCCTTTGTTAATGACGACTCCTCATACGTCGGAGTCCTCTCCCTCTGTTCGACTGTTCCACACTTCCACGAGGACCACGAAGAGTTCCAGACATCCATTGTTCCAACTTCCACGACGACTCCAGTCCACGACGAGTTCCCGACCAAGGTGACTTCTCAAGCCGTTAAATTCGAGCTTGAATGTTATTTAGAGGAGAAGCTCACGCCTCGTGTGAAAAATATAAACATTTTGGACTATTGGAGAACTCATGAAATTCGGTATCCAACTCTTGCTCGGATGGCTAGGGACATCTTAGCTATCCCAATATCAACCGTGGCATCTGAATCTGCTTTTAGCATTGGCGGTAGGGTTCTTGATGCTTATAGAAGTTCGTTGAAGTCTTCTACGGTTGAGGCTATTATTTGTCTAAGAGATTGGGTCTAGGTTTGTTCTAACTTATTATTTGTATATTTCGTATTATCATATAAAACTATTTATTTGGTATAACTAAGTTGGTTAATTTATTTATTTCTATAGCACAAATGGAATCGCAACTTGAGCCGTTATGTGGAGCAATCATGACGGAGAAGATGGAAGATCGAGAGGAAAGTAATACCGAGAATGAAATTAGAGTCGATGAAAGTGCAAGTCGACTTACTTAGAAACTTTTTTGGAACTATGATTTATTTAACTTTGTGGTTGTGCGAAACTTTGAACTATTTAGTTTACTTTTTGGTTTTGTTTTATTAAACTTCGAACAATTTATTTGACTTTGTCGTTGTGTATTTGTCGTGGAATGAAATAGTTTAAGCATTTTTATTTCATTTACAATTTTAAATTTAAATGGGTCAACCCAGGTTCAACCCATTTATTTCACAGGTTGGATTGAGATAGTCATAAACAGGTCAACCCGCTACCAACCCATCAACCCAACAGGTTGGGTTGGGTTGGAAATCTCAACCCATTTAATTAAACAGGTTGGGTTGGGTTGAGACTTTCAACCCAATTAATAAATGGGTTGAACCCGAACCTAACCCAACCTGACATATTTACACCCCTATATATATATATACCAAAAATTTGATGTCCACAAGTTAAAATATTAAAAATACACATAACAACAAGTTTTACATCAATCAAAAACTTAAAAAAAACATATAACAACAAGTTTTACATCAATCCAAAAACATTAAATAAACACACATAAACATAAGTTTTTCATCAATCCAAATACATCAAAACGAAACATAACGATCAAACCAAATCATAGATCTTGAGACATTGGAGTTTTGGTTTTTAACGCTAATACGTGTTGCCTATTGGACTATTGGTTTTTAACTTTTGTTACCGGGTCAACCGGTTCGATACTGATTCGTTATGACCGGTTCAACCGGTTTTTTAATAGAACCGACCGGTTCAATCCGGGTCATAAAATGAAATCAATCCGGTCGCAATTGACCCGGTCTCTTCACCGGTTCCCGGTTCGACTGGTCGGGTCGACCCGGTTTTTAAAACATTGGTTAAAGATGATTTTATTTTATGAGTGTTATTTTAAGGTTTAATTGTTAAGCCATTAAACTAAACTATAAGGAATAAGTTATGACCTTTTAATAGTTCCTATTAAGTAGTGGTGCTCAAAAACGCAATCAACCCGATCAATCCAACACAATTCAATACGAAATAACTAAATCCGAAGCAATCCGATGTCTAATCGAGTCGTAAAATCTTCAAACCGTAGATATTGGGTTGCTTTTATTTGAACACAGCTCGATGAACCCGATATCCTTTTTACCTTGGATTTAGTATGATTGTTAAGTCTCTATTAATATGTACATTAGACAATTACACCATGTACTCTCTTCATCGTATTTTTCAATCTATTCTTTATTTCTATAACTTCTTTGTAGATATGTTCAATAGGGGAGATATCAAATGAAAATCACTCTAATTTTGCAAATTGTGCTAATCGTCGATTTCGTTGGTTAAGTTAATGAAATTGGTTCATGAAATTGTTTAATTTGATGAAATTGATTCATATATTTGTGTTTTTATGTAAAAATTAAATTTGTTTCATGTATTTTCTCATTCTGATGAAACTTTTTCGTTTTTACATAAAAAAACATAAATATATGAAACAATTTCATAAAAAAATTTAACTTAAATATAAATATAAAAAAATTTAACAATTTCATAAAAATTTCATATGTGTGTGTGTGCGTGCGTGTGTGTGTGTGTGTAAATTGAGTAATTGAATATGATATGTTGGAAAAAGTTAGTAAAATATATGGTTTTTACTAACTTTGGACACATTTAAATACATGTGTATGTATTGTATATATCGAACTCTTAGTGGGTTTGTGTTCTCCTATATGAGAGCTTCGAAACGATATATTATGTGTCCAAAACGGAGTATGTGTGAATGAGATATCGATATTCAAAGTTGAGTACTTGGGATGAATTTAGTAAAAATCAAGTGGGTATGGAGAAGTGTCCCACATATGAAGGAAGAGTAAGACTATAATGGTTTATAACCATGAATGTGGGAGGGGCTTACAAGCTCATTTGATTCGTTTTACTCCAACTCCTACCCGCACGCAGGGGGGTGCAGATTGAGATTTTCGTAAGCTAAATCGGAGAACTTGTGCGTGGGTGCGCCCTGTGGACACGAATGCAGTTCCGAAATCTTGTGCTCGCGCAATGTGGTTTTTGCGACGTGGCCACTCGCGCCGAACTCTGTATCAATTTTCCGTAACTCCCAAATCAGTCATATTTAATACAAAATTAATATTTTAATTATTGAATTAATCATTTCGGTTTTTATGATTAATTCTTTAATTATTGGGTTTACTTATATATTAATCATGTCGGTTTTCTTTTCCAATATAAAAGGGAGGTTTCCGAATACCAAACACATCTCACAACTCTCTGAAAGTTAGTGCATACACAGGTTTCTGACGACTTTTCAGGCAAGGGGTCATCTCCCGCAGTACCCTGGGAGCAGACGACGAATCTTTTAACGGGATCGTGTTATACACGAGCCTCAGCTTCGTTTTAATCTTATTCGATTTATTCGTTTATATTAATCATTAGTTGATTCCTTCTAATTTCTTTGTATTCGAATTATTGTTAATCATTCGTTGATTATTTGTATAGTTAATTTACATACATTGTAATATTATATGTATTATTAAAATACATAGAAAAAAACTAACATGATATACTTAAGATTTAAAAGGTATGAATAAGTTGTATTAAATGGTTGATGATGAAAAAGAAATTACGAATAGACTAAAGAAAACAAGTTAGGATAATATTTTAATGTACCAAAGTATCAACCTGACTAACCCGACTAACTCGTATGGGTTGGGTTGGGTTGGGTTGGGTTGGGTTGGGTTGGGTTAGGTTGGGTTGGGTTGCACTATGGTTTGGGTTAGGTTGGGTTGGGTTGGGTTGGATTGAGATTTTTTAAATTGCAAGCATTGAGTTGGGTTGTTCAAATGTCTTCAACCCGATCAACCCAATCTGTGAGCACCCCTACTATTAAGTCATCCTAAACAAATTAATACCAGAAATGTTCGGAAATAATCCAACTCTCTATATTTTTCTCCCTCAAACTTATTGATCTCCCCTTCCTCAGATAGACAGATTTATCCAGATAGACAACTTAACTTATACAATGTAAAAGAAAGTAAGAAGTTGTTTGGTTGGTTTTCTATTAAGTCATGTATGGATAAGCCGTTTTTGTGGATTAATATGCCTGTATAGATTAAGAAGATTTTTGCTTGGAATGCTTTTTATAGATGGAAGAAACATGTTTTTTAATTGGGAGGGACATGTTTGGAAAAAAAACATGGCTTTCTGCATAAAGCTCCCCCTATAACTTACTGAATAAGTCAATTTCTATATTATTAAGTCACTACCAAAGAGTCATGTATAGCTGACCAAATAAGCTGAGTCTCATTAAGCTTCGTAAGCAACCCCTATATGATATGGGTCGACATCAAGCTTGTTTGTAACACCGTAGTTTTTCTATATGTTTTTCTCTCTGTTTTGGGTATTGGGTGGTCAAAGTTGGAAAGAGAGGACATAAGGGTCAGATTAGTAAATAAGTTGAGAGTTATAAAGCCCTAAAATCACTCCCTTTCTATTCTTTTTGGGGGCGGCGTGCAAGAAAGGTGGAGAGAGTAGAAGAAACAAATTTGAGATTTCCAATCGATTGAAGAATTTCATTCTAAGAGGTAACATTATTATAACCTTTCTCCTTTGTCTAAGATTTAGAAGTTCATTTGAAGATCCTAGGGTCTTTGTGCATATTCTGGAAAGTCTGTTTCGTTAGCTTGGCTTACTTTCCATCTCGAGGTTTGGCTTGGTAAGTTTATGATGTCCGGTGGAGAGGGAAGGAGATAACTCTTAGCGTTTTCTCCCAATGGTCGGCTGTAGTCTTGGGAGCGTCCCACAATCCGAACTGAACCTCCCAGTTGGGAATCCGAAGCCGAACAGTGAGGCTAGGACGAGCCGGAGCTGGGACGACACCCGTGTGCCTTACCTGTTGATTTCCCCCACACCCGGTTAGGGCCGGGAAATGTTAAACTCGTTGTACCGGGAATGTTTCCCAAAACCCGGTGAGGGCGGGGACTGTCACACTCGATTATTACCGGGAACCTCCCACAACCCGACTAGTACCGGGTATTGCTAAACCCGATAAGCACTGTGAGTCGTCGTACCGATTAGGACAGGTCGTATCCCAAACCCGGATTGTAGGCGCCGGGACGTGAGGGTCTTACCCGGATAAACCGGAACCCGAACTTATCGGAATCGGTGTATCGTTAATCCAAAGGGTTCAACCAGGAACGGATGGAGTCGGTAGGACTTTTATCCGAGGCTAATTAGTTTCAAGTCAGAACTTAACTTCGAGTGTTTAACCAAAAAATTGTAGGTATCGGTTATCCTCGAGATAAGTTTCGGTGTATGCCAAATGCCCTCGAACGGTGAGTTCCCTCAAACCCCCTTTTACGTGAAATGTGTTAATTAAATGTTTTAAATACTGGTTATGGCATGATGTACGAATATGGTTTTATTCACAAATGCATAAATATTTCCGGCATGAATTTAATATCTTGAGAGCGTTGCTCTAGCATGTTATGGATTTGTTTCTAATTATACATGCATTAACTTACATGGTTCTATGTCTGTTTGGAGTCGGGTTGCACAGTGGAATTAGTGTACATGGGGATTTCGTAAACCCCTAGGAGTTGGATTAATACCCCGTATGCACGGAATTCATTTCCGACGTACGCGGGAAAGGGGAGTCTGCTTGGGCCCCGTAGGCGAAAGGAGAGTCCACTTGGGCCTCGTAGACGAAAGGGGAGTCGGCTTGGGCCCCAATCGCGGATGCTATCTTTTGATGGAAATTGACCTATGAACACTGTGCAAATACCCTTAAGTGAAGTGATTTGTTCGATGGGTCGTATGGTGGTTTTGGTTATTGCTTTTTATATATGAAAATTGTTTCTTTTGTTTTTGGGAGGGAATTCACTAGACCCTATGGTCTAACCCTCGCCTTTCCAACCTAAAAACCATTTTCAGGTAAGTGTTAGTAGAGCTTTTGATTGAGGAAAAGGGAAAGAAGGATGCCATGTAAGTGGAACAGTTCTTGTGGAAGTATATAGTTCACCATTAGACTTCTAGTAGTATCTCAGTTGTAAAAAAAATGTAAATCTGCTGCAAACTTTAGAATAAGAATGACTTAATTAGTATGCTTTGGGACCGTTTGGATTGTAATGTCATGTTTTTGATATTGTTACTTTTTGAGTTGTTACATTGTTGTACAACTGCATGGAAAAAAATTATAAAAGAAAGAAAATTAACTTATATGCATCCATGATACACAAGGATCTTTGTGAATCCGTTGGGAGGATATTGAGTGGACTAAACAGTTTGTACTTTGTAAACTCAAGCAGCTCACTACTACACAATGATCTTCGTGATTTCTCACAAAAAATTAGAGTAGAGCTTTGAAGTTTGTGGGATGACATGCAATAGAACGTAAAAGGTAGTTGCACTACCTTTACACAATACCTCCAAATCTTATAAGGACATGTGGAGATACAAACGTTGCGTTCATTGTAAGAGGAATTACTATTGTATAATGTTTGCCTAAGAGGAATTATTAGTGGCTTATGTTGTGGATTAAATGAATAAAAAGTTTGGGAATATTCCATTTTCTCCAACACATGTATTTTCTAGTACGTCTTTGGAATTAGGCGAGATGTTTTATGGGGAGGTAAAAGTGATATCAATAGTAAGGTCTTTAATATCATCATCAACATCATCAGAGAGTAGGTTTAATGTAAAAAATGCATGCATAATAGTCATTGAGAACCTATTGAGACAATAATGTGATAAGATATAATAACGAGCATGAAGAAATTAACGACACTGTTAAAAGTGTTTCATGCGTGTTTACCGCTATGTAACAAGGGAAGGTTCTCAATTTTTAACAAACCACAGGGACGAAAAACGTAATTTACTCAAAAACAAATAATGCCAAAGTTGGGAAAACAAACATTCAAAATAAATGTTATATGTTATAGGGCAATGCTATTGAAACCCTTTTGACAAGGGTGTTGAATGCATTGAGATTTGTAATCCCATCAACAATCAAACCAAATACATAATATATTTTATTTTATTATTATTGTATTATTATTATAATATAATATAGTTTATATTAAGGGAAATTAATTAAAGTAGTCATTTCAGAAAATCGGGTTTACCTCCTAACCATTCTCTTGCTCAATTTATTAAAATAGCTCATACGTTTGTGAAAGGAGTTCGTATATACGAACACCTCCTTAGAACTGATAAATTTGATACATCTTTGTAATATATGTTCGTATATACGAACATAATTTAAAAACTCATTAAAAAATATAAGTTCGTGAAATTGTTTGTGGAAAATGTAACGAGTTAAAAAAATTACGTTTTTGCCCCTGTTCGTGAAATTCCAATATATTACGAACTGAAAGTTACAATTTTGGCCCTTGATCATGATTAAAGATTACAAACTCAATTTATTAAAAAAAGAAGCAAGTTACAATTATGGCTCCTCATCTTTGGAACATAATTCAAAGATATTTACCATTTTGGCCCCTGATCGTGATTAAAGATTATGAACTCGATTTATTAAAAAATAAGCAAGTTACAATTATGACCCCTCATCTTTGTAACATAATTCAAAGATATTTACCATTTTGGCCCCAGTTCGTGGATTCTGTTCGTGATATACGAACATTTATTTGAAAAATAAATTACACTTTCGGCCCCTCATTGTAACTTTCAGTTCGTAATATATTGGAATTTCACGAACAGGGGCAAAAAACGTAATATATCAGTTCTAAGGAGGTGTTCGTATATACGAACTCCTTTCACGAACGTATGTGTTATTTTAATAAATTGAGGGAGAGAATGGTTAGGAGGTAAACCCGATTTTCTGAAATGACTACTTTAATTAATTTCCCTTATATTAATTAGTATTATTAAATATATATATATACATGCCTTATATATTGTGTTTTATTAAATATATTATATATTGTCTATATTATAATATGTATATATATTGCGATTTTTTTTATCTATTTTATTGTATATATATATATATATATGTTATTAAATATATTATATATTGTCTATATTATAATATGTATATATATTGCGTATCTATTTTATTGTATATATATATATATGTATTTATTAATTATATTATAGGGGAGCGATCAAATGGAAACCACTCTAATTTTGAAAACCGTGGAAACCCTCGATTTCATTGGTTAAGTTAATGAAATTGTTTCATGAAATTGTTTAATTTGATGAAATTGTTTCATATAATTTTTTTATTGATGAAATTGTTGCATATATTTGTATTTTTTATATAAAAATGAAAAAGTTTCATCAGACTGTGAAAATACATGAAACAATTTTATCAGAATGAGAAAAATAGATTAAACTACATAAAAAAACACAAATATATGAAACAATTTCAATAATAAAAGAATTTTATGAAACAACTTGATCATATTAAACAACTTTATGAACCAATTTCATTAGTTTAACCAATGAAATTGCCGGTTTTCAAAGTTTCCAATCTAATATGGTTTTCAATTGAAACCACCTCTTATATTATATATAGTTCATATTGATTATTAATATTAAATACATATATCTTATATATTATGATTTTTTAAAATATATTAATATTATCATATATTTTGATACTCAAGAACATCTATGATACTATTGTCCTCTTTTCGGTAAACTTACTTCAGTCAAACTTATTTCGACATACATCACCGTCATATATATTGTGATATGCATACTTAGGGGTCAAGTATATTATTTTATGAAAGTGAGAAGTGAAGAAAAAGAGTTTATGTTCAACAGGACTAAAAATGAAAGAAAATATCATATTCGGGTGAAAAGTGTAATGTTGACCAAAATATCAAAGCCATGGGGCCGAGTGTCAATTTTGAAAGCTCAAGGAGTGTTTCAGATATCAATAAGTCCAATCTTGAGGGACCTGCTATGTAAATAGTACATATCTGATTTTGAAAGAGACTTGTCGATGGCCAGACTTTGAAGCTTTCTATTGGCTCGTTTAGTCAACGAAAAAGACAAAAACTTACGAATTTAAGTAGCCACCATTGTCCTATTCACTTTTGATTCAAGAAAATCAAGATTTCGTTTATTTTTGAGGAAGAAATCGATGCTCAAAGTTTCCATCCGAAATTTCGGTTTAGCAACGATTGAAGGTAAATTACTCAATCAAATTTCAAGTTCTTTATATGGATAGCTTCGTTTTTACATCCTTTATCGAACCTTAGTAGCCTTATGTCTCAGATTTTGGTTTTGAAGGTCTGATTTCGAGTTTTTGTGCTGATTTTCGAGTGGTTTAAAAACGAAAACTTCAAACGCAAAATTGGAACTCAATACTTGATGGTTTTCGTTTATTCTTGTTTCTATAGTTGAGGAAAATGATTTTCTAGAGTTTTAGAAAGAAAAATCGTTGAAAACGACAAAGAAACGAGGCGAAACGACCTGTTTTTCGGAGTGGTTGCTGTTGGGACGCCGGTTGGGTCCTGGCCGGCGCTGGGCTGGCGAATCCCGGGCTGGTCGCTGGCATGGGCCAGCTGCTAGCTGGGCCAAAGCAAGGGTTAATTGTTGGGCTGTTTTTTTTAGCTAGTATTGGGCTATTATGAACAATGGGGCCATCAAGTAAATTGTTTAGGTTTAATAACTTATTTGGTAATTACATTTTTTTAGGCCCAATAAAGTCATTTAATTTCAGATTTATTTTATTATATTAAGGTTATTAATTTAATTTCTAAATTAATTAATATGTTAATTTAATTAATATATTAGTTTATCTTAGAAAATGAATGTCAATTAATTGATCTTTTCCTATGTGGCTTATTAAATCATTTAGTAATTTAATAAGCGTTTTTAAAGGCGTCGAAATTTAAGTTTAGCATTTGTTTGGGACACCTTAATACATCACAAATAATCCTATTAGTTATTGAAAGTACAAATTGGCGTAAGAGCCGTTATCAAGCGTAATATTTAGAGATTTATTAAATTATTTTTGGATGAGTTAAAAATGGGATTAAATCATCGTAAATTATTTATTGAGACGCTTTAATTTAGAGAGATGAATTTATAAGACATTAAAATGATTATTTGGCGTTTTGGGACGTCATTGAGTTTTAGACTTGGGGTTTGTCTAAAATTAGTCGAGGTTGACCGCTTTGACTTTTACCTCGTTTGACCCACAAGTATTTTAACGATGAGATCAAATGGAGATACTTGAGTTATTAAGAGATCCGGTTTTGGAGCTTGACTTTAGGTCAGGTCGAGTTGACCATATTTGACTTTTGGAGAAATTAAGTCATTAATTGGGGTTGATGGCATGAAATGTGTAGGTTTTCAGATGAGAGCTATCAATAGCCGATCTACACGCGATCAGGTGAGTCTTCAAGAGACTTACACTGGGATGCATACTTACGTACAAATTTAATTTCAGCATTATATGATTTATATGGTGATGTTTACGTATGCATGATGTTTCAGTTTTCATACATGATACATTATATTTCTCATGTATGTTATTTATGATCAGTTGCATGCTATGTGTTTATTTTGTTTTCGATAACTCTAGCATGTTGTTTCATATGGAAGTTTTATGGGCAGTTTCAAAGGGTGGGCACTTGACCAGTAAGTCACACAACAAGTGGCACGACCCCGTAATGGGTATCGAGACAGGTGTAGGTCAGATAACCCAGGGAAAGTCAGTGACAAAATGACCCTTACCCGAAGAGACAGTTTATGAGATCTCTTTTCTTCCACCGCTGCATGTTTTCAGAAAATGCATACTATTTGATACAATGCTTTGAAGTTGATATGTGTTATATGAAATGATTTTATTCACGCAAACCATGAACTCACTGAGCTTTATAAGCTGACTATACTATGCATCTCAGGGACAGAAGGTTTCAAGTTGGATAAAGGAAAATGGCACACATAGAGGCTTGCCACTACCATTTAAGTTCAGTATTTTTGTTCAGGCATCTATTATGAATAAATATTGTAACACAACTCGGTATGGTCCGGGTTAACATTTAAGTTACATATTTATTGTTAAAGTCTTCCGCTGTAAACGGTTTGAAGTTTTAATTTAGTCGAAATTTTGGAGTAGTTTTAAAGGAATGGTTCAGATTACGTAACACTTATCAAGGCGAAAATATGGGTGTTACAACCTTAATATTTGATGAATGATGGATTGTATTTCAAAGAAAAATTTCATCAGAAGATTTACTTGATTTAGTATCATCTTCTGATATATCTTTAGTAATAACTAAAATTTTTAAAATTTTTATGTTCTGAATCTATAATAAGATCTTTAAGAGTAGGGACTAAATTTTATGTTAAATCTTCTTCAATATCAAGACTTGCAACCTTTTTCTTACACTTATTAGCGTAATGACCCGTCATTTTACATTTAAAACAAATAGTGTAACACCCATATTTTTTTCCATATGTGTTACTTAATCTAAAACAATTCTCCAATTTACTCCAAAATAACGGCTAAATTAAAACCGTTTACAGCGGAAGACTTTAAAATAATAAATATGTAACTAAACTGTTAATCCGTCCCATACCGGATTTGCGTTACAAATTGATCTACCATTGATGCCGCAACATAAATATTGAACTTAAATAAGCTAGGCAAGTCTCTATGTATGCCATTTTTCCCTTGTCCAACCTGAAACCTTCAATCCCTGAGATGCATACTATTGTCAGCTTATAAAGCTTAGTGAGTTCATGGTTTGCGTGAGTGAAATCATATCTTGCCACATATATCAAACATGCAAACTTCATATAAAATAACATTCATTTTCTGAAACATGCAACACCAAAATAAACGAGACCTCATAATGGTCTCCTCGAGTAAGGACTGATAAGTTGCAAGCATTCCCTGAATGTGTACGACTCATCTATAGCCAATAACCCATTACGGGGTCGTGATGCCATGTCACAGGCATTCCCTGGTGTGTATCGCTCACACAGAGCCAGTCACCCATTTCGGGGTCGTGCCTCCCCTTAAGTGTGACAAACCAAACCAACATCTCATATTCCAAACCATGCACCATTTGTACAATATAAACCAACCGAAAACCAAAGCATGCTAAATATGTTTTAAAAATCGGAAAACAATTAGCATGCAAGCTCCACATAGCTCCACATACATGTAAACATATACCGATGACATGTATTTAAATCATTATCATGCATAATATTCACCACCACAAAATCATATAATGCTCGAAAATAAATTTGTAGATAGGTATGCATTTCAGTGTAAGTCTCATGAAGACTCACCTAATTCCGTATAGATCGGCTACTGATAGCTCTCAACTGAAAACCTAAATATTTCATAGCATCATATCCAATTAATGGCTTATTTTCTCCCAAAAGTCAACTCTCGGTCAACCTCGACTAACTTTAGACAAACCCCAAGTCTAAAACTCAACGACGTTCCAAAACGTCAATTTAACCCTTCTCAAAATTTATAAACCTCCATTTCGATTTAAAGTGTCCCAATAAATATAAAACCCAAAGACGACGCTTTAACCCATTCTTAAATCACTTAATAAATAAGTGATCTAACTAATCATCTCAAAAAAATAAGTAATTAAATTACCAATTTCCAACAATATAAATATTTCCAAAATTTCATTAAAGCGAAATGCATATGGTATTGCTTGAAACACCGACTGTTTTATTGTAAGGACATCTTGGTAATTTCATAAGGATAAATAATCGAAACCGAGTCAAAGTTTCATATTATAAATCTATAGAAAATTTGATGAAGTTCTTTGAATACTATTGTGGCGGAAATCACATTTGGAACTTCAAGGACTATAATAAAATTTTATGAAATTTAAGATAAATATGCATATTAGATTTGTGTGGTTTCCATGGAAAAATGAAGTAACATGGTTCCTAGTTCCAACCTCTCATAGCATTAGCTTTTCTTTTAAAAATAAAATCAGCTGAGAAAAACATATAAATAAGTTTTCATCGTTCATGTAACACAAAAACACCTTTGGATTGGTTGGTTGGACTCCCATATTCTATGGAGGAGGTCACCACGTCGCGAACCCGTGGAACGCCTCCATTTTTTAATCATTTAAAGCAATACACGGGTCAACCTCTTGACCCGGTTACAACCTGCCCACACCCACACGCGGGTCATCCTCTTTACCCGGCCTTAACCCACGACCCAGCAGCCATGTCTACCCATTTTTGGCCTTTTCGAGCTCCGTTTTCACTCGTTTTTAGCCCCTTTTTCTTCATTCTTTTTACATCAAAACCTTGGTAACATTTTAAAGAACATTTTGACACAAATAAAACAATTTTTCGTCAAGAAATGAGATACATTTTCTCATTTAAAGTTTCGGTTTTTACTTAAAACCGGATGAACATTAATCTTCAAAATCGACCCTTAAAACCCAAATCTGAATCACAAGACTACTAGGGTTCGATAGGACTTTTAAAAACGAAGCTATAGACATAAAAATCATGAAGTTTGGTTGAGAATCTCACCTTCAATCGACGAAAAACCGAAAAGTTTGACCCAAACTTCACACTCAGATTTCTCTCTCGTTTTTAGCTTATTTGTCAAACTTTTTGAACCCAAATGTTCCTCTGCCGACCCTCTACATTTCTATCTAAATGTTTTGGCGTATTAGTTGACGAGTAGAGCCAATAGGGAGCTCGAAACTCATACATCGCTTTCAAAGTCCGGAAACAATTCAGTATGTCCTTTTTGACATAACAGGTCCCTATACTAAGAGAATAATTGAATTCGGCCCCTTTAGCTTTTAGCTTATTACATTCCACCCCCAACCTATCATAATGTTTTACATTTTCAATCTTAGAACGATATGCTCCTTTTGTTCATTTAATAATTAATTGGCCCCTTCTCAATTCCATTCCTTACAAATTTGGTCCAATAAAATAAAACTCATTTGATTTTCTTTTTCTTTTCCTCTCATTTTCATATTTATTTATTTACCATATTTTGGGGTGTCACAAATAGGTACTTTCTTCTCCTTTTTAGGAAACTGTTTCTTCGATTTTTTATAAAAATTTTTAGTTTTGTCTTCGTTTTCAAAATTCTTTTTATTTCTAACATTTTTATAAGATTTTTTAAAACTTTTTTGAGAAATTTTCTTAGAAGGACCTGGGGTAGATAACTCAAATTGTTCACAAAAATTTCCAAGCACTTGTTTTCCAAACAACTTTTCTTTTTGCAACTGCTTTTGTAATTTAATTTCGTTACATAAACAAAGTCTGTCTGCAATGATTTCAGAAGATAAATCACCATAAGTATAAAGATGGTAGGCTATAACCCCAGTATGTTGTTGTCTAATACGATTTTTGACCCTTTCTGCAAATAAAGTAGGAAGGCCTGATAAAAAATTTTCGTTCCAAAAATCGGCCTTACTATCTTTTCTAGACATAACTTTAACCAAAAAAACATCTTTATACCATTTAAACTGTGATAAGTTATGACATCGAAGATTCATCAGTTGCTTTTGAGTTTTATCAATTTGCAACGAAGTTTTTCCCACAAAATGTTTTAACAAAGTATAAATTAGTGTATTAACACTATCAGATTGTTCTGCATTATTTTTTATTTTTACAGCATTAATAATATGTTGTTTTGCTTCATCTTGTAAATGAAAATCCCACCAACCTTTTAGTTGGCCAGTAAAACTTTGAATAATGGCTTTAACTATTTCTGAATCATTATTGCCTTTAATGCGACATGTTGTTGCATACATAGTCATATAATGAAGTTTTAATAACACTTGATATTCGGAATATCCATCTATATTTCATTCCAAAATATAGCTAACATCAAAAGATGTTGTGTAATAACCTAATTTTCACTAAAAAGAGTTTGGGGTTGTTTTTTACAATTCATTGATCTTTGAGGACTGAACATGTAATTTAGAAGTATGAAAAGGAGAAAATTTCTCCTTATCCTGATTCTCAATTCTGCCGCCTCATAAGTCATCTCCATTCTTTTTCTTCCTTGTTTGATTATTGTGGTGTTTAAGAATGATTTTTTTAGATAAGCGATGGAAGAGAAGAAAATAATACGAAAGTTTATAAAGAATTTTGTTTCTTCAAGGTATTCGCTTTGAGCAATTTTAATGGTTGAGACGGGATGGAATAACTGGACTTGAGGTGAGTTTTCGTTTAACCATTTTTGAACTGAAATGCATATATTATCAAATGGGTATTACTTTGATGTTATACCAGATTGGTATGTTTGAATAATTACTGTTAACTGCGATACGATTTTTATTACATGTTTTTATTATTAAAACATGTGGTTGGATTATAAACTTTTGGGAATAAAGGGACTTTCACAGTAGAAGCTCGGGTGCGTGTGAGACTGTAATGGTCCGCGCAGGGGGGTTATATATATCTTTTTGGCCCGCGAATATGTTTCGTGGGGTGAGCCACTGCCGATATTGATTGCGGTCTTATCGGAGTGTGCGTGTTTATGCTCACGGATATGTTTCGTGTAGTGAGCCACCGCCGATATTGACTTCGGTCTTATTGGGGTGTGCGTTATTTTGAAAAGCGACTGTTGTGGTTAGTTACCTGGGAGGGAAGTTATGTCTGAATGTCAATTTATGACTAAATGATTTATGATATTATATTTAAGTGATTTTATTGGATTATTTATCTGATAGGGATTTACTCACTAGACCGTATGGTCTAACCCTCAATTTTGTTTTCAAAAATATGCATTTCAGGTGAATTTTATAATTAGATTGCTAGACTGGGAAAAAGGGTAAACAATAACTATTGTGGTGAAGGTTGTCTCCATTTACCGACTCGTTAGCAAGTGATCGGGTTATTTATTTTGGTTAAAGGTTATGGTGATTATAGATTGGTAAGAATTTAAATCACCTGTTAGAATTTATTATTGCAGTTAGAATTTATTATTGCGGTTAGAATTATTTATTTCCGTCGTTGTATTTGAAGTGATTCTGGGAAGATTTTATTAGCCGATTCTTTTCGGATATTTATTGGTTGGTTTCCTATATTTGTGGTTTTAAGTTAAATTTTTGGAAATCGGGTTGTTACAGATGGTATCAGAGCCTTAGTTTAAGCGAACTAGGTTGGTGATAGCCTAGACTTAAGCTGAAGGGCAATATTTCTTGATTTCGTCGGTAATGTTATTAGTGTTTGATGTTTGTGAGCTTTTCTTAGAATAGAAAAGTGGTCGAAGTGGAGAAAGTATTTGAGATTTTAAGCCATGAATTGGCTTTATTTTAGTATTGTTATTAATTGGTGACCTTGTCGGCTATGTGATGTGAGGATAATTATGATAAGCTTATGTGGAATGGTTTAAGCGAATTAGATGTTAAGTCTTTGTATTTAGCATTTCTTTATGCCAACTCTTATGTGTAAGGCATTGATAAGATAGTGGGTTATTGTTATGTTATGAATTTGTGTTGATATTATAATATGGATGTTGATACGAGTCATGGTTGTGATGCCCTTAAGATGAATGAGATATTTAAGATTGTGTTTCGTCTAGACTCGAAAAATTAAGTCGTGGTAAGACTTTATTTGAGTTTGATGGTGATGTATTGTTTGGTGTCATGAAAGCATTGTCTATTCAATGTCTAAATAGTGTTATGATATGAGTTTTAGATGAAATGCTCTTAGTGGGAAATCGAATTTGAAAAGTGAATTTATTAAGGTACCGAGGGTTATAGGTGATCGTATGTTTGTGTTTGGATAAGTTTTTTTTTTTGTTCCGATTTGTTAATGATGACTGAAGAGAATGTCGGACTATGTTGATAAAGGTGATTAGTATTTGCTTAAAGATTTAAAATTGAGATTTTGAATTATTTCTTGTGTGTAAAGGAATATAATTGGTTTGGTTAACTTCTTTTGTAGATTGAGAAGTGCGATGTATTATAGATTATTAAGTATTGATGAGTGGTCATCGGTATGTTGTGCTAATATGAGAAAGTGAAAGTGGTTTGATGGAATAAGTGGTTATGATAAAATTAAAAAATTAAGAATTTTGTAAAATGATACATAATTGTGAATTATGTTCAATATTGTGTTATTTGGAATAATGCTATGTGAACATGAGTAGCTTCTTTTTGGGAAATAAGTGAAATTTTGATGATTTATTGTGAAAATTTGTGAGTTATTAGTTGATTCAGTGGAAATTTTCGATTATGTTTTTTTAAGATTTGGATTGACTTTGATTGGTGGACTGTTCATGTATTGAATTTGGCAAAGGTGTATATATATATTGGTGTAAGTGAAAGTGGGGTTGAAATTGTGGATGATGCATGTAAATTTAAAGATGAAGTGTTTAGAATGAATGGGTTGATAGTTATTGTTCTATTAAGGATACAATATGTTTTATGAGATTTAATTCATAATGTTGGGTGCTACTGAGAATAGCGTCCTTGTTCAATAAGAATTTTTCGGGGTGAACCTAAGTAAGTTATGCAAGGATGGCTTTATATTAAGATAGCGGATTAAGAGATTGCTATTTTACTCGGGGGAGTTATTTTGTTGGTATGTTAACCTCGTTAAAAAAAAAATTCTCTTCTTTTAAAGAATTGCGGTTGTTTGCAGAATTTAATGGTAGACGTGTTTTAAATCGTAGGTCTTGATATGATCAAAGAGGGTATTTGTTGTGCGTTTTAAATCTATGAGTTTGAGATGTTGAGTAAGATAAAAATTTAAGATGGAAAAATAAGGTGTTTTTTTTGTTATTAATCGTGGTGTGGTTGTTAAGAATATCGTGTGTTCCAGGAGTTTAATCAGAGTTGTGCAGCGAAAGTGTGACAATCTGATAGTATTTGTTTTGTTATTTGAAATATTGTTCCAAGTAGGAATAAGGGTTTTATTTTGAGAAATTAAGAGGTTGGTCATATGAAAGTTCCTAAGGAATTTCCCAAAACAAAAGAGGGTGTTGCAAAAATTTGGAAGTGATTTTGGTAATTAGTTACCCTTGCTTATTTTCTTGAGTGAATTCCGGGACGGAATTCTGTTAAGGGGGAGAGTTTGTAATAACCTAATTTTCACTAAAAAGAGTTTGGGGTTGTTTTTGGCAATTCATTGATCTTTGAGGACTGAACATGTAATTTAGAAGTATGAAAAGGAGAAAATTTCTCCTTATCTGATTCTCAATTCTGCCGCCTCATAAGTCATCTCCATTCTTTTTCTTCCTTGTTTGATTATTGTGGTGTTTAAGAAGGATTTTTTTAGAGAAGCGATGGAAGAGAAGAAAATAACACGAAAGTTTATAAAGAATTTTGTTTCTTCAAGGTATTCGCTTTGAGCAATTTTAATGGTTGATACGGGATGGAATAACTGGACTTAAGGTGAGTTTTCGTTTAACCATTTTTGAACTGAAATGCATATATTATCAAATGGGTATTACTTTGATGTTATACTAGATTGGTATGTTTGAATAATTACTGTTAACTGCGATACGATTTTTATTACATGTTTTTATTATTAAAACATGTGGTTGGATTATAAACTGTTGGGAATAAAGGGACTTTCACAGCAGAAGCTCGGGTGCGTGTAAGACTGTAATGGTCCGCGCAGGGGGGTTATATATATCTTTTTGGCCCGCGAATATGTTTCGTGGGGTGAGCCACTGCCGATATTGATTGCGGTCTTATCGGAGTGTGCGTGTTTATGCTCACGGATATGTTTCGTGTAGTGAGCCACCACCGATATTGACTTCGGTCTTATTGGGGTGTGCGTTATTTTGAAAAGCGACTGTTGTGGTTAGTTACCTGGGAGGGAAGTTATGTCTGAATGTCAATTTATGACTAAATGATTTATGATATTATATTTAAGTGATTTTATTGGATTATTTATCTGATAGGGATTTACTCACTAGACCGTATGGTCTAACCCTCAATTTTGTTTTCAAAAATATGCATTTCAGGTGAATTTTATAATTAGATTGCTAGACTGGGAAAAAGGGTAAGCAGTAACTATTGTGGTGAAGGTTGTCTCCATTTACCGGCTCGTTAGCAAGTGATCGGGTTATTTATTTTGGTTAAAGGTTATGGTGATTATAGATTGGTAAGAATTTAAATCACCTGTTAGAATTTATTATTGCAGTTAGAATTTATTATTGTGGTTAGAATTATTTATTTCCGTCGTTGTATTTGAAGTGATTCTGGGAAGATTTTATTAGCCGATTCTTTTCGGATATTTATTGGTTGGTTTCCTATATTTGTGGTTTTAAGTTAAATTTTTGGAAATCGGGTTGTTACATGTTGCTCCAAAGTCATTAGCCTCTTCATAAAGAGTATCAACTGGAGTTGCCTATGATAATAAGGTTTTTTGTAAGGAGTATTAGAATTATATTTAATTTCATTTGCCTAATATGGTTGTTTTTGTTCATTCAAAAACATTTGTTCTAAATCTGATATTTCAGATTTTTCATCATCATCATTGACATCTTCTTCTGATGATGTATAACCATCCAAATGAGCTGTTAATGGTGCCATTTCATTTTCTTTTAATCCTAGATTTTTTAACCTAGACATAATTTCTGCTATAAACTCGGGACTATTAGTTCCCTCATTTACTTTAAGTTTTATTTTTTCTGAAGATAAATGTTTAAATAAAACCTTATCGGTATTTATGACCGAGGTTGTAGAATTTGCCTTATTAGACTTAGAAACCATATCTTTACCATCAAAATATTTTTTATCATTTATATTAGTTTCAGTTCTAGTTAATTGTTTTCCAATCGATTCTAAAGAAAGATTTGTAAAATTGTTTTGTTCGACAATCGATTTTAAATCTTCACTCTTCTTATAAGGAGTGGTTGTAAGTTTTTTTTTTATCTATCTCAATAGATAAACTAACTTCTGGAGGATGAATACTTTTTATAATCCTACCTTGTTTTGATATAAAATTTTGATAATTAGACTCTATTTTAAGAACATCAACAAAATTTTGAAAATTAGGAAAAGTTTTTGTAGAAATTTTTTTATATAAAGCCTTTAGAGTTTCAAAAAATTCAACATCTTCTCTCGTCTGTATTAAAAATCTCTTATAAAGAGCAAACCATTTTTTGTGGGTTTTTTTACTTTTCATAAAAAACCATTTTGTTTTTATTTTATTTTCGAGAGAATAAAATAATTCTTTCAAATTTCCTTCAATAGGAAATTTTTCATCCTCTTCTTCAAGAGTTAGTGTCAGAATGCCATAACTACTTCCTATTCCCATATCTGAAGGGGTAGCAGACATCCTTCCTGAAGATGATGTTCCTGAAGATGATGGAGGTATTTCAACCTTATATTGAGGTTGATTTTCATCTTTATAAAATGAAGGGACAGAAGAAGTAGAACTTCTACTAGACATAAATTCTTCTCTATAAGAATATTTAGAATATGTAAAATTATCAAACTTAATTTTACTTTTAAAACACTACTTTCCTGTTTAATGGGTTCTATAGCTTCCTCTATAACCCATTCTTCAGGAAGTTTTACCTCATCCCAACTGATTGTTTTAGGAATAACAACTTTACTTTTAGCAATATCAGTTATAAACATAGTAGTTGTTCTAGTTTTATCAAAATGAAATTTTCTCATATCAGGAACAACCGAATTCATAACTTTATAATATATCCTACAAATAAGGATAGCGTTTTGAACTCCTGGTTGCATTTTAAACTTGTGAGATTTTATATCCAAACATAAAACATTGTTTATATATGGATCTGTTAAAGATAAAGTAAAATTTGGAAAACACGAAAAATAAATTGATCCATCACAAAGACTAAATTGCACAACTTCTAATAAAGAATCATGAAATCTTAAATGTCTCTTATCTCTAACAGCACGTATTAAGTCCTAATCTTGTAGCTGGTTTTACTGCTACTTGAATCATTCCAATATGAAGAAATCTGTATTTTTTTCTTTATGTAAAGCTACAAGCCTTTTTGGAAAATAAATTAAAAAAATTATTTCCTTCTAATAAAGGAACCGCTTCTTCTACAGTTTTTATAATATAATCAAATTTTTGCAAAAAACTACCCGTTTTATATATTTTTGAGGCTGGATAAGCCGGAATTTTCTAATCCTCTAGATTTTTATCTAGATTTTCATGAACTATAAGTTCTGTATTCTTATTTAAATTGTTTAATTCTAAATCCTTAATAGAATCATTACTATTATTACCTCTTAAAGTCAAAGATCGAACTAATCTATCCATACTATATTCCCATCGCTGTCAATGGTTTATGCCAAACCTCACTTAACAACCAGTCTCGGCAAAATCGGAGGAATTAAAAGGCTATGCGACTCGGGGTTTTAGAGAATCCTTAATGGAGGAACCAAGTTCTATCTTAAACTTTAATTTATGAAAGTATAAATTCAACAACGATAATTAAAAATTAACAAGAAGAATTAAAGTTACCTCTATCAATATGACAGATTAATTGAGCATCAAAATAATGCCCTTGCTCTTCTTCTGACTTAATCTCCCAAAAAGATAACAAGAACTCGATAATGGCTCTGATACCAAGATAGGACAGGATCGACAAGAGATGGAATATTGATACTCAAAACTTCTTTATTTCAATAATACAAAGACATATATATTACAACAGACACTAGTGGAATAAACCACTAACTTAGTGGGAAATGATGGAACTCTCAATTATGAGACTAGGCACTAACTCTCAAACTAAGCTTGCTTTCCATATTACAAGCATTTACTTTTATAGGCCAAAGATTAATGTCCCGTTTGGTTTGCGGGAATGGAATGGATTTGGATTCTAAATCCATTCCAATTCTGCGTTTGGATTGTGGGAATGGAAAGTTTTGACTGGATTTAAAATCCATTGACTATTTTAAAATCCAATGTCTCATGGATTTTGAAATCCTTTGGGTTGGACCAGGATTTCAAATCCAATCCGGACGGTGGCTTCATTTGTTTTGGGTTTAGTGGCTCTTTTGGGTTAGGGTTTGCAACTTGCAAGCATGGAAAGTTGGAAACCATGTTTTAGATGATTTTATAATATTTTAAATAAGTTTTTTAAATAATAAATAAACTTTTTGTGGGTTTTTTTTTTGTAAATTGCTCTTTACAATGACTTTTGAAGAACTTGTTTTGTGGTTGTTGTGAGATTTGATTAATCCCTTGTAATCTTCCACTACAACTTCATAAACTTATGATATGTTTTATGGGCGTTTGATAGTTTATTTGCAAATCCTACAAACCAAACACATGAAGGGATTTCAAATCCCCCAAAATCCAAATCCCTCCTTGAAATCTAATCCATTCCATTCCAATCCCGCAAACCAAACGCGTCCTAAATATTGTTTATAAACAGTACACCCAATAATTGAGATCAACAGTAAAATCCAATAATAAAGGGTGACGTAAAGGATGACGTCAACGAATTTATTCATCGAGTAAATCATCATCAGATTCTCGATCATCTTGTGCATCTTGCATAATATCATCTTCTCCACCTGCACTTGTCTCCCCACCGGCACTTGAACTGCTCCCTTGAATCATTAAAGGAGAATTGGTAGAAATATCTTCATTTTTAAAGATAGCTTTCATCATGTCTTCTAACTCCTTCTTTGAAGTTCCTTTGGATTTGAACTCTTTAAGAGTTGCTAAAATGTCTTCTGGTTTTCCATAATTGGATGGTCTTGTCTCTGGGACAATTTTTGGAGGCTCGAGATTAATAATCCCTTTGGTGGAAAATATTGATCCATCTTGAAAAAAGTCGTATTTATCCCACCATTTTATGGAAATTCTTCTTCCTATATGAGAAATATTATTATAACTTTCACCAAGATTAACAAAGGATCTTGGGCCTAAAACATAATCCCATTTAAGAATTCAAGGGACTTGATATAGAACAGCAAAATAAAGTCTAGGGAATTTACACGAAGGATTCTTAGTTTTAAATTCTTCATAAATCCTTCTGATCTTTTTTGGGAGGATAACTGAGTATAATCCCCAATTAGAAAACCATTTAATAAACCATACTGGAAAATCCAACTTAGGTATAGGGCTAAATTGGATAAACCACAAAAATTGGCTAAATTAGGTATAGGGTTCGAATCCGGGGGAAGACAGGATGTCTTTTCCGGTACAGGCTTATAGAGGTAGGGCCTGTAGGGTCCACAAAGTGGACCACGGGGCCTTGGGTACCCGCCAATAAACCTTTTTTTTTTAAATTGGATAAACCACGTATGTTTTCTCTGCTTATTATCATAGCAGAATGCTAACTCCCAAGCTTTGATATAATCAAAATAATTGAAAAGAACTTTATTTCTATATTTCTCATCAATTGTAATTTCTCAAGATTGAAATAAATCTCCATTCCATAAACTGGGTGTTATAATTTTAATAATTTGAGCTTTAGAATAAGCTCAATCGTCTCCTGAATGAAATTGAGCAGTGATTTTCATTGATCCAGTATAATGGAGAATACTTTGATAATATGTATAATCCTTTGGAAACATAAAAGGATCTGTGAAATTTTTGGAGTAAAAGGTCATAACCTCTGCAGCAGATAAATATGCATATTTATCTTATACCGGTGATAACCAAGTAGTTGTAATTGGCACAAAAGGATATATATATATATATATATATATATATATATATATATTCCTTTATAGAAGATGATTGTAATGCTTTATCATAAACATCTTGATCCAATCGAAGATTTTCAGGAACCGTTTTAAAGGTTTCTTCTTTTAGAACTCATTCACTTTTGTTTATATATATTCCTTAATTTACAGTAGCTCTAAGCTAATGTAATGTTAGAATCAAATATTTTAAGTTACTTCCTTTAGATGGTACTCATCACATCCTTTTTCTTCAACCGGAACTATTGTGCTAAAGAACACGTGGTACCAAAAACCCTTTGAATATATACACATCCAATTAAACATGTGATTTAATGTGCATAATGATCATAAAGTCGCAACAAATTAAATATTGTTTCATATGTTTTTTATGTCTAATGTTAGAACTTAGACAAATTAATTAATATATATTTGTTTCTCAATATGTTTGTTTTATATTTATAAAAGCATAATTAAATGAAAACTTTAAATATTGTGATAATTTGTATTTTAAGGTATTGTTTCACATGTTTTTTCAGCTAACCTTGGAACTTAAGATATTGACTAAGGGGGTGTTTATTTGTGGCTTAATGGGCTTAATAACTGATTGGGCTTATTCGCACAGACATTTTGACATGTTTACTTGTGGCTTATTGAAAAAACTTCTGGCTTTTTTCGTGCAACAAAGAAGGGACACTTGTCCCCATTAAGACAAAAAATTTCCCTGCCTATTGATAACCCTCATTTTTTAGTGTTATTTGTTACTTTTTCCCTTCATTTTATTTTACTTTCTAGCCACTTTTGCTTCAATCTCCTTCCTTTGGTCCTTAAAGTTTGCAAATATGATGAAAACACCAAAGGATGCAGTTTTGTCAAGAAATATCGTTTTTTTGAGATTGTGGACACTGTTTGCCCACTGCGGGCACCCGAAGACCCATTCGGTATTAAGAGCTTCGTATTTTTATTCAGTGGGTATTTGAGCAAAATAGATGGAAATTAGCTGGAATATAGAAGGTGGATATTAGCTGGAATTCACTTGGAGGGATCTTTACAATCATTGTAATCTTTTACGTATTGGTTATTATCCTTAAATTTTGGGTATTACCCATTGGGTAAAAACATGGTTTTTCCTTATAAATAGGTAGGTTTGTTAGCATTTAATATCATCAACTTTTCTCCAACTCAAAAACTCTCTCCATGTAAGAGTTTGAGAGCTAAGGTTGTTAGTTTTACTTTTAAACATTTAATTTCTTGAATTTTTTTTTCTGCCCACGACTTCCCACTGTGTGCATGTCTGTAGCTTAACTTTAATTTTATGCAAGTAGACTAACAAGTAGTTCCTTTCTTACTTTAAGTCTTTTATTATTTATATGTATTTTATTATTATGTCTTTTATTGTTATGTCTTTTATTGTTATGTCTTTTATTATTATGAACTAACCATCTTTTGGGTAAGGGGTGTGAGTCGACTAGAGACTAGTAAGCAACACTTGGGTGTGGATATCATTATTAGCTCTTAAGCTTGGTCACTTAAGTTGAGACTTAAACCCAATGTTGATAAGCCGACCACTTTGAAGTGTTAATATTAAATCTTGACCTCGAGAGGGGCGGATTCGAAATACGGCTTAAGGGAAGCACAAAGATTTGAGAGAGTCTTTGATAACCACGTAAAGATTCGGGTTTTGCATGATTTATTACGGTTCAAACGTCGGAGGAGATTTATATCACAAAGAGATTTGGGTGTAAATTTTCGTACTGATTGAACTTGATTTATTTCAACGTAATTAAATCGGCAAGATTAAGAGTTGGTAACGATGGACACTTTATGGGCATTTTGTAGGACCGATATTTAAAAATCCACTTTCGAGAGACCGGACTTTTTATAGACATTCCGTACTACAAAAGGCCTAATCATTTGTTACTATGTCCATCTCAAGAGAAACTTACACCCATACCCATTCTGTAATTATAAATTTTATTTCGTACTCTTAACATTAATCAACCACCAAACAAATATTTTTCTCACACTCGAAACTTGTGCAAGAAGTTAATGAAAATCTTTGTTTCTAAGTAGGTCAGTCCCTGTGGATACGATACTCGATTTTACGACCACTTTATTACTTGTAGCGATCCCAGTGGTGGTATATATTTGTGCCCTCACTGGAAAGTATTGTGCTCACGTTATACATTGCACAATATAGCTGCAACTACCTCCTCTTCGAAACACTAGCTGCATATAGTTGTCGGCGAAATCCCTCTTCTAAACACCATCTGCATATAGCTGATGGTGTTTGACGGTGAAATCCATCTTCGAAAACACAACAAAGCACTGAAGCAATAGTTTGATTTTGGTTTTTTAGGTGTTTTAGGTGCTTTCCTAGTCTGATGAAAAATAGCTTCTTTTTTTTGATTCAATTGGTATAGATTGTAGATTTAAATAGTTTTATTATTATGTTTTGATGTTTAAATAGTTTGATGAATGGTAGCTTTTTGGTTCGATGAACAATAGCTTTTTGTTTGATTTTGATTGAACAAACATGAACAAAAATCGATTCAAACATGTTCAAAAATTGATTGAGGAGTAGATCGGTCATTTTTGTCATTCAGATTGTTGATTCAGGTAAAAAAAGTAAACAATAACGCATTTTTACCCAAACAGACAGATTTATCCATACAAGACTGAATAGAAAATTTGGTAAACAACCCCTAACATATATTTGTTTTTTGTTTTACATATATTTATTTTACAATGTAAAACTTTTTTACATGTATTCTATTAAACACAAATACGTAAAAAAAAGCTTAACGATATAACATAAGTATATGTGAAATAAATATATGTTAATAAATACTTTAACGTTTAATAAAAAAAATTGTGTAAAATTCATCACAATATTTATAGCTTTTGTTTAATTAGCTGTACATAAGAAAGTGAAACTATCAAACAGGCAATAAATGGTGGTTGACCCATTCAACCAAAATATGCATAAAATTCAAAGAATTGATAGTTTGAACCTGAAATGCATGAAAACGTTAAACGGCAACATCTCTCTTTATCGACTACCCTATGTCCGGTTGGTTAGCGTCCAAAAAATTTATATCTTATTTTGTCTCAACAATTGAAATTAAGATATGTCAAATTTTATATATTTTTGATTTTACTTAATTCAAGTCCATATTCTCTTTGATGATGTATATCCATATGATTGATGGACATGAAGTGATAATTTAGGACAAGATATTTTTATTCCTGCCGATGGCCTATTTATAGCCCCCCATAAACATTCACTTATTGCATCAACACCTACGTATCTATCTCCTACACACCATTACAAGCTTCAACAATGGCGGAATCACCAGAATCTCAGCATCCAATCAAGGCCTATGGATATGCTGCTCGCGATACTTCTGGAACACTTTCCCTGTTGGAAAATTGTAGGAAAAATATGGTTTTTTACTAACTTTGGACACATTTAAATACATGTATATGTATTGTATATATCTAACTCTTAGTGGGTTTGTGTTCTCCTATATGAGAGCTTCGAAACGATATATCATGTGTCCAAAACGAAATATGTGTGAATGAGATATCGATGCTCAAAGTTGAGTGTTTGGAATGAAATTGGCAAAAATCAAGTAGGTGTGGGAATGTGTCCTATATAGGAAGGAGGAACAAACATCTTGTGATTTATAACCATGAATGTGGGATGAGCTTACAAGCTCTTTGTTTGGTTTTACTCCAACACCTACCCGTGCGCAGGGGGTGCTGATTAAGACTTTCGTAGGCTAAAATTGGCGAACTTGTGCATGGACATGAATGCAGCTCCGAAATTTTGTGCTCACAGCTTTCTTATGTAACTCCCAAATCGATGGCATTGAAAACAGATATTATTGTTTTGATTATTGAATTAATCTTTTCGGTTTTCAATATAAAAGGGAGGAGCTTCGCCACATTCTAGACCACCCCATATACTACTCACACAATTCTCTGAATTTCTCTCCCGCATACATCTCTCTCCGGCGATCTTTCCAAGCAAGTGGTCATCTCCGGTCAGTAATAGTATGGTAGTTTACTATTAAGTATGAATGAGAACAACAATGAATTGTAAACTACAATGATGAAAAGGAAAATTAATTGTAAACCACAAGAACAAGAATCGTAATTTCAAAAGCACAAGAAGAAAAATAAAAAATTTCAACAAACCACATAGTCGAAAAGCGTAGTCTACTCTTTTGAGTATAAGTATTTTATATTTTCCCCTTCTTTTGAACAACTATTCCTACATAATCAGAATACAAAGAAAATGGCGGCCAAGAAATATGTGTTCACTTTCACATTCTTTAATTGATTTTTCAAATCATCCATTGATTCTGAAAAGGTCAACACAAACTAGAAGTCTTATGTCTCAACAAAATAATTTTGCCAATTAAGATCTGAACCCGACCCTATTTCTTACATGCATTTGCTACAAAACTTTAAAAATTAAACCATTTTGAGGTTAATGAGTTTATTGATGTTTTAGGGTACGAGCTTTAACAACCCCAATTTGGGGCTTCATTGAAATTATGATGTGACTGTCATCCAGGGGCGGAACACAAGCTATAAAACCGTAGGGGTTCTCTTATGCTCCTTACCAACCATTGACACAAATCCGCAATAGATGTCAATTGCTTATAATCTTCATGTTGAACGGCATCAATAACATAATGCTGAAGTTGCATCTTTAGAACTGTTTTCTCATGATCACTGAAATCTTCAGGATAGAACTGCTCTACTAGTTGACGTACATCAACACTTCTAAAAGTCTCATACGCATTTTTAGGATCCAAAGTTGAAGCAAGACGAAACATCTCCATGGAACTATCACTGAAACGATGATCTAGTTCCATTAATTGACAATTAATCGCTTCATAAAAGATATCTACTCGGTAATGATGCTCAAGTGTATGATCACTGTGCTGATTACGAGACCGAGCCCCTCTGCTGTAGTAGGAAGAAGACAAGTCAGGAATATCTATGTTGCGTACCTAACAAGGAAACAAGTCGAAAAGAAGACAAGTTAGGAAGATTTACTTGATAACGATGTATGATTGTAGGATAACTAGTTACGTACGTGACAAAATGACTTAACAAGGCAAAGTAAATCATCCTATCTTTCATCTTTCATTTTTTGCAACAATACTTTGGTAGATGCAACTTACCTCAATGTGTTAAAAATATCTTGATAGATGAATATTTTACTTTTGCTTAAGTTCATAGATGAATATTTTACTTTTGAAGTTCATTCTTTGAATCAACAAAAATAGAATTTAGATGTCACTGAGAAACACATTTTTACATTAAATTAACTTAAGATGAAAGTGTATCACAAGAGTCATCATTGTCCCCCAAAAAAAAGTCTTGCTATGATACCAAGAGGAAGTGTTAGCCCATACCTTTTAACTTCTTTGTAAAGCCTTTTTCATAAAGACAAACATTATATCGCTTCACATAACCTTTCAACTATTTATTGTTTTCAAATATCCATCTACACTCAATAGTAGGGGTGTTTGCGGTGCGGTTTGGGACAAAACCGCAAACCGCACCGCAACGAACCGCATCGCAAATTATGGTGCGGTGCTGTGCGTTTTATGCGTTTTTACCTAACGCACTTTACACCTACAATTCCATAATTATAAGATTAAAAATTCATTTTAAAGTCAATGATAATTTGATCGTAGTCTAAAAAATAAAAATATTCAATTCGTAAATACATATTACATAAATATTGCAAGTATTCTATATATACATATGCGTGTGTAATATATAAAATTAAAAAAATATACATATATGTAATGTTCGGTGCGGTGCTGTTTAAACCACGGTTTGATAACTCATAACCGCACCGCATAGTGCGGTTTGGTAAAAATGCAAACCGCACAGCCAAAGTTCTACACCGCGCTTTGCGGTACGGTGTGGTGTGGTGTGAACGGTTTGTGCGATTTGACGGTTTAGATGAACACCTCTACTCAATAGTGTAGCCATACCATCTCATTTACGCTCAATAGGTTAGTCGTTCTATCAATCCACGTTTTTGATAAGATCTCAAATGTCAATATTGCCCTTTTAGTAATTTATGAATTCAAGTCGTTTTGTAGAAAACACAAGTACACGAGTCTACTTCTTGTTTAAATAAATCGTATTTATTTTTTATCTTTATTTTATCAATAATTTCTAATAATCATGTTGTAACAAAAATATCACTATGACCTTTTATTTGACACATTTACGGTTTTATTTGTATTTTAACAAATTTACATATTAACATATAACAAAATCACAAAAGTACAATTGTTTAAACCCTATTATCTTTTATAGAATAATATATTAAGATTATTTTTGTGATCGAGTAATTACGGATGGTGATCGGATTAATTTATAACAACCCAAAACTTACAACATTTCCACAAAACAGATTGATATGAATCAACGCCAAAACGGCCCCAAGTCAACAATAAATTCTTAAGGTTTGCACAAAGACAACCTATACACAACTGAGATTCGAAAAGGAAATAAACAAATATATAGGAAGTCTTCTATTATTGGGCTCGGCTCACACCTTCTCCTTCCCCTTACTGGTACCTCCTACTTGGCGACAACCTGAAAAGGTTTTTAGTTTTGAAAGAGCGAGGGTTAGACCGATGGTCTAGTGAGTCCCCTCTAAACAGTTCATACAACATAGAAAAGATTTAAAGTACTTAAACCAATTCATTTTTTTAAAATAAAAAAATATCGCGTTTACCATTAAGCTTCTGGCACACACTATCGTCATTCGGATGCTCAAACATCTTAAGGCAATAATCGAAAATTTCATCGGTTCACCTTACAATTTCTCTTCGAATAATGTCGATTCCATAAGTCTATGGTTGTCAATCTATACTCAAAACGTCACCGAAAACATGGATAAAACTCAATACCCGAAACAACACCTTTCGGTGACGGGGAAGACCCGTGTTCGTCGACTATGACGAAACACAAAGTAAGCCACGATTCAACGTTATCAAGCAACACCCTAAGATCATGGTTCCGGTGTCAAACTCTTCTCATGTTTCCACCGCAATACCTAAGGTCTCGGAGCCCGACCCATACGAGTTCATCTCCGCAATACCCCGATCCTAGTGTTAGCTCTATTTGGCCCAAAGCTTCAAAACAAGGGTCGCGGAGTCTGACTCAACAAGCGATCACCTCGGTAATACCCACGATCTCGGAGCCCGACTCATAAGAGTTCATATCCGAAATACCGACCACGGTCCCATAGTCCAACCAACAAGGTTCCTCTCCACAATACCGGCACAACCAATGTACCACCCCGATTTCGGAGTAAGCAATTATTACCTTAAATTTATGTTTCGCTTGTTGTTTAGTAGTTGTGTTTAATTGTTCCTTGAAAACCGACCTTATCTGAGGGTTATTCGTTTAAGCCGAAGAAATGGGAAAGAGGAACAACAGTGTTCCGTGCGACTTGAACCGCGCCACCAACCGCGTGGGGCACTGCCAACTCGCGACTCCAGTCCTTGGCGCGACTTTCCGTGCGGGTCTAGTCACGTGGGCACCCGCATGCGACCACTGTCGACTAAATAGGGGGAAATCGGCCTTAGGTCTCAAACACACCAAAATCATTTCCCTAAAACACTCTCTTCTCCTCACTCTTCATTAATTTCGACCTAGGCTCATTTATTACTCAATCCTCTTCAATTCTTCAAGTTTGGGACTATCTTTTGGGGCTTGGAAGGCTATTTCAAGTATCTACCATCTCCTCTTCTTCATCTTCAACCTCAAGACTTCATCTCCATTTTTAGGGTTTTACTTACAAACCCTAGATTGTGAGTTTATTACTCCTTAAATGCTCTATTACTTATTTGTTACTTGTATTAAACCTATATTATGCATATGTGTTGCTCGATTGGGATTTGTGACCTAACTTGTAGAGTTTTCAACTTTATTAACCCAAAAAGGGTGAGCATGTCTAGTAAACCCTACTAATATCTTTTATGATTAGGCATGGCAACGGGGCGGGTATGGGGCGGGTTTTACTATCCCCGACCCCGACCCCGATTTATGGTAAAGGCCCCCGACCCCGTTCCCGGTCCCCGACGGGTACGAGGAGTAATATCTCGGCCCCGGTGTTTTAGACGATCAATCCCCAGTCAAACCCGGTCCAACCCCCATTCCCCGTCCCCGGTTCATACCCGTTCCCCCGACCCGGTTTTGAAGATGTAAAAGCTATAAGATCGTTAGACTTCAATTGTAATCAACTCAAAATCACAACCCAAAAATTGAATCAATCAAGGGAGTTAGATCAAATGTTGACTTATTTTATGTTTGAACACTTAGTATTAACACCAACACTAATCTAACGATGCTTTCTAATATTAGTATTCAATTTATTTTGAATTCTTCAATAACCAAGTTCATACCTGAGCTTTGAGCTTTGGTGCTGATGTGTTTTAAATGTAGTAAAAGCTTTACTTGGTTATACAGATTGCATGGGGTTTGTGTGGAGACTTATTTTATATTAGTTTCTTCTTCTACATAATTTAGTGAGATAAATAAAATATAGATGAAAATGGAAATAAATTTTTGACTAAATTATCTCACTAAATTATGTATGAGATTATGAGGAATGTAGTACCTTGAGAAGTAAAGATGAACTGTTATTTACATGTAGAAAAGAGGTGTATAAGTGGTTATAAATGCTTAGCAAATGTTGATCATCTGATAAGAATGTGAACACTACCCCTTGTGCACGAGGAGGTAGTTGTATATTATTTGGACCTTGTGTTGGTCATTGTGACTTACTAGCGAGTAGGCAATAAGGGGTCGTGGGCCCTTGAGGTGTAACTCTTCTAGATATGGATAGGCAATAATATCTCGTAAGACCTTGAGGTGTAACTCGACGGAGTAGACAATAAAGGCAGTAAATATGGTCTAAGGTTGTGATGTCGTTATGGCATGGGAGCTAAGACCGGGGCATGAGGTGTAATCCATTAACATCATGGGTGACTCCACTCCTGTGTAAACGACACCCCGATGGAAACGGGTCTCCCCCGTATTTCAAGGGTTATCTCTTGTGTATTTGTGTTCAGGTACGAGATTTTGGTTGCGGATGAAACAGTAATTGTGAGACGATGGAGTTCGGTAACCCAAACCTTGCTTTATTAAAAATATGATGCTATTGCTTATGAATTAGATAACTTATGAAATCTCACTAGGATTCGTCCTAACACTTGTTGTGGTTGTTGCTCCCTCACAGATCCTACTCATGGAGGAAACTAGGATATCGGCTTGTCAACCGGGCACGTAGGAGTTCTCGAAGTGCCGGTCTTTTGGGGGATTTTTGTGAAGATAGTATATAGTGAATTCGCAATACCCATTTTAATCTAGATTTGAATCAATCCTAGATTAAGTAAGTTGTTGTAATATTGTTGTCTCATTCTTTGTTGCAAACTTTATAGTGCAAACTAACCCTATTGCTATGGGTTTTTAGTTGTCTTGAATATTGGAATTCATTCTTTTAGAAATTCATATTTACAGGGTATTTGGGCCTTCGTATTTTAGACGTCATATTGCCGAATTTTCGAATTTTTATTCGTCCAATTTTCAGAGTGTTACAACCAAGCTCAACCACTCCAGGTCTATCGCTCGTATATGTGTCAAGCTCAACCACTCTAGATCTATTGCTCGTATGAACGCCAAGATATAAAACAGGGATAATGATCCCACTTTCAAACCAACAAACTGACTCCTATGCTTATGGATCCAATGCATTACAGTCTAAAATACATGACTCTAATGAATGACTAACACACTCAAAACATATAATTCTCAAATAAGATGCAATAAATGCAAATCATAACCAAATCACTATATTGAGCTATCAAACCAGACAAATGTCTCCAAGGCTCATTTAAGTCAATACCGAGCCAAAATGCTCAAAACTCAATTGACCATTAAATAAATGTCCTCACCAATAAAACACATTTAACCGGCATTTATGAAAACACATACCTCAAAGATATGATTAACCCAAAAAAAACTCATCATTTATTGAGACAAACCATTTTCCAAATGAACTCATACCTTTATATTTCTAAAACGCCTCATAACACGATAACGTACATTTTCCAAATGGTTTATAAAAACAAATACACCAAAAATTCATAAGTTGTCAAATAGACTCTATTTGTACAATAAATCACCAAAAGAACACATTTATGAGATTTACTCGTCAGAATATCCAAAAATCCAAATATAAGCATTTCATAAGATTTATCAACCCAAATTTATCAAATATGAAAACTTTGTCAAATACTCAACACATTGATAAATACCAAGTAAACACATTATTATTTCAAAATACACATTTTGGCATGTACATAGTTTTCACAAAGCAACTTGAACTCACCTTGCTAGATTTAGGCTAAATATAGGTTTTTTGAGTTTTCTTGGTGAAAACTTGAATCCACAAGCAACACCTCCTAATTTTTAGATCCTACACTTGAAAAGTGTTTTATTCACCTCTAAAGATCCAAAACCTAAGACAAAATGTAAAGAAAAGAAGAGAAAATGAAGAACATATCAAACCCTAGCTTAAAATCGAGAAGGATGGGGAACTTACCATTACAAAATAATCGTGGATCTTCCAATATATTTCCATTATCTTGTTCTAATTTTGAAAATCTCTTAAAAACGAGTTCATAGCAAAAAGAATCACTGAAATCGGAGTTGAGATGAAGAAGTTATGAGGAAATGTAGATGATCCAAGAAAAATCGGACTTTTTAGAGCTGACAGGCGCTAAAGCGGGTTTCAAGCGGGTAAAGTCGCACGAAAGTCACCCGAATTTCTCAGACAATCACCTCAAAGTCTCATTAGACACTGCTCGTTTGATTTCTTCGGTTTTCATACTCGATCACTGTTTTGACCATAACTTCTTCGTTTTAGCTTCGATTTTGCTCCGGACAGAACCGTTGGACTCGTATTTATATGTTTCATCCAACAAGACTATAAAATATAGTATTCAAGCCCGAATTCCTATTTCTTTTATTTATCTGAAAATACGATTTATGTACTAACTTGAAATCATACCTTCCAAAAATCGGGGTGTTACTCTAGGTTTTTTAGAAAACTCTAGAAAACTTGGAAACCCTAGAAGATGAGGTAGATGGATGCTTGGAATATTGAAGCTTGAACCTTACTAAAATACTCAATGAATACTCCTAATCTTCCCAACAAACTTCATTTAATGAAGTCTACCAACCAAGCCCTAGAATTTAATGAGGAGAGGGAGTAGAGAGGAGAAAATCGCTCAAACCCTAGCTCCAAACACGTATCTGATTTAATTTCTAAGAGATAATGGGAAATAAATCAGCCAAATGGTTTTTTATACTCATAGTACACGTCGGAGACAGTGCCCGGCAACAATGCCATTGGCACTGTCGCAGGGGCATAGTCGCACCCCTTACCCCGATTCGGTATATGTTCAGCGACAGTGCCAAGCGATTGTGCCCGAGGGCACTATTGCGAGTCACAATCGCGCCGAGTGTACCGTATGTGGTTTCCCTCCCGCGACTGTGACAAGCGATTGTGACAAGCGACTATGCCTAAGGGCACTGTCGCGAGTCATTGTCGCAGCACACCCCCAGGGCCCTGTTTGCTCGGCTCCAAAGCACGCTCGGGTGGTCGCATGGGTTAGATCTTCACTCAGGGTTCAACCTAAGTAACTTAATTTATGAAAACACAGCTCAAAATACTTTTACAACTATAAATTTTGAATCATGATTAAATTACGAATGGCGAATACTTACCTCGATTTTTCGGGTGTTACATAGGGCCTTTATGCACACAACCCCAACCTTATATGTTCTATATGCATGGTTTGGGTTTCAAATAGTCCAATAGGTGCACTTATGGCCTTTATCGCACAAACACAACCTTATATGTTCTATATGCATGGTTTGGGTTTCAAATAGCCTAATATGTGCACTTAGGGCCATTATGCGCACAAACCTTATATGTTCTATATGCATGGTTTGGGTTTCAAATAGTCCAATAGGTGCACTTAGGGCCTTTATGCACACAAACCTAACCTTATATGTTCTATATGCATGGTTTAGGTTTCAAATAGCCTAATAGGTGCATCTCATTTACAGTTCGTTATGCTGTCGAAATTGACTTGTATGTATTTTGTAAAAAGCACAGGGTGGGTATTCGATAGGCCTCAGCCATAGGTATGGCGATGACCCCAATCAGCATCCGACTTTTAATACTCAGTTGTGGCAGGAGGTTGCAGGGGGAGCGAAGAAATGTCATCTTTTTGGGTTCGGGTACCACCCAGATCCCAACGCGATCTTGACTGGGACACCCTCACAGGGTGGTGCTTCTTTTTTTTTTTCTTCCCGACAGGTGCGTACCACATTTCATTATATGAGCTTTATCAATTTATTTTATAATTCATGTAAAACTTGTTCTAACGTCTTTTTTTATTTTATAGGAAATTGAGGATCTAAGGACCCTACTTCAGAAGTTGAAGGAGCGGGAAGAGAGACGTGCGGCGGAGGAAGCGGCACGTTGTTAAGGCCAAAAATCGTCCAAAAGGATAACTTAAGGTTGATGTGGAGTTTTTAACAACTAAATAAATGAATCAATCGACAAAACGTGTGACAAAGATAAAAATAAAGAGACAAGGAATTTGGTGATGCGGAAAAACCTCAACGAGGAAAAAACCATGGACAACAAATAAAATCGTCGATGCACTATGGTCGCCAAGAAGGGGCGATGTCCTTGCGTATTAGACGCTTGTAACACCCCGATTTTCGAAGGGTAACATTTCGAGTTATTACAGAAACCGATATATCAAGGAAAAATAAGATATTTGATTTTGGACTTTAATCCTAGATTTTATAGTCTTTATGGATAAAGGGTTCAATTACGAGTCCAGCGGTCCTTTCCGGAGCAAAAACGGAGCTAAAACGAAGAAGTTATGGCCAAAACAGTGTTCGGTACATGCTTGGCTATAGTGCCCGGCGATTGTGACACTGTCACTATAGCTTGGCACTATCGCCGAAGTCCAAACACTGTCGGTACAATATTGGCAATTGTTCCAGCGATTGTGACATTGTCACTATAGCCGGCACAATAGCCTGGAGGTATCAGAGTGCATAAATCGCGATTTTCAGCCTCATTCTTCATTTCTTCATAACTCTCTCATTTCAACTCCGATTTTGGTGATTCAAGTTGCCACAGTTTCGTATTTAAGAGATTTTCAAGTATAGTGGAAGCAAAGATCAAGCGGTCATCATCATCACCTCCAACTTTGAGAAATTTGGGGTTTTCTAGGTTTTTATCAAAACCTAAATGGTAAGTTCATCCCTTCCATTTCGAAACTTCTTTATGGGTTATAAATGCTCTATTGATGTCAACCTAGTGTTTGATTTCTCTAATTTCGGTTTGGAAGATTTTGGGAGTCTTGGGTCAAAATTAGGGTTTTGCCCAAAATAGAGATTTTGATGATTAAGTGAATGGGGAATGTTTCTATGTGGTTGGTCACGGTTATTTATGGTTGAAATGTGTGGATCTAGGTTTTGGAAGCTTGAGTTGAAGAGTTGGAATGGATGTCTTCGGAAAGCTTTGGGTGAGATCTATGCTTTTGAAGGCCAATGGTTGGGGATTGAAACCTAGGTTTAACTTAACCTAGCAAGGTGAGTTCAAGATGATTTGTGAAAACGATGTACATGCCAAAATGTTATTTTAAAATGTTTATGCTTTACATCAAATTGTTAACTGCTGATAAGTTTAAGTATTTGGTTATCTTCATCGTTATAAACTCATGAAACATGCATTTTTGTGATTTCGGTCATATTGACAAATAAAGCATTTTGATATGTTTCTTTGACGTATATTATATAAATGGAGTCCATTTGATGTAGATGTCATTTACATGATTTTGTACTTACGTCTGTTTGGAAAAATGTGCATAACTATGTCATGAGACATTTTGGAGAATTAAGGGTAAAGAGTTTATTTGGGAAAATGGTTTGCCTCAAGCAATATTGAGTTTGTGTTATTTTACACTTTTGGGTCGTTGTGTCTTCGTCAGTCGGTTAAACTGGTTTAAATGTTCACAAAGGCTTCGTTGGTGATTTGCGTAAAGTGTTGGGCCTTTGGCTCGGTTTTGACTAAATGAGTCGTGTGGACATTTGTCCGGATTTATAACCGTCATGGGTAAGTTACATGTTTTGGGTGCTTTGGTCATTCAATTGGAGTCATGTAACGTTAGACAGTGTCGTAATGGATCCATAGGCACGTAAGTCTGTCTGTTTTGTCGGTTGGTAAGGCCGGAGGTTTTGGGTTACATTTAGTGACCGCTCGGCTTTGCTAGCGAGTAGACAATAGGTGGCACGAGCCGCTGAGTTGGAACTCGTCTAGATTGGATAGGCATCAATGTCTGTAAGTCCTTGAGGTGGAACTCGACGGAGTAAGGCCAGAGGAATTAAACGGTCTGTGGTATGATGTCGGTGGAGGCATGAGAACCAGGATGTCGGGATGTGTGGTGAAATCCAATAACATCGCGGGTGGCCCCATTCACGTGTTCTCGCCACCCAAGATGGAAACGTTTAGATGACATGCAAGGAAGTCGCATGAACGGCCTACTTGCGTGTTCTCTATTCTCAGTATATACGGGTCTCCTCATCGTTGATTCGTGGTATTTTATTTGGTAACGTTTTTACCAATTTTGGGTGTTAAGTGATCGACTGTAAATGATGGCTTTAATATTGGGATTCTTTCCACGTATATTAAGGTTTGAATGGAATGCGTCACTTCCACATTTCGGTATTTGATTTCTCCCATTTTTATGGTCGTGTGAGTTTTGGGTTGAATGCCCGTGTTCCTGGCAATGTTTAATTATTTAGATTTTCATTTATGGTTTATGAGTTGTGTATCATGTTCCACCCGTGTTGGGCATTTCGAGATATGACATTTTTACCCGCGTTTTATAAAAATGGGGAGTTCCCTCTTTATTCTCATTTTGGTGCAAGTCTTGGTTTGAATCTAAATTTACGAAAGTACGTTTTATATTGGGATCTTCGCCTTTAAAATGATTCGGTTTGGTTAACAAGTAACTCGGTGTATCTTTCGTGTAAAATGCATAATTATTGATAAACGAGACGTTTTCATAAGTGAAGCATATCATTTTGAAAGATTATGATTTTATTCGCATTCTTCCTTTCTAAACGATTTAATTATTTATGTTGAAAACTCTTGAGCTCACTAGGCGTTAAGCCTAACCTTTTTTATTTGTCGGCATGTGCATCAGGTTTCAGTTGGGGGTTTGGTTCTAGCAGATATATGAAGAGTAGAGCCTTAACTAGACACCAGAGTAAGTATTCGGTAAAGACTTCCGCAAGTTGGAGATAGTGATTGTTATTGGGTTTTAGTAGCACCCGTCCTTTTATAGTCTGTATGTATAGGTTGAATGTGTGTATCGAAGTTGGATCTTAATTTGTGATAGTAGACAATGCAATTATCAATGTATTTAGAAAATTTTAAATAAGTCGTTATTTCCAGATTTGAGGGTGTTACAACGCTGAGGTTACAATGGTATACAATATAAGCGGAAATAAACTTAATCGCTAATAACAATCGTGTGTCGTGTGTAAAATGTTTCAATCGCGCATTCCAATATTGCGTCGTGTATTCTTTTAGAGAGAGTAGAGATAGTTCTTGGTAGTAAGCTTGTGTTCTTCCGATTATCAGCCAGACCGAATGAGGCTGAGATCTTTGTATTTATAGTCTTGATCGCCATAAATGCTTCTTTGAATACTTAAGTTACGGTCAGAGATTTTAATGATCTTGATGTCTTCTGTCGGTTATAGCCGTTAGTTTTTAAGGGCATTGATTCTGCATTAAATTGACCAAAAAGAAACGCTTTGTCGTACGTTAGTATAATCGTGGTCATAAAGAATCTTACGACCGTCGTATGATTTTCACAAATATACAATCAAAGGTCGTTACTAACGCTCGACCTATGTTTTATAAAGTGATAACATGATTTATAAATATATATGGTCGACAGGACCTTATACAAAGTTGGTCGTGAGAAATGTATCATAAATGTTTTCTGTCGTGGTCGTTGATTTTGACCCAAACACACGTCAGCGGGAACGTGATGCCTAGTACGACCAAATATGTGAAATGGTAAGGCGTTTCTGTCAGCCCCAACCTCCACCACCGTCATCGCCACCCATGTGATGAAACATTTGAATATGTTGAACAATTTGTTGAATTTTGTTGTTGGAACGTATTTTGGAACAATACTTGAACAATGTATTTGGATTTAAGACCTTAAACTATGACAAGTTAGTTGTTTTTATGTTTTTTTATAGTTTTTGACAGTTTTTACAGTTTTCAACAGGTTTTTACAGTTTTTAGCAGGTTTTAGCAGGTTTTATTGTTTTGTAGCAAGATTTTTTTTTATGAAAAAACAGGTTTTTCCTGTTTCTGTTTTTTAAATTATTTTGGCGGATTTTCGACGGATCCATCCGCCGAAAATAAATAAACAAATTAATAAATAATTAATAATTAAAATAAATACTAAATAAATAAATTATTTTCTGCAGATAAATCCGCCGAAAATATTCGCCAAAAATACATTTTTTTTCCTTTAAAAATTATATAAAAAAAAGATTTTAAATGTTTTCGGCGGTTTTTCTGCCGAAAATTGGTATGATTATTTTTTTAATTAGAAAAAACATTATTTCGACTAATTATTACAAATATTTTTCGACAACTTTTCGGCGGATAGATCCGCCGAAAAAATTGCAAATTTTCGGCGCATTTTTTCGGCCGAAAAATCCGCCGAAAATACAAATTTCTGACCAATTTTTCCGCTGGAAAAACTGCTCTGTTTTGTAGTGTATAAGGAGGCATAGAGATACAAAAGTTGCGTTCAGTGTAAGAGAAATAAATATTGTATAATGTTTGCCTAGGAGGAATTATTAGTGTCTTATTAATGAATAAAAAAGTTAGGTTAATATTCTATTTTTCTCCGACACACGAATTTTCTAGTACGTCTTAAATGGAATTAGGCAGTAGGGGTGTTCATGGTTGACATCCAATGGATGTGAGGGGAACCGAACCGATCCAATCATCCATTGGATGTTGGATTTTTCCAATCCAATGGATGATTGGATCAGTTCGGTTCCATCCATTGGATGTTCTTATTGGATATCTATTGGATCAGATTGGATATCCATTGGATCGGATTAGATCCATCCGACATCCAATGGATGATTAAATCGGATCCATCCAACGTGTTAATTTAATGTAATGTTTTAGTTAATTACTTTTAGTTTGTGTTAAAATCAACATAAGTGAGACTAAAAATTTAAAAACCAACACAAAACAAATTTAGATTTAAGCAAATTGCAAAAAAAATAATTGGATGATAGTTGAATGAAAAACTGGATGGTAATCTGATGGTTAATTGGATGGGTAATTGGATGTTGGTCGGTTTGGTTCGGTCGGTTTTAGTCGGGTCTGGACTGTCATCCAAGAACCGACCGATCCAAATTGGATGTTAAGATTTTCAATCCGATCCGATCCAATTACAATTGGATATCCAATTATGGTCGGTCGGTTCTAATTGGATCGGTCGGTTCCTATTGGATCGGTTGAATTTCTGCACACCCCTATTAGGTGGGATGTTTTATGGGGAGGTAAAAGTGATATCAATATTGAGGTATTTAACATCATCATCATCATGATGAGAGTAGGTTTAACAAAAAAATCCCATATAATAGTCATTAAGAACCTATCGAGACAATAATGTGATAAGATAAGGGTTAAAAGTGTTTCATGCGTGTTTACCGCTAGGGGTGTAAATGAGACGAGACAACTCACGAGCTACTCGAGATCGACTCGGTCAAAACTCGGTCAACACTTGACTCGAATAGGCTCGACTCGAACTCGAGCTCGACTCGATATACTAACGAGTCGAGTCGAGCGACCTGATACTCGACTCGATAAGCTCGTGAAATACTCGATAAGCAAAATAATAATAATAATTAGTAATATTATTTTAATTTAATTGATAATAATAATAATAATAATAATAATAATAATAATAATAATAATAATAATAATAATAATAATAATAATAATAATAATAAACTCAAGTTTTTTGATTTTTTTTTGGAAAATGATGGTGTAAAAGATATGGGTAAACTTTTGATGGTGTGTCTAATCCATCCCACATTGGCGGGATATAAAACCCAATACTTTGAACTCCACTATATATAGACCTTTCTCCTTCTTTGTTTTACATCTTTTGTCTCTGTTAAATGGCTTGAGCCTATGTAGGGGTGTAAATGAGACGAGACAACTCGCGAGCTACTCGAGATCGACTCACTTGAGATCGACTCGGTCAACACTCGACTCGAGTATAATGATACTCGAGCTCAACTCGCATCATTTACACCCCTATTTACCGCTATGCAAGATAGGAAGGTTTAACTAGAAAATTTGACTGAAGTCTAAAGATGAGTAAACGTCCTTAAGAAATTATTATTAACTGAAAAAAACTGAATGAGCAGAAAAATGGTTTTAGACGAAAATTAAGAACCATCATCAGAAAAGAAGGCGTGGAAGACGAGGATAGGTCAGCAGTGAATCCATTAAACATTTAAACATACTTTGTACAAAGGAACATGTGTATTTTGGGGATGCTTAAAAAGTCAGGTATACTTCAAGAAGGATGATAACGTTGAGTATATTATTAATGTTCAAGACCAGGGTCGTTCCTGGCCTGGGGGAGGGCGGACCGGGCGTACGCCTAGGGCCCACGAGAAACAGGGGCTTTTTTTTTTACTATATAGTATTAGTAGTAGTAAAAAATAGTAAATACAAGAGACGCAAATTCTTTTAGCATCTAATAAGACCCAAAGAATTTCGTATTATATTAAGGGTCCAAGCATATATTAATTAATTATATTGGAAAATGAAATATGTAAAAAGTTAATTGATCATTCATTTTACAACATTGATTATTGTTTCTCTAAACTTTTTTTTATCTAGTATCAAAGTTTGAAACTACTTACCTAAAAAACCTTGATATATTATTCATCATTCATCATTCATTTCCCACTGACTCGTTAGATTATTCCATCCGCATGAATTCTATGTTTGTATAAGAATATAGTAGATTTTTTTTTATTAACTAAGAGAACTCTTACATCTTGAAAAAAAATTACCAACCATACGAGACAATCCAACTTATATCTATACCCATGTTTTTCTAAATATTATTGACTATTTATTACTTAATATTCAGTGCATGAATCTTAAGTATTCTTCTATTTCAAAAACAATAATGATATCTCAAACTATGACCAGTTGAGGGGATGGGAACTCAACTGATTTATATTGATTTACATAAATTGGTACTTCGAATATTAACATTGTGACCCCAAATGATGTCAATCTATATATTAAATAGAGTGAATTGTGGATTTGGTCCCTGTGTTTTGATATTATTTGTGACTAGGGTCCATATAGTATGTTTATTGTGGATTTGGTTCTTGTGGTATTCAATTTGTTTTAGACATGGTCTCTCTGACTAACGTCTAACTCCGTTAATTCAAGGGTTATTTTAGCATTTTTGCATATTCTTGGCCTTTTTCTTATAAAAAATAAAAATAATATTTTTATCCACACAAATATATGTGTTTGTATATATATATATATAAATAGTGTTTGGTTCATTTGAGAAATGGTAAATACATGAGAAATAGAGAAGTAATCATAGGCATTCATATGGTCAAGATCGGATTTGACTAGTCAAATATTGCGACTTTGACCGGTCAAAAGTTGCGGCTTTGACTGGTCAAAAGTTGCGGCTATCCCAAAAATAGAAGGACAATTTCGTAAATTTTACAAAACACACGGGCTGTGTTCATATATGAACATGTATAATTCACATATGAACTATATGTTCATATATGAACCAGTGTAATTCATAACTGAACTCTTTTAACTGATTCATATATGAACCTTTGTGATTCATATATAAATCAGTTGAACTAACTAACAGATTCATATATGAATCTGTATGAATCACAAAGATTCATATATGAACCTTTGTGAATCACAAAGATTCATATATAAATCAGTTGAACTAATTAACAGATTCATATATGAATCTTTGTGATTCATACAGATTCATATATGAACTCATCCCGTGTATTTTACGAAATTACCCCTCTACCTTCTATAGACCACACAAGAAATTATCCGGTGCTTCGCGGTCAAAGCCGCAAATGTTGACCAGATGAATGACTAAGATTACTTATTTATTTCTCATATATTTATCATTTCTCAAATGAACCTCTCCCTGTATAAATATATATCTATACGTATAATAAATAAGTAACTAGAATGACACATGTCGCCTTCTGATGAACCCATTTTTTCATTTTTCCGCCTAAACATGTATCTGGACGCATTTTACATTATAAGTTTATTTAGCAAATTCACATTCATTCCTGCTTAAATCTTTCTTTAATTCAAATTTTTTAATTTATACCTTATATTTATTACCCTTATAATTAGATATGTAGTTACTTTTAATCTCTTACTTTTTTATTTTTCATTTTAGACTCTTATCACATAAACATAAATAATATATATGAACTAACATGCATTAAAAAACATTTTTATTTTTTACAAATTATACCATTGTAATCGATTCGTCAATACCTTCGAAATGAGTACAATATTGAATAATTTTGGATTTAATTATATTATTAAATATCATAAATATATATGAATTAATGTGTCGTGATTAGTAGATTTGATACAAATAATCACTAAATTGTCGTGATTTTCTTTTTGCAATTTCATATCAATTTTAACTATGTACTTTTCCATAATTTCATTTACGTTCTATTATAAATTTTGTTTTATAAATTCTTTATATTTATTCATATTTTTTATTAATTTTTTGCAAAACATCCTTTGTTAAAACTGCTTAAAACAAGGACATTTTGTAACCAACTGCAAAAAAACAACTCTGAAGGGGGAAAAACTTGGAAAAGTAGCATCGTACTTTCGATAATCATTCATATTTGTAAGATAAGTTTTCTGGCATGATTTAATTTTTTAAATTACCTCGTGTAATACATGGAGTCGAACCTAGTATATGTATGTATATATATATATATGTATGTATATATATAGAGAGGCACCTTCAAATACAAACTTTTTAATGGTGCAAACCATGCAACTCACTTATCTACCACATATTTTGTTTTTACCTTTTTAATAAAAAAATGGGAAAATAAAATATGTGATAGATAAGTGGGTTGCATGAGTTTGCACCATTAAAAAATTTGCATTTGAACACCCCTGTATATATATATGTATGTATGTATGTATAACAACAAAATAAATAAAAATAAGATATTATTTTATGATTTGTTTAAATTAAAAAATAACTCATATTAAATATGATCTAATTTTATTGTTTTATTACTTTTGCCTATTTGGGTATGAATACATGGTTGAAGTTTACAAAATTGATTTGTCCAATTTTAAGTTATGAATATAATATTATGTATGGATCTTTCAGTTTGTTAAAATCTAAATAGTTGATTTTGAGTTTTTTACTGAAAAACAATATGAAAATTGGAACTTGTAATTTTAGGATGACAAAATTAGAGTTTATTTCTCAATGGTTTTCAATTATTGTGGTGTTAAAATATCGATAAAAAACTTATTTTTTGCAATGATAAAAAAAGAACAACAAAATTAAATCATCTTTAACATAATTAAAATTTTAATTTAATAAATCAAATCATAAAACCACACTACAAAATAGACATGTTTTTCCGGCGGCAAAATTTGTCGGAAAATACGGATTTCGGAGGATTTCCGGCATATTTTGCCGCCAGAAAACTGGGCGACGAAAAATACAAGTTTTTTTTAATTTACTTTTTTTCTTAGAAAGAACTAATTTTTTTTACTTTAAATATTTTCCGGCAGATTTCCAATGAAATTTAATTAATTAAATTCCGTCGGAAATCCGTCGGAAATTTTAATTAATTAATTTTAATTTTTTCCAATATTAAATAATTTAAAAAAGTAAAAATCCGTCGGAAATCCGTCGGAAATTCTTATAATATTTTTAAAAAAATTAGGAAAAAATTCCTTGCGGATTTCCGACAAAAGTAAATTGTGTTTGACTTCTGTGTATTCCGCTTGAAATTTCCCGGCGGAACATTCGTCGGAAAAAAACGTCAGAAATGTTGCTTTGTTTAGTAGCGTCATATCTTATTTTATTCGCTCTAAATAAAATAAAATATAGTTTTATAATCTGATTTGCAAGGTCGTCCCTGGAGGAGGGTGGGTCGGGCGTACGCCCAGGACCCAACGAGAAATAGGGGCCCAATTTTTTAACTATATAATAGTAGTAAAAAAAATAGTTAACAAAAGAGACAATTTTTTTAGTATCTAATAGGACTCAAAGAATTTTGTATTATATAAGGGTCCAAAGTCCAAACATGTATTAACTAATTACACTCGAAATGAAAAAAAATATGTGAAAAGTTAATTGGTCGTTCATTTTACAGTATTGATTATTGTTTCTTTAAGGGTTTTTTTTATATCTAGTACCAAAGTCTAAAATTACTTACATAGAAAACCTTGATATATTATCCATCATTCATCTCCCACTGACTTTTGATTATTCAATCCATATGAATTCTATATTTCCTTAAGAATATGGTAAATTTTTTGATATTAACCAGGAGAACTCTTACTTTGTGTAAAAAATTACCAATTATATTAGACGATCCAACTTATATCTATACATTGTTTTTTCAAACATTATTGACTATTTATAACTAATAATATAATATTGAGTGCATGAATCTTAAGTACTCTTATATCTCAAAAACAATAATAATATCTCAAACTATAACCAACATGAACTTTTGATTCTAAGATTGATGATTCAAAAAAGAATTGTTTTAACCTTAAAAATTTAAAATGGTAATAGAAAAACATTAGGATGAGGTTAGATGGGAACACAACTGATTTATATTGATTTATATAGAGTTGTACTCTGAATAATCACACCGCAAATAATGTCAATCTATATATTAAATATATATCATAAGGATGTTTTTGACGTAGGAACAAATTAATGATGTTATGGAAAAATGATATGGTAGATCATATTAATTTATAAATAATTATTGATTTTGTATCTAAGAATTCTCGGAAAAATGGTTTATATAAATTATTCGTATTTCTTGAATTCAATGTTATTTCTTATGATACAAAGCGATATATTAAATAATTTTTTCGTACTTATCGAGGGCCTTGTTTTACAACTCGCCTAGGGCCCAAAATTTGTCAGGATCGGACCTGCTGATTTGTTTAAATTAAATTCTGCCGGAAATCCGTCGGAAATTTTAATTAATTAATTTTAATTTTTTCCAATATTAAATAATTAAAAAAAGTAAAAATCCGCCAGATATTCTTATAATATTTTTAAAAAAATTAGGAAAAAATTCTGTGGATTTCCGACAAAAGTAAACTGTGTTTGACTTCTGTGTATTCCGTCGGAAATTTCCCGGCGGAACATTCGTTGGAAAAAACCGTCAGAAATGTTGCTTTGTTTAGTAGCGTCATATCTTATTTTATTCGCTCTAAATAAAATAAAATATAGTTTTATGATCTGATTTGTTTAAATTAAAATATTAATTACATTAAAACAATAAAACCATATCTTTTTCCACCATTAAAATAAAATAATGAAGTTAAATCGTATTTAATATAATTATTAATTTTTAAAAAATTTAAACAATCAAATCATACAATAACATTCTATTTTATTTATTTTGATATCGTTATATATATATATATATATGTGTGTGTGTGTGTGTGTGTGTGAGAGAGAGAGAGAGAGAGAGAGAGAGAGAGAGAGAGAGAGCCTGTGTGTGTAAACTATTGTTATTATTTTTCTTATCATAAAAATATAAAAATTAGGTAAAATGGCTAAAATGATCTTTGATTTAACGGAGTTAATGGAGATGTTAGTCAGAGGAACCATAGCCAAGATAAATTGAATACCACAAGAACCAAATCCACAATAAACATACCATAAGGACCCTAGTCAAAGAAAGTATCAAAACACGGGGACCAAATCCACAATTCACTTTATTAAATATATATCATAATGATGCTTTTGACGGTGAAACAAATCAGCGATGCTATGTAAAAATGATATAGTAGATAATATTGATTTAGAAATAATTATTGATTGATTTTGTGTCTAGGAATACTCGAAAAAATGGTTTTGATATTTTCTTGAATTCAATGTTATTTCTTATAACACAAATCGATATATTAAAGATTTTTTTTTTCATACTTATAGAGGGTCCTGTTTTATATCTTGCCCAAAACTTATAGAATTTCAGGAATGGGCAAACCAAGAATGGAAACTCAAATTTCCTAAATAAAAATGGGCCATTTTACTGTTCAAATTTTTTTTTTTTTTAATCATAACTGGAGTCGACACCCTCTCCTCCTTTGCTATCTGTCCCCCACTCCCAACAAATAATGCATAGTTTGGAAAACAAACATTCAAAATAAATGTTATGGTATTTGATAGAAGTCTTCTTTTAGAAAAAAAATTGAGACTATTTTTAATGAGTCACCATATGTTACATCAAACACCAAATGTAACACTAATTCACACCAATAACACACATCATTTATTAAGTCAATTATTTACACTGTTTTTCATCATTTTTCACAATTTCAATTTTGATCCATTAATTTTGTGTTTTTTGTAATTTAAACGTGTTAAAAATTTTAATAGTTTTATTTGTTATTTATGTTATGTTATAAATTATATTTTTATTAATTTGAAGTTTTAGTTTTAATTAATTAAATAGTTATATTGTAAGAGCACCTCCATTATTGCCACCATGGCCCTACGTTTTAGCCGTCAATAACAAGGTGAATTCTATCTATACCCCCTCCTATAGGGGTATGTGAGTGAGATAGGAGGGGGTATGAGAGTGAAATAGAGGGGGGTATGGGGGTTTTATTAGTGATGAGGGGGTAAGGATAACAACATCCATATTTGAACAATTTTTTGGAACAAATAAGTAATTGGACTATCTGAAACCGTTAAATATTCAAAGTTCTTTAATTAGGTATACATATGAAAGTGAATATATTAAAAAAAAAATTGTGGTTGACCCATTCAACCAAAATGTGCATAAAATTCAAGAAATTGAAATGCATGAAAACGGCAACATCTCTCTTTATCGACTACCCTACATTGGTTGGTTAGCCTATCTATATATATATATACTATATTATGAGGTACGGATAAAAAACTATTAAATACAAATTATTATGCGCAAAGTACCAAAACAGAGAATGTATTAAATTGTGCGTGTGTTTCTTACAAGACACAAAGACCAAAGGGACTTAAATACCATTGGTCAATACAACACAATATGACACTAAACACAATATTTGATCAAGCCCTATAAATACAATGATTACTATAAAATCAGACCTAACAATCTCCCCCTTAGTAATCATTGGCGCTTTGGTCTTCAAAAATCATCTTCTATAACAACACGGACCAACAAAGCGACTTTATGAAGCATTCTGACTTTTAAGAAAAAATTTCTTCTCAGCATCTTTCAGATTGAAATGCCTTTGCTGCTTGAGCTCTAGACGATACACCTCTTTTGAATGATCTTGAATGAACTGTGATGTTCGGAGCAGAAACAGCAAAATAATTGAAATGACTAAGAGAATAGAATCTTTGAGCGAATCTTGATCAGCAGATAAACTTTTGAGCTCTTTGTCTCGTTAACTTCTCCTTGACTTCTCCCCCTCATGACCTTGATGATCTTGATCAACTTGGTCATGCGAAAGTTGGAGACGAGACGGCTTAAGATCTGCAAAATCAAAGAAACAGAGAAAACAGAGAGGTTTGCGCTTCATGTTGGATGCGCAAACCAAGGTTTGCGTTTCATGAAGGATACGCAAAACAAGGTTTGCGTTTCATGAAGGATACGCAAAACAAGGTTTGCGTTTCATGAAGGATACGCAAAACAAGGTTTGCGTGACCAACGGAATGCGCAAAGCTGACTTAAACTCAGAAAAATGTTACCTTTTTAAGCTCTTTGACTCCCCCTACACAAATGCACTAGATATGACAATTCGAATTAGCATTCATATAAAGAAAATCAGATACTCCCCCTCAAAAACAGATATAATCTTTGAAAAATATTCTCTTTGTTCACTCCCCCTTGAATAATGCATAAACCCATTAAAATATATTTATGATAACACAATGATCAAATATTAATGTAGAAAGAAAAATATACTGAATGTAAATTTTGAAACAACTAAACATATAAAATTTTAAGCACTAAACAAATAAAAGTCTACTTAGTAAAATATCACAGATTTATCAATCATTTGAAATCAAACATATGTTGTTGGATACAAGAACAAGTTTCATTGCATATCAAGTTAAAACATGTTCAGTTTCAAAATTTTCCATCAATCTATTCAGTGTGCTCACATGTGAATCTTCAATTAGCTTCAAGAAAATGAAATTCTAAAAATATTATAGAGAACTTTGCATGTACTCACACTAAGCCATCAAGAATTAAGATATTCATAAATTTACAGATTTATCGCAACTCAAACATATCACCGAGTATCATGAGATGTGTGCTCATTGGCATCTTTTAGCATTGTGCGCATTGGCATCTTAACATGAGTGTGCTCTTTGGTATATTTTAAGCGCGTGCACTTTGGCATCTTTTGATCAAAAAGTTTATTAAGTAAAGAACATGCCGTAAACGTAACTTTCTATCTGACCCTATTGCAGGATTTGGGTCAGCCACTCCCAGACCAGTTGGCCTTAGGGGACTAGGTGTCAAACACCCCTTGGAACTTACTTTCCCAGATCAGAAAGACTACATCGACATATCCTAAACCCATTCATACTAGTAGAACATGACTTTCGATCTGATTCTATAGAAGGATTTGGGTTCGATCACTCCCAGATCAATTGACCTTAGGGGACCAGATGACGAGCATCCCACGGAACTTACTTTCCCAAACCAGAAAGGTCATAGGTACAAACTTTTAAACTTAGAGATTTCTGTATTTTATGAAATTATTATTCATCTCAATCACTTAGATCAACGTCTAAATGCTTGGCCTATATTTTCATTCCGATCTATAATTCTGACTTTTTAGAATTTTCCAAGCATTGTAAACTATAAATATCCCGAATCACACAACTTTAAAGCAGTAATAAAAGTTTCAAACATGTTGCTGACTTTTCGACTTTTGTAAGACTTGAAATTTGATCATATAAAAACTTTAATATAAACAAAAGAACTTGAAAATTTATCCTAGACACATATTTTATTCAAAAGAAAGAAAAAATGTAAAACTTTACTTTATAGAATAAAATTTGTAAAGATTTAAACTTTTAAACTCAATATGCCGATGTTAAAATTTTTCCTTAAAGACAAAATGTAAAGAATTCGGCAAATTGATATTTAGTTGGAACAAAATGAAATTCAGTTATTTCATCTTTCACATTATAAAAAAAAATTTGTGTCTCAAATTAAAAAAAAATTGGGTTATACAAAATTAAGAAAAAGTTGAACAAGCTCAGATTCTTGAAAAATAAAGAGAAAAACTGGAACACATCATAATCAGAGATAAAATGCAGCGGAAATAAAATTGATGTACTCACAGTATCTCATTCAGTCAGAAGCTTAAATCATTGAAGAACGAGTTCTAAACTGATTTGTTTAGAAGTCGTAGTCTATGAAGTACGGGTCCTGAGCTGAAGTACGTAGAAACCAAAGTCTTGACATTGAAGTCCGGGTTTTGAACTGCTGTGTTCAAAAGCCATGCTTTCTCTTACTCCCCCTTAACATGAGATGCCTGCAACTTAGAATCAGATTTATACTTGGGTACCCATTTGTATTTGGGCCTGTGAAAGTTAGTTGCAGTTCGTATGGGGAAATAATGAGCAGATTTGAAACGAGAAACATGAAAAATATCATCAGAATAATAAGCACAATTATCAGAAGATAAAACATAATCATCTGAACTAGAATCTGAGGAAGAACATGAGACATGTTTTGAAATTCGAATCATTTGCTTTATAGAATATTTTGAAATTTTATTACTAGAAACAAATGAATCGCTTTTATAGAATTTGTCTACACATTTATCCCCATCAAAAGTAGGTTCATCAGATGTCCGCTTTGTTCTCCAGATCTGCTTCTTTGATGACTTGCTCAAAGTCCTATCTGTAAGAATTGAATCGGAAGAATTAGAACTGTCAGAAAGAACTTTATATTGTTTCTTTGACTTCTTTGACCGTATTCTTTTACGCTTAGGTTTATAATACTGATCATTGAGCGTAAAAGAATCATCAAGAATTTTAGACGAAATATTTAAATCAGAAGAAATAATTTTATCCAAGCAACCAATCTGATCAACTAATAAATCTGAATTAGCCTCGGAGTCTGAAGTAATTTGAGAAAAGATTTTAAAACTTGAAACTTCCTTTTTATTTTCCTTAGAATCAGAAGAGAGGCTAGAAATAGAATCTGATTTTCGAGAAATTAAATTTTCTTCAAGACTAGACGTCATGAAAGAAAGAATAATATCAGATTCAATTTTCTTCAAAATATTTTGATCTTCTATCTTGTCTTCAAGATCGATGATTTTGCCCTCTAATACTAAAGGAGGAGTATATTTCTTCGAATCATAAATGATAGGAGAAATATTTTCCTTGTCAGAATCAGGGGCATAAGAAGAAACAAAATCATCAGATACTGAAGATTTAATAGAAGATATATTATTTAAAATTCTTCTGCCTCTCCTTGATTTTTCAGGGAAATATTTTGCATTTTCACTTGTATAAACAAAAGGAATTTCATTTTTCTTGTTATTTGTCATTTTCTTATGTTCGATTTCTAACACTTGCTTCTCATTCATCCAATCAATTTTAAATTGAGGAGCATAATGAGCAAGAGTCAGATAATCGTATTTATATAAAGTTGGGGATTTTTCAATCGCATTGTTTAAACAATGAGGATTGTCAAAACCAAGTCCCCATCTTTGTTTTAAAGCCTCTTCACTCATCGGTTTGTTCATATAAATTGTTTGTTCAGATTGGTCTCTTCGATAAAGTTTTTCTTCTAACTTATTTATTTTATCTGAAAATTCATCTTTTAAATTAGTCATAGCCGTCAAAGATTCAAGATAAGTCTTATTTGAATTTTCCAAATCATCCAATTTCTTTTGAAAGATGTCTTTAGTATTTTCTAAAATAGATTTTTCATCTTTCAAAGAAATTTTCAATTTGTCAATCAAATCTGACTTTTCAGAATTTAGATTCTTTTCAGATAATAACTTAGAACGCAAATCAGACAAAACAGAAATTATAATATTCAACTGAGAGGTAATGAAGTTAAAATCAAACTCAGAATATACCTCATCCTCATCTGTTTCGGAATCATCTGACTCATCATCATCGATTAAGCACAACTGAGCGATCTCGACGTTTGAAGCTTCATCATCGGAATAATCCAGCCAGAATTCTTCCTCGACCAGCAGAGCAGTTCTGTTATCTCTCTTTTCAGCTAGTTCCATTTTCTTTCTATAATAAGCTGGATCCCTGACCACCTTTGCTCTACACTCCTTTGACATGTGACCCGGCTTCCCGCAGTTGTAGCAAGCAACAGTCTTTGGCTCGGGCACTTTTGCTTTAGGACCAGAAGTGAAACAAGAAGTGTTGGAACTCGGCCTTGGTTGGAACTTTTTCTGGAAATGCTGAGAGAGAAGAATCATAGCTTTCTGTAATGCCTCGCCATCATCTTCAGTTGACCCGGTGTAAGCGTTATCAGACAACGCTTGTTCAGCCTGTTGCTTCGTGAGGAGAGCAATCAGATCAACTATCTTCTTGTTCTTTTTCTCTAGTTTGGCCTTCTTTTCTATCACCAGACTTTCATCAGTCATCAGAATCTCTTATAATTCTTGGATTTGCATAGTGGAGATTCTGACATCGTTCCTCAATCTGTGGCATGATTTATTCCATTCAGGTTGCAATGTGTTGAGGAACTTCAGATTTAATTCAAGCTCAGTCTTTTCAACCTTTATCTTTCGAAGATCATTGATGACGGCACAGAAACGATCAAATACAGTCTTTAGTGGCTCCCCGTCCTTGGCTTTGAATTCTTCAAAATTATTCATGTAGCCCGTATGCCTGAGTTGAGTACCTACTTAAGAACCAAGCATAATCTTCTCAAGCTGTTGCCACATCAGATTAGGATGAGTTTTGAAACAGTCAATACTGTTGTATACAGAGTTTGGCAAGGCCAACATTAGATTTGCTTTAATATCCCGATCAGCTTGATAAGCAGACAACTCTTCATGTGTGTACTCTTTAGTAGACTTGTATAATCCAGAAGCCAATTTGGGTCTGTCGAACGGTCCTTCAGATAAAATGGTCATCATGTCATTTCCATTCTTTTGTCGTTCAATAAAGTTCAGGAACCGATCTTGCCACTGTGTAAACTCGTTTTCATCGATTAGTACCGGTGGACGATTTTCTGTACCCAATGATATCATAATGTCATTTTTGTAGAACTGAGCTTGGAAAGCAAACTTGGCAGAATCCATAGATGTCACAATTTTTTTTTTCCCAGACTCTTTTTTTTTAAAACTAAGTCTGGAGCTTGCACAAAGTAGATCTTTGCGTGTCAGGAAGGGAACGCAAACAAGAGCTTTGCGTTGATAACTAGAAATGCAAACTAAGACTTTGCGTTTTGAACGTGAAGCGCAAAGAAGAGCTTTGCGTGTGAAAGCAGAAGCGCAAACCGTGCTTTGCGTGTGAATACTGAAGCACAAAGAATACTTTGCGTGTGAAGAAGGATACGCAAAGTTAGCTTTGCGTATGCAGAGGGAAGCGCAAAGCAGACTTTGTGTTTGAAGAGGGAAGCACAAACCAAGCCTTTCGGATTGCACTTGATACGCAAGATAAGCTTTGCGTATGAGGCTAGATGCGAAAACCTGAAAAACAAGATCAAGATTAGTAGAACACGCAATTCAAAAGATGAACATGCGCAAACGATGATGAATGAGGCGCAAACTTGTATGAATGAAGCGCAAACTTTAAAAACTCACAAATTTTCGCAAGATCAAACGAAACTAAGAAATTGAATCAAGAATTTTATACACTGAGTATCGAAAACATCTTTTTAACACATTCTTAACAACAAATTCGATTAAAATCCACCAAAACACAAAAACATGAATGTAACAGTGCTTGAACTCGTTTTTCCAGAAAATTTCAATTACACAAAATCGATGATCTAAATCAGTTTTTCTTGAAAAACAACCTGAAACAAATGTGATCGATTATCAAAAACGAAACTAATGAAATAAAAAATAACACAATTCGATCACAAACAGATCCAAATTTTATGAGAAATCAAGAAAACGAGATTTTTTTGAAAAAATTCAAGAAAATCGATCAAATTTTCGATTTCAATCACAAATTCAGATATAGAAAAACAATATCTCAATCCTCTCAAGATTAAGTTGACTCTGATACCAATTGTGAGTCCAAGATCACTGATTCTTTAGAGAGAGAAAGTAGAGAGAGAAAACAATGGAGCGCAAAACAGAGAATGTATTAAATTGTGCGTGTGTTTCTTACAAGACACAAAGACCAAAGGGACTTAAATACCCTTGGTCAATACAACACAGTATGACACTAAACACAGTATTTGACCAAACCCTATAAATACAATGATTACTATAAAATCAGACCTAACAAATATCTTAATTTACAAGTATCAAAGCACAAGATATATATTACTACTGCAGACTTCTAACACCTACCAATTTGGTATGTGCAGGGTCTTCCTTTTATGCAGACCTTTCCATGTATCATTATTAATTAATATATTATATTACTATAAATTTGTTTTAATTATATTATTGAACATGTAATTGGTTATTTTTCTAGATGTCATTAAAATATATAAGATAATCATTAAATTCTAACAAAATGCTTAATTTTTTTATATAAAAAACATTATATTATAAGCATAAATTTAAAAAATTTATAAAAAAATATTATCACTTTCCCAAGATCATCCAAAATCGTATTGTAAATCGACAAAAAAATAAAAATAAAATAAAACATTAAAATCGTGATTTATCTCATTCTATTGCACGAAGAAGCTTCTAGTTTATAAATAAAAATCTGCCGTCCCAAACTTACTATTTATAGCCCCCCATAAACCTTCACTTATTTATCTATCTCCTACACACCATTACAAGCTTCAACAATGGCGGAATCACCAGAATCTGAGCATCCAGTCAAGGCCTATGGATATGCTGCTCGCGATACTTCTGGAACACTTTCCCCTCTCACCTTCTCCAGAAGGTATCTTCACTTAATTCCCCTCTTATTGCATTCTTTTAAGTCTCAGAGGTTTATGATCAAATTTCGATTTTGTTGTGGTTGATACAGGGCTACTGGGGAGAAAGATGTGAGATTCAAAGTCCTGTATTGTGGAATATGTCATTCAGATCTTCATTTTATCAAGAACGAATGGGGTTTTACCACTTACCCTGTTACCCCAGGGTACAATTTCACACACCTATATCTAAATTTCATTTTCAGATCACCAATTAAGGGGCTGTTTACCAATTTTTTCATTAAGTTATGTATGGATAAATTTGTCTGGCCAGATAAATTTGTCACTGAATCAACGATGGAAATGACCGTCAGATAAACTTAAAAAAACCTGTAGGAATCCATGAGCAATCTAAACTTGAACAATCGGAAACAATCTAAACTTGAACAACCTCGAATGAACAATCAATGAATATGTGTGAAATCTGGAACGAAATCAAACTCAAAAGTAAAATCGAACTTCAAAAACGAAATCGAACTTCAAAAATGAAACAGAACTTCAGACCCTTCAAGCAAAATCTGGAACGAAATCTAAAACGAAATCTAAATCTTAAACGAACTTCACATTTGGAACAAACTTCAGAAACTTCAAACGATCGGATGGATCATGTAGCAGTAAAACACTTCTCTGTTGAACGGCAAAACCTGGAACTCCAAATCTGGAACAAAATAAAAAACCTTCAAATAAAATCTGGAACAAAATCAAGAACGAACTTCAAATTTGGAACGAACTTCAAAACTTCAAACGATCGGGAGGATCATGTAGCAGTAAAATACTTCTCTATTGAACGGCAAAACCTGGAACTCCAAATCTGGAACAAAATCAAAAACCTTCAAATAAAACCTGGAACAAAATCAAAAACGAACTTCAAATCTGGATCAAACTTTAGAAATCTGGAACGAAACGAAAACAAAATCAAAACCGATTCAGAAACTTCAAACGATGAGGTGGGGAAACGAGGGAGGCGCACGTTGGGAAGGAGATGCAGGGTCACCGGAAAAGATAGAGCTGCTGATGGTCGCCGGAAAAGAGGGAGGATGCTGATGAAGAAGAAGCTCGTCGCCCGGTCGCCGGAAAGATGGTCTCACGATACACAATGGAAGAGGAGACGTGGGAAGTTTGAAGAGGGTTGTGTACCGGAGAGAAGCAAGGGAGGCGTGTTTTTTAAAAGGGTAGTTGAGGTCATTTTTATGGCTGGACCTGACCTCTATGGGCTGTGCGAAAAAGCCCATTATATTTTCATTAAGAAAACACCTCCAAAATGTCTTTGCGAAAGACAGATTCACCAATAAGCCCAATTAAGCCACAAGTAAACAGCCCCTAAGTCTGTACCCTAGTCTCCGCTGATCTATCCCAACGGTAGAGGTATGGATGTAATTCATATATGCGAGTAAAATCCTAGGTTCAAGCCTGGACACCGCTTATCTGTTAATGGGATGCATGTACTCATTTACCCAGTACGGTGGAGACATGGGTGACGTCTACCTTTTTTTTTCTTTTTCTTTTTTAAAGTTTGTTACCCAATTTCTTATTGTAGGCATGAGATTGTCGGTGTGGTGACAGAAGTAGGCACCAAAGTGGAGAAATTCAAAATTGGGGACAAAGTTGGGGTTGGATGCTTGGTGGGATCATGCAGATCATGTCAAAACTGTGCTGATGATTTTGAACAATACTGCCCTAAGCAGGTTTTCACTTATGGTGTTCCCAATTTCGATGGTACACAGACATACGGTGGGTACTCGGATCACATGGTTTCTGATGAGCATTTTGTTCTCCGGTGGCCGGAGAATTTGCCGCTTGATTCCGGTGCACCGTTGCTATGTGCTGGGATCACAACTTACAGTCCTATGAGATACTTTGGGCTAGACAAGGCTGGTATGAAGTTGGGTGTGGTTGGTCTTGGTGGGCTTGGTCATATTGCTGTGAAGATGGCTAAGGCTTTTGGTGCAGAAGTTACTGTTTTCAGCACCTCCCCTGCTAAGAAACAAGAATCCATTGAAGGACTCAAAGCTGACCATTTTATAAACAGCAAAGACCCTGAACAGATGCAGGTTAGTGTTTTTTTCTTTTTTCTTTATGATGTTGGTTTCACGATTAATTGAATTGATTAATTGAATAGGCTGCTACGGGGACGCTTGATGGTATCATCGATACGGTGTCTGCAACACATCCGATTGCGCCATTGCTTAATGCACTTAAACCCCATGGAAAGCTTATTCTTGTGGGTGCACCAGAGAAGCCAATTGAATTAGCATCATTTTCTTTGATTATGGGTAAGCATTTTGGATTGTGTTGCAAGTGGTTTTGAATTAAAAAGATGATTAAAACGGCGGAATGAATGAATATTATGTATATAATGACAGGGAGGAAGATTGTTGGTGGTAGTAACATTGGAGGGTTGAAAGAGACTCAAGAGATGCTTGATTTTGCAGCAAAGCATGGGATAACTGCAGATATTGAAGTTATACCGATCGACTATGTTAACACGGCCATGGATCGGCTCTTGAAATCCGATGTAAGATATCGGTTTGTGATCGATATAGCCAATTCAATCAAGGCTGCATAGTCTACTTTTTTTTTGTAGTTCTTGATGAATGTTTTTGTCTTCTTTGTTTGTTTGGTCATGTTGTAAGGTAGGGTTTAAGAATAAGATTGTATTAGTTTCCTTAGTAATTAAAAAGGCCTAAAAAACCATGTAATAGTTGAATTATTATTTATTTTACGAACTACGTTTTTCCATGCGGTTTACTAAAAATTGTGACTTTTGTTCTTGTGCTTTTGAAATTACGGTTTTCGTTCTTATGGTCAGTATGGTTGTTTACTATTAAGTATGAATGGCAACAACAACGAATTGTAAACTACAAACATGAAAACGAAAATGAATTGTAAAACAAATGAACGGAAACAATAATAAATAGTAAACCACAAGGACAAGAACCGTAATTTCGAAAGCACAAGAACAAAATTGGAAATTTTCAACAAACAAAAAACGTAGTTTACTCTTATTTATACTTATAATACAAGAAAATGGCGGCCAAGAAATATGTGTTCACTTTCACATTCTTTAATTTGATTTTTCAAATCATCTCCATTGATTCTCAAAAGTCAAAGTCTTAACAAAATAATTTTGCCAATTAATTAAGATCCGAACCCGACCCTGTTTCTTATATGCATTTGCTACAAAACTTTAAAAATTAAACCATTTTGAGGCTAACGAGTCTATTGATGTTTTAGGGTACGAGCTTTAACAATCCCAACTTGAGGCTTCGGTGAAATTATGATGTATAAAATTTTGCTTAAGTTGATAGATGAATATTTTATTTTTGAAGTTCATCTTCTTTGCATCTATAAAAATAGAATTTAGAAGATGTCACTTTAGCTTAAGATGAAAGTGTATCACAAGAGTCATTATTGTCCCAAAAAAAAAAAAAGTCTTGCTATGAAACCAAACTTAGCCCATTCCTTTTACCTTATTTTAAAGCCTTTATAAAAAAGACAAATTAACTATTTATTTACTTCAAATTTAAACCAACCAAAGAAAGAAGTGAAATTTCACAAAAATGTGAATGGTAGTTAAACATACAAAATGGTTATCAATAATTTCTAATAATCATGTTGTAACAAATATTATATCACTACGACCTTTTATTCAACACATTTACTTGTATTTTAACAAATTTACATATAACAAAATCACAAAAGTACAATTGTTTAAACCCTATTATCTTTTATAGAATATAATATATTAAGATCGTTTTTGAGATCGAGTAATTACGGATGGTGGTCGGGTTAATCAGGCCCGTTCCTGACATTTTATAGGCGCTGGGCGAGAATTAGAAAAAGGGCCCTAGATAACTATGGGAAAAAATCTTAATATATTGTTTTTATCATAAGAAATTAAATGAATTCAAGAAATACTAATAATTCATATAAAATCGTTTTTCCGAGTACGTCGAGATGTAAAATCAATCGATAATTATTTTTAAATTAATATTATCTGAACCACAAGAGCTGTGGCGTACTGGTAAAGGCTCTGGGGGATGTGGTGTAATATGTCATCTGCCTAGGTTCGAATCCAGGCGTACACAACAATTGTGGTCACTGAGGTTTAATCGGCTGATGTCTTACAGTCATAATTTGCCAAGGGATTAGTCTAGGCATAACCTAAGATTCATATACTCGGTTCCTTCACAATGAATCACTGTGAAGTTTTAATGTTATTTTCTGGTCTCACCGGTCTCACGAAAACTGGTTGGTCTCACGTGAACCCAACCCTATATATATATAACGACATAATTTTGGGTTAAAATGTTGACTAATCGGAGTAATACTCTATATAAATCAATATAAATCACTTGAGTTTTTATCTCATTTTAGATTAATGTTTTTCATCACCGATTTAAACTTTTAGCGGTTTAAACAAACTTTTTCGGGATCATCTCTTAGAATCAAAATCCAGTTATATCTTAAGATTTTATTGTTGTTTTAGAGATAGGTTAGTACTTAAGATTCATATACTCGGTATTAGATAATAAAGAGTCAATAATGTTTGAAAAAATAATGGTATAGATATAAGTTGAACCGTCTCATATGGTTGGTATTTTTTCAAAAGGTATGAGGGCACTCTCTTAGTTACTAACAAAAAAACTATTATATTATAATACAAATATAGAATTCATACGGATGAAATAATTAAAAGAGTCAGTGCGAGATGGATGATGGATAATATATCAATATTTTCTAGATACGTAATTTTAGACTTTGATACTAGATAAAAAAACCTTAAAGAAAACAATAAGCAATACTATAAAATAAACGACCAATTAACATTTTACATATTTTTTTCCAATGTAATTAATTAATATATGTTTGGGTTCTTAATATAATACAAAATTCTTTGGGGCCCATTAGATTTTGGATTTCTAATAGGACAAGTGGGAGATGAATGATGAAGAATATATCAAAGATTTTTAGACAAGTGATTTTAGACTTTGGTACTAGATAAAAAACTTAGAGAAACAATAAACAATACTATAAAATATACAACCAATTAAGTTTTATCATATTTTCTTTTCCAATATAATTAATTAATACATGGCCTAATATAATACGAAATTATTTATTAGATACTAAAAGAATTTGTCTATTTTATTTTACTATATTTTTACTACTACAATATTTTAAAAAAATTGGGCCCCTATTTCTCGTGGGCCCTGGGCATACGCCCGGCCCGCCCTCCCCGGCACGACCCTGGGGTTAATTGATGTTGAAGGGGAATGAAAATTATATCAATATACTACAGGAATGCATAGGAATCTTATTTATAACCTTTTTATAGAACTAATTAACAATGGATTGAAAAATTATTCCAACAAATAATTACAAGTCCTAAAAGATTCTAAGTTTAATTTTTAGATGGATAATTGATCCAAACAAGAAGAATTAATCTTGGCTATTACATGTCTTCAAAGAAATTCGTGATTAATGTAATTAACATAAAATTTTAATATAAAAATTAATGTAAAATGAATATTTTAAGAGTTTTTATAATAAAATCAATATCCGTCATTAAACTTAAATTAAACTCAAAAAATTTCAAGCCTTGTCTTAAAAAAGAATATTATATTTATGTGATTTAATAAATTATATGATTATAAATCAAGAGGAAGATTCAAACGAGAACCCTAACTATTTAAGAAGCAAGAAAACGGCAAAAAGGAGCATACCATGTACTAAATCATATGTGATTTTACATTAATCCGGAAAAAAACGGACGCAGACGACTTTGGGCATGACCTAAAGTCGCACACAAAGTCGCGTGAATCATAAATGATTTTGTACGTGAATCATATATGATTTTGTATGTACTCGACAGTTCTCGTGTTTTCTTCCTAATATCTAAATTCTAAGATATCATTATCAACACTGGTTTAAATTAAACAACTTATAAACCCATAACCAATCTGATCTATGTATGTAAATTTTAAAATGAGTGAATTATGGATTTGGTTCTTATGTTTTGATGTTTTTTCTTACTGCGGTTTTTATGACCGTAGTCAGAAGTGTTTTGAAGTTTTTTAGAAGAATGATGCTAATTAAAATTACAAACATGTTAAGATTCAATATTCTGTTATGTCTTTCATAATTAATGTAATATATATATATATATATAGAGAGAGAGAGAGAGAGAGTGTATGTCATATTCATATGAGAAAAGTAACTAACTAAGAGAATAAGAAAAAACAGTCGAGTCACATGTGATTTTACACTAAAATCACGTGTAAAATCACATTTGATTCACGCCGTGACATGAGGTCGTTGGCCACGTCGCCTTCACAGCCTTCTGTTGACCGTTAGTGTAAAATCACATGTGATTTTACTCGTGATTTGATCGTTTTTGTATTCTTTTATTGCGTTACAAAATTATCAATTTGCTGTTTTCACGATAATCTGTAATTTTCTTTTACCAATTTACCAATAACTTTGTTCTTACATTCACCCATTTAATTTTTTTATTATAATTTGATTTATGGTCCAATAATAGTAAAATTCACTAGTTTATAAAGAATGATTCACTAGTTTTTAAAACAATACAAGTATTTCTTGTCATTTAATAAAATTATTATTGTTAAAGGAAAAACGAAACAGAATAACAACATAATAGAGAGACAATGAAATCTGTAATTCTCATTAATCATAAGCCTTTTAAATAGGGAGAAATTTACAAAGAAAAGGAAACATTCATTATGGTAACTTCTAATACTAGGAAAATATTACATCAATCATTTCCTTTTGATGATGACACATAATCCTACAACACTCCCCCTTGTGCCGAGTCAAATGAGTGATGGTGCACAATTGTTGCCTCGTTAAAACTTTACGCCAAAATAAAAACCTAGTGGGATAAAAAATAGGACGAAGGAAAGAGTACAACGCACCAGTTTCTTTGCAATATATAGACTTTTCCTTCAGTCTAGTTTATCTTAGATTCATACATTAATCATGAGAGTTAGGAAAACATGATGGTATATAAACAGTTGTCTCACTAAAACCTTACACCAAGGAACAAAACCCAATGGGAAAAATAAAACCTTGGTTGAAGGAAAGAGCACAACATACTAATATCACAAATATAGTAGACTCCCCCTTTTGTCTATTACTCCCCCTGATTCGTGCATTAATCAAGGGAGTTTGGAAAACATTTGTACTTGCTTTCTACATGTTTCCCAATATATGGTTTTAGGTAATAATTTGGTAAAATGTGTCATGTTCTCTTGACATCTTACTTGATTCAATTGAATCTCGATGAGAGTTTTCTTATTGCTAATTATATAAGACTTAAGCAGAATATTTGATGAATCTTATGTTCATTTCTTCGATACATGATGCATTATTTCCATATATGCAAGTAGGATACTGGTTGAACCTAGAATTACTAGCTCCTCTAATATATGCAATGATAGTCCTTAATCATATACATTATTTAATTATCATGGGGAGTAATATTATTGGATTAGTTCAAGGGGTAGTTACAAATGATTGCTGTAACACCCCGAGTTTCGTGAGGTATCAATTCAAGTTAATACAGAAACCGATATATCAAGGAAAATAAGATTTTTGATTTTGGACTTGAATCCTAGATTTTATAGTCTATATGGATGAATGATTCAATTACGAGTCCAACGGTTCTTTTCGGAGCGAAAACAGAGCTATAACGAAGAAGTTATGGCCAAAACAGTTTCGGTACGCACTAGGCTATAATGCCCGGCGATTGTGACAGTGTCACAATCGCCTGTCAAGGTCGCCGGAGCCCAGAAACGCTCGGTACAATCTCATCGATTGTGCCCGGCGATTATGACATTGTCACTATAGTCCGGCACAATCGCCTGGGTGTTTCAGGGTGTTAAAATCGCGATTTTCAGCCCCAAACTTCATTTCTTCATAACTCTCTCATTTCAACTCCGATTTGGGCGATTCAAGTTGCTACGGTTTCGTTTTTGAGATCTTTTCAAGGATATGGAAAGATATTGGAAGTATATTGGAGTATACTAGAGTATTTGGTGGTGGTAAGCTTCTCATCTCTCACTATTCACCTTCTTCCCCAAAGTTTTCTTGGTTTTCATCCACCCTTTGTTCTCCCTTTCTTAGATTGGAGTTTTGTAACCATTTTGGTGAACTAGAAGTGTTTTGGTTGGTGAATTCAATATTGGGTTAAGGTAATCTTCTATTCTCTTCATTTATGGAAGTTAGGGTTTCGTTATCATTTGAGGTATTCATGTATAAGGTTTGGGAAACGATTCTTGTGGTATATTATGTTTATTTATGGTTGAATATGTATGGATTTAGGTTTTGGAAGTTTGGTCTTGAGAATCCAAGTGTTCTTCAAAGGAGCTCTAGTTGGGGGAAAATCTAGATTTAGCCTAAATCTAGCGAGGTGAGTTCAAGTTGATTTGTGAAAACGGTGTACATGCCAAAATGTTTATTTTAAAGTGTTTTACATGAAATGGTTAACTGCTGATAAGTTTTGGGTATTTCGAAGTAAAATATGATTTACTTGGTTATTCGTCAAAGTATGAGTATTTTGATAAGTTTTCATATTTGGTAAACTTGGGTTGTGTTAACCTCTTAAAATGCTTATATTGGGTTTAAACATTTTAGCAACTAAATAGCATGATTTACGTATTCTTGGTGACTTTGTACAAGTAAGATCTATTTCATGATTCATGCATATTTGATGATTTTGTACAAATGGAGTCTATTTCATGTTATATGCGTTTTGGTGTATTTGCATTCATAAACCCTTTGGAAAATCATTAGTCCCATCTCGTGTGGAGTTTTGGGTTAATCTCGTCTTTGAGATATGTGTCCTCATAAACGTTGTTTAAAGACATTTCATTATTTGGGGAACCGGTAATTGTTGGTCAAATGGATTTTGAGCATCCTAGCTCGGTATTGGCTTAAAAAGGGGTTTGAGGATATTTGTCCGGGTTTAATGGCTCGATGTAGAGTCCCATTTCATGGTTTATGTCTTAATGCATTTTATTGCATATTTATAATTACAGGCTCGAGTGCTGTTGTCACTCAGGTATAGTCGGGTAATTTTAGACTGTGTTGCATTGGATCCATAGGCACATGAGTCAGTCTTGTTTGATGGTCATTTGGGTGGTACGGGGTTGGACTCCGGGACACATGTTTTATGACCTTGTCCGTTCAAGGAGTACACTAAGAGGGCTGAGTCCGGGTGGTGCTATCATGGCGTGGAGTAGCCATTGGATGGGCATTTTGGACCTCCGCCGGGTGGGGCAATGCCTTGGTTGTATTCCCCTTAGGCCGGGCCTTGGAGCGGTATTTTCGTTAATATATCGCTAAGGTCAGTTGACTATTTGGTGTAGCTTGGAGGGAGTCGTAACTTGGGCTTGTGTGTCGTGAAGTGTCATACGATTAACGTTGTATGAGTGGCATACTTTTGTGTTCCTCCACTCTCAACGGATACGGGAAGCCCCCGTCGTCGGCCCGTCGTATTTGGATATTTAATTGTCCACGTTTTAATATTTCGAGTTCATTCTATTTTATGTTCGCGTGGGTATTATTTCGAGTTGCGGGTTTTCCATGACGCACCATATCTTTATGAATTGTCCTCTGTTATTTAAGGGTCGATTATTATGCCCCACCCCCGTTTTGGGTGTTTTGGGATATGGCGTATTGTTTACATTTTAGTACATTTGAGTATCGAACTATGGCCCCGTTTTGGGTGAGTTGCGGGATGCATCGTTTTATAAGAAATGCATGTTTGGGAAGCATTGTCTTTAAAAGTGTATATTATGGGGAAATGTGTCGTTTCCATTTTGAAGTATAATATATTTGAAGGATCTTGCTTTAAAACTGATTTCCTGTCTTCTAAAGATTTATTCATTCATGTTAAAACTCTTGAGCTCACTAGGCGTTAAGCCTAACCTTTTTATTTGTTGGCATGTGCATCAGGTTCCAGTTTGGGGTTCGGATTCTAGTAGCCTCACGAAGAGTTGAGCCCTAGCCTTACACAAGAGTAAGTAGTTGGTGAAGTCTTCCGCAGGTTGGAGTTAGTAACTGTTTGTTGGGTTTAGTAGCACCCGTCCTTGTCATAGATTGTATGTATAGAATGAATGTGACTATTGAGGTTAATAAGTTGCTATTTCCAGATTTGAGGGTGTTACAATTGCTTAATTCACTTCCAAACAATCGGCGTGTTCCTTGTGGTAATTCTTTATCCAGTTTGGGAACAATCTTTGTATGGGTCGGACAAATACCTAATATCAGCAAAGACATACCAAGACACTGTTTGGTGTTTTTCTATAAGAGCTAGTACTTTTGCTACTTACATTATAAGTAGGTATTGAAGTTTCATTATCAATCCCATTTTTCTTTCTATAGGGAAAGTATAAGTCTATGTCAATGGTTTCAAAAGATTAATTTGATATCATTCCAATGACGTTGCGTTGGCGCTGAGTTAAATCTAGCTAACAAATTCACTGAAAAATACAATATACGGTCAAGTGTATTGTGCTAAGTACAATAATGCGCATATTGTACTTAGATAGGGAATTTCAACTCCCAACATATTTCGTCATCATCCTTTTAGACGAAATGGATCTTTCCTTATATCCGACACTTCGACCGATCATGGGAGTGCTAACCGGATGCACTTTGTCCATATTAAATTGCCTGATTATTTTCTGGACATATGCAATCGATGAATTAATATTTCACAAACTCGGTGTCCTAGCTCAAATATCTAGACAAAACTAAGTTTTCCCAAGATCTTTCCTCTCAAAATCAGATTTCAAGTAGCTTGTGGTTCCTCTTATTTCATCAAGAGTGCCTATTATGTTCATAACATTGACATATAGAGCTACTTTGAAAATTTGGAATTTGTTTTTACGTAATAAATACGCAAGGGAACAGTTCATCGTTCTTATATATCCTTTATAGATTAGATTGCTTTAATCTATAAAGTGGGTGTTTCAATTTTATTGCAAACGCATTTCGTGGTTTAGACTTACTTGATTTTGGTAATGTAATATCATCAAGCACTTTTATATATCTCTAAATCTAGATCCCCGTAGAGATATGTGGTAACCACATTTATGAGTTGCATTTCCAGTCCTTCGGAAACTACTAGGCTAACAAACTATTCGGATGTCATAACATCCATCATGAGAGAGTAAGTCTCCTCATGGTCAATCCAGGGCGTTGTGAGAAACCTTGCGCCAAAGGAGAGCCTTGCATATTAGGACTTCATTATTCTCATTACGCTTTCTGACAAAGACTCAGTTATGTCTTACGGGCTTTACACTTGGTAGGTTAGCACTACCTTACCAAATACCCGATCCTTTGTCAAAGAATATAATTCTTTCTGGATTGTTTCTTTACATTTAGGCCATTATGCTCTTTTTTGATATTATTCAACTGAGCCTGGTTCGATGTCGTCGTGCTCGATCATCTTATGAGCCATCGTATATGCGAATAAATCATCAATGATTATATATGATATGTCCATCGACTCATATGTACTCTCATAGTTTATTTGAGATTAATATTAATCTCTAGAATCAATATTAACTTCGGAGCGTCCTCCAGTGACGATTCATGGACATAATTATAATTAGAGACAATTTCATGAGAGTTTTGTGTATTGATGATAAATGGATGTGCCTAACTATTCTCTTCCTTTAGAATAGTATCCATCAAACCAAGTAGCTTCCACCACTTCCATGTGGTAGCTACGACCTCAACCACACCTCCACTATGTGTGATTGTAACGCACTTTCCAATGGCGTTGTGCCCTTGTTTGGGGACTTTAACCTTGCCAGTATATTTGCAGCTCGTATATGTGATCTTGTCACTTCTAGAATAACATTAAACGTATCAGGTATCGAGTCTGATTCGTTTGACTTCAACTTTACATTATGAAGTTTAGGGATCAACATGAGACGGAGTGGGAATAATCAATGACACTTCCTGTCGTTCCTATGGAAAATCCTTTCTCCTATCTCCCCCTAACGACGGGAAGACTGTCTCATTAAAGTGACAACCCACAAATCTGGCGGTAAAGAGATCACTAGTCAAGGATTCTAATTAGCGGATAAAAGTTGGGAATTCATATCCAACATATATCGAATCGTCTTTAAGGACCCATTTTGATGCGTTGTGGGGGCGCAATTGGCACATATACTACACAACCAAACATGCGTAAATGTAAAATATCAGGCTTATATCCAGTTACCAACTGGTACGCATGAGGTTGGTTAGCTAATAGTGGGTCTAAAAACGAAAAAAAAACTGCATATAATAATTACATAACCCCAGGTAGATGTGGGTAAATTGGTGCGCATTACTAATACCCTAGATGTCATCATATTCTTTTGATAACAACTTCTATGAGACCATTTTATATATACACATGGGGTATAGGAAACTCTACATTGATCCTCATACATATGCAATTAACATCAAATCTTTATGATGTAAATTCTCCAGCATTCAAAGTCATGTAGACTTGATGAAATAATCAGGGTGGTGAGCCCTTAAACGTATAGCTAGTGCTAGGAGTGCAGTATTTCATGTGGACAATAATACGACATGTGTTCATCGTGTCGAAACTAGAACCATAAAGTTTTAATGGCCCGCATTCTGGATGTTTATGTCCATAAATATCACCTTGTATTCGTTGTAACAATGGAATATTTTTGTATTATGTCCTTAGCTTTAGGATGATCTCATTCCTATCTTAGCTAAGGATTAAGGTATATACAAAAGTTATAGGTATTTGAGAGGGCATATTATGATGGCAATGTTGTTTCTTATGCTACAGAAGTCAACAGTTGCAATTTTCCTCGTTTTGCCTATCACTCGAAAGAGAATGTGTCTATGTGTATTTTGCAATACACGGATCACTATGTCATAACCATGGTGTCCCACATGGTCATGTCGAAACATATATGTGTCATTTCCCTAAAGTTTTTTTTATTGACAAAAATGTTTCGATGACCCAATAATCTACTAGTTTGACACATTAGTTCCATGATATATGTTTCCTTTCATATTCATTGGAATTTATGTATATATGCTGATTTCCATTTTATACGAATATCTTTACAAGGTTCATATTAATCTTGTACCAATAAAAAAATGACAGTTCATCGTCTAAGTATTTGGTTGGAGGAAAATTATTAATTCAATGAATAATAATATATTTCTTGTATGAGATGTCATAAAAACAATCAAGTTCTCCTCGATACATTCCTACACGGAACGAAGAACATTGAGAGTTTTATTTTGTTTTTGATGTAATCCTTTACATCTATAATGGTTACATATTCGATTTTACTTAAGCAAAAGAAACTAATTAAAATACTATAAAGTAAATTTCAAAAAAAAAAAATCTATGCTTTATCATTCTTATGATATAGATCATTTTTAATTTGTTTTCTTTTCGACAAGAGCACTCTTTAGTGCATTTCTTATTTGACTGTCCATTATCACTTGGGGTAGTAGTTGTATTTATACTCCAGATGTTGAAAAATCATTCTCGACTCTTACCAAGACCCTAACCCGTTCTAGGGTTTCATCCACATAGTGCATAAATGTCACATGTGTGAAATTGTTTTTAACTCTATGTTCTTTGGAGTTGTTTCCACCTTTAATGCTTTCATTATTGATCTCGAGAATTTTCTTTGTCTCGACATATGTGGTGTTGTTATTTGAAAAAACCTTGTTATGTCTCTCAACCACTTGCAGTAGGTTGATGAGTTTGTCTAAAGGTTACATTCCAACTTATATTAGTTCATTAATATTTTTGATATATGAAAGTTGAAAATAATGTTAGGAATCATGTCATATTCTGTGAGTTCATTGCCACAGAGATTGAGACGCGTTTTGGATATAACATTTCTTTGTTGAAATCAGTTACCTTTTTTGTAATCGAGTAAGTGGGTTTCATTCCACTATACGATTAGTTCGGGAAGTACATATTCATGAGTACTCCCGATTATCCCTTTCGGGACATCCCACATTTCTTTGGGGGTTTCTAGTAAAGGTATTCCTATGAAACTTAGGATTTATATGTCGTCTCAAAACATGAGGGTATTTGCTTGTACCTTTTCAAGAGGTTGGTTTTTGTAACACCCTAAAAATAGGGATAACAAAAACTTTCCATAAATGGAGAAGTGGTATAAAGTTTGCCCTAGCAAGAGCCTCCCAAAAAGGGGAAAGATACAAATAACCGGTTTAATCACAAATCTGTAATTTAACGGATAAATAAACAACAACCAACTAATCTAATTTCTACATCTAGAAAAGAGATTACAAAAGGGGTGTCATCTATTAACCCAAAACTTCCAAAATAGTTCAAGTGCCAAAATCCCCAAGCTCTTGCCCAAAGCATCTAAACTTGCCTAGGAGCCGCGCCGCTAACACCTGAGATACACATCGACACCAAACAAGTGTTAGGCCAAAAAGCCTAGTGAGTTGGACAATAATAAGCATGCATGAACAGTCACAATTTCTTATCAGCAGTTAACCAATGTTCAGTTATATGTGGAGTCATTAGGGGAGACCCAAAACACCAATCAATTCCACTCCAAAGAGTCGATGTACCTTGATGCCCTTAACAAGGAAAACCCCAAAGGCCCGACACACCCGGAGATCAGACTGTAAAGGAAACTTTCTGAGTGGCGGAGGTCTAGGCACATACCATCCCGGTGGTGCCCCAAGACTACATCCTCCTAGTGAACTTGCCTTGATTCGTCCAACATAAAGCATATAGGAGGTCCTTAGGTATATTTCAACCCAACATATTTCCATACCGATTACGGGTACAATGTTACCATCCTATTCTCGTGAAGTCCAACAAAAGTCCCAAATGACAATTATATTCATCATGCATATAAATATCTCACCAAAGTGGTATCCCAACTAAACCATCACAACACACATATATGCATACATTTAACATATCAAGGTACCCATCATATATATCCATGAGAAAAGCCCCAAATAATGGTACACATAACCTAAACCATAGCATATCACCAACATTCATATTTCCAATCATTTTCATCAATTAATCCCAAATACTTGAACACATAAAGAATGAAATAACAAATAGAAGATTATGATGTGTATCTAGTTTTAACAAATGTTTAGTAAACTCACAATCTAGTTTTTTTGACCAAAACCTAGAAAAGATGAAACCCTAGCTTTTGAAGAAGATGAGACTTGAAGAAGATGAAGATCTTGAAGGATGCTTCAATGAAATCACTTGGATGAACCTTCAATGATGATTTAAAGCTCTTATGACCCAAAATCTGAAAATTACAAGGTAGGAGACGAAAACCCCAAAATCAAGCTTTTGGATACTTGAGGAAGATGAAGATGGAGATGGTGGTGAAGCTTCCAAACCGAAACCTTGGATGAAGATCTTCACTCTAGCAATAAATGGTGGAAGATTGGTGGTTGAAGGAACCTTAGATGAAGTAGGTTGAGAGGAAGGGTTTGGGAGAGAATGTTGTTGGGAACTGAAGAAATGCTAAGTAAAGTTAATGCTGCTAGAAGAACATGGTTACTACTTCTGGTTACTACTTCTGTGATTAATGCTGCCAGTTGAAGATTAATACTGCTGAACAAGATTAGTACTGCTAGTTCATAGTTAGTACTGCTTGAAGAAATTAATACTGCTGAGCATAGTTAGTACTGCTGGAGTTAATACTGCTCAGAGTATTAATGCTGCTGAAGAAGAATGCTGCTTATAAGATGAAGACTTCGCATGGAAGGATGACAGCTGGATAGACTGAAGATATTCATGGAAGTTTGGAGATAAAGATAGAAGTTTATATTGAAGATCTTTTATTATTTTGTAATTATCTTTTATCTTCAATATATGTATAGATTTGTTTAGAATAGTTCGGTAACTTTTGGTGAGAACAATTATTCTGAGTTATTAGCTTATTAAGAGAGAATCAACCTCAAGGTTAGAACCCTGATTCTAGAGAAGTAGAATTCGTATTGGTGAGTCTGTTCATCAATATTGAGGTTGTGTGTTTAATCTTGTAACTTCAATCATTCAATACAAGTTTACAAGTTGTGATCATTGATTTACAGTTGCATTGTTTTCAGAATATTAAAGTGCTATTCCGCAGCTTCTTTAATATTATTTTCTGAGTGTGTGTTCTTGTTAAGAATTAAGATCCTGACAAGTGGTATCAGAGCCTGTATTTTCAGAAATCTTATTCATCATGGAAAACATTGTTGAATCAAACAGTACCTTGGTCTCAAAGGTTCCAATGCTCAGACCCAATGAATTCGACATGTGGAAGATCAGAATCAAGCAGTACATACTCCTCACTGACTATTCTATGTGGGACATCATTGAGAATGGCCCTTCTGAAGCAGGAAAGATTGGTGCAGATGGAAAGAGGACACCTCCAAAAACTGATGCAGAGAGAAAGACTAGACAGACAGAGATGAAAGCCTTAAGTACTTTGCTCTTGGCTATTCCCAATGAATATCAACATCAGTTTTGCAATTGTACTGATGCACAGATGCTCTGGAATGCTCTAGAGAAGAGATTCTCTGGTACCAAAAGTACCAAGAGAAATCAGAAGGCCATACTGAAGCAAAAGTATGAGAACTTTATGTCAACCAAGAATGAGTCCATGACTCAAACTTTTGACAGGTTCAACAAGCTTATTGCTGAACTAGCTACAGTTGGAGTACAAATTGATCAAGATGATCTAAACAGGAAGTTCCTAAGGTCCCTGGGTGATGAATGGACCATGTATACTGTCTCTTTCAGACAGAATGATCAACTGGAAGAAAAGGAACTTGATGATCTATACAATGATCTAAGAGTTTTTGAATCTGAGGTAGAGGCTAAGAAGAAGCCTTCTGGATATGTTCACAATGCTGCACTCCTATCAGCATCAAGTGATTCTACCTCTAACCCTGAATCAGTTAGTGCTGCCAATGGAGCAAATCAAGAGAAAGGCACTGAAACTGTGTTTGAAGCCTTTCTGTCCAGTCATGGAAACTCTTCTCTAATTAATGATGACTTAGAACAACTCCATCCAGATGGCCTTGAAGAGATGGACATTAAATGGCAGATGGCCATGCTCTCTATGAGAGTTAAGAAGTTCATCAAGAGAACTGGGAGGAACAACTTCTCCCAAAGAAGAGAAGATGGAGCAGGTTTTGACAAGTCTAAGGTGGAATGCTATAAATGCCATAAAAAGGGACACTTTGCTAGGGAATGCAGAAGTGGAGTGTCTCACAACAACAACCATCAACAAGCACAGTCTGGAAACTTCAATAATAACAGAAACTCTGCTCAAGCCCTAGTCTCTCAACAAGGTATGAGGTTTGATTGGAGTGATCAAGCAGAAGAGGCTGTCCAAAACCAAGCTTTAATGGCATAGGTGTCTGATCTCCCAACAGAGGTAACTTCTAATCTTTGTACTCAAAATTGCATTAACACTGTTAAAAGGTACAGGGATCACAACCAGAAAATGAGTGATGACCTGAAGAGATTAGAAAAGGACATAAAAGACTATGTTAGGATTGTTGAGAGGTTTGAAGAGCAGATTAAGAGTTTTCAAGTCAATGAGCTTCAACATTCCTATGACACAAACTACTGGAAGTGGGAGAAGAATGACCTAGAACTTCAACTGACCAAATCTAAAGAGGAGAGTGAAAAGTTAAGAGGAGAGCTAGCTAAAGTCAAGCTAGATGTAGAAAAGTTTTCCAATGCTTCTAAAGCAATGGATTCTCTACTACAAACACAGATTCATGATAAACTGAGAAGAGGAATAGGGTACAATACCACACCACCACCCTACAACAACAACTACATCCCTCCTAGTTCAGACTTGTTAGATTCAAAGGTTAGGAAGGACCTGCCTGAGGGAGCCACTGAGATTGATCCCTTAGATGAAGTAGTTGTTAAGGATAAAACTGAGAAAGAAACTATCAAAAGTAAGGACAACACTGTGAGTGGTGAGATTCCTATAGAAAACCACATAGTTACCAATGAAGGATGTGGAAAGCATTGGGTCAAGTCAAATAAGGTAGAGAAGACTGAGGCTAAGAACAAGGAGATTCACTATAAGCAGACCACTGTTGTGAACTCTGTCCCTTGCAAACAGTGTGCTTGCAGTAAATCTGAGCCCCAAAAACATGATAAAAAGAGGGGTAATCAAAGGAACTGGAATAATCAATGGGCACAAAAACAAAGGGTTGATCTGAGTAAAATCAATAGACCACAACCCTGTTTTATTTGTGGAAAGCTTAATCACATTGCCAAATATTGCTATTTCAATCCCATGAACCAAAGGATGAATTTTCAGAGACCTACTCAAAAACCCTTTGGTTATAGGAAGAAAGAAAAGAACCATGTGGCCAAGAAAACTGTTAAATCTAAAAGCCACATAAAGAAACAGAATATGGAAGACAGTGTCAAGATGTGGATTCCTAAAAGTACTAAAATTGTTAGTGCTGCTACTGCAAATAGTGCTGCTGACAGTGATAGTACTGCTAGAAGCAATACTGCTGCTAGCAATGTTAGTGTTGCTGACATTGTTAGTACTTCTGCAAATGTTACTACTGCTAACTCTGTTAGTGCTGCCAACAAGGTTAATACTGCCAAACCTGTTAGTGCTGCTAATTCTGTTAGTACCTCTAAAGATAGTACTGCTTCTAGTATTAGTGCTGCTAGACCAATAATCTTGACAAAGTACTCCAATAACAAGTGTTCTGATTTTAAAAACCTCATTAAAAAGGAATGCAAGTATTTTGATGAGAAAGGGAGACCCAAGACCACTTTGGCTTGGGTCCCCAATCAATACTAATTGTCTAATCTAATGTGCAGGGCAACCAACAGCTCAAAGGGAAGAGCATCTGGCATGTTGATAGTGGTTGCTCTAGGCACATGACAGGGAACATGTCTTGCCTCAAGAACTTCAAGAAGATTGATGGTGGGCATGTTGCTTTTGGGAATACTCCAGATAGAGATAAAATCAGTGGTAAAGGTGATGTGACCAAAGGTAAAATGACCTTTAAGGATGTATTCTATGTTGAACAATTAAGATACAACCTGTTAAGTGTATCACTGGTTTGTGACAAACAACATAGTATATTATTTACAGAGTCTGAATGTATTATCCTTGCTCCTGGATTCAAGGTAGTTGATGAAAAGATGATACTACTAAGAACCCCTAGAAAGGACAATGTATATTGTTTAGATATGGAAAGTGTTTCATCTGATTCATCCATAAATTGTCTTGTTTCAAAAGCTTCTCTGGATGAATCATCACTTTGGCACAGAAGGATGTGTCACATTAATTTTAAAACAATAAATAAACTTGTTAAAAACAACCTTGTAAGAGGTTTGCCTTCTAAAGTCTATTCATGTGATGATCATTGTGTTGCTTGTCTTAAAGGCAAACAACACAAAACTTCTCATAAGCCCAAAGAAGTGAACACTATTTCTTCTTCTCTTCATTTATTGCATATGGATCTGTTTGGCTCTACAAATGTTATGAGCATAGGGAAGAAATCATACTGCCTAGTTATTGTTGAGGATTACTCTAGATTTACTTGGGTATATTTTCTAAGGACTAAGGATGAGACAAGTGGACTGATCAAATCCTTTATTCTAAGAATTGAAAACCAAACTAATCAAAAAGTCAAAATCATTAGGTCAGACAATGGTACTGAATTTAAAAATCATGACCTAAACACCTTTTGTGAGGAAAAAGGAATTGAGAGGCAATACAGTGCTCCTAGGACTCCACAACAAAATGGAGTTGTTGAGAGAAGGAATAAGACACTAATTGAGGCTGCTAGATCTCTGTTAGCTGATTCTAAACTTCCAATAACTTTCTGGGCAGAAGCAGTTAATACTGCTTGCTATGTCCAAAACAGAGTACTAGTAGTCAAGCCTAAAAACAAGACACCTTATGAGCTCTTAAATAAAAGAAAACCCTTTATTGGATTTTTTAAACCATTTGGGTGTCCTTGTACAATTCTCAATACCAAATCTCACTTAGGAAAGTTTGATAGCAAGGCAGATGATGGATTTCTTGTTGGTTACTCATCTCAGAGTAAGGCCTATAGAGTGTTTAATACTTCTTCTAGAATAATTGAGGAAAGTGACAATGTCAAATGCAATGAGAACACAACAAATTCTATTGGGTCTGGTCCTCAGTGGCTGTTTGACATTGATTCACTAACTAACTCTTTTGGTTTCAGTAGTGATGATTATGCAGGTTCAGGAAGTGGAGGATCAGGGGCTACACAAATTCAAGACAATAGACCACAGTCTGTGATCTTTCCTATGCCTATAAAAGAACCTGTTGAATTCTGTGAAAAAGAACCTCTAACTGAGCCAATTCAGAGTGAAGAAGAAAGAAGAGAAGAGGAATCTTCAGTGCATAAAGAGCTAGAAGTAGCTGAGGTGATCCCCTCTACTGACTTAAATGATTCCAATCTAGATGAAGGAATCCATGAAGAACCTAGTTTTCAGACTAGAACACAAAAGAATCATCCTCCAGAGCTGGTAATAGGAGACATCTCTTCTCCTATTATTACAAGGAATCAAAGCAGACTTCAAGAGCTGCAGGATCAACAACACACAGTACTCTCCTGCTTTCTATCCCAGATTGAGCCTAAGAAGGCCTATGATGCAATGAAAGATTCAAGTTGGATAGAAGCCATGCAAGAAGAGTTACTTCAATTCAAGCTACAGGATGTTTGGGACTTGGTGGACCTTCCAAAAGGTCATAGAGCTATAGGTACCAAGTGGATTTTCAGGAACAAAAAGGATGAGAGAGGTATTGTGATCAGGAACAAAGCAAGGCTTGTGGAACAAGGGTACACTCAAGAAGAGGGCATAGATTATGATGAAGTGTTTGCCCCAGTGGCAAGGGTAGAGGCAATTAGGCTGTTCTTAGCCTATGCCTCATACATGAAGTTCAAGGTCTATCAAATGGATGTAAAGAGTGCATTTCTATATGGCACAATTGATGAAGAAGTATATGTCTGTCAACCTCCTGGTTTTGAAAATCCTTCATATCCTGAGAGAGTATACAAGCTGAAGAAAGCACTCTATGGTCTACATCAAGCCCCAAGAGCATGGTATGACACTCTGTCTACATATCTCTTGGAGAATGGCTTTGAAAGGGGCATAATTGACAAGACCCTTTTCATTAAAAGAAGTAAGAAGGACATCCTACTAGTTCAGATCTATGTGGATGATATCATCTTTGGATCCACAAAAGATCAGATGTGTAGAGACTTTGAAGAGTTGATGCACAAGAGCTTTAAAATGAGTTCAATGGGTGAACTTACCTTCTTCCTTGGGCTTCAGGTGAAACAACAGTCAGATGGAATCTTCATTAGTCAATCAAAGTATGTGCAAGACATCCTGGAGAAATATGGTTTAAAAGACTCAAAGCCAGCAAGCACACCAATGGAAACTCACAAACAGATCACTGCTGATCTTGAGGGGGAGGATGTTGATGTCCATCTATATAGATCAATGATTGGATCTCTCATGTATCTCACGGCCTCAAGACCAGACATCATGTTTCCAGTGTGTGTATGTGCCAGATTCCAAGTCAAGCCTAAACAATCACATCTTCAAGCTGTGAAGAGGATTTTCAGATACTTAAGAGGCCAACCTAGATTAGGTCTTTGGTATCCATATGAATCTTCATTTGACTTGATTGCTTATTCAGATAGTGACTTGGGTGGTGCCAACATGGATAGAAAGTCTACTTCAGGGGGATGTCAACTTTTGGGTGCATGACTAGTATCTTGGCAGTGTAAGAAACAAACCACAATGTCCTTATCAACAACAGAAGCTGAGTATATTGCTGCTGCAAGTTGCTGCTCTCAGGTTCTATGGATTCAAAATCAGATGCTGGACTATGGGGTAACATTTCTTCACACTCCAATCTTTATTGACAATAGCAGTGCTATAAGCATTGTTAACAATCCAGTCAAGCACTCCAAAACAAAGCACATTGAGATCAGGTATCACTTTATCAGAGATTGCAATGAAAAGAAACTCATTCAAGTTGCTAAAGTCCATACTGACAACCAGTTTGCAGATCTATTCACTAAAGCTTTTGATGTGGGTAGATTCACTTTCTTGGTCTCAAGTGTGGGCATGATTAACTCTGAGTGAGCTCATGTTTTAAAAGGTGTTTCTTTACCTGCTACTTTGGTTATTTGTGGGCTGCTAATCATCTTTCACAGGAAGTTATTGCCTTGATCAGACCTTCATAAGCTTTAAAAAGAGTAAGTTCAGTTAATACTGCTAGTGGTTAATACTGCTCTCAGTTAATACTGCTAGTTAGTTAATACTGCTAGTGGTTAATACTGCTCTCAGTTAATACTGCTAGTTAGTTAATACTGCTAGTGGTTAATACTGCTCTCAGTTAATACTGCTCTTAGTTAATACTGCTAGTTAGTTAATATTGCTAGTGGTTAATACTGCTCTCAGTTAATACTGCTAGTTAGTTAATACTGCTCTCCGTTAATACTGCTAGGTAGTTAATACTGCTATTAGTTAATACTGCTCTAGGTTAATACTGCTTATGTCCCGTATACTATAAATACCCTTTTCCCGCCTAAAAGATCATAACGACTCTTTGTGTACCGTTCATCTGCTCTCTAATCCTTCTTTTTCTCTCAAAGAACAAGTGTTTCAGTCTAGCATACTCAAGTTCAATGGCATCCATGACTTTCATTGACGAGCACAACGAGATTGCGATGCTACAGAAGCTGAAACAAGCCGATGGATTCCACCAAATTGTGGATTTTCTCAAGTCAAGCCACATTGCCCATGCTCTCACTGTATCGCCAACTATTTACATAGAACATCAAAGGCAATTTTGGGCTAATGCCACCATTGTTACTGAGAATGGTGTGCAAATGATCAAGACAAGGGTGTGTGAAAAACCCTTAACAGTTACTGAAGAGGTGATACGCATCTGTCTACGTCTAGACGATGCTGCAGGTATAACCTCTATTCCTAATGAGGAATTATTCTCAACTTTGTCAAGAATGGGGTATGGAGGCCAGTTGGGTGGTTTTAAATTCTCAAAGGCTAAATTTTATACCCAATGGCGTTTTCTTGTTCATACCTTAATGCATTGTATCTCTAAAAAGACTACTGGATGGAGTGAGTTCAGTAGCACCATTGCTTATGCTTTGGTGTGCTTGGCCACTGCCAGAAAGTACAATTTTTCTCAAATGCTTTTTAATGATCTTGTCTCCAACCTGGGAAGTAAAAAGAGTTTTTATATGTACCCCAGGTTTGTACAAGAAGTAATAATCCATGAATTGACGGATATACCTCATTTTGATGAGGTATATGTACCAAAAATCCCCAAAGGTAAGGTCTTTTCAAACATGAAAAGATCCCCTCTGGACTCGGAAGGAGTTGACACCCCATTGTTCTCTACAATGATGGTGGTATCCCACACTGAAGAAGGTATGGCAGCAGGGTCAAGGCCCTCATCAGACCATCCCACTGCTAGCCAATCCCAACCTTCCCACTCTATATCTATCCCACGGTCCCTACTTCATAAGTACACTTCTCCAATCACCCAAACTTATACAAGGAAACAGGTAAAGAAGGCTCCTTCCCTTCTTGTACCTTCAACCACTGAGCCTTTAAGCCCTCTAAGGGAGAATTCTCCCTTAGAGAATATCAATAGGGAAACCAAAGGGGTGTCTCCCAACCCCAAGGAGGTGCTCACTGAGGTGGAGGTTGAGCATATTGGTGCTAAGGTTGCCACTACTCCTGCTAGCACAGAGGAGGTCAGTGGTACCATACATAAGACCTTCCCCATGGCAACTTTGGGTGAGCAATCATCCAAAGGTCCCAGGTGCCAAGAAACCAAGGGGGTGGATAGTGTTTCTACTAGGCAGAAGACTTCCACTACAAAAAGATCCAATGATCCTTCAAAAGAGGGTAACACTTCTGGAGAAGGTGAGGACAGGTATAACTATTTTGAATTGATGGAAACCATGGGAAACATCAACATGGATGTAATCAAACAGGGTAAATATATAGAAGAGCTTAAAATAATAGTTCTGTCACAACAAGAACAAATTGTCAACTTGAAGCAGATGGTGAGGAAATTGATTCTGCAAAAGAAGAAGAGACAATTTGTGCTAAGGAGAAGGAAATCAGGGGATGATGCTCCCAAAAAGGGGGAGTTCAACATGGAAGACACCACAGATAAGGGGGAGCTGGATGGGGAAAACATGATGTTGAGGGGGAGCATGAGCAAGCAGCAGAAACAGAGCCAGCAGCAGAAACCATTGATACTTCCAGTTCAAGTAAGGCAACAGAAATGGTTAATACTGCTGAAATTAAACAAGCAGCAGAAACAGTGAAAGAAGTACTAACAGAGCTTGAGATTGCAGAAACACTAACAGAGCTTGAGATTGCAGAAACACTAATCAAAGCCAAGAATGATACTCCCAAGGTCATCTCAAAGGCCAAAGGAGTTGTCATAAAAGAAAGAAGTGAGGCTGCAAAGAAGTCAAGCATTGAGAAGGTGATGAGCAAAGACAAAGGCAAAGCTAAGCTAGTGGAATTTGATCAACCTATCAAAAAGCAAAAGTTGGTTGAATCAGATGAAGCTTTGGCCAGGAAGATGCAAGCCGATCTTGAGCAAGAAGAGAGGGTTCAAGTAGACAAAGATAGGGAGATGGCAAAGGCTTTAGCTGCAGAACTGAATAAAGCTTATCAACAAAGCTTAGCAACTGAAATGGATCAGAAGAAAGCTGCAACTCTTAAGAAATCTATGATGATCAAGAAGGCTGCAAAGAAGAGACAACCCTCAAAGACATTCCTAGGTAACCAAGAGAGAAACAAGATGATCACATTTCTCAAAGGTGTTGTAGGAGTCAGAAAGGAGATGTTCTCAACAATGCCATTTGAACAGATTAAAGAGTTGTATGATTCAGAAATGCTCAAGCTTCAAGGGAATGAAACTGCAAGAGTGGAGATGGAAAAGAGAATGAAAGAAAGCAATGATTTCATAGAAAAACCTTTTCCAGATGAGCAAGAGACTCCAAAGAAGGAAGCCACTATTGGTGAAAGTCTAAGGACTTTAAAAAGGACAAAGATGATGGCAAGGAGAAGGTCAACAAAGAAGCCTAGAATAAATGAAACAGAGGTAGAGAAGGTTGCTGAAGAAGAAGAGACACCTAAGTCATCAGAAAAGAAAGAGCCTCCAAGCTCTGAGGATATAAAGATGTACATGGTAGTGATGGACAAAGTGCCTGAACCAATTTCAGCTGAACCTGTAGGAGTTAAACCTCCTGAAGTCATTCACTGGGATGTACTGGAGGTAGATAGAAAGGAGTACATAAGGCTGAAGAGGAAAGATGAAAAGTATGAAGTTTACAGTACTTGGGCAAAGATTGTTAGAACATGCTCAAGGTCAGATATTGAAGAAATGTTTGATATAGGGATGAAGTTGTATGCAGATCAGTTGAAAGCTTCAGGGATTTCAATTACAAAACTGGTAATGGAGTATCTGTGTATGATGTTCAAACCTGATGAAGTGAAGGAGATCATAAGGAATGTTTTTCAAACAGTCACCAATTGGACTTTATATGAAACTAGTGGAGTATATGCTGTGACTTTGGATAGAAATCACACAGAGTACTTCCTAGTGGATAGAGTGTACAACCATAGCAGACTGAAGCTTCATGCAATGATGAAGAAGAAGCTAGGATGTGTTCCAGATTCAGAGATGGCTAAGTATTTGATCCAAAGAACAATCAATCAGAGTTTGGGGTTGGATGCAAATACTGGAATATAAGCCATGATGAAGTTTTGGGAGCATCTAAGAAGATCATCTGAAGAACTTGACTTCTCTTCCTAAAAGTCAAGTTAGGGGGAGATTGTTGGGAACTGAAGAAATGCTAAGTAAAGTTAATGCTGCTAGAAGAACATGGTTACTACTTCTGGTTACTACTTCTGTGATTAATGCTGCCAGTTGAAGATTAATACTGCTGAACAAGATTAGTACTGCTAGTTCATAGTTAGTACTGCTTGAAGAAATTAATACTGCTGAGCATAGTTAGTACTGTTGGAGTTAATACTGCTCAGAGTATTAATGCTGCTGAAGAAGAATGCTGCTTATATGATGAAGACTTCGCATGGAAGGATGACAGCTGGATAGACTGAAGATATTCATGGAAGTTTGGAGATAAAGATAGAAGTTTATATTGAAGATCTTTTATTATTTTGTAATTATCTTTTATCTTCAATATATGTATAGATTTATTTAGAATAGTTCGGTAACTTTTGGTGAGAACAATTATTCTGAGTTATTAGCTTATTAAGAGAGAATCAACCTAAAGGTTAGAACCCTGATTCTAGAGAAGTAGAATTCGTATTGTTGAGTCTGTTCATCAATATTGAGGTTGTGTGTTTAATCTTGTAACTTCAATCATTCAATACAAGTTTACAAGTTGTGATCATTGATTTATAGTTGCATTGTTTTCAGAATATTAAAGTGCTATTCCGCAGCTTCTTTAATATTATTTTCTGAATGTGTGTTCTTGTTAAGAATTAAGATCCTGACAAATGTCATAAATGAAGAAGATGAGAAATGAGAAATATTTGGGAAAAATTCGTTTAATGCCCGTACTGGGTTGCTGCCTCATGCGCACGACCCGTGCGTTTTTAATGAAGGATGGTGCACGGGTCGTGCGCCGCACACAGAAGCACATCAACATCTTCTCATTTGGTCAAATCCCGTTTTGGTCATAACTTCTTCGATATAGCTCCGTTTTCGCTACGGAAAGAACCGTTGTACTCGTAGTTGAATCATTCATCCATTCAAACTATAAAATTAAAGATTCAAGCCCAAAAATCAAAAATCTAATTTAACCAATGAAATTTCGGGGTGTTACAGGTTTTAGGATCAATAGGGAGTTGATGGACTTTAGGTATTTTTCTTGTACCTTTTCAAAAGGAGGTTTTATATACTCATTTATGATACTCACATTCTTTTGAGCTTACGACGTTGACTTTGGGATGAGTTGTTTCAACCAATTACATATATAAAATATATGATTTTCTTTTTGATAAGAAAATGGATTATGGTTATGAAATTTCATTATCATAACAATATTAGATTTTTGTATGCTTATATTTTATTGATAATACTTCATCAAGATTTCAAATTATGAAAAAGAAATCATTCAATCTATTGGATTTCCAGGTAGTAGGGGAATCACATGGATTTCTTAAATCCCTTGAAACCTTAGGGCTATTTACACCCGTTTGACAAAATCCAATTGATATTTTGCGATTTATGTAATTTGAAGGTAACATTATTAATTTATAGAGTTTTTGGCAAGAGGCCAAAATATGTTGGCGTGTGAAGCCAAGTTCAATGTTTATTTAAAGAGATTACTCTTAAACAAATAACTATTGTTTTGACATAAAGTCAACTTCAAACCTTAACATTTTAATAATATATTTGGAGTTTTTGGTAAAAACCAAAATATATGAGGTGGGAGGTGTAACTTTCGAAAATTTATTCTATAAGACGAAGGATTATAAAAACAATTATAATTAACATAAACATTTGAATATTATGCGGGATAATAAATTCAAAGACTAAAAAAACATTAATTAACTAAATAGACACAATAGGATAAACTAATTAAGTAGACATGAATAAATGAATAAATAACAATAACAAGTCCAAAACCACAGAGGATATATTTGTCCGATTATAATTAAATGACATTGAACCAAAATCAAAAAGAATTGACACCAACCAAAAATAAGATATTTAGCAACCTAATATAATAATATGATTAAAAAAATAATAATAATAACTTTCGATTAATGATAATCATACATATAATGTCACATATTATTATGTTTAGTCCTTGTGATTTGGTGAAAACTACACATTGGTTATTCATGAAATCATATTATGTTAGAATACACAATTGATTAATCAAACAAGATCACATATTAGAAAAATCTACCGATATTTGCTAAAAAAAAGTTACAATAACAAATATAATTTTTTTTAGTATAACAAAAACAAAGCCAGATATATATATATATATATATATATATATATATATATATATATGCTAAACACATATTTAACAGTTTATTAATAGGAAACGATCTTGTCATATCATGTGTATATCTTTTCCTTATATTTAGATTATATTGATAACTTATAATTTTCTATTTCAATGTAAAGATAATATTCTTTTTATTAGGAATCTTATATATACATATATAGTTGAAGATATCTAATATAAAGGATTACGATTTGATTTATAAATCAAAACCTATAATGTAATTAAAAATTATTATTGTAACTGATATAACATACATAATAAATGAAAAGTATCAATCTTTCTTGAGCAAGTTGCATGCATAGATAACATAATAATTTCAAAGAACATAAACATTGCTCATAATAAAAGCAATACTATATAGAAAGCTCCTATGGAGTATGTGAAAGAAATTTATTGAAAATGTATAGAGTGCAAAACAATGGTTATGGTGACACATGACATACATATGTATAGTGACGCATAACTTAATATACATTACATATATATATATTTTTTTTCAAACAATATACATTACATATTATGTTAACTAACAATATATTATTCAAAGGTTTAACATACATATATTAATGAATGAATTAGCAAAAAGGATGTCAATACTAAAGTAACATAAACGTTGCAAGAACAATAATTGATGGTCGTTTAGCGATGATTATGTTATAAGATTATCATTAAACAAATTTTATTGTATTAAATAACTAGTAATGAACCATCAATTGAAAGATTAACATGAAAACGTACCTCAAATCGATATTGATACTGTGAACACCTTAGCTTTACTTCTCTTTTGAACTTTAGCAAAGCAACGTGCTGATAACGTGTTAAAGGAAAAACGAAACAGAATAACAACATAATAGAGAGACAATGAAATTTGTAATTCTCATTAATCATAAGCCTTTTAAATAGGGAGAAGTTTACAAAGAAAAGTAAACATTCATTATGGTAACTTCTAATACTAGGAAAATATTACATCAATCATTTCCTTTTGATGATGTCACATAATCCTACAACAATTATTGCTTTTTTTTATTTTTTTTCCTCATTTATTGTGTTAGGTTTTACGAAAATGGTCTATAAACTTCATTTATTACAGAGTTGGACTTGATGTATGTCGTTTTGTAACGGATTGGTCCCTCACTCTAACGACCATCCACTTCATCCATTAGAATTAAGGGTATTTATGTCATTTTGCCTTTTTGCCTTTTTGTTTTTTGTCTTTTTTTTGCAAAAACTCCTAAACTATAAGGACCAATACGTAATAACTCTAATATATATATATATATAGAGAGAGAGAGAGGAAGGATCATGCGAGAAGTTAAACATTTTGCGAGAATGCGAGAAGTGTTTAATCATATATGATATCGCTGCCTGTGGGTGTGCTTAATCATATATGATTAAATGTCTATGTATTGTCAATATAACACGTGTTTAATCATAAGTGATTAAGCTTGTGTATTATATATGATTAAACACTTCTCGCCTTCTCGCAAAATGTTTAGCTTCTCGTTTGAACCTGTCCCTATATATATATAGGCATGGGATCATGTGAGAAATGTCATTTTTGGTGAGAAGTGGTTTTAAGTCGTTGATTACTTTTAATCAAATACCCTCCTATGAATTGAGACTTTAAAGGGAATTGATCTGGTGCATCTCATCTTGATGTTCGTCCATTTCTCATCCAACGGTTGATAACCAATTCTCACGCTTCTCACCAAATTTGACACTTCTCACCGGAACCTAACCCTACCCATCGTCCCCACTTTACCTCCATCGGCCTTTTACTCCGGTGAACCCCGACCTCCATCGTCCCCACTCTACCTCTCTATCACTCCCGTTGCAACAACCCTCCCTATCCCACTGGTTACCACCATTGACGACCGAAGATGGAGAAGTAGGTATGTTGTGGGTGTTTGTATGTTTGGATTGAGTTGGATGTGTGTCCGCTCTAAATGTGGTGGTGGGTATGTTGTGTGTGTGTGTGTTGTGTGTGTGTGTGTGTGTTTGTGTAACACCATAAATTCTGGAAATAGCAACTAATTTAAATTTTCTAAATACAACGATAATTGAATCATCTACAACCATAAATTCAGATTTACCCTCAATACACACCTTAAATCTATACATACGGTAAACAATAAGGACGGGTGCTACTAAAACCCAAAACATGTCACTATCTCCAACTCGCGAAAGACTTCACCAATTACTTACTTTTGTCTCTAGGTATGGCTTTACTCTTCATAGAACTGCTAGAACCCAACTCTCAGCTGGAACCTGATGCACATGCCGACAAATAAAAAGGGTTAGGCTTAATGCCTAGTGAGCTCAAGAGTTTTCAACAAAGATAATTTAATCATTTGGAAAGGGAGAATGCGAATAAAATAATAATCTTTCAACATGATATGCTTCACATATGAAAATGACTCGTTTATCAATAATCATGCATTTTATACGAAAGAGACACTGAGTTACTCATTAACCAACCAAATTGTTTTAAAGGCGAAGATCCCGATATAAACGTACTTTCGTAAATTTAGATTTAACCCAAGACTTGCTCAAAATGAGAATAAGGAGGGAACTCCCCCTATTTATAAAACGCGGGTAAAACATTATATCTCGAAATACCCAACAGGTGTGGAATATAATACGCAACCCATAAATTATAGATGAAAATCTATATAACTAAATATTGTCAAGAACACGGCGTTAGACCCATAACTCACACGACCATAAAATGGACGAAAACAAATACCGACACGTGGAAAGGACGCATTCCATTCAAACCTTAATATACGTGGGAAGAATCCCAATATTAAAGTCATCATTTACCGTCGACCACTTAAAAACCCAATATGGTCAAATACAACATTACCCTTTAAAAATACCACGAATCAACGATGAAGAGATTCGTATACACTGAGAATAGAGTAACACGCAAGTAGGCCGTTCACGCGACTTCCTTGCATGTCATCTAAACGTTTCCATCTTGGGTGGCGAGAACACGTGAATGGGGCCACCCGCGATATTATTGGATTTCACCACACATCCCGACATCCTAGTTCCCATGCCACCACCGACATCACAATCCTCGGACCGTTTAATGCCTCTGGCCATACTCCGTCAAGTTCCACCTCAAGGACTTACAGACGTGGGTGCCTATCCAATCTAGATGAGTTTCCCCCTCTGCATCTCGTGCCACTCGTTGTCCACTCGCTAGCAAACCCGAGCGGTCACTAAAAGTAACCCAAAACCTCAGGCCTTACATAACCGACAGACTTACGTGCCTATGGATCCATTACGACACTATCTATCATTACATGACTCCAATTGAATGACCAACACACTCAAAACATGTAACTCACCAACGATACGAAATTAATCGTCATCTTATTCAAAACCCCCGCTGGTTATAAATCCGGACAAATGTCCACATGACTCATTTTAAGCCAACACCGAGCTAAGATGCTCAAAATCCATTTGACCAATAATGAAATGTCTTTAAAATAACGTTTATGAAGACACACACTATAAAGACGTATTTAACCCAAAACTCAACACGTATTGGGACCAAAGATTACCAAAGGGTTTATGAATGCAAAAGTACCCGAAATGCATTTAACATGAAGTAGACTTCATTTGTACAAAATCACCATGAATGTGAAAACCATGCTATTTACTCGTTAGAACATTCAAAACCCAAATATGAGCATTTTATGAGGTTAACACCACCCAAGTTCACCAAATATGAAAACTTATCAAAATACTCACCCTTTGACAAATAACCAAGTAAAACATAATTTACTTCAAAATATTCCAAACTTATCAGCAGTTAACCATTTCGTATAAAACACTTTAAAATAACCATTTTGGCATGTACACCGTTTTCACAAATCAACTTGAACTCACCTTGCTAGATTTTGGCTAAATCTAGATTTCACCCAACGAGCTCTTTTGAAGACCAGTTGAATCCTCAAGCCGAGAACTTCCAAAACCTAGATCCAATACTCCAACCCATAAATAACCATAATCAACCATAAGGAAACATCCTCCAAACATAAAAATACCAAGATCCCAAACAAGATCAAAACCCTAATTTCTCCCAAAATCATCAAATCCGAGATTTGAGATATCGAACCTTAAGAAACCACCAATGGAGCATTTATAACCTTAATACAAGAAAACTTACCCTAGAAGACAAAAAGGCTTCCGAGAACACCCAATCCAACACTTCAACCCGAGCTCCCAACCGATGAACTTGATGAGGAAGATGAAGATGAAGGTTTTGCGGGTTATCACCCCAACTAGCTAGATGATTAAGAATCATGGGGTATGAAGAAGAAAATCCTCCAAAATGGGTTAGGGTTTGGTTTTAGGGTTTAGGAGAGAAAAGGGAAGAAGATAGAAATGAGAAATGAGAAGAAATGGTGAGAATTCGGACATTTTAATGCCCTGGCCCCCGCTCGCGATAGTGCCCCGCGACCTTGACATGGTCACTGTCGCAGGGGCACAATCGCCCCACTTGTACCGCAAGGGGTGGAGTCCCCGCGACTATGCCATGCGATTGTGCCCTTTGGCACAGTCACCGGGCACTGTCGCCCCACTCCCCCTGAACTCCGAAAATCCGACTTTTTGATGCTAGAGTCCTCGATACCCTAAGGGACTTTAAATGAAGTTTTCCCAACAAACCCCCACCATCTACGGGTTTCGAAAATGTCCGGGTGACCTTTACTTATCGAAAATCCGGGGTGTTATAGTTTGTATCTGTCAGAGATTGGTGGCGGTGACTGGCGGATGGAGAACTCGTCGGAGATGGAGGGTTCCGTCACGCGCGGGGAGGGGGGAGTTAACAGATGAGATAAAGACTCGTGATATCGCTGGAGAGAGAAGGGAGTGGAGGTCACAGTGGAGGGGAAGGTCAGGCCGGAACTCACGTCGAACGTGAAAGAGAGAGATGAAGGAGATATTAATTACATAGTGGTCCTTCAAGGTTGGGGGTTCTACAAAAAGAAAAGAAAAACAAGAAAGAAAACTAAATTTAAAATAAAGGAAAAGGCAAAATGACGGAAATATCCTCACATTTAACGGATGAGTGGATGGCCGTTAGAGTGTGTAACACCCGAAAATTTAGGATAAGTATTCACACAATCACACCTCGTATTTTTTTTAGTTATCATATTTGATTTTTGTAAATGGGAACCTTGGAGTGTAGAACTTACTTTTTATAGTTCGTCAATGTTTTACCTTTCTAGAATATCTAATCATGCGTGCAGTGTGGAGGTTAGATCAAGAATTTCGGGCTTCGTGGGGGTGGCGCGAGAGTGCCACGCGACAGTGCCCTTGGGCACAGTCGCTAGTCACAATCGCGGCCCACGTACCGAGACCTGGGGTAGTGGCGCGACAATGCCCTCGCGATGGTGACATGGGCATTGTTGCCGATCACTATCGTTGAGACTGTACCGCGGGTTGTTTTGGGGCGAGTGACTATGCCCCTGCGACAGTGCCAAGGGCAATGTCGTCGGCGGGTGCTGGAGGTATAAAAACCCATTTTTGCTGATTTATTCTCATTTCTCTCTTAGAAAACAAATCAGATACGTTTGGGAGCTAGGGTTAGGCGATTTTCTCCTCTCTACTCCCTCTCCTCATTTATTAGCAAGCTAGGGTTTGGTGGGAAACATTTATTAGAGATCAGGGGTAAAGGAAGCATTAAGTGTGGGTGTTAACAACCTTCAAATCTCAATCTTCTCTTCGTCAAGCTAGAGTTTACAAGTTTTCTAGGGTTTTGTATAAAACCTAGATTGTGAGTTTTCTTCTAATCATTTTCAAATGAGATACATATCTTGTATGTTTACTTGTTATTAATTCACATGCTTGTATAAATCTGATCACCTGATAAGTTTGATTTAATTGCTACTATTGGGATTATTGGGAATTTTGGCTATGGTTATTCATGTGGACTTGATGGGACTATTATTGACATTATTTTGGTCATGATTGTGTAATATCATGGGATTTGTGAACATCATTGTTGAACTTACATGTTTTAGAGTCTTGGACCTAAAATGGGATTAGAAATTACGTAAGGTCTTATACATGTATCTTGTTGATATGGAATATGTATAGAGATGGATTTTGCATGTATATTGGATGAACTATGAGTATGCACTAGGAGGATGTAGTCTTAGGGTGTCACCGTGACGGTATGCATCTAGACCTCCGCCATTTGGAGTAATGCTTGGGAGGCAGTCTTCAAGTGTGTCGGGCCTTCGGGATGTTGCTCATGAGAGTGAACATCAAGGTACATTGACTTGAGGTGATGGGTCTACCCCATTGATTCCTTTATGACCCTTATTGTCTATAATTGATATAAACGTTGTTGGGTCATCTGAAGATTTGAAGATGACCTCCTGATCTTCCATCTTGTAGCATCCTACTTAGAATATGTTTGAGGTTCTTTTAGCATCTTGGTTTCTATACAAATGTTCGGTGAAGTCGAAGATCAGCCGAAGAAGACAAAGAAGGAGTACATCTCTCAAAGCGGATTGAAGATAGTCTCCTCAGCCTAAAGCCAAGCATGCCCAAGTGATCAACACCATCGGCCAGGATGGTGTCAATCACATATCTATCAGGAGTATGAAGGTGTTCTCACATCTTCAGGAGCCGAAGATCTCTCAAGTCTTCGGCAGCCGATGATCTCTCCTTAGAGTATGAAGGTGTTCTCACATCTTCAGGAGCCGAAGATCTTTCAAGTCTTTGGCAGTCTATGCTTGAGGAATTCTTTCAAACACATTGTACTTTTCTGACAAAGTATATTGTGATATCTTGCATTGACGTGGACCTCATCTGAAGATCAGATAAAGTAAGTTTTGTCTACTACAACATTTTAAGGAAAGGTCTCTACCATCCTCTCTGCAGGTCAACACTTCAAGCCAAAACACCTCAAGACAAAAGGTACATCATGTACCTTGCTGAAGACCTTGTCCATCCTTTGCTCAACAGGTGTCCCATGCATTTAATGCATGAGGCACTATATATATGGAGGATGCTTCAACATTCAAGACATCCAGCAGAACCAGCTCTACTATCTTCAAGTTCTCTAAGTGCCTGGCAACTTTCTCTCTACGAAGATCTTATTGTTTTCTAAGTGTTTTACAAGTGTTCTTCATTCTCTATATGTAAGATGGTTTGAACAGATCTCATATGTTCTCTTCCGCAACAATCAAAAGTTTCTATGTGTAATTCTTGATTTCAAATCAATAAGAATTAAATTAAGTGAAAATCTGTGTGTATTGTATTCAAACCCCCCTTCTACAATACTTTTCTTATTTACTTACTGCTATTTGGGACCAACAAGTGGTATCAGAGCGGTTCAGTTTAACTCAATAAACTAGATCCGCAATGGCAGCCTCTTCTTCTTCCTCTTTGAAAAATGATTCTTCTCAAAACAACATTGTTTCATCATACGACAATGGCTCTTTAGCCAAACCACCAAAGTTTAACCCCAATAACTTCTTCTTGTGGAAAAGTCGTATGATACTCTTCTTAGAAGGAGTTGACAGCAGATATCCTACTATTTTGCATGAAGGTCCTTTTATTCCTAGAGTTTGGGACCGATATAATGCAGACAAGGGAAAAGCTGATGAGAACTCTTCTGAGGAAGAAAGAACTCCAGCTACTGGGAGATACATTGTAAAGGACCCCAGTAAATACAATGATGAAGACAGACGTCTTATAGCTCTTGATACTAAAGTCAGAGCAATCATTGCCCTTGCTCTGCCTGATGAGGTCTATCACTCTCTTGTTAACCTCACCACTGCTAAAGAAATGTGGTCTACTTTGTGTGTTCTTTACGAAGGAACGTCTGAGGTGAAAAAAAGCAAAAAGATTGCTCTTGTAAGAAAGTATGAACTCTTTTCTCATGAAAAGAGTGAATCTCTCTCAGACTACTACAATCGTTTCAACAGTCTGCTTAACGATCTAAAACTTGTGGGTCGCATCTATGAAAATGAGGAAGTCTTGTGCAAGTTTATGGACGGTCTTCCTGAGTCTTGGGAAAACATATGTACTTGTATCAAGTCTACCAAGGATCTTGACTCCATGCCTCTCACTGCCTTGTATGGTACTCTCTTTAACTATGAGCAGACTAAATTGCTTAGGAAGTCTATCACAAATGACATTAAAAGCTCTTCTCTAGCTCTTGTTAGTGATTCTTCCAAAAACTCTGTGTGTGTTCCTAGAATCACCTATCCCTCCGATTCTGACCGTGATAGTCAAGAGGACCCTAATGATCCTTCAGAAGCCTATCTTAGTGAGGCTGATGATGAAGGTGAGGAAAACTCCAATAACCCTCATTTCTCTTCTGGAAAATCTAAGTTTTCAAGAAAATCATCTTCTACTTTTTCTAAAACCACTCCCTCTGACAAATCAAATGAGGAATGTTACAGGTGTGGGAGGAAGGGACACTTTGCTTCTGAGTGCAGAAGCAGGTCTTCTGATAAATCCAGACTACCCCTCCTCTAACCGTACCTCCTCTAGGTTTGTCAGAACCAAGTCTAATTCTTACCAACCTTCTTTTCAAAAGGCCAATATGTTTGTCTCCTCAAACTCTGACCATGCTGAAAAGTACAAGGCAAAATATAAGAGAGAAAAGGAGAGAAATGAAACCTTGCTCAAAAAGGGAAAAGGTCAAATGACTGAAACCCATGATTGGGCAGATGAACCCACTTCTGAAAGTGACAAAGAAATGGTCAACCTTTGCTTCATGGCTAGAATAGATGATGTTGATAAACAGTGAAGCTCAATCCTTCTCTATGGCCCTTGTGTCTGCTGAGTGCTCTACCTCATCTACCCAGGTACATCTCTCTCTCTCTCTCTCTTCTCATCTCTCTCTTTTGGTCTCTCAAACCCACCAAAGAACAAACCTCCCTTATACCACCCTTCCCTTCACCCTCTACCTACCTACCGAAACCCCCTCTCTCATCACTCCTTTTCTTTCGGCTCTTCCCTTTCTTCGGCCCTCACCTCACCTTCGGTCCTCACCCTCTCTCACTATCTTCGGCCCCTCTCTCTCACTCTTCAAAAGTCTACCGGGTCTACCATCTTCGGAGAAAATGCATGAATGAATCTACTCATGTGAAGTTTGATGATCTTAAGTCATCATCTCTTCATGGGATGATGATTGGTGGATTTCATCATGTGTTGGTGAAGATTCTCAAAATCCTTCATCTAGTTCAAAACCATATGTTCCTTTCACCTCAAACACAACCCATCAAAATGGTGACCTACTCATCTTCTCATCTCCAGTCTCTAATCTTCAGATAGTCGTCTCTGAAGATCAAGATACCTCATATCCTATTCTTTCTCATTTCTCATCATATCACCTCTCCTTCCTCCATCATTCCTACTGATCTCTCATCTTTCTCTCAACCTCAAGATTCACCACAAATCATCCCACTTTCTCAACCCTACATTCCTTCTTCACCTATTCCTGGCCGATCTTCCATCTCTTTCATGTTCATAGCTGCCGAAGAGTTTAAAAAAAACTCGGCTACCGATACTGTTCATCGGCTACCGAATTTAAAAAAAAAATTAAATTAATTTTTTTTTCCAAATTAGTGTTCATTTAAAAAAAAATCGGCTACCGATACTGTTCATCGTCTGCCGAATTATTAAAAAAAAAACCCGGCTACCGATACTGTTCATCGGTTTCAAATTACTGTTCATTTAAAAAAAACGGCTACCGATACTGTTCATCGGCTTCCGAATTATAAAAAAAAAAAAAAAACTTTTTTTTCTCTCTCTAACCTCCCCTTCCTCCCCTCCCTTCCTTTCCTTCCTCCCTCCCTTCCCTTCCCTCCCCATTCCCCCTCCCCTTACCCTTCCCATCCTCTCCCCTTCCTTCCCTCCCCCCTCCCTTTTTTTTTTCCTTTTCTTCAAAAAAAAAATTGTTAAAAAAAAAAAAAAAAGAATTTTTCCCCAAACCTTTTCTCTTCACAACCCCTCTCTCTAACTTCCCTCCCCCTCCCCATCCTTCCCATTCCTTACCCACCCCTCCCTCCCTCCCTTCCCCCTTCCTCATTTTTTTTAGCTCTTCTTCCCTCTTCTCCTTTTTCCTTCGGCCGATCTCCACCCCATCGGCTACCGAACCCCCCACCCTTACCCCTTAACCGAAACTCTTCCCCACACCCCCTTAACCGAAACCTCCTTAACCTAAATTCCCAAACCGAAACCTCCTTAACCTAAATTCCCAAACCAACACCCTCCTTATACCTCCCAGCCGACCCTCCCCTTTCCCCGCTCCCTCTCTTGCCCCTTCCCTCCCTAGTCTATCGACCCCCTCTCTCCTTCCCTTCGGCTACCGACCCCCCTCCCCTCCCCTCCTTTTCTTCGGCTACCGACATACACCCCCTTATACCTCCTTAGCCGAACACCCCACTCCCTTAACCACACTCCCACCTTCGGCCTCCCTTTGCCCAATCTACAACCGAAATAACCCCCCCCCCCCTCACACCCTTCTCGGCCGAAACCCCCCCTCCTCCTCCAAATTTTTTCGGCCAAAACCCCCCTCCCCACACCCTTCTTAGCCGATCCCCTCCCCTTACCCCCCTTCCTTTGACTTTTTCCTTCATCTCATATCTTTTTTTTAATTAACCCCTTTCCCCATTCTTTTTCCTTTCCCAAGACTTACCTACCCATCCCATCCCTCTCACCCTTACCTTTCCTACATTCATCCCTTCTTTTCTTACACCTCCTACTTCCCTTCCCATCCTACCAAATCTCACCTTTTCCTTCCATAATCTTTTCCACTCTTCTCTTCTTTCCCCAATTACTAGATATCCTCCATCAATCAATTCCCTCCTACATACCTTCCTCCCATCTCTTCTCCTCCTTATTAACCATCCTCATTTTTTTTCCACTTCCAATCTCACCATGATTACCTACCTTTTTCTACCCCCTTCTCTTTTTCTTTTCTTTTAATTTCCTGTTTAAAAAAAACAACAGAAAAGAGCCCCCACAAAAAAAAATGGGCCACTGAATTTATGAGTTCTTCGTGTCTTGTGATTTTTCTGTGTGTCGGTATTTTTTTCTGTGTGTTGGTGTCATCATCAAATAGGGGGAGAAATATTGTTGGCTCTCTGGTTGATTTGGTGATGACTCTCCAACCAACACTTAGAAACTCAAGAAGACCTCTCTCAACAAGGGCTCTCTATCCACCAATCAAGCTCTCAGCCCAGGTATGTTTTCCTTCATAAACTCTCCCGATCTATAATGGGGTAATACTAAGGACACTCCGGTGTCCAAAGGTCCCTCAACTATAGTGGACCCTTCTTCCCCCTCCTTAGTGACGCCGGCTAGCAATAAATCCTCAACCGCTACCGGCACCACCACACTTGCCCAAATGGCCATACCACCGAAAGAACCTTCGGCGGTTACCCAGGTCACACCCCATACCTCAGCGGCGGCACTCTACCTCTTCCCCTCCCTCTCCTCTCAAGAGGCCGAGGAAGGTTTCAAGGGCCAAGCCACAAACTCCACCCACCGATTCTCCACAATCGATAGGTGTTGAAATTTTCCTATCTGGGCCCGGGGACTCTGCTAAACCACCCAAATCCACCTCCTTTGTATCCTCACAAAAGGACACAATTGTAAAATTGGGGACCCCTATTATTCCCTCATCAACCTTTTCCTAGGTTGATAAGGATGACTTGGACTCCTTCCCTATCCAAGGTGCCTCTTCTCCACCTCACAGCCTATCACCCAGGATTCTCAGTCCTGATGCTTCTGCACGATCCAAGGATGAATCTGCCCTTCCAGGAGCAGGTTCGGAGGATCCCGAAAATCTTCTGACTTCTTAGTTAAGAGGGAGTATGAATTGAGGGGGAGCAACTTACCACTCAAGCTTAAACTCTGCTTTTGCAATGGACTATGTGATCAAATCCACCTGACATTAGTTGAGGGGGAGTATGAATTGAGGGGGAGCATCCAACCACTCAAGTTCAAATAATTCTGGTTACTGCCTTCTGTATCTTTGTATATATATATATTTTTTTCTTTCTCATTCTTTATTCATTGTATTCATTTATTTGTTTGTATAGCTATACTTTTTCTTTCACTATGTAAATGTCTGATATACCAAAAAAAAAGAATGGTCTATGTGAAAAGAACCCAAAAAGAGTAAAGATGGGTCAAAATGAATATATTCAATATACTCTTTGTTCTATTCTTTAGTATGGATGTCATCCTCAAATAGGGGGAGATTGTTGGGTCATCTGAAGATTTGAAGATGACCTCCTGATCTTCCATCTTGTAGCATCCTACTTAGAATATGTTTGAGGTTCTTTTAGCAGCTTGGTTTCTATACAAATGTTCGGTGAAGTCGAATATCAGCCGAAGAAGACAAAGAAGGAGTACATCTCTCAAAGTGGATTGAAGATAGTCTCCTCAGCCTAAAGCTAAGCATGCCCAAGTGATTAACACCATCGGCCAGGATGGTGTCAATCACATATCTATCAGGAGTATGAAGGTGTTCTCACATCTTCAGGAGCCGAAGATCTCTCAAGTCTTCGGCAGCCGATGATCTCTCCTTAGAGTATGAAGGTGTTCTCACATCTTCAGGAGCCGAAGATCTTTCAAGTCTTCGGCAGTCTATGCTTGAGGAATTCTTTCAAACACATTGTACTTTTCTGACAAAGTATATTGTGATATCTTGCATTGACGTGGACCTCATCTGAAGATCAGATAAAGTAAGTTTTGTCTACTACAACATTTTAAGGAAAGGTCTCTACCATCCTCTCTGCAGGTCAACACTTCAAGCCAAAACACCTCAAGACAAAAGGTACATCATGTACCTTGCTGAAGACCTTGTCCATCCTTTGCTTAACAGGTGTCCCATGCATTTAATGCATGAGGCACTATATATATGGAGGATGCTTCAACATGCAAGACATCCAGCAGAACCAACTCTACTACCTTCAAGTTCTCTAAGTGCCTGGCAACTTTCTCTCTACGAAGATCTTATTGTTTTCTAAGTGTTTTACAATTGTTCTTCATTCTCTATGTGTAAGATTGTTTGAACAGATCTCATATGTTCTCTTCCGCAACAATCAAAAGTTTCTATGTGTAATTCTTGATTTCAAATCAATAAGAATTAAATTAAGTGAAAATCTGTGTGTATTGTATTCAACCCCCCCTTCTACAATACTTTTCTTATTTACTTACTGCTATTTGGGACCAACAAATTTTTATGCATGCTTTTGTACAACTCACTAGGCTCGTTTGGCCTAACACTTGTTTGGTTTGGTGTGTATCTCAGGTTCTAGCGGCGTGACCGCCAAGAAGGTTTAGCGTGCCTTTAGATGTGAGCTTGGGAGCTTTTTGGGATGCCATTATAGAAGACGATTATTTTGGAAGTAGATGACAACCAATTGTAATCTTATTTCTTGTCTAGATTCTAGATTATGAGGTTGTCATTCCTCATTGCTTATTATTACAAATTTGTAATTAAAACAAACATTTGTTGTTCCCTTTTTGGGTGGGCTAATGCTTTGACATTATTTTGATTACCACATTTCCACTTTCCGGAAATTTTTATTTGTCCCATTTTTGGGGTGTTACAGATTGAGGGACCAAATCCATTATAAAACGACATATGTCGAGTCCTAATATGTAATAAATGAAGTTTAGGGACCATTTTTGTAAAACCCAACAAACCACAGGGACCAAATCCGTAATTAACTCTCTCTATATATTTTTTTAACAAAAATAGAACTAGATAGCGAGTACGTTTATTCCATTTTATTTCATTCTAAAAGGTGTTTGATTAGCAGTAAGGATGGAAACGGGTGGATATTGAGCGTGTAATGCTTCCCCGTTTTAAACCCTTACCCCCGCCCCGAGTAATCCCCGATGGGTTCGAGGGGAAGGAATCCCTGGCGGATTTGGGGAACCCGTCGGGTACCTGATTAGTAAATAGATTATTTCAAACTACAATTATAGTAAATGGTTACAACATTAATTATCAATATTAAAATAAAATATATTTATCATTTAATAATAAATGTATACACATACACATACACATAGATATTTATTTATTTAATCGGGAACGGATCGGGGGGTAATGTCATCCCCGACCCCGCCCCGACATAGACGGAACTAGTATGGTGGCAATGGTGGCACGTGCCACCGTATTATTTCTCCGACGAATGGTACAAAAATTTAGGTTCGTGAAAGGTGTAACCGTATCATTTTGGAAGGTGCTACCGTATTATTTTGGAAACTTCAAGAAGGTGCAACTGTACCTTGTAATCAACCAAAAAACCCAACAAAACTCTTGAAATCAACCAAAAAACGGAACAAAACTCTTGAAATCAACCAAAAAACGGAACAAAACTCTTGAAATCAACCAAAAAAAATCGAAAAAGCTCTCGAAATCGATAAAAAAAAAACCCTTAAAAATCCGTCGAAATCAAGTAAAAAGCTTTAAAAATCCTTTGAAATGGTGAATCATGCTAAAAAAACATAAGACAATATTGAACACCAGTAAAAAGATGAAGACATTTCGATAAAAACCGTGTTTTTTATATTTATTTTTTGTCTATATTATATGATGTCATCGTATGAAAAAATTTATGGGTCCGTCCCTGCGCCCCGACCCCGCTTCGAGTATGAAAATAAATCCCCGCCCCTTGTTACCCGTTAAAGCGGGGAATCCAAAATTCCTATATCTAGTTAGCAGTAATAAAAGGCAAAAAAATGAAAACCGAAATGAGAATCATTTATGATATGCATTGAATGATCAGTTACTAAATATTGGGTGATGAAAGTCATTAATTCTGTGTTTTTCTTCCCGCACAACCTCTCCCCCTCTCTTTTTATCATTTTTATTTCTCTACTACGAACACTGCGGTGAAGTAAAGACGACACCAACCACCACCACCAACTATCATTGTTGGGTGCCGGTCACAATACCACCATCGTGGATAAAAATCTGTTGTTCCAAAATCCTCTTTCTCATTATTGTCCCATCAATGAAATTTAGACAAATAAGAATTTTTATATATTTAATTTTATTTAATTCAAGTTCATATTCTGTCTCCAATTATATCCATTCATTTGATTGTTGGACATGAAAGTTAAAAGAGATTTTTATTCCCACCACCACCAACAAGATAGAAGAAACTTAGCATCAAACCATATACTATAAATATATAAATATGTTATTCCATTAGTACAAGTCTAATTGCCTTATAATTAAAGCCATCAATACGTTTATTAAAAATAACATAAAAGAATTGAAGTTTAAGTATAATATTTAAACTGAAAAAAAAAAACTGAATTCAAGATTTTCATTATTCAAATAAATACTATGTTCTCTAATTTAATTAATCCATGTACAAAAAACATCGATCGTCATTGAATTCAAACTCACATATTTTTTTTAATATAAGTGTGTTTTCATCTGTCTAAATATTATATTACGGGTTTAAAGGACCAATTGGTTTGACATGGTCATATATCATGGATCCAATTATAGATTCGACGGGTTCATGGATTGGATCGACACAACCCTAATAAACAAAAATAAAGATAATACAAGTTGGTACTGAGTCGTAGTCAAATATTATGTCTTGTACAAAAAAAAACATATTTTAATATATAATTTAATAAATTCCTACTATTCAACCTAATATCTAGATTATAAAATGCCATAATTAATACAAACCGTGGAAACAACGTTAAATCTCATTTATGTTTTGTAAAATTGCAAATATGTGAATTATATTGTTTTTAAAACCCAAAATAAAAAATTGTACTTTGTTAATAAACGAAGACATATGGATGAAAATCATCCCAAAAAAGTATGCGTTTGAGGAAGAATCCCATGCCGTTCGGATTTCGACCAATAGATTTACATATGGTATTGTGTCCTAGATGCTAGGGGTGTTAAAAAAAACCAAGAAACCGAGCCAAACCGTTTGATCCGAAACCGAAAAAACGATAACCGAAATAATCCGAAAATCAAAAAATCGAAAAAACCGGGCATTCACGGGTTGGTTTCGGTTTCGAATTTTCGGTACCCGCGGGTACCTTAACCGAACCGAATATAATGTATACACAATATTTAATTTATATTACTTACTAATTTATTTGTTAACCTAAAGTTAAATGAGTAAAAATATTTTACCTTTTGCTATCAATCATTACGGTGGACGACCAAATTTAGATGTTAACCGAAAAATGGATGTTATTAAACAATTAAACTTATTTTAGTTTGGAGCGCTTAAATTATTTTTATATATTTTTAGTGTGATTTTTTTAAAAGCTATATTTTGGTACCATTTTTATATTGTAAATGATATTTTTTTATGACTTCGGGTAACCGTGGACCGAACCGCGGGTAACCGTCTTATTTCGGTTTGGTTCGGCTCGGTTAGGTTCAACCCGTGGTTCGGTTTCGGTTCGGGTAACTAGGTATTCGCCTTATGCGGTTTGGTTCACATTTTCATTACTAACCGAACCGTGAACACCCTTACTAGATGCAGTGAATCGGTCGAATCGGTTTGACCATGCTTTAGTATCTTGTCTGGAGATAAAACAATTATTGACATTAATTGGAAGATGGTGGCACAAAAACTTGGACGTGATGGTATCGGTACAACACTACTGGATAATTGCTTATTTCCGACCAAGATTACCGACAGATTATATCCGTCGGTAATTACCGACGGATCACCGACGGAAATGAAAACTTTGCGACGGATAGACTATCCGTCGGTAATCCATCGGTAACTGTCTACATTTACCGACGGATATTAAATTATTTTATTTTTATTTTTAAATCCGTCGGTAATCCGTCGGTAATTTATATAATTTAATAAATATTTATTTTTTTCTGACGTCCGTCGGTAATTACCGACGGCATTTAAGAATCCGTCGGTAAATTTAATAATTTAATAAATATTTATTTTTTCTTTGATCATGTATGTGTATATATATATATGTATGTATGTGATCATGTATAGTATGTATGTGATCATGTATGTATGTACATATACATATGTGTTCATGTATGTATATACACATGTATGTATGTGATCATGTATGTATATACACATGTACGTATGTGATCATGAATGTATGTACACCATGTATAGTATGTATGTACATCATGTATATGTATAGTACATATGTGATCATGTATGTATATACAAGTACGTATGTGATCATGTATGTATGTACATGTACATATGTGTTCATGTATGTATATACACATGTATGTATGTGATCATGTATGTATGTACACCATGTATAGTATGTATGTGATCATGTATGTAATATGTATGTATGTACATATGTGATCAACCAGATTAAAGCCCAACCGGATTTGTTTAAAGCCCAACTAAATCCATTAAAGCTTAACCGGATTCGTTTAAAGCCCAACTGGGTATATTAAAGCCCAACTGGATTCATTAAAGCCCAACTGGGAACGTTAAAGCCCCACTGAATCCATTAAAGCCCAACTGGTAACGTTAAAGCCCAACTAAATCCATTAAAGCCCAACCGGATTCGTTTAAAGTCCAACTGGGTACGTTAAAGACTAACTGGATCCATTAAAAGCAAGTGGGTATATTAAAGCCCAACTGGATTCATTAAAGCCCAACTGTGTACGTTAAAGCCCAATTGGATACGTTAAAGCCCAACTGGGAACGTTAAAGCCCCACTGAATCCATTAAAGCCCAACTGGTAACGTTAAAGCCCAACTAAATCCATTAAAGCCCAACCAGATCCATTAAAGCCCAACCGGATTCGTTTAAAGCCCAACTGGGTACGTTAAAGCCTAACTGATCACATTTGATCCCTGATCTAACCGGATTCGTTTAAAGCCCAGTTACTTCAAGGGTATTTTAGTCAATTTAAATACAATTTGATAAATTAATTAATAATTTTAAATATAATTTGATAAATTAATTAATTAATAATTTATTTATTAATTTTAATATTAAATAATATATTAATTAATAATTTATTTAATAATTATAATTTTAAATATAATTTTAATTTAAAAGTAATTTATTTAATAAAAAACAATTATCCGTCGGTGCATTTCCGAAAATTCTAAAAAAAATAGCGGGCTTAAAGCCCTAATTAATCTGTCGATTTCCCTCTCTTGACCTCCATCTCACTCTCGCTCTCGATCTCTCCCTCTCGTCTCCCTCTCTCGACCTCCATCTCCATCTCGCGCGTCTCTCTCTCTCGTCTCCCTCTCTCGACCTCCATCTCACTCTCGCTCTCGATCTCTCCACCGGCGTCGACATCCACAGTGGCGACGTCTCCCTCGTCTCCTCTCGTTTCTGACCTCGAGCGACAGCCACCGGCGGCCACCGGCGTCGACATCCACAGCGGCGACGTCTCCCTCTCGATCAGGTTTTTGCTCTCTCTTTCTGTTTGTTTGTATATCAGCCTGCTTTTAACAGGGTATTTGTTTGCCTCTATGAATAATATTATGCTTCCATTAATCAGTGGTTTTCTTGCTGTGTTAAATTTTTTGATAAGAGATTATTGGATTAGTTGAACTTTTATTAAATCCCAGGTAGGAAGATATTGATAATTTTAGTTGTTTGCCTTCCTAAGAAACTTTTTGATGCTGATGTTATTTTTGGTGTTTGCTCTCTCTCTCTCTCTCTCTCTGTTTGTTTGTATATCATTTTGTTTGTGCTGAACCACTGTATTTGAATCCTAAGTCAATATTCGAGTTTTTTTTTATTAATGATTTTTTAAAGAGTAAACTATGATTTTCATCGATGTTGGTTTATTGTTTATAACTATTTTCGATCAAAAGGCTGTGATGTTGAGTTTGTTTGCATCTATGTAGGAATATTTGTGTGTATATGTGTGCAAATGGTTTATTGATAAGTTTATAAATATGGATCAAATATGTGATTATTGATAAGTTTATAACTTAATGAACAAATATGGATCAAATGTATGTGATTATTGACAAGTTTATAAGTATGGAAAGAAAATCTCTGTGTGTGTATGTGTCCAAATGGTTTATTGTTTATAACTCAATTGTTGTGTTTATAGGGCTATGACTACACGTCAAAATGAACAAAGTGTATGTATGTATGTATGTATGTATGTATGTATGTATGTATGTATGTATGTATGTATGTATGTATGTATGTATGTATGTATGTATGTATGTATGCCAAAAATCTCCCAAGGAAAATTTAAGGTAAACGTGAAGCTTAATCCAACCAAAGAAAGTAACGACAATAATCGTACGACTATAACAAAAATAAAGTAAATAAGATGAGAGAATTGGTGACGCGGAAAACCCCTAAAATGGGTAAAAACCGCGGACGAGTGAGAGTCGTCGTGCACTATGGACGTCAATCAGGGACGTCGTCCTTTAGAACAAGTGTTACAAGTGAAATGTAATAATACAATAAAATAAAGTCGGTCGTGCGTCGGATGTATTTAGACTTCAATCGTGCGTCGTACGTCAAATAGTAGAATGCTTTAAGAACTTTGAAAGGGATTGAGCAAGCTTGAGAGTATAATCTGTGAGCGTCTAAGGTATGAGCATCAGATGTCCCAATGTGAATTTCCAGCCTTGTATTTATACTCCATCTTTCCGTTTCCCAAGTATTGGCTGCATATGACCGTTTTTGATATTGATGACAGCGTCCGTTATGCTTAGTGCTATTGATGATGTCTTCTGTTACCATCTCTTGTCATGAATGCCTTTGAATTCTGCATTTAAACATAATATAACGTATGCTGCCAATTAGTAACTGAAATCAGGTCGTACGAAGGTATTTGTTGGACGGGTATTTGATCGTTTTAGTCGAGGTCGCCTAAAGGAAAGGCGTCATTCATCATCTGTCGCACGACCACGGACTGTTGAAATTTTTACCCAAATAGTTTGCCCCCAAATTTAAAATTCAAGCGGCAACTTTTTGAAATTTAAATTTTAAAAACATGGCATGTGCTAAAAGGAAAAACGCGGGTAACTTAACTATAACCAAATAAGTTCATTTCTAACTAGATAATGACGTCATTCCCTGCAGAAAAAACCATTTAGACAGCTAATTGGGGACAGGTGTCACGTATTGGAGGAACGTACTCGAGCGCTTCGCCTGACACGGGTGACACGTGTCAATTGACGATTTGATTTCTTGACGATTCGGTTTCTAAATTACAGTATAAATAAGGATTGTTTTCAATCCTTTCCTTCTTTACGCTTCGATATACCTCCAGCGAGATTTCCGAGCGACGAAAATCATTTCCATTCTAAATTCGAGGTTTTTAGAACATTATTTAAGGTACGATTTCTGGTTCTTTTCTGTGTTGATTTATGTATAAGAAATCCTTAGCTAAGAAGCCTAGAAAAGCTTGGGATTGTCTTAATTACTGGAAGGCGACTGTGAGTGTTCCTGATTTCAATATGTCGAGCGAACCTATTAGTGTTTACAAGGAAGAGGAAAATCTAGAGTTCCTTAAAAAATTAGCTAGGATTCCAGAGGGTGTCAATCTAGTGACGCCGGAAGATTTACGGCCAGATGAAGTTCCGAAGGGATATGGCGTTTTATACGAGTATCCCTTCAAAATAGGCTTTTCTTGGCCATTTATTCCCTTGGTCAGGGAGTTTTTAGATGCATTTGACTTATCGCCTGGACAGTTAATGCCTCAATTCTGGTGGATTGTCCAGGTGGTCGATCGTCTTACGGCCGACTGGGGGGCTCCGTTCAATTTGGACGACCTTCTAACTGCTTACACGTTCGAGCGGATAACTATCATAGATATAGTTTATTCCTTCGAACAAAAGGAGATACCGTACTGGTGCATAATACTGCGCTGAACGACCGTGGTTGGAAACGCCACTATGTTTTCCTCCAGATGGCATCCTTGAACGATGAGGATAGCCAATGGTTTTCTTCTGGATGGAATGAGTCGGGTAGGTTTTCTTATTTTGTCGGGTGTTTTTTGTCGTGTGTCGTGCGTTTTATAATATCTACTAATGGTGTCTTTCCTTTTGTATGGCAGTGATTGACTTCACTAAAGTGAAGCCAAATAGAGATTCTCTAAACAAGATTCAAATGATCTTGGAGAAGAGTATTGTTGATCGTTCTTTTTCTGTTCGGTCGAACGACGAGGAAGACGAAGTCGTCTTTGTCGCGGAGGTTCCATCTGTCGAAGGTTCTCATCAAGGAGAAGAGAGAGAAGAAGAAAGAGAAGAAAAGAGAGAAGAAGAGATGACTGGTACGTCGTTCGAACTCTTTTATTGCGGAGGTCACATGTCTTTTCTAACTCTTTTATTTTGTCCAGAAGACTCATCTACGAAGTCGGCTGCTCAGAGACGGGCCGAACAACTGGAGCTTGCCCGTCAGGGCAGAGAGAAATCGAAGAAGAGATCTGCTCCTCCCGTGGGGGTGGATCCAAAGCGTCTTCGAGGCAAACCCCGGACTTCACCAAAGAAGACGGGCGAAGCTTCTTTGTCGTCCCTTTCAGGGGCGACACCGGCGAAAGAAACCGTTACCGATGTCGAGCTAGGAAGCTCGACTAAGGCGACGAAGGACATTCCCTTGTCGGGAATGTCGGGCGTTGAGAAGCCTCCTTCCTCCTCTAAAGGTGAGGGGAAGAATAAAGAAAAATTCGGAGAGATGACTTTCAAAGCCACTCTCCCGGCTGATTTCATGGTGAATGATGTTCTCGAAAGAGACGTCATTTTTCCCCACTTGGCGAAATTCCTGCTTCCAACCTTTTACGATCGTTACAAGGAGTCTAGGTTGGAAGACACGGGAGCTCATGCCGCTGGTCTCTCTTTCATGGTAATTACATTTTAACTTTTCTTTCCTTCGTTTATTTGTTCTGTTTTTAATCCTTTTGCTACTGTTGTAGGCTTTTCAAGCTTGTTTGAGTTTTTATGCTCAAACAGAAGGTTTGAGGGCGTCTTTTCCTGAAGTAAAGAAGAGGGCTGATGAGGCTCTTGAAAAGGAGAAGGTCGCCCTAAAAGCGGTCGAGGCTGAGAAGATGAAGGTTGAGAGCCTTAAAGCTAAACTCGTTGAAGCTAAAAAAGAGAAGGTCGAATTTAGAGATCGCGTCCTTGAGCTTGAGGCGTTAACAACCAAACTGGAGATCGAGAAAATAAAAGCCACCACCGACGTTGCTTCTCATGCTGATGAAGTTGCGTCTCTTCAAAAGAAAGTCGAGGGTTTGGAAGGCGACGTCAAAGATTTGGAGGAGGAAAATCAACAGCTTGAAGCCTTTTCCCGTCTTACAGCCAGGGCTGCTTTGATGAGACGTCATCTAAGTGGAAAAAATCCCATGGCGTCGGCTGCCGAAGAGCTCAAGACTTATCTTGAGAAGGTGGGGACTGAAAGGGACCTCGACGAGGATGACAATCTGGATGGGAGCGATGGCGGAGAAGAGGAGGTGTTAGCAAGGACGGACGTCGTACAAGAACAATCTGGCGCTCCTCCTACTTAGCTTTGTTTGAACTTTTCATCTGAAGGTCGACCGTATGTGGTCGTCCTTTATATTTGTATTTTTGACTTTCTATGAAACACAACTCTTTTTTCTTGTCAATACTTATTACTCACCTTTATAAGTAATCTCTCGTCGAATAAGTAAATAAACATTTACATTAGTCATACAACCATATCATTATCAACTGAAACTTTCGATCGACTTTAGGCAATTCATAATGGTTCTTGGGTCTAAGAATATCAAATGCAGAACTTTAACCTTTGTCATTTATTAATATTGAATATATACGTGTGATCACATGAGTTTCACTCGACACAAAGATTTCAAATAAGTCGCGCGTCCCTGCGAAAAACAATATTAGTGGGGTGGTCGTTGGTTTGACCAACGACCCTCCAATGCTTAAGTCAGTAATCTTTCTTAAAAAATAATCAAAGAAATTAATTTCACAGAATTAAAAGTAATACCTCTTTAGATGAACTGCATTCCAGCTTCGTGGGATATCTTGACCATCGAGGGTTTGGATTCTATAAGCTCCTTTACCCACGACATTAGAGATTTGATAAGGACCTTCCCACTTAGTGGAAAATTTACGTGCATTAGGCTCTTGAGTGTTTTGAAACACTCGTCGTAGGACGTAGTCGCCTTCTTTAAAAACTTTGACTTGGACATTTTTGTTGAAATGTCGTTCGACAATTTGTTTTTGCGACGCCATGCGAATGTGAGCAGCTTCTCGGAGTTCCTCTAAGGCGTCGAGGTCATAACTTAAGTCGACTAAATTATGCTCAATAGACGTATGCCTTGAAGTCGGTAGACGTACCTCAATAGGTAACACAACTTCACATCCATAGACTAAAGAAAAGGGAGTCTGACCTGTGGACGTACGAGGTGTCGTACGATTAGCCCATAGAACGGAAGGCAATTCTTCCATCCACTTCCCTTTGGCAGCTTTGAGTCGTTTCTTGAGTGAATTAATGATAGTTTTATTACTTGACTCGGCTAAACCATTTGACTGTGGATATCGAGGTGTTGATGTTACCAACTTGATGTTCCTTTCTTCGCAAAATCTTCTCATTCGATCACTGATGAATTGTGTCCCGTTGTCGCACGTTATTTCAGATGGAACTCCAAACCTACAAATGATGTTAGTATGGATAAAAGAAACGACCTCTTTGTCTTGGACCTGAGAGAAAGCCGCTGCTTCGACCCATTTAGAGAAATAATCTGTTAAAACTAAAAGAAATACCTTTTGCCCGGGGGCAGGTGGTAATTTCCCAACAATATCCATTCCCCATTTCATAAAGGGCCATGGGATCAAAGTCGAGTGCAAAGGTTCAGAAGGTTTATGTGACATACCTGTGTGTCTTTGACACGCGTCGCATAACTGTACATACCTGGTCGCATTTTGTCTTAACGTTGGCCAATAGTAACCTTGACGCGATATCCAGTTGACTAAACTGCGGCTTCCTGAATGATTTCCACATTCACCGTCGTGCATATCCTGTAGGATTTTGTGTACTTGAGCCTTGTTGGTGATACATCGCAGATTCAGACCAGTCGAAGACCTTCGATACAATTGTCCTCTGATCATAACATACCTTGATGCTTTAAATCTAACTTTTCTCGCTTCCATTCTGTCATCGGGCAATTGATCGCGCTCTAAATAATTTCTAATGTCGTCCGACCAAGAATTTTCTTCTTCAATTGGTGCGACCGAAATATTATCATCTTCCTTGATGGACGGGGTTGCAAGGTGAACCACCGGGATATTGTCGAATGTCGTTCGATTAAGTGCTGACCCCAAATTAGCTAGTGCATCGGCTTGAGTGTTCTGATCTCTTGGTATCTGTTCAATTATAAAACGACTGAACTTCTTCACTTCTTCTTTTACTATTTTATAGTAAGCAATCATCCTTGAATCTTTTGCCGCAAATTCTCCATTAACTTGGTTAACAACTAGGGACGAGTCGCTCCGGACGTGCAAATGTGTTGCCCCCAAGTCGTGAGCTATTTTGATTCCTGCAATCAGTGCTTCATATTCTGCCTCATTATTTGTTGCTTTGAAATCACATCGTATGGAGTATACTATTTTGCCCCCTTGTGGAGACTGTAGGACGACACCCAGGCCCGTGCCGCGTATATTCGTCGAACCATCAACGTCGAGCGTCCAAGTAGTGTCGTGCAAAGTCGCCACAATTAAATGGTCGGATGTCATTGTGCTTTCCATTTCTGGACTGAAATCTAAGACGAAATCTGCCAAGACCTGTGACTTGATCGTCGTTTTGGGCTTGAAATCCAGGTCAAAATTGCTGAGGTAAATGCTCCATTTAGCTAGTCGTCCTGTTAGTTCAGGTTTCCTTAACACCGACTTTAATGGAAAGTTAGTTACCACAATTATAGCATGTGATTCAAAATAATGTCGTAGCTTTTTAGCAGCCATGACTAACGAAAGTAAAAGTTTTTCTATAGACGAATACCTAGTTTCAGCGTCTAGTAGAGTTTTACTTACATAATAAATTGGCAATTGTCGTTCGTCGGTTTCTCGTATAAGAACTGCACTTACCGAATTAGTGCTGACAGCTAGGTAAAGTTGAAGGGCTTAACCTTTTTCAGGTTTAGAGAGGAAAGGAGGCGACATCAGGTATTTTTTGAGTTGTTGTAACGCTTCTTTGTGCTTGTCAGTCCACTCGAAACCTTTATTTTTTCGTAGTACATTGTAGAATAAATGACATTTGTCGGACGATCGAGAGATGAAACGATTCAGCGCTGCTATCCGTCCTGTGAGACGTTGGACTTCTTTAAAATTTCTAGGCGATTTTAACTCGACAATTGCTTTGATTTGATCTGGATTAGCTTCAATTCCTCGTCGTGTGACCATATAACCGAGAAATTTGCCAGCTCGAACTCCAAAAGAACATTTTGTCGGATTCAACTTCATTTTATATTCGCGTAAGATATCGAACGACTGCTTCAAATGTCCTATATGATCGTCCATATGCTTTGATTTGACAAGCATGTCATCGATGTATACCTCCATAGTGTCGCCCAAATGTTCTTTGAACATCATATTCACCAATCGTTGATATGTCGAACCTGCATTCTTAAGACCAAAAGGCATTACTTTATAACAATAAATACCTTTATCTGTCATGAAGGCCGTTTTTTCCTGGTCGTCAGTATGCATCAATATCTGGTTATACCCAGAATATGCGTCCATGAACGTGAGTAACTCATGTCCTGCTGTAGCGTCGACCATAGAGTCGATATGTGGCAATGGAAATGGATCCTTCGGGCAAGCTTTGTTAAGGTCGGTGAAATCAATACATACTCTCCATTTACCAATTTTCTTTTGGACGACAACAACGTTGGCGAGCCAATCTGGATACTTGACTTCTCGTATTTTTCCTGTTTTAAGTAAATTATCAACTTCGTCGTTGATAACCTTATTTCTCTCAGGAGCAAATTTCCGTCTTTTCTGTTGAACGAGTTTGAATGATGGATCGATGTTAAGTTTATGAGAAATAATACTCGGATCGATACCCACCATATCTTCGTGCGTCCAAGCGAAGCAATCATAGTGGTCCTGCAAAAAAGAAATTAGTTGCTTTTTGAAGGAAGGGTCGAGCGTCGAACCTATGTAAACCATCTGATCAGGCTTATCCTGGTTTAGGACGACAACTTCCAAGCGATAGTCGTCGTCAGTCCCAAGAACGTCCTGGTTCTATAATTGCTATACTGTCTGCTTCGGGGGCTTTAAGGAAACTTTGTAACATTCCCTAGCAACCTTTCTTTCGCCTTTGATCTCCTGTACTCCCCATTGCGTGGGAAATTTCAAAGTTTGGTGGTACGTCGAAGGTACAGCTTTCATGTCATGAATCCAAGGTCGCCCAAGGATAACATTATAAGCTGATGAGCAATCGACGACATTGAATTTCCTTTGTCTGTTGATTCCCTTAGCATATACTGGAAGTGTGATTTCCCCCATGGTGTTTGTCGCTCCACCATTAAATCCAACGAGTGTGGTCGAACGTCGTGTAATTTCGGATTTGTCAATGTCCATCGCTTTCACTGCATCAAAAAAGATAATGTTAGCTGAACTACCTCCATCGACGAGTATCCTTTTTGTCAGACAATTTCCAATGTTAAATTGGATAATTAGTCCGTCATGATGTTTCTGATGTACGTCATCGAGATCCGCTTGGTCGAACGTCAAGGGCATGGCCTCTAGCTCTGTGTCCTCTTTGAGTCGTGCTTCCTTTGGAATTGGTCGGTCGTCGGGACCGCGAGTGGCATGTCTCTTAGCAGCTGAATATGTGGTCCCACAAATATCAGAACCTCCGGTGATACAATTAATCACCTTAGCATGCTCTGGGGATATGGGGCGTGCGTCTTTCTTTTCCGTCTATTCTTGTAAATAACCTTTCGAGTTGAGCCAGGAAAGCTCTTTCTTTAAAGCAATGCAATCATCCGTTGTATGACTGAAGTCATTATGGAAGTCGCACCATTTAGTTTTATCCTTCTTGTCACTGTCTTTGTCATTTTTCTTTGGCCACCGAATGTTTTGCTGTAATTGCTTCAAGGATACGACAACGTCCTTAGCTGATCCAGAAAAACCATAAGATGACACCTTAGGATACTGGACAGATTTAGAAGTCGTCGATCCTTTCTTTTCAAACCTGACATTTGAAATTTGTCTAGTAGGCTCTGATCGATTGATTGACTTTGTTTTGAAATCTGGCTTTTTAACACCTAAGCTTTTCCGGTCGCTCGAGTGTCTATTCCTGAAAGCGATGTCATCCTCGACCCTCATATGAGCAAGCGTCCTCGCTCGTACGTCTTCAAAGGTTTCTGGAGGATACTTCGTAAGGTCGAGATACAACCCTGAACTATCATCCAGACCCCGTTTGTACGCTTCAATTGTTGTTTTCACGTCACAATTTCGAATACTAATCATCTCTGCGTTGAACCGGTTAAAGTTGTCTCGGATGGACTCTCCATTCTTCTGTACGACATAGTAAAGGTCGCTCGTTTGCTTTTCCATTTTTCGACTACTAGCGAATTGTTGAGTGAATTGATTCACCAACTCTGCAAAAGACCCAACGGTTTTAGGTTTGAGATTAATCAACCACTGTAAAGCTGCTCCAGTCAAGGTTGCCCCAAAACTTTTGCACATACAGACTTCTTGGAACTGGTACGGTATCGAGACAGTCCACATGAGTTGTTTGTACTGGGCAACGTGTTCTGTTGGATCAGTGACGCCTGAATACTTTGGAGTGAAGGTCAGGATGCTGTATTTCTTTGGAACATCTATTAACGCGATCTCATCAATGAATGGTGACGCTTGAAACCCTGTACGTGGCTCGACATCGACTGGAACTGTTACCCCCGGCAATTTGGCCAACATTGACAAGACACGTTCATTCTGTTCTTCCAAAAGCTTCAACCTTTGTGCAACAGGATCTATAGGAACACCATTTGGGACACCCAATGGAACATACCCTGACCCTTGGAAGCTAGTCTGTTGCGAGGTATCAGAGGCATATCCATTGAATGGAATAGAGGCCATAGGCATGGTTGGAATTGCGAAGGTCGCAGGATTAATTGATGGTGGACGGGGATAATTTGGTAATGGAGGAGGCATATTCCAGGCACCAACATAAGCATTCGTAGTCCCCGTCGCATTATTTCCATTCTGGTTTCTTAGATGCTCGATAGTTTCAGCTGCTTGTCGAGCCTGAGCTGTTAGGGTGTCGATACAAGCTCGGGCAGCGGTCAGCTCCATGTTCATTTGAGCCATGACATGATCTTGTGTTCCCTGGAATGCCATTATCCTGAATAACTGGAAAAAAGAACACTAGGAGGAAAACGTTAGTCCGTCGTAAGACTATCGCAGATTTTCTTTGGATGGGGCCCCACGGTGGGCGCCAAACTGTTTATGCCAAAAATCTCCCAAGGAAAATTTAAGGTAAACGTGAAGCTTAATCCAACCAAAGAAAGTAACGACAATAATCGTACGACTATAACAAAAATAAAGTAAATAAGACGAGAGAATTGGTGACGCGGAAAACCCCTAAAATGGGTAAAAACCGCGGACGAGTGAGAGTCGTCGTGCACTATGGACGTCAATCAGGGACGTCGTCCTTTAGAACAAGTGTTACAAGTGAAATGTAATAATACAATAAAATAAAGTCGGTCGTGCGTCGGATGTATTTAGACTTCAATCGTGCGTCGTACGTCAAATAGTAGAATGCTTTAAGAACTTCGAAAGGGATTGAGCAAGCTTGAGAGTATAATCTGTGAGCGTCTAAGGTATGAGCATCAGATGTCCCAATGTGAATTTCCAGCCTTGTATTTATACTCCATCTTTCCGTTTCCCAAGTATTGGCTGCATAGGACCGTTTCTGATATTGATGACAGCGTCCGTTATGCTTAGTGCTATTGATGATGTCTTCTGTTACCATCTCTTGTCATGAATGCCTTTGAATTCTGCATTTAAACATAATATAACGTATGCTGCCAATTAGTAACTGAAATCAGGTCGTACGAAGGTATTTGTTGGACGGGTATTTGATCGTTTTAGTCGAGGTCGCCTAAAGGAAAGGCGTCATTCATCATCTGTCGCACGACCACGGACTGTTGAACTTTTTACCCAAACAGTATGTATGTATGCATGTATTGTAGATTGAAATTGATATGAGCATATTGTATATTCAACTTGATATGAGTTGTTTTAGCTTATGAAAACGCCATTTTTGGTTTGATAAACTTGTGATAATGTTTTTGTATGAGTTTAACATATGATTTGGTTTTTGTGAAAATGTTTTGGTATGATTTGGTTTGATAAACTTGTGATATTAATTAGTTGGGTTGTCATTTATTGGACAAACATTAGGTTGATAAATGGAGACATTTGATATGATTTAGGATTTGATTATACTTGATTTTATTTATTTATTTTAGTTGGGTTGCCAATTGTTGGGCAAACATTAGGTTGATATATGGAAATATTCATTTTACAGTTGTTATGCCGCCGAAATTTTAAAAAACATATGTTTGATTTTCCAATAATCAAACAATTACATGTAGTGTTCAATAGATTTCTAACTTCGTTGACACCTACGGTTTGACTTTTAAATAGTCAAACCATTACACGTAAGGTTTTTAAACTTTCCAAAACACCTTTCTTTGATTGTAACTTACGGTTTTGACTTTCCAATAGTCAAACCATTACACTTAGAGTTTTAGAGTCATCCAAATCTCCTCTAAACCTATGGTTTGACTTTCAAGAAGGCAAACCATTACATGTAGTGTTCAATAGACTTTTAACTTCGTTGACACCTACGGTTTGACTTTTAAATAGTCAAACCATTACACGTAGGATTTTTAAACTTTCCAAAACACCTTTCTTTGATTGTAACCTACGGTTTGACTTTCCAATAGTCAAACCATTACACTTAGAGTTTTAGAGTCATCCAAAACTCCTCTAAACCAATGGTTTGACTTTCAAGAAGGCAAACCATTACATGTAGTGTTCAATAGACTTATAACTTCATTGACACCTACGGTTTGACTTTTAAATAGTCAAACCATTACACGTAGGGTTTTAAAGTCATCCAAAGCTCATCTAAACCTACGGTGTGACTTTTCAATAGTCAAACCATTACACCACCTCTATCTTGATTATGTCGATTAACTACTTATTTCTTTGTTGTAGTGGTTGAATATGTCGACAGATAGAGGATGGATGTATAGAAAGAACGACAGTCGAGGGTTTCTTAGCGTCGACTATATTGTTGCAATGGACAGTTTTTTGGACTATGCATATGCCGATGAAAGGACCGTTGAAAGGAAACCTACACGTGATGGGATAGTGCTTTGTATTAGATGCCCTTGTAAGAAGTGTCAAAACTTACGCTATAAAGAAAGGACTGACGTGAGGCTGCATTTGATGAAGCACGGTTTCATGCCTGATTATACCACATGGTGGGAACATGGTGAAACTTATTACCATAATTAAGGGCATCAAGACGTGGGTCAATCTTCTACTCCAGTAGTAGATCATAATGAAGGTTATGTTGAAATGGTCCGGAATGTGCGTCTTGGCTTATGCACCGACGGTTTCAACCCGAATAATTTAAATTCGAATCCGTATTCACTTTGGCCAATGTTTCTTACAATCTACAATTTACCTCCTTGGTTGAGTTTGAAAGATTCATACTTGAAACTTGCATTGATCATTCCAGGTAGAAAGATCCCCGGTCAGAATTTGGATGTCTTTCTTAGGCCGCTAATAGATGATCTCAAGATGTTGTATACAGTGGGCGCTCTTACGTATGATGCTTATCGTAAGAATAATTTTGAGATGAGGGTTATACTTCTATGGACCGTATGCGACTTCCTTGACTACGCAATGTTGTCGGGTTGGAGCACGCACGGCAAGCTAGCTTGCCCGTACTGCATGGGTACAGTCGATTCATTTCAGTTAAGAAATGGAGGTAAATCTTGTTGGTTTGACTGTCATCGGAGATGGTTACCTAGTGCACACCCCTTCCGACGTGATCGAATAGGGTTTCTGGATGGATCTAGGGTGTTAGCCGGTCCACCACCCGAGTTAACCGGTGAAGAAATATGGGAACAGGTCCGTCATCTTCCAACTGTTTACGATGGCTCCCCGTTTCGACCGACCAATAGAAAAATTACTAGTTTCGGAATCACTTATAATTGGGTGAAGAGAAGCATCTTTTGGGAGCTGCCATATTGGAAGACGTTGTTAATCCGACACAACCTGGATGTCATGCACATTGAGAATAACGTCTTTGAGAATCTCTTTAACACTGTCATGGACACATCAAAAACGAAAGACAATATAAAAGCAAGGAGGGATGTAGAGATTTATTGCAACCGACCACAGTTACACATTGCCACGTCAGGCAATAAAGTAGTGAAGCCGAAGTCGTCGTACACTTTGACGAAACAACAAGTAAAACAAGTATGTGAATGGTTGAAGACACTGAAGTTTCCGGACGGGTATGCTTCGAATATTGGGGGCTGTTTAAACATGGCAGATTACAGCTTTTATAACTTCAAGAGTCATGATTGTCATGTGTTTATGCAACGATTGCTTCCTATTGCGTTACGAGGGATGATACCGACTCCCATATGGGATGCGATAACGGAGTTATGCACATTCTTTCGTGTAATCTGCTCAAGGGTGTTATACTTAGAAGACTTGATTCCATTGCAAACAAGTATCGTTCAAACAATTTGTAAGTTGGAAAAAGTCTTCCCGCCCGGATTCTTTGATTCTATGGAACACTTAGTGATACATTTGACACGAGAAGCCATAAAATGGTGGGTTGGTTCAAACATATGAAATTTACGTATGTAATCTTACACATATGTAATTTATTTCTTATTTGTGGTTTTATAGGTCATGCTCGGATCAGGCGATTTCTCCGACCATTTGAAATCCCTAGCACGTGGACCAGGCCGATATGCTTGGTCGCATAAGGGATATTTTGTCAATGGTTACAAGTTTCATACGGTTACACATGCTGCTGGGCGTGTCATACATAATAGTGGCGTATGTGTGAGAGGATCTTGTTATGACGACTCCGAGTTTGACTATTACGGATTGTTGGACGACGTGTTAGAGGTGGAGTATTACGGTGTGGGCTATTGTGTTGTAGTTTTGTTCAAGTGTACATGGTTTGATAGTCCAGATGGAGTTAGAGTCAACCCTAAACATGGGTTGGTTGATATCAAATACAAGTCTAGACTCAGAGGTGAGGACTATTACGTCCTAGCATCACAAGCGGAACAAGTGTATTACACACCCAATCCTTCAGGAAGTAAGGATTTAAAGGACCGGTGGGCAGTTGTGAAGACCAAAGCCCGTGGAATATATGAAGTTGCAGAAAGGGCTATCGATGTGTTGGATGATGATAACGTGGATGGAGAACCGTTCTTTCAAACCAACGAACGGGTAACTCATAATACAAACAACTGGGTAAATAAGGACCTCGATTCCGTCCCTCTTGTCACTGGGGAGCTCAACGTAGTCGCCACAAATGACGAAGCTAGCGAGGAAGATGCATCAGATCACGAAGCTAGCGACGAGGAAGAAGAATTTGAAGATATGGATGATGATGAAGATAACGAAGACGAACTTATGTTATTTGATCACTCGTCTGATAACTAGTGGGTCTTTCTTATGTAGACATTTCCGTGTTAAACATTCTCTATTTTGCCGTTCTTATGTAGACATTTTTCGTGTTAAACATTCTCTATTTTTCTTTTCTTATGTAGACATTTTTGGGTCTTATGATTTATGTACACTTATATCATTTTTTGTTAACCATTCTCTATGATCTAGATGTCGGGACACCCTTCTAGGGGTAGTAGAGGTAGTAGGGGTAGGGGCAGTAGCAGCTCCGCCGGGCGTGGTGACCCCCACGCCGATGAGTTCACCGATGACGGACTAGATCAGATCTAGTCCGATGACAGAGCAGCGGGCTCGAGGGTTAGAGGCCCAAATGTGGCATCACAGACGCTCCAGCCGAGTCAGCGACCACCACTTTTGTTGTCTGAAGCGGGCGGGTAAGTAGATGTGATATATTATTTATTCTAGTACATAATAAACCGATCCTAATGTTTTTTTATGTTGTATATTTTACAATTGTGAAGGTTTAAGGATAAGTCGGCAGTCCGGAGGGCCATTGCCGTCTTTAAGTCCATGTTTGATGGTCCTTGGGCTCATTTTAGGGATGTCCCTAATGAGCACTATCCACGATTGCTGGATCGATTTCGGGTAGGTATTTTACTCTATTTAACTTATTGAGTGGATTTATTTTTACTTAATCCAAACAATGTGTTTGCAGTTGTATTATAGTTGGCCTCCTGAGATGGACGCCGACGTATTAGTTGCATTTCGGCGTCACCTAAATAATAGGTACGCCGACATGATGAGAGATGCACGTCGCTTCGCCGAGGAAAGGGCTTTAGCCATTGATGGTGTCCAGTTCGACGGACGTGACTACAGGATTCTTGCGCCACACCCTCCAGAGTGGATCCGAAGTGAGTTTTGGGTCCAGATGATTGAGCATGTTTGTTTTGTTTTGAATACTTGTATCTGGTTGTACTAGGATTTATATTGATTTATGTCTTCTTTTTAACAGGTATGGAACACCGACGCGTTCTGGCTTGTAGTTGCGGCCAATCGGGCCACCGAGTATGAGGGGATGACATCCAGACACTGTATTGGATCTATTATTATCCCTATGCATCGGGACCGCATGGTAATTTATCATACACTAGACTAAATGTATATAATTGATGAATATATGTACTATATACATGATTTTATTACCTACTAACAATTTAAGTTGTGTATTGTAGAGAGATGCATGGGGTCGTAAGCCTACCATCGACGAGGTTTGGGAGGCTACACACTGCACCAACAGGAAGCTTGTTCCGGGTGCGACTGGTCCGACCACGGATCCTCCGATCTACGTTTATCCAAAGGCAGCTCATATGATTGTAAGTTCAATTATGCATGACTAGATATTTGTTTGTTTTATAAGATAGATAGAAATTATAGCAAACTTAGTTTGGGCTGCCAATTGTTGGGCAGACGATAGGATTGTTTTGATAAAAGCAGGTCATGGATATATGTTCAAATCACAGTTGAAATGCTGCCGAATTTTCTATAGGTTAGTTGACTTGACAATGTCTAATTTGGTAAACTGTAGGATGCCTACCATCGGGTTAGGGAGGAGGAGTACCCAGACTTATCTCCCGGCACTGTACCTCCCAATGACGCCGAGTTGTGGGAGCGTAGTGTCGGAGGACGGCGAAAGGGTCGTCTTTTTGGATGGGGGACCAGTCACGATCCCTATTATGCTATGACCGGTGATTCAGGTGCCAGTTCGAGCGGGAGCACGCGCGGCCGTCGCAATGAGGAGGTATGCTTGTCAAATGCTGTTTAACATTGTTAATCATATGTTTGTTAAATGTTGTCTGACATTGTTCTATATATGTTTGTGAAATGTTGAATTTCAGTTGGAGGAGCTGAGGCAGAGGTTAAAGAGAAAGGAAGCAGAGAGGATCCAGTTGCAGGAGCGACTACAGAGAGAAGAAGCAGAGAGGATCCGGATTCAGGAGCGAATGGATAGAGATGAAGTAGAGAAGAGACAGATGCGGGAACGAATGACTCAGTTTGACGCGTTCATGATCAAGTTTAACAGTCAGCACCCCTTCCCCCCTTTCCCCCTCCGTATGATTATGTTTATGTATTTAATTATTTATAGATATTTTGTACAGTTTAAGAATTAGTAATATTTAAAAATTGGCAGGTTTTGTACAGGATAAAAAACTGGAAAATTTTAATTTTTAATTATTTTTAAAAAAAAATTTACCGACGGCTTATCCATCGGTAATCCATCGGAAACGAAGTTTTAATTTAATTTTTATTTAATAAATACCCATCGGAATTCCGTCGCTAAATCCGTCAGAAATAATCCGTCGGAAAATAACCGTCGGTAATCCGTCGCTAAATGTCGATCGTCGGTGATCCGTCGGAAATAACCACGCCGTCGGTAACCGTCGGAAAATAGAACCGTTGGTAATATCCGTCGGTGATCTGAACGCCGACCACCTTTATACCGACGGACATTTACCGACGGATTTCCATTTTACCGACGGATTCTTCCGTCGGTGATAAGCCTCTGTTTTGTAGTGCAAGAAATCCTCCAAGAAGCAGCGAACTCGGTTAATAATAACTCGACCGACTCGCTTTGGAATGGGGTGATTTTCGACAACCTTGTATTTGATTTTGGCGCACAAAAATAGGGTGGTATTTAGAGGTGATAAAAGGAAAATCGTGGATCAATTGTATGAGTTTCAAACGACCATTTTGGAGTGGGTCAAAAGGCGCAAAAACAAGATATCGGTGGACGAAACATGGTGGTTCGCTGACCCTTCTACTCTGCAATAACTCAATGCAGGCTGTTTCGGAAAAGGATCGTGGTTGTGGGTTGTGGTAACATGGTAACAGAGAAGCGAAATACGGTGGGGTTAGATAGTTTGTCTCTCGCAAACACGACCCTTAACGCCGCTGTCAGTATTGGGCGTTCTTCAAAACATTAATCAAATTATTATTACAAAGATTACAATATTACAGACTAAATTTCCTTCAAGAGATTTGAAGGAGATGAAAATGTAAACCCTAAGTTGAGAGAAAAACCTAATATCTAAAACGAATCTGTGAAAATGAAATGAATGAATGAGCCAATCAGCTAACAATACAAGTTTATATATTTTTCCAGATATTGCACTCCTGTCCTCATAACTTTGATAAATTGCTCCGCTACCCTTTATCTTCAGTAGAAGTGAAGCGCAGTCCCTGAAGTCCTCATCTACCAACAGTTTTACAATTTAAACCCTATAAAACCAAAAATGTACAAACCAAACAAATTAAGTTAATACATTGTTAAGATATGTACAAAACTAACTTTACCTTTTAACAGGTGTTATGGTTATTTTTTATGCTTGTTCGATTGCATAGTTCTCTTCCTGTTTCTATTCTGTTTGGTCATGGCCTGCTACTGCTTTGGGGCAGTTTGATTTTTGTTGTTTTGGTTGTGGTTGTAATCTCTTTGGTGGTTAATAAAAGTTTGCCCTTTCAAAAAAAATAAACGAAGACATAAAATTTTAAAACATTAAGCTAGGCATATAGCTAGCTACCTAGGAATTTAAATTACGGAACAAATAGTTAATGGTGGCAGCTGAAATATGAATAAAGGATATGCATGATAAATTCAAGGTTCCAGCATAAATGCTTGGAAATTAAATAAAGGCAACATTCGCTAGCTCTCTTCTATTAATTGGCCTATTTATACCCATATATATATATCATCAACTTTGATTCCTAAACACACCAAAGCTTCAATTCATTCAACAATGGCGAAATCACCAGAATCTGAGCATCCAATTAAGGCCTATGGATATGCTGCTCACGACAATACTGGAACACTTTCCCATCTCACCTTCTCCAGAAGGTACGTAGCTATTCTTTTTAATTAATACTCACAGAAAATTAAACAAATTAATTCACAAGCAAATATATATATATATATATATATATATATATATATGTGTGTGTGTGTGTGTAGGGGAGTGGCTTACTTTGCAAACCAAGATAATTGTACAAAACCATGGAAACCATTTTCATCCGTTTGATTTCTTGATCAGGATTAAAGGAGGCTATTTATGTTAACAAAAAAATTAAATTTAATTAATTAAACCAATGTGGAAGGGTAAAAGTGGAAGAAAAAATGGTCATGGTTAAAAAAGGCTATTTATGGTATTCGTTAATTAAGGAAGCAGTGATTTCATTTAATTTTGAATTTTCAGTTGTTTCATTTCGGATTTTTGAATTTTCAGTTGTTTCATTTCAGATTTTCAGCTGTTTTATTTCGAATTTTCGGTTATCCGATTATTATCAAAAGAATAAGTTACAATATATTTACTTCTCAAAATAATAGGAGATTGATACTTCCCTTAATTAACGGATCCATGTATATTGACCAACTTATCCTTATTAATAAAAAGAAAAAGAAAAACATCAAAAAAATCTTATTTGTTAGATTGGGTTTGTTGTAAAAACAGGGGTGGTTTGCATTTGAATGCGCCCCTATGCGTGTGTGTGTGTGTATATATATATATATATATATGTATATATTATGTGTTGATGATATAATCCGTTGTCAACGATAATTGATGATGATATTTGTACAGGGCTACTGGGGAAAAAGATGTGAGACTCAAAGTTCTGTATTGCGGAATCTGCCATACAGATGTCCACTTCGTCAAGAATGAATGGGGGGCAACAAAATACCCTGTTACACCAGGGTACAAATCTAAACACCCATTTCTTAATTAAAATTTTCACTATTGATTCACAACTACATAATGAATGCAGGCATGAGATTGTGGGTGTGGTGACTGAAGTAGGCAAACAAGTGGAGAAATTCAAAATTGGAGACAAAGTTGGTGTTGGATGCTTGGTGGGATCATGCAGATCATGCCAAAGTTGTGCTGATGATCTTGAAAACTACTGCCCAAAACAGATTCTGACTTATGGGTTTCCCTACCTTGATGGCACACAGACATACGGTGGGTACTCAGATCACATGGTTGCAGATGAGCATTTCGTACTCCGTTGGCCGGAGAATCTGCCACTTGATTCCGGAGCACCGTTGCTATGTGCTGGAATCACAACTTACAGTCCTCTGAGATACTTTGGACTAGACAAGCCTGGTATGAAGGTGGGTGTGGTTGGTCTGGGTGGACTTGGCCATGTTGCTGTCAAGATGGCCAAGGCTTTTGGAGCCCAAGTTACTGTTTTCAGCACCACCCCAGCTAAAAAGGAAGATGCACTTAAAGGACTTAAAGCTGACCATTTCATAAACAGCAAAGATCCTCAACAGATGAATGTGAGCCACCCTGCCTGCCTTAATTTCTTTTTCATATTAATTGATTTGCGATTGTATATATATAGGATTAAGTTTATTTGAGAAATGCTAAAAATATGAGAAATAAAGAAATGATCCTAGCCCTTTATCTGGTTAACATTTGCGGCTTTCATCGTGAAGCACCGGATAATTCCTTGTGTGGTCTGTAGAAGATAGATGGGTAGTTTCGTAAAATACGCGGAACGAGTTCATATATTAATTAGAAATAATACGGTGGCACCGTATTCCCTTGATTAGGTCCGTCCCTGGTTCAAACGAGAAGTTAAACATTTTGTGAGAATGCGAGAACTGTGAAATCATATATGATTAAATATATGTTACATTGGCAATACATAGAAGTTCGATCATATACGTATTTGATGGTTTTGAATTTTGATGAATATACAGGGTGCTACGGGCACACTTGATGGTATTATTGATACGGTGTATGAAACTCATGATGTTGCATCATTGGTTAATGCACTCAAACCCCATGGAAAGCTTGTTCTTGTTGGTGCACTAGCGAAACCATTTGAAGTCTCTGCACTTTCTTTGATTCCTGGTAATCCATTTTTTTAATTCACTGCTGAATTATTAATTTATTGCATGCTTTTAATTAGCTAGCTTTTGAAATGGATGGGCTATAAAAATGAATTAGTTCTGGAACCTCTCGTCTCCCTTTAAATCTCTTTTTAAGAGCTCTTTTGAAAAGTAATCTAATGAGATTCATATATGAGTGCAGGTAGGAAGGTTGTTAGTGGTAGTACGATTGGAGGGTTGAAAGAGACTCAAGAGATGCTTGATTTTGCGGCAAAGCATGGCGTAACTGCAGATATAGAGGTTATACCAATCGATTACGTCAACACTGCCATGGATCGAATGTTGAAATCTGATGTAAGGTACCGATTTGTGATCGACGTCGCCAATTCACTCAAGGCTGCAGCATAGCTTGACGGATAAAGTTGCAAATAAGTTTTACGACCATCTTTTAATAAGGGATCGGAGGGAGTAAGAGTACTTTTAAACTGAAGGGGGCCGGGCCGGTATATGTATTTGTTGGTCATATATGGACCATATAATACATGTTTAATTTTCTCGTTCTTTAATAAAATTATTTTCCTTTGAAAAACATAGCAATCATTTGATTCATTACAAGCGGGTTGTATCGATAGCAGGTGTTGTAATTGTAACCGGGGTCTAGTTTTATAGATCACCCGACTATATATTTTAAAAAGGGGATCGATACATGCAATACGTTAAAAAGAAGAGGAACTTTAAAACGAACCGAATGCAACATGTACCACTAGTAAAAAAATGACATTTTGTGACTGTTTTCAGAAAATGGTGTGTAACGGTTTGAAAAAAAATGTTACAAAAAGTCATTAAAAAAGAGTAAATTACAAATTTCGTCCCTTTGGTTATTGAAAATTTTGGATTAGGTCCTCAGAATGAATTAATTACAAGTATCGTCACCATGGTTTCGTTTCTGTTGCGGATTGGGTCCCTATAAATAACTTTGTTAACCTTATCTTTATTAAATTAAGGATATTTTAGTCATTTTATAATTTTCTTTTATTTTTCTCATTTAACTAAATAAATAAAACATTATATATAATATATTAATTATTATTATATCTATCTCATATGTGTTTGTGTGTGAGAGTGTATAGATGCAGATTGCAGGTCCCCTAGGAGATCTCCACCTCCAGGGAACTTGTTCTCTCCTTTGTTGTCCCTAATTCAAAGTATATCATAATTAAAAGTTTGCTCCAAAGTCATTTTTCGTTTGAAAAAGTTTCGGTAATCCATCATCTCCTTCAAAAAAATAAAAGTAAAAATAAAATTCAAGAAACCAAAGACAATAATGGCGGAGTAGGGCTTGCCAGATTAAAACCTTCTCATCTCTCAAATTCAATTTCTCATTTCAAAGAAACCGACGACTTATTCTTCTTGCTGATCATCTTCTTTACACACTTGATTCTTTTGATTTTATGATTTGGATACTAAATTGGAAGCCATTTTCAATTCTATAATTAAGCATCAACTTCTTCAATCCCCAAACTGATTTTGGGGATTTTCGATTCTTTTGGTGTAAAAGGGTATATACATACATATTGTTGTATCTATAGATTGGTGAAAGTTTGTAGGTTACATTTGTTCGAAAACCCTCATTCGATTTTCTCTCCTATTATAATCCATATTTTTCACCTTTTTTCCATCATCAATACCTAGATCAAAGGTCATTAACATAAAATCATCTGCTCCACTGCGTGTTTAGGTGTTGTGTGTGTGTGCGTGTGTGTGTGTGTGAGAGAGAGAGAGAGAGAGAGAGAGAATGGGAGTATGTAGATCGAAGGAACAAGTCTGCGTGCGAGTTAATTTGCGTTCTTGGAAGAAGAAACAGTGAAGAAGAAATAGTATGGAGATCGAGCAGATGGAGAACCGACATCGAGAGTTCATGGAGGAAGAAGAAGAAGGCGATTGGGTATGCCTCTTGAGTATTTGTGATATATATATATATATATATAGTGTTTGGTTCATTTGAGAAATGCCAAATCCATGAGAAATAGAGAAGTGATCTGGGCCCTTGGATTAAGTAATCTTATTTTTTTAGCGGAAGGGTAAAATTGTAATTAGGGTCAATCATGTCGATTACAATCAAAATCAAATTAAACATATCTTTTCCTAAATTAGCGTCAATCGTATCATTAAGAGGATTCCAATTCAGCTATCGTTTGCAGATTAATGATTTTCGTTTTCTTCTTCTATCGAAAAATTTAGGTTTTTAGTTCATATTTTTCTCAATAAGATGTCGAATCCAGAAACTGTTGTTGATAATGAAGTTGATCAAGAAGTCGATCAAGAAATCGGTCAGTTATCGAATGACGAATATATGATTGATGAAGATGAAGGTATCGTTTTTAACTTTATTATTAATTTTATTATTGATGAAGATTGAAGTAATTCTTTTACGACATTTGTGTTTTAGTTTTTTTGTTGTTGTTCAACACGATTAATTTGAAGAATTTCAGTTGTTTACAGCTATTTTTTTTGATAATTTACATTAATTTGTGGTTTAGTATGTTAGAAACAATGTAGATTCATATATGAATGTGAGTTATTATTTTAAAGCAATTCAAGTTCATATATGAACGTTTGATGAATTTTAATTGGTTTGAAATTTTCGTATATGATTTGTTATTATGTTCATATATGAAGTATGTTAATTATTATAAAACGTTCATATATGAATTATGTTAAATATTCAACTGATTCATATATGAATATGTTGAATGTATATGAACATTAATATACATTCAACAGATTCATATATGAACTATACGATATTCAACAGATTCATAAAGAACTTTTGCATTATTTAACATTCATATATGAACTATAAGATATTCAACAGATTCATATATGAATTATACAATATTAAACATATTCATATATGAACTATGCAATATTAAACAGATTCATATATGAACATCCATATACATTCAACAGATTCAAATTCATATATGAACTATAAAATATTCAACAGATTCATATATGAATGTGTTTATATGAATGTTTTTTAATTTAAAAGAATGAAATAAATTTATGTGTTAACATATCAATATGTATATGTAATAGGTTCACATTCATTTTCATCTGCTGTTCATCATGTCTGTTTTTCACCATTTGGTTCAAAGTATTGGGTACCAAATGTGCATATGGATTTGAAGCCAAGAATTGGTACCTTTTTTCAGTCTTATCAGCAAGCTATTTCAATGTATGAAAAGTATGCTGAGAAAGGTGGATTTGATGTTAGACTTTCAACAACTGTTAATGGTCAATATGGTATTGTGAAGATCAAGTATGTTGTTTGCAGTAAAGAAGGGGATCCACCAAAAAAGAGTTTTAATATTGTTCATGATAGTATTGAAGGTAAAAGTCATCGTAATTCAACTACGAAGAGGACAGGTTGTAAAGCATGCATTAGGGTGCGTTTTGTACCATCAAAATCATTGTATGAGGTTTATCACTTTGAGGAGAAACATAATCATATGCTTCTTTATGAGAATGATACGAGTATGTCTCGAAAACGAAGGCAGTTGTCTTTAACCGATCAAGTTTTTATTCACAATGCTGCAAGTTGTAATGTTGGAGCAACAAAAGCGCATACATTGCACATGTCTTTGAAAGGTGGTTTTGATGTTTCTGGTTGTACTGTTAATGATTATAAGAACTTTAGGAGAGATTTGAATGCATTTGTTGGTGCTGGTGATGGTGAAATGGTTCTTGGTATGTTGGAAGATAGATCAAAGGATGATGCACAGTTTTCTTTTGAATACAATCGGCAGGATAGTGAGTTATGTGGAATTTTTTGGGCTGATGAAATTGCTAAACTGAATTACCAGGAATTTGGAGGTGTTATTTCATTTGATGCTACGTTTCGCACAAACCAGTAAGTTTGTCAACTGTAATTCATTTTTTTAGATTATTTATATGTTGGTTTTTATGTTTATACCTTTTGTTTTTTTATATATTTTGTTTTATAGGTATAGAATGGTGTTTGTTTCGTTTACTGCTATTGATAATCATAAAAAATCTGTCACGGTTGGTGTTGCTTTGTTGTCTGGTGAAACTCTTGATAATTTTAAGTGGCTTCTTGAGGCGTTTTTGAAAGCACATTGTGGGAAGCAACCTAGTTTGGTTTTAACAGATCAGTGTTTGGCAATGAAACAAGCTATTCCATTGGTTTTTACGCAATCACGTCACAGATTATGTATGTGGCATATTATGGCCAAAGTTCCAAACAAGGTTAGTTTCTATTCATATATGAATTGTTGATATATAATTTAAGTTCATATATGAATTAGTGTTTATAGTTAGTATTAAATCTGTTAATATATGAATTATTTTTATATAATGAAAATTCATATATGAATTATTTTTATATAATGAAAATTCATATATGAATTATTGTTTACTTAATATTGTTTTCATATATGAATTATTTTCATTTAATGATAGTTCATATATGAATTATTGTTTAGTTAGTTCATCATGAAAGTTCATATATGCATGTATTATTTTTGTTAATCAACAATCATATATTCATCCATTATATAGTTGTGTTTTAGTTATAAAACGTTATTTCTTTATGCTAATTTTGTAGGTTAGCACAAGGATACACAGGGAGACAGATTTTAACAAACGCTTTAATAAACTTGTTTGGAATGTTCAATTAGAGTCTGAAGAGTTTGAAAGTATGTGGTTGGATTTGATTAGTGAGTTTAAACTTCAGAAGAGCAAATGGTTTTCATACATGTTTCGTATTCGTCAACGATGGATTCCTGCTTATTTCAAGACTATTCCTTTTTGTTCATTGATGAAAACTACATCAAGGTCGGAGAGCATAAATTCCTTTTTCAACAAATTTGCTCACCATGGTAACAACTTTGTGACATTCATGCTTGGATTTGATAATGCAATGCGTAAGCAAAGAAATTCTCAACGTAGGCTTGATCATGTGACAAAGACAACTATTCCTCATATGTGCACTCCAAAGGCTATTGAGAAACATGCATTTGAAGTTTACACACGATGTATATTTTTGGAAGTTCAAAAAGAGATAAATAAAGCAGCTTGGTAGTGTGTTCAGCAGAATGTTGTTGAAAAGGATGGATGCCAAGTTTATACAATTCAGCAAAATGATAAGGATAATAAAAAGAGGCAATTCAAGGTAAGAACAGTTATTCATATATGCATTTTTATTATTATTTATTAACACAACTTACATTTTATTGTTCATTTTTGTTGTAGGTTGTGTGGAATCAATTGGATTCAACATTTGAATGCCAATGCAATCATTTTGTTCAACATGGATATCTATGTCGTCATGTTTTCAAAGTGCTTATGAATGAGAATTTTGATGTCATACCCGAGAAGTATATATGTCGTCGTTGGAGAAGAGACTTGATATCTTTTAATCTTAGGCACATTTCATGGAGGCAAGGGGATCCAAATGGTGAATTGGCAAGAATTAGCTATGATGCACAAGCAACTTTGGATTATATTTTGATGAGTCTTAGAAATGACAAAGAGAAGCTTAAAGAGGTTGTTGAGAAAATTCACAGTATGAAGATTGATGTAGATGCTCATGTTCCTTACCAAACTAGATTGCATAAGAAGAATGACACTATAAGAAATCTTATTGGTGTGAATCCACCGGACAAAATTGATATTCATCCACCATCTGGTATCCGCAATAAAGGTTGTGGAACCGGAAAACGTTTGATCGGTGCAGGTGAGAAAGCAGCAAAACAGAATCAAAAGACCAAGAGGTTGTGTAGAAACTGTCAAAAGATTGACTATCATGATTCTCGTAATTGCCCATTGAAGATTGTTGATTAGTTGATAGATACATTTTATAGGTCATTTTTCTAATTCAATAACCATTGTTAATTGCAATAATTTCATGAATAAATGACAATTATTTTATTGTGAGCATTAGAATTTATTTTTATAGTTGTTTATGTATTAATGTTCATATATGAACTCAAAGATTCATATATGAACACAGCTGTTATTCAATTCTTGTTCATATATGAATGCAAAGGTTCATATATGAAGCTTTTATTCATATTTGAATATTTTATAACTCTTCAGTTCATATATGAACTCAAAGATTCATATATGAACACAGCTGTTATTCAATTCTTGTTCATATATGAATGCGAAGGTTCATATATGAAGCTTTTATTCATATTTGAATATTTTATAGCTCTTCAGTTCATATATGAACTCAAATATTCATATATGAACACAACTGTTATTCAATTCTTGTTCATATATGAATGCGAAGGTTCATATATGAAGCTTTTATTCATATTTGAATATTTTATAACTCTTCAGTTCATATATGAATAACATTAATTCATATATGAACTCAAAGATTCATATATGAACACAGCTGTTATTCAATTCTTGTTCATATATGAAGCTTTTATTCATATTTGAATATTTTATAACTCTTCAGTTCATATATGAATAGCATTAATTCATATATGAACTCAAAGATTCATATATGAACACAATTGTTATTCAATTCTTGTTCATATATGAAGCTTTTATTCATATTTGAATATTTTATAACTCTTCAGTTCATATATGAATAGCATTAATTCATATATGAACTCAAAGATTCATATATGAACTCAAAGATTCATATATGAACACAGCTGTTATTCAATTCTTGTTCATATATGAATGCGAAGGTTCATATATGAAGCTTGTATTCATATTATTTTATAACTCTTGCACTTCATATATGAATAGCATTAATTCATATATGAACTCAAAGATTCATATATGATTAAAACAAATTTATAATAATGTTAAAAGTCTACCAAAAATATATCAACAACGTTTAGAAAGTGTAATATTATAGACATCATCATACTAAAACATACAAAATGTGCCAAGATGTATCAAAATATTGTTCATCATCAAAACATGAAAAGAATACAATATTGTTCATAAACCAAACATATCACCGATACCCATTACTTGAATTGTTTATAATGCAGCTTGCCTGTCTTTCTTATTTGATTTTGCAATTGATTCAAGGTACTTCTTCTTTTCTTCATCAAAGGAGTCGAACTCAATTGCTTGATCAATCACCATTTTCTTGTACAAATTCCTCTCTGATAACAACAATTTGGTGGCATATTTGTACCGCAGTCGGTAAATCTGTTGTTTCTGTGCTTTCTCATTTGAAAAAAATCCGCAATCCCACTTCTGTATGTCCTGCCCTGTGTAGTGTTCCATGTGTCTCATGATAAAGATTCCACAGTCAACTTTGTTTTTAGTTGAGCACCACTTCATAATCTGTCTATTTGGATGTAGTGGGGCAACTACTTCTGCTTTTGGGTGCTCAACTGACCTCAAGTATGCTGTAAACAACTCATGCTGCATAATATTTCAAGTCATATAAGTAATTTTGATAATATGTTCATTTATTAAATTTTTAAAAATGTAAACAGTTGTATCCTTACCAGCCTTTGTGGTATGATTCCATATTTGCTTTCTATGGATACATTTGTAGACATGTTGTCTATCACCTGGACTTGTGGGTTCTTCAAATTGTATACAAACAGAAAAAAGTGTTCTAATTGGATAATTGGGAAGAATATTTGTTTCATTTTATAAATAGAAAATGATTAAAAATTGAAAAAAGTAATTAGTATTTTTTTTTTTTGAAGATTTATATATTTTAGATACATACCAAATCGTAATCTCTCAAATTAATCAATTCTGCTTTCTCCCTCAATGCAGCTGTAATGTTTGATTTGAAGATTCCAAATCTTTCATCATGAGTAGTGTTGTTACCCAATATCCCATCCGGCTAAGTAAACAATGTAATTAAAATATTAGTTCATATTTTAATCAAACCTGCTAGGAGATGTTACCTTGAAAATTATGCATATATGAACCACCAAATAATGATTATATTAACTCATATATTCATTCATATATTATACAATATTAAACATTCATATATGAACCATTAAATATTCAACATTCATATATGAATGTTGCCATCTAAAATATGAACAATTTTAAAAATATATGTATTTGTTAATAACAATTTATATGTGAGGTATACCATTTTTCTTTTTTTGAACATGGCAGTTATTGTATGACTTGATTCATATATACATTTTATGTTATTTCTCAAACATAAATATAAAGATTCATAAATATGAATATAAAGGTTCATATATGAATTCATATATTCACATATGAATTGGTATATGAAATCATATATTATGAATTCATATAAATATAAAGATTCATATATGAACATTAAGGTTCATATATAAACATTTGTGTTCATATATGAACCCAAAGGTTCATATATGAATTCATATATTCACATATGAATTCATATATATGAATTCATATAAGCATTGATAAATGAATATTTAGAATATGGAAAGTTAAACCATTCATGTATGAATCAAAACAGTTAGAAAATATGAACATAAAACTCAAGTTAATATGAACTAGTTTTTAGTTAAAGTAGTTTGATAATCTTACCAATACCCCAGTATTAAGGAATAGACGGTGAGGGGATTCCATGCTCCTCAATTCCTCTTCATTATTTAATAATGTTGCCCAAGCGTCGATAACATTTGCAACAACATAGGTGTTAGGCATTAGGCTCTCAGCTGCCACCCGTATCATGTATACATCATCGCTTGTTGCATAAATGATATCACTATAAAGCAAATAGAATCATGATTAAATGATCAAGCAATTTGATATATATGCATATCATAAAAGTGAAATAGTAAAGTTATACTTACTGGGTTTCTCCTGTCAATGCAAATAACCATCTTCCAATCTTGTTTTCTGTTTGTGACAGACATTTTGTTATATGAACAAGTCTGTCAATGTATGGTGACTTTATGTTCTCTGTCATTTTCACCTCTTTCTTCCCTAAATGTTTCTTCTCTTCCCTTTCCTTCATCTTTTTTTCATCTTCTTCCTTTTCCTTCATCCTTCTTTCATCTTCTTCCTTTTCCTTCATCCTTCTTTCATCCTCTTCCTTTTCCTTCATTTTCTTTTCATTTTCTATCTCTTCATCTTCTTCTTTTTTCTGTAATTCATCTTCCTCTGATGATATTCCCAAACTGAAACTTGGTATATCAAGTAAGTATGAAGATGCAATTTTGGCCACATCTGTTTTTTTTTTCATCTATCTTCTTCTTATCCTCTTTGTTAAGTTTGTCATATGTTACTTCTCTCTCTTTCAACACTATTTCATTCCCTCCTTTGTCAAAATTTTTCATCAAGCATTCCACTTCTCCAAATGTTTTTGGGTCCTCCCAAAACTGTGATTCAGTAACTTTATCTACATCTACATCTTTTTGCAAATCTAGATTCTCTGCCAACAAAAATTCTTCTTCTTCAGTCCCAATCTCAATCTCAATTCCAGTAGTAATTTTGGGCTCCTTCATGCATGATGAAATTTCATCCGTCTCCTTTAAAAACAGCTTTTCAAACTATTTTTTGTATTCATTGAATACAATATTATCTGGAAATTTCTTTAAAGCTTCATCCAAGCTTTCTTCTATCTTCAATCTGTCAGCTTTTAAGCAGTCCATTCTGCTTCTTATCATTGATTCATAAACCTAAAATTTATAAAATTTATAAAAATTTATGAATATATCAATTTATAATAGTTATTCAGATATGAATTCATATAAGCATTCATATATGAACTCATATAATCATTCATATACGAATTTATATATTAGATATATACGGATTCATATATGAATGCATATATTCACATATGAACTGATATATCAAGTTATATATAATAAGGATTCATATATGAACTCATATAAACATTCAGATATGAACTCATATATAAATTCTTATTAGCATTCATATATGAATTCATTTGGGATCACATATGAGCATTCACATATGAATTTATATAAGTATTCATATATTTGAAGTATTCATATATGAACTCATATATAATATTTCATATGTAAGCTATAGATTATTTTATGAAAAGGATTCATATATGAATTCATATGTCATTTAAATAAGAATTCATATATGAATTTATATATTCTTATATTAAATATTTTATATGAATTCATATATGAGTTCATATATGAACTCATACATTTGAATTCATATATGAGTTTTTAATATTCATACTTGTTCTTCATTCTCTCTCTCTCTTTTGTTTCATCTTCTTCTATCTCTTTTCTATCATCATTCTCCTCTGTCTCTTTCATTTCTTTATCAGAAAGTCTCATATTCTCCATTGGTGCAAGTAGTCTTCCCAATCCAAATGCACCTTTGTCAACTTCATATGATTCTCTTCTTCTTAATCTTTCTACATTCCATCTTTTTATAACCGGTCTCTCTCTTCCAACATTCACAACTTCACAAGCAAAGTTGTCGACATACATCAGCTGCAAATAAGAATCAATTAAAATAATCATTACATTATTGTAAGATGTCTATACTATATTAAAATCATGATGTATTTAATTCATAAATGTTATAGTAAACTTACAATCAAATATGTAACTGATCCAACATAAAATCTCATCTCTGATTCTCGTATCCATCCAGTTTTATTCCTCCTCAAACAATCATATATGTATTCACACCAATTAATCTTTGATACATCTGTGTCTGGTTGGATAAAATTTGTGACTGAAAGATTGCAAGTTCCACTTTTGTTACCCTCTCCGATAGTGTTGCAGAAAAGGGTAATGAAGTTTAACTTGAAATTGAAGTCAACTTCATCATTGTCAATGATTATTTGTTTGATGTCTGTTGGACGAATGATTTCTTTAGAAATTTGGGATCTCCAATTAACTAACAACTGACTATCATCATTCAAGTACTTACAATCGAATATGTTTTTTTCTCCCATAGGGACCCCAAGCATATCTTGAATTGATTTTTATAGTAACCTTCAAGCTTTCATTCCCAACATGAATTTCCATTGTTTCAGTATTGAAACTGTCTACAACATAAAATCCCAACTTGGAAGGTATTCCATCTACCTTCATTTCTAGATGATCTTCAAAACCCATGCTTGTGATACATTTTTTCTGGTCTTCACTTAAACCTTTAATTGCTTCATAGAGTGGTTTTGGTGAAGTTCGAACTTTGATGGATGGAAACTTATGTTGTTGCTTTGACTTATTTTCTTCTTTCTTTGATCTTTTTATTTTATGAACAGGAGTCTCAAAATCATCATCTTCAACAATGACTTTTGAAGTTTTTGTCTTTGACAGTTTCGTTCCTTTCAATCCATCACTATCTTTTTTTCTTTTCTTTGTATCCGCTTCGTTAACTGTTCATATACAATTGTTAATATAATTAATGAAACAAAAATTCAACATAATTTTGAAATTGATATTAATTTTTATTGTTTACATACACAAATCAATTTGTTTTGAATGATTCTTCTATTATTTTTTCAAAATATGGTTTTGAGATAAACACATTCATATATGAACTATACGATATTCAACAGATTCATATATGAACATATTCATATATGAACTTCGATTTATTGAACATTCATATATGAACTATGCAATATTCAACAGATTCATATATGAATATGTTGAATGTATACATTTTATGTTCTTTCTCAAACATAAATACAAAGATTCATATATGAACGTAAAGGTTCATATATGAATGTAAACGTTGGTGTTCATATATGAACCCATTAACATTCATATATGAACCTTTGGGTTCATATAATCTTTCTCAAACATAAATACAAAGATTCATATATGAACCTTTGGGTTCATATATGAACCTTTGGGTTCATATATTATTATATATTTAACAGATTCATATATGAACTATACAATATTCAATATATTCATATACTAACAAATGTTCATATATGAACCTTAACAAATGTTCATATATTGAACATATTATTTAACATTCATAAATGAACTATAAGATATTCAACAGATTTATAATGAGCTTTTGCATTATTTAACATTCATATATGAACTATAAGATATTTAACATAAATACTAGGGTTAATAAACCCTAATATTTCATAAAACATAAGTGAACAGTAAAATAATACATATATTCATTTATGAAGTGCTATATCTTCAACATTCATAAATGAACAACGAATCTATGTCACAATTTCAGATATTAACGAATATACCTTTTCTTTTTTGTGTTGTTGCCTTTCTCTTTAATTTTTACTTTTGAACATTCGAGCTCTTTACTGTAATAAAAAATGAAGAGAAATATAACAGTGTTAAATGTTGTTACATACATATTCATTCAATATAACAGTGTTTTATGTCGATTATTCAATGATTTACAGAAAAATACATATAATCTGTATATTACCTTCCTTCTTCAACGTATTCAACGTTTTATCTTCTTTGTTTTGGATTTTCTTTTTTCTGAATTTTCAGAATGCTTTGAATCTTTTCGTGTTTTTGTCATTTGCTGATGTTCGTAAGTTATTTCGATCGACTTGCGAAGATTTGTGATATGAATATGTGTATTTTGAGTGATTTTTGAAGAGAGAATCAATAAATCATCGACGGTTTTTGATGAGTTAGTGTAATGAGTGTTTTAGAGTTTAATCATTCTTTTTGCCGCCTATTAATGTAGGTGAAGAAATTACAAAACTACCCCTCAACCGTACCATGTTACTTATAGTGTGTGTGCAATTATCCCATGGTACGATTTTTCCCAATCACTACATGACAAAATAGTTAATTTTTTTTATAAAAAACATTTTTTATTAAGTCTAAATTAAACAAATTTATAAAAATAACAATATTACCTTCTAAAAATCATCCAAAATCTTATTGTAAATCAGCAAAAAAAAAAAAAAACATTAAAATCGTGTATCAGTGTAAATTAATTCATATATGAATCCGTTGTACTTATTGAATTCATATATTCAATTGATATTCATATATGAACTCAATTTTCATATATTAATAGTAAGGTTCATAAATGAATTATAAAGAATTCATATAATGATTCAATTCATATATGAATATTAACTCAAGTTTCATATATTAATATTATGGTTCATATATGAAAAATTATAAATAATGGACTCATATATGAAGTTTATTCATATATAAATGTTATTTATATATGAATGCAAAGCTTCATATATGAAGATTTATGTTCATATATGAAAAAGTATAATCAAAGATTCATATATGAAGTATAAAGAATAAATATATGCCAAAACATATGAAAAATACTATCAAATATACCAAAACAGATTAAATATACTAAAGCATATCAAATATACCATCAAATATACCAAATGTACAACCCACTATGACTATACAAAATGTATGTTCACCATCACCATCCCTAAATGTAGCAGAAAACATTGTTTTTACCAATCCCCCATCATTCAAAAAACAAACACCCATACCAACAAAAAAACATTGTTCAACAAACCCATCATTACCTATAACATCTCTTGTCTTTCATTCTTTTTTGTCTTTGCAAGAGATTCAATATGTTTCTTCTTTGTTTCATCGAATGAGTCAAACGTGTTTGCTTCATCGATAACTTTCTGCCTATGCAAATTCTTCTCAGAAAGCAACAACTTTGTTGCATATTTGTATCTCAACCGAAAGATTTGTTGTTTTTGAGGCTTTACATTTGTATGAAAACCACAATCCCACTTCATGATATCTTGTCCTACATAGTGCTCCATATGCCGCATCGTGAAGATCCCGCAATCAATTGTGTTTTTTTCTGAACACCACTTCATTATATGCCTTAGTGGTTGTAGTGGTGCCATCTCTTCATCTTTTGGATGTTCAACTGTTCTCAAATACTTGATAAACAATTCATGCTGCATAATATTATTATTCATATCAGTAAAATTCATAATATATTCAGTTTTGAAGTTTATGAAATTTTTAAAGAGTACTATGTTTACCAGTATTATTACTGGTACATGTCCATATTTGTTTTGTATGGAGACATCTGTAGACATGTTGTCTATAACAAGAAATTGTGGTTTCTTCAAGTTGTAAACAAACAAGTAGAAGTGGCTTGATTGTATGATTGGAAAGAATACCTGTTTTCATTATAAAATTGAAAAATCAATTAGATTTCATCTAACTGTGTATGTTGTGTATATAATTTGTATATAATTTTTATACATACCAGATCATACTCCCTCAAGTTTGCCAGATTTTCATTGTTCTTTAAAATATCCTTGATGTTTGAGCTGAAAATCTTAAAACTTTCTTCTGCTGTGGTCTCCTTCTTCACAACTCCATCCGGCTAAGTAAACAAAGTAATTACATTTGAATATTTATTTTCATAAAAAATTTAAATGTGAAGACAAAAGTTGAAATTCATATATGAACGTTCATATATGAACACCAAAGTTTACATTCATATATGAACCTTAACAAATGTTCATATATGAAAATTAGGGTTCATATATGAACCTTTGGGTTCATATATGAATCTTTGTATTTGTGTTTGAGAAAGAATATATGAACCCAAAGGTTCATATATGGGTTCATATATGAACACCAAAGTTTACATTCATATATGAACCTTAACATTCATATATGAATCTTTCTATTTATGTTTGAGAGAATATATAAATCCAAAGGTTCATATATGAAAATTAGGGTTCATATATGAACCTTTGGGTTTATATATGAATCTTTGTATTTATGTTTGAGAAAGAATATATGAACCCAAAGGTTCATATATGAAAATTAAGGTTCATATATGAACACCAAAGTTTACATTCATATATGAACCTTAACATTCATATATGAATCTTTCTATTTATGTTTGAGAAAGAACATAAAATGTATATATGAATCAAGTCATACCATAACTGCCGTGTTCAGAAAAAAGCGATGTGGTGATTCTCTGCTTCTTAATGGATCCTCTGAGTTCAGTAATGCAGCCCAACTATCAATCACATTTGCCACTACATACGTATTTGGCATTAAACTTTCAACTGCCACCTTAATCATTGATGCTCCATCATTTGTTTCATAGATCATATCACTATAAGGCAATAAAATCAAATTAAGTTCATCATATATGCAAATCTTAAATTTTTAAAGTAAGATATTTAAAATTATAATATCAACTTACCACCATTCACCAGTCAATGCGAACAACCATCTACCAATTTTCTTTTCATCTATTGATAATCCTTTTGAGATTAGGACCACTCTATCAAGGTATGGTGACCTTAGTGTTTCGGACAGTCTCACTTCTCTTTTCCCCATAACTTTCTCCTTTTTTCTTTCCTCTTCTTTTCCTTCTTCCTCACTTCCTTCCTTCTCTTTCACTTCCTTCCCTTTTCCTTCCCTTTTTTCTCTGTCCTCTTCTTTCTTTTCATTTTTATCTTCATTGTTTGCATCCTCATCTTCTGATAATCCGAAACTTGTTTGGTTCAAATATGAAGATGCAATTTTTACAACATCTGGTGATTGTTCTGTTTCCACTTCTTTTTCAACACTCTTCTTTACTTCTTCTACCTTCTCTTGTTCTACCTTCTCTCCTACCTTTGCATCGTCTTTTTCAATTGTTTCTTCTTTGTCTTTCTCCTCTTCTCCCAACTCATGTGCCTCTTTCATGACCTCTATTTCTTGTTCATTTGGGTTTTGTGAGAAGTCTGCATCCATCATAGTTGTAACAGTTGTCATTTCCAATCCTTCATCATCATTTCTCTCCAACTCTTGATTTTCTGATAACAAAAACTCTTCTTCTTCAGCCACAACCATAAGTTCATCTGTCATCTCATCTTTGTTTTTGAACAACCTTTCGAATTCTAATTTGTATTTCTTGAAAACCTCATTATTTGGAAATGTTTCCAAAGCTTGTTTTAGTCCTCCTTCTACAATCATTTTATCATACTTTATCTCATCCAGTTTTTCCTTTATCATAAGCTCTAGAACCTACATTGTGCATAAAAATAATGATAAATTATTAAAAGATTCATATATGAATTTATGTGTTAAGATGAAATTGAATTCACAACTATATACAGTTCATTTATGAATTCATATATTAATTAAAATAAAACTTCAAATAATAATTCAATAAGTTTCAAAGATTCATATATGAATTCATTAACTATATATGATTCAAATATGAATTCATATGAGAAATGATATATATTAAGTATTAATATATGAATTCATATGAATTTATATGTCAATTCATATGATAAGTCATATATGAATTAAAATTAGATTCATATATAAGATTCATACATGAATTTAATAAGTTTGAAGGATTCATATATGAGAATTCATTAAGGATTCATATTCTCATATGAGAATATGAGAATTGATATATATGAAGTATTCATATATGAATTCATAAATGTTTATACTATACTTACTTATTCTTTTTCAACATCTGTTACAAACTCTTCAAGAAGCTTCCCCCTACCAAATCCACCGTTTTCTATCTCATAACCTTCTCTTCTTCTTAGTCTCTCAGTTGTCCACATCTTGATCAATGGTCTTTGTCTTTTTACACTGACAGCTTCACATTCAATATTATCAACATACATGAGCTGCATATAAGAATAATTTAAAACAGTTAATACATTAATGTAGTATATATTTTTAATTCAAAAATATTATAGTATACTTACAATCAAGTATGTGATGCATCCAACATAGAAACTCATGTCAGAGTCTCTAACCCAACCTTTCTTGCTTCTCATTAAACAACCATAAATGTAAGAACACCAGTTTATCTTTGCAATCTTTGTTTCTGGGTTGATGTAGTTTACCACAGCCAGATTGCAGGTACCACTTTTGTTGCCTTCTGCCATCGTGTTGCAGAAGAGTGTAATGAAGTTCAATTTGAAATTGAAGTCAGCTTCATTACTGTCAATGATCTTCTGTTTGATGTCAGTTGGTCGTATGTTTGCTTTGTTAAACTGTGATCTCCAATTGACAATGATATCATTGTCATCACTCAAATACTTGCCATTGAATATTTCCTCTCCTTCATTTGGAACTCCAAGCATATCATGAATTGATTCTTGAGTTAATATGATTGAGTTTTGTTCCACTTTCATCTCCATGTTTTCATCATTGAAGTTATCAACAACATAGAAACCAAGCTTAGATGGAATTCCATCCATCTTCATCTCCAGTAATTGTTCAAAACCCATGTCTTTTACACACTGTTTCTGCTCTTTGCTCAAAGCTTGAATGGCTTCAAATAGAGGTTTCGGAGAAGTCCTAACCTTTATCACTGGGTAGTTTATTTTTTCTTGCTCTTTTTTTCCCTGTTTCTTCAACCTTTTGCTCTTTTGGACATATAAATCATCATCTTCTTCAACAACTGTTATAGCTTTCTCTCTTTTTGTTCTGGGCTTTTTCTGTTTATCTGTTTATAGACATTGTTTAATATAGTTAATGAAACAACATTTTAATTTAAAATGTTATCATTGTGTATTATGGTTTACTTACATAAAACTATTTGTTTTGCTTCTTCAATATTGTTTCTTTCAACAGAAGCATGTTGTTCTTCTATTGTTGAAGGTTCTACATCACCTGTTAATATGCAAGATATTGATTTAAGTAAAAAAATGAATAAACAAACATTAAACACATTCATATATGAATTATACAATATTCAACAGATTCATATATGAACAATACATATTCAACAGATTCATTTATGAACAATACTAAATTCAAAAGATTCATATATGAACATTCATATACATTCAACAGATTCATATATGAACCTTCATATACATTTAAAAGATTCATATATGAACTATACAATATTCAACAGATTCATATATGAATATGTTCAATGTTCAACAGATTCATATATGAATATGTTGAATATATTTAACAGATTCATATATGTTAAATATTGTATAGTTCATATATGAATAAATGAGTTTGATCTTTGATATTAAAATTCGACAGATTCATATATGAACAATACATTATTCAACAGATTCATTTATGAACAATACTAAATTCAACAGATTCATATATGAACATTCATATACAATATTCAACAGATTGATATATGAATATGTTCAATGTTCAACATATTCATATATGAATATATGTTGAATATATTTAACAGATTCATATATTCAAGATATTGATTTAAGTAAAAAAATGAATAAACAAACATTCATATATGAATTATACAATATTCAACAGATTCATATATGAAACAATACATTATTCAACAGATTCATTTATGAACAATACTAAATTCAACAGATTCATATATGAACATTCATATACATTCAACAGATTCATATATGAACAAACATTCAACACATTCATATATGAATTATACAATATTCAACAGATTCATATATGAACATTCATATACATTCAACAGATTCATATATGAATTATACAACATTTAACAGATTCATATATGAACTATACAATATTCAACAGATTCATATATGAATATGTTGAATATATTAAACAGATTCATATATGAATATGTTGAATGTTCAACAGATTCATATATGAATATGTTGAATATTGTATACAATATTAAACAGATTCATATATGAACATTCATATATGAATAAATAATCGAAGAAACATTCAAAAGATTCATATATGAACTATTCTATATTCAAAAATTAAAAACCCTAATTTCAAAAAATTCAGATATGAACTATACAATATTAAACATTCATATATGAACCATCGAATATTCAACATTCATATATGAATGTTGCCATCTAAAAACCCTATATTCAACAAGAATAACACATTCATTTATGAACGAATATACCTTCAGTATTTTGCCCTTTCTTCTTCCTTCGTATTTTTAGTTTTGGTAAACCATCTGCATTTTTCGCTGTAATCAAAAAACAGAACAACATTATTAAACCCTAAATTTTTCTAAATGATTTCGTCAACTCGTTAAACATATAATCAATGTATATGATGATTCTTTATGATAATCATTCAAACATTATAGAAAAAGTATGTATAAGTACCGTCTCTAATTATAGTTATCAATGGTTCATTATCGCTCATCTGATTTTCTTTGTTCTCTCGACTTTTTGATTGTTCTTGTTGAAGAATCGGAGTATCCTTACTTGTTTTTGCCATTACTTCAGATTCAAGATGAATAAGCGATGAATTTTTTGATGTTTTTTGTTGATGAATCAGGGTTTCTGGAGAAGAATCTGGAGAGTCTCGATGGTTTGTGATGAAAAAAATTGTGCATAGTACTGTTATGATTAAGTTGCCGCCTATTTTGATTTAGTTGTGCATTTTACCAAATTGCCCTTATGTTGTCCTATTTTTTTTATTGTGCTACCGAATTTATCCCGTGTTACACATTTGACCCCTCAATTAATGACCCTTGATCATTTAAACCAATGGCCATGATCACTTCAAATTTAGTGTTTTTTAATTTAGTATTTATATATATATATATATATATATATATATATATATATATAGGGTCAAGTTCAGAAGAAAACTCTAAATAAATGGAAAACCGAAAAACCACTAAAAACGAATGAAAAAGTATATGAATATGGATGTCAAATTAACGAGAAAAATATGATCGTTTAGTTGGTGTAATTTATTTCGCTTGAATTTTGTTCATTTTTCGTATTTTTTTCGAATAAAAAATAGGGGGTGGAGGTTTTTCAAATTTAAAAAATATTGTTGTAACCGCCTGTTTAATCATATCCATCAGATGATCTAATCTAACGTTTGATAAGGTGTTTTTTAGTTTTTCAGTTATTTGAGGTTTTCCCTTGAACCCCCGTATATATATATATATATATATATATATATATATTATCTTTTAGGTTTTTTAAAGAAAAAAAATAGTAAAATGACAATATCACCCTTGACTTAATAGAGCAACCTTAAGTGGAGTTCATTTGAGGGACTTAATCCATAACCAAAATGAAACCATGGTGATGATACTTGTAATTAATTCTTTTTAGGGACCTAATCCAAAATTTTCAATAACAAGAGGGACAAAATTTGTAATTTACTCTTAAAAAACTTAGAGAGTTGTTATAGTAATGGTTTTTGTAAAACCCGTTACTATTACTGAAACCTAGAAACATAAAAGCAACATTTTGACAAAAACATTACTAAAAAGTCTCTTATGGTAACTGGTTTTGAAAACCGTTGCTTTATGCCGTTAGGGACCATTTAGTAATGGTTTTATTCTCTAAATCGTTGTTTAATTTATGTTGTAACAGTTTTTTAATTTAAAACCGTTGCCAAAAATAATATATTTAGAACAACGTTTATTTGGAAAACTGTTTCCAAAAATTAGCGGGTTCTATGGCAACGATTTTAAACTTGTTGTGTCACCAAAAGATTGTTTTTTTTTTGGAAGAGTGTCGTAGGCTATGCCTAGACTAATCCTTTGGCAAATTATGACGGTAAGACATCAACCCTGATTAAACCTCAGTGACCACAATTGTTGTGTACGCCTGGATTCGAACTTTGGACAGATGGGATATTCCACTACATCCCCCAAAGCCTTAATCAGTACGCCACAACCTTTGTGGTTCACCAAAAGCTAGTTTATGGGAATGATTTTGAAAATTTTATGTCATGTTATGATAACGATTTCAAGACACTTATATGTCACTGCATATAACATGCTATAATGACACTTTTGAAAATTTTACGACACAATATGTTTTGATAGGTGACGACTTTGATTATGTCACCATATTATCATGTTACAATCACGATTTAAAAAATGTCATCGTATATCCCTTGTAGGTAAGGCAAAAGTTAATTGAAATTAATCCAACACCTTACCCAAGCTACAGGGTATGGAGCCAAGCGATCAATCAACAACAAGCGAGGGGACGCTAGCGATCCACTCAAAAAGTCGGTGACGACTTCGAATAGTAAACGTCTACATATCTCATATTATGGTGACGTTTTTGAAAAATTAAAGTTACCGTACATCAAACTACCATTACAGTTTTGAAAAATAAACGTCACCACAAATCATGTTACACTGATGATTTTGAAATGTTACGGTGATGGTTTGTATAATAAATGTCATCGTATGTCATGCAACGGTGATGGTTTTGAAAATAAACGTCATCGTATGTAATTATACGGTGATGGTTCCGAAAAATTAACATCACCATACATCATGCTACAATGATGGTTTTGAATAATAAATGTCATTGTATGTTATACACTGGTGACAGTTTTTGAAACAAATACGTCATACTACAGTGACAGTCTTGAAAAATTAACGTTACTCTCTGTCATGATACGGTGACGATTTTAAATTATAAACGTCAAGGTACGTCACTCTACGATGAAAGTTTTGAAAAATAAATGTCATTGTATGCCATACTGCGATGTAAAATAAACATCATCATATGTCATGCTACGGTGAAGGTTTTGAAAAATAAACGTCATTGTATGTCATGATATGATCACGGCTTTGAAAATTAAGCGTCACAATATATCATGTTATGGTAATGGTTTTCAAAAGTAACATCACCGTTTCTCATGCCATTGTGACGGCTTCGAAAAATAGATGCAACCAAATGTCGTAATAGTTTTGTTGGATTTTAATTATTTCGGGCCCATTAAGAATAGTTAAAATAGCCCAAGAACATTGATATGATACAAACTGTATATTGCCTTTTATTCTATGGTTTTGCAATAAGAAGGAAAAGTCTACAATATACAAAAGTGAGTGAAAAAAGAAAAAGTCCGGCTGCATATTCGGGCAAAGCGCAACTGTGCCATTTTGCTTATTACCGGAGTTTGAACCTTGGCACAACTAAAAATCAGAGTTTCACCGGCGGATTTTCTACTGAAAAATTACCAGCGGTTTAAAAAAAAGTCAACTTTTGTGGCTTCTCCCCCTGATTTTTTTTAAAATAAAAAATAATTTCGAATAACTTTTGTGGCGGATTCTTATTAAAATTTTTAACATTTCTTGTCACTACAAAACAACACGGCATTTCCGATTGCCAAATCTGCCGGAAAATAACTGTTTCGGCGGATTTTCGGCGGATTTGGCCGGACGGAAACCGGGGCGCCGCAAACAGTTTTTCGGAGGAATTTTCGACGGATTTTTTTGCCGAAAACATGACCGAAAATTTTTAAATTTTTTAATAAGTCGTTTAATTAAGAAAATATTTTTTAAAATTTTCGGCGGAATATTCCGCCGAAATTTTTTAGTTTTATTTATTTATTAAATAAATGTTTTGGCGGATTTTCGGTGGAAATATTCCGCCGAAAATTATTTATTTATTTATTTATTAGTTTCGGCGGAATATTCCGTCGAAAATCCGCCGAAAAAGTTAAAAATCAAAAAATGGAAAAACCTGTTTTTTCATTAAAAATGCTGCTATAAAACCTGCTAAAAATAGTAAAAACCTGCTAAAAGCTGTAAAAACTGTCAAGACTATAAATTAACATAAAATACAACTAACATAAAATACAACTAACAAAAACATAAAATACATTGTTCAAGTGTTAAAGTATTGTTCCAAAAAACATTCAAAATGTTCAAATATTAAACAGCTCATCACATGGGTGGTGGTGGCGGTGCCCCTGGCTGGGAATGACAGAAACGTTTTACCAATTCACATATATGCTCGTACTGGGCATCACGTTCCCGCTGACGTGCCTCTTCCTCCGCCCGACGTGAGGCTTCCTCCGCCTCACGTCTCTCTTCCCGCTCCTTCAACTCCTGAAGTTGGGTCTTTAGATCTTCAATTTCCTATAAAATAAAATAAAAGACATTAGAAGAAGTTTAACATGAATTATAAAATAAATTGATAAAGCTCATATAATGAAATGTGGTGCGCACATGTCGGGAAGAAGAAGAAGAAGCACCACCCGAGGATGTCCCAGTCAAGATCGTGTTGGGATCTTTGTGGTACCCGAACCCAAACGTACGACCTATCCTCACTCCCCCAGAAACCTCCAGCCACAACTCGGTATCAAAAGTCGGATGTTGGCTGGGATCATCGTCGTACCTCTGGGTGACACTGGTCAAATACCCACCCTGTGGTTTTTACAAAATACATACAAGTCAATTTCGACAGCATAACGACTGTAAATGGGACACACCTATAAGGCTGTTTGAAGCCCAAACCATGCATATAGAACATATAAGGTTGGGTTTGTGCGCATAAAGACCCTAAATGAACCTATTAGGCTGTTTGAAACCCAAACCATGCATATAGAACATATAAGGTTGGGTTAGTGCGCATAAAGGCCCTAAATGAACCTATTAGACTGTTTGAAACCCAAACCATGCATATAGAACATATAAGGTTGGGTTTGTGCGCATAAAGGCCTTAAATGAACCTATTAGGTTGTTTGAAGCCCAAACCATGCATATAGAACATATAAGGTTGGGTTTGTGCGCATAAAGGCCCTAAATGCACAAATTAGGCTGTTTGAAACCCAAACCATGCATATAGAACATATAAGGTTGGGTTTGTATGCATAAAGGCCCTAAATGAACCTATTAGGTTGTTTGAAACCCAAATCATGCATATAGAACATATAAGGTCTTGTTTGTGCGCATAAAGTCCCTAAATGAACCTATTAGGCTGTTTGAAGCCCAAACCATGCATATAAAACATATAAGGTTGGGTTTGTGCGCATAAAGGCCCTAAATGAACATATTAGGCTGTTTGAAACCCAAACCATGCATATAGAACATATAAGGTTGGGTTTGTGTGCATAAAGGCCCTAAATGAATCTATTAGGCTGTTTGAATCCCAAACCATGCATATAGAACATATAAGGTTGGGTTTGTGCACATAAAAGCTCTAAGTGCACTAGTTTGACTGTTTGGAAGTCGAACCATGCATATAGAAGAAACCCAAGTTGGGTTTGTGCGCTTGAAAGCTCTAAGTGCGCCTCTTAGGCTATTTGAAACCCAAACCATGCATATAGAACAAACAAGGTTCGGTTTGTGCGCATAAAAGCCTTAAATGCACATATTAGGCTATTTGAAACCCAAACCGTGCATATAGAACATATAAGGTTGGGTTTGTACGCATAAAGGCCCTAAATGCACATATTGGGCTATTTGAAACATAAACCATGCATATAGAACATATAAGGTTGGGTTTGTGCGTATAAAGGCCCTAAATGCACATATTGGGCTATTTGAAACCCAAACCATGCATATAGAACATACAAGGTTCGTTTTGTGTGCATAAAAGCTCTAAGTGCACTAGTTTGACTGTTTGGAAGTCAAACCATGCATATAGAAGAAATTTGAATCTTATGCTTCCAACTCTAGACAAGGAGCAAGAATCATGGAGAGATAGAGGAATAAAGCAATAATGCCCCTTAGGTCGAATTTAATGATGAGGGAGAAGTTGGGAGAGTTTCTTGGGAAGAAATTTGAGAATAAAGGTTTGGGGGTTGTTTTCAACCTCTTATTCATGCATAGGGGTTCCGCGCGGTTGCTGGCGCAGATGGACTCGCGTAGAGAGCCACGCGGAACACTGGAGTTGCCCAAGGGCAGAGCCCCACGCGGAAAGTCGTGCGGAGCACTGTCGACACACAAGACCTCTTTTCCAGCCACCTCACTCAACCTCCAGTTAGGACCGAAATTCCAGGAAAAAGAGAAACCAAGAACTAAGACTAGGCTACGAGCGATATACGGATTTAAGGGAATAAAAGCTTAACAAAAATTCGAGGTGTTACATCAAGGTTCTGTCACATATACCTACTATCAGAAAAATCACAAGCACTTGATGCCTTTAGAATTTTCAAAACTGAAGTTGAACTACAACTTGAAAATAAAATCAAAGTTGTGAGATCTGATAGGGGAGGGGAATTTTATGGAAAGTATACAGAAGCAGGCCAATCTAAAGGTGCTTTTGCATCTTATCTTCAGCAAGATGGCATTAAGGCACAATACACTACACCATACAACCCTTCCCAAAATGGAGTGGCTGAAAGAAAAAATAGAACCTTGTTGAACATGATGAGAAGCATGATGTGCACTACAGGCTTACTTATTTTCTTATGGGGCGAGGCACTTAAGACTGCAAATTACATTTGCAACAGGTCTCCTTCTAAGTCGGTAGAAAAAACACCATTTAAGTTGTGGTATGGGAAACAACCAAGTTTACATCACCTCCATGTGTGGGGATGTAGAGCTGAGGCTAAAATACCAAATGTTAATAATAAGCTTAAGTAAAAAACAATTAGCTGCAATTTTATAGGCTACTGTGAAAAATCAAAATGATATAGATTCTACGCTCCCAACAATTTCACTAGAACTATAGAAACAAATCAAGCTAAATTTCTAGATGAAAGTTGTTGCAATGCAAATTTTGAAGATTTGTATACAGAATTTGTTGAAGAAACTCAAAATGGGGGTTAATCTATTTTTTAGAAAGATTTTGCACAGGAAAACTCTACAGAAGATGCAAATTTAGTCGATCATACTATTCCAATTGAAGGGCCTATAAGCCAAAATATAGAACCAAATCCCACACATATAAAGCCCGAGTTATGTGAAAATATAGAACCTGTAATAGATCCTCAACCCAGAAGATCGAATAAACCCCGAAAGCCGACTTTTGGGCCTGATAGTGACTACATGATATTTTTGCAAGAAGTTGATGATTTAATTGATGGTGTGGGTCCTATAAGCTTCAAACAAGCCCAAGAGAGTAATGAAGTGGTATAATGACAAAAGGCAATGGAAGATGAATTAGAGTCTATGAGGAAGAATTTTGTATGAAAACTAGTTAAACCTCACCCTAATAAAAAGGCAATAGGTTCAAAATGGGGTTTTAAGACTAAAAGAGATTCAAATGGAAATAAATTGGACTTTAACATTATCTATATTAAATATTAAAAGATAATTGATTTAAATATTATACTTATCAAGAGACTCCTATATCAGTGATAATCCAGTTACATATCTACACTACCTTAATATGCATTTACATCAAAAGTCTTAAAAAGACACCTTCTAAACCACAAGGTACCACATTCTAAAGCATTAAATTCAAAAAACTCTTAATTACAAGATTTGATGCATGATGTACAAGTATTTAAAACATGATTTTACTGTCCACAAAAGAAGACTGCTCAAACTTGCCTTTCTTCCCACCCAGACTCTTCAGACCCACTTCACCATTCTCAATTCAAAATTCAGATGACCCGCTCTTATTATGTTATTCACACTCTCTTCTCTCTATCCTGATGAAATACGGTACGATTCCTCTTCACCGGTGAAGTCCTCTACGTGAACGTGAAGTGCTTCTCTTCTTCTTCAGATTGATTTGCATCAGGTAAAGGAATTTGAATTTGTGTTTTTAAGCTTATAAACAAAGCTTAGGGTTTGAGAATTGATTGATGCTCTCTTAAATCTTAGGGTTTCCTTTTTTTGTTTGGTTGATTTAGGTCAAAGAAGTTTGTGATTCACCTTTCATACGATTCTAATCAACTCCAGAGTTTGAGTTCTAATTTTCTTAAGTTTTGTTTGTTATACCGTTTGAGAAGTAACAGGGTTGTCAAATCCTTGTACATCAATTTATATGTAGTTTTGTATTTCTTTGCAGAAGGTTTCCAGCTTGAACCACTATGGTGTCACATAAAGTGTTGCAGCTGAGCTTTGGTATCTCAACCTGCTCTAGGTATGGTTTCTCTTTATTTAGGGTTTTAGTTTTGTTATCCAAGGACTGAAGAAATCTGCTTAAGTGAATTATTTGGAGGCATTATTCATCTGGATCAGCTTTATGGAGTTTGCAAATGGGTTTACATGCTTCTTTAAACTTAAATAGAATAACCAACTGTCTTTTATGTTTCCAAGGTGAGTTTTCAACCTTTATGGATTTCCAAGGCTAAATTCCTGGCTCAAAGACCCATTATTGGCTCTTTCAAGCTCTCAAAATGATAGCAGAGCAGGCTGAGCAATCATATTCTTAAACCTAGGTGGTATTTGAACTTTTCGAGTCTGCAATATGAAGCCTACAACACATACATGTTTCAATAGTTTGTAGTTCTTGAATATTGCATTTGTTCTCTACTTGCCACTATTTTTAAACCCTTGTTTTTTATTTTCTTTGGCAAGAAAGCTGATGGATGTTGAATTGGAACAAGTACCTTCCCTTACTAAGAAAGCTTTATCACCTTCAAATGAAGCAGCTTCATCACTCTCATTCTTTTTGTTAAGCACTCCCTCCTACACACAATTGGTTTGTTTAATTTCCTCAGGTACCAAGCTTCGAAGGATGATTTATTTTCTTTTGAGGATTTCGTAAGTTCTTACACTTGATCTTTTATTGTTAATGATTCATTGATAAGATTATTTATGCAGGCTGTTTCGGAAAAGGATCGTGGTTGTGGGTTGTGGTAACATGGTAACAGAGAAGCGAAATACGGTGGGGTTAGATAGTTTGTCTCTCGCAAACACGACCCTTAACGCCGCTGTCAGTATTGGGCGTTCTTCAAAACATTAATCAAATTATTATTACAAAGATTACAATATTACAGACTAAATTTCCTTCAAGAGATTTGAAGGAGATGAAAATGTAAACCCTAAGTTGAGAGAAAAACCTAATATCTAAAACGAATCTGTGAAAATGAAATGAATGAATGAGCCAATCAGCTAACAATACAAGTTTATATATTTTTCCAGATATTGCACTCCTGTCCTCATAACTTTGATAAATTGCTCCGCTACCCTTTATCTTCAGTAGAAGTGAAGCGCAGTCCCTGAAGTCCTCATCTACCAACAGTTTTACAATTTAAACCCTATAAAACCAAAAATGTACAAACCAAACAAATTAAGTTAATACATTGTTAAGATATGTACAAAACTAACTTTACCTTTTAACAGGTGTTATGGTTATTTTTTATGCTTGTTCGATTGCATAGTTCTCTTCCTGTTTCTATTCTGTTTGGTCATGGCCTGCTACTGCTTTGGGGCAGTTTGATTTTTGTTGTTTTGGTTGTGGTTGTAATCTCTTTGGTGGTTAATAAAAGTTTGCCCTTTCAAAAAAAATAAACGAAGACATAAAATTTTAAAACATTAAGCTAGGCATATAGCTAGCTACCTAGGAATTTAAATTACGGAACAAATAGTTAATGGTGGCAGCTGAAATATGAATAAAGGATATGCATGATAAATTCAAGGTTCCAGCATAAATGCTTGGAAATTAAATAAAGGCAACATTCGCTAGCTCTCTTCTATTAATTGGCCTATTTATACCCATATATATATATCATCAACTTTGATTCCTAAACACACCAAAGCTTCAATTCATTCAACAATGGCGAAATCACCAGAATCTGAGCATCCAATTAAGGCCTATGGATATGCTGCTCACGACAATACTGGAACACTTTCCCATCTCACCTTCTCCAGAAGGTACGTAGCTATTCTTTTTAATTAATACTCACAGAAAATTAAACAAATTAATTCACAAGCAAATATATATATATATATATATATATATATATATATATGTGTGTGTGTGTGTGTAGGGGAGTGGCTTACTTTGCAAACCAAGATAATTGTACAAAACCATGGAAACCATTTTCATCCGTTTGATTTCTTGATCAGGATTAAAGGAGGCTATTTATGTTAACAAAAAAATTAAATTTAATTAATTAAACCAATGTGGAAGGGTAAAAGTGGAAGAAAAAATGGTCATGGTTAAAAAAGGCTATTTATGGTATTCGTTAATTAAGGAAGCAGTGATTTCATTTAATTTTGAATTTTCAGTTGTTTCATTTCGGATTTTTGAATTTTCAGTTGTTTCATTTCAGATTTTCAGCTGTTTTATTTCGAATTTTCGGTTATCCGATTATTATCAAAAGAATAAGTTACAATATATTTACTTCTCAAAATAATAGGAGATTGATACTTCCCTTAATTAACGGATCCATGTATATTGACCAACTTATCCTTATTAATAAAAAGAAAAAGAAAAACATCAAAAAAATCTTATTTGTTAGATTGGGTTTGTTGTAAAAACAGGGGTGGTTTGCATTTGAATGCGCCCCTATGCGTGTGTGTGTGTGTATATATATATATATATATATGTATATATTATGTGTTGATGATATAATCCGTTGTCAACGATAATTGATGATGATATTTGTACAGGGCTACTGGGGAAAAAGATGTGAGACTCAAAGTTCTGTATTGCGGAATCTGCCATACAGATGTCCACTTCGTCAAGAATGAATGGGGGGCAACAAAATACCCTGTTACACCAGGGTACAAATCTAAACACCCATTTCTTAATTAAAATTTTCACTATTGATTCACAACTACATAATGAATGCAGGCATGAGATTGTGGGTGTGGTGACTGAAGTAGGCAAACAAGTGGAGAAATTCAAAATTGGAGACAAAGTTGGTGTTGGATGCTTGGTGGGATCATGCAGATCATGCCAAAGTTGTGCTGATGATCTTGAAAACTACTGCCCAAAACAGATTCTGACTTATGGGTTTCCCTACCTTGATGGCACACAGACATACGGTGGGTACTCAGATCACATGGTTGCAGATGAGCATTTCGTACTCCGTTGGCCGGAGAATCTGCCACTTGATTCCGGAGCACCGTTGCTATGTGCTGGAATCACAACTTACAGTCCTCTGAGATACTTTGGACTAGACAAGCCTGGTATGAAGGTGGGTGTGGTTGGTCTGGGTGGACTTGGCCATGTTGCTGTCAAGATGGCCAAGGCTTTTGGAGCCCAAGTTACTGTTTTCAGCACCACCCCAGCTAAAAAGGAAGATGCACTTAAAGGACTTAAAGCTGACCATTTCATAAACAGCAAAGATCCTCAACAGATGAATGTGAGCCACCCTGCCTGCCTTAATTTCTTTTTCATATTAATTGATTTGCGATTGTATATATATAGGATTAAGTTTATTTGAGAAATGCTAAAAATATGAGAAATAAAGAAATGATCCTAGCCCTTTATCTGGTTAACATTTGCGGCTTTCATCGTGAAGCACCGGATAATTCCTTGTGTGGTCTGTAGAAGATAGATGGGTAGTTTCGTAAAATACGCGGAACGAGTTCATATATTAATTAGAAATAATACGGTGGCACCGTATTCCCTTGATTAGGTCCGTCCCTGGTTCAAACGAGAAGTTAAACATTTTGTGAGAATGCGAGAACTGTGAAATCATATATGATTAAATATATGTTACATTGGCAATACATAGAAGTTCGATCATATACGTATTTGATGGTTTTGAATTTTGATGAATATACAGGGTGCTACGGGCACACTTGATGGTATTATTGATACGGTGTATGAAACTCATGATGTTGCATCATTGGTTAATGCACTCAAACCCCATGGAAAGCTTGTTCTTGTTGGTGCACTAGCGAAACCATTTGAAGTCTCTGCACTTTCTTTGATTCCTGGTAATCCATTTTTTTAATTCACTGCTGAATTATTAATTTATTGCATGCTTTTAATTAGCTAGCTTTTGAAATGGATGGGCTATAAAAATGAATTAGTTCTGGAACCTCTCGTCTCCCTTTAAATCTCTTTTTAAGAGCTCTTTTGAAAAGTAATCTAATGAGATTCATATATGAGTGCAGGTAGGAAGGTTGTTAGTGGTAGTACGATTGGAGGGTTGAAAGAGACTCAAGAGATGCTTGATTTTGCGGCAAAGCATGGCGTAACTGCAGATATAGAGGTTATACCAATCGATTACGTCAACACTGCCATGGATCGAATGTTGAAATCTGATGTAAGGTACCGATTTGTGATCGACGTCGCCAATTCACTCAAGGCTGCAGCATAGCTTGACGGATAAAGTTGCAAATAAGTTTTACGACCATCTTTTAATAAGGGATCGGAGGGAGTAAGAGTACTTTTAAACTGAAGGGGGCCGGGCCGGTATATGTATTTGTTGGTCATATATGGACCATATAATACATGTTTAATTTTCTCGTTCTTTAATAAAATTATTTTCCTTTGAAAAACATAGCAATCATTTGATTCATTACAAGCGGGTTGTATCGATAGCAGGTGTTGTAATTGTAACCGGGGTCTAGTTTTATAGATCACCCGACTATATATTTTAAAAAGGGGATCGATACATGCAATACGTTAAAAAGAAGAGGAACTTTAAAACGAACCGAATGCAACATGTACCACTAGTAAAAAAATGACATTTTGTGACTGTTTTCAGAAAATGGTGTGTAACGGTTTGAAAAAAAATGTTACAAAAAGTCATTAAAAAAGAGTAAATTACAAATTTCGTCCCTTTGGTTATTGAAAATTTTGGATTAGGTCCTCAGAATGAATTAATTACAAGTATCGTCACCATGGTTTCGTTTCTGTTGCGGATTGGGTCCCTATAAATAACTTTGTTAACCTTATCTTTATTAAATTAAGGATATTTTAGTCATTTTATAATTTTCTTTTATTTTTCTCATTTAACTAAATAAATAAAACATTATATATAATATATTAATTATTATTATATCTATCTCATATGTGTTTGTGTGTGAGAGTGTATAGATGCAGATTGCAGGTCCCCTAGGAGATCTCCACCTCCAGGGAACTTGTTCTCTCCTTTGTTGTCCCTAATTCAAAGTATATCATAATTAAAAGTTTGCTCCAAAGTCATTTTTCGTTTGAAAAAGTTTCGGTAATCCATCATCTCCTTCAAAAAAATAAAAGTAAAAATAAAATTCAAGAAACCAAAGACAATAATGGCGGAGTAGGGCTTGCCAGATTAAAACCTTCTCATCTCTCAAATTCAATTTCTCATTTCAAAGAAACCGACGACTTATTCTTCTTGCTGATCATCTTCTTTACACACTTGATTCTTTTGATTTTATGATTTGGATACTAAATTGGAAGCCATTTTCAATTCTATAATTAAGCATCAACTTCTTCAATCCCCAAACTGATTTTGGGGATTTTCGATTCTTTTGGTGTAAAAGGGTATATACATACATATTGTTGTATCTATAGATTGGTGAAAGTTTGTAGGTTACATTTGTTCGAAAACCCTCATTCGATTTTCTCTCCTATTATAATCCATATTTTTCACCTTTTTTCCATCATCAATACCTAGATCAAAGGTCATTAACATAAAATCATCTGCTCCACTGCGTGTTTAGGTGTTGTGTGTGTGTGCGTGTGTGTGTGTGTGAGAGAGAGAGAGAGAGAGAGAGAGAATGGGAGTATGTAGATCGAAGGAACAAGTCTGCGTGCGAGTTAATTTGCGTTCTTGGAAGAAGAAACAGTGAAGAAGAAATAGTATGGAGATCGAGCAGATGGAGAACCGACATCGAGAGTTCATGGAGGAAGAAGAAGAAGGCGATTGGGTATGCCTCTTGAGTATTTGTGATATATATATATATATATATAGTGTTTGGTTCATTTGAGAAATGCCAAATCCATGAGAAATAGAGAAGTGATCTGGGCCCTTGGATTAAGTAATCTTATTTTTTTAGCGGAAGGGTAAAATTGTAATTAGGGTCAATCATGTCGATTACAATCAAAATCAAATTAAACATATCTTTTCCTAAATTAGCGTCAATCGTATCATTAAGAGGATTCCAATTCAGCTATCGTTTGCAGATTAATGATTTTCGTTTTCTTCTTCTATCGAAAAATTTAGGTTTTTAGTTCATATTTTTCTCAATAAGATGTCGAATCCAGAAACTGTTGTTGATAATGAAGTTGATCAAGAAGTCGATCAAGAAATCGGTCAGTTATCGAATGACGAATATATGATTGATGAAGATGAAGGTATCGTTTTTAACTTTATTATTAATTTTATTATTGATGAAGATTGAAGTAATTCTTTTACGACATTTGTGTTTTAGTTTTTTTGTTGTTGTTCAACACGATTAATTTGAAGAATTTCAGTTGTTTACAGCTATTTTTTTTGATAATTTACATTAATTTGTGGTTTAGTATGTTAGAAACAATGTAGATTCATATATGAATGTGAGTTATTATTTTAAAGCAATTCAAGTTCATATATGAACGTTTGATGAATTTTAATTGGTTTGAAATTTTCGTATATGATTTGTTATTATGTTCATATATGAAGTATGTTAATTATTATAAAACGTTCATATATGAATTATGTTAAATATTCAACTGATTCATATATGAATATGTTGAATGTATATGAACATTAATATACATTCAACAGATTCATATATGAACTATACGATATTCAACAGATTCATAAAGAACTTTTGCATTATTTAACATTCATATATGAACTATAAGATATTCAACAGATTCATATATGAATTATACAATATTAAACATATTCATATATGAACTATGCAATATTAAACAGATTCATATATGAACATCCATATACATTCAACAGATTCAAATTCATATATGAACTATAAAATATTCAACAGATTCATATATGAATGTGTTTATATGAATGTTTTTTAATTTAAAAGAATGAAATAAATTTATGTGTTAACATATCAATATGTATATGTAATAGGTTCACATTCATTTTCATCTGCTGTTCATCATGTCTGTTTTTCACCATTTGGTTCAAAGTATTGGGTACCAAATGTGCATATGGATTTGAAGCCAAGAATTGGTACCTTTTTTCAGTCTTATCAGCAAGCTATTTCAATGTATGAAAAGTATGCTGAGAAAGGTGGATTTGATGTTAGACTTTCAACAACTGTTAATGGTCAATATGGTATTGTGAAGATCAAGTATGTTGTTTGCAGTAAAGAAGGGGATCCACCAAAAAAGAGTTTTAATATTGTTCATGATAGTATTGAAGGTAAAAGTCATCGTAATTCAACTACGAAGAGGACAGGTTGTAAAGCATGCATTAGGGTGCGTTTTGTACCATCAAAATCATTGTATGAGGTTTATCACTTTGAGGAGAAACATAATCATATGCTTCTTTATGAGAATGATACGAGTATGTCTCGAAAACGAAGGCAGTTGTCTTTAACCGATCAAGTTTTTATTCACAATGCTGCAAGTTGTAATGTTGGAGCAACAAAAGCGCATACATTGCACATGTCTTTGAAAGGTGGTTTTGATGTTTCTGGTTGTACTGTTAATGATTATAAGAACTTTAGGAGAGATTTGAATGCATTTGTTGGTGCTGGTGATGGTGAAATGGTTCTTGGTATGTTGGAAGATAGATCAAAGGATGATGCACAGTTTTCTTTTGAATACAATCGGCAGGATAGTGAGTTATGTGGAATTTTTTGGGCTGATGAAATTGCTAAACTGAATTACCAGGAATTTGGAGGTGTTATTTCATTTGATGCTACGTTTCGCACAAACCAGTAAGTTTGTCAACTGTAATTCATTTTTTTAGATTATTTATATGTTGGTTTTTATGTTTATACCTTTTGTTTTTTTATATATTTTGTTTTATAGGTATAGAATGGTGTTTGTTTCGTTTACTGCTATTGATAATCATAAAAAATCTGTCACGGTTGGTGTTGCTTTGTTGTCTGGTGAAACTCTTGATAATTTTAAGTGGCTTCTTGAGGCGTTTTTGAAAGCACATTGTGGGAAGCAACCTAGTTTGGTTTTAACAGATCAGTGTTTGGCAATGAAACAAGCTATTCCATTGGTTTTTACGCAATCACGTCACAGATTATGTATGTGGCATATTATGGCCAAAGTTCCAAACAAGGTTAGTTTCTATTCATATATGAATTGTTGATATATAATTTAAGTTCATATATGAATTAGTGTTTATAGTTAGTATTAAATCTGTTAATATATGAATTATTTTTATATAATGAAAATTCATATATGAATTATTTTTATATAATGAAAATTCATATATGAATTATTGTTTACTTAATATTGTTTTCATATATGAATTATTTTCATTTAATGATAGTTCATATATGAATTATTGTTTAGTTAGTTCATCATGAAAGTTCATATATGCATGTATTATTTTTGTTAATCAACAATCATATATTCATCCATTATATAGTTGTGTTTTAGTTATAAAACGTTATTTCTTTATGCTAATTTTGTAGGTTAGCACAAGGATACACAGGGAGACAGATTTTAACAAACGCTTTAATAAACTTGTTTGGAATGTTCAATTAGAGTCTGAAGAGTTTGAAAGTATGTGGTTGGATTTGATTAGTGAGTTTAAACTTCAGAAGAGCAAATGGTTTTCATACATGTTTCGTATTCGTCAACGATGGATTCCTGCTTATTTCAAGACTATTCCTTTTTGTTCATTGATGAAAACTACATCAAGGTCGGAGAGCATAAATTCCTTTTTCAACAAATTTGCTCACCATGGTAACAACTTTGTGACATTCATGCTTGGATTTGATAATGCAATGCGTAAGCAAAGAAATTCTCAACGTAGGCTTGATCATGTGACAAAGACAACTATTCCTCATATGTGCACTCCAAAGGCTATTGAGAAACATGCATTTGAAGTTTACACACGATGTATATTTTTGGAAGTTCAAAAAGAGATAAATAAAGCAGCTTGGTAGTGTGTTCAGCAGAATGTTGTTGAAAAGGATGGATGCCAAGTTTATACAATTCAGCAAAATGATAAGGATAATAAAAAGAGGCAATTCAAGGTAAGAACAGTTATTCATATATGCATTTTTATTATTATTTATTAACACAACTTACATTTTATTGTTCATTTTTGTTGTAGGTTGTGTGGAATCAATTGGATTCAACATTTGAATGCCAATGCAATCATTTTGTTCAACATGGATATCTATGTCGTCATGTTTTCAAAGTGCTTATGAATGAGAATTTTGATGTCATACCCGAGAAGTATATATGTCGTCGTTGGAGAAGAGACTTGATATCTTTTAATCTTAGGCACATTTCATGGAGGCAAGGGGATCCAAATGGTGAATTGGCAAGAATTAGCTATGATGCACAAGCAACTTTGGATTATATTTTGATGAGTCTTAGAAATGACAAAGAGAAGCTTAAAGAGGTTGTTGAGAAAATTCACAGTATGAAGATTGATGTAGATGCTCATGTTCCTTACCAAACTAGATTGCATAAGAAGAATGACACTATAAGAAATCTTATTGGTGTGAATCCACCGGACAAAATTGATATTCATCCACCATCTGGTATCCGCAATAAAGGTTGTGGAACCGGAAAACGTTTGATCGGTGCAGGTGAGAAAGCAGCAAAACAGAATCAAAAGACCAAGAGGTTGTGTAGAAACTGTCAAAAGATTGACTATCATGATTCTCGTAATTGCCCATTGAAGATTGTTGATTAGTTGATAGATACATTTTATAGGTCATTTTTCTAATTCAATAACCATTGTTAATTGCAATAATTTCATGAATAAATGACAATTATTTTATTGTGAGCATTAGAATTTATTTTTATAGTTGTTTATGTATTAATGTTCATATATGAACTCAAAGATTCATATATGAACACAGCTGTTATTCAATTCTTGTTCATATATGAATGCAAAGGTTCATATATGAAGCTTTTATTCATATTTGAATATTTTATAACTCTTCAGTTCATATATGAACTCAAAGATTCATATATGAACACAGCTGTTATTCAATTCTTGTTCATATATGAATGCGAAGGTTCATATATGAAGCTTTTATTCATATTTGAATATTTTATAGCTCTTCAGTTCATATATGAACTCAAATATTCATATATGAACACAACTGTTATTCAATTCTTGTTCATATATGAATGCGAAGGTTCATATATGAAGCTTTTATTCATATTTGAATATTTTATAACTCTTCAGTTCATATATGAATAACATTAATTCATATATGAACTCAAAGATTCATATATGAACACAGCTGTTATTCAATTCTTGTTCATATATGAAGCTTTTATTCATATTTGAATATTTTATAACTCTTCAGTTCATATATGAATAGCATTAATTCATATATGAACTCAAAGATTCATATATGAACACAGTTGTTATTCAATTCTTGTTCATATATGAAGCTTTTATTCATATTTGAATATTTTATAACTCTTCAGTTCATATATGAATAGCATTAATTCATATATGAACTCAAAGATTCATATATGAACTCAAAGATTCATATATGAACACAGCTGTTATTCAATTCTTGTTCATATATGAATGCGAAGGTTCATATATGAAGCTTGTATTCATATTATTTTATAACTCTTGCACTTCATATATGAATAGCATTAATTCATATATGAACTCAAAGATTCATATATGATTAAAACAAATTTATAATAATGTTAAAAGTCTACCAAAAATATATCAACAACGTTTAGAAAGTGTAATATTATAGACATCATCATACTAAAACATACAAAATGTGCCAAGATGTATCAAAATATTGTTCATCATCAAAACATGAAAAGAATACAATATTGTTCATAAACCAAACATATCACCGATACCCATTACTTGAATTGTTTATAATGCAGCTTGCCTGTCTTTCTTATTTGATTTTGCAATTGATTCAAGGTACTTCTTCTTTTCTTCATCAAAGGAGTCGAACTCAATTGCTTGATCAATCACCATTTTCTTGTACAAATTCCTCTCTGATAACAACAATTTGGTGGCATATTTGTACCGCAGTCGGTAAATCTGTTGTTTCTGTGCTTTCTCATTTGAAAAAAATCCGCAATCCCACTTCTGTATGTCCTGCCCTGTGTAGTGTTCCATGTGTCTCATGATAAAGATTCCACAGTCAACTTTGTTTTTAGTTGAGCACCACTTCATAATCTGTCTATTTGGATGTAGTGGGGCAACTACTTCTGCTTTTGGGTGCTCAACTGACCTCAAGTATGCTGTAAACAACTCATGCTGCATAATATTTCAAGTCATATAAGTAATTTTGATAATATGTTCATTTATTAAATTTTTAAAAATGTAAACAGTTGTATCCTTACCAGCCTTTGTGGTATGATTCCATATTTGCTTTCTATGGATACATTTGTAGACATGTTGTCTATCACCTGGACTTGTGGGTTCTTCAAATTGTATACAAACAGAAAAAAGTGTTCTAATTGGATAATTGGGAAGAATATTTGTTTCATTTTATAAATAGAAAATGATTAAAAATTGAAAAAAGTAATTAGTATTTTTTTTTTTTGAAGATTTATATATTTTAGATACATACCAAATCGTAATCTCTCAAATTAATCAATTCTGCTTTCTCCCTCAATGCAGCTGTAATGTTTGATTTGAAGATTCCAAATCTTTCATCATGAGTAGTGTTGTTACCCAATATCCCATCCGGCTAAGTAAACAATGTAATTAAAATATTAGTTCATATTTTAATCAAACCTGCTAGGAGATGTTACCTTGAAAATTATGCATATATGAACCACCAAATAATGATTATATTAACTCATATATTCATTCATATATTATACAATATTAAACATTCATATATGAACCATTAAATATTCAACATTCATATATGAATGTTGCCATCTAAAATATGAACAATTTTAAAAATATATGTATTTGTTAATAACAATTTATATGTGAGGTATACCATTTTTCTTTTTTTGAACATGGCAGTTATTGTATGACTTGATTCATATATACATTTTATGTTATTTCTCAAACATAAATATAAAGATTCATAAATATGAATATAAAGGTTCATATATGAATTCATATATTCACATATGAATTGGTATATGAAATCATATATTATGAATTCATATAAATATAAAGATTCATATATGAACATTAAGGTTCATATATAAACATTTGTGTTCATATATGAACCCAAAGGTTCATATATGAATTCATATATTCACATATGAATTCATATATATGAATTCATATAAGCATTGATAAATGAATATTTAGAATATGGAAAGTTAAACCATTCATGTATGAATCAAAACAGTTAGAAAATATGAACATAAAACTCAAGTTAATATGAACTAGTTTTTAGTTAAAGTAGTTTGATAATCTTACCAATACCCCAGTATTAAGGAATAGACGGTGAGGGGATTCCATGCTCCTCAATTCCTCTTCATTATTTAATAATGTTGCCCAAGCGTCGATAACATTTGCAACAACATAGGTGTTAGGCATTAGGCTCTCAGCTGCCACCCGTATCATGTATACATCATCGCTTGTTGCATAAATGATATCACTATAAAGCAAATAGAATCATGATTAAATGATCAAGCAATTTGATATATATGCATATCATAAAAGTGAAATAGTAAAGTTATACTTACTGGGTTTCTCCTGTCAATGCAAATAACCATCTTCCAATCTTGTTTTCTGTTTGTGACAGACATTTTGTTATATGAACAAGTCTGTCAATGTATGGTGACTTTATGTTCTCTGTCATTTTCACCTCTTTCTTCCCTAAATGTTTCTTCTCTTCCCTTTCCTTCATCTTTTTTTCATCTTCTTCCTTTTCCTTCATCCTTCTTTCATCTTCTTCCTTTTCCTTCATCCTTCTTTCATCCTCTTCCTTTTCCTTCATTTTCTTTTCATTTTCTATCTCTTCATCTTCTTCTTTTTTCTGTAATTCATCTTCCTCTGATGATATTCCCAAACTGAAACTTGGTATATCAAGTAAGTATGAAGATGCAATTTTGGCCACATCTGTTTTTTTTTTCATCTATCTTCTTCTTATCCTCTTTGTTAAGTTTGTCATATGTTACTTCTCTCTCTTTCAACACTATTTCATTCCCTCCTTTGTCAAAATTTTTCATCAAGCATTCCACTTCTCCAAATGTTTTTGGGTCCTCCCAAAACTGTGATTCAGTAACTTTATCTACATCTACATCTTTTTGCAAATCTAGATTCTCTGCCAACAAAAATTCTTCTTCTTCAGTCCCAATCTCAATCTCAATTCCAGTAGTAATTTTGGGCTCCTTCATGCATGATGAAATTTCATCCGTCTCCTTTAAAAACAGCTTTTCAAACTATTTTTTGTATTCATTGAATACAATATTATCTGGAAATTTCTTTAAAGCTTCATCCAAGCTTTCTTCTATCTTCAATCTGTCAGCTTTTAAGCAGTCCATTCTGCTTCTTATCATTGATTCATAAACCTAAAATTTATAAAATTTATAAAAATTTATGAATATATCAATTTATAATAGTTATTCAGATATGAATTCATATAAGCATTCATATATGAACTCATATAATCATTCATATACGAATTTATATATTAGATATATACGGATTCATATATGAATGCATATATTCACATATGAACTGATATATCAAGTTATATATAATAAGGATTCATATATGAACTCATATAAACATTCAGATATGAACTCATATATAAATTCTTATTAGCATTCATATATGAATTCATTTGGGATCACATATGAGCATTCACATATGAATTTATATAAGTATTCATATATTTGAAGTATTCATATATGAACTCATATATAATATTTCATATGTAAGCTATAGATTATTTTATGAAAAGGATTCATATATGAATTCATATGTCATTTAAATAAGAATTCATATATGAATTTATATATTCTTATATTAAATATTTTATATGAATTCATATATGAGTTCATATATGAACTCATACATTTGAATTCATATATGAGTTTTTAATATTCATACTTGTTCTTCATTCTCTCTCTCTCTTTTGTTTCATCTTCTTCTATCTCTTTTCTATCATCATTCTCCTCTGTCTCTTTCATTTCTTTATCAGAAAGTCTCATATTCTCCATTGGTGCAAGTAGTCTTCCCAATCCAAATGCACCTTTGTCAACTTCATATGATTCTCTTCTTCTTAATCTTTCTACATTCCATCTTTTTATAACCGGTCTCTCTCTTCCAACATTCACAACTTCACAAGCAAAGTTGTCGACATACATCAGCTGCAAATAAGAATCAATTAAAATAATCATTACATTATTGTAAGATGTCTATACTATATTAAAATCATGATGTATTTAATTCATAAATGTTATAGTAAACTTACAATCAAATATGTAACTGATCCAACATAAAATCTCATCTCTGATTCTCGTATCCATCCAGTTTTATTCCTCCTCAAACAATCATATATGTATTCACACCAATTAATCTTTGATACATCTGTGTCTGGTTGGATAAAATTTGTGACTGAAAGATTGCAAGTTCCACTTTTGTTACCCTCTCCGATAGTGTTGCAGAAAAGGGTAATGAAGTTTAACTTGAAATTGAAGTCAACTTCATCATTGTCAATGATTATTTGTTTGATGTCTGTTGGACGAATGATTTCTTTAGAAATTTGGGATCTCCAATTAACTAACAACTGACTATCATCATTCAAGTACTTACAATCGAATATGTTTTTTTCTCCCATAGGGACCCCAAGCATATCTTGAATTGATTTTTATAGTAACCTTCAAGCTTTCATTCCCAACATGAATTTCCATTGTTTCAGTATTGAAACTGTCTACAACATAAAATCCCAACTTGGAAGGTATTCCATCTACCTTCATTTCTAGATGATCTTCAAAACCCATGCTTGTGATACATTTTTTCTGGTCTTCACTTAAACCTTTAATTGCTTCATAGAGTGGTTTTGGTGAAGTTCGAACTTTGATGGATGGAAACTTATGTTGTTGCTTTGACTTATTTTCTTCTTTCTTTGATCTTTTTATTTTATGAACAGGAGTCTCAAAATCATCATCTTCAACAATGACTTTTGAAGTTTTTGTCTTTGACAGTTTCGTTCCTTTCAATCCATCACTATCTTTTTTTCTTTTCTTTGTATCCGCTTCGTTAACTGTTCATATACAATTGTTAATATAATTAATGAAACAAAAATTCAACATAATTTTGAAATTGATATTAATTTTTATTGTTTACATACACAAATCAATTTGTTTTGAATGATTCTTCTATTATTTTTTCAAAATATGGTTTTGAGATAAACACATTCATATATGAACTATACGATATTCAACAGATTCATATATGAACATATTCATATATGAACTTCGATTTATTGAACATTCATATATGAACTATGCAATATTCAACAGATTCATATATGAATATGTTGAATGTATACATTTTATGTTCTTTCTCAAACATAAATACAAAGATTCATATATGAACGTAAAGGTTCATATATGAATGTAAACGTTGGTGTTCATATATGAACCCATTAACATTCATATATGAACCTTTGGGTTCATATAATCTTTCTCAAACATAAATACAAAGATTCATATATGAACCTTTGGGTTCATATATGAACCTTTGGGTTCATATATTATTATATATTTAACAGATTCATATATGAACTATACAATATTCAATATATTCATATACTAACAAATGTTCATATATGAACCTTAACAAATGTTCATATATTGAACATATTATTTAACATTCATAAATGAACTATAAGATATTCAACAGATTTATAATGAGCTTTTGCATTATTTAACATTCATATATGAACTATAAGATATTTAACATAAATACTAGGGTTAATAAACCCTAATATTTCATAAAACATAAGTGAACAGTAAAATAATACATATATTCATTTATGAAGTGCTATATCTTCAACATTCATAAATGAACAACGAATCTATGTCACAATTTCAGATATTAACGAATATACCTTTTCTTTTTTGTGTTGTTGCCTTTCTCTTTAATTTTTACTTTTGAACATTCGAGCTCTTTACTGTAATAAAAAATGAAGAGAAATATAACAGTGTTAAATGTTGTTACATACATATTCATTCAATATAACAGTGTTTTATGTCGATTATTCAATGATTTACAGAAAAATACATATAATCTGTATATTACCTTCCTTCTTCAACGTATTCAACGTTTTATCTTCTTTGTTTTGGATTTTCTTTTTTCTGAATTTTCAGAATGCTTTGAATCTTTTCGTGTTTTTGTCATTTGCTGATGTTCGTAAGTTATTTCGATCGACTTGCGAAGATTTGTGATATGAATATGTGTATTTTGAGTGATTTTTGAAGAGAGAATCAATAAATCATCGACGGTTTTTGATGAGTTAGTGTAATGAGTGTTTTAGAGTTTAATCATTCTTTTTGCCGCCTATTAATGTAGGTGAAGAAATTACAAAACTACCCCTCAACCGTACCATGTTACTTATAGTGTGTGTGCAATTATCCCATGGTACGATTTTTCCCAATCACTACATGACAAAATAGTTAATTTTTTTTATAAAAAACATTTTTTATTAAGTCTAAATTAAACAAATTTATAAAAATAACAATATTACCTTCTAAAAATCATCCAAAATCTTATTGTAAATCAGCAAAAAAAAAAAAAAACATTAAAATCGTGTATCAGTGTAAATTAATTCATATATGAATCCGTTGTACTTATTGAATTCATATATTCAATTGATATTCATATATGAACTCAATTTTCATATATTAATAGTAAGGTTCATAAATGAATTATAAAGAATTCATATAATGATTCAATTCATATATGAATATTAACTCAAGTTTCATATATTAATATTATGGTTCATATATGAAAAATTATAAATAATGGACTCATATATGAAGTTTATTCATATATAAATGTTATTTATATATGAATGCAAAGCTTCATATATGAAGATTTATGTTCATATATGAAAAAGTATAATCAAAGATTCATATATGAAGTATAAAGAATAAATATATGCCAAAACATATGAAAAATACTATCAAATATACCAAAACAGATTAAATATACTAAAGCATATCAAATATACCATCAAATATACCAAATGTACAACCCACTATGACTATACAAAATGTATGTTCACCATCACCATCCCTAAATGTAGCAGAAAACATTGTTTTTACCAATCCCCCATCATTCAAAAAACAAACACCCATACCAACAAAAAAACATTGTTCAACAAACCCATCATTACCTATAACATCTCTTGTCTTTCATTCTTTTTTGTCTTTGCAAGAGATTCAATATGTTTCTTCTTTGTTTCATCGAATGAGTCAAACGTGTTTGCTTCATCGATAACTTTCTGCCTATGCAAATTCTTCTCAGAAAGCAACAACTTTGTTGCATATTTGTATCTCAACCGAAAGATTTGTTGTTTTTGAGGCTTTACATTTGTATGAAAACCACAATCCCACTTCATGATATCTTGTCCTACATAGTGCTCCATATGCCGCATCGTGAAGATCCCGCAATCAATTGTGTTTTTTTCTGAACACCACTTCATTATATGCCTTAGTGGTTGTAGTGGTGCCATCTCTTCATCTTTTGGATGTTCAACTGTTCTCAAATACTTGATAAACAATTCATGCTGCATAATATTATTATTCATATCAGTAAAATTCATAATATATTCAGTTTTGAAGTTTATGAAATTTTTAAAGAGTACTATGTTTACCAGTATTATTACTGGTACATGTCCATATTTGTTTTGTATGGAGACATCTGTAGACATGTTGTCTATAACAAGAAATTGTGGTTTCTTCAAGTTGTAAACAAACAAGTAGAAGTGGCTTGATTGTATGATTGGAAAGAATACCTGTTTTCATTATAAAATTGAAAAATCAATTAGATTTCATCTAACTGTGTATGTTGTGTATATAATTTGTATATAATTTTTATACATACCAGATCATACTCCCTCAAGTTTGCCAGATTTTCATTGTTCTTTAAAATATCCTTGATGTTTGAGCTGAAAATCTTAAAACTTTCTTCTGCTGTGGTCTCCTTCTTCACAACTCCATCCGGCTAAGTAAACAAAGTAATTACATTTGAATATTTATTTTCATAAAAAATTTAAATGTGAAGACAAAAGTTGAAATTCATATATGAACGTTCATATATGAACACCAAAGTTTACATTCATATATGAACCTTAACAAATGTTCATATATGAAAATTAGGGTTCATATATGAACCTTTGGGTTCATATATGAATCTTTGTATTTGTGTTTGAGAAAGAATATATGAACCCAAAGGTTCATATATGGGTTCATATATGAACACCAAAGTTTACATTCATATATGAACCTTAACATTCATATATGAATCTTTCTATTTATGTTTGAGAGAATATATAAATCCAAAGGTTCATATATGAAAATTAGGGTTCATATATGAACCTTTGGGTTTATATATGAATCTTTGTATTTATGTTTGAGAAAGAATATATGAACCCAAAGGTTCATATATGAAAATTAAGGTTCATATATGAACACCAAAGTTTACATTCATATATGAACCTTAACATTCATATATGAATCTTTCTATTTATGTTTGAGAAAGAACATAAAATGTATATATGAATCAAGTCATACCATAACTGCCGTGTTCAGAAAAAAGCGATGTGGTGATTCTCTGCTTCTTAATGGATCCTCTGAGTTCAGTAATGCAGCCCAACTATCAATCACATTTGCCACTACATACGTATTTGGCATTAAACTTTCAACTGCCACCTTAATCATTGATGCTCCATCATTTGTTTCATAGATCATATCACTATAAGGCAATAAAATCAAATTAAGTTCATCATATATGCAAATCTTAAATTTTTAAAGTAAGATATTTAAAATTATAATATCAACTTACCACCATTCACCAGTCAATGCGAACAACCATCTACCAATTTTCTTTTCATCTATTGATAATCCTTTTGAGATTAGGACCACTCTATCAAGGTATGGTGACCTTAGTGTTTCGGACAGTCTCACTTCTCTTTTCCCCATAACTTTCTCCTTTTTTCTTTCCTCTTCTTTTCCTTCTTCCTCACTTCCTTCCTTCTCTTTCACTTCCTTCCCTTTTCCTTCCCTTTTTTCTCTGTCCTCTTCTTTCTTTTCATTTTTATCTTCATTGTTTGCATCCTCATCTTCTGATAATCCGAAACTTGTTTGGTTCAAATATGAAGATGCAATTTTTACAACATCTGGTGATTGTTCTGTTTCCACTTCTTTTTCAACACTCTTCTTTACTTCTTCTACCTTCTCTTGTTCTACCTTCTCTCCTACCTTTGCATCGTCTTTTTCAATTGTTTCTTCTTTGTCTTTCTCCTCTTCTCCCAACTCATGTGCCTCTTTCATGACCTCTATTTCTTGTTCATTTGGGTTTTGTGAGAAGTCTGCATCCATCATAGTTGTAACAGTTGTCATTTCCAATCCTTCATCATCATTTCTCTCCAACTCTTGATTTTCTGATAACAAAAACTCTTCTTCTTCAGCCACAACCATAAGTTCATCTGTCATCTCATCTTTGTTTTTGAACAACCTTTCGAATTCTAATTTGTATTTCTTGAAAACCTCATTATTTGGAAATGTTTCCAAAGCTTGTTTTAGTCCTCCTTCTACAATCATTTTATCATACTTTATCTCATCCAGTTTTTCCTTTATCATAAGCTCTAGAACCTACATTGTGCATAAAAATAATGATAAATTATTAAAAGATTCATATATGAATTTATGTGTTAAGATGAAATTGAATTCACAACTATATACAGTTCATTTATGAATTCATATATTAATTAAAATAAAACTTCAAATAATAATTCAATAAGTTTCAAAGATTCATATATGAATTCATTAACTATATATGATTCAAATATGAATTCATATGAGAAATGATATATATTAAGTATTAATATATGAATTCATATGAATTTATATGTCAATTCATATGATAAGTCATATATGAATTAAAATTAGATTCATATATAAGATTCATACATGAATTTAATAAGTTTGAAGGATTCATATATGAGAATTCATTAAGGATTCATATTCTCATATGAGAATATGAGAATTGATATATATGAAGTATTCATATATGAATTCATAAATGTTTATACTATACTTACTTATTCTTTTTCAACATCTGTTACAAACTCTTCAAGAAGCTTCCCCCTACCAAATCCACCGTTTTCTATCTCATAACCTTCTCTTCTTCTTAGTCTCTCAGTTGTCCACATCTTGATCAATGGTCTTTGTCTTTTTACACTGACAGCTTCACATTCAATATTATCAACATACATGAGCTGCATATAAGAATAATTTAAAACAGTTAATACATTAATGTAGTATATATTTTTAATTCAAAAATATTATAGTATACTTACAATCAAGTATGTGATGCATCCAACATAGAAACTCATGTCAGAGTCTCTAACCCAACCTTTCTTGCTTCTCATTAAACAACCATAAATGTAAGAACACCAGTTTATCTTTGCAATCTTTGTTTCTGGGTTGATGTAGTTTACCACAGCCAGATTGCAGGTACCACTTTTGTTGCCTTCTGCCATCGTGTTGCAGAAGAGTGTAATGAAGTTCAATTTGAAATTGAAGTCAGCTTCATTACTGTCAATGATCTTCTGTTTGATGTCAGTTGGTCGTATGTTTGCTTTGTTAAACTGTGATCTCCAATTGACAATGATATCATTGTCATCACTCAAATACTTGCCATTGAATATTTCCTCTCCTTCATTTGGAACTCCAAGCATATCATGAATTGATTCTTGAGTTAATATGATTGAGTTTTGTTCCACTTTCATCTCCATGTTTTCATCATTGAAGTTATCAACAACATAGAAACCAAGCTTAGATGGAATTCCATCCATCTTCATCTCCAGTAATTGTTCAAAACCCATGTCTTTTACACACTGTTTCTGCTCTTTGCTCAAAGCTTGAATGGCTTCAAATAGAGGTTTCGGAGAAGTCCTAACCTTTATCACTGGGTAGTTTATTTTTTCTTGCTCTTTTTTTCCCTGTTTCTTCAACCTTTTGCTCTTTTGGACATATAAATCATCATCTTCTTCAACAACTGTTATAGCTTTCTCTCTTTTTGTTCTGGGCTTTTTCTGTTTATCTGTTTATAGACATTGTTTAATATAGTTAATGAAACAACATTTTAATTTAAAATGTTATCATTGTGTATTATGGTTTACTTACATAAAACTATTTGTTTTGCTTCTTCAATATTGTTTCTTTCAACAGAAGCATGTTGTTCTTCTATTGTTGAAGGTTCTACATCACCTGTTAATATGCAAGATATTGATTTAAGTAAAAAAATGAATAAACAAACATTAAACACATTCATATATGAATTATACAATATTCAACAGATTCATATATGAACAATACATATTCAACAGATTCATTTATGAACAATACTAAATTCAAAAGATTCATATATGAACATTCATATACATTCAACAGATTCATATATGAACCTTCATATACATTTAAAAGATTCATATATGAACTATACAATATTCAACAGATTCATATATGAATATGTTCAATGTTCAACAGATTCATATATGAATATGTTGAATATATTTAACAGATTCATATATGTTAAATATTGTATAGTTCATATATGAATAAATGAGTTTGATCTTTGATATTAAAATTCGACAGATTCATATATGAACAATACATTATTCAACAGATTCATTTATGAACAATACTAAATTCAACAGATTCATATATGAACATTCATATACAATATTCAACAGATTGATATATGAATATGTTCAATGTTCAACATATTCATATATGAATATATGTTGAATATATTTAACAGATTCATATATTCAAGATATTGATTTAAGTAAAAAAATGAATAAACAAACATTCATATATGAATTATACAATATTCAACAGATTCATATATGAAACAATACATTATTCAACAGATTCATTTATGAACAATACTAAATTCAACAGATTCATATATGAACATTCATATACATTCAACAGATTCATATATGAACAAACATTCAACACATTCATATATGAATTATACAATATTCAACAGATTCATATATGAACATTCATATACATTCAACAGATTCATATATGAATTATACAACATTTAACAGATTCATATATGAACTATACAATATTCAACAGATTCATATATGAATATGTTGAATATATTAAACAGATTCATATATGAATATGTTGAATGTTCAACAGATTCATATATGAATATGTTGAATATTGTATACAATATTAAACAGATTCATATATGAACATTCATATATGAATAAATAATCGAAGAAACATTCAAAAGATTCATATATGAACTATTCTATATTCAAAAATTAAAAACCCTAATTTCAAAAAATTCAGATATGAACTATACAATATTAAACATTCATATATGAACCATCGAATATTCAACATTCATATATGAATGTTGCCATCTAAAAACCCTATATTCAACAAGAATAACACATTCATTTATGAACGAATATACCTTCAGTATTTTGCCCTTTCTTCTTCCTTCGTATTTTTAGTTTTGGTAAACCATCTGCATTTTTCGCTGTAATCAAAAAACAGAACAACATTATTAAACCCTAAATTTTTCTAAATGATTTCGTCAACTCGTTAAACATATAATCAATGTATATGATGATTCTTTATGATAATCATTCAAACATTATAGAAAAAGTATGTATAAGTACCGTCTCTAATTATAGTTATCAATGGTTCATTATCGCTCATCTGATTTTCTTTGTTCTCTCGACTTTTTGATTGTTCTTGTTGAAGAATCGGAGTATCCTTACTTGTTTTTGCCATTACTTCAGATTCAAGATGAATAAGCGATGAATTTTTTGATGTTTTTTGTTGATGAATCAGGGTTTCTGGAGAAGAATCTGGAGAGTCTCGATGGTTTGTGATGAAAAAAATTGTGCATAGTACTGTTATGATTAAGTTGCCGCCTATTTTGATTTAGTTGTGCATTTTACCAAATTGCCCTTATGTTGTCCTATTTTTTTTATTGTGCTACCGAATTTATCCCGTGTTACACATTTGACCCCTCAATTAATGACCCTTGATCATTTAAACCAATGGCCATGATCACTTCAAATTTAGTGTTTTTTAATTTAGTATTTATATATATATATATATATATATATATATATATATATATATATATAGGGTCAAGTTCAGAAGAAAACTCTAAATAAATGGAAAACCGAAAAACCACTAAAAACGAATGAAAAAGTATATGAATATGGATGTCAAATTAACGAGAAAAATATGATCGTTTAGTTGGTGTAATTTATTTCGCTTGAATTTTGTTCATTTTTCGTATTTTTTTCGAATAAAAAATAGGGGGTGGAGGTTTTTCAAATTTAAAAAATATTGTTGTAACCGCCTGTTTAATCATATCCATCAGATGATCTAATCTAACGTTTGATAAGGTGTTTTTTAGTTTTTCAGTTATTTGAGGTTTTCCCTTGAACCCCCGTATATATATATATATATATATATATATATATATATATTATCTTTTAGGTTTTTTAAAGAAAAAAAATAGTAAAATGACAATATCACCCTTGACTTAATAGAGCAACCTTAAGTGGAGTTCATTTGAGGGACTTAATCCATAACCAAAATGAAACCATGGTGATGATACTTGTAATTAATTCTTTTTAGGGACCTAATCCAAAATTTTCAATAACAAGAGGGACAAAATTTGTAATTTACTCTTAAAAAACTTAGAGAGTTGTTATAGTAATGGTTTTTGTAAAACCCGTTACTATTACTGAAACCTAGAAACATAAAAGCAACATTTTGACAAAAACATTACTAAAAAGTCTCTTATGGTAACTGGTTTTGAAAACCGTTGCTTTATGCCGTTAGGGACCATTTAGTAATGGTTTTATTCTCTAAATCGTTGTTTAATTTATGTTGTAACAGTTTTTTAATTTAAAACCGTTGCCAAAAATAATATATTTAGAACAACGTTTATTTGGAAAACTGTTTCCAAAAATTAGCGGGTTCTATGGCAACGATTTTAAACTTGTTGTGTCACCAAAAGATTGTTTTTTTTTTGGAAGAGTGTCGTAGGCTATGCCTAGACTAATCCTTTGGCAAATTATGACGGTAAGACATCAACCCTGATTAAACCTCAGTGACCACAATTGTTGTGTACGCCTGGATTCGAACTTTGGACAGATGGGATATTCCACTACATCCCCCAAAGCCTTAATCAGTACGCCACAACCTTTGTGGTTCACCAAAAGCTAGTTTATGGGAATGATTTTGAAAATTTTATGTCATGTTATGATAACGATTTCAAGACACTTATATGTCACTGCATATAACATGCTATAATGACACTTTTGAAAATTTTACGACACAATATGTTTTGATAGGTGACGACTTTGATTATGTCACCATATTATCATGTTACAATCACGATTTAAAAAATGTCATCGTATATCCCTTGTAGGTAAGGCAAAAGTTAATTGAAATTAATCCAACACCTTACCCAAGCTACAGGGTATGGAGCCAAGCGATCAATCAACAACAAGCGAGGGGACGCTAGCGATCCACTCAAAAAGTCGGTGACGACTTCGAATAGTAAACGTCTACATATCTCATATTATGGTGACGTTTTTGAAAAATTAAAGTTACCGTACATCAAACTACCATTACAGTTTTGAAAAATAAACGTCACCACAAATCATGTTACACTGATGATTTTGAAATGTTACGGTGATGGTTTGTATAATAAATGTCATCGTATGTCATGCAACGGTGATGGTTTTGAAAATAAACGTCATCGTATGTAATTATACGGTGATGGTTCCGAAAAATTAACATCACCATACATCATGCTACAATGATGGTTTTGAATAATAAATGTCATTGTATGTTATACACTGGTGACAGTTTTTGAAACAAATACGTCATACTACAGTGACAGTCTTGAAAAATTAACGTTACTCTCTGTCATGATACGGTGACGATTTTAAATTATAAACGTCAAGGTACGTCACTCTACGATGAAAGTTTTGAAAAATAAATGTCATTGTATGCCATACTGCGATGTAAAATAAACATCATCATATGCCATGCTACGGTGAAGGTTTTGAAAAATAAACGTCATTGTATGTCATGATATGATCACGGCTTTGAAAATTAAGCGTCACAATATATCATGTTATGGTAATGGTTTTCAAAAGTAACATCACCGTTTCTCATGCCATTGTGACGGCTTCGAAAAATAGATGCAACCAAATGTCGTAATAGTTTTGTTGGATTTTAATTATTTCGGGCCCATTAAGAATAGTTAAAATAGCCCAAGAACATTGATATGATACAAACTGTATATTGCCTTTTATTCTATGGTTTTGCAATAAGAAGGAAAAGTCTACAATATACAAAAGTGAGTGAAAAAAGAAAAAGTCCGGCTGCATATTCGGGCAAAGCGCAACTGTGCCATTTTGCTTATTACCGGAGTTTGAACCTTGGCACAACTAAAAATCAGAGTTTCACCGGCGGATTTTCTACTGAAAAATTACCAGCGGTTTAAAAAAAAGTCAACTTTTGTGGCTTCTCCCCCTGATTTTTTTTAAAATAAAAAATAATTTCGAATAACTTTTGTGGCGGATTCTTATTAAAATTTTTAACATTTCTTGTCACTACAAAACAACACGGCATTTCCGATTGCCAAATCTGCCGGAAAATAACTGTTTCGGCGGATTTTCGGCGGATTTGGCCGGACGGAAACCGGGGCGCCGCAAACAGTTTTTCGGAGGAATTTTCGACGGATTTTTTTGCCGAAAACATGACCGAAAATTTTTAAATTTTTTAATAAGTCGTTTAATTAAGAAAATATTTTTTAAAATTTTCGGCGGAATATTCCGCCGAAATTTTTTAGTTTTATTTATTTATTAAATAAATGTTTTGGCGGATTTTCGGTGGAAATATTCCGCCGAAAATTATTTATTTATTTATTTATTAGTTTCGGCGGAATATTCCGTCGAAAATCCGCCGAAAAAGTTAAAAATCAAAAAATGGAAAAACCTGTTTTTTCATTAAAAATGCTGCTATAAAACCTGCTAAAAATAGTAAAAACCTGCTAAAAGCTGTAAAAACTGTCAAGACTATAAATTAACATAAAATACAACTAACATAAAATACAACTAACAAAAACATAAAATACATTGTTCAAGTGTTAAAGTATTGTTCCAAAAAACATTCAAAATGTTCAAATATTAAACAGCTCATCACATGGGTGGTGGTGGCGGTGCCCCTGGCTGGGAATGACAGAAACGTTTTACCAATTCACATATATGCTCGTACTGGGCATCACGTTCCCGCTGACGTGCCTCTTCCTCCGCCCGACGTGAGGCTTCCTCCGCCTCACGTCTCTCTTCCCGCTCCTTCAACTCCTGAAGTTGGGTCTTTAGATCTTCAATTTCCTATAAAATAAAATAAAAGACATTAGAAGAAGTTTAACATGAATTATAAAATAAATTGATAAAGCTCATATAATGAAATGTGGTGCGCACATGTCGGGAAGAAGAAGAAGAAGCACCACCCGAGGATGTCCCAGTCAAGATCGTGTTGGGATCTTTGTGGTACCCGAACCCAAACGTACGACCTATCCTCACTCCCCCAGAAACCTCCAGCCACAACTCGGTATCAAAAGTCGGATGTTGGCTGGGATCATCGTCGTACCTCTGGGTGACACTGGTCAAATACCCACCCTGTGGTTTTTACAAAATACATACAAGTCAATTTCGACAGCATAACGACTGTAAATGGGACACACCTATAAGGCTGTTTGAAGCCCAAACCATGCATATAGAACATATAAGGTTGGGTTTGTGCGCATAAAGACCCTAAATGAACCTATTAGGCTGTTTGAAACCCAAACCATGCATATAGAACATATAAGGTTGGGTTAGTGCGCATAAAGGCCCTAAATGAACCTATTAGACTGTTTGAAACCCAAACCATGCATATAGAACATATAAGGTTGGGTTTGTGCGCATAAAGGCCTTAAATGAACCTATTAGGTTGTTTGAAGCCCAAACCATGCATATAGAACATATAAGGTTGGGTTTGTGCGCATAAAGGCCCTAAATGCACAAATTAGGCTGTTTGAAACCCAAACCATGCATATAGAACATATAAGGTTGGGTTTGTATGCATAAAGGCCCTAAATGAACCTATTAGGTTGTTTGAAACCCAAATCATGCATATAGAACATATAAGGTCTTGTTTGTGCGCATAAAGTCCCTAAATGAACCTATTAGGCTGTTTGAAGCCCAAACCATGCATATAAAACATATAAGGTTGGGTTTGTGCGCATAAAGGCCCTAAATGAACATATTAGGCTGTTTGAAACCCAAACCATGCATATAGAACATATAAGGTTGGGTTTGTGTGCATAAAGGCCCTAAATGAATCTATTAGGCTGTTTGAATCCCAAACCATGCATATAGAACATATAAGGTTGGGTTTGTGCACATAAAAGCTCTAAGTGCACTAGTTTGACTGTTTGGAAGTCGAACCATGCATATAGAAGAAACCCAAGTTGGGTTTGTGCGCTTGAAAGCTCTAAGTGCGCCTCTTAGGCTATTTGAAACCCAAACCATGCATATAGAACAAACAAGGTTCGGTTTGTGCGCATAAAAGCCTTAAATGCACATATTAGGCTATTTGAAACCCAAACCGTGCATATAGAACATATAAGGTTGGGTTTGTACGCATAAAGGCCCTAAATGCACATATTGGGCTATTTGAAACATAAACCATGCATATAGAACATATAAGGTTGGGTTTGTGCGTATAAAGGCCCTAAATGCACATATTGGGCTATTTGAAACCCAAACCATGCATATAGAACATACAAGGTTCGTTTTGTGTGCATAAAAGCTCTAAGTGCACTAGTTTGACTGTTTGGAAGTCAAACCATGCATATAGAAGAAATTTGAATCTTATGCTTCCAACTCTAGACAAGGAGCAAGAATCATGGAGAGATAGAGGAATAAAGCAATAATGCCCCTTAGGTCGAATTTAATGATGAGGGAGAAGTTGGGAGAGTTTCTTGGGAAGAAATTTGAGAATAAAGGTTTGGGGGTTGTTTTCAACCTCTTATTCATGCATAGGGGTTCCGCGCGGTTGCTGGCGCAGATGGACTCGCGTAGAGAGCCACGCGGAACACTGGAGTTGCCCAAGGGCAGAGCCCCACGCGGAAAGTCGTGCGGAGCACTGTCGACACACAAGACCTCTTTTCCAGCCACCTCACTCAACCTCCAGTTAGGACCGAAATTCCAGGAAAAAGAGAAACCAAGAACTAAGACTAGGCTACGAGCGATATACGGATTTAAGGGAATAAAAGCTTAACAAAAATTCGAGGTGTTACATCAAGGTTCTGTCACATATACCTACTATCAGAAAAATCACAAGCACTTGATGCCTTTAGAATTTTCAAAACTGAAGTTGAACTACAACTTGAAAATAAAATCAAAGTTGTGAGATCTGATAGGGGAGGGGAATTTTATGGAAAGTATACAGAAGCAGGCCAATCTAAAGGTGCTTTTGCATCTTATCTTCAGCAAGATGGCATTAAGGCACAATACACTACACCATACAACCCTTCCCAAAATGGAGTGGCTGAAAGAAAAAATAGAACCTTGTTGAACATGATGAGAAGCATGATGTGCACTACAGGCTTACTTATTTTCTTATGGGGCGAGGCACTTAAGACTGCAAATTACATTTGCAACAGGTCTCCTTCTAAGTCGGTAGAAAAAACACCATTTAAGTTGTGGTATGGGAAACAACCAAGTTTACATCACCTCCATGTGTGGGGATGTAGAGCTGAGGCTAAAATACCAAATGTTAATAATAAGCTTAAGTAAAAAACAATTAGCTGCAATTTTATAGGCTACTGTGAAAAATCAAAATGATATAGATTCTACGCTCCCAACAATTTCACTAGAACTATAGAAACAAATCAAGCTAAATTTCTAGATGAAAGTTGTTGCAATGCAAATTTTGAAGATTTGTATACAGAATTTGTTGAAGAAACTCAAAATGGGGGTTAATCTATTTTTTAGAAAGATTTTGCACAGGAAAACTCTACAGAAGATGCAAATTTAGTCGATCATACTATTCCAATTGAAGGGCCTATAAGCCAAAATATAGAACCAAATCCCACACATATAAAGCCCGAGTTATGTGAAAATATAGAACCTGTAATAGATCCTCAACCCAGAAGATCGAATAAACCCCGAAAGCCGACTTTTGGGCCTGATAGTGACTACATGATATTTTTGCAAGAAGTTGATGATTTAATTGATGGTGTGGGTCCTATAAGCTTCAAACAAGCCCAAGAGAGTAATGAAGTGGTATAATGACAAAAGGCAATGGAAGATGAATTAGAGTCTATGAGGAAGAATTTTGTATGAAAACTAGTTAAACCTCACCCTAATAAAAAGGCAATAGGTTCAAAATGGGGTTTTAAGACTAAAAGAGATTCAAATGGAAATAAATTGGACTTTAACATTATCTATATTAAATATTAAAAGATAATTGATTTAAATATTATACTTATCAAGAGACTCCTATATCAGTGATAATCCAGTTACATATCTACACTACCTTAATATGCATTTACATCAAAAGTCTTAAAAAGACACCTTCTAAACCACAAGGTACCACATTCTAAAGCATTAAATTCAAAAAACTCTTAATTACAAGATTTGATGCATGATGTACAAGTATTTAAAACATGATTTTACTGTCCACAAAAGAAGACTGCTCAAACTTGCCTTTCTTCCCACCCAGACTCTTCAGACCCACTTCACCATTCTCAATTCAAAATTCAGATGACCCGCTCTTATTATGTTATTCACACTCTCTTCTCTCTATCCTGATGAAATACGGTACGATTCCTCTTCACCGGTGAAGTCCTCTACGTGAACGTGAAGTGCTTCTCTTCTTCTTCAGATTGATTTGCATCAGGTAAAGGAATTTGAATTTGTGTTTTTAAGCTTATAAACAAAGCTTAGGGTTTGAGAATTGATTGATGCTCTCTTAAATCTTAGGGTTTCCTTTTTTTGTTTGGTTGATTTAGGTCAAAGAAGTTTGTGATTCACCTTTCATACGATTCTAATCAACTCCAGAGTTTGAGTTCTAATTTTCTTAAGTTTTGTTTGTTATACCGTTTGAGAAGTAACAGGGTTGTCAAATCCTTGTACATCAATTTATATGTAGTTTTGTATTTCTTTGCAGAAGGTTTCCAGCTTGAACCACTATGGTGTCACATAAAGTGTTGCAGCTGAGCTTTGGTATCTCAACCTGCTCTAGGTATGGTTTCTCTTTATTTAGGGTTTTAGTTTTGTTATCCAAGGACTGAAGAAATCTGCTTAAGTGAATTATTTGGAGGCATTATTCATCTGGATCAGCTTTATGGAGTTTGCAAATGGGTTTACATGCTTCTTTAAACTTAAATAGAATAACCAACTGTCTTTTATGTTTCCAAGGTGAGTTTTCAACCTTTATGGATTTCCAAGGCTAAATTCCTGGCTCAAAGACCCATTATTGGCTCTTTCAAGCTCTCAAAATGATAGCAGAGCAGGCTGAGCAATCATATTCTTAAACCTAGGTGGTATTTGAACTTTTCGAGTCTGCAATATGAAGCCTACAACACATACATGTTTCAATAGTTTGTAGTTCTTGAATATTGCATTTGTTCTCTACTTGCCACTATTTTTAAACCCTTGTTTTTTATTTTCTTTGGCAAGAAAGCTGATGGATGTTGAATTGGAACAAGTACCTTCCCTTACTAAGAAAGCTTTATCACCTTCAAATGAAGCAGCTTCATCACTCTCATTCTTTTTGTTAAGCACTCCCTCCTACACACAATTGGTTTGTTTAATTTCCTCAGGTACCAAGCTTCGAAGGATGATTTATTTTCTTTTGAGGATTTCGTAAGTTCTTACACTTGATCTTTTATTGTTAATGATTCATTGATAAGATTATTTATGCAGGCTGTTTCGGAAAAGGATCGTGGTTGTGGGTTGTGGTAACATGGTAACAGAGAAGCGAAATACGGTGGGGTTAGATAGTTTGTCTCTCGCAAACACGACCCTTAACGCCGCTGTCAGTATTGGGCGTTCTTCAAAACATTAATCAAATTATTATTACAAAGATTACAATATTACAGACTAAATTTCCTTCAAGAGATTTGAAGGAGATGAAAATGTAAACCCTAAGTTGAGAGAAAAACCTAATATCTAAAACGAATCTGTGAAAATGAAATGAATGAATGAGCCAATCAGCTAACAATACAAGTTTATATATTTTTCCAGATATTGCACTCCTGTCCTCATAACTTTGATAAATTGCTCCGCTACCCTTTATCTTCAGTAGAAGTGAAGCGCAGTCCCTGAAGTCCTCATCTACCAACAGTTTTACAATTTAAACCCTATAAAACCAAAAATGTACAAACCAAACAAATTAAGTTAATACATTGTTAAGATATGTACAAAACTAACTTTACCTTTTAACAGGTGTTATGGTTATTTTTTATGCTTGTTCGATTGCATAGTTCTCTTCCTGTTTCTATTCTGTTTGGTCATGGCCTGCTACTGCTTTGGGGCAGTTTGATTTTTGTTGTTTTGGTTGTGGTTGTAATCTCTTTGGTGGTTAATAAAAGTTTGCCCTTTCAAAAAAAATAAACGAAGACATAAAATTTTAAAACATTAAGCTAGGCATATAGCTAGCTACCTAGGAATTTAAATTACGGAACAAATAGTTAATGGTGGCAGCTGAAATATGAATAAAGGATATGCATGATAAATTCAAGGTTCCAGCATAAATGCTTGGAAATTAAATAAAGGCAACATTCGCTAGCTCTCTTCTATTAATTGGCCTATTTATACCCATATATATATATCATCAACTTTGATTCCTAAACACACCAAAGCTTCAATTCATTCAACAATGGCGAAATCACCAGAATCTGAGCATCCAATTAAGGCCTATGGATATGCTGCTCACGACAATACTGGAACACTTTCCCATCTCACCTTCTCCAGAAGGTACGTAGCTATTCTTTTTAATTAATACTCACAGAAAATTAAACAAATTAATTCACAAGCAAATATATATATATATATATATATATATATATATATGTGTGTGTGTGTGTGTAGGGGAGTGGCTTACTTTGCAAACCAAGATAATTGTACAAAACCATGGAAACCATTTTCATCCGTTTGATTTCTTGATCAGGATTAAAGGAGGCTATTTATGTTAACAAAAAAATTAAATTTAATTAATTAAACCAATGTGGAAGGGTAAAAGTGGAAGAAAAAATGGTCATGGTTAAAAAAGGCTATTTATGGTATTCGTTAATTAAGGAAGCAGTGATTTCATTTAATTTTGAATTTTCAGTTGTTTCATTTCGGATTTTTGAATTTTCAGTTGTTTCATTTCAGATTTTCAGCTGTTTTATTTCGAATTTTCGGTTATCCGATTATTATCAAAAGAATAAGTTACAATATATTTACTTCTCAAAATAATAGGAGATTGATACTTCCCTTAATTAACGGATCCATGTATATTGACCAACTTATCCTTATTAATAAAAAGAAAAAGAAAAACATCAAAAAAATCTTATTTGTTAGATTGGGTTTGTTGTAAAAACAGGGGTGGTTTGCATTTGAATGCGCCCCTATGCGTGTGTGTGTGTGTATATATATATATATATATATGTATATATTATGTGTTGATGATATAATCCGTTGTCAACGATAATTGATGATGATATTTGTACAGGGCTACTGGGGAAAAAGATGTGAGACTCAAAGTTCTGTATTGCGGAATCTGCCATACAGATGTCCACTTCGTCAAGAATGAATGGGGGGCAACAAAATACCCTGTTACACCAGGGTACAAATCTAAACACCCATTTCTTAATTAAAATTTTCACTATTGATTCACAACTACATAATGAATGCAGGCATGAGATTGTGGGTGTGGTGACTGAAGTAGGCAAACAAGTGGAGAAATTCAAAATTGGAGACAAAGTTGGTGTTGGATGCTTGGTGGGATCATGCAGATCATGCCAAAGTTGTGCTGATGATCTTGAAAACTACTGCCCAAAACAGATTCTGACTTATGGGTTTCCCTACCTTGATGGCACACAGACATACGGTGGGTACTCAGATCACATGGTTGCAGATGAGCATTTCGTACTCCGTTGGCCGGAGAATCTGCCACTTGATTCCGGAGCACCGTTGCTATGTGCTGGAATCACAACTTACAGTCCTCTGAGATACTTTGGACTAGACAAGCCTGGTATGAAGGTGGGTGTGGTTGGTCTGGGTGGACTTGGCCATGTTGCTGTCAAGATGGCCAAGGCTTTTGGAGCCCAAGTTACTGTTTTCAGCACCACCCCAGCTAAAAAGGAAGATGCACTTAAAGGACTTAAAGCTGACCATTTCATAAACAGCAAAGATCCTCAACAGATGAATGTGAGCCACCCTGCCTGCCTTAATTTCTTTTTCATATTAATTGATTTGCGATTGTATATATATAGGATTAAGTTTATTTGAGAAATGCTAAAAATATGAGAAATAAAGAAATGATCCTAGCCCTTTATCTGGTTAACATTTGCGGCTTTCATCGTGAAGCACCGGATAATTCCTTGTGTGGTCTGTAGAAGATAGATGGGTAGTTTCGTAAAATACGCGGAACGAGTTCATATATTAATTAGAAATAATACGGTGGCACCGTATTCCCTTGATTAGGTCCGTCCCTGGTTCAAACGAGAAGTTAAACATTTTGTGAGAATGCGAGAACTGTGAAATCATATATGATTAAATATATGTTACATTGGCAATACATAGAAGTTCGATCATATACGTATTTGATGGTTTTGAATTTTGATGAATATACAGGGTGCTACGGGCACACTTGATGGTATTATTGATACGGTGTATGAAACTCATGATGTTGCATCATTGGTTAATGCACTCAAACCCCATGGAAAGCTTGTTCTTGTTGGTGCACTAGCGAAACCATTTGAAGTCTCTGCACTTTCTTTGATTCCTGGTAATCCATTTTTTTAATTCACTGCTGAATTATTAATTTATTGCATGCTTTTAATTAGCTAGCTTTTGAAATGGATGGGCTATAAAAATGAATTAGTTCTGGAACCTCTCGTCTCCCTTTAAATCTCTTTTTAAGAGCTCTTTTGAAAAGTAATCTAATGAGATTCATATATGAGTGCAGGTAGGAAGGTTGTTAGTGGTAGTACGATTGGAGGGTTGAAAGAGACTCAAGAGATGCTTGATTTTGCGGCAAAGCATGGCGTAACTGCAGATATAGAGGTTATACCAATCGATTACGTCAACACTGCCATGGATCGAATGTTGAAATCTGATGTAAGGTACCGATTTGTGATCGACGTCGCCAATTCACTCAAGGCTGCAGCATAGCTTGACGGATAAAGTTGCAAATAAGTTTTACGACCATCTTTTAATAAGGGATCGGAGGGAGTAAGAGTACTTTTAAACTGAAGGGGGCCGGGCCGGTATATGTATTTGTTGGTCATATATGGACCATATAATACATGTTTAATTTTCTCGTTCTTTAATAAAATTATTTTCCTTTGAAAAACATAGCAATCATTTGATTCATTACAAGCGGGTTGTATCGATAGCAGGTGTTGTAATTGTAACCGGGGTCTAGTTTTATAGATCACCCGACTATATATTTTAAAAAGGGGATCGATACATGCAATACGTTAAAAAGAAGAGGAACTTTAAAACGAACCGAATGCAACATGTACCACTACTCCACTAGTAAAAAAATGACCTTTTGTGACTATTTTCAAAAAAGGGTTTGTAACGGTTTGAAAAAAAATGTTACAAGAAGTCATTAAAAAAACGTAGAGTTGTTATTGGTGTAAAAATCGAACCGTAAACGCTCCGAAAACAACCCAAAATTGATGCTCCAAATTAGAAACCGTATTAATTCAAGCGGAAAAAGAATTATCTACCGAAAACTTCGACGATCAAATAATCAAAACACCAACGCACTTATGTAAATCAAATGCGGAAAATAAACGAAGAAAAGACGACACCGTATTTACGTGGAAAACCCAAAATAGAAAAAAACACGGACGGAGGAGAGCACCGAAAAATTCACTATCACGATGTTAAGTACAATACTTGGAAATGAAATTACAATGGAGAATCAAAATCGAATCCGTCGTCTAAAACAATCTCAATATGTGAGTTAATTTTTTGGAGTGAGAGAGAGAGTAGAAATCCAATCAAAAAAATATGGAAGAAAACCATATTAGTGGAGATGGTAAACCACCTTCCCATGATCTCTTCAACTCACGTGAGACCACATGCAAAGCAAAGGAAATAGAGAAAACATGAAGGAACCAACAGTGTATATTGCGGCTTGCATGCGGCTTAAGGCGCCAGCAAGTGGCCTGCATTATTTCCTTTTTGCATCCACACAGTGTACAAGCCGAGTATTGAGCGACTTTTGTAGCTTCAAACATACTTTAAACAACACTGCCTGGGCACCTTTTTCTTTTGACTTTGGAGTTAAATTCAATTAATCTCCACCTTGGCTCCATAAGTCCATTCAAAAACCAACACATAAAAACACATCTCTATCGAAAAACAACGTTCCAACACAAGCAACCTTCAACATCAATTAGACGATAGCAAACCAAAATAACTTCTCGGGAAAATGAAACAATATCTCCTCCACCACGAGTCATTCGGACTCAATTGCGCTTCGAAAGACCGACCAAGTTTAAACACAAACTAAACTTGGCCACCGGAAGACATTAGGTGAACACATCTGTGGGATTGTCGTTGGTGTCAATTTTGCTTACTTTGAAATCACCTCGAGCAATGACTTCTTCCCGCACAAAGTAATATCGCACATCAATGTGCTTCGTTCAGTCATGGAACATCTGATCTTTCGTTAGAAATAACTACTTTGATTGTCACAAAACACCGTTGTGACATTGCGTGACTCATCGAGTTCACCAAGCAAGCCCTTCAACCAAATAGCTTCCTTAAATCCTTTTGTAACAACCATATATTCTACTTCGGTCGTTGAAAGCGCAATCATAGACTGTAATTGTGCCTTCCAACTAATGGCACAACCACCCAAAGTGAACACATATCCAGAAATCGACCCTCCAAATATCAATATCTTTGGCATAATCTGAATCGACAAAACCAAACACACCATCATCATTCTTGCCAAAACATAAACTCATAGATGACGTACCTCAGAGATATCGAAAAATCCATTGGACGACCTTCCAATGTTCTTTTGTCGGGTTCGCCATGAATCTACTCACCACACTAACTGCATAAGCCAAATCAGGACGTGTGCAGATCATAGTGTACATTAAAGATCCGACGGCACTGGAATACGGTACACGTGTCATGTAAGACACATCAGTCTCTGAAGTAAGACTTTGAGCATATGATAGCTTAAAGTGAGCTGCTAGGGGCGTGGTGACCGGTTTTGCATCATACATATTGAATCGACATAGGACTTTCTCGATATAGCTCTTTTGACAAAGATACAAGGTCCTCGCATTTCTATCACGCACAATTTCCATCCCTAAAATTTTCTTGGCAGCCCCTAAGTTCTTCATATCGAATTCAACATTCAACTGATCTTTTATCATTTGAATCTCCTTCACATCTTTCGCTGTGATTAACATGTCATCCACGTATATGAGTAAATAGAACATCGACCTAGCATCACATTTCTTGTAGTAATCACAGTTGTCATAGGTGCAACTTTTCAGCTCGTGACCGGTCACAAAAGAGTCAAACCTCTTATACCATTGTCTCGGAGATTGTTTGAGACCATAGAGGGATTTCTTCAATTTGCACACGTAGTCCTCCTTACCAGGAACTACAAAACCCTCGGGTTGTTGCATAAAAATCTCCTCCTCATGCTCACCATTTAAGAAAGTTGTAGTCACATCTACTTGCTCTAATTCATAATCATTCGAAGCAACTAATCCCAACAATGCACGAATAGATGTATGTTTAACAACGGGTGAATAAATATCAGTATTCGATACCTGGCATTTGACTGTAGCCCTTAGCAACCAAACGAGCTTTGTACCTTGTCTTATCACCAGGATTAACGTCCTCCTTGAGCTTATACACGGTAACACCCCGATTTCGAAAATGTATCGTTTCAAGTAAATACAGAAATCGGTAATTTTAAGGGAAAATTAAGATATAGGATTTTTGATTTGAATCCTAGATTTTATAGTCTTTATGGAAGAAGGATTCAATTACGAGTCCAACGGTTCTTTCCGGAGCAAAATCGGAGCTATAACGAAGAAGTTACGGCCAAAACAGTGAACGAGAAGAAAACCGGGTAAAAGTGCATTTCGCGACTTATGCAGCAACTTAGAGCCACCCGCGCGACTTAGGGAAGTGGGCGACTTATGCCGCGACTTATGGTCGCGTGGTAAGTCGCGAAATCTCCTGGTCGAGCATAAAACCCGATTTTCAGCCCTAGAACTTCATTTCTTCATAACTTTTGCATCACAACTCCGTTTTTGGTGATTCAAGTTGCCATGGTTTCGTTTTTTAGAGATCTTCAAGGATTTATAAAGATATTTGGATTCTATTGGAAGATCCAAGGGTATTTTATGGTGGTAAGTTCCTTATCTCTCTCAATGTTAAGTTAGGGTTTGATCGTTTCATCCTTTTTCCTTTCATCCTTCATCTTGGGTTTGATTTTGACGACTTGTGTGGTGAAGGTGATCTTTTAGATGTGTTAGATCTAAGATCTAGGTAGTTTTCTTGGTGGTTCAAGTCTTCATCTATGGTGATTCAAGTTTTGGGGGTAAAACCTAGATTTAGCCTAAATCTAGCAAGGTGAGTTCAAGTTGCTTTACGAAAAATATGTACATGCCAAAATGTGTATTTTGAAGTAAAAATATATTTTACTTGGTAATTGTCAAAGTGTGAGTATTTTGATAAGTTTTCATATTTGATAAACTTGGGTTATTTTAATCTCATGAAATGCTCATATTCAGATTTTGAATATTTCAACAAGCAAATAGCATGACTTATGTATACTTGGAGATCTTGTACAAATAAAGTCCATTTTATGATTTATGCATCTTCGGTGATTTTTGTACAAATGAAGTCTAACTCATGATGTTCGGCATTTTGATGCATTTGAGTTCATAAACCAGTTGGGAAAATCCTTGGTTCCAATACGTGACGAGTTTTGGGTTAATCACATCTTTGGGTTACGTGTATGCATAAACGTCGTTTAAAGGCACTTCATTATTTGAGGGTCCATTGTTTATTGGTCCAATGGATTTTGAGCATTTTAGCTCGGCATTGACTTAAAAGAGTCTTGAGGACATTTGTCTAGTTTAAATGGCTCGATGTAGAGTCCAATCTATGATTTACATACTAATGCATTTTATTGCATATTTATGATAATTACATGCTCGAGTGCGTTGGTCATTCATGGGTAGTCATGTAATGTTAGACTGTGTTGCATTGGATCCATAGGCATGTAAGTCAGTCTTATTTGATGGTCAAGTGGGTGGTACGGGGTTGGACTCCGGGACTCATGTTTTATGACCTTGTCCTTTCAAGTGTACACTAGGAGGGCTGAGTCCGGTTGTGCTATTGTGACAATGGGTAGGTCATGATGGGCGTTTGAGGCCTCCGCCATGTCGGGGCAATGCCATGGTTGTATCCCTGTGCCGAGCCTTTGGTGGTATTCTTGATAATATTCGCTAAGGTCAGTTGTCTCTTTTGGTGTAGCTTGAAGGAAGTCGTAGGGACACTTGGGCTTGTGTGTCGTGAAGTGGCATATGATTAACGTTGCATGAGTGGCATACTTTTGTGTTCCTCCACTCTCAACGGATGCGGGTATCCCCCGCTGTCGGCCCATAGTATTTTGGGATATTTAATTGTCATTACTTAAATGCTTGTATTTCATTCCATTTTATGGTCGCGTGAGTATTAAGTTTCAGTTCCATGCTTTCGATGACGTAACATATCTATATGGATTGTTTTCTGTAACACCCGTAATTTCAGGATTTATCCTTGACGGTGTTACGAGACCGTAATTTCAGGATTTATTCTCGACGGTGTTACGAGAGTCGGTTGACTTTTGGGACGTAAAGGTATGGGGAAATCATGTAAGTTTCACAATGGAACCATCGGGAAACAAATCAGGAGCGAAGAACGCGAGGAAACGCATTTTTGGAATGCCGCGGGTTGGTGCACGACTTTGGGTCGTGACACAAACCGCGTAACTCACTGGATGTGAGTTTTTCAGGAAACAGGCGACTTGCACCGCGACTTGTAAGTTGTGGCAAAGTCGCGGAACCTGTCTGAGGTTTTTAGTCGCGATTTTAGGGATCCAACCTTATTATTCTCATAACTTCTTCCTCCCAAAACCGATTTGAGGGATTCTTGAACCTAGGGTTTCGTCGTTTGGAGCTTTTCAAGTAGAGAAGGAAGTAGATTGAAGTTATTGGGTGAATCCAAGAGTTGTTAATCAAGGTAATCCACCCATCTTTCCATCTATAAAGTTAGGGTTTTGTATTCTTCACCTTGTTTTGCAATCTTAGGGTTTGGTTTAACTTTGGGAATGGTTGTAGTAATGGATCTGTAGAAATCTTGGAGCTAGTGTAAGGATCCAAGATCTCCTTTCCAAAGGAACTCAAGGTTGTGGGTAAAACCTAGATTTAGTCTAAATCTAGCAAGGTGAGTTCTAGTTGCTTTGAAAAACTATATACATGTCAAAATGCACATATTTTGGGTTTTAAAAGTATATCCATGAGTTTGCTTCATTTGGAGAAGTTTTGTGAACATTTGTACACTTGCACATAATTGGGTTTCAAATATTTGAAAATGGTTTATAATAATATATGAGATGTTGGAGTCATCAAAAAGGGGATTTTAATCCACCATTCATGTTTCTCGAACTATTTGATGAATGTGGGTATTATGTTGCTTTGGTTCCTATTATGGGAAGATTTGGAGTACAAATGGTTTTAAATGGGATTTTAGTGTGTGTTGGAGATTTTAAAGAGCGGTTACTGAAATATGGTCATTTGGGGCTTTACTCAACCTACGGGTTTTATATTTGAAAACTTTAACTCCCTTGAATTTAAAAGTGTGAGTTGTTGGAACGGATACCTTTTAATTTGGGAATATTTGGTAAAGTTGTAAATCGGCTTATATAGCCATATTGGCTCTATTTGAGTATCAAATGTTTTATGAAGCCTTTCGGCTTGAGTTGTACGCTAATGAGTTTTGGGACGTTGTCCAGTTTAAACGGCTCCTTATGGAGTGCTTTATGGAAATACAATTATTATACCAATATTGGTTATTACATGTTTGGATGTGTTAGTTCATTCATATGGAGTCATGTAATGTTTAGACTGTAATGCATTGGATCCATAGGCATATGAATCGTTATGTTCATCATGGAGTTTTAGTGTCCATGTTTGAGTCTAGTGAGTGGTCCCCAAGTCATGTTGATTATGTAATCTTGCGGTGGTGCTCTGGAGGAGCCGTATACGGAGCTAAGTCTTGCGGTGGTGCCCAGTGGTGAGCCGGATACGGGGACTTGTTACGTTGTGGTGAGACTCATCTAGAGGTCGAGTAGACACTAGGATCAATGGTGTCTTGCGGTGGTAGCTCAGATGAGCCGAATACGGGGAACTATGGTCTTATGTGAATCTCGAGAACATTGATATGTGGCTTAACTTTGTGTGCCCGCCACATTCGATGGAATCGGGTATCCCCGTCACCGAAAGGTGTTATCTTGGGTATTCCCTTATCCATGCCTTCGGTGTTGAAACGTACCATTTTTAATTACACAATGAGTCTTTTGGAGAAATACCGTGTGGGTGCGTTTTGGGGAAATTTGGACGTCGGTTATTATTTAAAATGGGTGATTGGAAATTTGAAGGAACTTGTTATGCCAATGAAGCCTCTTTACAATCAGTATTTCTAAAATGGCCCTATTTAGAGTAAAATGTTTATTTTAAATGTTTTATGATTTATATGATGAAAACTGCTTTAACTCACTAGGCGTTAAGCCTAACACTTTTTCTTTTCGACATGTATATCAGGTCCTAGATGGGTCTGTGTGGCGAGTGGAGCTTGGTAGGAGTTCCGGTAGGATGGCTTTAGCGACGTCATCCGGTTTGGTGAAGATAGCAGATTTGGTGGTTTTAGTAACAACCGACTAATGTTGTCCTTAGTTTGTGGGACTAGTTGGTTCTGTTAGGACTCTGATACATTGTTATAGTGATCCTTCCTTGTAACTTTAATTATTTGATGTCTCGAAGTTTTATATTTATGAGTTTTTGGAAGTTTTATTTATTTATGCCATTTTCGAAATTTAGGGGTGTTACAAGTTGGTATCAGAGCTCTAGTTTAAGTGAACTAGGTATGGAATGAAGAGTGGGCGAATAAAATGCAGAACATATCAGAGATGTTGAATTCTCTTAGATGCCTAGACTTAAGCTAAGACTTTAAGTTATGACTTGTTCGTTGTGGGTAGAATTTCTAAGTCAAGTGTAAGTCGTAGTAGTCGACAAAAATGCACTAGTTAAGAGTCGTGACTATGGTGATGAGGATCCTTATGTATATTATGTTCATAATTTCACTTAGCTACTGTTGTTATGAATACAATGTTACGTAAGTGTGCTTGACTCTACCATTATTACGATACTTGATATGTGTAATAGTACGTCATAGTTGCTAATCTGGTTTTGGTCTAAGATTCTCAACCTCTTTCTCGTGTGTGTCAGAAAAGAATGGCGGATGTAGGAAGAGAAACGCAAACTCAAGAGGCAAATCCTCAAGGTGGGTTGTTGGATAGTGTGGTGCAATTGATGAAGACGGCTATGGAGCAACAAGAAGAAAGGATAATGAAGGCGTTAGAGGTCAGATATGCCAATAACCGGAGATGTGAAATAGTTAACGAGCCTGATGTGCGGAGTCTCGGTGACACCGGGAATGTGACCCGGATGGAGGATCTTGTTGCAGCTAGCATGAAAAGTAACGAGAGGGCCCGCGCATACAAGAACTTTCTGTACAGCAAGCTGCCAGAGTTTTCAGGGACTGACAGTCCAGTGGCGTGCTTGAATTGGATCCAAGAGATGGAACAAGCATTTGATGCTAGCGAGTGTGAGGAAGGGAAAAAGGTGAAATTTGCCTCCCGCATGTTGAGGGGTCGAGCTCTTACTTGGTGGAACATCACCAAAACCGCTATGGGAACTGCTATTGCTTCGTCATTAACGTGGGATGCATTCAAGAAGCAAGTGTTGGATGAATATTGTAACAAGAGGGCGATAGACAGAATAGAAGACGAATTCCGAGCCCTGAAGAAAGGAGATATGTCGGTGAGAGAATACTCCAACCTCTTCATGGAAAAATTGGATCTGGTAGTACATATCGTTCCGAGTGAGAAGGACAGGGTCAAGGCTTACATGAACGGACTGCCAGCCCGCATGAAGGCGATGGTCCGATGTTCCAAGGCTTCCACTCTTCGGGAAGCGATAGAAGAATCGCAGTTTATGGAAGACGTTCATTCCCGGGGTGAAGAAGAAGAGGCAGAGTTTGCAGAAAAGAGGAGATGGGAGGACCGGAGGAGTCCACCCCAAGAATACCATAATTATGAAGAAGAGAAGAGGAGTAGCCATCGTAGGAAGTCGAAGTGGTGTCGTGAATGTCGAGCCAAGCATGCGGGGAGGTGCAACCCCAACCCTTTGACGTGTCTCAAGTGTGGCATGTTAGGTCACTCCCACCGAGATTGTTCCATCAAAGGCACTATCTGTTTTGTGTGCAAAGAGTCGGGTCATATCAAGAAGGAATGCCCTCGTGCAGGGATCAGTGAAGGATCGGGAAGTGGACACAAAGTGCACAGGCTAGAATGGCATGTTAGTGACGACAGGTACGTTCCCCACTCGTTGTGTTCCATCGGGTAGTTAAGCTATCGTGTTCGAGTCCTTGTTGGGATGGTTTGCCGCTATCTCGCTTAATGGATAACTGGTGCCAGTTTTGGGTACATGATGCTAGAGATCGATGTTGTTAGCGTTTCTGGGAGCCCTATAGGGGTAGGTAAGGGGGCATTTAATGTTAAGTCATGAAGTCGAGGCTTGAATCGATAATAGGGAGAGAGTAGGAGCTTTAGGAGGTAAACTCCGAGGTTGATGACCGATTGACGTGGTTGTTATAATTGAGAACCAACATAAGAATTTTTTAAATCGAAGAATTTGGTAATTGGATTTTATAGTACCGGTGTTAGAGGGGATTTCTTGAGGCAAGTCGAGTGACGGTTTGCTTAGGAATATCAAGAAAATGTTTCCACCCATAACCGTAGAAGGAGTCGTTAGCATGCGACCGCTAAGAATTCGGGATATTGTCTATAGGAGCTATTAATATGAACGGTATATAGTATTTGGTCATAGAACGCAAGGGAGATCTGCGTGACGTTTTGGAAGACCCCGCTAAACGAGACTTTTAAGAGTTAATGAAACCATGAAGAATTTTGTTCAAAAATAGATACAATCAAATGTCATAATAGTTTTGTTGGATTTTAATAATTTCTGGCCCATGAAGAATAGTTAAAATAGTCCAACAACAATGACATGATATAAGATATATATTGCCCATAAGAATAGTTTTGTTGGGTTTTGCAATAAGAATGAAAAGTCCACAAGATACAAACCTTAGAGAAAAGAGAAAAAGTTTGGTTGCATCTTCGGACAAAGCGTAGCTGTGTCGTTTTGCTTATTACTGGAGTTTGAACCTTGGCACTACTAAAAATCAGAGTTTCATCGGCGGAAATTTCAGGCATATTTTCCGCCGAAAAATTACTGGCGATTTCAAAAAGAAAAGTCAACTTTTATTGATTTCTGCCACTGATTTTTTTTAAATAAAAATTAATTTCGAATAACTTTTGTGGCGGATTCTTATTAAAGATTCTAACATTTCTTACCCGGGTTCTCGCCTCAAACAGCGCCATAGTTCTGATTTCTTGGATTGTATGTCAATGAAACGAACAATTTAATTTTCGTTGTGAACATTTGGTATTTATGTCGTCTGGTCAATCGTATTGGGCTTTTAATTAATGTATAATATTTTGGTTACATATTTTAGCAATTTTTTTTAAATATAAATGGGATTTACAAATTTTAAATCAATAAAAACTAGAATTTTTTTTTCTGGAATTGGTTAATCACCGGCGGATTAGTGGCGGAATATTCGTAAGTAATTTAATATTTTTTAAAAACTAATTCACTGAAAACAATATTTTAATTTTTTTATAAAACATTTCAATTTTTAAAAATTAAAAATAATTTCAATTAAATTACTAGCGGAATATCCGCCAGTGATTTAATTCTCATAATTAATTAAGTAAAGAGTGAATTGTGGATTTGGTCCATGTGGTATTCAATTTGACTTGGTCATTGTCCTTCTGACTAACATCTCCGTTAACTTCGTTAAATCAAGGACCATTTTCGTCATTTGCCATTTTTTTGTCCTTTTACGATAAAAAAACAATACTTTTATACACACACATATAACGATATCAAAATAAATAAAATATAATATTATTGTATGATTTGATTGTTTAACTTTCTTAAAAGATTAACTATATTAATACGATTTAATTTTATTAATACCATTTAATAGCATAAATATAGCATAAATAATGGAAATCGATAACAAAAACTTAAAAATACCTCGAAATCAAGCAAAAAAACTTTAAAAATCTCTCGAAATCATGGAATTAGGCTAAAAACACATCAGCCAATATTGAACGTCGGTAAAAAAATGAAGACACATCAATTAAAACCGTGCTTTTTGTAAAAAAAAAATCTATATTATATGGTGCTACTGTATGAAAAAATTTCTCGGTTCGTCCCTGATGATGGAGGATGATGAAAAACCCAGGTTGTTTAGGATGGAGATCTTGTATTGAGATTCAATATGTAGCGAACTTTATCGTAGTATTTGGTTGGTTGGAATCCGGTGATATTTTAAAGATTTGGAAATTGACCAAATTACATATGTGCGCTTAGTTCATTCTTCAAAATTTAGTTCAGAAGTCCAATTCCACATATAGTGGAATTTAAATTCCTTGCATTGTAGTAAGGAATTTCAATTTTTTTTTCATGCCTTCTTTTGAGAAATACTATTCTTCGAAATTTAGTTCGGAAGTCCAAGTTCAAAGTTAGTTTATTTTCAATTCAATTTTCCTATTTGACAAGGACAAAAGCTACATGTGATATTTTCTTTTTCTTTTTCTTTATTAGACTGAATTTTATTTTTTTAAATATAAAATTAAATCAAATGATATATTCATCATTGTACATTTTTTGTAAGTATAAAATAAACCATAGTTGTCACAAATGCTAGAAAATTCTATTTATTCCATCGATCGATTGAATGTTTATAAATATTGAACCGATAACGACAACTTACACATTTTCTCACCGTCGTACATGATATAATCCTTTCTCTTCAATCTTTTTATAAGGGTAATGCTATCACAAATGTTATATGCACCTTCTTCCTCTCTTTTTTTAAATGTTCGAATCAAATCAAATTATATTGAAAATGTAAAAAATAAAATTTGAAGTAAATGGATAAAAGGAAAAAAATAATAGGTAGGCGTGTAATTGGCCTCACCTACCCCTTTTTTGAAATATAATCTTTGACAAATTTTATATTAGCCTAATATATAAAAGTCAACAAATATCCAGTAATTTTATAAATTAAAGTATTTCCATTATTTATGCTATAATTTAATAATAAAATTAAATCGTATTAATATAGTTAATCTTTAAAAAAAAGTTAAACAATCAAATCATAAATAATATTCTATTTTATTTATTTTGATATCTTTATATATGTGTGTATAAAAGTATTGTTTTTTTTCTTATCGTAAAAGGACAAAAAAATGGCAAATGGCGAAAATGGTCATTGATTTAACGAAGTTAACGGAGATGTTAGTCAAAAGGACCATGATCAAAACAAATTGAATACCACAATGACCAAATCCACAATAAACATAGAATGAAGATCATAGTCAAAGAAATCACAAAATCACAGGGACCAAATCCACAATTCACTCTTAAGTAAAATATCTCGAGAAAATAAAAAAAAAAAGTTTGCGGAGGATTTTCAACGGCCAAATCTACCGGAAATTCCGCCAGAAATTATGGTTTCTAGTGAAACTTTTTCCGGTTGGCCAATCCGCCGGGAAGAAGTGTCTTGTTTAGTATATATATATAGTAGTGTGGATCGTTGTCCAATTAAGTATCAGTGAATTTATCATTAAGTGATTAGACTTATTCGCGTGAGACCAAACAGTTTCCGTGAGATCAGTGAGACCAAACTTTAAAGTATGAAACTTCACACCAAAAAACTGTGAATGTAAAAAAATCGAACTTTTCATATCGAAAACACCGTAAATGTTACGTTCACGGTGTTTTTCGCTGTGAATGTTCGGTTTTTTTTTACCTTCACAGCGTCTTCACTGTGAAGGTTCGGATATACCTTCATAGTCTTTTATCTGTGAAGGTTTGATTTTTTTTAACTTGGTTTAGGTTTTTTTACCTTCATAGTGTGATTACATTATGAAGGTTCGAATGTTTTTTACCTTCACAGTGTTTCGGTGTGAAGTTTCATGTTTTAAGGCTTGGTCTCATGCGGTCTCACGAAAATAGCTTGGTCTCACGTGAACCTGACCCTAAGTGATTAAGTCGTAAAGATATACTCCATTATAATTGATTAAATACATCATCCATAACATTAAGCCTCAAACAAACAGTCCTTATTTGTGTCTGTCAAAAAAAAAAACCCATTAGGATGGTCATAATTATTTATTTTCTTAGCTAGGTTTTTTGTGTTTTATTAGTTTCTCCTTTAATAAATACATGATATGTATGTTAGTAAATTAACCACAAGTAGAAATTGATAGTATTTTTTTTTGAACGGCAAGTTAACACACGCACACGTTCCTGGGGTATCCGGGCTTCCACTTAAGGGTGTCACCCGACTAATTCCCGTCGATCACGACCCAGCCTAATTAAGGGTACCACTATGTGGCAGACCCATGATCATGGATGTCACAGGATGCTCACCACGGGGTTCGAACCTAGGTAGTCAGGGATACCATCCACTGACCCCCAGGATGTTATCTTACCACTGGGCTACAACATGAAGGACACTAGAAATTGATAGTATTGATCAGTTTTAAAAAAAAAAGTTAATAGAGGTGTATGGCGGTTGGTTGGGTTAACGGTGGTACTGGTCCTGCATGTATATATGCAAAAAGCCAAAAACACTAGTAATTAATTTCATGAGTTGGCATCGATTCTTCCGCCTGCATTCTTCTATTTATACCATATATGCATATAACTTAACTTGTGCTTCAAATTAATTAATAATTAAGCTCCTTCAAATTCTTCAAAAAATGGTGAAGAAATCTCCAGAGACAGAGCATCCGATCAAGGCCTATGGATATGCTGCTCGAGACACTTCCGGAACACTTTCTCCTCTCACCTTCTCCCGAAGGTATATACATATATTTATTAAAGTACTGTAGTATATATGATCACTATATATATATATAGAGAGAGATAGAGTTGGGTTTCGGTGAGAATAAAAGTATGTGAGAAGGCTAAGAAAAGATCTCCACCCTTAGATGCACATTAGGATGAGATGCACCGGATCAATTTCCGTACTTGAGATTAAAAGTGATCAAGTGTCTAGACCCCTTCTTACCTTCTCACCTTAACTCTTATTCTCATACACGATCTTTCATCTATGGGGATATATATAGTTGTTAATTGGTGCATGATGATTTAGACGAAGGATCGTGTGAGAGAAGAATAGTTAACATTGAGAAGGTAAGAAGAAATTAATATGGACCTTGATCACTTTTAATCTCAAACCCACTCATCAATCATGTTTGATATGGGATTGATCCGGTGCATCCCATCCTAATGCGCATCTAAGGGTGGAGATCCCTTCCAACCATTCTCACCGGAACCTAACTAACCATGATGATTCATATATAAACATTAATTAGTGCATGCATGCATGCAGGGCTACGGGTGATAAAGATGTGAGGCTTAAAATCTTGTATTGCGGGATCTGTCATTCCGATCTTCACTTTGCCAGCAACGATTGGGGGTTCACTGTTTATCCTCTTCTTCCTGGGTATCATGAATATATGTTTTAATCCATTCATTTAATTTTCCCCAACCCAATATATATATATATATATATATATATATATATATATATATATATATATATATATATATATATAACTTCACCATTCATGCATGCACATTATCTTCTTTGTTAAATTATTAAAAGAAAAACTATATAATGATGTGTTATATTTTGGTTGCATGCACATCTTTTTCCCTTTTACTGCTGTATCAATATTTTTCTCAGTCGTTTTCCAGTTTTCAACATGTGTACATGAGCATGCATATGTGATTGTGGTCTTGACCCACAAGATTAAAATCTAATTAAAAACTATTCAAATCAAATATATATTATATATTGGATCAATTCTTTGATAACAAGAACCAGGAATTACCATTACAATAATCGTGTCAAAACATTACTTATATACCCTTACCTTGACTTCTTTGGTGCATGTTATTTTGACTTTGTCGGATCTGCATTCATTCTCCAACAAAATCATTAATTAAAAGAAAAAATATATATATAAAAATTAGCACTGGTTTTCAAAAGCAAAAGAGAAATTAGTTTTTTTTCTTCACGAATTTACTTTGTAGCAGAAAAATGTGCATTAATTGTGTTATTATCTTCTTATTTTGAAGGAGAAAAAAAATTAACATTAAATATTTTAATCTGCAAAACTTATTTTTAAAATTACCAATTTATAAAAACTTTGTTAAGAGTATTAACTAGAGATTTGGTAAAAGGATCGGACCCAAACCAGCCGTCCAGCCCACGCGTACCCTTAATCGGTCCAGACTTGACTAGACCAGGACCGATCCAAATCCGCTCAAGCCCATCTCTATGTCCAGCCAAAATGGATGTATAGTTGTATACTCAACCCCATGTTATATAGCTTAATAACATCCCAGAACATAACTGCTTTAATTTTATTTGTGAGCAAATATATATAGCTGCCAACCTGTGGGTATGTAGCACTTAAAGTCAATATAACTTTTTTTGTAACCGTAGCAACCTGCGGCAAATATATATTGTATTGTTGTGTAACGATCCATCTATTATTCTTATGAGTTAAATATTTTCATTTATTGTTTGACTTTTTCGTTTTTTATTGAGATTCCATTGCATAGCACAAGATCCTATTTTGTTCAACCAACCGTTCATTGAGCTTGCAAATCGTGTCTTATTCATTACTTGTTCTTATATTGGATCTCAACGAATCATATAATTTCTTCCAGATTTTCACTCATCCTCATTTGCCATATTGTTTAGAGAAACCGTGATAATCTTCTCTACCATTCATTTCTCATTGACTCTATTGATTACTTCATTTATATGAATTCTCTTTTTATATCAGAATAACACATTTTCAGTTAAGAACTAAAAGAATTATTATTTTTTAACAAATTACCAATCATAGTATATGTTCACTCATATATATATTCTTGGATTTCAAAACTACCCTTGTTTTTCATACATTATTAACCACAAATTTCCTGACAAGTACATCAATCTTAAGTAATCCGGTATCTATAATAAACAAGAATAAAATTTCTTTCTCATTAATTATTAACATTTGTTTATTTAATAATAAAAACACATTAACTGAATATTTTTTTCAAGGGTCCTTGTTTTTACATACGGCGAGGTCTATAAAATGCAAAGGACGGGCCTAGATAGGTCTGAGCTAGCTTGCCACTACTAAACTAAAATGGGAATTTCACTTATCTATGGTATAGTAAACCTTGTGTGAAGATTATTATGGACGGATTTCAGATGGAAAATTCCCGTATGATATGTTGAATGCAGGCATGAGATTGTTGGTATTGTGACGGAAGTAGGAAGCAAAGTAGAGAAATTCAAAGTTGGGGACAAAGTCGGTGTCGGAGGCTTGGTGGGATCATGTGGTTCATGCCAAAGCTGTGCTAAGGATCTTGAAAACTACTGCCCAAAACATACTCAAACTTATGGTTTCCCCAACTCTGATGGCACACGCACATACGGTGGCTACTCGGATCACATGGTTGCAGATGAGCATTTCGTGCTCCGTTGGCCAGAGAATTTGCCGCTTCATACTGGTGCACCATTGCTTTGTGCTGGGATCACAACTTACAGCCCCCTCAGATACTATGGGCTAGACAAGCCTGGTATGAAAGTGGGTGTGGTTGGCCTTGGTGGGCTTGGCCATGTTGCTGTCAAGATGGCCAAGGCTTTTGGTGCACAAGTTACTGTTTTCAGCACCTCCCCTGCTAAGAAACAAGAAGCCATTGAAAAACTGAAAGCTGACCATTTCATAAACAGCAAAGACCCTGAACAGATGCAGGTGGGATCTATAATATATATATAGAGAGAGAGGGAGAAAAGATCATACGAGAAGCTAAACATTTTACGAGAAGACGTGAAATATGATATTATATATGATTACATGGCATGTGAGTGTGTTTAATCATATATGATTAAAAGTCTTTATATTGCCAATGTAACATGTGTTTAATCATATATGATTAAGCTTGTGTATCATATATATGATATCTACTTCTCGACAACGGTTAAGATGTGGGTTGCAAGGGTTGCAACATTTTTCAGGGTTGCAAAATATCCTTCCACTATATATATATGGGTTGTTTTATTTGCAACCTTTAAAAAGTTGTATATATATATATATATATATATATTATCTTAATTGAAAAGTTGTAGATTTCATAGTGTTTTTTTAATTATTTATAATTAATTGTGATTTAAGGAGTGATTATCTTTGCAATGATCAGTCTGCAGCGAGTACATTGGATGGAATAATAGACACAATCCCTGCAATTCACCCCATTGCACCATTGCTTAGTGTGCTCAAACCCCACGGGAAGCTTGTGCTTGTTGGTGCACCAGAAAAGCCACTTGAGCTACCTGTGTTTCCTTTAATTATGGGTAAGCATTTGGTCCTTTTTTTTTTTAATAAACGCTACTTCCGATTATATATATATATATATATATATATATATATATATATATATATAACAGTTGAAAGCATGCTTTTGTATGTTTTTATATAACCATCTTAATTAATTAACTAATTGCATGGGGTTGAGACATGCAGGGAGGAAAATCGTTGCTGGTACTATAATTGGAGGGGTGAAAGAGACTCAAGAGATGCTTAATTTTGCAGCAAAACATGGAATAACTGCCGATATTGAGGTTATCCCGATAGACTATGTGAACACTGCCATGGACCGTATTATGAAATCTGATGTTAGATTTCGGTTTGTGATTGATGTCGCCAACTCCCTCAAAGCTCCATAGGTAGGTTGGTGAAGTTGCTTCCAACAACATTTACTTGTGACTTTATTTATTTAGTTCCCTTTGCGTTGGTCTTAATGCAGAACTCTAGATCTTAATATATTTATTTATTGCACAAGTGTATGGTTATGATTATTATAGGTGTGAGAAGTTGAGTTGAGAAGTGGATTTGAATCGTTGATCCCTTTTAATCTCAAGCTCTCCCATGAATTCTGGCTTAGATTGGAATTGATCTGATACATCTCGGTGCATCTCATCCTAATGTGTGTTCATTTGTCATCCAACGATTGATAACCAATAAACACGTATATGTGGTGTTGTATATATACGAGTCGATCACATAGAGACAATAACTGATATAGTTAGCTATAGGGAAGTTAGAGATTTATGTTCACCAACCTAAGAAAGCAAAAATGAGAAAAAAAACTAGGATTTGAAATATCCACTTTGACCAAGGAAAGAAATGACGTTAAGGGGTTGTTTGATTTTTAAAAGAAAAAAGACCTCTTAATCTTTATTAAGGGGTTGTTTGTTTTTTTAAAAAAACCTCTTAGTGGCTTTTAAGTCTGAATCGTTCAGACCTTTTTACACACCACCTCTTATTAATCATAACTAAAATAAGACTTCAGACTTTAGACCTCTTAAAAAACAAACGGCACCTAAGTTTGATTAGTTCAGACCTTTTTATATTTAGACTTTTTTTTTTCCAGTTTTCAGAACCTCTTAACTCTTAAATACGTCTGAAATAAGAAATGGTGACCTAACTTCTTAAAACATCTGATCACCACCTCAGTTCATATGTTATTCTATTTTTCAAGACGTCTCCAGACATTACAAAAACATACAGTTTATTGATTCAAATTTCAGAGTTCAACACCACTAAAATAAGACTTAAGAGTTTAGACCGCTTAAAAAACAAACGGCACCTAAGACATCTCCAACTCAGTTTCAAGATTAGAAAGTCTATTTATGTTTACTTTTGTAACAATTCAACACGATAGAAAGACTAAAATTTAGTCTTGATAAATCTCGACCAATGTTCTCACTTATTTTCATGGGAGGACATAATTATTCGCTAAGTCCTCAAATTAGGGTTGTAAACGAACCGAACATTCAGCGAATCGTTCGTGAACCCTTCGGCAGGAAGTTCGTTTATGTTCATTTATTTAATAAACGAACGAACATGAACAAGTTTTCTCGTTCGTTTAATTAAACGAACGAACATGAACAAATGTCCCGTTCGTTCATTTATGTTTGTTAACGTTCGTTCGTTAACGTTCGTTTATGTTCATTTACTGATAAAAATAAAATAACAATTAACAGTTTCAGTAAATTAATAGTCAATTCATTTCAATATTTATTTAACTAATATTTATTAATATCAAAAATAAATAAATAATCATTTTTTAGAGGAAAAAAAAAACTAAAAGAATGCTTTTGCTACTTGACATTAGCTTCACTTATATACTAACTTGAAGACCTCATTTTTTTGCTGAAAAATCGATGTGGGATTGCCATATTAGTGATGACTCATCACTAATCAGCCTCTCTACAACAAAGAGAAGTGAGAATTTTTTTATCCCACATCGCTCCCAAGTAACAATCTTATGCTCTATCCCCTATATATATATATATATATATATATATATATATATATATATATATATATATATATATATATATCCTCCTTGTCCTTTGAGGTAGCGTTTGGTACGCAGACGAGATTGGACGGGACTGGACAGGACAGAACTGGACAGGACTGGACAAGACAAATGGTTGTCTTGTGTTTGGTACGACTAGGACTGGATAGGACAGGACTGAACAAGTTTTCCTAAAAGTTGTTTGATAATTTTATATGTCATATAATAGTTATAAATAACATAAATAAAGTATATCTTTAAATAATTTAATTAAAAAGCATTATTAATTTTTTTACACAATTTTCATATATATAAATACATACAAAAACAATAGTAGAAAATTTGAATGAAGAATCTAAAATAATTGATGGTAGTTCGAAAAAATCCGATTCATATAAAAAACGTAATAGTTGATTCAATTTGGAAGATCTTAATGAATTGGTGGATTCATAGTTGCAGCGACGAGTAAAGATAAAAGACGATGGGTGGCCGGTGAAAGACGATAGTTGTGAAGAAGGTGAAAGATAGTAATAGAGGTAGTGGTGGTGGCGGTGTACAGTGGTAATAGAGGTTTTGTAGTGGAGGAAGAGACGGAGGTTACCAACGATGGTTGGCGGTGAGCGTCGGTGGCGGCGGCGGCAATGGGTGGTGGTGATTGGTGGAGGTGGCGATGGGCGGTGGTTGTGGAGGTGGTAGAGGATGTTGTTGTAGTAGTGAAGGAAGAGGTGGAAGTGGTCGACGATGGTTGGTAGTAACTACCGGTGGCCATCGATGGTGGTGGCGACAATAGGTGGTGGTGATCGGTGTTAGTGGAGGTGGTCGACGATGGTAGTGGTGGTGGCGATGACCGATGGTTGTGGAGGTGGTGGAGGAGGTTGTTATGGTGGATAAATAGGTAGAGGTGGCCGACGGTGGTTGACGGTGGCTACTAGTGGCCGCCGATGGTGGTAGTAGCGACGATGGGTAGTGGTGACCCTTAAGACTAATACCATATTAGGATTATATATCAAATGGCGGTAAATCAGTGATTTTTAGTTTCTGTCTCATTTCTGTCCCATGTTGTTCCACCTATTTTGGTGGAACAAGAAAATACCCCCTTTTGTCCCATCTTATCCCACCCTGTCCAGTCTTTGTCCCTGTCCCATGTCGCGCCAAACATAGGACAGTTAACTTTTGTCCTGTCCCATGTCACGCCAACACATGGGACAGTGAATTTTTGTCCCGTCTTGTGCCACCCAGTTTGCAAACCAAACGCACCCTGAATCTTCATTTGTATCACTAGTGGGTTTAGCCTCAACTGCTGACTTGAGCCTATTGGCTCGAGTCTCGATCGATGGCTTGAGCTTATTGGTTTCGGCCAATGTAAATTTTTGTATTCAAGTATCCTTTTAAAATGGGTGAACTTTCCTTGTTCAGGTTCTTAATGAACGAACATGAACCTAGTCATTTTTTAAACGAACGAATATGAACATCATATTTTTTGTTCGTTTTGTGTTCGTGTTTGTTGGTTTGTTTGGTTAAGTTAAACGAACGAACATGAACAAGTCTTTGTTCGTGTTACGTCTGTTTGTTTATGTTCGTTTAAGGTTGTTCGTTTACGTTTGTTTTCGTCCGTTCGTTTATGTTCGATTATTAGTTCGTTTAGGTTCGTTTAGCACCTAAACGAACGAACATGAACGAACACGAACGCAACCATTTCTTAAACGAATGAACACGAACACCTAAAATTTTGTTCGTTTAATGTTCGTGTTCGTTCGTTTGTTCGGCTAAGTTAAACGAACGAACATGAACATGCCTCCGTTCGTGTTCGTTCGGTTCTTTTATAGGCCTACCTCAAATTCAACATCAACTCTTGTTCAAATCATGAATGACAAAATAAATAATTCATGTATACCAATCGATAATTTGAAATTAAATGCCCTAACTTGAACTAGCTATCTAATGAAAACCAATTAATATCTACATAAATCAACTGATTTAGGAGCCGTTTAACAAACGCTTACCTGGGTAAGCGCTTACCAAGTTATTTTACCTTAACCGATGAATATGACAATGACAAATAATCTTACCCGGTAAGAGCGAAAGCAATGGTTGAGAGTCTTACCCGGTAAGTGAGGGCGAAAACTCTTATCCGGTTAACGCTTATCGGGTAAATTTTTGCCTACGATACCATTTTAATGGACTAAAACCTTACCTGATAAGTGATAGTATTGAATTTAACCGGTAAGTGCTTATCGGGTAAGTGTTTGGGTAAACGACCCCTAAGTTAAGTTACATCTCTAACTACAACATAGATGGTTGAATTTTGTAGACGGTGTCCGAAACTAGAGCACTAGTGGGGGCATATTTCGTCTTAGAATACTTCAAATGGCACAAGCCTCTATCTATTTAATCATAATTGGTACTCGCTTAATGTAACACCCGTGATTTTCGGTAAGTAAATGTCACCCGGACATTTTTGTGGCTTGTAAACAGTGGGGTTTTGTTGGGAAATGTATTGTTTAAAGTCCCTCGGAGTATCGGGAGTTCGGGCATTGAAAAGTCGGATTTTTGGAATTTGGGAGCACCCGAGCGACCATGCCAGCGATTGTGCCAGAGGGCACAATAGCCTGGCACTATCGCCGAAGCTGAAGAGCTCACGGTACATGCTTGGCGATTGTGCCAAACGATTGTGCCACTGGCATAATATCCAGGCACTATAGCCTGCGTGTACCAGTGGGTTAAATGTGCGATTTTCACCCATTTCCCTCATTTCTCATTTCTATCTTCTCCCCTTTTCTCTCCCAAACCCCAAAACCGAACCCTAACCTATTTTGGGGGTTTTTCCCTCCCCAAACCACATGATTCTAAATCATCTAGCTAGTTGGGAGCTTGAGCCACTAAACCTCCTTCTTCATCTTCCTCGTCAAGTGCAACGGTTGGGAGCTCGGGTTGAAGTGTTTTGGGTGTTCTCGGAAGCCTCTTTGTCTTCAAGGGTAAGTTTTCTTGTAATAAGGTTATAAATGCTCCATTGGTGGTTTCTTAAGGTTCGATATCTCAAATCTTGGATTTGATGGTTTTAGAGAAATTAGGGTTTTGATCTTGTTTGGGATCTTGGTATTTTTATGTTTGGAGAATGTTTCCTTGTGGTTGATTATGGGTATTTATGGGTTGAAATGTTCGGATCTAGGTTTTAGAAGATTTCGGCTTGAGGATTCAAGTGACCTTCAAAAGAGCTCGTTGGGTGAAATCTAGATTTAGCCTAAATCTAGCAAGGTGAGTTCAAGTTGATTTGTGAAAACGTTGTACATGCCAAAAATGTCTATTTTAAAGTGTTTATGTGTTTTACATGAAATTATCAAATGTTGGGTTATTCGCTAATCTTTGATTATTTGAAGTATTTAACTCTACAAACTTTGTATAGCAACTACATTTGGGATTTTGGGCATTTTGATAAATGTGTCACAAAAGAATGTGTTTTGAGGTCTTATTGCATAAATAGATCTTTGGTCAAAGAAATACACTTTTAAATGTTCGTCGGGTTTTATGCATCATTCATGAAATGGAATGTTTTATAAAGTATTGCTTGCATGCTTATGTGAGGTACTTGAAGAATGTTTTTAGCCTCTTTTTATGATTTTCATTCTTATCAGCAGTTAAATTTGGAAAATGCATATTTTGTGTTATGAGGCATTTGTAGAATATAAGAGTATAAATTCATTTGGAAAATGGGGGCCTCAACTAATGTTGAGTTTTGAGCTAATCTTACTTTTAGTCGTGGTGTTTGCATATCCGTTGGTCGAGTGCGTTTTATCGTATTTTTGTTCCATTTATCAATGGGTCAATGGGTTGCTAAGCCTGCGGCTTGGTATTTTTATTTGATTAGGTCTTTGGACAATTGTCCAATTTTGGTAGCTCGACTTCGAACCTTGGTTGCGATATTTGATGAAGGACTCAACGTAAGGACCTTTCGCGGTTTATTACGTCCGATGATGGAACGATTAGTTTTCCACATTGAGGCACGTTTAGGCATCGGATTGGGAGAGTAGGTCCTACGTGCTAAGTATTACGATATTGGATGAGGGACTCTACGTAATGACCTTTCGCGGTCGAACCTTTCGCGGTTGAAGTTGAGTTTCCGTGGGTGTACGTTTAAAGCCACTGAGCCTGACATCCCTTGCGTGTACTTTTGTTTATATGACTAGTCTTAACAACATAAAAAGGGCTTACTTTGTGGACCGTCACATTTTATGGAATCGGGTCTCCCCCGTCACCGAAAGGTGTTGTTTTTGGGTATTGAGTTTTATTATCCAAGTTTTCGGTGACGTTTTGTATAATTGGGTTTTACCCTTGATTATGGGTTGAGTATTATGCCCCACCCGTGTTTTGGGTGTTTTGGGATATAAGGTTTAACCATATCTTCATAAATGGAGAGTTCAATTTATATTTATGCCTTGAGTGAGTTTTGGGTTAAAGTTAATTTATAAATGGGCAACCCATATTGGTACCATTACCTTTGGAGTAGTTTTGGATTGGAAAACGGCTAAATTGGTGTTCTTTGCCTAAAATGCATATTATTGAAAATGAGTCGTTTTCATATTCAAAGCATACCTTTTGAAAGATTATGAATTAAACTGCATTACCTCTTTTCAAAGATATCATTATTCATATTGGAAACTCTTGAGCTCACTAGGTGTTAAGCCTAACATTTTTATTTGTCGGCATGTGCATCAGGTATTCAAGGCTGGGAGTTGGTTCTAGCTGTCCTATGAAGAGTAGAGCCCTAGCTAGATCCGAAAGTGAGTATTCGGTGAAGTCTTCCGCTGTATAGAGATAGTGACTATGCATGGGTATTAGTAGCACCCGTCCCTTATAGTCCGTATGTATATGATGATATACGTGTTTTGTAGTTGAATCTAAATTCGTGGTTGTAGATGATCCATTTATTGATGTATTTAGTAAATTTTTAATAAGTTGCTATTTTCAGATTTGAGGGTGTTACACTTAATCATCAAAGGTTATCAATTTACCAAATTTTTTTTGGAAAGGGTGTTTTGGGCCTTTGGCCCAGACTAATCTTTTGGCAATGAAACCGACTGCTAAAACATGCAGCCCTGAGGTTATACCCAGTGGCCACAAAGTTGCAAATGCAGGGAATCGAACCCGGGTTGAGCGCTATGAACTCCCCAGGTGATTACCGCTACACCACAAACCTATTGGTATCAATTGATTTAATATTTGTTTTATATATTTGAATTGTATTATAATTTAGATTGGTCTTATCGACTTTTGCCTTCCATTTGGCACCGTCACGGGTGTTTGGGATTGCTTATTTAAAGTGTTTTTTTTACTTATTGCGGTTTGACACCGGAGATAAGCACTTTCTACTGTTTGGATGGAGAGAAAATGAAAGTGCTTATAGTGGTGTCAAACAGGAGATAAACACTTTTTAATAAGTCATTTTGTTTTAACTTATTAACTTATTTAAAAAGTGCTTATGACTTTTTAGGTTAGTTTATGTGTATAAGCAATCTCAAACACCTTTAAACAACAACTTATTAGCTTATTACGTTTTGGTACCACAATAAGCTAATCCAAACATTTTTTTAAAAACTTCGGTTTGACACCACATAAGTTGATAAACACTTATCAAAATAAGCATAAGTTGTTTTAAATAAGCAATCCCAAACACCCCCTTAAACCTAATTCTTTTTTCTATTGTTGACATAATTAATTTATGCCAAGCTCAAAAATGGAAGTTGTATATATTTTCCCCAATTTTCCATAGCCTATTGTATCGCCTCAATCTTAGCTCAAACAAGCGAGATATGACCAAACTATCGCATCAAAGTCATGTTGTCACCCACACTACCATAAAATTGGGTTTATAAGATGTTTAAAATGTTTAAGTGTCCTAATAACATACTTTATTACTTTATATGACTTAAGTTTATAGAACCAAACTATAAAACATCTTATCTAAACGTGTTACAACAACTTTATACGATGCTCTTAGACGTTTTACCAAGTATTTTAGGACACATTTAAAATGAAATGTGGTATTATATGTTGTCTTATTGGACACTATTTGATATTTGAAATTTTTTCCTATAAAAAGATAGTCTTATAGGACACTTGACACTTCTTAAAAGTATCCTATTAAATAACTTAAACAATGTTTTATTTTAAAAGTGTCATAAAAAACTTGTTAAAATATAACAACCCAACCAAGACAATTAACCATAATTAGATCATAAGAATAATTCATGCCAGAACGGCCCCAAGCTTACAATTTAATGCAAGGTTTGCCACGACATCCTATTACACAACTGAGATTTTAAGGAAAGATGAACTAAGGTGACGGTCTTCTATGCACTCCCGCTCCACCTTCTCTTTACCCTTAACGGCTCTTCCTAGCTCACGTCTGCCTGAAAAGGTTTTTAAAATTTGAAAGAGTGAGGGTTAGACCGAAGATCTAGTGAGTCCCCTCTAACGTTTATAAGCAACAATGCAAATACCAACTTTTAATCAAAACAGATTTATAAGCAACATATAAGTAATCCACGCTATTGACCACACTACCGTCGAAGATGTTGTGTCTAACTCACACTGCCTTAATTTTGGGACACACCCTCAATAGCATAAACGGGCCACACTCCCCGGTACGAGCAGGCGGGCCACACTCACCGACTTAGGTCACTGCTTCCATAAATAATGTATGCATACATTTAAATATCAACAATTTATAAACACGCTTAAATAAATTCATCATGAACATGCCAACGTATAAAACAAAGTTTTAATAAACTTTCACAAGCTTTCGTTAATAAAACATTTAGTTCAGAAAACTCACCTGGTGTCCTTAGCTTAATTCTTGCGCCTACTCTTATGGTTCAATCCAAAACCTATAAAAGAGACATTGGTCGGTGAACTCTCTATACCTTCTAATTTAGAACAGAATTGACCTTAACCCCCCATAATCCCAAACGGTTAGCCTAGTGGAGACCGCTTGATTAAGCTAAAGGATAGATCAACTCAAGACAAGAGTTTTAGATTTGAAAAGAAAAACGGACCGGTCCACAAACCAAGAATTCCAACTATGGATTTAATCCCAAACTACAATTGGGCTTCGACCCACATAATAACAACCCGGGGACCGGGGTCTTTGGTGGTCGCCCGGATGAGGCAAGCGACCGGGCCTGACCCCCCCCCCCCCCCCCGGTACCGACCGGTGCCTAAGCTTAAACCGGTGTCGATCGATGTCGTGACCTCCCCGGTGCCGACCGGGTCTACGACCGGAACACAAAAGTCCCCGGGGACCGGTGGCACTCGGGCCCGGTATCAACCGATACACTCCTTTTTCGAACGAAAGTTGTCGAAGATCAAAAACATCGCTTCTACCGGTTCCAGAATACTCCCAGAAAGATAAACAACTCAACCCAACCCTCCTTTATGAACACATACTCAATCTCAACAATAATACCCATCAATCAACAAGAATTTCTACACAGGCTTCCAAATACCAAAAACCAGAACCTCAAACATCCAACTAAAAGGTTTTTGAGAAATAAAATGCTAAACCCTTACTTGACAAAGGAGAATAGAATTAAACTTACCTTGGAAGATTGATGAACACCAATACTCTGCCCTTTTTGCTCTCCTTCGATTGAATCGTCTTCAAGCTCTCTCTCCCTTTCCCAAAATTGCCAGCCGCCAATAACAATTACACTAGGTCCTAGGGTTAAATCCCTCTTATTTCTCTTTTTCACTCTAGACCCCTTTACTATAGGCCTTTTGCAAAGACTTCCCCAAAGTCCAATTTATTTCTCATAGGTGTGGTTATTACAATATCCCCCCCTCAAAATAATTCTGTCCCCGAAATTCCCTCGTTGAACAACCCAGGATATTGGGCTCTCAAATCCGACTCTAATTCCCAAGTCGCTTCCTGCCCTTTGTGAAATTGCCACTGGACCTTCACCAAAGGGATTTCTTTGTTCCTCAATTTCCTCACTTTACGATCTATAATGGCCATCGGTTCTTCGATATAGCTTAGTTTCTCATCTATTCGAATCTCGTCCATTGGTACTACCACATCCATTTCCGCTAAACACTTCTTCAAATTAGACACATGAAATATGGGATGCACACTTCACATTTCCATGGGTAATTCCAGTTTGTATGCTACCTCCCCAACGCGCTCCACGATAGAAAACGGTCCAACAAACCTCGGACTCAACTTGTCTTTCTTACCAAAGCGAACTACTCCCTTCCCCGGTGAGACTTTTAATATTACCTTGTTCCCTATTTGAAACTCCATCGGCTTCCTTGGCTTATTTGCGTACATCTTCTGATGATCTTGAGTTACCTTTAATCTTTCTCGAATCTAGTTGACCTTATCGGCCGCCACCTGCACAATTTCCTGTTCGGCCCGTTGTCTTTCACCCACCTCGCTCCAACACAAAGGAGTTCTACACTTACATCCATATAACGCTTTAAACGGAGCCGCTCGAATACTAACATGGTAAATACTATTATAAGAAAACTTTATCAATGGCAGCTGAGTTTCCCACGAGCCCTTGAAATCGATAACACGCGCTCAAAGCATGTCTTCTAATGTTTGGATGGTTCTCTCACCCTGGCCATCTGTCTGCGGATGGTACGTTGTACTCAACTTAAGTTGTGAGCCTAACTCCCTTTGTAGACTTCTCCAGAAAGTTGACGTAAATCGACCATCTCGATCTGAGACTATAGACGTAGGCACCCATGCCCAGCTACAATTTTGTCTATATATAATTTAGCCAACTTCTCCATCGAGTACGTTTCTTTAATTGGTAGAAAATGAGCTGACTTCGTAAGTCAATCCACTATCACCCAAATGGCATCATGCCCTTTAGGCGATCGGGGAAATCAAGTGACAAAGTTCATTGCGATCTCATCCCACTTCCAAATCGGTATTTCCAACGGTTGCAACTCGCCGTAAGGTCTTTGATGCGCCGCCTTCACTTTTAAACACGTCAAACATCATTCGATGAATTAAGCGATATCCTTCTTCAAACTCGTCCACCAATAACTTTGATTCTGATCTCGATACATCTCATTGGTTCCTGGATGAACGGAATATCGAGACTTATGCGCTCCTTCCAGCACCTTCTTCCGAAGTTCGCCCAATTTCGGAACCACACTCGATCGTCAACACATCTTATCCCCACGACCGTCTATGGTCACAGAATTCACAACGCCGGTTATCCTTTCGCTTTTCAAATTCTCATCACATCCAACAATTATCCGAACATAAATGCAATGAATTCAAGCTTTATTCGTTTGAAACACAGGGTGACTAAACTCATACTAAAATGTTCCATTTAGTTTAACACTGGAAGATAGACTTTGTTGGTCCCGGAGGTGCTTAACAAGTTTGTAGAAGGGGGGGGGGGTTGAATACAAACACAAAAATTACAGTTTAATAAATTGTTTATTGATAAATCAAACACAATTTACAAGTTTGTTGCGGAATAAGATTAAGACAGACTCAATCTAAACAAACTTAAGAAAACACTTAGATGGTTGCACAATAATATAGAGAATGGGGGATTAGAGAGTATAGAAAACAAGGGTTTCTATCAAATAGAAAGATGAAGGCAGAGGTGAGCACTTTCTCAGATGGAGAGGTGATCTTTCTATTTATACCCTATGCATTAAATGCATGGCAGGGCACTTTACACGTGGCGTTCAGTGATTGGCTTTGAGAGTCTGACTTTGGGAGACATGCTTTTGGCCGTATCATGAACAGTGTAGTTGACAGAGTTGTTGTACGATTTGTGGCAGAGACGTGTCCGTTCTGACACATCGTACTGGTTGTGCAAGGTAAGACAAAAGGAGACTTGAGGCATAAGCTACGTGATCGTTTGATCGCTGAATATCTCTTCCTTCAGAGATATAAAGAAGTTCAGCTATTGCTGAAGCTTTTCCTCATGTTCCTTCGCGTATAAGTAGAGTTGTCTTTGCTTCACTGATATCCGCATCAGGTCACTAGTAGACTTGTCTTTGTTCAGTGGCTTCGTCTTTGATTCAACTATGAACATCTGTTGACGCGAGACTTGTCTTCAGGGATTACGTTAATTGTTTACATCAGAGACTACCAGCGATAACTGAACAGACTCGGTTTAATCGCTGATAGTGAAACACTAATACATATGAAATGTTTACAAAAAAGGTCATCAGCGATAACTGAACATACTCAGTCTGATCGCTGATAGTGAAACACTAATACATATTAAAACGTAATTTTCACTAAGTATAGAAGAGGGTCGTTATCAAATCACTGAGAGAGTTTGGATCAACAATCTCCCCCTATTTGATAATGACAAAGTAACTGAAGAAAATTACTATATAGTTCAAAATAAGGAATAATCAGGACTCATAACATACACGTCCCAATTACTATTTTGAGGGATCTTTTACAGTACTGATAGAGTTAAGTACTTCACTGAAATTTTCATTAATTCAAGAAACGAATTACAAGGTATGAAAATTATAAGTACAAGTGAGGAACTAACTACTGTAAGTTTAACTAATAGATTACAAGAAATAAGAAACTAATCTATCAGCTATCTAAAGAAGACTTGGGAGGATTGATCATATACTCAGGTATTTCTTCTCCTTTTTGCCTTCGATCTGAAGATTCTTGAGAGATGATTGCTTTGATCGATTCAGCAGAGGGAGAGAAGTCACACCATAAGCACAAGAGATCCTTGAGATGACTGAGGGGATAGATAGGAATTTCATATACTCTTTGAAATCTAAGCTCTTCCTCATCATCTCTGAAGAAGATTCCAAAAGGTTCTTTGAGAACTTGTCCTGCAACATATGGTCCACCAGGGGGCAGAGATAGATCGAGAACTGAAAGATCAGGAGGAGGACCGAACAGAGCTTCTCTTGAGAACTTGATGAAGGTTTCATTTCTGATCACAGCGACATTTTCAAAAGAGGAGGAGACAGGCTTCCTTTTGAATTGCTTTGACTTATAAGGAAGAGCAGACGACACCTTTAATATTGCAGCGACTCTGTTGATGAGAGCATCATTTATCCCTTCAACATAACCTCTGTAGATTGACTTTGATTTCTTCAGTGCATCTTTGAACTCAAGCCATTCCATATAGACGAAGCTTTCCAGCTTTGAAATGAACATAGCCTTGCAGCTTCCATCCTCTCTGGTAATCTCTATAGTGACATAAACATTATCCTTCTTCTTTATTCCAGAGATAGCGACTGAAACAATCTTCATTGGGTCAGAGCGATAGTTGAGTTTATGTTTGCACCAATCGACTGAGCTATCGCTGACCGCTAGAGCTTTTGAGCGCTCCTCTTCAATCTCCTTCAAAAGAGCATCCTGGACTTCTACTGGTTTCTTTTTCAGCTTCTTGTCTTTGACCTGAGATGACTGAACCTTGAGAGCAAGAGATGCATCTCCTTGGCAATCAGCTATTAGCTTCTCAGCCCTGACGGATTCTTCGATTTCAGCTTCAGTCAGGAACTCTAGATCTGTTGATTGAGAGGGGATCTTTAGTCATTGATTCTCTAGATGAGAAATCATCTATGTTCGTCTCTTCATCTCTTCCTCTGACCAGTGAGATGGTCTAGAGGGCCTTCTTGGATGTTGCAGGGACTCTTCTTCCTCATTTTCTTCATCAATCTCTCTTACAGAGATTGGGATTATTTGTTCATCAGCTACAGCGGCTGGGATTATTTGTAGTTCTTTACCCTTAAGCAGGGGAGAGAACTGTCTGGACAGAAAAAATAGAAAGAAGGGAGTTAGTGTATGTTTTGGGAAGAGAGAATATAAAGGCTAGAAAGAGATAGAGGGTTTGTAGAAAGAAACAGGGACAAGTGAGAGGCATACCTGAGAAGGATTCTCCTCAGATAGTGAAACAGTCTTCAGGTTTCCCTCAGCAACCGCACTTTTGGATTTGCTTTGGGAAGGGGTTCCTGAGGATGTTCCATGACTCCCCCCTGCTGTGACAACTTCTTTCGAAGCTATCACTGAAGATGTGATGGCTGCAGAAGAACACCATAAGGACTGATCTTATTCATCGTCATCATCATCATCATCTTCTTGATGAGGTTGCTCTTCCTATTGATCTTCAAGATCAAGATCATCTTCATTTTCATCCTCCTCGTCTTCTTCTTCGACAAAATCTTTGAAAGAAGGAGGGGTTTGGTCAGCAACCTTCTCCCCCTCAACATGAGAGGGAGGATCTGAATGTTGAACCTCAACAGCTTCAGCTTCCCCTTCTTTAATTTCTCCAGCTGCTTTATCCCCCTCTTTGTCATTATCAGTCAGGGAGAGATCTTTGGTAGAAGAGGAAGGTTGTGCAGAGGCTAACTTCCAGACTTCAGCCTCTAGACTATCTAGCCGTCCTTAAATCACCGGGAGATCTGAAGTAGCTTGATGAATGAATTCAACAGCTACGTTCAGTGAGGTGCGGTCATCCGATGTGAAGGAAGGTGATGGAGTCGGAGCTAGTGCATTCAGCTTGTCGAGGACTTGCTGAAGAAGAGTTGTGCAAGAATCAACCTTTGACGATAGAGCGTCAAACTTTTGCAAAGTATCCTCCTTTACTTTGACAATCTCTTCTTGAAGAGCAGAGATATGAGAGGCTTCAGCTTTGGTTGAGCAGGCAGTTGTCAAAGTCTTCAGTTCAATACCAGCGGTATTGACTGCGCTGGTGGTGTCGTTGACAGCAGCGGTGAGAGAAACAACCTTTTCACCTAAATTGTTGACATTTGCGTCAACAGTTGCCAAACTAGGACCTGAAAGAAACGTTAGTGACTGAGCAACAGGCTTAGATGGGAAAAAGAAAGGTGTATTGGGTTTAGGTGTACCTGATCGATCAAACATGTTGAAAAATTGCATGTCTCTTTCAAGCAATTGAGGATCAGGTCCTATAAATGCAACATGAGGTTGCTGTAAAAGAGAAGGAGGGTCAGAGACCAAAGAAATAGAGGAATTAGAGATGGGGATAAAAGAAGATGGGAGTTTGGAAGGTACCTCAGTTGATTGAAGAACTGATATTTCAGGTTGAGTCACTATTGTTGTGACAGTGACCGAGATCGCTGGCACGGTTGATGTGATCATTGGTGCAGACGTGGAGGAGAGGACCACGAAATCATCCAAGGAAGTTTGTCGAGAAACTTCCTCAGGCCTTGAGTTAGAGGTGCTTGTCTCCTTAGTTACTTTGGCAGGGTTAGTAGAAGAAGGAACCTCCTGCGTGGCCGCTGAAGTAGAAGAAGTGTGGAGAGAGAGTCGGGAGCGAAGGGTAGAAATACTTACCTCGTTGTCCAGCGGTTTGACCTCCAGTGATCGCTGACCCACTTTGGCGAAGGAGCCATCAGAAGTAGTGGGGTAAGTGTTGGCGTAGAGGAACTTCAGATATGCACAGATAAACCGTACATATGGGATCTTGGGATCCTTCTCCGTCTTCTCTATCTTTGACCTTAGATCGTCAAAGATAGCGGTGGCAAAGTCGAAATTTTTGCCAGCGATGACCGAGTAGGACATCTGAAGCTGTACCTTGCTTGCCTGATCAAGAGAACCACTTTTCCCACTCATGCATTGAATGAAAAGAGAAAAGATAAAGTTCAGCTGAGAAGGCATGTTCGCCTTCTTGATGAGTGTCAGCTTCTTGTTGGGGATTGTGGAGCGGGGCTTGTTGTCCCAGCAGTACTCCATATCATCCAGGAACCGGATGAGTTCAGCGTCAGTAGGTAGAGCTTCGAAGCCACTCTTAGGTTTGTCAGAAAACCTGAGAGCCTTTCTTAAGCTGAAAGCAGTCATCATTCCTTTGCCGAGGTCAGTGCAGAAGGAAATGGCAGGGACCTGATCACCTTTCTTGTTGGTGATGGTCGTTTCTTCAGCTGTGAACCAAAACTGTTGAAGTAGAGTTTTGGAGGGTTTTGGATCAACAGTGAGAGCGTAAGCAATGCAAGATTGCTTTAGGAATTTAGCAGCTTCGACCATGTGTGGGTATTTGATTCCATCGAAGTCGAGGCGTCCAAGATGGTTGTTCTTGGGGACTTCATATTCAGTGATGGCGAACTTGACGTTCTTGGAGGAAACAAGTGCTCTGTGCCATTGCTGAATAAGGAAAGAAAGAGAGAATAGAAGGCAAGGATTAAAGCCTAAAAATAAAGAAGTTTTTACCATTTTCTATTTGAGGAAATAAATGTATAAAAACAAAAATATTTGAAGATTTAAGACATTGTTCTTAAGGAAAAGATGAAGAACAGTAAAAAAACCAAAGGTTTTGAAAGAGTAAAATAAAAAAAATGATTTTATGGAATAAAAATCTTATAGAAAACCCATGATGAAGAAAAATGGTGTTTTGTTAACAAGATTTAAATAGAAAGAAGATCAAGGTAACCTGGTAATCTTGAATGAGGAAGATGCAGATGCTTGAAATTTCTTGAGAGTGTTTCTTGCTTAGAAAGGATTTTTAGAAAGCGTAAAAAGATAAGAATGGAAAAACGTTCTTTATATACGTTTGAGAGTAGGAGAGAGAGAGAGGCGGGAAAACAAATGTTCATCATGACATGTGTTGGTCCCGAAGGTGCTTAACAAGTTTGTAGAAGGGGGGGGGGGTTGAATACAAACACAGAAATTAAAGTTTAATAAATTGTTTATTGATAAATCAAAATACAATTTACAAGTTTGTTGCGGAATAAGATTAAGACAGACTCAATCTAAACAAACTTAAGAAACACTAAGATGGTTGCACAAGAAATTCAGAGAATGGGGGATTTTTGAGAGATAGAAAACAAGGGTTTCTATTATGAAGTTCAAGGATTGAGCACACCTTCAGATGAAGGGGTGAGCTTCCTATTTATACCCTATGCATTAAATGCATGGCAGGGCACTTTACACGTGGCGTTCATAGATTGGCTTTGGGAGTCTTACTTTTGGAGACATGCTTTTGGCCGTTTTATGAACAGTGTAGTTGACAGAGTTGTTGTACGATTTGTGGCAGAGACGTGTCCGTTCTGACACATTGTACTGGTTGTGCAAGGTAAGACAAAAGAAAACTTGAGGCATAAGCTTTGTGATCGTTGATCGCTGAGTATCTCTTCTTCCAGAGATAAAGAAGTTCAGCTATCGCTGAAGCTTTTCCTCAGGCTTCTTCGCGTAAGTAGATTCGTCTGGTCTTCGCTGATATCCGCATCAGGTCACTAGTAGACTTATCTATTGTTCAGTGGATTCGTCTTTGATTCAGCTATGAACTATGTTGACGCGAGACTTGTCTTCAGGGATTACGTTAACTGTGTTACATGGGAAACGATCACTGTTTACAGAAAGGTCATCAGTTTGATCGCTGAAAGTGAAACACTAATACATATTAAATGTTTACAGAAAGGTCATCAGCGATAACTGAACAGACTCAGTCTGATCGCTGATGATGAAACACTAATACATATAATAACGTAATTTTCACTAAGTATAAAAGAGGGTCATTATCAAATCACTGAGAGAGTTTGGATCAACAATCTCCCCCTATTTGATAATGACAAAGTAACAAAAGAAAATTACTTTATGATTCAAAATATAGGAATAAGAAGGACTCATAGAATGCATGTCCCAATTACTATTTTGAGGGATCTTTTACAGTACTGATAGGGTTAAGTACATCACTGCGATTTTCATTTAATTCAGGGATAGAATTACAAGATATGAAAATCATAAGTACAAGTGAGTAACTAACTACTGTAAGTATAACTAACAGATTACAGAGAAGGAAACTAATCTATCAGCTATTAAAAGAAGATTTAGGAGGATTGATCATATACTCAGGTATTTCTTCTCCTTTCTGTCTTCGATCCAAAGATTCTTGACTGATAATTTCTTTAATTTTTTCAGCAGCAGGGAAGAAGTCACACCATAAGCATAAGAGATCCTTGAGATGATTCAGAGGACAGATAGGAATCTCAGAGATTCTTTGAAATCTGAGTTCCTCCTCATCATCTCTGAAGAATATTCCATAAGGATTGTCAATTACTTGACCAGCTTGGAAAGGACCACCAGGAGGCAGAGATAAATCCAGAACTGAAAGATCGGGAGGAGGACCAAACAGTGCATCTCTTGAAAATTTGATAGAAGTTTCATTCCTGATGATGGCGACGTCTTCAGAGGAGGAGGACCAAATTCTTCTCTTGAGTTTCAAAGATTTGGGAGGAAGAGGAGATGGCAGCTTCAGTACAGAGGTGACTCTATTTATGAGGGCTTCAAGAAGTCCTTCAACGTAGCCTCTGTATGTAGATTTGGATTTCTTCAGCGCATCCCAGAACTCTAACCATTCCGTAAATCCGAAGCTCTCAAGTTTTGATACGTACATTGCTTTTTGGGTTCCATCCTCTCTGGTAATCTCCATGGTCACTGAGAGTTGATCTTTCTTCTTGCGACCAGAGATAGTCACGACTGATATTGGAAGAAGATCAGAACGATAATCCATCTTTTGTTTGCACCATTCGATAGACTTATCGTTGATCTCTTGTTCTTTGGAGCGTTCCTCTTCAATTTCTTTCAGTAGTGCAGCTTGAACTTCCACAGGTTTGCTTTTCAGCTTTTTGTCCTTGACTTGAGAAGATTGAATCTTTAAAGCGAGTTGGGCATCTCGTTTGCATTCAGCGATCAGCTTCTCAGCTTTGGCAGATTCTTCTCTTTCGGCTTCAGTGAGGAAGTCGAGCTCTGTGGATGTTTGAAGAGGGATTTTCAGCCGTTGACTTTCTAGTTGAGCGATCATTTCAACTCTTTTCTTCACCACTTCCTCTGACCAATGAGATGGTCGAGAGGGCCTTCCTGGATGGACCAGGGAATATTCTTCTTCTTCTTCATCAATCTCAGTGATAGAGATTGGGATTATTTCTTCAGCGATAGCAGCTGGAATTATTTGTAGTTCAGAACCCTTAAGCAGGGGTGAGAACTGTCTGGATAGAAAAAGAAGGAAAGAAGGGATAAGTGTATTTTTAGAAAGAGAGAGATAAAGGCTAGAAGGAAATAGGGGTTTGGAAAGAGTAGGAGAGTGGTACAATTGAAAGACATACCTGAGAAGGATGCTCCCCCTCAGATTGTGATCCAGTCCTCAAGCATTCTTCAGCGATCGGTTGCTTGTCTTTGCTTTGCGAAGGAACACTTGAAGATGTATCACCTCTCACCCCTGCTTTGACAACCTCTTGCGAAGTTGTACCTGATGCAACGTTCGGCTTGGAGAACCACATAGATTGGTCTTCATCATCGTCGTCGTCATCGGAGGGCTGATCCTTTTCTTGATCATCAAGATCTAGATCATCTTCCTCTTCATCGTCTTCTTCCTCATTCTCTTCAAAGAGAATAGAGTGAATAGATGAGGATTCTTTTGCCTTCTCCCCCTCAGATTGAGAGGGAGGTTCCTTTGGAGTCTTAGCTTCCCCAGCAGCAGCAATAGAAGTTTCTTCAGCTTTCTCCCCCACTTTGTCATTATCAGCGGTAGGGGATTGCTCAGCTGCTGGAGTAGCTGTTGAAGCTTTTAGCACTTGGACGTCAGCCTCCAGATGCTTAATCCGATCTTCAACCGCAGGGATGTCGCACGTGGCATCATGAATGAATTCCACAGCGATGTTGAGGTTGGTACGATCATCTTCAGTGAAGGAGGGAGGCAGCACTGGAGCTGGTGCATTCACTTTCTGTAAAATTTGCTGAAGAAGGGACGTGCAGAGGTCAACCTTTGAAGAGAGACCCTGAACTTCAGCGGTAAGAGACTCAAGTCGCCCTTGAAAGAGTTGAGAGGACTCTCTGAGTTGGACGACTTGTTCTTCAACAGCTGAAAGTTGTGAGTTCTCAACTTTTGATGAGCAAGTGGCGGTCAACTTCTTCAGCTCCTCACCAGCCTGATTGACGGCGCTGGTGGTTTCATTGATGGTGTTGGTGAGTGCGTCCACCTTTTCTCCCAGACTGTTGACATGCGTGTCAACAGACGCCAAGCTAGGACCTGAAAATAATGTTAGTTCAGATATGGGCTTATTTGGAGAGGGGGGGAGAGAAGTGTTTAGGATTATAGGTGTACCTGACGTATCAAACATTTTGTAGAACTGCATAGATTCCTCAAAAGTTTGATGCTCAGGTCCTATAGGGAAAGAAGAGGTAGCGGGTTCAGAGACCAAATGAGTAGAAAAAGGAAGAGTTTTGGGGATAGAAGTAGGGATGGGGTTAATCTCAGTGAATGAGATAGTAGGTGGGGTTACTGATGATGTGACAGCGAGCGAGATCGCTGACACGGCAGTATGAGTGACTGCTGAAGTTGTGGAGGAAAGACCCACATATGCATCTAAGGTAGCTTGTTGAGAAGCTCCCTCAGGTATAGTACTAGAGGGTGTACTTTCCTTAGTCTTTTTGGCCTTTTTGGAAGGACCAATCGGACTAGCTGATGGTCGTTTAGAAGTAGTGGTAGCGACAGGGATAGCAGACGAAGGAACCGTCTGCGTGGTCGCTGAAGATGAAGAAGAATGGAGAGAGAGACGAGAGCGAAGGAGAGAGATACTTACCTCGTCGGCGAGTGGCTTTACTTCCAGTGATCGTTGATCCAGCGAACCACTCTTCCCGCTCATGCACTGAATTATGTGCGAGAAGATAAAGTTCAGTTGTGATGGCATCTGAGCTTTGAGGATCTTGGTGAGCTTCTTGTTGGGAATAGAAGATCTCGATTTGTTTTCCCAACAATAGCCCATTGCGTCCAGGAATGATATCAGCTCATCATCAGTGGGGAGTGCGTCGAACCCACTCTTTGGTTTGTCAGGGAATCTTAAAGATTTCCTGAGGCTAAGAGCGGTCATGCTCCCTGGCCCCAATTCCGTGCTGAAAGAGATAGCAGGGACTTGTTCACCTTTCTTGTTGGTGAGTTCAGTTGCATCAGCAGTGAACCAGAACTGCTGGAGTAGAGTCTTGGAAGGCTTAGGATCCATAGTGATCGCGTAAGCTATACATGACTGCTTGAGGAATTCAGCAGCTTCCACCAGATGTGGGTATTTGTCAGCTTTGAACTCGAGTCTGGCCAAATGATTACATTTAGTAATCTCAACTTCAGTGAGAGTGAATCGTACATGCTTGGAAGCAACGATTGAAGACTGTGTCATTTCTGTTATGGAAAGAGGCATAATAGAAGAAATGATTTAGATTAAAAATAATATGATTACCAGTTGCCATAGAAGAAGGGAAACTGGAAAACTATCAAGTTATTTTTAGGAGTAGAAAAATAGTGTTCTGGGTAGAAAGAATGAAGAACACTTTAAAACCAAAAGGTTTTTATTGAAAAACATAAAATCAGAAAGAATGATCTTTAGTTTTGAAAAAAAAAACGTTTTATAAAATCCATAGAAAACGAGCAGGATTTTAAAAAGAATAAAAAGCATACGAACAAAGCACATAAACATGAAATAAACCTGTGTATCTTGAAGAAAAAGAGTTGCAGATTCAATATTCTGGGTTTACTTGCTTGAGTGTTCTTGAGAGAGAATGTTTCTTGCTTTGAAAGTTTTGAAAGCGTAAACCGTATAAAGGAGAGAAGAATTCCTTTTATACGAAGAGAGAGAGGAGAGAGAGAGAGAAACGGGAAAAGAAAGGATCATCATGACATTGACACGTTTCACGAAGTTGATTGGATAGAAGGGCAACGGACGAACGTGTCAGAAAAGGCATGTCGTGGTTTGTCGGTTCAAATGACGTCATAGAAGAGAGAGAATGTACATTTGTCCGTTTTGAAATGATCACTGAAGAAAAGTCAGCGATAGATTTTTCCTTTTTAAAAGTATCCCTGATTGTAAAGATAGGGATAGATTTTCCTTTTAAAGGATCACTGACTAGAAATATCAGTGATTAATGTATTTTTCAAAAAGCTTTTAATCATTTGAAGAAAGTTCAGTGATTAAAGTTTATATTTTGAAGAAAAACATCTTTGAGGGAAAGGAGAGAACATACCTGAGAGTCAGAATGTTTATCAGAGAGAATGATGAGGGGAACTTTTGATTACTGACACAATACATGAACGCTGAAGAATTATTCTTCGAGGTTCAGCATTCCAAGCTCACTGATGAGAAAGTTGAACCTTGTCTCATCAAGAGGTTTGGTGAATATATCAGCAAGCTGAAAGTCAGTAGGGATAAAGTGAAGTTCAATATCACCATTCATCACATGATCTCTGATAAAGTGATATCTGATCTCTATGTGTTTTGTCTTTGAATGTAGCACTGGATTATTTGTTATAGCGATAGCACTAGTGCTGTCGCAATAGATAGGAATCTTTGACAGCTGAAGGTCATAATCTGATAGTTGATTTCTCATCCACAAGATTTGAGAACAACAGCTTCCAGCGGCTACGTATTCAGCTTCAGCTATGGAAGTGGACACAGAATTTTGCTTCTTGCTTGTCCAGCTTACCAGCTTTCCTCCCAAGAGTTGACATCCACCAGTGGTACTCTTTCTGTCGAGTTTACAGCCTGCAAAATCACTATCAGAATAACCAGTTAGATCGAACCCTGAGTCTTTGGGATACCAAAGACCGAGGTTAGGAGTTCCTTTCAGATATCTGAAAATTCGCTTTACAACGATCAGATGGGATTCCTTGGGTTCAGATTGATAGCGTGCACATAAACAAGTAGAGTACATGATGTCAGGTCGGCTCGCTGTAAGATACAGCAATGAGCCTATCATTTCTCTATAGGCAGTGACATTAACAGGTTTTCCAGATGGATCCTTGTTAAGTGTCAGCGGTGGTGCCATAGGAGTTTTCATTGCTGAAGTTTGTGTGAGATCAAACTTCTTTAGCATATCTTTAACATACTTACCTTGGCAGATAAAAGTACCTTTGTCAGATTGTTTAATCTGAAGGCCAAGAAAATATGTCAGCTCACCCATCATACTCATTTTATATTCTTTCTTCATTCTTTCAGCGAAGCGAGTACATAGAGATGGGTTAGTAGAACCAAATATTATGTCATCGACATATATTTGTACAAGAATTATATGACCTTTTATCTTTCTGAAAAATAACGTATTATCAATCTTGCCACGTTCAAAATTTTCAGAGATAAGAAAAGATGAGAGAGTGTCATACCAAGCACGAGGGGCTTGTTTTAGACCATAGAGAGTCTTATCCAATTTATAAACATAATTTGGATGCTTAGGGTCATAGAACCCTGGTGGTTGTTCTACATAAACTTCTTCATTCAGCTTTCCATTCAGAAATGCTGATTTTACGTCCATTTGATAAACGATGAAGTCTTTATAGACTGCATAAGCTAAGAATAGTCGAATTGCTTCGAGCCTGGCCACAGGGGCAAAGGTTTCATCATAGTCTATGCCTTCCTCTTGTCTGTATCCCTGAGCAACAAGTCGAGCCTTGTTGCGGGTTACAGTTCCATGTTCATCTAACTTGTTTCTAAACACCCATTTGGTGCCTATTACAGTTTTATCAGATGGTCTAGGAACGAGATTCCAAACTTTGTTTCGAGAAAATTCAGTCAGCTCTTCTTGCATAGCGCTGACCCAGTTTGGATCTCTGAGGGCATCATCAGTCTTCTTTGGTTCTATTAAGGAGAGAAAGTTTACAAAGAGACAGATATTACCTGAGCTTCGTCGTGTCTGAATACCTGCATCTGGATCACCGAGAATTTGATCTATTGGGTGATCTCTTGTCCATCGCTGAGCAGGAGCATGATCGCTTAACTCAGAGGTTGGATCAACAATTGGGATGTTTACTGATGAGGAAGTTTGAGGTTCATCAGCAATTAACTGTTGAGTAGGTTCACTAGAGAGGTTTCCAGACGAAGGCAGATTTGATGGTGGTAATGTGTTTAGAGGTTCAGCTGAAACCCATGAGGTGGTTTCAGCGGTGGGAGGTATGATACTTGGTTCTTCATCAGCAGCTGGAGTTTCAGTGTGCTGATGATTTGAGAAGAAAGGTTCAGTTTCTCTATAGTGAGAGAGCATCCAAGTATTCAGTTCTTCATTGTCAGCGATTGGTTTAGAGTTTGCTGAGCGAGTTTCATCAAACGTGACATGAATGGTTTCTTCTACGGTTTGTCTTCTCTTGTTGAAAACTCTGTAGGCTTTGGAGATGGAGGAATATCCTAAAAATATTCCATCATCGGCTTTTGGGTCGAACTTTCCAAGTTGATCTTTGTTGTTTAATATAAAGCACTGACAACCAAAGATATGAAGAAAGCTGATAGAAGGCTTCCTTCCAAGAAAAAGTTCATAAGCTGTCTTCCCAAATCGCTTTATTATCAACGATCTGTTTTGAGTAAAACATGCAGTGTTTACAGCTTCTGCCCAAAATTGAGTAGGGAGGTGAGAATCGCTGAGCATTGATCTAGCAGCTTCTATGATCGTTCTGTTTCTTCTTTCAGCGACTCCATTTTGCTGAGGTGTTCTTACTGAAGAGAAGTTGTGAGAGATTCCCTTGTTCTCAAAGAAATTTTCCAGGGAACTATTTTTGAATTCAGTTCCATGACCACTTCTTATTGAACGAACAGTAAGATTATTCAGCACTTCCATCTTTTTGACAAAAGATATTAATTCTTCTGGAGTATCACTCTTACAGCGAGAATATTCATCTACAATGACAAGCGTATATTTCTTTCCAGCTATTGATTGGATGTTGACAGGGCCAAATAGATCCATATGCAAGAGCTGAAGAGGACTTGTCACTGAGGAAACTTGTTTCGACTTGAAACTCGCTTTTGTTTGTTTTCCTTTTTCACATGCTGAGCAGAGAGATTCTTTAGCATATGAGTGCTGAGGAAGACCAGAAACCAGTTCCTTAGATGAGAGAGAATTCAGGGTTTTGAAGTTTAGATGAGAGATCCTTTTATGCCATAGCCAGTTGACATCAGAAGAGGCCTTAGAGAGAAAACATAAGTTTTCAGTGATAGTAGAGTCCATATCTATTACATAGACATTTTCTCTTCTATAACCACTGAGAGCAAGTTTTCCTTTTTCATCTACCACTGAACATGCTTTCTTAGAAAAGCGAACTTCGTAGTCTTTGTCACATAGCTGACTGATGCTTAGAAGATTGTGCTTCAGTCCATCTACATAAGCGACTCTTCGAAAGGTAGTTGTCCCATTGCTGAGGACACCAAACCCTCGGGTAAATCCTTTTCCATTTCCACCAAAGGTAACAGAGGGGCCTCTCTCTTCCTTGTATTCAGTGAGCAGGTCTCTTTGTCCAGTCATATGACGAGAACATCCACTATCGAGATACCAGATGCCCTTTGATCCCTGCATACATAAGGAAGATTAAGCGTTGTTTGGTACCCACTTTTCAATGGGTCCTTCAGAGTTAGTGGATAAGGAAGATTCAGCAGTCTTCACAGCTGATGAAGATTCAGCTTCAGTGGTAATCTTCACTTTGGTTAATTTCTTAACCTTAGTGGTATTTTTCACTTTGGTTGATTTTTCAACTTTGGTGACTTTATTTGCCTTAGAGGCATTTTTCTTCACTTTAGCTGTTTTATCAGCTTCGGTGGTATTTGGACACTTGCTCGCAATATGGTCAGTAAATCCACAGTGATAACATTTTCTATATCTGATGGTGGTTTTATAACCAAAAGCTTTTGAAAACTTAAGATGAGCAGGTCCAGCTCCAAGAATGCCTTTAGCACGAGATCTGGGAGGAATTTTTATTTCTTCAGGTCTCACGGGCTTTAGATCAACCTTCAGCTTTGGAGGACAGATATCAAAGATTTCTGTCACTGAGCTAGAAGGTTTATCCACTGAAGGTTTGGAAGGAACTTTCAGTTTGGTTTTCTTGGAAGCCTTCTAAGGAGGGAGAATAGACTTTCCTTTATCTGCAGGCTTAGATCTTGCAGATATCTCCTCAGGGATGGGATTTGAAGAAGAACAGGGATAGAATTGATTATAAGAAGTGTCAAAGAAGGATGTGACAGAAGTTCCAAACTTAAGCGAGGAACTTTCTTCTTTAGGATCATCCTGTGGTGTCCAAAAACCAAGACCAGTTCTATCACTTTCAGGAGTTTGAGCATTTATTATCTCAGAGATCTTTGTTGATGATTTGCACCATTTTTCAACATGAGCCTTTTCTGCTTTTAGAGCAGCGATGGCTTGTTCGCGTTCAATGCTGATGATTTCATTTATAATGACTTGATCTTTCAGCTTTTCTTCTAAAAGATTTAGTTCACTGATCTTTTCATGACATTTCTCTAGCTCTTGTGTTAAATAAACATTTTTATTTTCAGCTTGAGTTTTGTCGTTTAGAGCATTATAAAGGTCAATCGTCAGCACATCAACAGCGCGACTTCTCTCAGCTTCAGGCAGAGAGGGATTTGTAGAGATAGATACCTGAGATGATATGTAGCTCATAGAAGGTTCAGATGGTTCTTCTACTTCTTCTTTAATCTCAGCCATGAGGCAAAGATTAGCGACTTCTTCTTCATCAGAAGATGATTCTTCTGATTCAGCCCAGTCATGTTCTTCAGCGATGAGACCTTTACCTTTTCGCTGATAGCTTTTCAGCTTTTGATATTTGTTCTTCAGCTTATGGTATTTGTCATCACTGGGTCTTCTTGAGGTAGAAGGTTTGAAGACCTTTTTCGACCTGCACTCACTAGCAAAATGTCCAATTTTTTCGCAGTTATAGCAAGTGGCTGTAGCCTTATCAACTGGAGTTGATTTTGGCTTTTCAGTAAGAGAGAGAGGTTTACTTCTTCGAAAGTTACTCTTTCTTGCAAATCTCTTAAAAGAGTTTGTCAAGAGTGCTAAGGACTCATTAAACTCTGAAAGATCAGGGTCTGATAAATCCTCAGATTCAGAATCTAACTCAGTGATGGTGAGAGTAGATCGCTGGGATGGAATTATCTCTGACGAGACTAAAGCAACAGCAGTGCTTTTGGAGTCTTTAGAATCTTTTACAAGATTCTTCTTCAGGAGATTAGATTGCTCATAGTTGAGCAATATTCCATACAGAGTGCTTAGAGAGAGAGTATGTAAGTCTTTTGTCAGCTTAAGACATATTGAATAACTGTCCCAGCTTTCAGGAAGACTTTCCAAGAATTTTGTTAGGACCTCAGAATTAGAATAGGTCCTTCCAACAGTTCTTAGGTCAATGATCAGGCAGTTAAACCGCTGATGAATGTCAGAAAGAGATTCATTCTTACCAGCGATAAAACTTTCATACTGTCTTACCAAGTTAATCTTTCGGGTCTCTTGGATTTCAGTGGTGCCCTCATATTGAACACATATGGTTTCCCACATTTCCTTAGAAGTTTTTAGATGCATGATGGAATGGAAAACTTCATCAGGCAGAGCCATTGATATAATGGTCTTTGCTCTTGCATCTATGCCTACCTTCTTTTTATCTTCATCACTCCACTGTCTTATTTCCTTAACGACATATCGTTCAGGGACAGCTTCAGTGGTGGCAGTAGCGGGAACCGCAGCTATAATTCTAACAGGTTCATAGGGTCCGTTTTCTATATATTCAGGTATAGTAGGATCCGCACCTTCAAGAAATAGCATCATTCGATTTTTCCATAGAGAAAAGTTATCTCTGCTAAATCGAGGAGGTTTAGAAAGTGAACCATTATCATAGTAGTTTGTGTTTGTGTTTAGTGCCATTTTAGAATAGCAAGGAAGAGTATACGGCAAGATCTTGTTTATTAGATTAAACAAACTGCTCTGATACCACTTGTTGGTCCCGAAGGTGCTTAACAAGTTTGTAGAAGGGGGGGGGGGTTGAATACAAACACAGAAATTAAAGTTTAATAAATTGTTTATTGATAAATCAAAATACAATTTACAAGTTTGTTGCGGAATAAGATTAAGACAGACTCAATCTAAACAAACTTAAGAAACACTAAGATGGTTGCACAAGAAATTCAGAGAATGGGGGATTTTTGAGAGATAGAAAACAAGGGTTTCTATTATGGAGTTCAAGGATTGAGCACACCTTCAGATGAAGGGGTGAGCTTCCTATTTATACCCTATGCATTAAATGCATGGCAGGGCACTTTACACGTGGCGTTCATAGATTGGCTTTGGGAGTCTTACTTTTGGAGACATGCTTTTGGCCGTTTTATGAACAGTGTAGTTGACAGAGTTGTTGTACGATTTGTGGCAGAGACGTGTCCGTTCTGACACATCGTACTGGTTGTGCAAGGTAAGACAAAAGAAAACTTGAGGCATAAGCTTTGTGATCGTTGATCGCTGAGTATCTCTTCTTCCAGAGATAAAGAAGTTCAGCTATCGCTGAAGCTTTTCCTCAGGCTTCTTCGCGTAAGTAGATTCGTCTGGTCTTCGCTGATATCCGCATCAGGTCACTAGTAGACTTATCTATTGTTCAGTGGCTTCGTCTTTGATTCAGCTATGAACTATGTTGACGCGAGACTTGTCTTCAGGGATTACGTTAACTGTGTTACATGGGAAACGATCACTATTTACAGAAAGGTCATCAGTTTGATCGCTGAAAGTGAAACACTAATACATATTAAATGTTTACAGAAAGGTCATCAGCGATAACTGAACAGACTCAGTCTGATCGCTGATGATGAAACACTAATACATATAATAACGTAATTTTCACTAAGTATAAAAGAGGGTCATTATCAAATCACTGAGAGAGTTTGGATCAACAACATGGACACATCCCACGAAGTTGATTGGATAGAATGGCAACGGACGAACGTGTCAGAAAAAGGCATGTCGTGGATTGTCGGTTCAAATGACGTCATAGGAGAGAGAAAAATGTTTCATTTGTCCTTTTTGAAATTATCTCTGAAGAAAAGTCAGAGATTGGTTTTCTTTTGAAAGAATCCCTGATGAAAATTCAGATATTGATTTTTATTTTAGAAGGATTATTGAAGAGAAAACTCAGTGATAGATTTTGTTTTTCAAAAAGCTTTTAATCATTTGAAGAAGAACTTCAGTGATTAAAGTTTGTTTTAAAAAACGTCTTACTGACTGAAGATTCAGTGGTTAAGAGTAAGAGAACATACCTGAGAATCAGAGTTTTAATCAGAGATTGATTGATACTGGGGAACTTATAATCACTGACTGAATGCATGAACTCTGAAGATTTTACTCTTCGAAATTCAGCATTCCAAGCTCACTGATGAGAAAGTTGAATCTTGTCTCATCAAGAGGTTTGGTGAATAAATCAACAAGCTGATAGTAAGTAGGGATGAAATGAATTTCAATATCACCATTCATCACATGATCTCTGATAAAATGATATCTGATCTCTATGTGTTTCGTCTTTGAATGTAGCATTGAATTGTTTGCTATAGCGATAGCACTAGTGCTGTCGCAATAGATTGGAATCTTTGATAGCTGAAGGTCATAGTCTAATAGTTGATTTCTCATCCATAAGACTTGAGCGCAACAACTTCCAGCGGCTACGTATTCAGCTTCAGCTGTGGAAGTGGACACTGAATTTTGCTTTTTGCTTGTCCAGCTTACCAGCTTTCCTCCTAGGAGTTGACATCCACCAGTGGTGCTCTTTCTATCGAGTTTACAACCTGCAAAATCACTATAAGAATATCCAGTTAGATCGAACCCTGAGTCTTTGGGATACCAAAGACCGAGGTTAGGAGTCCCTTTAAGATATCTGAAAATTCGCTTAACAGCGATCAGATGGGATTCCTTGGGTTCAGATTGATAACGTGCACATAAACAAGTAGAGTACATAATGTCAGGTCGGCTCGCTGTAAGATACAGCAAGGAGCCTATCATTTCTTTATAGGCAGTGACATTGACAGTTTTTCCAGATGGATCTTTGTTAAGTGTCAGGGGAGGTGCCATAGGAGTTTTCATCACTGAAGTTTGTGTAAGATCAAACTTTTTCAGCATATCTTTAATATACTTATCTTGGCTGATAAAAGTACCTTTGTCAGATTGTTTGATCTGAAGGCCAAGAAAATATGTCAGCTCACCCATCATACTCATTTTGTATTCTTTCTTCATTCTTTCAGCGAATCGAGTACACAACGATGGGTTAGTAGAACCAAATATGATGTCATCGACATATATTTGTACAAGAATAATATGACCTTTTATCTTTCTGAAAAATAAAGTATTATCAATTTTGCCTCGTTCAAAATTTTCAGAGATAAGAAAAGATGAGAGAGTGTCATACCAAGCACGAGGGGCTTGTTTGAGACCATAGAGAGCCTTATCCAATTTATAAATATAATTTGGATACTTAGGGTCATAGAACCCTGGAGGTTGTTCTACATAGACTTCTTCATTCAGCTTTCCATTTAGGAACGTTGATTTTACATCCATTTGATACACAATGAAGTCTTTGTAAACTGCATAAGCTAAGAAAAGTCGAATTGCTTCGAGCTTGGCCACATGGGCAAAGGTTTCATCATAGTCTATGCCTTCCTCTTGTCTGTATCCCTGGGCAACAAGTCGAGCTTTGTTGCGGGTTACAGTCCCATGTTCATCTAACTTGTTTCTAAACACCCATTTGGTGCCTATTACAGTTTTTTCAGACGGTATAGGAACGAGATTCCAAACTTTGTTACGAGTAAACTCAGTCAGCTCTTCTTGCATAGCGCTGACCCAGTTTAGATCTCTGAGGGCATCATCAGCCTTCTTTGGTTCTATTAAAGAAATAAAATTGACAAAGAGACAGATATTACCTGAACTTCGTCGTGTCTGAATACCTGCATCGGGATCACCAAGAATTTGATCTATAGGGTGATCTCTGGTCCATCGCTGAGCAGGAGCATGATCGCTTACTTCGTAGATTGGATCAACAATGGGAATGTTCACTGATGAAGAAGCTTGAGGCTCATCAGCGATTAATTGTTGAGTTTCAGACATGCCATTGTTTTCTGAGAGATGTTCAGACAAAGATGGTTATGATGGTAGAAGTGTGTTTAGAGGATCTGCTGAGATCCATGAGTTGGATTCAGCGTTAGGAGGTATGATGTTTGGATCATCATCAGCAACTAGAGGATCTGAATGTTGATGGTTTGAGAAGAAAGGTTTTGTTTCTCTGTAATGAGAAAACATCCAAGCATTTAACTCTTCAATGTCAGGGATTGGTTTAGAGTTCGCTGAGCGAGTTTCATCAAAAGTGACATGAATTGTTTCTTCCACAGATTGTCTTCTATTGTTGAAAACTCTGTAGGCTTTGGAGATGGAGGAATATCCAAGAAATATTCCGTCATCAGCTTTTGGGTCGAACTTTCCAAGCTGATCTTTGTTGTTTAAGATAAAACACTGACAACCAAAGATATGAAGAAAACTGATAGAAGGCTTCCTTCCTTGAAAGAGTTCATAAGCTGTCTTTCCAAATCGCTTTACTATCAGCGATCTGTTTTGAGTAAAACATGCAGTGTTTACAGCTTCCACCCAAAATTGAGTAGGGAGGTGAGAATCGCTGAGCATTGATCTAACAGCTTCAATGATCGTTCTGTTTCTTCTTTCAGCGACTCCATTTTGCTGAGGTGTTCTTACTGAGGAGAAGTTATGAGAAATTCCTTTGTTCTCAAAGAAATTGTTCAGAGAACTGTTTTTGAATTCAGATCCATGATCAATTCTTATAGAGCAAACAGTAAGATTATTCAGCACTTCCATCTTTTTAACAAAAGATATTAGTTCTTCTGGAGTATCACTCTTGCAGCGAAGAAAGATAACCCAGGTGTAGCGAGAGTATTCATCTACAATGACAAGCGTGTATTTCTTTCCAGCTATAGATTGGATGTTGACAGGGCCAAACAGATCCATATGTAAGAGCTGAAGAGGACTTGTCACTAAGGAAACTTGTTTAGATTTGAAACTAGCTTTTGTCTGTTTTCCTTTTTCACATGCCGAGCTGAGAGATTCTTTAGCATATGAGTGCTGAGGAAGACCAGAAACCAGTTCCTTAGAAGAGAGAGAATTCATGGTTTTGAAATTTAGATGAGAGAGCCTTTTGTGCCATAGCCAGTTGACATCAGAAGAGGCTTTAGAGAGAAAACATAAGTTTTCAGTGGTAGTAGAGTCCATATCTATTAACAAAAGATATTAGTTCTTCTGGAGTATCACTCTTGCAGCGAAGAAAGATAACCCAGGTGTAGTGAGAGTATTCATCTACAATGACAAACGTGTATTTCTTTCCAGCTATAGATTGGATGTTGACAGGGCCAAACAGATCCATATGTAAGAGCTGAAGAGGACTTGTCACTGAGGAAACTTGTTTAGATTTGAAACTAGCTTTTGTCTGTTTTCCTTTTTCACATGCCGAGCTGAGAGATTCTTTAGCATATGAGTGCTGAGGAAGACCAGAAACCAGTTCCTTAGAAGAGAGAGAATTCATGGTTTTGAAATTTAGATGAGAGAGCCTTTTGTGCCATAGCCAGTTGACATCAGAAGAGGCTTTAGAGAGAAAACATAAGTTTTTAGTGGTAGTAGAGTCCATATCTATTACATAGACATTTTCTCTGCGATAACCACTGAGAGCAAGTTTTCCTTTCTCATTCACCACTGAACATGCTTTCTTAGAAAAGCGAACTTCGTAGTCTTTGTCACATAGCTGACTGATGCTCAGAAGGTTATGCTTCAGTCCATCTACATAAGCGACTCTTCTGAAGGTAGTTGTCCCATTGCTGAGGACACCAAACCCTCGGGTATAGCCTTTTCCATTTCCACCAAAGGTCACAGAGGGACCTTTCTCTTCCTTGTATTCAGTGAGCAGGTCTTTTTGACCAGTCATATGACGAGAAGATCCACTATCGAGATACCGGATGCCCTTTGATCCCTGCACACATAAGGAAGCTTAAGCGTTGTTTGGTACCCACTTTTCAATGGGTCCTTTGGGGTTAGTGGAGATGGAAGGTTCAGCAATCTTCACAGCAGATGAAGATTCAGCTTCAGTGGTAATCTTCACTTTGGTTAATTTCTTAACCTTAGTGGTATTCTTCACCTTGGTCATTTTTTTAGCTTTGATGACCTTCTTAGCCTTTGAGGCATTCATCTCCACTTTAGCTATTTTATCAGCTTTAGTGGCATTTGGACATTTGCTTGCAATATGGTCAGTAAATCCACAGTGATAGTATTTTCTATATTTGTAAGTGGTTTTAGGACCAGGAGTAAAAGGTTTTGAGAATTTAAGATGAGCAGGGCCAGGTCCACGAATGCTTTTAGCATGAGATCTGGGAGGAATTTTGATTTCTTCAGATCTCTTAGGCTTGAGATCAATCTTTATCTTCGGAGGACAAAGATCGAAGATTTCTATCACAGAGCTAGATGATTGATTCGTTGAAGGTTTAAAGGGAACTTTCAGCTTTGCTTTCTTGGAAGCCTTCTGAGGACGAAGAATGGATTTTCCTTTATCCGCAGACTTATAGCCTTTGTATTTTTCCTCAGGGATAGAATTAGAAGAAGGATAAAACTGATTATAAGAAGTGTCACAGATAGAAGTGACAAATGTTCCAAACTTAAGCGTGGAACAATCTTCTTTAGGCTCATCCTATGGTTTCCAAAAACCACGACCGGTTTTATCACCACCAGTAGTTTGAGCATTTATTATCTCAGTGATGGCTTGTTCGCATTCTATGTTGATGATTTTATTTACAACAACTTGATCTTTCAAACTTTCCTCTAAAAGAGTTAGTTCTTTGATCTTTTCATGGCATTTTTCCAGCTGTTCGGTTAAGTCATTGTTTTTGCTCTCAGCTAGAGTTTTGCCGTTTAAAGCATTGTAAAGATCAATGGTCAGCACATCAACTGCGCGACTTCTCTCTGATTCAGGTAGAGAGGGATTAGTAGAGATAGATACCTGAGATGATATATAGCTCATAGAAGTTTCAACTGGTTCTTCCACTTCTTCTTTAATCTCAGCCATGAGGCAAAGATTAGCAACTTCTTCATCATCAGAACTTGATTCTTCTGATTCAGCCCAGTCATGTTCTTCAGCAATGAGACATTTATCTTTTTGCTTGTAGCTTTTCAGCTTTTGATATTTGTCTTTCAGCTTTAGGTATTTGTCATCGCTGGATCTTCTTGAGGTAGAAGGTTTGAAGACTTTCTTTGACCTGCACTCACTTGCAAAGTGTCCAATCTTTTCACAGTTATAGCAAGTAGCAGAAGCCTTATCAACAGGGGTTGATTTTGGCTTGTCAGTGATAGAGAGAGGCTTATTTCTTTTGAAATTCTTCTTTCTTGCAAATCTCTTAAAAGAGTTTGTCAAGAGTGCTAAGGACTCATCAAACTCTGAAAGATCAGTGTCTGATAGATCCTTAGATTCAGAATCTAACTCAGTGATGGTGAGAGTAGATCGCTGAGATGGAATTATCTCTAAAGAGACTAAAGCAACAGGAGTGCTTTTGGAGTCTTTAGAATCTTTTATAATATTCTTCTTCAACAGGTTTGATTGCTCATAGTTAAGCAATATTCCATGCAAGGTGCTGAGAGAAAGAGAATTTAAGTCTTTTGTCAGTTTGAGACAGATTAAATAACTGTCCCAGCATTCAGGAAGACATTCTAAGAATTTTTTTAGGACCTCAGAATTAGAATAGGTCCTCCCAACGGTTCTTAGGTCAATGATTAAGCAGTTAAACCACTGATGAACGTCAGAGAGAGATTCATTCTTACCAGCGATGAAACTTTCATACTGTCTTACCAAGTTAATCTTTCGAGTCTCTTGGATTTCAGCGGTGCCTTCATATTGAACACATATGGTTTCCCACATTTCTTTAGAAGTTTTAAGATGCATGATGGAATGGAAAACTTCATCAGGCAGAGCCATAGAGATAATGGTCTTTGCCCTTGCATCGATACCAACCTTCTTTTTGTCCTCATCACTCCATTGTCTGATTTCCTTAGCAATATAGCGTTCAGGAATAAATGAAGTGGTGGCAGTAGCTGGAACGGTAGCTATGATTTGAACAGGTTCATAGGGTCCGTTTGCTACGTACTCAGGTATAGTGGGATCTGCACCTTCTAGAAATAGCATCATTCGATTTTTCCAGAGAGAGAAGTTATCTCTGCTAAATCGAGGAGGTTTAGATAGTGAACCATTATCAAAATAATTTGTGTTTGTGTTTAGTGCCATATTAGAATAGTAAGGAAGAGAATAAAGCAATATCTTGTTTATCAGATTAAACAGTCTGCTCTGATACCACTTGTTGGTCCCGGAGGTGCTTAACAAGTTTGTAGAAGGGGGGGGGGTTGAATACAAACACAGAAATTACAGTTTAATAAATTTTTTATTGATAAATCAAACACAATTTACAAGTTTGTTGCGGAATAAGATTAAGACAGACTCAATCTAAACAAACTTAAGAAAACACTTAGATGGTTGCACAATAATATAGAGAATGGGGGATTAAAGAGTATAGAAAACAAGGGTTTCTATCAAATAGAAAGATGAAGGCAGAGGTGAGCACTTTCTCAGATGGAGAGGTGATCTTTCTATTTATACCCTATGCATTAAATGCATGGCAAGGCACTTTACACGTGGCGTTCAGTGATTGGCTTTGAGAGTCTGACTTTGGGAGACATGCTTTTGGCCGTATCATGAACAGTGTAGTTGACAGAGTTGTTGTACGATTTGTGGCAGAGACGTGTCCGTTCTGACACATCGTACTGGTTGTGCAAGGTAAGACAAAAGGAGACTTGAGGCATAAGCTACGTGATCGTTTGATCGCTGAATATCTCTTCCTTCAGAGATATAAAGAAGTTCAGCTATTTCTGAAGCTTTTCCTCATGTTCCTTCGCGTATAAGTAGAGTTGTCTTTGCTTCACTGATATCTGCATCAGGTCACTAGTAGACTTGTCTTTGTTCAGTGGCTTCGTCTTTGATTCAGCTATGAACATCTGTTGACGCGAGACTTGTCTTCAGGGATTACGTTAATTGTTTACATCAGAGCCTACCAGCGATAACTGAACAGACTCAGTTTAATCGCTGATAGTGAAACACTAATACATATGAAATGTTTACAAGAAAGGTCATTAGCGATAACTGAACAAACTCAGTCTGATCGCTGATGGTGAAACACTAATACATATTAAAATGTAATTTTCACTAAGTATAGAAGAGGGTCGTTATCAAATCACTGAGAGAGTTTGGATCAACAGACTTGCATGGAACACTTTTCCACTCACACCAAGACTGACCCAAGGTCTTTCATTCCAAGCACCACATCCAACTGCCTTCTTACTTGCTTTCCGAAAACACGAACATGCTTCCAAATACTGACTCACTAACAGGTGCAGGCTCTAGACCAACCGCACGATCTAGATTCCTCGACACCAGATCCAAAACACACTCTATAACCTCCTTCTCACAACCTCACTAGAATTTCGCAAACCCATCACAGATTTAATTTATCCCCTATTTTAGGGTGATGGAATTATTCTGCTTTCAAACGTCATATTGCCAAATTTTCGAATTTTATTTCCGCTTAAAATTTTAGTGCGTTACAGAAGGCACCGCGCACTTTTCACTCCCACAAACAGGGTTGGTTTATCCTCTATAATTCCTTCACACTTAAGGACTACTCCGACCACCCACGAATCTTCACATTATCTACAAAACATCGCGAATTAAAGCCTTCGACACCTCCACCGATGTTTTAGCGAGATAAGACAAATTCGCTCCACCATCCTTCGGGTCCTAAAGGCACCAGGTCCCTCTTTAGTCAGCCACCAACTATCATTCTAACAATAAACCATACCAACCCATCTACGCATCCATTACCATATCACAGCATCACCATACCCTCAAAATCTTCGCAATCTTTCGATATGCATACCAACAACCATCCTCTTTAAGTCAAACATGACACACTATTCGAGATAAAGTCGTTTCACGACCTCGAATTTCTCGAATCAGAATATTCCACAAGATTATGATCATTAACCCACTCCACATGATCTCGTTCCCGCTCGGCTCATCGCGATCTGCCAGAAGCGACTTCAGGGATACTATAAGATTAGGCATACTACCTTGCCTCCTAACAGCTCGGAGCACAACCACTGCAGTTATGCTATAAATACTTTACTCTACACAAATCATTAGGACCTCAAAGGTATTTGCCTTACCCAACTAGTGATCATTCGCTTTCGTTATACCCACACGGGATGGTCCTACACCATGTCAGGCATACACCTTCCCGAACCAATTCTTGTCCTACCCCAAGCACCTAACAATAATCCCCAGGGATACTTTCAGATAACGACCTCCCAATGGTCGCTGGTTTCGTCATTACTAAACGACATGGTGATTCCCCTCTAATGTCTCTGACCAACAGAGATTCCCAAAGAAACCTACTTTCACCTACACATCACAATCTTACTCTGTACCCACCAACTTCACACATTGAAAGTACAAGGCCTATCTACTATGAAGCCACATTACCAGGCCACTTCAGAACTCCATCTCGGCGTTGATAATCTTTCATCAAAGTCCTCAAACACTACTTACCAAAATGTTGTTAAAAGGAATAACTTGACGGCTTCGAATTCCACCCAGACGTAAATATCCGTCGACAACCACTTCTCCCCCTACTGAACAAGAGGTAAGGCCACTACCGAACGAACGTTCCTAAAGACAACGTCCGAAAGTCCGAAACCTTCGTTATGCACTAATCCTCCTCAAAGGAAACACCAAGGTCAAGGGTTAACCATCCCCGCCTCGGACTACTCACTTACACTCTCCAAACCCTATCCATCCTCAGAAGAAACATCCTCACGACCTAAAGAGATCATAGCCTTCATGCAGGACAATGCCATTAATTAAAACTTTTGACATGTTTGAGAAATTTAACACGTACTATAGTACAATGCGAGCCGGAACGCATGCAATACAACACTACCTTATTTAAACAGTCATGCACAACAATTTCAAGGATCGTCCACACCTAATCCTCTCGTTAGAATAAATCTTTTCTGACCAACATCGATATTGTCTCAGATAAAAATTACTTTCAAAGAGTTTTACTCATGCTATTGAAAGAATACGACAAAATTATAAATATTGAGCGAGTTAATCGTCTCTCAATTATAAAATCTTACAATCAAATGTTGTTATGACTTCCATAACAAAAGTCGACTCATTGATAAAATGAATAAAATAATTCTCCCACCACCCAAAAATTGAAATTTATTATCCAACGCTATAAACTTGTCCTTTCAATACAAACACATGTTTACACACATCGACACATTTTTAAACGAATACCTTACGAAGCACACACACACCAAAATATATCATATGAATTATATGAAGGACTCCGACAATTTGTTTGAACACAATGCATGAGACTCACTTGACATTGAAGGTTATTTACTCTAACAAGGTCAACTGATGGCACTCACTATAATTTATTCCAGACTCCCTACTTCCACCCAACCAGACAAGGCCTCACATTTACCACAATCACCGACACCAACGCTTCACAACCTCCATAAATGTCCTACTAACGGTTACCATCGCGACTATTAAAACACAAATCATATGTCCTCACTTTGACCCCAAATAAACTTACCAACAATATGTAACACCCTCAAATCTGGAAATAGCAACTAATTTAAAATTTTCTAAATACATCAATGAATGATTCATCTATAAGCACAAATTAAGATTCAACCTCAATACACACATTCATTCTACACATATAATCTATAATAAAGACGGATGTTACTAAAACCCAATAATAGTCACTATCTCCAACTGCGGAAGACTTCACCAAACTACTTACTCTCGTGTAAGTCTAATGCTCAACTCTTCAAAGCACTGCAAGAACCAAACCCCAACTGGAACCTGATGCACATGCTGACAAATAAAAAGGTTAGGCTTAACGCCTAGTGAGCTCAAGAGTTTTCATTAGAGATAAATAAAGCATTAACTTTAAGAATGTTATTTAAAGTCACGATGTCCAAAATGCAATACATTTGATTTGAAAGCAACCAAAAATGAAATACATTAAAGCTCAAAACAATCTCCTTTCCTTATTCACCCTTTTCGTGATTAAAAATCATAAAAGAAACGCCTCTTTAAATAAAGCCAAAACCCAAAAGCGCACGTAAAACATAACTGACGTTATAATGATCAAACACTGAAAACGTAGATAACTCCAACTTCCAAAACATCCCAATAACTCGAATGAGTTTCAATAACTACAACCTTAAAACATAGTTAAATACCCATATTCAAACGTCTCCGAAAACATGGATTATAAAACTCCATAACCAAAACCCCACCTATTGGTGACGGGGTAGACACGATTACATTGTACGTGACGGAACACAAAGTGTGTCACATAATTATGTAAGAAATCAAAACATGTGGGTTACACATAAAACACCCACCGAGCTCAACTCCTCTGAGTCTATCACTCGAAAACATCAAGTCAACCCCTCTAGGTCTATTCTTGAGAGTTCCAAAACGGGGAACTCAAACACAATGGAATTACACCTTACTGCCCATGAGACGCTGCCCGACCGTATAGGTCCACACCTTACTTATGATGGTGACCCGATGCCTATTTCGTGCCAAGTCGCGAACCTAATGTCCGAATCGGGGACATAGGAACACCGTGCCTATGGATCCATTGCACTAACTAAACCATTACATGACTCAAAACGAATGAACTATTGCATTCATACATGTAATTCTCAACTAAGATGCAGTAAATGCAAATCATAACCAAACGCTCAACATTGAGCAATTAAAAGCAGACAAGTGTCCTCAGAACCCAACAAAATCCAAACCGAGCCATAAGCTCAACAAATCCAAAGACCCAACGTCGAAATTCATAAAATGAAATCAAATATAAACAACCCGTACTTATGTAAACCCATGCTCCAAAACATATAATTAACTCCAACGTAGTTTAGATTGGGACAAATCGTTTTCCAAGTGAGTTTATAACATTTATCCTTTCAAAACATCCCATAACACAGAACCATGCATTTCTCCAAAACACAAAATGAAATACATTTATACTCAAAATCTACTTCCATAAAATAAATCATTAAGATACCAAAATATATGATTTAATTATCTAAAATGCCCAAAATCCCCACAGGTGTGCTATATAAGTTTATAAAGTTAACACTTTCAAAATAACCAAACTTATCAGCAGTTAACAATTTCATGTAAGACACAAAACACTTTAAAATAAACATTTTGGCATGTACACCGTTTTCGCAAATCAACTTGAACTCACCTTGCTAGGTTAAGTTAAACCTAGGTTTTAATCCCCAACCATTGGCCTCCAAAAGCATAGATCCCACCCAAAGCTTTCCGAAAACATCCATTCCAACTCTTCAACTCAAACTTCCAAAAACCTAGATCCACACATTTCTGACCATAAATAACCATATTCAACCATAAATATAATTATACCACCATAAATAATTGTTCCCTAAACATTTTACACAAGATCTCATCATATAACCAAAACCCTAATTTCCATAAATGAAGAAAACAAGAGGTTACCTTAACCATAATTTCAAGAACGAAGAAAAGGGTTGGATAAAAACCCTAGAAATTGATGAAGAGGATGAAGAGGATGAAGATGGAGATGGTGATGGTGAATAAGTGCTCAACTCGAATCCCTTTGATGAAGTACTCAACTCGAATCCCTTTGATGAAGTACTCAACAATTAGCAATGAATGGGGTAAGGGAGGGTAAATGGAACCCTAGGTTGGGTTTTTATGAAAGGGAGAAGTTGAGAGGAAATAACAAAAGAAAAGATTGAGTTAGAATGGGAAATGAGACTAAAATCAGATTTTAACCCGTCTGCACCTCTCTCGCGATTGTGCCCGACGATAGTGACATTGTCACTATCGCAAGTCACTCTCGTGCGGAATGTACCGCGGGTGGTACACCCTCGGCGATTGTGCCACGCGATAGTGACACATGTCACTATCGCGAGTCACTCTCGCGCCACCTGTATCGAAGCCCAAAAATGTCCAAAACTCGCGATTCTCGCATGGGTCGATTTAAGGCTCAAAAGCACAACATTTTTCACCCAAAAAGATTGACGGGAGGAGGAGGGATTACCAACGAAGGGCGGAACTTACTTTATGAAAATCCGGGTGTTACACAATAGCTCACTTCCATCTGATCCTTACTTCTTGTTATCAATCAGCACTGATATCGCCTTTCAACCACTCTTCGATTAACTACATATTTGAAAGCCTCATTTCTATCATTCGCTTCTTCGGTTAACACTCTTCTGATTCCCACTGATCGACATAACAAACTACCAAACTGGAGACTCCCATGAAGCAAAAAGCTCCCTTCCCAACGCGACCCAAGGGTTCTTCCTCAAGACGAAATATCTACATCCCGCACCAAACTTATCCTAAGCGGTAATAACCATAAAACTATAAGCGAGCCCACACATCACGCCAAACCAACAATATCCTTACAACAGGTCCAATGCAATAAGCAAAATGAGCACACACATGAACCTGTAAATTCGCAATTACATTGGCCAGATGTAATTCCAAATTTACCTTACATGCTAGTCCTTATTACCCTAATGCTTGTCTCCCTAAGGCCTTCCTATTTCTCAGTTGTGTTTCTACTTCACCAGTTTAAGTCTAGGCCCGTCTGGTCACCTAGATCCCTTAAACTATGGCTCTGATACCAACTATAACAACCCAACCAAGACAATTAACCATAATTAGATCATAAGAATAATTCATGCCAGAACGGCCCCAAGCTTACAATTTAATGCAAGGTTTGCCACGGCATCCTATTACACAACTGAGATTTTAAGGAAAGATGAACTAAGGTGACGGTCTTCTATGCACTCCCACTCCACCTTCTCTTTACCCTTAACGGCTCTTCCTAGCTCACGCCTGCCTTTTTAAATTTTGAAAGAGCGAGGGTTAGACCGAAGGTCTAGTGAGTCCCCTCTAACGTTTATAAGCAACAATGCAAACACCAACTTTTAATCAAAACAGATTTATAAGCAACATATAAGTAATCCATGCTATTGACCACACTACCGTCGAAGACGTTGTGTCTAACTCGCACTGCCTTAATTTTGGGACACACCCCCAATGGCATAAACGGGCCACACTCTCCGGTACGAGCAGGCGGGCCACACTCACCGACTTAGGTCACTGCTTCCATAAATAATGTATGCATACATTTAAATATCAACAATTTATAAACACGCTTAAATAAATTCATCATGAACATGCCAACGTATAAAACAAAGTTTTAATAAACTTTCACAAGGATTCGTTAATAAAACATTTAGTTCAGAAAACTCACCTGGTTTCCATAGCTTAATTCTTGCGCCTACAATAAACTTTCACAAGCTTTCGTTAATAAAACATTTAGTTCAGAAAACTCACCTGGTGTCCTTAGCTTAATTCTTGCGCCTACTCTTATGGTTCAATCCGAAACCTATAAAAGAGACATTGGTTGGTGAACTCTCTATACCTTCTAATTTATAACGGAATTGACCTTAACCCCATAATCCCAAACGGTTAGCCTAGTGGAGACCGCTTGATTAAGCTAAAGGATAGATCAACTCAAGACAAGAGTTTTAGATTTGAAAAGAAAAACGGGCCGGTCCACAAACCAAGAATTCCAACTATGGATTTAGTCCCAAACTACAATTGGTCTTCGGCCCACATAATAACAACCCGGGGACCGTGGTCTTTGGTGGTCGCCCGGATGAGGCAAGCGACTGGGGCCTGACCCCCCCCCCCCCCGGTACCGACCGATGCCTAATCATAAACCGGTGTCGACCGATATCGTGACATCCCCGGTGCCGATCGGGGTCTAAACCTCCCCGGTGCCAACCGGGTCTACGACCGGAACACCAAAGTCCCCGGGGCCCGGTGGCACTCGGGCCCGGTATCAACCGGTACACTCCTTTTTCGAATGAAAGTCGCCGAAGATCAAAAACATCGATTCTATCGGTTCCAGAATACTCCCAGAAAGCTAAACAACTCAACCCAACCCTCTTTTATGAACACAGACTCGATCTCAACAATAATACCCATCAATCAACAAGAATTTCTACACAGGCTTCCAAATACCAAAAACCAGAACCTCAAACATCCAACTAAAAGGTTTTTGAGAAATAAAATGCTAAACCCTTACTTGACAAACGAGAATAGAATTAAACTTACCTTGGAAGATTGATGAACACCAATACTCTACCCTTTTTGCTCTCCTTCGATTGAATCGTCTTCAAGCTCTCTCTCCCTTTCCCAAAATTGCCAGCCGCCAACAACAATTACACTAGGTCCTAGGGTTAAATCCCTCTTATTTCTCTTTTTCACTCTAGACCCCTTTACTATAGGCCTTTTGCAAAGACTTCCCCAAAGTCCAATTTATTTCTCATAAGTGCGGTTATTACATAAAACGTCTAAAAGTGTCACATAAATCTATTGTAATACTTTTAGATAGGACATTTTATAATACGGTCCTACAAATTTAGTTTTTATATAAAGTATGTTATTAGGACGCTTAAACATTCTATAAGCCAAATTTTGATGTAGCGCCACAAACATGTTTTTGCCGTTTCGCTTGCTTCGACCCCAATGCACATCCAACAATGCTTGGTCTTCCGTGTATGTTCGAAAAAGAATTACCATATATTTACGGCTTGTTATCGTGTCAATGCATTCTTATTTGTAATCACACTGCATACACTAAAACTCATCTCATTTATTTGGTTAAAACATACATGCCAAGCACACGTAAATTGTAATGACCTAAAAATTATCAACCAAAAACACGAGAGCAAACCATGAGATGATACGAGACACAAATGATGCTAATGATATGATAGAATAACGTAAAAGGGATGAAAATTAGTGATAAAACATGTGTATGCTAAGTCAAAAAAAAATGGGTACATTAACATTGCAAATATTTTAGGTGTTTGCAACGTTTATTGGGAGAAAAATTATTGCAACTGCCTAACCTAAACCATTCATGTGTTTTACTTTTATATAAATTTGGATTGGCTATCTCAAACAAAATAATTATAATTATCGTCATTGTGGTTTCATTTTTGTTATGGATTGGGTGTCAGCCTTACCTAACTCCTTTAACTTTATCCCATTAAGTCATGTGTATTATGGTCCTTTTACATTTTCTTCCATTTTTTTAAGGAATAAATGATAATATAATATGGGCATTTATTTAAACCCCGCTTCCGGTACTTTTGTAACATCCCCCGTCCCCGTGGTCCGGAACGGTTGATGTCACATACGAGACTTAACATAAATACATATCTAAATTCAGAGCTATTAATAAACTCTAAACATATATTACAATCCAAACTATCATACCTCAAAAGATTTTATAAACTTAGAAAGATAAAACAAAGTGATTCTAAGAACTCCAAAATAACACGCTCGATCTCAAGTCCCGTCCCCGTAAACTTCACTTCGAACCTGCCGTGTCAGAAAACAAAAACACGGCTGAGCACAAGGCTCAGTGAATGGATTATAATATAAATTCGTAAATAATAATAAAAACATCGATAACGAAGCGGAAGACTTAAAAATTCAATTCGAAGAAAGTTCTTGAGACTGAAGTTCATAGTTCATTTAAATCAAAAGAAACGTTCGGTAATATAATCAAAAACAATAATCTCAAGAACAGTTCACACTTTAACTTCAAAATGTAATATAAATAAAGTCCGTCAATTCCAGTCGTGTTCGTGGGGTGATCAGCCACACGAACTGGGTCGGCATGCGGGCACACACAACGAGTCCCCCGTGAATTTAACCACGGTCACATATTCTGTGGGTAAAGTTCTAGAATCGATTCATCCGCCCTGGAGCCAACAAAGTTAGCCAAGTCCCCCCAGAGTGGGTTCACGTAAGCCACATAGGCTTAACTCTGGTGGACCGTCATCTGCAGGACGCTATGACAACAAAGCCGCCATAGAAGACATCCCAAATAATGTGCCCATTTATTGGGTTCTTCTAAAATCAATGAAAACTAAACATATGCCACTTACCCAAATGGCGATCACAGAAATTATAATCTATATACTTCACATTTTTCATAAACAATCTCATACGAGACACATTTTAATAAAACATCAAAATGTTCAAACAATTGATTCAATAAAACCAAAACCAATGTGTATGTGTGTGTAAAATTTCGTATTTGTTGATCACGTTCGGTTGATCAATCACAAGGTGGTGAACCACCTTTAGGAAGGGTCAACTACAACAAATAGTTGCCCACGATTCAAAAGAAATGAAATCCATACCTTAACCAAATTGAGACGTAACACGCGAGACTGAAGACGAACTTTAACCCGTTCGATTTCCTATTTAAACCATAAATTTCTATTACTTACATAACATAAAACTCAAAGCTTAATTATCCTAAGCTTAATAATAAAATTATATTCTCTTAAACATTAAACCGATCACTTTGTGTGCGGTTAAACATCTAGTTATAAATATCACCATTTTGATTCTAAACTTTACCCGTTTGTAATTTTGACAAAAACAAACATTCCTATACATGTAAATGATTATAACTTTACAATATATATTCATAATCTACCAACCAACTTCAACTACCCTAACTTACCAACTTAAATAACATAACAAGAAATTTATACCTCTAAGAAGGGTTCGAAGAGTGGATTCCGAATATACGGTTGAATGTTTGATTACTTCAACGGATTGATAGATATTGTAGAGAGAAGTTTTAAAAAAATTAGAGAGAGAGAGACGAGAGAAAGAGACTATGGCGGTGGGACGATTGTAGTTTACTTCTCTTTTGATTTTTAACTTTATATATATATATATATATATATAATATTTACTTATTTTTTTATAATTATTAGAAGTTTGGATGAATGACGGATTTTATCCCTCAACTATCTTTGATTACCATTTTTAATTACGGTTCAATTCAGGTAAGAATAATTATACGTTTTTTTTTTTTTTTTTAAAACCGAGTCTTACAACTTTCGTACTTTCGATGATAATGAACCTCCCCCTTTCTTTGTCGGCCGCTATTCCCTCTTCTCCAGTCTCCCACCTTCCCTCCCACCACATCATCGTCCCACCCCCTTTCCTCTCTAGTCTCCTTCCCTCCCCCATTTTTCTGGCACCGACCCTTCCCTCCACACATGCGACTCCCGAAACAACCCTTTCTCCTCCCTTGTTTTTCCGGTCAACTCCCAACCCAACACCACCAATTAGAGATCTAAAAAACCTTTAAAAAAATTAAAACCTAACTGACGTATAGATATGAAAAATCTAGAAGACTGCACTTATAGTTAAAGACGGATATAGATCTAAAATAATCTTAAAACCAAAACAAAATTGAGTCAAAAAATTGCAGGGAGTTTACTTGGGAGAAGATTTAACCTTAAAAACTGATGTACTTAAAAATTGATGTACATCTTCACACAAAAAAAAATCACTTAAAACCGGGTTGGTAAGTGTCCATTTCTCTTTTCTCACTTTTTTCCGTCTTCATGTTGTTTTGTGACATTGGGTTGTTCCTTTTTAGATGACATCGACTCCAACATCAAGAATTCTCTTTCTGCTATTGATTGCATTGATAAAAGTCTAGGAAACGTATTTTAAAGTGATACCTATTTTTAGATGGAAAGGGCATATGGGTCTATTTTAAAAGTTGGTCATGGACTTGATTGTAAGTCTAGAAAATTAAATTCAAAGAGACGTGGCTAGAGATGATTGGTGTCAGTGGTAACATCAGAAAAACGAACAACGTACACCCATCGGCGTTTTTAGGTGGTGGTGGTGGGTTGTCATGCGAAAAAACGGACCATGGGTGGGTTGTCACAAAGGGAAATGGACCATGGGTGAGTGGTTATGTCGAGAAATGAATTAGGTGGGTTCAAATCTGAATTGGGTTGTAGGTCATGAATGGCAGTTTTTAGTGGTGTTTGGTTCGCAGAATGATATTTGAAGGAATAGAATATGTCAAAGGAATTGGAATCTGGAAAGAATTGGAATGGAATGTTATCAGGTTTGACCAAGGTGTTTGGTTGGTAGGAAATGAATTGGAATATGTCTGTTTGCTTTGCAAATGAATTGGAATTGAATACTAAAAATGACAAAAATATCCTTTCTTTGATTTTTATTTTAATTTTTTTTAATTATAAATAATTATAAAATTAACATTTAATTAGAAAAAAATATGTAATTTACCATTTATCAAAACATATATAAACATAAAACGTATAAAAATTTGATATATCAATAAATCAAACCGTTCATATACAAGCTACCATATCAAAAAGAGGGGGGGGGGGAACGAGCTACAGGGATGTCAATTAAAGGAGAACATAACCCAAATCTGGAAAATAACCCAAATTTGTAAAACAGTAACAAAAGCCAAGATAAAAAGAGCTACATGGTCTGTCATTGAAGGGGAACATAAACCACATCTGGAAAACAGTAACAAAAAGGAAAAAAAAAAGAGTTGATGTTGATTGAAGAACATAACCCACTTCTGTCGATTAAAGAACACAACCCACAAAAACGTGAAGAAAAAAAAACAGGGGTTGCTGCGATCGTGAAACAGTTCCATAAAACAAGCAAAAATTCGAGCAGTTCCATAAACAAGCAAATAAACAAGTTGTTGTCGATCGAGAGGCTGCTCGATATTGAAGAACAGTTGCAGACGAAGAAATCAGGGGCTGCTCGATATTGAAGAAAAGTTGCAGAGGAATAAATCACGGGCTGCTCAATATTGAAGCAGTTCCAGCCTTTGATCGATCAAGGAGAGACACAGGGGTTGCTCTCGATTGAAGCAGTAGGTGAGAAATAATGAAGCGGTTAGGGTGTTAATATTTTAATGAGGGTATTTTTGTCATTTTTTAAAATATTGGTTGGAATGGATCAACTCCATCTCTTTTAGGAAAGAATGATCAAATCCATGTTTGAAGGAATCTTTGGAATACAATTTCATTCCATGGGTAACCAAACATCAGGATGGAATTGACCATTTCAATTCCATCAAATTCTGTCGGAATCCAGTGAACTAAACGCCTCCTTAGGTTTTGGAAGAATAGTGGGGGTGGTTTTGGGGGGAAAGAGACATGGTTTTGGGAGAAAGGCAGGGTGGTTTGGGGGGGGGGGGGAGCGTGGGTTTTGGTTTTTGTTATTAAAATATAAAGAGTGAATTGTGGATTTGGTCATGTTGTTTTGTGATTTCTTTGACCATGATCCTCATTCTATATTTATTGTGGATATGGTCCCTGTGATATGCAATATATTGTGGTTAGGGTCCCTAAACACTAACATCATTAACTTTGAAGGGTTAAAGGCATCATGTGCCTTGCACACTATGGGTATAATAGTCATTTTATTTTTCACTTTCAATTTATTCTATACACATTTAAAACAAACAATACTAAATTGTGGATTTGGTCTCTATGCATCATTCATCATCTTTAAAACACATTTATTATCTCTCTTAATTTTTTTTCATCCAATTTTCATTGTCAAAGTACAAGAAAAAATAATTTGTTAAATTGCAAAAAAAAAAACTTGCATTTAAAAATAACAATTGTTTGAAACCAATATTACATCCCCAAAAAGACAACCCATCAAAATGACAATTGTTTTATATCAACATTTATGTAGTAGTTATTGGCAACGGTTTTATTTATTTTCTTGATGACATCTAAGTGACTTGAGTATGAAGTACATTAATTCTTCTCATAAAATACATAGACCATTTGGAAATGTGATATAATCATCTTCATTTTGGAGATCCAAACTTCATTATATAGTGTATTAGATATTAAAATGTTAATTGAAAGGGTATGGATCCCCAACAAGTGTCAAGTGACTTGGTGTGTAATTCAAGTGTGACTATTTAGAGCATCTCAAACCACAACACCAAATTTAACACAAAAATACCAAATTTGGTGGGTCCATCAACAAAAAAAAAACCCAACTCCAATCACACTCTAAAAAAACATCAAATATATATTAAATGTATATATAATTTACTTAATATAAATATGTTGATTTTAAAAACAAATTATTAATGTTAAAATGTTAATTTTTGTATAAATAAATTTTGATAGGCGATTTAACGGCCGATTGGAGATGCTCTTATGACACTATTGTCTTCCCTTCAACCTCCTACGTCATAATATATTTGTGTTTACAGATGTCAACTGACATGCATATAAGCCTTTTCCCACATCATGGTTTCCAAATGGTCTATGCATTTTATGAAAATGATTAATGTACTTCCTACTCAAGTCACTTAGATGTCGTCAAGAAAATAAACAAAACCGTTGCCAACAATTACTACATAAATGTTGATATAAACAATTGTCATTTTGATGAGTTGTCTTTTTGGGGATGTAATATTGGTTTCAAACAATTGTTATTTTGATAGGTTGTCTTTTTTATGATGTAGTGTTGGGTTCAAACAATTGTTATTTTTAAATGCAAGATTTTTTTTTTTTTTTTGCACTTTAACAAGTTAGTTTTTCTTGTACTTTGACAATGAAGATTGGATGAAAAAAAATTAAGAGAGATGATAAATGTGTTTTAAAGATGATGAGTGATGCATAGGGACCAAATCCACAATTTAGTATTATTTGTTTTAAAGGTGTAAATTGAAAGGGAAAAGTAAAATGACTATTATACCCAAAGTATGTAAGGCACATGATGCCTTTAACCCTTTAAAGTTAATGATATTAGTGTTTAGGGACCCTAGCCACAATATATTGCATATCACATGGACTATATCCACAATAAACATAGAATGAGGACCATGGTCAAAGAAATCATAAAACCACAGGGACCAAATCCACAATTCACTCTTATAATTTATTTTATAAGAGAGTTAGATTGAGGATCGGATCCATAAAAAAGTTAAAACTACAATAATGATATATGTAATTAATTCGTTTAGACGTCTAAATCCATAGTTTTGATATAACCACAGGGAACAAATCTATAATTTACTCATATTTTTTAAATTGTCAATCATGCTTTACCTTCAAAAGCGATTTTAATTATTAGATTTGAATTTTTTATTGAACCTAACAAAAATAAAACCGTCTTTGAGAGTAGGGGTTGTTTGTTTTTTTAAAAAAATCTCTTAATGGCTCTTAAGTCTGAATCGTTCAGACCTTTTTACACACAACCTCTTATTAATCATAACTAAAATAAGACTTCAGACTTTAGACCTCTTAAAAAACAAACGACACCTTACATTTCATCTTCTCTAATATGATATGGTGTTGACATGCAAGGAAATATTTATAATTGTTGTAATAGACAAAACTAATTTAATGGATATTTGAAAAGTATCGACGTTTCTATCAAATTAAATCGACTTCCTTACAACCATATACCACTATATAAAAAGTCTATAACTAATTATATGATTGAAAAATTACACCAACAACTTCTATTAACGGAAATTAAAGTTTATTGACAAAACAGTACCATCAATAATATGCAAAAGTAGTTTAATGTTTATCAAAGTACAAAGTAAAATCATGTTTTATCGACATAGACACTTTAATAACAATATATTACCAATATATTACCCACTAACAATAGCGACCATTAACACATGTTAATTATCGAGAGGCTACTGACAACTTTTTCTCTTGATAACAGTGTCCTTGGAAATTCATCGATAAATCCAACATTGTAATTTTGTCGGAAACCGTTGATAATCTATCTATGATATTGCATTTCTTTTAAAACAAAAAAGTATTTGTAAAATTATGTATTTAATAATCCTATAATTAATAGAAATACAAATTCAATTTTTTATCATCCAATTGGGTTGGATCGTGATTGACGGGGATTAGTCGGGTGACATTCTTAAATGGGAGCTCGGATACCCTGAAAACGTGTGCGTGTGTTAACTTGCCGTTCAAAAAAAAATTGCATGAATTCAAACTTATCACAAAAAATATTAAATTACAATAAAAATGTTAAGCATGTAATGTAACAACTTAACTAGAAATAGTACAAAAAACCCCGAGTTCAAAGGTCGGTCCGTACCTAAAAAAACCTTGATGTTAACCTTAACTTTTTCCTGAAAAAGCCTATGCCTTGGCCTAGATAAACCTTTTGTTCTTTTCTTGTTTTTTTCTTTTGTAAGAGATGCGTCCTCTTTTCATATATATATAAAAAAAAAAAAAAAAAAAAAGAAATTGGCTGAAATAGCCACGTTACTCTATCAATTGAATCTCTTAGTCACTTCTCTCAATGATTTACCAAAATAGACCTAGGTCCGCAATGGTAGACCTGCAGGTCCTCTACCTCCGCCATGGCGGACCTGCAGGTCCTCTGCTGTCGTTGAGTGAGATCGTGACACGTGACGAAATGGCGGACCTGGGTCGGGTGGCGGACCTACCCGTTGCGGACCTGGCTTGGACCGACAATTTTTTTTGTCTTTTTCTGGAAGTAGAGGACCTGCAGGTCCGCCATTGCAGACCTAGATCTATTTTGGTAAATCATGGAGAGAAATGACTAGGAGATTCATTTGGCTAGGTAATATGACTATTTCAGCCAATTTCCCAAAAAAAAAATAGATCTTAAATTCTGAAACCCAATTAAGATAATCATAAATATTTATTTTCATACGTTTTTTTTTTGTATGTTTGTATTTTAATAAACTCAAATGTTACTTTATTAACAAAAGTAGAAGAGATAAAATTTGATTTACTTTAATAAAGGTGTATGGTGGTTGGGTTATAAATGGCAAGTAGGTGGTTGTATTAACGGTGGTGATACCGGTGGTGGATGGTGGCGGTGAATAAAGACGAAAACATATATTTATATGCAAACAATACAATTTTATATCATCTAATAAAATTCACAAAGTTTACCATTATTCAAAAATAATTGTCTGAAAATCAATAATGTATTTTTTTTAAATATTAGTTATTAGATGATTGTAAAGTAGTATGATCAAAATAAAAAATAAGAATCATCATGCTAAAGTTATTGATAACCCTCATTTTTTAGGGTTATTTGTTACTCTTTTCTGACATTTTATTTACCTTTCTAGCCACTTTTGTTTCCATCTCTTTCCTTTGGTCTCTAAAGTCTAAAAATATGATGAAAACACCAAAGGATGCGGTTTTGTCAAGAAAATCTCGTTTTTGTGGGACTGTGGGCATTGTTTGCCCTCCGAGGGCACCCGGGGATGCATACAGTATTTATACTCGTATTCTGGAGGTATTACAGTATTCAAGGCTGGAAAATATCTGATAAAAAGAGGGTGGATGCTAGCTGAAAGATTCATCAATCATTGTACTCTTTTGTCTAGTGGTTAATAACCCTTTAACTTGTGGGTATTACTCATTGGGTAAAAACCTAGCTTTTTAGTATAAATAGGTTGTTAAGTTCATCATTTAATCACACCATCAACCTTCTCCAGCTCTATTAACTCTCTCTTTGGAAGAGTTTTGGAACTAAGAAAGTTGCTTTTAATTTTAAGCATTTAGTTTTTTGTATTTTCGTTTCTGTCCTCGGCTTCCCGTTGTGGGCACGTCTGTAGCTAACCTTTAATTTTATGCAAGTAGTATAACAAGTATTTCCTTTCTTTCTTTACGTCTTTTATTACTTTTAAGTTTTTTATATTTCTTATGCTCTTTACTTTTATGCTCTTTATTTATATGTTTTTTATTATTATGCATTTTATTATTAACTAACCATCTTTTGGGTAAGGGTGTGAGCCAACTTGAGACTAGTAGGCAACACTTGGGTGTGCCCATCGTTACTAGCTCTTAAGTTTGGTCACTTAAGTCGAGACTTAAACTCAACGCTGATAAGCCGATCACTTTGAAGTGTTAATATTAGATCTAGACCTCGAGAGGGGCGGATTCGAAATACGACTTAAGGGATGCACAAAGATTTGAGAGAGTCTTTGATAATCACGCAGAGATACGGATTCTGCATGATTTATTACGGTTCACACATCGGAGGAGATTTATATCACAAAGAGATTTGGGTGTAAATCTCCGCACCGGTAGAACTTGATTTTTTTTATCAACGTAATTAAATCGGTAAGATTAAGAGTTGGTAACGATAGACACTTTATAGGTATTTTGTAGGACCGGTCTTTAAAAATTCACTTTCGAGAGATCGGGATTTTTATAGACTTTCCGTACTACAAAAGACCTAACCATTTGTTACTACGCCCATCTCAAGAAAAGCTTACACCCGTACCCATTTCTTTGATTATAAACTTTATTCCGTACGTTTAGCATTAATCAACCATCAAAATCAAATATTTTTCCCAACTCGAAACTTGTGCAAGAAGTTCATAAAAATCAGCAATTCTCAGTAGTTCAGTCCCTGTGAGAACGATACTCGGTACTCGTACCATTATATTATTTGTAGCGATTCTAGTGAAAGTGTATACTTGTGCTCTCACTAGGTAATACTGTGCCCCCGCTCTGCAGTACACGATAATTAGCTACCAGTTATAAATGAAAAAATATGATGTTTCACATCAATAATGATATGTACTACATTATAGTATTTGCGGTATTTCATTTGTATATTTTCTACTATATTGCTAATAAATAGGGACATTTTTTAGCATGTTGAATGTGGGTTTTTAAACAGGACTTCTAAAATTTTGGGGATCAATTTTACATATATTTTTGGCCTCTCTGTCTCTCCCTCCCTCCTATATATATATATATATATGTCAAGGGTTTTACTTTGTTTGTCGCAATTTCTGACGTCAATATTGTAAGTATTTGATCCAAACTCAAACCTCCCCTTTTTTTTAATGGATTTCGTTTTAATGTGAATAAGTCATACTTTTTCTTCTTGGTAATAGATTTGTTTCCTAACCCTTTATTTTCTCTGAAAACTTAAAAAGTTACGTTTAAAATGTTAATTTACTATTATTTATCAATTGCCTTGATATATGTATTATAAGGCATCTAAAAATATTGGAACCATCCGGCCAATAAATATGTATTACTACACGCCACCAACCATTTTGGCCAATAAATATCCATCAAACTTAACCTTCCATTATTTTTTGTCTTTTAATTATTTAAGTTGGTAATAAAAATATGTTAAATTAATAATGATAAAATTAAAAACATGCAATTGAAAATTTTAAATATTACTTCTCGGTCCTTCCTTTGTGTCGGAGTCTACAAATGAAGTCGGTTGTAAATCCAAATTGCCTAGCATCCATTGTTGTAAATCTAAAACTAGTTGGTGGTCTTTTTGAACGATATCATTTAGGAGTTTAGGAGAATTATACTTTTAGGAAGGGTTTAAGATTTCGACAAATCTGAAGTAATTGACAAGGTTCCAAAAAAAGCGTCTTGGCGTCGAGGCGTGGCCTTGCCGCCATGTTTTACCCCTTGGTGTCGAGATAAGACATCGAGCTCGTTATGGCGTTACAAATATGTGTACTTTCTATTCTTCGAATTTGTGTAATTTGAAGTTCAAATGGAATTTATCTATTAGTATCGATTATAATTTAGAAATTCTTTTGTTAATTATCGTTTTATATGAATTTAAATTGTTAATAACTTGTTCATTATTGTTCAAAACACTGATATAAACACTCGTACACATATATACATATAAATTATATAAAGATTTGCCGCCTTAAGCGACTCCTTGGAAAACGTCATGGCCTCGCCATAACTCGTAAGACTTGAGGCTTGACCTTGCCGCCATACCACATCTCACGCTATTTAGAATCTTGGTAATTGAAATGATCAATATCTTTGATCAAATCTCATTCCAACATATAGTTTAGATATGAAATTGAATTAAATTTCACACAATTCCACCATTTATAGAGTCATTTCATCACATGAAAAGAAATTGAATTTCATTCCATAGACAAAGATATATATTACATTTAACTATATAGTAAATTACAATTTAGTATTGAACATTATATAAATACTTACAATTTGGTATCAAACATTGTAACTTTAACTCTTTTTATAGTATATAATACCTATAGGCAAATTATCCAAGCACACTTGAACTTTGGTTGTTAACTATTGAACTTTGGACATTGTAGCTTTAACTTTTGTAATATTAATATAAAACTAAGACCAACATGTAAAGAACGAAAATTTTTGGTACCAAGTAAAGTTGGTTGATACACGTTATAGAATTTTGCAAACTATTATAGTTGGATGATACACGGTATATGAGAAAAAATGGTATCGTATCATGTTCACCCTATTAAATATAAGTGGATTCAAGCGGTAAACAGTAATACGAATAATCAAACACTACGCTTTGATTAATATTGGAGAAATTCGGTTTCACAAAACTATAACAATTGTGCTATCTAGACCCATAACCGGTTACACATATATATACGAGAAGAAAACATGATTCCTATTCTATCACCTAAACACATAATAAGGAAACATTCCATATATCATGAGACTTTCCATATATCGAGTATCTTTCCATATATCGAGTATCTTTCCATATATCGAGTATCTTGGACTGCTCTCCAAAACATCGTTGGGTCGACCCACGACTTAAAGCCCATGGCCGAACAACCAATTTGCCAACAATCACCCCCTGAATGGTTGAGACGGCAACTCGCAAACACCGAGCAACGATCTCATTTCTCCGAACCTTACTCGCGCTAAGGCCTTCGTTAGGGGATCCGCCACTTGTTCAATCCCCGCCACATGTTCGACTTCAACATGCTCGTTTTCCACATGCTCTCGAATGAAGTGGAAACGAGTGTGAATGTGTTTGCTCCTCCCGTGAAATACCGGATTTTTAGACAACGCGATTGCTGACTTGTTGTCTATACGAATCAACACCTTTTGCTTCTCTAATCTGGTCACCTCTGCGAGCAACTCCCTTAGCCAAACTGCTTGACATGCTGCTGAGGTAGCTGCCATGAATTCGGCTTCACAGGAAGATAAAGCCACGGTCTCTTGCTTATGAGAGCACCACGTGATGGGGGATTTTCCAAGGAAGAAAATATGACCAGTAGTACTCCGCCCATCATCAGTGTCAACATTATGACTACTGTCACTATAGCCCAGAAGTTTCAACTCGTCGCATCTCTCGTATCTAATTCCAAGTGAAATTGTACCACGAAGGTAACGAAGAATTTGCTTGATTGCGCGCGCATGAGATTCTCTCGGGCTTTGCATGTAACGACTTACTACCCCGACTGAGTAAGATAGGTCCGGACGGGTGTGAAGGAGGTAGCGCAAACACCCTACTACCTTCCGATAATGAGTAGCTTCAACTTCTGGTTCATCCTCGGCTTTCGATAATTTTAGTCCCGGTTCCATTGGACATTGAGTAGCATTACAATCTTTCATGCCCGCCTCTTTCAAGATTTTCATAGCATACCTCTCTTGCTTTATAGATACACAATCCCTTTGTTGAGAAACTTCAATGCCCAAGTGATAAGTCAACAGGCCAAGGTCCGACATTTCAAATTTTGAAGACATCATGCTTTTGAATTGGTTTGTTATTTCATGACACGTTCCTGTTACAAATAAATCATCCACATACACGGCCACAATGATATATTCGCCTCTCGAAACCTTTTTATAAACTGTCGTTTCTTGCAAGCATCATTTAAAACCCATTCCTTGCAAGATGCCATCAAGTTTTATATTCCACGCCCTTGGTGCTTGTCGTAAGCCATACAAAGCTTTTGCTAACTTGTAAACTTTTCCTTCCTCTCCCGTTTTTTCGAAACCCTCGGGTTGACTTACGTACACTTCTTCTTTCAATTCTCCGTGTAAGAAGGCCGTCTTCACATCTAAGTGGTAAATCTTCCATCCTTTCCCGGCCACGAGAGCAATTAATAAACGTATTGTCTCGAGTCGAGCTACCAGCGCGAAGACTTCATCAAAGGCAATGTCGTGTTCTTGTACATAGCCTTTTGCTACGAGTCGCGCTTTGTACCTTGAAATAGATCCGTCCGCATTTCTTTTGATTTTATATAACCACTTTAATCCGATTGGTTTGGCGTTCTCGGGTAGAGGCACTAGCTTCCAAGTTTTGTTCTTTTCGATTGACTCGATCTCGCTTGTCATCGTCTTACGCCATTCGGGTTTCACAAAGGCTTCTTTGAAATTCCTCGGTTCCTCGTCAAGTGTTAAGAAGAGTTCATTAACATTCAGCTCATAATCATTTAGTCTTTGTGGCAGCATAGTAGTACGAGTTGAGCGACGTACCGGGACAGGCATAACATTGCTGTCAGAGTCAGATTCTTCTCATTCGGGGCTGTTTTCATGATCTGGACTGCTGATCGAGTGAGCTGGTCTGTTTGTGGGCTGACTTGGGCTGTTGGTCGCATGAGTTGGGCTGTTTTCGGGCTGATTTTGCCCAACGACTACCGATCCTGTTTCATCGTTGTACGGCTGATTAGTTTCGGCTGAGTGTGTGTCGCCCCATATAACCGTGAAGTTGCCTGGTTCCCTTTCACCTAGGTTTGAATTTTCGGGCATATTTTTCCACTTCCAACCTTTCTTTTCATCACAAATAACATGGGCACTTATGATGATTTTATTTTCACGCGGATCGAAAAGACGGAAACCTCCTGAACTGGGTTCCTTGTCGAGATACACCAATGGTTTAGACCTGTCATCTAGTTTCTTCAAATGCTTCGAGACTATTCTTTCATAGGCAACGCAACCAAATACTTTTAAGTCTTCAAGGTCTGGTTTTTTTTCATAGAATTTTTCATATGGCGTAACTCCTACCAATGCTCGCGTAGGGGTTCGATTTATAATGAAAGTTGCATGTCGAACCGCTTCACCCCAAAAGTGATTTGGTACACTTCTTGCTTTCATGAGGCACCGCGTCATCTCAAGTAGAGTTCGGTTTCTTCGTTAGACAATTCCATTTTGTTGAGGTGCATAAGGAGCCGTCAACATACGTGAAATCCCTTCTTCGTCACAAAAATGGTTCAATTCGTGTGACATGAATTCTCCACCTCTGTCCGTGTGGAATGTCTTGATCTCTTTGCCGGTTTGTTTTTCAATTACTGTTTTGAATCTTTTAATAACTCCGGATGCGTCGCTTTTTGTGCTTCAAGAGAAAAGACCACATGTATCTAGAGCAATCGTCAATAAGTACTAAAATATAAATGTTACCAGCTTGCGTGGGGGGATCCACTGGTCCGCAAATGTCTCTGTGTACCATCTCGAGAATACATGGTGCTCTGTATGTTGCTTTCTTTGGAAACGAGCGCTTTGCTTGTTTTCCAACCATGCAAGATTCACAAAGTTGGTCTTGATGTTGGATTGCTGGTACTCCTTTAGCTAGCTTGTGCATCAAGTTTATCGCGCCAAAGTTGATGTGACTAACCCGTGCGTGCCATAACCATGCTTCGTCATTGATTTTGGCTTGCAAACAATGTGGTTTTCCAATTTTTAATTGGATCTTATAGAGACGGTTTTCACTTCTCGGGACTTTCATGAGCAATCTTCCATCTCTATCTCGCATGGTTAAGAAGTCCCCTTGCATACGGATGTCACAACCGGATATTGTAGACTGTCCGAGGCTGATTACATTACTCCTGAGGGATGGGATATAGTAAATATCTTTTATTAATTTTTGCTCGTCGTTTTTTCCTTAGAACAAAATTGATCCCTTTCCTTTTATACCAACGTATGACCCGTCTCCGAATCTTACCCTTCCAGTTATGCGTTCATTTAACTCTGAGAAGTATGAGTAATTATCGGTCATATGATTACTGGAACCATTATCCAAGTACCAGACTCCGTCTTCATCGGTATTGGGCTCGACCTTAGGAGGGATGTATTTGGCTTCGTTCAAGAACACCGTTTCTTGAATTGCATTCATCATGAAGAACGTTCCTTCCTCACGATTCGCACCTCCCTCTTGCGTCTCATTAAGGTTTGCCTCATGGTGTCGGTTTCGTTCTGGGCATCTCGAAACAAAGTGTCCGTACTTGTCACAACGGTAACACTTGATATTCGAGAGGTCACGTTGCTCATGTTGTTTACCCTTTTGCTTTTGATCTTCACGGTTTTTCGAGGAGTCACGTTGCCCATGGTTTTGGGTGTTACCCCGACCACGACCTTGACCACGACCACGACCTCGAGAGTACGAGCCACGTCCTCTACCCCTGTTTGAGTCATGATTTCTGTTGGGATACTCAGCCCTAGAATAAAGCAATTTTCCTTGAGTCTCGTTTGCTTTATCTTCTTCTTTGATCCTTTCTTCATAAGCTTTCAATCTACCAACCACATCCTCAAACCCAATCGTTTTAAGGTCTAGAATTTGTTCGAGAGCCGCCACGATATGGACAAATCGCCTGGGAAGACTTGTGAGAAATTTCTTTACCAGCTTGTGTTCTGACATGACCTCTCCAAGCGTGGCTGATTTCGAAGCAATACCCGACAGCCTTGCTGCATAATCGTCTATGGTACCGTTCTCTGTCATCTTCATGCTTTCGAATTCAGCAGTTAAGGTCTGGAGTCTCGCCTCCTTCACGCGATCGGCCCCCAGATTACATGTCTTAATTGCATCCCACATCTCCTTCGCAGTCTTCAGATTTCCGATTTGTAGAATTACATCCTCCGGTATGGACTGGAACAAGAGCCCTTTCACGATATTGTTTTTCTTGGCATCATCTGAGCCTGGATCGACCACCTCCCAGACACCGTGAATACCGAGGAGTACCTCCATACGCATCCTCCATATAATATAGTTTGTTGACGTTAATATTGGGAATTGGAACGTCAACGAATTTGAATCCTTTGCTGTTGGTTGCGCGTTTGTACCTCCTGTCATCTGAGACTTTTGCTTGGCTCGCGAATAGGTTTGAAACTGAGATTTATCCAACCCTTATATCACAGCTGGGATTTCTGTTTTCGGTTCGTGTTGAACTCGCGTAGACTGATCAATGGTTTCCCAAATCACGTCTACCAGCATTCAACTAGTAATGAGACAATCAACAACCCAGGGGTTGTTTCTAACTCATTGTTGTGAACCGAGAGGAGAAACAGTCTGAAACAACACACGAATTGAACCTCGATGCAACCAGGTCACACGACTCAGCTCTTAATCGCAGGATGTGATCTGTTCTGTTTCTGATACGCCTCTGATTTCAGATCTTTCTTTTAGTCGCAGGATCTTCTTCTTCGGGCTTTGATACCAATTCAAGCGGTAAACAGTAATACGAATAATCAAACACTACGCTTTGATTAATATTAGAGAAATTCGGTTTCACAAAACTCTAACAATTGTGCTATCTAGACCCATAACCGGTTACACATATATATACGAGAAGAAAACATGATTCCTATTCTATCACCTAAACACATAATAAGGAAACATTCCATATATCATGAGACTTTCCATATATCGAGTATCTTTCCATATATCGAGTATCTTGGACTGCTCTCCAAAACATCGTTGGGTCGACCCGCGGCTTAAAGCCCATGGCCGAACAACCAATTCGCCAACACGGATCTCCTAAGGCACTAGTTTGGGGCTTGTGACACCACTGAATTTGATTGCGTAGTGTAATTTTTTTCATTTTTTACAATTTTTAACCATGCTACCATTGTGATTCATTTTAATCTACCACTAAACATCATCTTCATAAAATTGAGAGACTATAGTAGTTTTAATGCTTAACAGAGAAAAAAAACCCAATTGTAAATCGTTAAAACTAAAATTGATTTTTTAATATTTTGTATCGTAATTAATAAGTATAATTAACTTTAGTTTATAATTAAATTTAGTTTGGTTTCTTGATTAAATTTTATATTACAACCATTATTTTGTAACAATCAATCCAGTCTTATCTCTTGTGGTGTCCGTCGAATTACCACCACAAAACCATGTCATTTGGGTGATCGTGGCGTGGATGCATGGTTTATCAACTTTTTGAGAATCAAAAAGTAGTTTTGTACTTTTGTTCCATGAAACAAATATCCATGATGTTGGATTAAACCAATGAAACGTTGCCAAATCCCAAATCCCATTAAAGTCAAAAGAATAATGTTCCATTTTCTATGGATGTCGTGAATCATAAGTTCTATGACTATGTTTGGGCAAACTATCTCATAATTTAACCGATAATTGATAAACTAACTGATGAATAAATTATGTTTGGCAAAGTTTTAAACTCCATGTCATAAAGACTAAATTTGATGACCTCTATCTATATTTTTGCCGCTCAAAAATAAAAATTCGTAATAAATTGACAGAGTTTTATACTTATATTAAACTTTTTAGTTAAGTAAATGATAACTTTACACTTAATTAATTTTGCAACCCCTTTATCCACCACACATTTTACTTTTAGTTTTTTTTCTTTTTTTTAATTACATAAAATATGTGGTGGATAGAGGGGTTACACCATGTAAATGAGTTGCATTTGAACGCCCCTATAATTAATTAATCAATAATAGATTTAAGTATTTAATCATCAATTTTTAAAATCAAACTTTATCTTAAGACAAACATAAATAGAAATATAAACACATATTTAAAAATAAATGTTTATAATGATTGGTTGGAAATATAAACACGAACTAGGAGTGCTCATGGGTTGAGTTGGCCGAATTGAGAGCATTTGAACAACCCAATCTAATGTGTACGGTTTGAAAAATCTTAACTCAACTCAACCCAATCCAAACCGTGCGGGTTGGGTTGGTCGGGTTGAAACTTTAATATATCATTTTACAATATAACTATAAGTAATTCCGTTTAAAAAAACTAAAATCAAAATGAAAATATAAAAATCAAAATTGAAGATTTTTGAAAATTTGAAGGTTGGATTCGTACGATTTTAATCGGTGTGATCTCGTAGACAAACATAAACTACGACTAAAATAGGAAGACTTGAAAATTGAAGGAAACAAGAGCCGCTAAAAGTCTAAAACTATAAATTAAAAAAAAAACACAATTTTTGGTTGGGTTAATTGGTCGGGTTACTTTGGACCCAACCCGTTTCCAACCCAATAGATACGGTTTGGACAAAATTCGTATCAATTATGTATCGGATTACCTAAATTTGAGTTTTTTTTACGTTTTTTCAGGTTGCGTTAACCGGGTTGATCAGAAATTTGAGCACCGCTAGAAGAAAAACAAAACCTCGGTTTTATTGTTATAATAATAAATTGAAGATGCATTAAACATTAATTTTTAATATTTTCAATTTATAATTTAATACCAAAAATGTTATAATACCATCATGATTTTTCGAAATTTATAACTTCAAATAATTGATACATTTTATGACGCTGTTCACACATTGTCTCTGTTTTGTCATTGCCAACCTCATTTGCTATCGGTTCATCCGCTGCACTCTGTTTATTATACCACCTTATAATAACACTCTTGCTTCATACCACCAAAAACTTCAAAAATGGCGAAATCTCTAGAGACAGAGCATCCGATCAAGGCCTACGGATATGCTGCTCGAGACACTTCTGGATCACTTTCTCCTCTCACCTTCTCCCGAAGGTATGAATGAATGGATGAATTTCTAACAACGATGAATATGTATTATCGTGTCTATGTGATCCGATCTTTGGTTTTCCGTTGTCTTTGTATAATCTAGGTTTATTCATCCGTACAGTTTGCATCGTCATGTTGTTTATTAATAGGGAATTGTTGTTGTTGTTGTTGATGATTTACAGGGCTACGGGTGATAAAGACGTGAGGTTTAAGATCTTGTATTGCGGGATCTGCCATTCCGATCTTCACTTTGTTAAGAACGAATGGGGCATGACTGTTTATCCGGTTGTTCCTGGGTATGTTTTAATCGACTACTTGTCTCCATCCGATTTAATTTCCCCAACTGCATGTGTTTTTGTTTCCCTTTCTCTGTATGAATACTCTATTTTTCTCACCAACGTTTTCCAATTTTTAACTTTGTTCTAGTTTATGGTCAGTGCACTAAGAAATTGACCAACATGACCGACAGGATTCAAATCCAATAACTATTGAAATCAAACTTAGGTCTTACTAGATCGATTATTTGATTAGAAGAATTGGGAATTACTATCGCAGTAATCGTGTTAAAAGATAATACACCCTTTGGCTTCCTTGGTGCATGATAATTTGACTTGTATTGACTAATTATTTACTACTAATTACATGCTGATTCTGTTGACTCGCCAAATTGTACGGTCAACCCCATGTTCACCCAAAGGGATAAACTTTTGGTAGCCTTGGGTATGCAGACAGGAGTGAATGGACTCGATTGGACTGGACAAGAGTACAGGATATGACACGACAAGAGAACAATATTGGACTGCACATGACAAGTTGTACGTATGTATTTGGCAGTTGCCCCTCTAAATGTTGTTTAATGTTTTTGTATGGTGGTTACTGATGGCAGTAGAAGATGAGGTGATGATTTTGGCGGTGGTGGTGATAACGGTGGAGGTAGAGGGGGTGGTTGTGGATGACTTAGAGATGGTGGATGGTGGTGGAGTGGTGATTGTGGAGGAGGTAGAGGTGGTGGTGGTCCCCGGCAGGGGTGGAGCCAGGAATTTTACTAAGGGGGCTCCTCTAAATTCTAAAATAAAACAAATATAGGTACTTAGCAACGATCGAGAGTCGAGAAAGCAATCGAAGATTTGAAGTTGCTGGACTTTTTGCCGTATCATGTACGGGTGTTCACGAGCCAAGTCGATTCAAGTTGCAGGCTATTTGAGCTCTGCTTGAAAAAATAGTACCGTGCTAGAGCTCGATACTCGTTTACGGGCTCGAACTCAAGATCGATTAGCTCACTTATTGGCTCGACCTCAATAATTTTTAAACTTTTGATTATATGATCTATGAACATATGAACATGTTTGACTCGAAAAAGTGTCTTCGGCTCGACTCCATTCGAAAAATTTAATCGAGTTTTGAGACGATTTGAGTCAAACAGTGGTGTTATGGAGCTCAACCCATGAAGTTAAACGAGTTTTAGTGTGTGTTCGAGATCGACTCGAGCTTGAAAATTATTAAGCTCGAGCTTGGGATAAACGAGCTCGAGTAACTCATTAAAAGCTCGACTCGTTAACACCCCTATCATGTATACATGTTGGACGAGAGTGAGTGAAAAATCAAGAAAGGAATTTGTAAGGAAAGTGCAGGCCTGTGTTGTCGTATGGAGAAAGAAATGAATAAGGGCTTGTGCTTGAGAATTTTAAAGGTACTGAGTCTGGCTGGAGTTTCATGCTGGGTGTGCTTCAAAGAATTTTAAAGGTATAAACTTTTTTGGTATTATTTATAAAAAAACAATTTTGAAAGTGAAGGGGGGGGGGGTTGAGGGCTCTGGGCCTGTGCTGGCTCCGCCCTTGGTCGACGGTGGTTCTGGGAGGACGTGGAGATTGTTGACGGTGGTGGATATGGAGGTGGTGGCCGCCGGTGATGACCATTAACACCAAATGCTATATTAGGCTCAAGTATCAAGCGATGATATATTGGTAATTTTTAGTTTTGTCCCATCTTGTTCCACCTATTTTGATGGAACAAAAAGAACTTTTTTTGTCCCACTAATCCCATCCAGTCCCTCTCCCATGCCGCGCCACACCATTTCTTTTGTTTTGTTGTGTCCAAACCCATGTACCAAATGCACCCTTATGGTTTAAGGTTTCTCGGTTTATTCTTTTAAGTTTTAGTTTTTCTTCACCAATTTTAGTGTACCTTTTATTCATGCCGGATGTTTTCTGTCACCTTAAAAGAAATTGAGTTTACTCTAATGTCACAGCCGGTCAGCCAGATATGATGTAACTTTATGTCCTCGGCATGGTGTTAGAAGAAAAATATTTGTTTGGCTTATACCATTGAGTAACACCTTAGGTTGGAGTAAAGGCTGTTTACATCTTATCCTCCTCAGACTCCACTTCGTGTGGGATTTACCTGGTTTGGTTTAGTCCTTGACAGCTCGATTGTTAGATTTAATTATTTGGTCATGTTCGGACCATGTTTGACTATTGATCTTACTTTAGAACCAAACACCAACATTTTATGAAGTTTTTGCCTTACGAGGACTAATAAAATATGTTACAAATGTAATTCGATGGAGCCACTTTCTTTTATATACAAGTACACAATTTGGATTAAATGAATCTTGGTTGGGGCGAGGGAAGTGGAGTTAGGAGTAGTTAGAGGGTGAGGTGGGGAGAAGGGTAGCGTGGTGGCAGACTGATAGTTAGGTTTCCAGGGCCTTGCGCTCGTTGGAGGGTTGTTCGACGTTTTTCCTACCTTACATGTATGTTATTGTTTCAACATGAGTGACCCGTTTGCGGTACATTAGTCCTATATTTGCTTCATGTAATTGTAGCTGTCTATATTTTGCTTTGTGCTCATGTTCACTTGTTTGTGTAACCTATTTATTATTCCTGTATTTGCCTGTGCACACACTCTCACCTATTTCTTGCTTGCTTGTTTTATCTATTTGTTCAGAAAACCGGTGGTTTTCATCCTTTGGGGTAGAGGTAAGGTCTGCAAACAACTTACCCTCCCCAAAACATACCTCGGTGTGGGATTTGCTTAGTCCGTTTGGCTTGGTTTTATTTTGTAGAATCATTGAATTAAATTTTGAAATCTTGTTATAACCTTTGAATTTATAGGGGAAATATACTCTATGTAAGTGTATGTGTTCTTTTTTATAATTGTGCACATATGATGATTAATGCAGGCATGAGATTGTTGGTATGGTGACGGAAGTAGGCAGCAAAGTAGAGAAATTCAAAGTTGGGGACAAAGTCGGTGTTGGATGCTTGGTGGGATCATGCAGTTCATGCGAAAGCTGTGCTAATGATCTTGAAAACTACTGCCAAAAACAGATTCTCACTTATGGTTTCCCCTACTTTGATGGCACACGCACATACGGTGGGTACTCGGATCACATGGTTGCAGATGAGCATTTCGTGCTCCGTTGGCCAGAGAATTTGCCGCTTGATACTGGTGCCCCATTGCTCTGTGCTGGGATCACAACTTACAGCCCCCTCAGATACTTTGGACTAGACAAACCTGGTGTGAAGGTTGGCGTAGTGGGTCTTGGTGGGCTTGGCCATGTTGCTGCCAAGATGGCCAAGGCTTTTGGGGCAGAAGTTACAGTCTTCAGTACTACCCCTAACAAGAAGCAGGAAGCACTTGAAGGACTTAAAGTTGACCATTTCATTGTCAGCCAAGACCCAGAGCAGATGCAGGTGGGATATTTTCTTGTAAACTTGTTGAAGTTTTCTTGGTGTTCTTTTATTTGTGATTTTAAGGATTGATTATGTGGTCTATTTTTGTAATCAGTCTGCAGCAAGTACATTGGATGGAATAATTGACACAGTCTCTGCAACGCACCCAATTGCACCATTGCTTAGTGTGCTCAAACCCCACGGGAAGCTTGTGCTTGTCGGTGCACCAGAGAAGCCACTTGAGCTAGCTGCATTTTCTTTAATCATGGGTAAGCATTTGGTCCCTTTTTTAAATTGTAGATGTGTCTTGAGCTCACAACGTGGTAAGCATTTGGCCCATTAACTTGTTTCTAAATGGTGTTTCTCGAAGTTGCATGATGAGATTAGGAAAGGTAAAGATGCATCTTTATAATATCAATTATTCTCTTTGGGGATAAATCTTAAACATATATGAAAAGGTTGATGTACTGATCAAGAATGTCTTTAATCCACTTCTTATCATGTTTAAGATGATAATATGGTCGTTATTAATAAGGAACATCTTTAATCTACTTCATGTCGATCTTAACTAGCCACCCCACAAAACATTTGACCCGTATTATGAAGTCTCCTGACTCCTGTTTTGTGGTCTAGATAACCACAATTGGTGAAAGTTTGTGTGCATTTCAAATACATTGCCTCAATTTAAATCTAAGTTATGTTTTTCTGAAGAGTTGGAAGAAAGCTTGTAGTGTTTGCTATAACTATATTAAGTGAATGGGATTTACAGGGCGGAAAATTGTTGCTGGTAGTGCAATCGGAGGGTTGAAAGAGACTCAAGAAATGCTTGATTTCGCAGCAAAGCATGGTGTGACTGCAGATATAGAGGTTATCCCGATAGACTACGTGAACACTGCCATGGATCGTATCTTGAAATCTGATGTTAGATACCGGTTTGTGATTGATGTTGCCAACTCCCTCAAAGCTCCATAGGTTGGTGAAGTTGCTTTGATATATATTTTAGAGCATGAATCCGATTTGCAAGTTTATTCCGGTATGGTATTCGATCAGAAACAATCCTTGGTTTTGAACAATATTTACTTGATCTTAATGCAAAACTTGGTGACTTTTTATTGCACAAGTTTATGGTTATTGGTTGTAGTTACGGAGATAGTTCTTGCAGAGTAGAAAGAAGGAAATATCACGTGCAGATTCTTGTCTTTCTATTCTAGCCTATGCAAACTCCAAAAAAAGGGTACAATTTATGTTGCATTTAAGGTGTTTATTGTGTCTAAGGGTGATAGCTAAATGAGTTTTTGTAGGTTCTATTTCATATTGGGATGTGGGGCTTTTTTTGGGTTGCAGGGTTGGGATAAACTCAAATAAAATAATTGTTGTAATAGTTAGTCAAAACTAATTTAATGGATATTTAAACCCTTTTTTCCATTAAATGAAATCTAACTTCCTACAACCATATAAAAATCCGTATCATATTGTTTTTTTTGGGTATACGAAAAGAACTGTATATGATTAAACAGACGGTGATACAAGGCAGGTAAAAGGTTTTGTTTTAATTTGATATGAATAGTTTAGTAATTTATCAATCTTGTATTATCTTTCTAATATTGTTCCACCTATTTTGATAGAAAAAATAAATTTATCTTTATCTCACTCAAGTTCTATCTTGTTACACTCTAATTAAGTAATATCACACCAAATATGATACAAGTTTTTGTGGTCTCCGATCCTAACACATTTGTAAATAGCATTGAATTGAGGTTGACTTGAATCATGTGACTAGCCAGGTGAGTGGAAGGATGCCAACTAAGATGGTTAAATTGGGCTGGTCTGGCCCCGCCCAAGATTGATTGAGAGTTTGAGATCAGTTATGTTCAGACAGTTTGGGACTGTTACAAATTTTATGAAATTTCAAGGGGATTGGTTATGTATAAGACCAACTTTTTAATATTTGTTAAAGATTTTAGTAGTTATAATTTAAGTTTTTGAAGATTTTTTTAAACACGTGTGTTCTTTAAATATTATTTCAATACTAAAGTTTAAATATCGTAATTAAAAAAACAATAATATCATATTGTAAAAAAATATGTATATATATATATATATATATGAATCAGGATGATGTCGGGACCGATTACCATGACTCGAATCAGTTCTTGGATTTTTGGTTGATATCAGGACTAGTCGACCTGATTTAGAGAATCTGTTAGAGATGCTCTAAGGAATCAATTTTGGACAGGTTCAGCTCTGCTGAACACCCCAAATGTAGAAAATAACCAAATTAAAACAAAATGTAAACTTAAGTTGGTTTTATGTTTTTAGAAGAAACTTAATAATTTTTATTGAAATAAGTTTCAAACCCTGGGGGCTTGTTCCGTAAAATTAAAAATAAAGTGGGACCACTTGGTGATGAAGAGCTATTTTTCCTTTTAGGTAGTACATGGCTCAAATTAGATTTCCAAAATAATATGTGGCTCAAATTGATGATTTTTCCAAACAAAAATGCCTAAATTCTCATGTATATAGATGGCATCAGATATGTGTGACTTGTAACTTCGATTCGAACTCTAAATTTGGGTATAATTCCTTCCTTATTCTTCAAATTATTTATGTGGATTTGTTCATTATTATGTCCCTATGATCAAGGTAATATTTGATTCGACTTCAAGTCGCATTTGAACAAGTAATTTCGAGTTTTTGGTAAAGATCAATATAGAACTAAAAAAAAAACTATTTAGGAATGGGTTGATTTGGAGCTTGATACTTGATGAATTGTAAAGATTTTTGTGTCAAAATGTAGGGCATAATATTACAAACGCTTTGATAGAAAAAAACTCATATAAAAGAATCAAAATCTAATGAAAACTGATCTAAAATGGCCAATAAATCACAAAACAAAACCACAAGGCTTGTAGCGTACTGGTTAAGGCCTGTGGGGGATGTGGTGGGATATCCCATCCACCCCAGGTTCGAATCCAGGCGTACGCATCCTGTGGCCACTGGGTTTAATCTCAGGGCTGTATGCTTTCGCAGTCGATTGCTTTGCCAAGGGATTAGTCTGGGCCATAGGTCCAAGACACCCTTTACAACAACAAAAAAAAATCACTAAACAATATGGTGTGTGAAATCCAGGTTAAGAAAACTAAAATGGGTCGGTTTCGGTCCTGAAAATCTTCTTGACTAGATTTATTGGATCTTTTATTTTATTTTTCTGTTGGGCTGAATCTTGTTTAACTAAATTGGGCTTTATTATTTCATTTAATTGGTCAGAATTTTTGGACTATGTGATTGGTTTTATGCTGGGCCAAATTCCATTATTCACAAATTCATAATATATCAATATTAAAGATTAAATCTAGCCTCCAAGTTAATTAGTTTTCTGTTAACTACAAATTTAGTTAATTAAACCTGACCAGTTTTATTAATTAAAGAATTATGTAGGGTTTTGATATAAAAACTTTACAAATATGAATTGTACTAAAAAAATACGATTTAATTAATATGAATGGATTATTAAAATGTTTATAATTCTTTTCGTGATTGGTTTCTGAGTAAAGTAAATATGATATACTCTATGTAAATTATCGTGAATAGGTAGCAGTTAGACAATGTTAACTATTACAAGCATGCAGTGTTATAAGGATTATCAAGAATAGTTATGATATCCTGCCCTAATAATTCATTTCATATGGATACAAAATGAGATTTTTGAATTTGTTATAAGTTTCAAGTTGTGGGTTACTAATAACTTCAATCATGGTTTTAAGTTGGATTAAAAGTTATTGGGTCAACCTATTGTTTGGTGCTTTGGGGTGTTACAAATGGTATCAGAGTCCATCCATATACCATCGAGATGGTGAGGCATTGGGTATGATGTCCTAAAAAGGGGGGGGGGGGGGGGGGGTAACATCTTAGGTGAATCCCACCTCGATGTTAGGAATGTGAGGAAATGTTATGAGGTGTCTATACATGAACATTTTTACACGATATGCATGAAATGTTTTTTTGGAGGATATGTGGATCCCCAGAACAATAAACAAGATAATGAATGACAAATGGCCCAAAAGTCGGATTTATTTGGCTCCTGCACCCTGACTGTGACCTTGGCAAGCGATAGTGCCCGTGGCACTATCGCGGTACATGTACGCGGCCCCTAGACTCATCGTGATTGTGCCACGGTGAGAGTGACCATGTCACATTCGTCGGGCACTCTCGCCCTGTGTGTACCGCAAGGCACTAAAGCCATGCGATTGTGCCCTCGGCGACAGTGACCCAAAACTTCACTTTTTCTCGCACGAAAGACGCTTGACATTTTGGGAATCATAAGTAGCCTTTCTTACTCTAATTTATAAATTACAAATCATAATTCGAGACGGATGAAGCCTTATAACTTACCGAAATACGAGTGTTACACATCCTCTACCCTTCCCCATGGTTTTCTTTCAAATTTAATAGGGATCTAGTAGTTTTTTTGTCTTACCAATCAAATGGTAACAACCAATTTTAGATTAGGAAACATAATAAAATCAGATATTTATAAGACTTGATGAACGACTAAGTTTGGTTTGTAAAGTTTGTACGAATTGCTTGGTTTGCAAATGAAACACACCATATACATATATATATATATATATATATATATATATATATATAGAGTCGGGTTCAAACGAGAACGGTACCTATTTAAAAGAACACGAGAACGACAAATCACATACAAAATCATAAGTGATTTTACATTAGCGGGGAAGTCGTGCAAAATCACGGTACGCGGGCGACTTTTGCTGCGACTTAAGGTCACGGGAATCACATGTAAAATCACTTATGATTTTGTATGTGATTTGCCGTTATCGTGATCTTTTAAATAAGTACCGTTCTCGTTTGATCCTCCCTCTATATATATATATATTACACAAAAATGTTATACATGTTTTTATAATTACAATTTTTGAAATTTAGTATTGAAATACCCTTCAAATAATATATTTACTTGAAAAAGTCTAGAAATTTTTGAAAAACTTGTATTGTAATTTATAAAAAAAAATCTATCATATACGTAACCGGTCCCTATACGGAGCCGGACCGAATCTTGAAATTCCATAAAACTTGTAACTGATCCCCAACCGTCGGGACATAACCGGTCCCTATTGGTACCGGGCCGGCCAGGCCCAATTTGGCCATCTTTATCTTTGCTACTCAGGTTTAAGGTTTAAAATTTTGAGATTTGTCAACTTTTTACATCTTGAGTAATTGTTTGATTTTGAACTTCTTGGATAATTTTTCTGCTTCTTGAATAATCCGACGGTAATATAAGAAATTATGCATGTGTTCGAACTTTGCTTTGATGTACGTAATGCCCATATTTGTGTAAATATGGACGTTGTTTATAATCTTATTAGATTTTATTTGTTCAGTTTCCCATATTATGAAGGATAAGTGTGCAATTCTAGGCACGAATTCAGAAATTTTAGTTGCATTTTTGGTATGATCACTAATTATGTTCTTATCGAGTTACTGGTAGTTTTCTTTAGTTTTGTTTCCTCTATTAAGATTATACCAACTTTGTTTTTCTAACACCATCTACTTACCATTTGAACTTTATTTTTCTCTCCCAAACCTCTTACATTAATTCCAAACTCAAAAATCCATGGCTTTCTGAAACTACTCAACCTTTTCAAGCTTCCCTTCTCTTACTCAAGGTAGAGGCTTCTCTATTCTCTTAATCTATGATGATATGACATATGTCCCCTCATAATTTCCGTATCATACAATAATGATCATCTATAATTTTTTCATAAAGGAATATGTTATACCCTGGGTTTAGAAGTCAATTAGTCAATATTGGTGGGCGGGTAGGTGGGCTAAGGGTAGTATAAATAATGTTGGTCCCAAATAGCAGTAAGTAAATAAGAAAAGTATTGTAGAAGGGGGGGTTGAATACAATACACACAGTTTTTCACTTAATTTAATTCTTATTGATTTGAAATCAAGAATTACACATAGAAAACTTTTGATTGTTGCGGAAGAGAATAGATGAAATCTATTCAAACAATCTTACACAAAGAGAAATGAAGAACAATTGTAAAACACTTAGAAAACAATAAGAACTTCGTAGAGAGAAATGCCAGTGCACTTAGAGAGCTTGAATGCTTGAGAGTTGGTGATCTTGCATGTTGAACCATCCTCCATATTTATAATGCCTCATGCATTAAATGCATGGGACACCTGTTGAGCAAGGGATGGACACAGGTCTTCAGCAAGGTACAGGATGTACCTTTTGTCTTGAGGTGTTTTGGCTTGAAGTGTTGACCTGCAGAGGATGGTGGAGACCTTTCCTTAAAAGAGTGTAAAATACAAAACATACAATTTCGGATCTTCGGAAGAGGTCCACGTCAATGCAAGATATCACAAATATACTTTGTTAGAAAAGTATAATGTGTTGGAGAAATCTTCAGGCCTTGAAGATTAAGAAGTCTTCGGTTGCCGAAGAGATCTTCGGCTGCCGAAGAGATCTTCGGCTCCTGAAGACTGAGAGGTCTTCGGCTCTTAAGACTGAGAGGTCTTCGGCTCCTAAGACTGAGAAGTCTTCGGCTTCCGAAGATTGATAAATCTTCGGCTTCCGAAGAGGTCTTCGGCCGAAGAGGTCTTCGGCTCCTGAAGACTGAGATCGACACCATCCTGGCCAATGGTGTTGATCAAGTGGGCATACTTGGCTTTAGGCTGAGGAGTCTATCTTCAATCCGCTTTGAAAGATATTCTCCTTCTTTGTCTTCTTCGGCTGATCTTCGACTTCACCGAACATTTGTATAGAAACCAAGCTGCTAAAAGAACCTCAAAATATTCTAAGTATGATGATATAAAATGGAAAATCGGGAGGTCATCTTCAAATCTTCAGATGACCCAACAATCTCCCCCTATTTGAGGATGACACCCATACTAAAGAATAAAACTAAGAGTACACAGAATAATTCATTTTGACCCATATTTACTCTTTTTGGGTTCTTTTCACATAGACATTTTTTTTTTGTAAGGATTTATAAGTTTATCCGACATTTACAAAAGAATAAAAGAATGAAGTATATATGTACAAACTAAATAAAAGAAATGCACTTGTATTAAATATGACTTAACAAAGCAAAAATTACAAGTACATAGGTAAGATAGAGCATTGCTTCATTCCTTCTTCTGTCTTTTATGAAGTTCACCCATAATGTCATGTCGAAGAAATGCAGCTTGAGAATTAACGGGGATAAGAGAGAGAATGGCTACCAGAAACTCGGTGTGAGCAATAGATATTTCTTCATGTCTGAAGAATCTCTTAGTTTCCGTCTCATCCAGGAAATAAACTCCTTTGTATGGACGCCCTGTCACAGTGCCTGGACCCAAGGGCGGACCACCTGGTATCTTCAGATTCAGATTTTGAGTATTGGGAGTCATTCCTTTGGCAGCGAGATCCTTGAAGATGTGTTGTTTGTCAGAATGAGAGATTTGTGGAGGGGAGGAGAGACACGTCTGCTTTAGAACCTCAACTTGGACTTCTTCATCATGAGAATGCTTGTACTTCTTGCCAATGTTCTTCATTCTCTCTAGAAGACTGTTCAGAGACCTTTTGACCGAAGGCTTGTGTCGACTAAGGGACTTGAATAAAAGTTCAGAGATTTCATACCATTCAGAAAGTCCGTAGTCGTCCAAGTCACAAAATCTGGTAGCCTGCTGAGAGTCGTCTTCTCTGCGGATGACAATTCTGATATCTATCTCTGATCGTTTGGAGGTACCAAACTTTACTTCAACAATTTTAGATTTCAACTTTCGTTCCATCAAAGATTTTCGGTACCATAGAATGTCATCAGAATCAAGCTCAGCTACCTGTTGGATGTCAACTTTAGGAGGAGGTTGAAGTTTTAGCCGATCAGCTTCACAAACAAAGGCTTTTAGAGCAACAGCCTTTTGTTGTTGGGAAAGCAAGGCCTCTTCATCAGCAGATAGCTTTTTCTTTCCTTTGTCTATCCCTTGTCTTGGAAGCAGCTCCCCCTCAGTTGGAGCATCAGTAGAAACAACAGGAGTGGGACCCTGACGGCCGCTGTCTGAAGAGACTTGAACCAGCTGTTTCTCCCCCTCAGCGGCAGTCGGGGGAGCAATCAAGAAAGAATCCAACCTCTGATGAAGAGACAGAAGAGACTAAAGAATTTGAGTGGAAATGGCACTGTGAGCCTTCGAAGCTGCCTGAAGACGCCGAACCTCCTCATCACGAGCGTCAGAGGCTGCTTGAAGAGCAGCGACTGAGGCAATGAGATGATGATGGGAGGTCTCAAGAGATAACAACTTGTCGCAAGTGACCTTCACGAGAGAGCCCAAAACGTTCTGATATTCGCGAAACTGAGCACCAATGAGACGATGTTGTTTGTTGGCTTCCTGAATATCTGCTAGGATTTCTGGGGGAATGACAGGAACAGTAGGAGTGTCTCGCGCTGCAGTTGAGGCCTGACACCGTGAAGGCGTCGGTGGATGATGAGGAAGAGGAATAATCCGAGATGGTTCTTCATAGGATGCATTGCTCTGGAGGAGAGCATCGGCGGCAGGTGATCGTGGTGATGAAGGTGAGTCATCAGATGAGCTACCCTCATAGGAGGTAGTGGACGGAGAAGACCTCTCTGGAAAATGTGGAGGAGAGCGGGAGGCGGAGGTAGAAGGGCTTGCTTGAGTTGTCACCCTGGCTTGACCCTGTTGCAAATAAGCCAAATACCGTGAAATACCCTCAACACTGGCCTTGGGTAAGACCAGAGTCTCACCGGGTCGTGCAAAAGTGTCGACCATGAAATGGTCGGGTGATAGGCCGTGCAGTGAGAAGTCAGAGCCTTGGTCCGGGGAGAAGACCAAGCCATCCTCATCCCCTAAGGAGGAAGGGGAAGAGGGAAGGTGAGGGTCCCCGAAAGTCTCACATGCATCCTTTGGAGAGGATACAGAGGTGGTGGCAGTAGGTGTAGCAGATTCCCCGGGCCTGGATGGGACAATTTCAACACCGACCGATTGTGAAGAATCGGTGGGTGGAGTATGTGGGGTGGCCCTAGAAACCTTCCTCTTTCTTTTGGGAGAAGAGGGAGGGGAAGAGGTAGAGTGCCGCCGCTTTGAGGTGTGGGGTGTGACCTGGGTAACCACCAAAGGTCCTTTCGGTGGTATGGCCATTTGGGCAAGTGCGGCGGTGCCTGTAGCTGTTAAGGAGTGAGTGCTAGCAGGCGTCACTAGGGAGAGGGAAGAGGGGTCCACTACAGAGGAGGGACCTTTGGACACCGGAGTGTCCTTGGCATCGCCCTACTGCAGATCGGGAGAGTTGAGGAAGGAGACCATACCTAGAAGGAGAGGATTTTCTGTCGCCAAGGGACCCCGTTTGAGAAGGGGTCTTGCCACAAGTGGGGCATGATAGTCATATGTGACCCGATGGTCCGCCTCAATCGCATCAGCAAGTAAATTGTTGATTATAAGCCAAATGAACCGCGGGTAAGCAACATGCGGTCGCTTAGGCGGTGTGATGACAGAAATCAACTCGTGAAAAAAATACTGAGCATAATCGATTTTACGCTGGAACATGATAGCATGGGCTAGTTGAGTAAGGTAGGATGGATATTGATCATATCCACCAGTTTTCTTACTCAGGCAAAAAATAATATGAGAGAAGAAGAAGCTCCAGATACCTCCCATATGCCTGCGGAGAAGTATGCCACGACCCCGATCATTTTCGCCATGAATATAGTTCAAGGCCGCAACCACCTCATCATGTTCGGTGCCAAGAGGAAATGCGTCATAACAATCGTAGGATGGAAGATCAAGGGCCCGCCTAACGTCTTCGACACCGAAAGAGATGTCCGGTGATTTCGGGTCCGATAGAATAGAAGCGGATCCCTTGTTGGTCTTGGTATCGTAAACACATGTGAGCCAAAAATTACCAATGAGCATCTTGCTCATTTTTGGCGGGTTTTTTGTCAACGTGAACCGAAGGGGGGATTTTTGAAGAAAGGAAGAAATAGGATTGAATTCCTTATAATTGGTAGGCATGGAAATGGGGCGGGGATGGGGCGGGAACCTCAATCCCCATCCCCGTCCCCAATCCCTCATCTTCATCCCCGTCCCCGTCGGGGAATATGATCACATCCCCATCCCCATCCCCAATGGGGAACGGGGATCCCCAACGGGGAAATGGGGGTTTTCTTTTTCCGTTTATGTAAGCTATTTAAATCAAATATACGAGACACCGCACATAATTAAATATCATGTATTTTCAATAAACCTAAAATCAAAAGAAATTTAATTTAGTATAAAAATCACAACATCATATAATAATTAATAACTTACAACCAAAAGAAATTCAACCGAATTCGGAAAAAAAAAAACTTAACTTCAAACGTACCAAAAGATATCGAGTAAGATTCAAAACCATATCGAGTAATTGTATTTTGATTGACATCCAAAATACATACTAACATCCAAAAAATAACAATTTTATATTATAAACCTAGTTAGGAAATAGGAAATTATGAATTACCGATTTAGTTTAAATAAATAATATATCAAATATTAATTAAAATATAAAACGGGGATGGGGCGGGGCGGGGAGTGCGATACCCGTCCCCATCCCCGGTTTGAGACAAACGGGGATCCCCGTCCCCATCCCCATCCCCGGTTTAGCGGGGAATCCCCATCCCCGATCGGAGCGGGTGGACCGGGTTCCCCGACGGGTCGGGGCCAATTTCCATGCCTAATAATTGGGATCACACTCCAATCGTGCAACATGGTTGCATGGATTGAAGACGAGATCCGTAAGAGAAGTGGGAGGAGGAGGGGGCATATTCTTCTTGGGAGCCTTGGAGGAAGGAGAGGTGGAGGAATCCATGAAAAAAAATAAGAGAAGAGAGAAGAAAAGTAGTAGGAAAGTTGGGGATGGTAAAAAAAGATGAAAATGGGTTAGTATTTATAGATGGAAGGAGGTAAATTTGAATTTGAAAAAGAGAGGTAATTATGGAGAGGGAGTGTAGAGATATGAAAAAAATAGGGAGAAATGATGGGAAATAGAGAAGGTATGGAAGAAATGGAAGGAAAGGTAGTAGAGTAGGATGGGAAAGACGGAAGGAAAGAGTTGGAAAAAAAGATTATGGAAGGAAAAGGGAAGATTTGGTAGGATGTGGAAAGAGGAAAGGAGGGGATAGGTAGTAGGGGAAGTCTTGGTAAGGGGAAAAGGGAGAAAAAAATTCAAAAAGAATGGGGTAGGGGGGAGGGGGGTTCGGCCGAATGAAGTGAGGAGGGGGGGATGGTTCGGCCGAAGAAGGCGGTTGGGAGGTGTGAGGCTTCGGTGGGTATAAGGGGGTGTTTGGTTCGGTGGTGGGTAGTTGGTTCGGTGGGAGAGGAGAGGCCGAGAGAGGGGAAGAGAGAAAGAGGGTGGGTGAAGGCCGAAGAAAGGGAAGGGCCGAAGGGGGGGGGATTTCGGTGGCTAGGTGAGGGGGAGGGGAGTGGGTTCGGTGGGGAGAGGGCCGAAGGAGGGGAGGATTTTGGTGGCTAGGTGAGGGGGAGTGGAGTGGGTTCGGTGGGGAGAGGGCCGAAGGAGGGGAGGGGTTAGGTGGCAAAGGGAGAGGGGGGAAGGGGGTTCGGATGAGGGAGGGAAGGGAGGGAGAAAGGGATTCAGTGGGTGGGTGAGAGAGCCGAAGGAGATGGGAGGGAAGAGAGAGAGAGTCGAAGGGAGAGGGGAGGGAGGAGAGAGAGATATGGTAGAGAGAGAGCTACCGAAAGAGAGAGAGAAAAAAAACTTTTTTTTTATTTCTTTTTTTTCTTTTTGTCTCTCCTTTTTTTTGATTTTTTTTATTTCTTTTCTTTTCTCTCTCTTTTTTTTTGTTTTGTTTTCTTTTCTGTCTCTCCTAATTTTTTTTTTTTGATTTCTTTTCTTTTCTTTCTCTCTCTCTCTTTTTTTTTTTAATTTTGTTCTAAGAAAAAAATTAAATATCGGCATTTAACATACCGAGTTCTCCAATTAGGAACTTGAACCGAGCTTCGTCAAGAGGTTTGGTGAAGAGATCCGCCAGTTGGAGGTCGGTAGGGATGAAATGTAACTCGATATCACCTTTGGAGATGTGATCCCGAATGAAGTGATATCGGATGTCGATGTGCTTGGAACGAGAGTGTAGCACCGGATTGTTTGCGATGGCTATCGCACTTGAGTTGTCACACAGAATCGGGATGTGAGAGTACAGTTGATTGTAGTCTCTAAGTTGGTTCTTCATCCATAAGATTTGAGCACAACAACTTCCAGCAGCTACATACTCAGCCTCAGCAGTAGAGGTGGAGACTGAGTTCTGCTTCTTGCTAGACCAACTAACAAGCTTGCCACCAAGGAGTTGACAGCTGCCAGTGGTGCTCTTCCTATCAATCTTAAAGCCTGCAAAATCAGAATCTGAATACCCCATTAGATCAAAACCTGAGTCTTTGGGATACCAAAGACCCAGATTCATGGTACCTTTTAGATACCGAAAAATGCGTTTAACCGCAGCCAAGTGAGATTCCTTCGGATTGGCTTGGTAACACGTACACAGGCAAGTAGCAAACATAATATCTGGTCTACTTGCAGTAAGATAAAGAAGAGAGCCGATCATGCCTCGGTAGCTGGTAATATCCATAGATACACCATCTGGATCAGCATGGAGTTTCAAAGGTGGTGCCATGGGAGTTTTCATGGGGGAGGAGTTTTCAAAATGGAACTTCTTCAGAAGGTCACGAATGTATTTACTTTGATTTATAAAGATTCCATCTGAAGATTGTTTAACTTGAAGTCCTAAGAAAAAGGTAAGCTCCCCCATCATACTCATCTCATATTGGCTTTTCATGAGAGAGGCAAACTCATCACACAGTGACTCATCAGTGGCACCAAAAATGATATCATCCACATAAATTTGAACAAGAATAAGATTACCTGAGGTTTGTGTTATCCCAGATTTAATCTAGTTGGTAAACAATCAATCAAGTAATCAAGCAACACAATAATAATCAAGAGATATATAAATCAGAGTAACATACCAATCCCTTGTATAAACTGTTAAACCTTGAGTGTTCTTGATACCCTTGGATTACAGCAACCTCTCTCTAAACAATAATTATGAAAGTAATAATAATGAGAGTTAACCCTAAAACTGAAATAAACAAAACATTAAATACCCAGGCCTAATACCTATTGGGCTTTACTAAATGCTAAACGGGCTTGAGGCCCAATAGCTATTAACTATTAGCTTATTACATTTTAAACCCTCTAATTAACTTTAGCACAATTGCAGTTTAAACCCTTAACTTTAACTTTAATCTTGAATACAATTTATGATCCAACAATCTCCCCCTTTGGATTCAAGATTAATTTTTTTTTTTTTTGCAATTGTCTTCGGGTCTTCTCTTGTCTTCACTTTTCTCTTGAGAATCTTCAGATATGACGTTGATAGCTTCAAAACTTCAAAACTTCAAAACTTGATATCTTTAAACAATCTTCAAATCTTTAAAATCTTTGAAAATTTGAATATCTTCAGATCTTCAGTTTGTATTCTCCCTTTTTGTATCTTCTCCCCCTTTTTATATCTTCTCCCCCTTTTTGATGAGTGGTGAGAATCAACATCATCAAAACTTGGCAAAACAATCTCCCCCATTGTGTATGATCACTTAAGCACAATCTTCATCATATAACGAGCCCTGTTTAGAAATAAGAGCAGTCTCTCCAAATGGAAAGAGTGATTATCTCAATCTTTTCAGATTCAAATAAAAAGTAGTAACCATTCAAATCTTTTCAAATTCAAACAGTTAATAAGTGTAACCCTGAATCAACAAATGACTCAGTTAGAATGCCTGTCAATGACACAAAGTCACTGAGTAACACAAAGTTACTATATAAGGAGCTGGTTTGATGTAGACTCCCCAGGTCTTCCATTCAATCATCGAATAACACATGGTTATCTATGAACGTTCTGACAGAAAACAAATTTCTGTGTGCTCGTGCATGTGTTAAAAAAAATTAAGCATAGATGATTGCTTTTTCAATATAGGCTCAAAATATGTAAACTTGTTGAGACAACAACAAATTGTACAAAGACTCAATGTGCATGAGAAAGGTTCGAAGGTGGGTCAACTTTCCTTATTTTTCAATATTAGTATCTTCCAAATGAAGAACCAATAGCGTATGTGCTGCGTCCCCAGAAAATGTGAAACATTCTCTTTTTGAGAAAAGAATGAGTAGCTGGTGGGGTTAATGCAATAGATGGCATGGGCTAGGTGCCTTTTTCAATGATGGTCACCAAAGAATGTGAACCAATCAGATTATGTGGCTGCCCGACTCAGAAAGAATTTGGTGCAGAGTTTAATATTCTTTTACTCTGTTCTCTCACCCTCTTTCTTTTAATGCTCACGTCTAACCAATCTCTCTTTTTCATTCTACCTCTTCACACACCATCACTCAAATCTTTTGACCCTTCTCCCCTCAATCACTCAGGGAATACTTCTTGGGTAGGAAACACTGGTTATCGTGAATCCATGGAAGTTCTATTAAGCTCACACACTGAATCCCATGTATTTTCCTAAAAGAACATGTTGTTCAACAGGAGTTTTGTACATGTAAGCACAAATACCACTTGTTACATGAAGAATAAAATATTCGGAGATGTCAAAACAGTTATGTTTGACGATGCAATTCTCCCCCTCAAACTAAAAGAGTTTGACAATTAAGCTCATATCATTTTGTCATGAAGAATAAGATTTTGGAGAATCAAAAACGAATGTTGTTTATATGAACAATATATAAACATATTTTCAATGAAAGCACATGAAATGACGTTTGATTCAATCAACAGTGAATACAAATAACGTGAGTATTACCATAGAAAGATTTTACTTTTGATACATGGTAATAACAAAGTCAAAATAGAATGTTCTGAACCGTTATGTGTATGAATACTTGACAAAGTATATTGACAAGATAAAACGCAAGTATTTATCTTTAAGAACACACGGTCAGATAAGCATTTAAGTATCCAAAAATCTGTTAATATCACAGATATTCTCCCCCTTAAATCACTATTGGTTTTTTTTTTATAAATAAATAAGGAAATAAAGCATATAAAAAATAGATAGAGCACTGAAGTGCGGGTTATAATCCGATGTGATTAGAAGCCATTCTCCGTTGAAGTACGGGTTCTAAGCTGATTTACTTAGAAGCCTTTTTTTTGACAATTAAGTCCGGGTTTTGAACTGTTTTGTTCAAAAGTCATTGTTCTTTCTCCCCCTTAAACATTGGGTGCCTGCAACACAGATTTAGCTTTTGGTACCCACTGGTATTTGGGTCCTAATGGATTAGTTGCAGTTCTAGTGGGAGATATGAAGTAAGAACCATACCAGTTATTCACATAATATTTTCTTACAAAATCATTTGTGCCACAGTAGGAACAATTAATTTTCTTTTGTGCTAACCTAATCAATTGATTAATAGTGTAGACCAGATCAGGTTTTCCAAAAGTTGTACCTTTCGGAGCATTGTTCCATTTTGCATTTGATGTATGCACAAATGATTTGTCTTTCTTCTTTTCCTCTGGAGATCCTTTAACTCTCCAGATCCAGTTACCTTTTTCTTTCTCATCATCCCTTCTCCAGAAGCTTTTCTTTTGAGACTTAGTCTTCTTGAAGTTACCTGAACCATCAACATTTTTGTCATAGAAAAGGTTAGAAGGACGAATCTGATCAGTATATTTAGAAGTAAGACAATCATCTAAATCATAGAAAGGATTATAGAAAACATTCGAAAAATGTGAACTTGAAGCTGTTTTTAATGAACCGTTTGAATCAGCTAGATCATCTCTTGGTGATTGAGCTATTGACTCTGGCGTCTTGTGCTCAGTCAACTTCACCTTGAATACGATCTCTTCAAGTTCCTTTATCTTTGAAGACAAACTGTTTCTTTCCTTTTCAATCAGATCAAACTTCTTATGCAACTCAGATTTTGCATTCTTCTCCTTCATGATGTTTGTTGACAATTCAGATAACTTTCCTGTCAGCTTGGCTATCTCAGTTTCAAATATTTTCTTTTCTTCAGAAAAGTCTTTATTTATATCCTTCAGCTCAACTTTCTTCTTCTCATTCTCAGCCTTTTCTCTTTCAAGAATGATAACCTTCTCAAAGTCTGAAACCTGTTGAGAAAGCTTAACACATCTAAGCTCTAAAGATTTCTTTTCTTCAAAGGCTTTTCTGGAGAAATCAGAGAATTTCTTAGCAAATTCTTTTTTTTCTTTCTCAATCTTCAACATTTCATCTTGAGCTATAGTATTGTCTCTGTCTTGGGTTGCCTTTTCTTTCAGCTTTTCAATCTCAACCTCAAGACTGAGAACTTTATCTTTAAACTTATCTCTGTCCGCACAGAGTTGAGAATTTATCTGTCTTAGTCCTGTACTAGTATCCTTTGCAACACTTGTACTCCTTCTAAGCTCCTCAAGCTCTCTTTGCATTGCATCCTTCTTAGACCATGTAGAGCTTGACTCAGATCTTTTCAACTTTACTTGAAGATCGAAGATCTCTTTTTCTTTAGACTCAATTATTCCTGCAAAGTCAATTAAAGAATCAGAATCTTTTAAATTTTCTTTTAAAGCGTTGATCTGAATAAGAAGAGATGAGTTATGAATCTGTAAAGCCTTGTTCTCAGCTTTGAGCATTTTGTCCTCTTTGTCATACTCATCAATCATGCGAGATGATGTTGATAACCGTCCAACAAGTTGTTTAGCCTTTGCTCTTACTTCAGAAAGAGTCATGTTGTTAAAATCAAGGCTGTAACCTTCAGGCATCATTAGTTGATTCGACATCTTAGCTGTACCACTTGTTAGTAATTAAACTTATCTGTACCAAAACAACCAACTAGATGAGATCGTTAGAATCGAAAGTAAAGACTACACTCAAAAATTTTCAGAAAAAATAAATTTCCAAAAATAATCAAATGCAGTCCTCGCACACAGTATAAAGCACTAATATCTATGAATAAAATACTGAAAAATTAAGAAGATTTTGATCAAGAGCAAATCTTTGTCCCCCTTCGCAGACTTAGCACGGGGGTCCCTAGAGAAAAAAAATTTGACAATTAGATACCCTATCACAGTTTGCAAAAATCGACCGGGGATGTGCTTCGAAGAATGAACTGTACCGGTCAAAGGAAAGACCGGAGTATGCAAGTACCCGGTCGAATGGCAAGACCGGAGTAACAAGGTATCCGGTCGAAAGGCGAAGACCGAAGTAAAAAAGTATTGGTCGAATACTAGACCGGAAACCACTAAGGTCCGGTCGATGCACCTACCCGGTCGAAGCAAAGACCGGGGAATGCTAAGGTTCGGTCGAAGGGAATAACCGGAGATCACAACTACCCGGTCGAAGTAAGGACCGATGTTTACAAACTCTCGGTCGAAGACTCGGGTCGAATAACTATCGGTCAAAGCAATAATATTGATAAACACAGTAACAGTTATGATCGATTAACTCATAAGACCGATAATCACGATGAATAGACCGAAGAACACGATGAATATCTGGGATTCGACCGAAACCAAACCCAGAAATTTTAATCGACCGATGAACACAATTAAACCAACAAATAAGCAATCCTTCGATCGAATGTAACACAAAAACACAAATAATCAAATACTAATCGACCGGATGCGATAACAGATTCATGAAATAGGATGAACAGTACTTCGCATGAATAGTATTTTTCGATGAACAGTATTTTTCGATTAATAGTAATATCATAAAAATTTGATTCTTAGGCTTTGATACCGATTGTTATCCCATATTTAATCTAGTTGGTAAACAATCAATCAAGTAATCAAGCAACACAATAATAATCAAGAGATATATAAATCAGAGTAACATACCAATCCCTTGTATAAACTGTTAAACCTTGAGTGTTCTTGATACCCTTGGATTACAGCAACCTCTCTCTAAACAATAATTATGAAAGTAATAATAATGAGAGTTAACCCTAAAACTGAAATAAACAAAACATTAAATACCCAGGCCTAATGCCTATTGGGCTTTACTAAATGCTAAACGGGCTTGAGGCCCAATAGCTATTAACTATTAGCTTATTACATTTTAAACCCTCTAATTAACTTTAGCACAATTGCAGTTTAAACCCTTAACTTTAACTTTAATCTTGAATACAATTTATGATCCAACAGTTTGCTTGATGAACAAAGTGTTGTCAATTTTACCTCTTGTATACTTGTTCTTCAGGAGAAAGCCAGCAAGAGTGTCATACCAGGAACGAGGAGCCTGCTTTAGACCATAGAGAGCTTTGTCCAATCTGTACACATAGTTAGGATGGAATGGATCTTCAAAGCCAGGGGGCTGTTTCACATAGACTTCTTCAGCTAGCTCCCCATTCAGAAAGGCACTCTTGACATCCATCTGGAAGACTCTGAAGTTCTTGTAGGCAGCATGAGCAAGGAAGATTCTGATGGCTTCAAGTCTGGCAACTGGAGCAAATGTTTCGTCATAGTCAATTCCTTCCTCTTGCCTATAGCCTTGTGCAACCAGTCGGGCCTTGTTTCTGATCACCGTGCCTTCTTCATCCATTTTGTTCCGAAAGACCCACTTGGTTCCTATGATGGTTTTTCTGGAAGGACGAGGAACCAATCTCCAGACTTTGTTCCTTTCGAATTGAGAAAGTTCTTCTTGTATGGCAGTGATCCAACATGGATCAGCTATAGCTTCGTCAACTTTCTTTGGTTCGATGAGAGAAAGGAAGTTCACATAGAGACAAATGTTACCAACACCTCTTCGAGTCTGTACACCAACTTGTTGATCACCAATGATCTGATCAATGGGGTGATCTTTTGTCCACTTTAGGGCAGAAGGTAAAGGAGGAGGGTAAGAGATTTGTAGAGGAGAGTTGGAAGGGAAATTTTGAGGAGAGATGGATGGAAGATCGGCTTGTATAGGTGAGGAATGAATGTCAGATTGAGAGACTGGGATGATTTGGAGTGTATGTTGAGGTTGGGTAGGCTGAGGATCATCCTCTTGATGAGAGGAGGGGTTGTGAGATGTAGATGGTTCATTGTTTTGGTAGAGAGAAGTGGGAACTGTGTAAGGAATGTCTGATGATGTTGGAAGAGGACCATCACCAACACAGGAGGATATCCATCTGTTCAATTCTTCATCATCACAAGAGAGTGATGATATCTTGAGGTCATCAAACTTGACATGGATGGATTCATCAATACACTTCCTTCGGAGGTTGTAGACTCTAAAAGCTTTGGAAGTGAGAGAATATCCCACGAAGATTCCTTCATCAGCTTTGGGATCAAATTTTCCCAAATTTTCTCTATCATTGAGAATGTAGCAGACACACCCAAAGACATGAAGAAAACCAATGTTGGGTTTTCTACCATAAACGACTTCATAAGGAGTCTTATTGTGTCTTTTCACAATGATGGACCTATTTTGGGTAAAGCATGCAGTGTTGATTGCTTCGGCCCAAAAGTAGATAGGGAGGTGAGATTCACTCAGCATGGATCGGGCAGCTTCACATAGCGTTCTGTTCTTTCTCTCCACTACACCGTTTTGTTGTGGAGTTCTGACGGCAGAGAAGTTCTGAGAGATGCCTTTTTCATTGAAAAAGTCATCCAACATACTGTTCTTGAATTCTGTTCCGTTGTCACTTCTTACAGATCTTACCAGCTGCCCATTCAACACTTCAGACTTTTTGATGAACTTTATGATTTCTTCAGTAATGTCACTTTTGTACCTGAGAAAAAATAACCAAGTGTAACGAGTGAATTCATCAATAATAACCAGAATGTACCTTCTACCACCAAGGCTTGGGGTACTGACTGGTCCACACAGATCCATGTGGAGCATCTGAAGAGGCTGAGTGATGGAGAAGCATTGCTTGGACTTGAAGGAATATTTTGTGAGTTTCCCTTTCTCACATGCAGCACACAGCTTTTCTTTCACAAAGGACAACTTTGGCATGCCTGTGACAAGCTCCTGGTTTGAGAGGACATTCAAAGTCTTGAAGTTGAGGTGAGAGAGACGCTTGTGCCAGAGCCAACATCTTTTGGTAGTGTTTTCAGAGACAAAGCAAATGTTTGTTCCGAAGGATGAGCTATGTCCCATGTCTATGACATAGACATTTTCTTTACGGTAGCTAGAGAGGACGGTTTCCATCTTTTCGTTGAAAATGATGCATGAAGATAATTCAAACATCACCTTGTACCCCAAATCACACAGTTGGCTTATGCTTAGAAGATTGTGCATCAAGCCTTCAACATAAGCTACTTTATTTAAGGTGATGGAACCATTTGAGAGTGTTCCATAACCTTTAGTACTTCCTTTGGAGTTATCTCCAAAGGTGACAGAAGTACCTTTGGTAGGCACGAAGTCTACAAGAAGAGATTTGTTGCCGGTCATATGACGTGAGCACCCGCTGTCAAGATACCAGATTTGTTGGTGCCCTAGACCCTGCAATCACAAGAAAATCAGTTCTTTGGTACCCATTTGGAGATGGGTCCTTTGGAGTTAGAAGGAGAAGAAGTATCCTTGGAAGCATTTTTATCAATTCTCTCGAGAGGACAATCCTTAGCAAGATGAAAGGTATTACCACAGTTATAACACTTTCTATAGATAAAGACCTTTTTAGAGCTTTGATCAGCTTTCTTGTGATGATTGGTCACATTGACTTTCATGGCCTTAGAGGTTAGAGGATAGTCAAGAGGCTTAGGACCCAAGATACCTTTGCCAGAGTCAGCTGAAGGAATAGAAGAAGGTGTCTTGGAATGAAGCTCTTTCAACATCAGAGGTCTAGGGATATGAAGAGAGGATGGTTTCTTTGAGTTTTTCTTGGGAAGTTTCCTTTTGGTAGGAATATCGGTAACTACTGATTTTCCTTTTTCAGAAGAAGAAAATTTCCTTGAAGGAGGTTGAGGATCTCTAGTTGGAATCTTGGAGAGTTTGGGTTTAGAAGAGGAACCCTCATTTATTTTTAAAGAAGACATAGACTCAACAATGGGTTCAGAAGGGTCATTTGAGTCTTGGGCTTTCTCACTCTCATTAGGTGAATCAATGCTCTTAGCTTTGATGAACAATACAAACTTGAGATCTTTAGAGGGGTTAGAAGAATCCAAAAGTTCAGAGTTGTCATAGTTCTCTTCAGAAGATTCATAGAATGAGGGAAGAGAGAAAGGAGCATGAGAGTCAAATGGAGGTTCAAGGTCAGATTTCCCAAAGCCTAGTCCAGACTTGTCATCACAAGGTATTTGATCCTGAAAAATATTTTCTAAGTTTTTGGAGGAACTTGTCCACTTTTTCACAATTTCTTGCTCCTTTTTGAATCTTTTCAAAAGTTTATTTTTCTCTTTAGCAAGAGTAAAATTTATAGTTTTCAAATCTTCAAGCTCAACCTTGATTTTGTCAAAGTGTTTTAGTTGAGAAAGACAGATTTGCAACTGAGAAGAAAGAGATTTTATCTGAGCATTTGCCTTCTTCTTTGCATCCTTGGCTTCATAGAAGTCAATGGTCAAAGAGTCAAAGGCTTCAATTTTCTCAGCATCAGAGAGAGAGAAAAATGGATGTACCTGAGTAGATGAGGTAGAGCACTCAGTAGACACAAGAGCCATGGAGGTGGAAGAGGTTTCATCATCATCAGCATCATCTATTTTAGCCATAAAGCAAAGGTTGGCCATTTCCGTGTCACTTTCGGAAGTTGGTTCATCTGCCCAATCATGAGATTCGGCAAGAAGACCTTTTCCTTTGTTGGCTAGAAGAGCATTCCTTTCCTTCGCTCTCTTATATTTTGCCTTGTACTTTTCAGCACGGTCAGAGTTTGAAGGAACAGAAGTGCTTGACTTTTGAAAAAGGGGTTGGTAGGAATCAGACTTGGTTCTGACAGACCTAGAGGATGTACGGTTAGAGGAGGGCAATCTAGACTTATCAGAGGACCTGCTTCTGCATTCAGAAGCAAAGTGTCCCTTCCTCCCACACCTGTAACATTCCTCATTTGATTTGTCAGAGGAAGCATTTTTAGAAAGAGTAGAGGAGGGTTTTCTAGAAAACCTGGATTTTCCAGAAGAGAAACGAGGTTTGCCTTTTGAAAAGCCTACCAGCATGGCAACACCATCTGACAGCTGAGCCACAGAGGTCTCCTCTCCTTCATCATCAGCCTCACTGAGATAGGCTTCTGAAGGGTCATTGGGGTCCTCTTGACTATTGTTGTCAGAATCAGAGGGATAGGTGATCCTAGGGACACACACAGTACTTTTGGAAGATTCACCGACAAGAGCTAGAGAAGAGCCTTTGATGTCTTTTGTGATTGACTTCCTAAGCAGTTTAGTTTGCTCATAGTTGAAGAGAGTGCCATACAGGGCAGTGAGAGGCATGGAATCAAGATCCTTGGTAGACTTGATACAAGTACAGATATTTTCCCAAAACTCAGGAAGGCAGTCCATAAACTTGCACAAGACTTCCTCATTATCATATATGCGACCCATAAGTTTTAGATCGTTGAGAAGACTGTTAAAGCGATTGTAGTAGTCTGAGAGAGACTCACCCTTCTCATGAGAAAAGAGTTCATACTTTCTTACAAGAGCAATCTTTTTGCTCTTTTTCACCTCAGACGTACCTTCATAAAGAACATACAAAGTGGACCACATTTCTTTTGCAGTAGAAAGGTTAACAAGAGAATGGTAGATCTCATCAGGTAGAAAGAGGGCAATGATGGCTCTGACTTTAATATCAAGAGCTATAAGACGTCTGTCTTCATCATTATATTTACTAGGGTCCTTTACAATGTATCTCCCAGTAGCTGGAGTTCTTTCCTCCTCAGAAGAGTCCTCATCAGCTTTTCCCTTGTCTGCATTATATCGGTCCCAAACTCTAGGAATAAAAGGACCTTCATGTAAGATAGTTGGATATCTGCTGTCAACTCCTTCTAGAAAGAGTATCATACGACTTTTCCACAAGAAGAAGTTATTGGGGTTAAACCTTGGTGGTTTGGCTATAGAGCCATTGTCGTATGAAACAGCAGTGAAGTTTTGAGAAGAATCATTTTTCAAAGAGGAAGAAGAAGAGGCTGCCATTGCGGATCTAGTTTATTGAGTTAAACTAAACCGCTCTGATACCACTTGTTGGTCCCAAATAGCAGTAAGTAAATAAGAAAAGTATTGTAGAAGGGGGGGGGGGTTGAATACAATACACACAGTTTTTCACTTAATTTAATTCTTATTGATTTGAAATCAAGAATTACACATAGAAAACTTTTGATTGTTGCGGAAGAGAATAGATGAAATCTATTCAAACAATCTTACACAAAGAGAAATGAAGGACAATTGTAAAACACTTGGAAAATAATAAGAACTTCGTAGAGAGAAATGTCAGTGCACTTAGAGAGCTTGAATGCTTGAGAGCTGGTGATCTTGCATGTTGAACCATCCTCCATATTTATAGTGCCTCATGCATTAAATGCATGGGACGCCTGTTGAGCAAGGGATGGACACAGGTCTTCAGCAAGGTACAAGATGTACCTTTTGTCTTGAGGTGTTTTGGCTTCAAGTGTTGACCTGCAGAGGATGGTGGAGACCTTTCCTTAAAAAAGTGTAAAATACAAAACATACAATTTCGGATCTTCGGAAGAGGTCCACGTCAATGCAAGATATCACAAATATACTTTGTCAGAAAAGTATAATGTGTTGGAGAAATCTTCCGGCCTTGAAGATTAAGAAGTCTTCGGTTGCCGAAGAGATCTTCGGCTCCTGAAGACTAAGAGGTCTTCGGCTCTTAAGACTGAGAGGTCTTCGGCTCCTAAGACTGAGAGGTCTTCGGCTCCTAAGACTGAGAGGTCTTCGGCTCCTAAGACTGAGAAGTCTTCGGCTTCCGAAGATTGAGAAATCTTCGGCTTCCAAAGAGGTCTTCGGCTCCTGAAGACTGAGATCGGCACCATCCTGGCCAATGGTGTTGATCAAGTGGGCATACTTGGCTTTAGGCTGAGGAGTCTATCTTCAATCCGCTTTGAAAGATATTCTCCTTCTTTGTCTTCTTCGGCTGATCTTCGACTTCACCGAACATTTGTATAAAAACCAAGCTTCTAAAAGAATCTCAAAATATTCTAAGTATGATGATATAAAATGGAAGATCGGGAGGTCATCTTCAAATCTTCAGATGACCCAACAAATAAAGCAGTGGGTTAGGAGTTAGAGCATTCTGTTTTGTGATCTGATTTTAGCAGGAAATCGTTTGGGAGAGTCCATGGCCTCTCGAATGCCATTGGAGTGACTGTATTTTCCAATTGTTCAATACAAATCCACCGTTTCAACCCCATTGTACACCAAATGGTATCAGAGCAGTTCAATTCAGAGACGATGTTGATCAGAAATGTTACATCTCAAAGCGATCATTTGGAGAACATTGAAGATTTGGAATACATTGAGGCAAAATTGGAGAAAATTCAAGGATACTTTGGGACTATAAACAAGGGTATGCAGAGGATGATGAAAATGATGGAAAAGTTGGAAGACAACTTGAAGAAGATGACTCAAGGTGATGGTCGTGGAAGGAATAATCGAAGCGACGGATTTGATATAGGTAAAAATCCAGATTCGAGAATGAGAACAATATCATATCCGAATCCATATTTGTATCTGAATTCAAATTCGAGTTTGGATCTGTATCTACATTCAGATCCGAGTCCAAATCCGTATCCAGATTCAAATCCAGTTCCAGATCCGTATCTAGATCCGATTCCAGAGTTGTATCCAAAAATGAATCCAAAATCAGATCCAGACCTGAATCCAAAATTAGATTCGAATTTGGAGTTTGGAATGGCAGATAAAGCAATTGAAGAAGATTATTCTGATGATGAGAGGAAAGAGAAGAAAGAAGAGAACGGAAGAGAAATCATAAGCGAGAGAGATGAAGGCAAGGAGGACGTATATCGTTCAGATGAGGTTCTACCGCTGTCACCGCCCTCTCGGCGACTTTCATCGCCGTCTCTACCATCCTAGCCGTCGTCGCTTCTCTCTCCACCATCATATACGCCATGGTCGACGATGCTTGCACTACCACAACGTTTTCCACCCCATTCAAAGGCAAGAACAGAAGAAACAATCGAGTTACAGGTGTATAATAAGAAAACAGAGAGGTCGTTGCCGCCACCGTCACCGTTTTCTACTCAATCATCGCCGTGGTCAATGGTGCGTTCGTCAAGGATAACCAAATCCAAAATGAAGATATTGATAACTAGAAAACCCATCTTAATAAATTTTCTATCATTGAAACCTAATCCAGTTAATTCTATGGGGCCCAAAACCATTTTAGGGATTATTCTTTGGCCCAAGCCCAATTCAGTGAATCTGCTGGACTCAGGTTTTTTTAGGTGGCCCAAGTCTTCAAAAATTTTAATTTGGCCCAAGCCTGTGTTATGTCTCTCCAATTCTATGTTTTTAACGACAGAAGAGGAAGAAGGATTGGCCGATGGCCACTGGAAACTGCCAAAACCATGGCCACCACCGCTGCTGCCTCTACCGTGGCCACCACCGCTAACACCATCGCTACCGCTACCATCGACAATGGTTGATATAAAATGTTTAAATAGATTGTTTCATTTCTTTCCACCTTGAGGACAAGGTGTATGTTGAGGGGCGGGTATTGTTATACCCTGGGTTTAGATGTCAATTAGTCAATATTGGTGGGTGGGTAGGTAGGCTAAGGGTAGTATAAATAAAGCAGTGAGTTAGGAGTTAGAGCATTCTGTTTTGTGATCTGATTTTAGTGGGAAACCGTTTGGGAGAGTCCATGGCCTCTCGAATGCCATTGGAGTGACTGTATTTTCCAATTGTTCAATACAAATCCACCGTTTTAACCCCATTGTATACCAGAATATTACTAGAAAAAACATGCTTGATTTTAGTTGACTAATTAATTTAACTTTTAATAGGACCACCGGATCCAAATTTTCACCTAATCAACTAGCAAGTAATGATTACTAATATGTAGGAAACTCTATTTGGATTAAAAACTTCTAATAGAAAATGATATGTTTTTGGACAACTCTAAAAAGAAATTGTTATGATTCTTCACCTAAAAAGTAGATAAAATAGTCATTAAACATGTGTTAATGTGTATTTCTAGTTAAGGAAATGTTTACTTATGTTAATGTGCATAGTTAGAGGTATGTTAACTTATTCCATAAGGGTTAACTTATGTTAACCTCCATGATATCACCGTCATCGAAGTTCTGTTTTATTATGAGCAATGCCATTGTGCCCATTTACACTGTCAGATCCAAGACGCGATCTCATCCAAGAGCAATCAAGGAGGTCTTACGGTGCTTACAGAAGAAAATAATTCCCACACGATCCTGATTATATACATATATACACTATATATGAAATAATCAAATGAGAACTTAACCCTATATATTGTGATAACCATGAGAAGTTTACCTTAAGGTATTATTTCACATTATTTTTTTTTTTCATCTAAGGTTAGTATTTAATGTATATGTTTCATAATGTGAAATTTTTTATCTATATTTATCGTTTCATAAACACGCTAAAAAGTTTTAAAATGTAAAACAAACACATTTTAAAACAAATATGTATTAATTAATACTAGCCAAGAAAAAAATCATCTTGTAAAATAACACATTATACAATGGTTGTCAAAATTTGAAGTCGTTATATAATTAGCAAAAAAGTTAATATAGGAGAAAGACGTGGATATAGGTAGTTAATATAGGGGGCGTAGTGGATAGGGACTAGAAAGGAAATAAAAAGAGGTGACCTTCCTAACTTAAATGATTTGTATCGTTAAGAAAAGAGCATTTCTTAAATATTGGGGCTCCTTTTAGGTTAGGTTAATGTCGTATACATCAATGTTTCCATTGAGATTTATGCATTTATATATATCTTTAATATATATATATATATATATATATATATATATATATATATAGTCTTAGGTTCATTTGAGAAATGGTAAATATATGAGAATTAGAGAAGTAATCATAGTCATTCATACGGTCAAGATCGGATTTGACTGGTCAAATATTTCGGCTTTGACTGGTCAAAAGTTGCGGTTATTCCAAAAATAGAAGAACACTTTCGTAATTTTTACAAAATACACAGGTTGTGTTCATATATGAACATGTATAATTCACATATGAACTATATGTTCATATGTAAATCAGTGTAATTCACATCTGAACTCTTTTAACATATGAACCTTTGTGATTCATATATGAACTAATTAACCGATTCACATATGAACTAATTAATTGTAAGTTCATATATGAATCAGTTGAACTAATTAACAGATTCATACATGAACTTTTGTGATTCATATATGAACTAATTAAATGATTCTCATATGAACTAATTAACTGATTTACATATGAACGTATGTGAATCATATAGGTTCATATATGAACTCATCCCGCGTATTTTACGAAACCATCCCTCTACCTTCTATAGAGCATGCAAGAAATTATCTGGTGCTTCACGGTCAAAGCCGCAAATGTTGATCAGATGAATGACTAAGATTACTTCTCTATTTCTCATACATTTATCATTTCTCAAATGAACCTCTCCCTATATATATATATATATATAACATTTATAGTATAAGAATAATATTAAATAAAAGTTTATCCAAAATTTTCATTTTTCACTTTTCAATTCTAATCGCAACAACGACTATACACACAGTAGTCGTGGTACACCCCTTCAACTGTTGGGTATAACATGTTTGTGTATAAAAGTACCTACATATTTTGGGTACTTTATTCAGTACATGTACCCACAAACACTAGGTATACTCATGGAAAAAAGGAGAATTCTTTTTAAAAAAATTATAAAATTAATTAAATAACAATAAAAGTGTTGTTGGTTGGAATATAAACATATCAATATGCTATTAAAGAAATATCCCATGATCAATAATCAAAATTACAATGGAGTATGATTTAGTTAGGTGTCGTTTGTTTTTTAAAAGGTCTATAGTCTGAAGTCTTATTTTAGTTATAATTAATAAGAGGTTGTGTGTAAAAATGTCTGAACAATTCAGACTTAAGAGCCATTAAGAGGGTTTTTTAAAAAAACAAACAACCCCTTAATGATAATAACAACAAAAATAAATTGGCATATGTTCAAAATTTTCAAAATGGAATTATATATTATAAAAAAAAAAATCATATGTTCTTTAGCTATAATTTGTTATGATATATAAATTAAAAGAAAAATATTAATAGTAACTTAATACCTAGCTAAAAGGCAATGACAAAAGCAATAATATGGTTGATGATGATAATTTATATAAAAAACAGTTGTAAAATTTTAAAATGAACTAAATAATGTTATTATAAAAAGACAAAAATAGTAATATAATAATATGTATATTTTACTAACAATGGTAAGTTGACATCAATATGTAGAATGTAGAGTAGAAAGGATCGAAGAAGATGGTAAAGTAATAATATTTAATATATGATTTAATCTAATTCTGATATAAATAGGTAGGGGTGGATTTGGTACGATACCGACTTTTATTCGTTAATATTGTATAACAATCAATTATAATTGATATGCAAAATCCAATACCATATACCAACCAACTAAACTTGGTATCGATTTTTTTCGGTTGGTACTAGTTTATACCAATTTCAAGTTACATATACGAAAAAAAAAAAACTAATTTCAAACTACTCAAATGCTTAAACAAAAAAGCTAATGTAACAATATTTAATATTCAATATCTAAAAAAGAAAAAAGAAACTAATTCAAAAACCTGGATGTAACAATGGGGGATTGTTACAGTAGCGTCGACGAGGAGGATTGGAGGAATGAGATGATCGAGCTAAAAATTTAGGGTTAGATTACGAGGTTTATTCTAGATTTCTAAAATCTCTAATGAGAGTTAAGACAATAAGTTTGTAAGGTGAAAAATGAAAAGAAAAAAAATTGTACACTTTTTATTTCAAATTTCAACAACTAAAAATAAAAATATTATTGATTAATTTAATTACTAATTAATTAAATAAGTCGGTACCACGGTACTACCGTGGTACACAACATTCAAAACCGTGTACCAACCAAGTTCAGACACTTGGTACGATACTGTCAGTCGATTATAATTGGTACCCGTTTAATTGATACAGTTGGTACACATGTTGGTTGGTTTGGTTCGGTACAAAATTGCCACCCCTATAATGTAACAACCCACTTCTCACCATATAAAGCAAAACTAACTTTATTAATTAACAACGCCAAACGACTCAAAACAACATCTAAAATTCAAGGTTTGTGGAAAGTCAACCTAATACACAACTGAGATTACAAGGAGCGAAAACTAAAATAGAGGTCTTCTAATCCAGCTCCGGCTCACACCTTCTCCTTACCCTTGCTCGATCCTTCTACCTCACGCCTGCCTGAAAAGGTTTTTAATTTTGAAAAAGCGAGGATTAGACCAAAAGTCTAGTGATTCCACTCTAACAACAGTTTAACAACAGAAATATAGGAAAGATTTATAATAACATAAACCAATTCAGTTATAACAATTCCACACTTACGACCATACTTCTGGCACACACTACTGTCACTTGCGAGTAACAGTGTGTCTGACTCATACTGCCTTAAACGGGACACACCCCTATTGGCATAAAGGGGACACCCCCCCCCCCCCCAGGTATGAGTTCAGGTGGGACACACACCCCGAATTCACGCCATACTTACTCACATCAATGCATGCATATATTTCAATCACTAACAACAGTTATATAATCACGAAATAACACCTCGCATAATTATATTTAACACCCTCGAATTTGGTAAAAGCAACTAATCAAAATTTTTAAACATAACATCAAGTAAGGGATGGAACTTTCTCTTACGATCCAAAACTCTATATGCCTCAACTACGAATTCTATAATTAATCTTGACAATTATAAAACTCCAATAATATGTACAACTAAATTGAAGTCGGGTGTCACTTAACCCAAATACAAGCTGTTCTTCATAATCTAATGCGGAAGACTTCAACAAGCTACTCACTCCTCGGGCGCACAAAAAGGCACTCCTCCTGTCACCGAGATACTAGAACTATTCCCAATCGGAACCTGTTGCACATGCCGACAAATAAAAAGGTTAGGCTAACGCCTAGTGAGCTCAAGAGTTTTACATGAGTAAATATCTTTAAAATAATGAACTTCGCTTAAAATCATGATCTTTCAACTGATATACTTTAAACGTAGAAACAACTCTTTTCCAATGTCATGCACTTTCAAAGATGGACACCTCATTTCAAACATGCTTTATAAATTGATGCAACTTAAACTAACTCGAAACATGAATATGAAATGACTCCCATTTAAGAAACGTGGATAAGACGTTATATCCCAAAACACCCAAATGCGGGTGGGGCAAAATACTCAGCCCATGAATCATCATCAAAACCACATATACCGTACGTCCGAAAACATGGACGCTAGGTCCAATACTCACGCGACCGTAAACGAAAGGAATCTAACTACCAAAACATAGGGATGACATAATTCATTCAAACCTTAATATACGAGGAGGAAGATCCAATATGTAACACCCTAAAAATTTGGGTAATTTTAAAAATTGAAAATTCGTCAATATAACGTTTATAAATAGGGCAATCCACCCAAAAAGGGCAAAACGTGAGCATTTACAAAACCTGCGATAATGTATGGGAAAAAGACAACAAACTAATCAAAACTACCTCTAGCTAGATTACATTGGTTGTCAACCCAATACCAAAAATGAATAATTGTTTTAAATGCTAAATGCTTCCAAAATAACTATCTTCCAAAAATGCCCTCAAGAGACCGCGCTCTCCTCTCAACCCCTCGACGACCCACCGTTAAGGGAACCTGTTATACACATCATTTGAGAAAAAGTGTTAGGCTTAAAGCCTAGTGAGAACATACAATTTATATGAAAGACAACAAAAGATATAATTGCAATAAAGTCGAAACTGTTTTCATCAACATCCTTGAAAATGGTTTAGTAAGCACATATTGACCTTCCGGTCCAGACTTCATCTTGCGATGACGGGTATAAGCCCGAATTCCAAGGATTGTGGCGAAACACAAAGTAGGTCACTTTCCGAGTTTTGAGCTCGTCATACTAGGATCAAGGTCGTGAACACGCCGGCTCAAATAAAGATGTGGGGGGATGGCACCCAATGATCCTAGTCATACTCATTCACTAGGATTTACATTTACGACCCACGGCTAGTAACCGGTCCCACATAACCGTACCAAGTTGCCCTCTAGGGTCCAATATCTCAACTAGCTACATACGGTAGTTACCCCCAAATAATAAGTCAACTAAATACCTATGGATCCATTTGTAATAGTCTAGACTCGTCACAATACACTTGTGACCAACTATAATCAAACATATAGTTCATATTGCCATGAAGTTCCCAAATCACATTTTGATGGTTAACTGCTGATAAGGAATACAAAGCCCATATATAAAACACGAGGCTGCCATCTCAATTCCCAAAATACTTCTTTACCAAATAAACCTTTCCAAAGTAGAAACCATTTTATTGAAACATGGACTTCTTCATATTTTAAACCATTTGACTCCATTCCACCAAAAATACCCACAATATGCATAAAACATAAACTTGGTTAAAATGCCAAATATTTAACACATACTCAACAAAAGGAGATAACATTCATATGTGTAGCTTCCAATCATGGATTATATCTTGGTTTCACAAAATAGTAAGAAACCCTAAAAATCTCCCAAAATACTAAGTTAGGTCAAATCTCATTAAAGGTGAAAATGTTAAACAAGGAGATGTTTAGAAGTTTAAAATATGCATTTTGATGTGTATAAAGTTAAATAAAAGAGAAGTATGAACTCACAATGGGTATATTCCAAACCCTAGCAATTTCTAGTTGAAGAGAACTAACACTTGAGAGGACCTCGAGATCTTCACAATGATCACTTGACAACCTAGAAGAGAAGTAAATGATCTTAGGACACAACAACTAGGAGTAAATGAAAAGAGAGGTGAGGAGGAACTCACCTAGGGCACAAAATCGCCTGAAAAAACGCACCACCCAAGCTCCACACTTGCAATAAATGAGAAAGGAAATAGTTGGGTCGTTTTTATACCCAAACATCCCGATCGCGACTTTGCCCCGCGACTATGACATGGGCATTCTCGCCGGTCATAGTCGCCCGCGCAAGGGACCCTACGGTACCACCTTCGCGACAATGACACGCGACAGTGACCCGGGCATAATCGACGCGACAGTGATCTCGACCTCATCGAGACCCAAGGCCCTATCTTTGACATTTAATATGCGTATTTTATGTCAAAGAGAGCCCACTAAGAACACTACACTCCAAGGCCCAAACAATTAAATGATTCATTTAATGCTCAATGATTGGAGTTTATTAAGTGCTCTAATTTTTATTTTGGCTCCTATGTGGGACAAAGTTTCTCTTTTAACCTTTTTACCACTTAGGGGTCACATTCACACAAATACACACATAAATCACAAGTGGGTTATTCTTACCGAAAATTCGGGCGTTACACAATATTAAGGCCCTCATTCACTGTCGACCATAAAGAACCAATGATAACAAAGTAAGACATCCTTATATTTAAAGTACTGATAGCCGACAACGGGGGAGACTCGTATCCGTTGAGGGTGGAGGAACACAAAAGTATGCCACCCATGTAACGTTAATCGCATGACACCTCACGACATCACAGCCAGGTGTCCCTACGACTTCTTTAACAAGCGTCACCCCAAGTCAGTTGACCTTGATAAAACATTCCGAAGAACTCCATCCCAACGGCCCGACACACTTAAAGACTACCTCCCAAGCATTACTTCAAGAGGCGGAGGTCCTAGCGCCTACTTCCCAGGTAGCATTAACAGACTCAACCCTCCTAACGATCACTTGTAAAGTTTCCGGTCATAAAACATGGGTACCGGAGTTTAACCCCGCAGTACCCAATTGACCACCCAAAACAGACTGACTTACGTGCCTATGGATCCAATGCAACACAGTCTAACATTACATGCCTAACCCGAAATAACCAACGCACTCGAGCATGTAACCAACACCAAAATGCAACAGGGTATATTAGTACGTACGTCATGATGGGGCTACTTGAGCCATTCAAAACCGGACAAGTGTCCTCAAGACTCTTTTAAGTCGACACCGAGCCAAAATGCTCAAAAATCCTTTTGACCAATGATTAACGCTTTTCACATAATAAACGTACTCGACCCATGCCATGCAATCACACGCTCCAAAATAATTGAATAGACTCCAACACAGTTTAAGTCAGGACAAAAGGTTTTACAAATAGGTTTATACTTTTTATCCGTTCAAAACGTCCCATAACACAAAATTATACCTTTTACCCAAACAAGCACTAAAATGCTATTTTACCAAATAAGTTCCATTTAAGCAATAATTCGTCGAGAACACTTTAAAATGAATCCTTGCCCAAGATATCCCAAAAATCCCAAATATGAGGTTTTACAAGGTTTATGAAGCCAAACACTCAGATGATCAAAACCCACCAAATAACTCAATAAATAATAGTTTCATGTAAAACACATAAAGACTTTAAAATAAACATTTTGGCATGTACAACGTTTTCACAAATCAAGTTGAACTCACCTTGCTAGATTTAAGCTAAATCTAGATTTTACCCCAACTTGAACTTCCTTGAAGAATCTTCAATCCACAAGCCACATCTTCCAAAAACCTAGATCCACAAGGTCCAACCATAAATATTTATATTCAACCATTTAGAAACATCTCCAAACATTTTACATAAAGATCTCAACTTATGTCAAACCCCTAATTTCCACAAATGAAGAAAATAGAATGTTACCTTAACCATGACTCCAATCCACCAACCAAAATGCTTCTAGATCACTAAAATGAGCCATACACTCCCAATCTTCAAAATAATAAAAAGGTTGGGTGAAAACCCTAGAAATTTGATGAAGGTGACAAAGAAGATGAGGGTGAGAGGGTTCGGCTAGAGAGAAGAGGAGAAAGTATAGGTGAAGTGGTAAATAATAAATGGGGAAGACAAAGGATTTAAAAAGCAACACTGGTCCGTCGGCGACATTGACATGGCGACTATGCCCTTGGCATAGTCACGGGGCATAGTCGCCCGCTTCCATGAGTCCACAGTACCACTCTCGCGAGAGTGACACGGCGACAGTGACACTTGTCACTGTCGTGGGCACTATCGCCCAACCTCCCTCGAGCCTCGAAACTTGACTTCTTCCAACCACGACGCTCTCGACACTGATAGGGATCAAAGGCAGTTTGTTCCAAAGCATAAAATCATAAACTGGAAGCCTCAAGAGATCACCGGGTGACTCTTACTTACCGAAAATTACGGGCGTTACATTAAATAAAGCATATTATTGAAATAAGATACTTTAAACTTTGCATGTTTTTACTCACTTTATCAAATAAGAGTTTTGGTTAGGAAACTCACCTGGTTCTTGCGAAGTTTTCTTTTACCGCTTTATAACTTCTAGAATGGAAAAACCTAGAATTAAAAGCATCTCGTTAGGCATCGGAGAACTTATCGTAGATTAAAGATACCCTCCAAAAGCTTTCCCCCGAAAAACCCAACTTAACCCAGTCACACGACTCGGGATCCCCGACTCCCGGGTTCCGCCCGGTGTGCCAACCTCGGCTCTCAACCTGCCCCGGGCGCCTGACTCTCGGGTCCGCTCGGTGGTGCCGACTCCCGACCTTTTACATGCACCGACTCCCGATGTTGGAACTCCCCCCGGGCTCCCCTGCCTCCTGGGGTCATGGCCCGGTGTCACCCTATCCCCGTCTCCCGGGTTTCTCCTCACTCCCCGGGTAGCCCCCAGGTACTCTTGGTTCCAACCTTCCCTGGGACACCCCGGGGATGCAATTCCTTCCCCGGGTCACCCCAATCACGACGACAGTCGAAGGGACGAACCCCTCGCCCTCGCTCCCAGGTTTCCGAGTTCGACGACTCAATTTTTGGCCAAACAGATGGGCGGCGACCCCCCCTTGTCGCAATGCACACCAATTCAAGAACTGTAAGTCCTCAAATCGACATGACTAACTAATGGGTTTTGCAATCCCAAACCCAAACCAGGGGTTAAGGTAACTTCAAGAAATCACCCATTTTCTATAATAAAATCAACCGACAAGGTTTCCCCCAATACTGACAATACTAGAAGATGAATTAGGAATGAACGTACCTTGAATTCAACTAGCACAGGCTTGAAATTCCAAGATTTTGCTTACTTCACCTTTGCTCTCCCAAAATCACCCAAGTCTGCTTCTTAGCCGCCACACACACATACAATTGTGACTAAAAGCTAGGGCAAACACATTAAAACCCTTATTCCCAAATTTTACAACTTGGTCCTTCCTCACTAAAAATAACAAGTCTCCTCCCCTCAACTTCCGCTTATTATAAAGAATAGACCCGGTTATTACAATAATCCCCCCTCAATAGGATTCCGTCCCTGGAATCCCATTGTCAAACAAACTGGGGTATTGGGATTTCATATCCGACTCCGCTTCCCACGTTGCCTCTTGCCCTTTGTGGAATTTTCACTACACCTTCACTAAACATATCTTTTTATTTCTTAATTTCTTCACTTTGTGGACCAAAATGGCCATCGGCTCCTCTATGAAGCTTAACTTCTCATCAACGCGAATAACATCCAACAACACTACCACGTCGATTTCCGTCAAAAACTTCTTCAGATTTGACACATGAAAAGTGGGATGGATCCCATGTAGATCTTTGGGTAGTTCTGGTTTGTAGGCTACTTAACCAACTCGCTCGATGATATCGAATAGCCCAACGAACCTTGGTCTTAACTTCCCTTTCTTTCCGAAATGGATCACGCCCTTCCAAAGCGAGACTGGTAACTTACCTTGTCCCCATTTGGGAATCATGCCTCATACTTTTCAACCCAGCCAACTTAGTTCCACTCAATTGTCCAAGCCATTATAATCAAATACATAGTCGTACGTATCCATCGGATTTACCCCTCGATTAACCACAACTTCTTTAAAGAAAAGATCTTGTCGGGGTCATCACCACGACAACATGCATCACCGACTAAAATAAACACTCAATTCACCAACATAACATATAGTCAACCTTAGATATCACCAAGAACTCATAGTTATGAGTTTCTTCATCCGATATCCTGCCATTGCAAAGTCACCTCTCTTATTACGACATATTTCTAACGCAGAAGCACTTTCTTACTCGATCCACATTGATCACAACTCATCGGTGTTACCCAACTCATACACGCCAAACATATTTCGCCCCAACGTCATCACTCTAACTTTTTACATAATGGAAGAAAACTTCCACAATTCAAAATCTTAGTAGTCCACCAGCTCCAACTGATCGAATAATGTGACACATACTTCAATTTATCATCGCATCCACAATCGTCCACCCATATGTGCAATAAAACCAAGGTTCACTCGCTCAACATGGAGTGACCATGCTCACACAAACTATTCCAGATAGTTTAACACTGGACAACCGACTCACTTTGAATCTTTTCCCACGCAATACCAAGTCTGACACTATGGTCCTTCACTCTAAGCACTACATCCAACCACCTCTTCCCTTCCTTCTAGAAGACTTCAAACCCACTTCTAAAGACCAGCTTACTGATTAGCGGTGCAAGCTTTAGGCCAACCGCACGATTTAGATTACTCATCACCCAAACTGCAATGCACGCCATAATATTTTTCTCACACCCACGCTAGGGATTCATAAACTTACTAACAATAAATCTGAAAACATAATTCCACCTTTTTGCACCACTTGCCAAACTTCATCCTCTCAGATTACCCACCTTTCCAACATAATATCTTCACTCTCTTCTCGATATATGGAACACTGTTCACCCAACAATGTTCACTCCATCCCTCAATGATTCCCCAAATGTGTTGAATACGCACTTACATTACTATATTCATCCAATCGATCACTCACAATTCTTATGCGAGATAATCCACTAAGCTCTTCCAAAACATCACCCACTACTCGAAAGCACAACACAATTCTCACTCTCCAAACAGGATTGCCCAATCTGCTAGAATCCCTTCACACCCCAAAGAATACTTTAACCTACCCTGGGCGCCCGACTCCCGGGTCCGTCCGGTGGTGCCGACTCCCAGCCACCTACACGCACCGACTCCCGGTGTTGGAACCCCCCCAGTGTAACATCCGTAAACTCTCATCTAGATAAGGTAACTTTATCTCACCCTTGGTAATTAATTGTATGCATATTACCCTTGTATGACCCTCTTGATCCCTTCCCGGAATGTAGCTAGTGGCCACGCGTGAATTGGTCAAGTTTCAATCGAAAAATAGAACCTGCAGGTATGGGGCGACATTGCCTCAACGACAATGCCCAAGAGCAAAGTCGTTAGGCATAGTCGCTGGAACATTCCAATGGATTGTTGTCCACCTGTGACATTGCCCCAAGCGATAATGACTAGGGCAAAGTCGCCTGGCATTGTCGCACAGAGCCTATGTCAGTATAAAAATCGATTTAAACGGGATTTTAACTAGGGTTCTCATTTCTACTTCTTCTCTGGCGATTTGGGAACTGACCTAAAACGATTTTCTACCTTATAACCCCTCCCCTCTTTAATGCAGGACTCAACCTTCATCTAGGATATTTATTTAGTTCAAGGGGTTGATCAAAAGCATCTAATTCAAGTTCCTACCAAGAATCTCAAGACTTCAAGTCTCCACTTCATCTACATCTAGGGTTTCTACTTTATAGGTTTTCTTTATAAACCTAGTTGGTGAGTTCTTAAATCTTTGTTAAAAACTAGATACACATCATTCTTTGTTTATTATTGTTGTCATTTCAACATACATGAATCTTATGTTATTTGCATGATTCTATGTTGGAGCAAGAACCCTTGTCCCCATATTAAAGATGATCTACCAATGATCTTTTTGGAAAAACCTTGATTCATAATGAGGATGGACTTAGGTTACCATGACTTTGGAAGGGTTTGGCTTAAATGAGAGTCCTCGACCTAATTTTGGGTCTTAGGGTCATTAGGTACATATGTGATTTAAATGGCTTTGATTTATCCTTTGGAAGTGATTGAATATGGAATTAATGACACATTACTTGGATATATCATTATATGAATGTAAGTAAAAGAAATGGGAAAGTGCTTATACAACCTATGTAACTATTATGCATGGGATATTTGCTCTACACATCAATCGTATTACCCATGGTTGGTATAATGGATTTCATGAGGATTATGTGCCTTGAGGCTTACTATTAATATTGTTGGACGAACCAAGTTGGTAGACACTAGGAGGATATAGTCTTGGGTGCCACCATAATGGTATGTGCCTAGACCTCTGTCATTCGGGGTAATGTCATGGTTGTAGTCCTCGGATGTGTCGGGTCTTTTTGGATGTCACTCATGGTAGTTGGCATCAAGGTATATTGACTCTTTGGGTGGAACTTGATTGGTGCTATGGGTCTCCCCTATTGACTCCACATATAAGAAATTCCTTGTTAACTGTTGATAAGAATTATACTACTGATTGGAATGTTATTGCTTGTACAACTCACTAGGCTTTTTGGCCCAACACTTGTTTGGTGTTGATGTGTAACTCAGGTTCTAGCGGTGCCAGTGATAAGAAGGTCTAGCCGGATTAGAGTGAGCTTGGGGAAGACTTTTGGGACACCATTTTTATAGAAGTCATCGTTTTGGGGAAATTCGAATAACACCTTAATTGTAATCTTATTTCGAATGAAATTAGATTATTAGGTTGTTATTTTCCCATTATTAGAATTGTAACTTATACTTAAACAAGTAAATATTCCTTCCCCATTTTTGGGAGGCTCGATTGCTTCGACAAATTTACATACCATATTTCCATTTTCCGAAAATTTTGTTATCCTTATTTTTAGGGTGTTACAAGTTGGTATCAGAGCTTTAGTTTAAGTGAACTAGGTATTGACTTAGCATATCTAGACTTAAGCTTTAAGCGTTGTTAATAGGTTGTCCACCTTGAGGTAAAAGACATAGGTGGGGAGAGCGTTAGGCTTACGGAATTACACTATTGAGAGTTGTAATGATGGTGACAAGAATCCTTGTGTATAATTTATTAATAATTTCACTTAGCTACTGCTATTATGAATGTATTGTTACGTGAGCATACTTGAATTACTATAACTATGATGATTGAAATATGTAGTAGTACGTACCGTGAGTTTTAACTCACTTAGTCTTTTCTCAACCCCTTTTCTCGTACGTGTGTGGCAGATAACCATGGTAAACACTCGGAGCAGGCTACCAAATCCGCAAGAGGGTCACGTGGAAGTCGAATCTACTGCCGCCCAACCTCCTTTGGTCGAGACCTCTGTGGGACCTCCTATACCCACCATCTTGGGCGGGGGACCCGAACATATCCCACACGTGAACCTTGTCGATAACAATCTTATCATGGAAGAGGTGATACTTGAGACGAGAATCAAGGACAGTATGATGCTAGCCATCAACTCGGCCATGGCACAACAACAAGAATTCTTTATGAAACTTCTAGAAGATCGTGACGCTAGCCACCGACGGCCCGAAACGGTGAGGGATAATGTCGCGGTCGGATCGGGCGGTGGACCGGTTGTCGTAGGAAGAACATGCTATTGTTCGTGAGAAAAGGAAGGAGACCGGATGCACGTATAAGGCGTTTCTAGGGTGCAGGCCACCCAAATTTGCAGGTACTAAAGATCTCGTCAGTTGCATATATTGGATCCGAGAGGTAGAAATGGCGTTTGAAGCAAGTGAATGTGATGAATCTCAGAGAATCAAGTTTGCCTCTCATCTACTTAAGGGCGAGGCCCTGACCTGGTGGAATCTCACCCGATCATCTCTCACTCCCGAAGTGTTGGCCAAACTCTTGTGGCCAACATTTAAGAAGAATATCCTCAACAAGTATTGTAGCAAGAGAGCCTTGGATAAAATTGAGCTCGAGTTCCGCAACTTAAGAAAAGGTAGCATGTCTATCGCCGATTACTCAAAGAAATTTATGGAGAAGTTGAGTTTAGTGGAGCACCTGGATCCCGATGAGAAGACTAAGATCAAGGCCTATCTGTTGGGGTTACCGGCCGAGATGAAGACGTCGGTAAGGAACGCCAAAGTGTCGACGATAGAGGAGGCAATTGAAGAGTCATTCCTTGTGGAGGATGACATTGCACAAGGAAAGGAAGAAAAGGGTCAAGTTGTGGAGAAGCGGAAATGGGAAGGGTCGTCTGAGCCCGTTCGTCAGTCTAAACCGCTTGTGAGGGGTAGATTCGGAGCCAACCGCCGAGAGTCAAGGTGGTGCCATAAATGCAAGGATAAGCATTATGGCCCAATGTAATCCAAAACCTCACTCGGGACCCGTCGAGTGTGCCAAGTGCGGAAAGAAGGGTCATGCCATCCGAGATTGCCCCATCCAGGGGACGATGTGTTTCGAATGTCGGGAACCGGGTCACATGAAGAAGGATTGTCCGAAACTAATGAGTAACAACCGTGGGAATTCTTTTGGATCGATAGCAAGGGTCGAACAACCTTCGAGGGCGCCGAGCCGAGCATTCCAGATGACCGCCGAAGAGGCAAAGGAGACCACCGATGTCGTTTCGGGTACGTTCCTAGTAAACTCCTTGCCCGCTCGTGTGTTGTTTGATTCGGGTGCTACTTGCTCTTTTGTTTCGGATATTTTCTGTAAGCAATTTGTCACTCCTAGTAGTATTCTTCCCGATGCTTTAGTAGTAGAAGTGGCAAATGGAGACCAAGTAATCATTCGTGAATGTTTCGTTGATTGTACCCTAGAGATTGATATAAACTCCTTTGAAGTGGAATTGTTACCTATGGCTATTAGCGGTTTTGATGTAGTCATAGGCATGGATTGGTTGTCGAGACATAAGGCCGACAACATTTGTTCTAAGAAGATGATCCAAGTGCCTTTGTTGGGAATGATGTAGTCACCATCTATGGAGAGAAAGGAAAGAAATGTAATCCTATCATATCCTCTCTTAAGGCCCGCAAATTCTTAGAGAAGGGTTACCCTTCGTATTTGGCTTATGTGGTGGACACGAAGAAAGAGAAGAAATCTTTAGAGAATGTGAAGGTCGTGCAAGACTACCCGGACGTCTTTCCGGAGGACTTACCTAGGCTACCGCCAGAACGTCAAGTGGAGTTTCATATCGACCTTACTTCGGGAGTGGCTCCGATAGCCCGTGCTCCCTACCGTTTGGCTCCAACAGAGATGCAAGAGATGATGACACAACTTCAAGAGCTATTAGAGAAGGGGTTAATCCGACCAAGTTCATCACCTTGGGGAGCCCCAGTTTTGTATGTGAAGAAGAATGGTGGATCTATGTAGATGTGCATAGACTACCAGGAGTTGAATAAAGTTACAGTGAAGAACAAGTACCCGTTACCTATAATCGATGATCTCTTTGATCAACTACAAGGCGCGGGATGTTTTTCAAAGATCGACCTTCGGTCCGGATACCATCAAGTGAGAGTGAAAAAGAAGGAAATTCCGAAGATGGCTTTTAGAACGAGATATGGTCACTATGAGTTTTTAGTTATGCCCTTTGGCTTGACCAACCCCCCGGTCGTATTCATGGATTTAATGAACCGGGTGTGTCGTCCTTTCTTGGACAAATCCGTGATTGTCTTCATCGACGATATCTTAATCTATTCAAAGGATGAGGCCAAGCATGGGAAACATTTGCTGGAGATATTGGAAGTCCTCAGAAAAGAAAGGTTGTTTGCGAAGTTCTCGAAGTGCGAATTTTGGCTACAAGAGGTTCAATTCTTGGGCCATGTGGTGTCTAAAGATGGAGTAAAGGTAGACCCGACAAAGATCGAGGCGATGATGAGTTGGGAACCGCTAACGAGCCCGACGGAGATCCGGAGTTTCTTGGGATTGGCGGGTTACGACAGGCGATTCATTCAAGACTTCTCCAAAATAGCTTCGCCACTCACCTCCCTCACGAGAAAGAAAGTCAAATTCCTTTAGACTGAAACTCAAGATCAAGCCTTTCAAACGCTCAAGAAGAAATTGTGTGAAACTCCCATTCTATCCCTACCCGAGGGATCAGATGACTTTGTGGTGTATAGTGATGCTTCCAAGATAAGCCTCGGGTATGTGCTAATGCAACGGGGAAGGGTGATAGCTTATGCGTCACGACAACTAAAAGATCACGAAAAGAATTACCCGACTCATGATTTAGAATTGGCGGCGGTGGTCTTTGCTTTGAAGATGTGGCGAAATTATTTGTATGGGACGAAGTGCACCCTCTTTACTGATCACAAAAGCCTTAAGTACATCTTCGACCAGAAAGAACTCAACACACGGTAAATAAGATGGCTTGAATTATTGAAGGACTATTATTGTGAGTTACTCTATAATCCCGGTAAGGCCAATGTAGTGGCGGATGCCTTGAGCCAGAGGAGCTATGACGGTGATGTCAAATTGTCCCTCACTAGGATCGATGTGGTATCAAGCTTGTTGGAGAGCATTAGGTCATGTCAAGCGGAAGCACTCAAAGAAGAAAATCTTAAATCCGAGGTTATGGTGAAACATAGTGGATTATTGACGGAAGATGGTCATGGGCTTAAACTCTTTCAAGGCCGGATCTGGGTGCCAAAGATTGGTGGAAATCGGGAACTACTCCTAGAAGAGGCGCATAAGTAGAAATACTCTATACACTCCGGTAGCACCAAAATGTATAGAGACTTAAAGTTGAACTATTGGTGGCCGGTGATGAAACTTGACGTGGCCAACTACATGGAGAGATATGCCATGTGTCGTCAAGTCAAGGCAGAACATCAAAGGCCGTACGAAAATTTGTAAACATTGTCCATTCCCGAGTGAAAGTGGGACAACATCACCATCGATTTTGTGACAAAGTTACCGAAGACCTTACGGGGCCATGACACTATTTGGGTGATCGTTGATCGTCTAACCAAGAGAGCGCATTTCCTTGCAATGCGAGAAACCTTGCCAATGGAGAGATTGTCCAAGATTTATATTGATGAGGTGGTGTCGAGACATGGAGTTCCGCAATCTATTGTGTCGGATAGGGACAGTCGGTTCACGTCGAATTTTTGGGCTAGCCTATAGAAATAATTGGGCACGAGATTAAATCTGAGCACGACTTACCATCCTAAAATGGATGGCCAAAGCGAGAGGACAATCTAGACGCTCGAGGACATGTTGAGATCGTGTGTTATCGACTTTGGAGGGAATTGGGACTCACACCTACCTTTGGTGGAGTTTGCATATAATAACAGTTACCATTCCAGTATTGGAATTGTTAAGCCCATATTCTAGTTGATAGATTAACACAACACAATAAAGATTAAGAGATGAATAAATCAAAACAACATACCGCAGATCTCTTGATTAATCAATGAATAACGTGTGTGTGTGTTCTTGGTACCTTGATGCGTACAATACAGAGAATTCAACAACCTCTGTTTTTCTTAATTATGAGGATTAACCCTAAAACTGATAAATAAAACCTATTTATACCTAGGTCAACATGACCTAATTATTATTAACTTATTGCTAAAATACCCCATAAGGTATTAAATACTATTACAAATTAGACCCCCTTATTAACTTTAATCTTGAATACAATTATTTGATCCAACAATCACCCCCTTTGGATTCAAGATTAAAAAAAATTGGCAATTGTCTTCGGGTCTTCACTTCTCTTGAAAACTTCAGATTGAAGTGTCCTTCTGACGATCATCTTCAGTTAGAATCTGACGATCATTCTGATAAATCAAATAAGTTCAGACACTTTGTTATCTTTGAATTCTTCAGCAGTCTTCATCAAAAATTAAAAAAATCTTTGTATTCTCCCCCTTTGTATATTCTCCCCCCTTTTTGATGAGTGGTGAGAATCATCATCATCAAAACATAGCAAAAACAATCTCCCCCTTGTATATATAGTCATCAATTAAGCGTTGTCTTCATGTATAGATCCCTGTGTGGAAATAAAAGCAGTTTCTCCAAATGGAGAAAGTGATTATTTCAATATTTTCATATTCAAATAAAATAAATGTGGTAACCCTGAATCAAAAAATGACTCAGTTTGGAATGCCTGTCAGTAACACGCAGTTATTGAGTAACACAAAGTTACTATAGAAGGAGCTGGTTTTGATGTTGGCTCCCCAGGACTTCCATTCAATCATCGAATAACACATGGTTATCTATGAACGTTCTGACAGAAAACAAATTTCTGTGTGCTCGTGCATGTGTATGAAAGAATTAAGCACTGATGATTGATTTTCATTATATGTAGGCTCAAAGTATGTAAACTTGTTGAGACAGCAACAAATTATACAAAGACTCAATGTGCATGATAAAGGGTTCGAAGGTGGGGCAACTTTCCTTCTTATTCAATATTAGTATCTTCCAGGTGAAGAACCAATAGTGTATGTGCTGCTTCCCCAGAAAATGTGAAACATTCTCTTTTTGAGAAAAGAATGAGTAGCTGGTGGGGTTGTATGCAAGAGATGGCATGGGCTAGGTGCCTTTTTCAATGATGGTCACCAAATAATGTGAACCAATCAGATTATGTGGTTGCCCGACTCAGAAAGAAGTTTAGTGCAGAGTCTGATATTCTTTTACTCTGTTCTCTCACCCTCTTTCTTTTAAACTGTTAAATCTCACTTCTAACCAATCTCTCTTTTCCATTTTACCTCTTCACACACCAACACTCTAATCTTTTGACCCCTCTCCCCTCAATCACTCAGGGAATACTTCCTGGGTAGGAAACACTGGTTATCGTGAATCCATGGAAATTCTGTTAAGCTCACACACTGAATCTCATGTATTTTCCTAAAAGAACATGTTGTTCAACAGTCTTTTGGACATGTAAGCACAAAGGAATACAAATAAACACGAAGAATAAAATTTTGGAGAAGTCAAAACATTTGTGTGTTTGACAATGCAATTCTCCCCCTCAAACTAAAAGAGTTTGTCAATTAAGCTCTTTAAGCTCCAAAAAATCATTTAAAAACACACTTCCCAATTCATGAAAATCTTTGAAGAATTGGAAGTGGTTTGAACATTTAAGAAACCATTTTTCACAAGCGAAAGTTGTTCATCTTTCAACAAGTGATAGAGTGTAAGGATTAGAAAGATATATCTGTAAATCAGAATCCTTAATTCCCCCTGAAATGAATATTTTCATTTAAGTATTTTCTCCCTTTATATCTGGAAAACAACAATTCTTCAGAAAAATATGACAATGATAGTAAAAATCATATTTATCTTCTCCCCTTAAGAGATATAACAGTTAGCTCCCCCTCAAATCAAAAACTTCTATAAAAGATGTTATCATTTAAGCATCCTATCAGAAGAAAACATTTGAGTACGGGGTTTGAACTTTAGTATTCAAAACCCATGATTACTTATTCTTTGGTGAGAATAGTATCATTCATTTTTACCAATGAAGATCGAGTCCTAAGATGTTATACTTAGAAGTCATCTTTTTGACAATGAGGCAAAGAGTCCTGATCTGTAGTAATCAGAAGTCATTGTTCTTTCTCCCCCTTAAACCTTGGGTGCCTGCAACACAGATTTAACTTTTGGTACCCACTGGTAATTGGGTCCTAATGAGTTAGTTGCAGTTCTAGTGGGAGATATAAAGTAAGAACCATAACAGTTATTCACATAATCTTTTCTTACAAAATCATTTGAGCCACAGTAGGAACAACTAATTTTCTTTTGTGCTAACCTGATCAGTTGATTGATTGTGTAAACCAGATCAGGTTTGCCAAAATTTTTAACTTTTGAGGCATAGTTCCATTTAGCATTTTATGTATGCACAAATGATTTATCGGTCTTTTTCTCCTCAGAGGATCCTTTAACTCTCCAGATCCACTTTTCTCTATCTTTTTCTTCATATTCCCTTCTCCAGATCCTTTTCTTCCGAGACTTGTTCTTTTTAAAATTACCTGAACCGTCAACATTTTTGTCAAAGAAAGGGTTAGAAGGACGAATCTGATCTTTATTTTCAGAAGTATGATCATCAATTACATCAAACAAAGGATTATTAGAAACTTTAGTAAAAATTGAACTTGCTGCTGAATTGAATGAGCATTCGAATGCAGTTAGATCATTTCTCGGTGATTAAGTTATTGAGTCTGGAGTCTTGTGCTCAGTCAGCTTCACTTTGAATACGATCTCTTCAAGTTCCTTTATCTTTGACGACAAACTGTTTCTTTCCTTTGCAATCAGATCAAACTTCTTATGCAACTCAGATTTTGCATTCTTCTCCTTCAAGATGTTTGTTGACAACTCAGATAGCTTTCTTGTTAGCTTAGCTATCTCAGTCTCTAGATCTTTCTTTTTTTTAGAAAAGTCTTTATTTACATTCTTCTGGTCAGCTTTCTTCTTTTCTTTCTCAACCTTGTCTCTCTCCAGAATGATAACTTTCTCAAAGTCTGAAACTTGTTGAGAAAGCTTAACACATTTAAGCTCTAATGATTTCTTCTCTTCAAAAGCTTTTCTTGAGAAATCAGAGAATTTCTTAGCAAATTCTTTTCTTTCTTTCTCAATCTTCAACATCTCATCTTGTGCTTTTGTGTTGTCTTTGTCTTGGGCTGCCTTTTCTTTCAGCATATTAATCTCAACCTCAAGACTGAAAACTTTATCTTTCAAAGAATCCCTTTCAGCAAAAATTCGAGAGTTTGTCTTTTTAAGCCCTTCAGATGTCTCACTAGCAATGTTTTCTCTTCTTCTAAGCTCATCAAGCTCTTTTTGCATTAACTCCTTCTTTGACCAGCTTGAGCTAGAATTAAGACTTTCAGACTTCTTCAGCTTTGCTTGAAGATTTAAGATCTCTTTTTCTTTAGACTCAATTATTCCTGCAAAATTAATCTTTGAGTTAGAGATACATTCTGAGCAAACAAAGTCTTTCTTTAAGTCCTTATCATTTTTCAATTTATCAATCTGTTCTAGAAGAGATGAGTTCTGGATCTTCAGATCTTTATTCTCAGCTTCTAGTGCTAAAATCTCTGGCATGTACGCTAAAGCACAGTCTCTCTTGGTCAGCACTGTATTTCCCTTCTCGTCTATGTAAGGCATGATAATATCTGTACCACTTAAATCAACTCGTAAGATCTTTATAATCAAAAATTGGATAAAAACTACACTAAAAAATTTTCAGAAAAATAAATTTCCAAAAATAATCAAATGCAGATATCGCAAATAGTATTAAAACACAAATAAATTAGCAAACAGAAAAAAACAGGCGAAAATCACAGATATGCGCTAAAGGACAGAGGCGCAAAAGACAACTTTGTGCTAAGTGAACCTGGCGCAAAATAGTTTTGCGCTAAAAGGCCCTGGCGCAAAAGGAACTTTGCGCGAGAAGAGGGTGGCGCAAGAAGATGTTTTGCGCGAGTAATGGGTCGCGAGAAATATGTTTTGCGCAACTAGAAGGTGGCGCAAATAGATGTTTGCGCGAAGAGGCGATGGCGCAAAACTGAGGTATGCGCGAATAGGCAGTGGCGCAAAATGAACCAAGTATCACGACCGGTGTCTTGCTTGATCGGGGTTCTGTCCGACCGGTGTGTTTGCTCGACCGATGTGTCCTCTGACCGGGGTGATGTGACCGGTGTTCTATGATCGGTGTAGAGCGACCAAGATCTATTCGACCGGTGTGTTGACAGGACTGTAGCGACCGGTATGGTGCGACCGGAGTGGACCGACCGGGGTGAACCGGGGCCCTCTGACCGGGGTGTTGCTTGACCGGTGTAGTGGGTGGCGCAAAGAACAGATTTTGCGCTAAGGGACGGTGGCGCAAAGTACAGTTTGCGCTAAGAACTGATGGCGCAAAAGAAAACTTTGCGCGAAGAACTTATCCTTGAATCTAGCGCAAATATATTATGAATTGGCGCAAACCTGAGCAATCTCGCGAGTTCTTCACCAGTTCAACCCATAACTCGATTTTCAGCCCAGAAATCCACTGGAAACACTCAAACTCAATGCAAAAAACAAACGTTTGTATCCATAAACATGTATCGATCAAATCCCAATCAAAAACAATAATTAAAACCAACTTTTAATCACTCAATTTGATATAAGCAGTACTCGACAGTTTTATGAACTTGTTGAACACGGTATCCAAAAATCATCAAAAATTCAATCGATTAATGCTTTAAAGTGCAATTAAAGTATCAGGCAAAATTCAATAACATAAACCGCACCTAAATCAATGATTTTCAGCTTCAAAAACTCTCTAAATCGAAGAATCGATTTTCACACAGATAAGGTGTCGATAATACTGTTTAATCCAAAAAATCTTGATTCTTTGGCTCCGATACCACTTGTTAAGCCCAAGTTCTAGTTGATAGATTAACACAATACAATAAAGATTAAGAGATGAATAAATCAAAACAACATACCGCAGATCTCTTGATTAATCAATGAATAACGTGTGTGTGTTCTTGGTACCTTGATGCGTACAATACGGAGAATTCGGCTACCTCTGTTTTTCTTAATTATGAGGATTAACCCTAAAACTGATAAATAAAACCTATTTATACCTAGGTCAACATGACCTAATTATTATTAACTTATTGCTAAAATACCCCCTAAGGTATTAAATACTATTACAAATTAGACCCCCTTATTAACTTTAATCTTGAATACAATTATTTGATCCAACAGGAATGGACCCATTCGAGGCGTTGTATGGACGGAAGTGTAGAACTCCAGTTTGTTGGCTTGAAGCGGGCGAGAAGTAGTTCGTCGGATCGGAGATAGTGCAAGAGACGGCGGATAAAGTGAAGGAAATTCGGGAAAGGTTGAAGGCGGCTCAAGACTGACAGAAGAGTTAAGCGGACAAGAAAGTATTAGGTAGGCGACCATGTTATGTTGAAAGTATCACCATGGAAGGGGATTATCCATTTTGGGAAGCGTAGGAAGCTTAGCCCCCGTTTCCTTGGACCTTTCGCTATTTTAGAGAAAATTGGATTGCAAGTTTACCGGTTGGATCTACCACCGAAAATGGATGGAATACACCCTACTTTTCACGTATGTTATCTTCAGAAGTGCCTGACCGAAGAAGAAAGTGTAATTCCTTTAACGGAAATTCGATTAGACAACGGGAATCATTGCGTGGAAGAACCGGAGGCAATTTTGGAGTTAAAGGTGAAGAAGTTGCGACATAAGGATATGGTCATGGTCAAGGTTCAATGGAAGCACCATAGGGGTGCTAACATCACTTGGGAGTCCGAAGAAGATATGAAGAAGCGATATCCTCGATTGTTTCCCTAGATTGGGATTTCGGGGACGAAATCCAAATAAGTTGGGGAGGATTGTAACATCCGAAAAACTCTCATCTAGATAAGGTAACTTTATCTCACCCTTGGTAGTTAATTGTGTGCATATTACCCTTGTGTAACCCTTTTGATCCCTTCCCGAAATGTAGCTAGTGGTCACGCGTGAATTGGTCAAGTTTCGATCGAAAAACAGAACCTGCAAGTGTGGGGCGACATTGCCTCAGCGACAATGCCCAAGGGCAAAGTCGCTGGAACATTCCAGTGGACTGTTGTCGACCTGCGACATTACCCCAAGCGACAATGATCAGGGCAAAGTCTCCTGGCATTGTCGCACAGAGCCTCTGTCAGTATAAAAATCGATTTAATCGGGATTTTCACTAGGGTTCTCATTTCTACTTCTTCTCTGGCGATTTGGGAACTGACCTAAGGCGATTTTCTACCCTATAACCCCTCCCCTCTTTAATGCAAGCCCCATCCTTCATCTAGGGTATTTATTGAGTTCAAGGGATTGATCAAGAGCATCTAATTCAAGTTCCTACCAAGAATCTCAAAACTTCAAGTCTCCACTTCATCTACATCTAGGGTTTCTACTTTCTAGGTTTTCTTTATAAACCTAGTTGGTGAGTTCTTTAATCTTTGTTAAAAACTAGATACACATCATTCTTTGTTTATTATTGTTGTCATTTCTACATACATGAATCTTATGTTATTTGCATGATTCTATGTTGGAGCAAGAACCCTTGTCCCCATATTAAAGATGATCTACCCAATGGTCTTTTTGGAAAAACCTTGATTCATAATGAGGATGGACTTAAGTTACCATGACTTTGGAAGGGTTTGGCTTAAATGAGAGTCCTCGACCTAATTTTGGGTCTTATGGTCATTTGGTACATATGTGACTTAAATGGCTTTGATTTATCTTTTAGAAGTGATTGAATATGGAATTGATGACACATTACTTGGATATATCATTATATGAAAATGGGAAAATGCTTATACAACCTATGTAACTATTATGCATGAGATATTTGGTCTACACTTCAATCGTATTACCCATGGTTGGTATAATGGATTTCAAGAGGATTATGTGCCTTGAGGCTTACTATTAATATTGTTGGACGAATCAAGTCGGTAGACACTAGGAGGAACTCCCCGGGTCACCCCGGTCACGACGACAGTCGAAGGGACGAACTCCTCGTACACGCTCCCAAATTTCCGAGTCTGACGACTCGATTTTTGGCCAAATAGATGGGCGGTGACCCCCCCCCCCCTTGTCGCAATGCACACCAATTCAAGAACCGTAAGTCCTCAAATCGACAGGACTAACTCATGGGTTTTGCAATCCCAAACCCAAACCAGGGGTTAGGGTAACTTCAAGAAATCACCCATTTTCTAGAATAAAATCAACCGACAAGGTTTCCCTCAATACCGACAATACTAGAAGATGAATTAGGAATGAACTTACCTTGAATTCAACTAGCACAGGCTTGAAATTCCAAGATTTTGCTTCCTTTACCTTTGCTCTCCCAAAATAGCCCAAGTCTGCTTCTTAGCCGCCACACACACACACAATTGTGACTAAAAGCTAGGGCAAACACATTAAAACCCTTATTCCCAAATTTTACAACTTGGTCCCTCCTCACTAAAAATAACAAGTCTCCTCCCCTCAACTTCCGCTTGTTATAAAGAATAGACCCGGTTATTACATATAAATAGGGGTACAAATAGCATTGCCCAAATAGAAATGCATATAACAAGGGGTTAAGTTAAATGCATCCTTAGAGCATCTCCATTTTGGAGGAAATGAGAATTTTGGGTTTAAATTGTGCTCCAACAACTTCCCCAAAACTATCTTCAAAATGGAGAAAGAATGAGAGAAAGAGGGTTTTTCTCCAAATATGGAGATTACTCCGAAAATGATGACCAAGTGAGAGAACCAATATGAAACTTTGAAAACAAATATGTAGAGAGAGATATAATATTTTAATAAATAAATGAAATATTTTAATACTATAATTAATGTTGGATTCTCTAAAATGAGAAATCTGTTAGAGATATATATAAATTTTTTTAAAGATTTTGATTTTTGGTTCTCTATTTTGAAAAATTTATGGGTAAGTTGTTGCAGAAGCTCCTATATACTAATTTTCTTCTGACACTCATCAATAACAACATTTACTTTTTATGCTTAAAATACATAATTTAATCTGATTATGACATAAACTATATGTATATAACAATACCCTATAATAATGGTGTTTTTAGGGAAATTGGCTCAAATAACCAAAGTACTCGGTCAATTGCATCTCCTAGCCATTTCTCCCCCGGATTGACCAAAATAGACCTAGGTCCGCAATGGCGGACTTGCAGGTCCGCCACCATGCAGAAAAAGACAAAAAAAATTAGCGGTCGAAGCCAGATCCGCAACGGGTCGGGTCGGTAGGTCCGCCACCCGACCCAGGTCCGCCATATAGACACGTGTCACGTTCTGATTCCACGACAGGTCCGCGGACCTGCTATTTTTCAGTCTATTAATTGCTTTTATTAAGACCCCACCTACTTTTTTTTTTATATATAAACGATTGATGGTCCCCCCTTACCCTACATCGATTATTCTAAGGAAGAAATACAAATTAGGCTCGTTTTTTGTCGAATCTTTGTACGTGCTTCCCTACATCGACACGTGTGAAACATGGCACCAAAGGTAAGTTCTTCTAAACCCCCTCCGCCACCACTACGTTCGCTACCACCACCTCCGCCACGACCACGTCCGCCACCACCACGTTGCCACCGCAGTGACTGGCGGACCTCTGCCACCACCGCTATTGAACTGGCGGACCTAGGTCCGCCATTGCGGACCTGGAATTATTATTTATTATTTTTTTTAATTTCCCTTTATCCTTCTATAATTATTAATTAATTATTAATTATTGTTGAGGAATCATTATCTTTGGTTTGTAATTGGATATTTGACACTTTAGGTCAATTAAATTAAATTTGTTTCACTTTAGCTCCTCAAACTTAATTTTAGACACTTTAGGTCCCTAAACTTATATATTTGACACTTTAGGTCCCTTAAACTTAATTTGTTTCACTTTATGTCCCTAAACTTAATTATTGTCACTTGATTTCCCTAAACTTATATATGTTACACTATTGTCACTTTCCATGAAACTGTTTCACCAAAACATGAAAGAGCTAGGTTATGAAGAACCGAAATATTATAAGTTGCATTTTAAAAGGCCGAACGGAGACTTAATGACTGGACTGCAAGCATTGGCTACTGATGAAGATGTAGCCAATATACGTTAGTAAGTTGACGGCCATACCGTAATTGAAATGTACAGCGAGAGAATGGAGCTTAACACTTCCGGACTCGTATCACCAGAGCATATTAGAAGTCGGTGGGGATTCCAGAAAAACCAAGCATCGTGTAGCCGTACATTGACATTTAAATGACCGTGTATGTTTGTAATAAGCAAGTTTTAAACTATAGTAGTTGTAACTTGCATAGGGGGTCTTCAGTTTGACATGTATGTGCTCTTAAATAATACTATGTCGAATGAGAACGTGTTTATGATATGCTCTAAAATAATATTGTCTCTGATACTTGTTTTCTAGCAGTATAAAATATAAACTGTTCAAACCAGAAAATATATTAAACAGATAGGTAAGCATTTTCAGGCGAATCTTTCAGTCGAATATTACAGGCGAATCTTGCAGATCCGCAATTGCGGACCTAGTGCACCTCCGCAATGGCGTACCCAGTGCAGGTCCGCAATGAAGGACCTGAAAGACTATAAGTACCCCATGGTTGAGTTGTTTTAAACCATAGAAAAACAAACACATTGTCAATCACTAAAGTAATTGAACAATTTCTTCTTACATAGCTGGAACTTCCCGTTCGCATCAACCATTGATGGATGGAAGTTCAAGGCTAGGTTGGAAACCACCCCAAACGGAGGAGGAGTGGAGTAACTTTGGAAGAACTCCAGCCGATTATGCAATAACGGAGGAGGAGGAAGAGGAATTTGACGACGCATATAACTGGTATGTAGAGACACATGAATACGAAAGGCCCCCTCTCGTAACCATACACCTTCTCAAACGATGTCGGCGGGGACGAGGGAATCCATACGACAAGCAGAGGTGGAAATTTTCAAGCTCAAAGACCTATGGAGGAAGAACAGGGTCGAGCAGATAGAGTTAGAGACTGTCGTCGAGAGAAAGAAGCAGACGGTGACGGTGTTGCAGAGAGAGATCAATGAAGAGCAGAACAAAATAAAGAATATCAAAGAAACCTATCCCCGCATAGATGACATGATCAATGAAAAGGCTAATTTGATCATTAGATGTAAAGCTCTCTACCCAAAGGGATACTAGTTTACCTTTTGGTTCTATGTTTCGAACTTCGTTTAAATTAACCTTGTCATGTAGTAGTCAATAGACTTCCGTTGCTCGGTTCTATCCTTGGGTTAAGTAATAAAAGTGTAGCATTTTGTTTACTATCATGATACACGAACATTATTCATTATAATCAATACATTCATTACATACATTGTTACTCGTTCATATCAACATTTAAATCAAAAGTTTGATGTCTATAGGTGCCTCCATAATCGTCTGTATTAGTGCGGCTACCATATGCTCTTTGGCTTCCACGATTCACTGGTGTAGGAGCCTGACATTGAGTCCGAGTATGTCCGATTTCTCCACATAGAGTACATCTCCTCGGTGTGGGATCTTCACCACGAGATGGGATACGATCGTGGTTACTCAGTCTTCCAGCACATCTCTTGTAGACCGGTGGCTTAACAGTCATAAGCGGAGTGTCTGGAACAACCCATATATCAGGATGCCCAAGTGGATGTATGACCTCTGAGTATGTGGCTCAAAAATTATCCACTTTGAAGTAAGGCGATACCAGGTGGATGACATATGTACAATGTTCATGCCTGGCAACGGCGATTGCATGACTGCAAGGTAAACCAGAGATTTGCCATTTCCTACAAGAGCAACTATAACGATGGTAATCCACTTTCGCGTCCCTACGAGAATCTTGAACTTCATATAGGCCATAACCTATTTCATGGACAATAAACCTTTCCGACTTCACCTGTCGCCTTCTAACAATTATTTCTATTATTGGGGGGAGAGCATTTACCCATCTCGCTGCAGAAAAACGAAAGATTATAATATTAAAGAAAATATGTTGTGAATTTTTGTGACAAACCAAAATAACAATGGATAAGTGTGAATATAAAAACCTGCTTTGTTCCGACGAATTGAATACCAGTCTTGTTGAAATTCTCGGAAGTAATCCATAAGGGACACGATATGAAGTTTCCGAGCAAAACGAGACAGTGCATTGACCGACTCGGTGCTGTTTGAAGTCATTATGTTGTAACGCATTCTAGGGAAATAGGCCCGTGACCATTTCTCTTTGCCAACCGCGTCCATAAGTGGCGCTCCAACAGGTATAACGCGTCGTAGAACTTCCATTTTACGTTCAAAATCCTCCTCCGTGTACGCTTTACACGTTTTCCAAAACATACCCTTCCTAAACTTGGCCTACTGTCCCTGCTTTTTATGTTCATCAGCAAATGGCGACAACACAAACCATGATGGGCATTTGGGTACACCATGTTGATAGCTTGGCTTATGGATAAAGCCCTGTCGGATATGAACACTAACCCTTCCGGTTCTTGGATACATTCCTTCAGCATCGTCAAAAACCAAGTCCATGCCTCCCCACTCTCAGACCTACCCACTCCGAAAGTGACCGACACAATTTGGTTATTGGCGTCCATAGCAACGACTAAGAACATTGTGCCCAAGTAAGGACCCTTCAAATGAGTGCCGTCTATTATAAGGACACGACGCAAGTGTCCCAGAAACGACCGAATCTACATAAATTAAATGGTTTAACCGTTAGAAAATTAAAGACAATATCTATTAATGCAAAAAAATATATTGGTCGAGGCAAAACATAACCAAAATACGTACCGAGCAACCAAGGGCAGCAAAACACATCTCAAAACGTCCTGTACTATCTGTCTTTATTCGGGTGAAAGTACCAGGATTATTAAGCTCCAAGTTATAGAAGAACGCAGGGAATCGGCTAAAAGATTCCTCGGGGGTACCCTACACAATGGTTAACGCATAAGCCTTCGCAGGCCAAGCTTGCCAATACGAGATATTTAGGTGCATGTCCACCTTCATGTCGCTCACAATGTCTTTTCCACGTATTCTCTGGCTTTCATCACGCACTTTAGGCAAAATTATGTGTCTCAATACTCTGCTATTGGCGTTACGGTGGTTGGGATTCATCTGGGTCCTTGAACAAGTGTGTACGTCGTTCATAATTCGTACGTGGAACATAGTGCTATTTTGTATGCACACAACATAAATACGCCAATTACAGTTAGGCTGCACACATCTCACATCGTATCGGGATTTTGAAGATCTTTCAATTCTAAAATGGAAACCCTCTTCAAGGGTCTTCCTCCCGATAGCAAGGGTCATTTCGTCTTTTGTTTAAAAAGCATCCCCTACATTCGCTCTTCTACTACGGGTATAATGTACGAGTGCTTCGTTTGGTGTGATGACAGGCTCTCGGTCTTCTGGAAGGGAGGGGGGCATACCAAAGAAATCATTTATCCCACCATATGATTTAACAGGACTAGGTTCAGACGTTTCTTCTTCTTCTTCTTCTTCTTCTTCTTCTTCAACTACTTCTTCTTCTTCAGAAAGACCCAGGTCATAAATATGAGATTCATCGGGGTCTTGATCAAACTCTTCATCGGCTTCGTTTTCCTCATCGGCTCGTTCGTCTACCAGTTCTTTTTCTGTCTCAGGAACAACATCGGGGTTATAGTCACTCATACCATAACCATGTTCATGAAGAAAAGAGGAATCAAACTGAGGTCTGTAAGATGTTTGATTCTGCTCAGGGAACTGAGGCATGTAAGATGTTTGATTCTGCTCGACATATACATCAGGAGTGCCTCCGGTGTTCGAACCACCACCAACGTTGCTGCCGCCCGCCATCGTGTAATCATCGTAAACGTAAAGTGTTGGCGGAGTTGTAAAAGCCATAGCATTTTGCAAGAAACACGAAACATCGACATTGTCTCTTAGCTGAATCATTTGGCAGAAGTAATGTAAATAATTTTGGTGGTACCAACAATGGTGTCCATACCACATTTCTCACGAAGATAACTAACCAACCTTTGATGCGTGATAGTTGCCGGAACCATGATGCGAACCATCGGTCGATCAGTACAATAATCCCACCCTTGATCATTTTGTTGAAAGTAACCTCCACCCAAAATATGTAACTTTACTTTTTCAGAAACATAACTCATCTTCAAGTTTTCAGGTGTTTTTGAAATTTTTCTCAGAAAGCAAAACTGTTTACCTTCGGTTTTCAGGTTTGCTATTTTAGGGGAAAACTTCACGGTTTTAAATTTCTTCAAAATGCTTCAATGCATTCAACCACTAAACTGTATATCTGACGATTATATAGGACCAAAATAATGCAGCTCCGCAACGAAAACGTACGTCAAAAAACAAACAAATCAACAAAAAATGGTAAATGGCGGACCTAGCCTAGGTCCGCAATGGCGGAGCTAGGCTAGGTCCGCAATGGCGGACCTGCGTCAGATGGCGGAGCTGTTGTCGTGGAATCAGAACGTGACACGTGTCTATGTGGCGGATCTGGGTCGGGTGTCGGACCTACAGACCCGACCCGTTGCGGATCTGGCTTCGACCGCTAAATTTTTTGTTTTTTTCTGCGCCATTGCGGACCTAGGTCTATTTTAGTCAATCCGGAGGAGAAATGGCTAGGAAATGTAACTGACCGAATACTTTGGTTATTTGAGCCAATTTCCCGTGTTTTTATTGTTGGGGGGTGGAAATTGGAAAAAAGAGAAGTGAAATGGGATTCAAAAGGGACATGACATTGGAAGCAAGGGACAAAGCTGTTTTGCCTGCCATCCCTACGCTTCTACTGCTCTTCACATCACTTGTACTTTGCCTTCCTTCTAATCTCACTATTCTTTTTTCCTTTTTCTTTTATCTTTTCCAATATTCTATTAATAGTTAAATGTTTTTACATCTTACTTTTTAATCCGTTATAATAATTTATTGTTTCATTAAAATATTGTTCATTTAAGTTGACAAAATTCATTCCAATAATTTACTATAATCCTTTAAATATGACATACATTTGTAGGTATTATAAATTTTGTTTTATAATTTATAAGCATCATTAAATATTCTAAGTTGTAAGTGTGTACAATGAAAACATGTGTTATAAGCATCTGTTGACTACAAGGACGGATCCACTATGGTGGCTACGGTGGCACGTGCCACCGTATTATTTCGTCGACGAAGAGTAAAATTTTTAGGTTCGTATAAGGTGCAATCGTATCGTTTTGGAAGGTGTTACCGTATTATTTTGAAAACTTCAAGAAGATGCAACCGTACCTCATAATCAACCAAAAAACAAAAGAAACTATCGAAATCAACCAAAAGAAACTATCGAAATTAACTAAAAAAACCGAAAAAATCTCCCGAAATCGATAAAAATAACTTAAAAATCTCTCGAAATTAAGCAAACAACTTTAAAAATCGCTCGAAATTGTGGAATTAGGCTAAAAACACATCGGACAATATTGAACGTCGGTAAAAAGATGAAGACACGTTGATAAAAACCGTGTTTTTTAAAAAAAATTGTCGGTATTATATGGTGCCACCGTATAAAAAAATTTCTGGATCTGTCCCTAATTGACTAGAAGGCTTAAATTCTTATCTCATACATGCGATTTGTCAAAACATCACAAAGAAACTAAAACAATCATCTCAATGAGAAGTTCATTTATGTTTGTTACAACTTCTAGTAATTGAGTTATGAAAATCCTTGTGTACAACATATTTAAGGGACGTTTGGTTCGCATAATAGAATTTGATAAGAATTGGAATCCATTGTAGGAATTTGACTTTGAAGAAATTAGAATTGAATTTGACCACACATTTGGTTGATAGGAATTTGATGGAATTCAAATATGTGAACCAAACAAAGGAATTGAAATTTGGTCAAAAGAATTATCCATTCCAATTCATTCAAAATTCACGAACCAAACACCCATTTACTGTTGAATAATTGAAAACATATTACAATATTTTGTCGTTTAACTAAAATATGATACGTTTACTTAAAGTACAATAATCATACCATTATATGCATGTGTCCATGGTAAAAGGTACGAAAACCGATAGATAAGTATCTTGGGTAAATTGGCTTATCTTTGTTTTTTACTTTTAATTAATGCATTGACAAAACGGTCCCTTAGTATCCCATTGGTAACAAGTGTAATCAATGCATTATTGATAAATAAGGCCACCTATGGTTAACAAATATATATATATATATATATATATATATAGGGTCAGGTTCAGGGGAAAACCTCAAAAAAATGGAAAACTGAAGAACACCCTGGTAGCCCTTCATCTGGACGGTATGCACTTGTGCATACAGGTAATTTGTAACATGCACACGTGCATATGCACAAGTGCATAATGCACTTGTGCATAAAAACCAAAAATCAACATAATTTACCTGTATGCACAAGTGCATACTGTCCAAATGGAAGGCTACTAGAGTGTTCTTCAGTTTTCCGTTTTTTTGAGGTTTTCCCCTGAACCTCCGTCTATATATATATATATATATATATATATATATATATATATATATATATATATATATATATATATATATATATAGACTTAAGTTCTCGTGAGACCAAACAGTTTCCGTGAAACCGGTGAGACCAAACTTTAAAGTATGAAACTTCACACCAAAAAACTGTGAAGGTAAAAAAAATCGAACTTTTCATAGGGAAACACCGTAAATGTTACGTTCACGGTGTTTTTCGCTGTGAATGTTCGTTTTTTTACCTTCACAGCGTCTTCACTGTGAAGGTTCGGATATACTTTCACAGTCTTTTATCTGTGAAGGTTTGATTTTTTTTAACTTGGTTTAGGTTTTTTTACCTTCATAGTGTGATTACATTATGAAGGTTCGAATGTTTTTTACTTTCACAGTGTTTCGGTGTGAAGTTTCATGTTTTAAGGCTTGGTCTCACGCGGTCTTACGGAAACAACTTGGTCTCACGTGAACCTAATCCTATATATATATATATATATATATATATATATATATATATATATAGGGGTGGTATCAATTGGAAACTTTGGAAACCAAATTTCAGCCATTGATCTTTATAATCAATGTTTAAGATTCATTTGAATTATATATGGCAGTAAATTAATTAATTTATTAATAATAAATCAAAATAATAGATGAAAAGGGTAAATATGTCTTTTGATTTTGTGTCTCAAATATGGCAAGAAAGGTTTATTTTATTTAAATTATTTGAAACCAAAATAAAATTTCCCACGCAATATAAATTTTGTTATTTTTTTACTATGAAAACGTGGAGCATTTGTCTTCTCATCAAAAAAATTATTTTTCTTTTAAAATGTAAGAAAATATTTTTTTTAATTTCATTTTATTATAAAATTTCTCACGCAATCTAATATTGTGATGAAACAGAATGAATTTGTGGATTACAGATTTCATCAGGTTCATCGTGTTAGCATTATTGTTTTATAATGAAAATAGATTCATCAGGTTCATCATGTTAGCATTATTGTTTCATAATGAAACATGATGAATTTGTGTCATTTTTGTTAACTTCCCATTTTTGTTTCATTATCTGTTCAGTTGCATATTCGTATATGAAAATAGATTCATCGTGTTAGAATTATTGTTTCATAATGAAAATAGATTCATCAGATTCATCGTGTTAGCATTACTGTTTCATTATTATCATATATAAGCTAAATTAAAATTAAATAATTTACCTAAATTAAATATCTCATTTTTAAATTAATCAATGATTATTATTATCATATATAAACTAAATTAAAATTAAATAATTATTAATATAATAAGAGTGAATTGTGGATTTGGTCCCTGTGGTTTAGTGATTTCTTTGACCATGGTTCTCATTCTATGTTTATTGTGGATTTTGTTCTTGTGGTATTCAATTTATTTTGGTCATGGTCCTTCTGACTAACACTTCCATTAACTTTGTTAAATCAATGACCATTTTAGCCATTTTGCCTATTTTTTGTCATTTTTTGATAAGAAAAATATAAACAATATTTTTATACACACACGCACACACACACACACATATATATATATATAACGATATTAAAATAAATAAAATAAGACATTATTGTATGATTTAATTGTTTAATTTTTTTTTTAAATTAATTATATTAAATACGATTTAATTTTATTATTTTATTGTAATTGTGGAAAAATATATATAGTTTTATTGTTTTAATGTAATTAAAATTTCAATTTAAACAAATCAGATCATAAAACTATATCTTATTTTATTTAGAGCGAATAAAATAAAATATGGTTTTATGATTTGATTTATTGAATTAAAATTTTAATTAAGTTAAAGACGATTTAATTATATTGTTCTTTTATTATCATTGCAACAAACAAGCTTATTGTTGATATTTTAACACAAAAAAATCATTAAAATTCGTTGAGAAATGAACTTTAATTTTATCATACTAAAAATAATATGAAAATTGATTTTGAGTTTTTGACTGAAAAACAATAAGAAAATTGGAGCTTCTAATTTTAAGATGATAAAATTATAGTTCATTTCTCAAAGGTTTTAATGATTTTTGGTGTTAAAATATCAAAAATAAGCTTGTTTGTTGCAATAATAGTAAAAGAACAATATAATTAAATCGTCTCTAACTTAATTAAAATTTTAATTCAATAAATCAAATCATAAAACCATATTTTATTTTATTCGATCTAAATAAATAAGATATAGTTTTATGATCTGATTTGTTTAAATTGAAATTTTAATTACATTAAAACAATAAAACTATATCTTTTTTCACAATTACAATAAAATAATAAAATTAAATCGTATTTAATATAATTAATTTTAAAAAAATTAAACAATTAAATCATACAATAATGTCTTATTTTATTTATTTTAATATCGTTATATATATGTGTGTATGCATGTGTGTTTGTGTGTATAAAAATATTGTTTATATTTTTCTTATCAAAAAAAGACAAAAAATAGGCAAAATGACTAAAATGGTCCTTAATTTAACAAAGTTAATGAAAGTGTTAGTCAGAAGAACCATGACCAAAATAAATTGAATATCACAAGGATCAAATCTACAATAAACATATAATGAGAATCATGGTCAAAGAAATCACTAAACCACAAGGACGAAATCCACAATTCACTTATATAATAATAATAACAGTTACCATATATATTATGAAATAATGTAAAAGACAAAAATAACATTTTCAATTAAAAATAAAAATAAAAAAAAGAAATTCACTGATTGGTTGATTTCAGTTTCCAAAGTTTCTAATGTAATACTGGTTTCTAATTGATCGCTCCCATATATATATATATATATATATATATATATATATATATATATATTTCACAAGGTGGATGAATTTTGTGGCTTGCTAGAGGAAGAATATATACGCACATTATTTCCTTGAATTTCTACTGTAGACTATGAACATGTCATATAGTAAATATCTCGAAAATATTCCACAAGATGTTACAAGTTTATTGTGATTATTGTCATTGTTATAGGTTTCGGCACTGACGTTTTATATATGTAGCTACTTATATATATTGCGACGATAACTAATTAAGTCATCGTAATATACTTTCTCTATATATTGTGACATGTATAAGATTATGAATATTTAAATTGTGATGGCATGGTAATTATATGTTTTTTTATATTAACTTACAATAGTGATGTCATCTTTCTTTATTTTACTTTATTATATTATCAATTATAAAAATTAATTGGATTTTAGTCGTGACTATAAACCTGGCAAAATTCAAAAAAAAAAATTCTCTTATAACGAAATTATTATTTACACCATTGTCAAATTCTTATATATTGTGCAACATGCTTATGGGTATATTCTTATTATTTTGTACATTAATTGTTTTGAATATATATAGTTAAGAATAGATAGATGTGGGATGTGTCTAGGGGCGGATCTATTATAAATACTTTGAAACCAAATCTATAACATTAAATATGGGTGAGATGTATGGTTCCACAAGTAAGAGGTCACGATTTTGAATCTCATTTTAAATAAATATTTAATTTTTTATCTTTTATTATTAAGCTCCGGTCTTGGAACAATTATAGGCATTACTACCACTATACCAAAGTGGTTTTTTTGTCAAATTTTCTCCTATTTTGATATTATTATTATTTTTCATTATTTATTTTAGAGTATACTCCAATTTTGATCCATGGGGTTTGTTGATTTCTTTGAAATCCGGACATTTGGTTTCATAATTCAAGTTTTGGTCCTCATAGTTTGAATTTTGCTCTGAAAGAAAGACCTGGTCACTAACTCCGTTAGAGCCAGGGGTATTTTGTCCAACCATGTTTTATCCACTTTTTGTAATTCTCTTTTGTTTTTTCTTATATTTGTAAAACATATTAAACCATGGAAACCCATAAACTGATGAACCCTTTTTCCCCTCTGGCGGCTGTCCTCTTTCCCCTCATATTACTAATTGAATCAATTATAGAAAACCGATCAACAAAAAGTCGAAACTTTTTTAAGGTTTAATCTGTGATTCTTTGTGGGTTTGGTTTCAATTGATCTGCTTTTCAAATTTTTGATGTTTATTAATGAAATTAGGGTTTCGGGTTTTGTTTGGATTTGATTTGTAGAATCTTTATATTCTGTAGACAGATTCTAAAGAACCCCAATTTTATTGTATTGTTGGAATTTCATCAGAAGGAATCATCAGATCCATTATTTGTGACCGTTAGGATCTGTTGACCATACCCACCGTAAATCTTTGATCTTGATCTCAATTTCAACCTGCGAAAACAAGAAAGTAAAGGGTTGCGGATTCTTGATGGTGTTCTTGGTTTATGATGCTAAAAGTATTGAATCAATTTGAAGGTATAAATCATAGAAAACCCTAAATCAAGAAACATAAATAACACTAAATCACAAATCTGAATCAATCAAAACCCAAAATCATAAACAATACATCAAAACCATAGTCTAAACAAATCCATCGATACAACCTGTAAAAATCAAAAACCAAAACCTTGAAAATCCATGGATGTAAACTAAAGCTGTAATCAAAACCGGTGAAGAAGAAGCTCTGAACCAGATCGAGAGAAGAAGAAGCAGATCGACATGGCCAAAGAAGAAGAAGAACCCGATTTGTGTTTTGGAGAAAATCTCGTCTCTGTGTTTTGAAGCAGATGAGGGGCAGTGATGGACGAAGCATAAGGATGACAAAAACGAAATGGGTTGGCCGGCGACTTAGTCTTCTCCGACGAGTTCATCTTCTCCAACGGAGTTAGTGGTCAGGTCTTTCTTTCAAAGTAAAATTCAAACTATAAGGACCAAGACTTGAATTATGAAATCACAGGTCCCGTTTTTAAAGAATTCAACAAACCTTAGGGACCAAAATTGGAGTTTACTCTTTATTTTATTTCCCAATGTTAATTTATCTTAAAAATCGATTTTATCTCATTTTTAAGGAAACATATGTGTACTTTAAAAATCAAGGTCGATTCTATGTATAAAAAATGTATTTTATTTTCCATATTAAGACAATTGATTTACATCAAACCATTTTGATTTTATTCTCAAGGCCAACCATGATTTTACTTTATCTTTGATCCATTTTAAAGTTGCACCACTCAAGAAATTCCTGGTATGTGTCCGTCATCCATGCACGAATCATCATTTGCATGCATCCAATCCCTCCACTCCATTCCTGTCTACTTTTCGATTTCTCCATTTGCTGTTACTATTCATTGCCATTTTATGTTACTTTTTTAAAACAAAGAAGTTTGATCCACCAGCATTATTAGATTATGTAAAAAAACTAATCTATATATATTAGAAGTGTATTCGTGTAATACAGCGAGATACATTACGATTTTAATGTTTTCTTTTATTTTTTATTTTTTGTTACCTTATAATACGATTTTGGATGATTTTGAGAGAGTGATAATAGTTTTTTTATAAATTTGTTTAATTTTGACTTAATAATATAATGCTTATTATATAAAAAAATTTAAATATTTTGTTAAAATATTTCAATGATTATCTTATATATTTTAAATTATTTATATATAAATTGAGATGCTTATCATGTTTTGATTATGTTTATCAATTAGTTATGAATTCAAACATATAGCTTTAGAAATTTATATTCATGCATCATGACTTGTAATCTTGAATTTTAATTAATGCATAAAAGTTTGTTTTTAAGAGTTTCTTCGATAGTTTAATAATAATGTAATTTATTATAGGTTTTAAAAATATAATGTTTTTTTTATAAAATTAACATTAAATATTATGTTAGATTTTCTTAATTATATTTTAGATTTTTATATTTAAAATTTGTTTTGTATTCTGTATTTAATTATGCGGGGAGTGACTTTAGAGAGTTGAAGTGGAGAGTGATTTTAGGGGAGTTGGGTTATGTTTGGCAAACTAGTTGATATAAGCTAGCTAATGGTTGATAAGTTAGCTAGTAGCTGATAAGCTAGCTGGTGACTGATAAACTAGCTGATGAAAAAGTCACGTTTGACAAAAACTAGCTTATAAGATATAAAATTACCAAAAAGAACATTTAGGAAAAATAATCAATTACAATATTTAATAATATAATTAAAATAAATTAATAGTAATATAATATATTAATTAATACAAATAAGGTAGTAAATAATATAATATGTTAATTAAAAATTTTGAAATTTATTATTATATCTATACTATATTATAAAGCACGGATAAAAAACTCTTGAATACAAATTATTAGGCACAAAGTGTCATCATTTTATGCAAGATTTTAAAAATCTCTTAATTTACAAGTTTTAAAGAACAAGATACATATTACTACTGCAGACTTCTAACACCCATCAATTTTGTATGTGTATGACTTCCTTTTATACAGACTTTTCCATGTATCACTATTAATTAATATATTATATTACTATAGATTTGTTTTAATTATATTATTAAATATGTAATTAGTTATTTATTCTAGATGTCATTAAAATACTAGAAGCGTACCCGCGCAATGCAGCGAGATACATCACAATTTTAATGTTTCATTTTATTTTTTGTTTTTTTATCGATTTACAGTACGATTTTGGATAGTTTTGAGAAAGTGATAATGTTTTTTTTATAAATTTATTTAATTTAGGCTTAATAATATAATGTTTTTTATATAAAAAAATTAAGTATTTTGTTAGAAGTCAATGATTATCTTAATTATATTTTAATGACATCTAGAAAAAAATATCAATTACATATTTAATAATATAATTAAAACAAATTTATAGTAATATAATATATTAATTAATTGTGATAGATGGAAAAGTCTGCATAAAAGAAAGACCTTGCACATACCAAATTGATGGGTGTTAGAAGCATGCTGTAGTAATATGTATCTTGTGCTTTGATCAAGGTTCTAAAAAACGCGCCTTGGCGCCGCCATGGCGTCGAGGCGTGGCCTTGCTGCCACGTTTTACCCCTTGGCGTCGAGATAAGGCGTCGAGCTCGTTATGGCGCGCCATGGCGTGGCGTTACGCCTTGACATTGAGATATGGCGTCGAGCTCGTTGTTACAACTTCGAATTTGTGTACTTCGAAATTCGATTAGAATTTACCCATTAGTATCGATTATAGCTTAGAAAATTTTTTGTTTATCGTTTTATATGAATTTTAATTGTTAATATCTCGTTCATTATTGTTCAAGACAACGATAAAAACACACACATACACATATATACATATAAATTATATACAGATTTGCCGCCTTAAGTCACGCCTTGGAAAACGCCATGGCCTCGCCATAACTCGTAAGGCTTGAGGCTTAACCTCGCCGCCACGCCACGCCTCACGCCATTTAGAACCTTGGCTTTGATACTTGTAAATTAAGAGATTTTTAAAATCTTGTATAAAATGATGATACCTTTTGCCTAATAATTTGTATTTAAGAGTTTTTTATCGGTGTTTTATAATATAGTATAGATATAAGATAATCATTGAATTCTAACAAAATACTTAATTTTTTTTATATAAAAAACATTATATTATTAAGCATGAATTAAACAAATTTATAAAAAAAAACATTATCACTTTCTCAAAACCATCCAAGATTGTACTGTAAATCAACAAAAAAGCAAAAAATAAAATGAAACATTAAAATCGTGATGTATTTCGCTACATTGCGTGAGTACGCTTCTAGTATATTATAAATTTTGAATTTTAGACCAAACTTAAAAGAAAAAAAATATACATTAACTTATTATTTTAAAAAAACCGTTACATATAATATGAAAAAATAATCAAATAATAATTACAAAAATAATAATAATTGATAACTAAAATATTTTGATCAATATTAAAAAAATTGATATAATTATCAATAATTATAAACTATAATTGTACTCAGACAATGCAGCGAGATACATCACGATTTTAATGTTTCCTTTTATTTTTTGTTTTTTATCGATTTACAGTACAATTGTGGATGGTTTTGAGAGAATGATAATGATTTTTTATAAATTTGTTTAATTTAGGCTTAATAATATAATGATTTTTATATAAAAAAAAGTAAGTATTTTGTTATAATTCAATGATTATTTTATGTATTTTAAATTTTTTTATTTAAATTGAGATGTTTATCATGTTTTGATTATGTTAATCAGTTAATTATGAATTCAAACATATAGTTTTAAAAATTTGTATTCATGCATCATGACTTGTAATCTTCAATTTTAAGTAATGTGTATCAATAAACAGTACTTAATGCATAGAAGCTTGTTTTTTAAGAGTTTATTTGATAGTTTAATAATAATGTAATTTATTTTGGGTTTAATAATATAATGTTTTTTTATGAAATAAACATTAAATATTCTGTTATATTTTTTTAATTATATTTTATATTTAAAATTTAATTGTTATCCTGTATTTAGGTATCGGGGAGTGATTTTAAGAGAGTTAAAGTAGTTAGAGATAAGGATTGAAAGGTTTAACAATTGTTTTTAAGAGTTTTTTATACATGTTTTATAATATAGTATAGATAATTAAAATTTTATACCAATGTATAATTAAAATTTATGTTATAATTTTCAAATAATATTAATTAATATTAATTAATTAGTTAATAATAAATTTAAATAATTAATATTTATTTATAATTAATAGTTAATATATAATAATGGATATTAATGAGGGTATAATTGGAATATTCACAAAAAAAAAAAATCTTCATAAGCTACTCCAAGTAGCTTATCAAAAAGCTAGCTTATAAGCTAACTTATGACAATTTAAACATGTATCCAGAAAATAAGCTAACTTATAAGCTAGTTTATTTTTACCAAACGATGTCTTAAAGTGGTTATAGATAATGATTAAAAGTTAATAAATAATATTAAATGTAGTATATAAAGCTTTAATGATTGTTTTTAAGAGATTTTAAATAATTTGCATTAAATAGCGGTACATTAAACATTAACAATTGTTTTTAATAGTTTTTTATAAATGATTTATAATATAGTATGGATATATATATATATAGTAGTGGATCCAAGATTTTTTCTTAATGGGGCCTTTTAAGGTAAATTAAAGGCCCGCAAAGTCGTCCGACATGTTTTTAGCCTATTTCCACCATTTTGAAATATTTTTAAAGTTTTTTCTTGGTTGATTTCAAGGGATTTGTAAGTTTTTTTTTTGTCGATTTCGGGGGACGTTTTCGGTTTTTTTGATTGATTTCGAGAGTTTTTTTTGTTGATTTTAAGGTATTTTTTTGGTTAACGGGGTGTCAAACGGAAAATCATTGGGGAGAATCAATGGTAGAATGTTAAAAAACATTGAATTTAACCTAATAAAATTTCATTTTTTTATTTTCTAACGGCCTCTATTCCCGCTTAATAACCAAGTGCATCCTCCCTTCTATATATATAAAAAATTGGGTTTAAGTGAGAAGTTGATGTTAACGTACGTAGTGGTTATCAATCGTTAAATGATAAATGGATGAACATTAGAATGAGGTGCACCGAAATAAGATGCACCGAGATGCACTAGATCAATTTCATTCTAAGGCGCAATTCATGGAATGACATTTGATTAAAAATGTTTAACGGTTCAGATCCATTTCTCACGTTTCTCACGTTAACCACAACTTCTCATACGATCCTTCACACATATATATATTATTTGGGGATATTTATATTATTATTACTTTTAACTTTTTGTCGCTCTCTTTTACCTTACTTCTCTATTTTTATATCTCATAAAAAATTTATCGTGCGTTGTTCATAAAATTTATCGTGTGGTTCAGGGGAAAAGTTAAAAGAATGAAAAATTGAGGAACACTTTGGTAGTCTTTCATCTGAACGGTATGTATTTTAGTATTTGTGTATATAAATAATTTGTAACATACATGCATATATATGCACAAGTGCATAATGCACACGTACATAACAACAAAAAACAACTTAATTACTTGTATGTATAAGCCATCCAAATCAATGGCTACCAAAAAGTTCCCCTGTTTTCTATATATATATTTTTTTAGGTTTTCATTAAAACTTCCGCTCTCTTAATATATTTTGTATAGTTCTGGATTCAGCTGAGGTGGGCCAATGTTTTCTGTCCCTTATGCCTTGTTCGTTTCTCACCTTCCATGGATATAAACTTTGGAGTCTCTCAGCTTTTAGATCTCTTTGTCTCTTTCCCATCCATGTGTGTGTTTCTATTCCTTCAAATCTAATCTAACCCTAATCAATTATAAAGATAACAGAATTAGAAGCCTTGATGAAGTTCACAAGAACCCATCATCTTCCAATTGGATATTCATGCATGAATCCATTCAATTGATCCCTGCATCTTTAATTGCCTCTTCCAAAGGAAACCCAAACTACCCTCATCATCATTATTCTTTCTCTCTACCTCGATCATAATTAAATTGGTTTTAGTTATCATATATGCACCATTGATATATCAATCAATCTCTATGTTGTCTCATAACATAGCATCAAAGCAGGCTAACAAAGATGAAGACCAGAACTCCGGTGGTGGTAATAATGGTGGTGGTGGTCGGAAAACATCTTCGTTGAGGCCACCAGAACAGACCCTTAGATGCCCAAGATGTGATTCTCCCAACACAAAGTTCTGCTACTACAACAACTATAGCCTCACCCAACCCAGACACTTCTGCAAGGCCTGTAGACGATACTGGACTAAAGGTGGTGCTCTTCGTAACGTCCCCATTGGAGGCAGTTGCAGGAAGAACAACAAGAAAGCAACTAAACCTTGTTCTTCCAGGTTTTTATTGGGTGACTCTTCCTCCAAAGATTCGTCTTCCGATATCAAATTCTACGGTTTTTCCGCCATGGATTTTCAGCTTGGTGGCTTCCCTCCTAGGGTTACAACCACCACCAACCAATTATTCTCTTCTAATTCATATGGAGGAGATCACACGTCAAGTATTAATCCTTCCTTTGTGAATCTTGATCCATTAGGGTTTAATTTCCCAGTTTCATCATCTCATTTTGTGATGAAACAAGGAGATCATCATCAACAACAACAGGTTAATCAAAGTGGATCAGCAAGTTTTCATGAAATGGGTACAAGTAACCATCTTCATCATCATCACAATAATGATCTTGCTTCTTCCATAGAGTCATTGAGTTCTATAAACCAAGACTTGCATTGGAAGCTGCAACAACAAAGACTTTCCATGTTGTTTGGTGGTGGTGGTGGTGGTGGTGGTGGAGAGATTGATCAGCAACAACAGCAGAAGAAGAAACAAGCTGTTCTTGAACCACAGAGATTACAACCCATTTTGTTTCAAAATCTTGAGACTTCAAAACCAATTACACAATCCTCTATGGATGGTGATTCAAGAAAAGACACCGGTGGTGGTGGTGGTGGTTTGGCAACTGAGTGGTTCTTTGACAGCAGTTATGCACCTGCGAATCCGAATCCGAATCCAAATGCGAATGCGAATCCGGCGACTCCAGCGAACAGCAGCACTGGGAATGATCAAAATGGAAGCATAAACAACTGGAATGGAATTCAAGCTTGGAATCAGTATAACTCAATTCCATAGTTTCAGATGACTATCAGACAGAGAATATTTTAAACAAGGTAGTTAATTTATTTATTTTTCCTTTTAACTTTTTTATTGTATTTTCTTGTCTTCTTTTATGTTGGTTTTTAACCAAGTAAGACGATGATCAATAAGTTCTTTGTAATTGAACTTACGGTATCGTAATTGTTTCAATGTATCATTTTCACTATTTTGCGACTTTCGTTAGGTTTTCATTTGGTTTTAAAATAAATTCATCATTGTTTTGATGAATATTTAATAAAAATGCCACTATTATTTGATTAAATATGTAATAAGAGTAACAAAAGAAAAATAGATAAATGAATCAAAATTAATTATCAATAATTTCTAATGAGCATCAAGATAATCTTATATTGAAACTTTGCTAAAAAGATCAATGACTCATTTATCTTGTGACATCCAAAAAAGAGTTTGGACCGGCGATTCCTTCATTATTATAACACCGTAGGCTAATCATACCAAATATACATTATCCGTTTTATTCACACATTATAAGACAACTTTAGTTCACCTCCCCAACCGATGTGGTATCTTACGACAACCTTGCAGCGTCCTCTCTTGCACATTAATCCGGTTTCCGGCTCTGATACCATTTGTAACATCTCAAATCAACCATATCGGATATTGTTCGCTTTATCTACACCTAGACTCACGGTTTTAAAGCACGTCTAATAAAAATGTATTTGATACCTATAAGACACCTTAGTTCGCCTCCCAAACCGATTTGAGACTATTACAACTATTTAAATATATATTTTTATGGTGAAATTTGCTAGCAATTATTAATTAATTACTTGATGGTATTTTGATACATTTTCAACGATTATGGTTTAAATACGGGTTCCAAACTGGTAAACCTGCAAACCAATATCAGAAATTGAATATTTAAAACAAGAGAATATGAAAGAAACATGTAGAGTAAAATCAATATACAAATACAATGCAGATAAGTAAAATCAATGACTCATTTATCTTGTGACATCCAAAAAAGAGTTTGGACCGTCGATTCCTTCATTATCTATACTATATTATAAAAACGACATAAAAAACTCTTAATTACAACATTTTAAGCACAAATTGCAACTAATTAAAGTCAATTACTTAATGCTTTGGTACAACCTTTCCAAACACAGTATCTCACATAATCATCTATTTGTGGAATGAATACTCATTTATTAATATAACTATTTGTTTTTTTGGTGGAGGATTTTATAAAATAGATTTTATATTAACATATAATCTATTTTAAATGTATATTTTACATTTAAATCTATATTAATGAGATATAATATAAAATATTTTTTCTTCCGTATTTTTTTATATTACATCTCATAATGATTTTTCCATATTTTATTTTATAAAATCTTTTTCCATATTTTATTTTATAAATATTTTTTACATAATGAAATGTAATATAAACTCTTTTTTCTTCCGTATTTTTTTTGCTAATATAAAATCTATTTTATTTTATAAAATCTACACGTATTTTTTTGATAATATAAAATCTACACGTATTTTTTTCACGAGCATTAAAAGAAGAAAAAGAAGGTTGATATGAATAAAAAATAAAAAATAATGAGATACACTAATAAATTATCGTATTCTTTAAAATAAAAATATTCCGCAATACTTTTCAAATTAACCAAGTGTAAAGAAAATAAAATATAAACGATTTAGATATAAAAATATTCTTCCATATTTTTAATATATTTACATTTAAATGTAAAATCGAAAATGAAAATAAAATATTTTAAAATATTCTCTACATTCACTATAAATATATATAGATTCTCTATGTATCATCCGAGTACAACAAGAAGACGAACGGTCGGGTGTCAATGACGGAACCCACAACTGAACAAAAGGTATTCCACTATATTTTTGTTTATTTGAAAAACTACTTTTTTATATTTTATTTTATTTACTGATGATTTGTTTATATTTTTCAAAACCCACAATCATATTTTTCGAAGTAGGGGAATAAGATATATATACATATCTTTATTTTTATCGACTAATACTATGAGGTCTTGAAGTCAATAGTCAGATAAATATGTTGTGAGACATGTCGTTTGAGTTTTAAATAATATAATACAAAACTATTACCAATATTATTGCACAAACTCATAACAACAAACGATTAAGAATATATGCAAGTTAACCACTTATGAAAATACATTCGTTTTTCACATTGTATTTCATTAACTGTTAACAGAGAAATTACGTTTCATTTTAATTCGGTTCAATATTCCAACAAAAAATTTATCCTTCCGTGCAATGCACGGGCCCAACACTAGTTATAACATAATAGGCTAATCGTACCAGATATTATCCATTTTATTCATATATAGACTGACGATTTTAGAGCATCCATTTTCTTATAAGATAACTTTAGTTCCCCTCCCCAACCGATGTGGTATCTTACGACAACCTTGCAGCGTCCTCTCTTGCACACTAATCCGGTTTCCGACTCTGATACCATTTGTAACATCTTAGATCAACCATATTGGATATTGTTCGCTTTATCTACACCTAGACTCACGGTTTTAAAGCACACGTCTAATAAAAAAGGTATTCGGTGCCTATAAGACAACCTTAGTTCGCCTCCCAAACCGATTTGAGACTATTACAATTATTTAAATATATATTTTTATGGTGAAATTTGCTAGCAATTATTAATTAATTACTTGATGGTATTTGATACATTTTCAACGGTTATGGTTTAAATACGGGTTCCAAACTGGTAAATACAATGAAAGAAACATGTAGAGTAAAATCAATATACAAATACAATGCATATAAGTACAAATTGTTTTGTAGGTGTTGTTTTATATATTTTTGCATTGGTAATGATACATATATATATATAGAGACTAAGGTTTACACGAGAATAATAATCAAATAAGAAAATAAGGAGGCGGTCGAATCAAATTCTATGTGATTTTACACTAAAATCACGTGTAAAATCAAATGTGATTCACGCGACCGTGGCCAGAAGTTGTGGGCCATGTCACCTGCACTGCTGCACATAGGGGTGTAAACGACTCGAGAGCTTTTAACGAGCTACTCAAGCTTGAGCTCGAGCGCGAGTCGATCTCGAACACAAAATAGAACTCGTTTAACTTAACGAGTCGAGCTTTATAATACCAATGTTCGACTCGGCTCTTTCGAAAACTCGATTCAATTTTTCGAGTCGAGCCGAACCGAGCCATTCGAGCATACCCTTTTCCGACCCAAACACGCTCATATTTTTATTAATCATACAATAAAAATAAATTATCGAGCTCAAGCCAATAAACGAGTTAATCATAACTCAAAGAATATTGGAGCTCGAGCTCGAGCCCTACATTGAAAAAATTAATCGAGCTCGAGTCAAGCTCAGTATTAAATTTTTGAGCCCGGCTCGACTATTCCACTCGATTCGGCTCGTTAATTTACATCTCTACCTGCACACCCTTGTATTGTTTGGATCATAACTCTCAGTCTAAGTCTCTCAATTATCCAGAAAGAACTGCAAGCGGTCTGAGGAGTCTTGACAGTTATGCTTTTATGAAACATAACCAGAGCTTGTTTCAATTACTACCCTCATCGATTCATACCCACACGCTTAACAATTAAGCTGTTCTGACCCCAACCGATGTCAAATCAGTAGTATTTAGGAACCTCTAAATATATATCATCTGTCTCATTGCATGACCATGACTGTACAATTTTCAGACCACAACTAATTAATGTTCATGGAATTAAATGAAGTCTTCAATGGTCATGTCTTTTAATTGCTTGTCTCCCAAACCCTACACACATTATATATATACAGTCTGCTCTTCGTTATATATATTCAACATTAATAATTTAATACTCTTATGTTCATGCTAATTTTCATATGTATATAATATCATCATTCATCGATGAATGATGCATTACTACTGGGTTGGGTTTCGGTGAGGATTTGAGGTTAACGTGGGAAGCGTGAGAAGTTGTTATCAACTGTTGGATTAGAAATAGATGCACATTAGGATGAGATGCACCGAGATAAGATGCACCGGATCAATTTCCTTTTAAGGCGCAATTCATAGGAGGGCATATGAGATTAAAAGTGATCACCGATTCAGTCCACTTTTCACGTTTCTCACGTTACCTCAACTTCTTACACGATTTTTCGCTTAAGACGTTTGTAGCAGAAAAACTGATTTTGTTATAGTGTCATCTTCTGTCGACCATTAAGATCATGTGTTGCATCTGAATATGTAAATCTATTCAACCCCACTTTAATTATAATGATCATTAATTACTTTGCATGATCTCATCATATATCTTGAAATGAGTATTAGTGTGTTACACCGAACCTCAAAAAGGTCATTAGGCAATCATCACATATTGTCTGTTTCCCCTTTCAAAAGGGATGATTTCGTAATTTACTCAAAAACTTTTTTATCAAGAGAGAGGGTGGGTGGGTGGTGGTGGTGGTGTGCCGTGATTAACGTGATGGGGTGGCTGGAAGTGGAAATTTTTTGGGTGGCCAAGGTTAAAACACCACACCCTATCTATATATGTGATGTGTGTGTATATATATACTTATATATATATATATATACCATAGTGTTCAACTGTCAATTTTCACAACCTGCAAGAAGTTCATGATCTTCCATGGAAATTAATTAAGTGGTCAATTTTACAAGACTTTGGTTTCATTAACATGTTAATAATATGATATCTCGAGCTCAAAAGATATCTTGTGTTCAACCATATTTTCTATAGGTGCAGGTTCATTACAAAACCTAAAATTGAGTACAAACTCGAGGACCGTCCACAGCGCGACATGTGGTATATTCATGAAGAATATGGACGTCTTATTCATTATGAATGTTGACATATTCGTTATGAATGTGTGATTCATGAAGAAAAAAAACACGTCCATATTCATTGTGAATGTGTGATTCATTATAAATAACGCTTCTATATTCATCATGAATGTAAATACACGATGAATATTCATAGTGAAGAGGGACACGAAGCTTTGTCGGCAGTTCCTAACAAAACTTCCATATATATATATATATATAGGGAGAGAGAGAGAGATATTGAGAGAGAGAGTCTGACTTATACGAGAACAGTAACCAAATAAAAAAAATAAGAAAACGGTTGATAAACATGTGATTCACGTGACTTTTGCCGCGACCTTACCACTACCTATATTCCACGAAATTGTGCACCACAAATAGGAGCTAATAACAAGATTCGCAAATCCATAGAAAGACATCACAATTCCTTGTGTAAAAAAACTATTTATTGAGACGGAAATAAAGATATCAAGTTTCTACCAAGATACCCGGAGATTCCAACTAACAAGAGTCCTAATGAACTTAAAAAAAAAAAAGGATAACAGCCCACCCATGTAAACATATTTTATTTGCCATGACCTTTTACTTTCATCCGACCGTTATTGATGCTTTTGCTTATGTTCAATACATAATGACTGAAGCTAATTTTGGTTGGTTAATCCGAAGTTCATCGATGGTCGACAAGTATGATGGTCCTAATGATGATTCTACATGTATTTCGTGTATATCTCACCGGTGGATTTAAAAAAAACACCCAAGCCTCTTGCATAGATAAGTGCACATGTGATTTTGCACATGATTTTGCCATTTTCGTGTTCTCTTATTTTGTTACGGTTCAAAACCTCTCTCCCCCCATACAGTGAGGTTAAGGAGAAAACCCCAAAAACAACGAAAGAACACCCTAATAACCATTTATCTGTACGGTATGCACATCTGTACGACTTTCACACGACTGTCAAAAAGGAAAAAAAAAAGAGCCATAAAGTTAAAGAACATATTCTAGTTTATGCTATAATTATTGAAATAGGAATTAATGCAAATTGGCTTGCATTCTATGTTCACCATAAGATAAAACAGAATTACGTAAAAAAATCAAGAACTTTTTTGCAATTGGCATTCAACAAGATCATCAAGCCCACATCCGTTTCTTGTTCTCTCGATCTTTGACTCCTTGAGTTGGTCTACTAAAATGAACCGGTCTCTGAGTTACTGGTGCCGCAGGTTTAACCACTCTTGTTGAGCCTCTGTGTGGTCTAGGTGGGTCAGACTTCCTCGACTTGTTGTCGTTGTTAAAAGTTGATGGAACGTCAACGTTTTCTACTTCGCTATTTCTTGACAACCTCTTTCTTCGCATTTCACCCCCATAGCTACCAAGAGAGTCGTTTCTCTTTGACCGATTGTGGCTAGCAGCCGTTTGCCGGTTCATTAGATTTGAACTCCTTAAAATATGTTGCTCGGCCTCACCAACGAATTTGCATTCTTCACGGGGTGTCGATCTCATGGAACTAGAGGAATCCGCAATCGTAGCAATAGACATTCGCCTTTCTTGATCATTAAGCTTCTTCTCAAGCTCCTTAATCTGCATATGGAGAAATACATGGGCATTAGAACAATGTGATGAATTTGGGTTTCATAATCGAACCCATCAAATGAAAAGGTTATATCAGATCGAAAAGCATGACCTTCAGATGGAGTGACGTTGCATCAGAATTTTGTTCCTGTTCTTTCAGTTTCCTTTCAAGTTCCTCAATCTGAAACAGCGAAAAAGAGAGACAAAAAACAATCTTTATTTCCCAAATTCTGCACAACCTTGACATGGATAAACATACGCTCGTTAAAGTTCAAATCTTTACTACCTTATCTTGAAGGGTCGAGGAGTAGGACGTTGACTCTTTGACTTGCGCTTTCAATTTGTCTTCAAGATCCCTGACCTGCTTTCAAAATTCCAAATTTATGATTTGGCGGTTTTTAGATTTTTGGAAGTAATATGTCATCATAAAATATATCCAAATACCTTCTGTTGGTACGTTATAACACCCGACTGTTCTCTCTCTGTAAGCTTGTTCTCGAGCTCCTTGACCTTTGTTTCAGATAAAGATGCTATCAATATAGATTGAGTTGGGTATGACAATCAATATAGAACATAAATGATGAAAATACAACCTTTTGTTGGAGCCCACTGTTGAATTCTTCTTTCGCCCTCAACTTTTCAGAAAGATGTGAAACTTGTTTTTCTAACTGAGAGTGTAATCCTGTTTTCAACTCAATCTGGCCCTCAAGTTCCTTAATCTTTTCGAGCTGGTTTTTATGCATTTGATCTTTTCCTCTGCTCTTGCTTTCTATGTTCTGTAAACTCTCTTCTAACTTCCTCAATGACTCGTCTTTGAGACGTGATTCTTGCTTTGCTTTATCAAGCTTCATTATAAAAATACCAAACAGCCAAAATCATATACTGAATGTGGAAAAAAAAATCATAAAAACATGAAGATGTAGCATACTTACCATCGTTTTCATTTTCTGAAGCTCACCCGTATCGATTTGCTTTCTAGCAGGACCTAACTCAACTCCTCTAACCCTTGTTGCAAAGTTCAATGAACTCAAAGTCTCGCTCAGATCGTGTTCTGATGGACTAATTTGCACAAACATTAACGTTTTTGAGTCACCCCCTGCAAGTACCAACAAGAAAAGCTTACTTGAAATCATCTTTAGAGGTCCTTTTTTGGGGGTATATGCCCCTTAGATCTTGTTTATGGTTAGGTTTAAAATAAAATAAAATAAATACACAAATGGAAGTTACCTAATGAATCCTGAAGTAAATGTGTGAGCTTTGAATTCCTGTACGGAATGTGACTGCTTTTATTTGCTAAAGCAGATATAACATCTCCGAGAGCAGAAAGAGATCGATTGATGTTTTGAGCCTCCTTGAGACGTTCGCCTTGAGCATCCGTCTTTGCAAGCCTCTCGCTACCCGCCAAATCCACAAGCCATAGCTTGCTCTTGGTGCACTCACCGTTTAACAAGTTCTTTGCTCTTACCATAATAGAAAGCATGCTAAAAGAGACAACAGAAAACAAAATCAATATAAAAAATAAACATCAAAAAGAGAAAATACATATATATATGCCATAGAAGTATTATTAATTTTTTTACCAATGAGAGCGGCTGCTATGCTCATTGACGTTATTGGATCCAACAACTCGAGCACTGCTTCCGGCTTGCAGTACGTTCCAGACTTCCTTTATATTTTCAACTTTTGCTTCGACTAGCCCAGGAATATTGTGAAACCCTTCAGAAGCTTGTTTTACTTCCAACCTACATTTTCAATAAAATTTATAACACAAGAAGGAAACTCTATGCATTTAGTTCAAGAAGCTAAGTTGATTAATAGTTGTTTACTTCTTGGAGGATGGTGATGGTGTTGCCAGTAGATCCCTTATTTGTTCATTGTAGACTTCAAGCACACTAACTGATATATTGTAGGTAAAAGTGTCGATTCTTTCTTTCGAAATTTTAAACAACTCTTCAAGTGTCCTGTAATTCACCCCTCGATTTCCCTCTGTACCCTCCATGGTGAATGTCTTTCCTGTGCCCGTTTGTCCGTATGCAAATATGCATACATTGTACCCATCCAAAACTGAAGTTACCAACGGTGAAGCATGTGCAAAAACATCAACTGTTTAAGATAATAACAAGAGGTATTTAGGATCTAGTTTATGCAATAAAACTCATTTCAATTAAGATTAATTAAGCACAAAGAAACCTTGATTGTCACTTGGTGTAAAGACCCTATCAAATTTGAAGGTCTTCTTGGTGGAACCGCTATTTAGAACCCCAAGTTCTCCATTCCCTGCTGCATCAAAGTCTACAACTGTTGAACACCCAGCTGAAGCTTCTGTTTTGCTTAGTGGACGACAGCGGCAAAACACCCTTATATTTCCTGATAATAAGTAACAAGTAAAAATAAGTATGCAACAAAATGATGTTTGTATATCGTATTATGAGGCGGGGGAAGTCCATACGAACTTCATCTGTTCTTTACGAAAGAAAAAAGATAATTCACACCTTTTGCATCCTCAACTTGATTATGAAGCTTTCTTCTCTTTGCTTGTTCTTCATTGTACTTCATCTTAAGATCCTCACACTGCGCAACTATAAAATGAAAAGAAAAAGATCAACCAGAAGACTTTAAAAAGCATAACTGAAATTCAAACACCTTATCAGGTCTCAATTTCAACTCCCATCAAGGTGCTATAATTCATTGCCATCATGCCTGTTTGTCGGAAGGACTAAAGTTTTGGGCCAAAAGTGCCAGAACCATGGTTATTATGGAATAATGAGTTGCTTACCCAATGCTTGAACTGCAGAAACCATATTATTTAGATCAGGAACTGTGTCAGCGCATTGGTGTGCTTGAAGAGAGAGCTGGGAGTGGTCTTGTTTCAAGACCTGATTAACAGATTATGTTAAATGGGTAGAAAACGTAAATTTAAATTTAAATCGGTAGTAGTTGTGCTAATTACCATTATTCTGTGTGATAATTCCTTGACTGCAGCAACCCAGATCTTCCTGTCATGTTCATATCTACTTGATAAGTCCCTCAACTGTTCAGATTGTTTCTCCATCTTTTGGTCTAATCAAGAAAAAATGGAAGTCGGTAAGCATACAAAACCATAACACAAAAAAGTACTTCCTCTGGAATTGTGTTTGACTATAGAGACAAATATATGAAGTCTATCTCGATAAGAAGGTGCACGGTTTGGATTTTTCAGAATCTAAAATTTGGGGGTTGAACACATATATGACATAAAGTTCATTATATAAAATAGACAGATAACGAAACGAATACACACGATTGAAGTATTTGAGCCCATGCTAAATAATCAATATATATATATATATATTAGGTAGCTGTGAATTGCTGCAATCATTTTGGAACATTTCAAAAAGAAAATTGTTGCATTTATTTTAGGACATAGGTCGTAACCATGTTGGACCGAATCTTACCAAGAGAAGATGTCTGGAACAACCTATTGTCAAGTTCCATACGGACCTTCTCCAGCTGCTCGTTTGCTGCAGTCAAAGACATCCAAGCTTGATAACATTCATCAGTTTTACGCTGACACTGACTAGTCAACTCTTGTATCCTCTTCTCATACTTCTCTATCGATTTTTTTCGCATTACTTTCTTCTGCAAAATATTCAATAATTAAACGACATTTGTACATCATTCAATAGCATCAATGCATTAACAAGGACCATACCTGAACTGAAGGGACTTCTATATCAGCAGCACAGTTTTGACATCTTAGAAAATCATGTTTTACATCATCACCTGCGAATAAACCAACAAAAAAAGAGAAGGGAGGTTTTAATCGAAGTTACCCTTCACAATTACCATTACAATTAAGATTCTTAGCAAAACTTTAGCTACCAGGAAGTTTAGGAGCTTTTCTAATGCAGATTCCACTGACCAAAGGGCTACCAGTGATCCCTTCAAATCTAATCACAATCGCCTCACCGACCTTAACAGAGACTCTCGAGTCAACTAGCTGCAATGGTCTATTGGCTCCGACGACAGAGAAGATGTCGAAATCTGCAAGAACCTGTTAAGAAGAATTAAACATTTTCGTAAATTCCAAACTGTGTTTCGTGGTAGCTTTTTGAAGAATTTAACATTTTAGAAGTAACGTCGAACTTGCCTTCTCTTCCTGCAAATATACATTGAACACTCTCATCCCTTTAGGACCAAATGTGTTTATCATCTCAACAAAGTGAAGGTCAACATAGTAATCTCCCTCCGGCAGATTGTCAAACCGATACTGAAAATCCCCTAGTCGTGCTGTGTGGTAAACGAATGAAATATCGCCACCCTCCGTTATACACTCGTTTGTTTCAAATACGTCGCCCCCTTCAAAATACTTATCGGCCACAAAGTTCATATTTGAATCCAGTTCCACTACAGTTTCGGCTCCAGCATTCACAAAAAGAACTACATCATCTGATGCAAAAAGAAAACATATTTGAACTGGGGTTTGAACATCAAAACAAAGTCCAATCTTAGGGGGTGTTTGGGATCGCTTATTTAAAAACAACTTACGCTTTTTTTTAAGTGCTTATCAATTTATGTAGTGACAAAAAGGAATTTTATCAATTTATGTAGCTTATTGTGGTAACAAAATGTAATAAGCTAAATAACTTGGTGTTTGGGATTGCTTATACATGTAAAATAACCAAAAAAGTAATAAGTTGTTTCAAATAAGTTGATAAGTAAGTATGGACTAACTTATTAAAAACAACTTATTTGCTTTGACAAAAAGTCATAAACAGTTTTTTTCCAATCCAAACAGTATAAATAACTTATCGACAAAATATATGTAAAATAACCAAAAAAGTAATACGTTGTTTCAAATAAGTTGATAAGTAAGTATGGACTAATTTATCGACAAAAAGTCATAAACAGTTTTTTTCCAATCCAAACAGTATAAATAACTTATCGACAAAATGAAATAAGCAGACAAAGTACTAATTTTAGGTAGATCTGAAAGAGTAAAAAATGCACAATTTAGACAAGTACGCTGATGTGAAATAGAAATCAGTCAAATTCTAACCTGTAGAGGTCGACATCATAAACCCCTTTGGAATTAGCCTGGAAATCGAATCACAAACCATGTAATCGAAGGAAGATTCTTCATCTTTGTCGGCCGTTGAAACCCTACCTAAGTTTTTATCCCAATCAAGAACGCCATCAGGGCAAAAGAGGTCAGCAGCAATTAGGGTTCCGCCGTCTTCCTCCATTTTGCAATCATCCTGTTGGTTCAACGGCTTGTTGCAATCAAAACCACCAGTAGTAAAAGCTGGGGTCATCTCAAATGTACCATTTTCCGGATTCGAAGGCTCGTTAAGAACTTGGGACAATGAGTGTTGGGAGATTTGGGTTTCATGGTTTTCGTCTGATGTGTTGAACGTTGTTGCTGTGCCTTCCATGGACGATCGTGTTTTGAAAACTGTCAAGATCTTGAAAGGGTTTGTGGAAGAGAAGATGATTTTAGCAGGTGATGATGTGTTTTGGGGTTACGTTCGCTGTTTTGGATTTGAAATTGTGGGGAAAGAAAAATTTTAATCTTGACCGTTAAACAAATGACCGTTGCTTATAGGCGATTAAAATAAAGACCACTTTTGTCAAAAGGGGGCATTCATGGTGCAAACACCATTTTTGGCCCGAATGACTTGTTGAAATTTTTTATTTTCAGTCTATATATTTTTTAAATTATAATTTTCCTTCGTATAATTTATTGTTATTTTTGTTCTTGTAAATTAAAATTATTGTTATTTTAATTCATGTAGTTTATATTACATTGTTGTTTTAGTCCCACAAACTCAAAGGTAAGAGTTAGCCTTGAAAATAGAAATGAATTGCAAACCATAAAACCAAAAACTGTAATTTCAAAGAAAAAATCACATGAAAAATGTAATTTACTCTTTTTTTACATTAATAATCCAAAATTCAATATTTTCATACCAATCATATCCTTGTTAGATAGAATGAGAGAACAAAACTTTATGTGTTGGTTACGAAGGACTACATAACTTACATACTAATGTCAAATGATAAACGTAATAAATGCTAAGTATACATTGTGCCGTTAGGCATGGTTGTATGGAGAATGTACCAATGTGAAATGCACTATAAAATAAAGAGTCTTCATCGACCGAAAAATTCGTCGGTAATCCGTCGTAAAAAGCCATCATCGGTGGATCTTATCTTTGGAGAAAATGTGATTGGTGATTGTGATTATCAATGAATTTTCAATCACCGACGGAAAAGTCCGTTCACTGGTCAATCCGCCGGTGATCCACCACAAATCCGTCCGTAATTACTGGCGGAAAAATCTGCCAGTGAAGCCTCTTTGTTTTGTAGTGATATGAAGCAAGACCACATATTTTTTAAAGTATAATACTCTAATGAAAATTAATTTTGAAATTACACTATTATAATAAGTAGGGATGAGCAAGCAATACCGTTTTCCCGAACCGAACCGGTACCATACCGCTACCATATATTCGGTTCCAACTATTATGAAAATTTGGTATTCGGGATTTCGGTATTCGGCACCGGGAATTTCCCGAAAATACCGAAACCGAACCGAGAATTTTAAAGGTTGTCTTTTAAGCTTCTTTGATTATGCAATCTTTTCCTAATATTATAAAGTTTATCTTTTCCTAATCAAATTTAATCATCTCCTAAACAACCCAAAATGGAAAAGGAAAAGGAAAAGAATAAAAGAATATCGAAGATTGTTGAACTTTTGCTTGGTTTTGAACTTTTGATTGTTAAATTTTTTATTGTTTGGAATTGATTTTGAAACACATTTGAATCGTTATGAATATATTTTGGTTTGCGATTGGTTTTGATATATATTTGACACAATTTTTAATTTTCGGTCCTAAATGGTACTAGTACCGATTTTCCCGTACCGGTACATATGGTTCAGTATTCAGTACCGGTTTTTAGTTCCAAATTTTTTCGGTACCAATCGGTTCGATACCGGTACGGTCCGATCTCATCCCTAATAATAAGAATAAATGAAAGTAGAATGTCATTCTTGCATTTAGCCCAAAACATAAATAAAAACTCAGAAAATTAAAAAAACTGAAGTAAACAGAATTGGAATTAGAAATTTGAAAGAAAAAAAAAACACTGCACATGCTATAATAATCAGATAACTTTAACCAACCTTTGCTACCGCAAAGATGTGTTATACTTTCTAAAATTTGAATGTTATTGTGAATTGAAGATGGGTGATCCTGGCATATCATATATATCTCTTATTCTTATATTCCAAACTCCTCTAGACGTATTGCTAACTCTCTTGAGCTTTCCTTTCTGCCATCTTCTTTTTGAGTCACCAACATGTTAGATTAATCTCAATTATGTTTAAAAAGTATGTAAATATACATATATATAATTTATGTATAGGTAGTTATTTATGAAAAAGTGTGATTGTTCATAAAACAACACAACCCTTAGTGAACCATTGTGATGGTTCAAAGGCACCCTTTCGGTGTCTATAAATAGGTTTGATTATGTACATTTCAAAGTGTGAATTTTCTCAGAATTATCTATAAACTTTGGTTATTGTCATTGTCTTGATCCAATATTTGGTTTCAGAGCGTTTGGTTTATCATCTAAAGTTCTCATCATCTACCGATTTCCATACAAAAATCGAGAGAGATAGAGATAGTCACCGAAACCACTGAAGATTAACGATTTATCAACATCAAAGTATCATTTAGGATAATCAGAATCTCAGGGAGAACACCCAGGGCGGTCGAAATCAGAAAAAAGTCTACCGTCTGCTGGCATCAAATCGGTACCGGAACAACATCCGGCAAAATCATTTGGTCAGAACGACCATCGTTTTTTTTAAGCAGAAAACGCAGCAAGCGTCGCTTCATAGAACATATTGATAGGAAATCAATTGTTCAAATTCGAAATCAAATCGGAGAAAGGAGTAACCACCGATCGATTCAAACTAGAAAACTTCGACCTTATTAGAAATCGAATACCATTAATCGATTCAGAAAGAATCGAGAAGACCCCATCGATTTTCAGAAAGAAAAATCGAACACAACCATCGATTCAGGAGGAATCGACACCAAAATTGGTACAAAACCGAATCAGCACCAAAGCATCAACATCCCAAGAAAGAGGAATCGAATCAGTAACCATCGATTCAGAAGGAGAATCGAAGAAATTGCAATCGACGCAAGGAGAAACCGAAACGCCATCTAAGGGAATCGGCACCATCTAAAAAACGTACACCCTTCCCCTTTTCTTTTATCTTTTCTTTTCCCATTTTTTTATAAACAAAAAAAACCAAACTTCTTTTTTTTATTGTTTTTAAAGGAAAAGAAAATAAAACCCTTTTAAATAATTTTTGTTTATTGTTTTAATCTATTACTAAAATTGTTCTTTAGTAATTTATTAAAATCAAAACAAACAAAATTTTCAATATAAATTTTACACAAAATTATGACCGGGAAAGGAAACAAAGATCAAGAAGAAAATTCCAAAATTTGCAAGGAAATGAGTCCTAGTGTCCATTTTCAATGTCCGATGTTGAATTCAACAAATTACACAACATGGGCAATTCGAATGCAAATTATTTTGGAAGCAAACAATCTTTGGGAAGCAATCGAACCACAACCAACAACGAAAGACGATGTGAAGAGAGATAAAACCGCTATTGCTTATCTCTATCAATCACTACCAGAAGATCAACTGCTTCTCATTTCAAAATACAAGACTGCAAAGGCAGTTTGGGATGCACTGAAGGCCAGACACGTTGGAGTAACCAGTGTCCAAAAGGCAAGATTACAAACACTCAAGACGGAATTTGAGATGTTATAGATGAAAGAAAATGAATCAATTGATTCATTCACTACGAAGTTAACGGGTATTATGAACAAAGCAACAAGCTTGGGACTAACATATGAAGATTCCACTCTCGTTCGGAAGTTACTAAACGCAGTACCCGATCGCTTTCTTCAAATTGTTGCGTCCATTGAACAATATTCGGACCTAGATACTATGTCTCTAGACGAAGCAATTGGGAGACTGAAGACTTTTGAAGAAAGACTCAAACACAAGAAAGAAAGAGTCGTGGACACTCAAGAAGGATTGATGTTCACACGACATGAACATCGAGGCCAATCTTACAGAGGACGTGGTCGTGGCAAATTTAATCAATCACGAGGTCGAGGGTGTAACAGATTCAGATCAGAAAGAAAGAACTGGGAACCCTCACAAAATAGTTTCAAAAGAGAAACTATTGGTAATACAAAGAAATTTACTCCTGATAAGAGTAAAGCACAATGCTTCAAATGCAAAAAATATGGACATTATGCAACTAAATGTCCAGAAAAGGATCAAGAACCGGAACACTCTAATCTCATTGAAGAAGACTTAGAACCAACGCTACTCATGGCGACTATTGAAGAGGACAAGAAAATTCTCTTGAACGAAAGGAATCTCGAAGTAAGCAAAATGAATTCAAATGATGAAAGTTTATGGTGTTTAGACAATGGTGCAAGTAATCACATGACATGAGTCAAGGATCATTTCAACGAGATTGACGAAAGGACTACTGGGAACGTAAGATTCGGAGATGGATCATACATAGAGATCAAAGGAAAAGGATCAATATTGTTGGAATGCAAAAATGAAGAGCAATGGGTCATTTCACAGGTATATTACATTCCAAGTCTAAAGAGTAATATACTAAGCCTAGGTCAATTGACAGAAAATGGTTGTAAGATAGTCATGGAAGACGACTTACTACTACTATATGACTGAAGCAACAAAATCCTACTAAGGGTCGCGCGATCGAAGAATCGACAATATAAGGCAAATCTGAAGATAGGCAAACCCGTTTGCTTATTAGCCAATCTACAAGACAAGGCATGGTTATGGCATGCAAGGCTGGGTCATCTGAATTTTGGCTCAATGAAGAAAATGGTTTCAAATAAATTGGTTCACGGAATACCTCCCACTAAACATACGACAAATATTTGTGACATATGCTTAATAGGAAAACACAGCAGAGCTCCATTTCCACAACAAATAAAATCAAGGTCAGAAGCACCATTGGATTTAGTATTTGGAGATCTCTGTGATCCAATATCACCACCTACACCAACCGGCAAAAGGTACATATTTCTACTAATAGATGATTATTCAAGATATATGTGGGAATACTTTCTAGAATCAAAAGATCAGGCTTTTAAGATCTTCAAAGTATTTAAGCAAAGGGTGGAAAACGAACTTGGAATCAAGTTGAAGATGTTTAGGACAGACAGAGGAGGAGAATTCACATCAAATGAATTCTTACAATACTACAAAGACAATGGCATCTCAAGGCAATTAACTGCACCATATTCACCTCAACAAAACGGAGTTGTTGAACAAAAGAATAGGACAATTCTTTCAGCAACAAGATGCATGATGAAGGCAACGAATTTGCCACAAAAATTCAAAATTTTTGGGCAGAAGTAGTTAGACATGCCATACTGATATTGAATTACACACCAACAAAGTCACTTGATGACATTACTCCATACGAAGCATTGAAGGGAAGAAAGCCAAGCCTACATCATCTAAGGATTTTTTGTTGCATCGCATATGCAAAGGTACCTTCACAACACTTGACAAAATTAGATGATAGAAGTATACGAAAGGTATACTTAGGCAGTGAGCCAGGATCAAAAGCATACCACCTGTTTGATCCAATAAAGAATAGAATTTGCGCCAGTCAGGACGTAAAATTCAAGGAATATGAAACATGGAATTGGGAAGAATTTACTAAAGGTTTCGATCTAGATAGACCGGAATGGACAAATTTCATTATAGGGAATAATGAAACATCTGGTACTCAGTCTATATCGAATGGAAATGAAGGTTTCGAAAATGATGTTACACATGGTAACAATGACTTAGATGAAGAAGTACCTACTACACCCAATTCCCAGATGTCTACTCATGAATATAGCCCACAGCAATCCACCATCAATTCACCAGATTCAGAAATTGATGCACCTTCTACAACAGATTCAAGAATTGATCATACGCCTGTAAGAGGTTACAGGGCCTTAAGTGACATATATGCCAATACAGATGAATTATTATTGGTAGAAGACGAACCAAGAAACTACAAGGAAGCAACAAAGGATGACAAGTGGATTAAAGCTATGAAAGCAGAAATTGATTCTTTCAAAAAGAACAATACTTGGAGGCTAACCACCTTGCCAAAGAATCATAGAGCAATTGGTTTAAAATGGGTATTTAAGACAAAAAGGGATGCTGACGGAAGGATATTAAAGCACAAAGCACGACTAGTAGCCAAAGGATATATTCAAGAACATGGCATAGACTTTGATGAAGTCTTCGCACCAGTAGCACGAATCGAGACAATACGATTAATATTGGCTCTGGCAGCATACAACAAATGAGAAGTACATCATTTAGATGCAAAATCAGCATTTCTGCAAGGAGAATTGAAGGAAGAAGTTTATGTCTCACAGCCAGAAGGTTTTATAAAGGAAGGAGACGAAAGAAAAGTTTACAGACTCGTGAAAGCACTCTATGGATTAAGACAAGCTCCACGAGCTTGGTACACCAAGTTGGATAACACATTAAAGATACTTGGTTTTAAGAAATGCACTTTAGAACAAGCAGTTTATACAAGAACGAACAACGCATCAACACTATTGATCGGAGTATATGTTGATGACTTAATAGTTACTGGATCATCAAAGAAAGATATTAAAGGGTTCAAAGATCAAATGAAGAAGAAGTTCGACATGAGTGATCTAGGATTACTTGTTTATTATCTTGGCATTGAGGTTACACAGAAAGAGGGTGAAATCTCAATAAAGCAAACTGGCTACGCAAACAAGATACTCACAGACATAGGGCTGTCAGATTGCAATGAAGCAAAGATACCTATGGAACCAGGTCTCAAACTTACAAAAGAAACTAAAGAAAAATCCGTAGACGCCACCGAATATCGAAGCCTAATTGGATGTTTATGATACTTACTACACACAAGACCTGATCTAAGTTTTTCAGTTGGATTACTTAGTCGTTTCATGCAAGATCCACAAGAGCAGCATATGAAAGTAATCAAGCAAGTGATGAGTTATATCAAGGGAACAAAAGACTATGGCATAACTTATGTACATGAAGGAGGAAACAAGATACAAGGCTACAGTGACAGCAGTTACGGTGTTAACAAACAAAAAGGAAAAGGTACAACTGGAATAGTTTTCTATTTTGGAAAATCACCTATCAGTTGGAGCACTCAGAAACAAGGTACAATAGCTTTATCTTCATATGAATCAGAGTTTATTGCCGCAACCGCAGCAGCAACACAAGCACTTTGGTTAAAAAGACTACTCAGCAAGATTACCGATACAAAGGAAGAAAATATTACTATCTATGTGGATAACAAGTCAGCAATAGCACTAATGAAGAATCCAGTGTTTCATGGAAGAAGAAAACACATTAATACAAAGTATCACTTTATACGAGAATGTGTCGAGAAAGAAGACTTAGCAGTTGAACACATCAGTGGAGAACTACAACGAGTTGACATCCTGACAAAACCACTACCAAGGATAAGATTTGTCACTATGAGACAACTACTTGGAGTTAAAGACATCCTTCAACATAATCAAGATTAAGGGGGTGAATGTTAGATTAATCTCAATTATGTTTAAAAAGTATGTAAATATACATATATATAGTTTATGTATAGGTAGTTATTTATGAAAAGGTGTGATTGTTCATAAAACAACACAACCCTTAGTGAACCATTGTGATGGTTCAAAGGCACCCTTTCGGTGTCTATAAATAGGCTTGATTATGTACATTTCAAAGTGTGAATTTTCTCAGAATTATCTATAAACTTTGGTTATTGTCATTGTCTTGATCCAACACAACAATAGACCATCCCAAGACATTTGCTCCACCTGATGATTTTGCTACATATCAATATTCCAACCTTCATAGGTTTACTCATGTAAAAAACAATTAACAACCTTATATCTACGAAAATACTTGATGAAACTTAGACATGGAAGATTGTACCTTCTCCCCCATGTCATCGGGAATCATCGGGTCCAAGCAGGTGTAGGAAGTCAAGACCAAATAACGTGAGTATAATGATTGCTACAAATATTCTTGTAGTTAAACAAGAGTATGCGGTATGCCAATGATTATAAGGAGATATTTGTTGTCGTTACTCGATTCACCTCTATTTGTAATGTACGTGAGTGGCAACTCTATCATATGGATATGAAATTTATTTTTGAATGATGATCTTTCAAAAGAGGTTGATGTTAAAGCTCTTCCCAATATCTCATCCACGTGATCATGTTTTTCATATACGCAAAACCCTTTATGGTCTCAAACAAACACCAAAGTTTCGTTTGAGACATTCAACATTACAATCCAATCATTAGGTTTTACTTCAAGCAATCATGATTCAAGGATCTTTACAAGGATCGCTCATGATGTTGGGTCCATTTTTCTTCCACTTTGTTTTTTATGTGTGATTAGAAGTGACACACAAGGCATAGTCAAATTAAAGCAGACTTTTAGCATGCAGTTTGAAATGAAGGACTTAGAGGGGAAACAATTTACTATTTTCTAGGTCTTGAAGTGTTGTGCATTGACAAAGGTAGGTATCTATGTGTATTAAGTAAAGTGTGCCTCTGAGGTCATCTCCAGAACATGCCTAATTGACAATAAAATTGACTCTACACCATTGGAACCCAAGTTTCTTCTTACTCAAAATGATGAATCAAATAGATAGGGCTTGGGTTATGGCGTTGTAATGATGAATCAAATAGATAGGGATTGGGATATGGTGATGTAGGGATTTAAACCTTTTTACTAGACGACCTCAGTTTGTGTTCTTAAAGTATTGATCAATTGTCCATAACAGAGAAGAGGGAAGGTGGTAACCTGTGTATAGATTTCGATTTCATCTAACGGATCTCCATGTTTTGTTCTAGAGAGAGAGCGAGAGATAGAAAGAGTCGAGAGATACAATAGGTCTCCGATTTCTTCGGTATTGACAAACGTCAAACCCAAAAAGGCTTATGAGTTTACAAGCGTAAGACTCAAAAATATGAAGAAAACTCAAACTCTCTAATAGAACTTTTATTAAACTTGATAATTCAATTCAATGAAAACAATAACTAGGAAATTAAATTTATCCTAATTATAAACCAACTAGGAAACTATTTAAATAAGCAATAAAAGAAAACTAAATAATAATCCTAATAATAAATAAAGCTAACAATAATTATCCTAATAATTAAAATAAGGAAATAAGTTGTCGAGAGTTGTCCCGAGACTTAAGTCTCGGTGAAACTCTCGGTAGTTTTTGGTCCAGCGGTCACCGAGACTTGTACCGAGACTTAACTCTCGGTGTAACTACCGGTAGGGGCTGTTTGCTCCTTTTTCGATGCCAAATTCCGAGCATTCTTCGATCTCGTTTTCTTCTTTTCCACCGATGGAAGAAATACCTTGATAACTCTTGAATTCTCCCTACATTCAGGTATACACACAATATAATGTTACAATGTTTTAATTTTTAAAAGAAAATTAGAAAAATGAGTAAAACTTAAAAGGAACAAAATACCAAATCACTTAACAAACATTTTCAACGGTGTTGGTGTTAAATACCATTTTCAAAATAAAAATACACACCACATTGACTATATATGAGCTTATTAAAATACAAAGACAATTTTCAAACAAATTCTCTAAGTAATTTTAGTCCCATTAATCAACTCCCAAGTAGCAAACTATAACTTGATGGTATGTTTAACTATAAAGTTTTGGTGATTGATTTTCAATATAACAATTCCATCAAAGGTAAACATATATAGACATTGGCAACGTTCATCTGATTTGAATAAGAAATCCGATTGACACACCATATCTTTTCATTACAATATAACATCACCGAATAAAATATTATAATTATTTATATTCTTAACTCATAGATAAGATCGGTTGGGTATTAAACGATCTAGATTTTTGGGTTTCCAAAATTGTCTTTTGATGCTCCTAAATTTTAGATATCATAGTTAAGGTGAAGGATCGTGTGAAAAGTTGAGTTAACGTTGAGAAGCGTGAGAAGTGGATCTGAACCATTGATCTCTTTTAATTTCAAGTCATTCCATAAATTGCAGCTTAGAAAGGAATTGATCTGGTGCATCTCATTCTAATGTGCGTCAATTTCTCATCCAACAGTTGATAATCACTTATCACGTTTCTCATCGTTAACTCAACTTCTCACCGGAACTCAACGCTCATACTTCAATCTCACATGTATGTGAAACACATAATTCATTAAATAATGTTTTAAATAAAATAAACTTTTCAAAAATGATTAAGGGAATAAAAGTCATTGATTTATACAATAGTTATTTTAGGCATTTATTTAATATTTTCTTTCTACCAGTTTTGTGATTTTAATATGATTTAGTTTTCATTTAAAGAATTTATTGTTTATTTAAGACATATTTAAGAATATTTTTTTTTCAAAATCACATGTGATTTACAATTAATTGAATTTTTTCCATCCTTTTCTTTTCTAATCATATGTGATTTGAAACGTGAAAAATAGTGATTCAAATTAAACAATGAAAAAGAAAAATAATGGAAACAAAATCACATGTGATGTGTAGCAGAACACATTTAGTATGTATAAGATCACATGTAATTCAAAACGTAATTCATAATTTACAAATATCGTGTGATGTGTAGCTAACTTACATTTATTTTCCACTTAAATTTACTATGATCAAATATCAGGTATTTGAATAAAGTGGTTAAATAAAGTCTTTTCTTTTGCTGTTCAAAAAATAATCACATATGGTATTTTGACGAAAATTAGCTATTTTTTTGGAAAAAAAACATCGATTAATTGTGGAATTTAGATGTGAATTTTTGACGAAAATTATAAAAAAATCATTAAATAAATTACTTCAATAAAAAATAAATATTTTAAATGAAAAACTAAATCACTCTTATTTTAAATAACATAAAAAGTTAATAATTTCAAATGAAAAGTTAATAATGCATAAATCACGAAAATTGTAAAATAAAATCATTAATAAATAACTTCATTAAATACATTAAATAACCACATCAAAGAAAAATAACATTTCAATAAAGTATATTATATGTTATTTAGATAACATTTTCGTTTAACTTCCCTCCCCCCTCTCTATATGTATAAAGTATATTTCAATAAACAAGATTTCTATAAAAGCCACATCAAAGAAAAATATTAAGTAAATTACAGATTTGGTCCCTAAAGTTTGTTATTTATTATGGAATTGGTCATTTATCTTCATTTATTACAAAATAACACGTCACCTATGCAATTTCTCTTGGATTTTGTTCATCAACTACTTCCGTTAAGTACAAGGCTAAACTGGTAATTTTACATCCTTTTATTAATTTTAATTTTTTTGTCAAACCATTATAAAAGAGGGAAAAATGGAACTATATATCAGTTAACCTCTATGAGCAAAATAGTCAATTTACATTTTTTATTTATTTTATGATTTTCTTATTTTTACATTTTGTGATTCTTAATTATATACTGCAGGGTTTCATCTAAAAGCAATCTTGATTTAAACTACAGTGGAAAATAAATTTTAGGTTACCCTTTTTTTAGATTTTTTTTCTTAAAAAGTAACCATTTTCAGATCCAATGACACATTTAAACAAATCATATGGTGTTTATATGTTACCTTTCAGAATTTGTGGTGGATTCTCACATGGCACCAGAAACCAAAACATGTTTTCTCTACAATAATTCACACACGAACACGTTTGGCCTCAAAACAGAGTGTTAGCTCAAAATCCTAAAATTCTAGTATGTGTATTTAACACGAATAAGGTTTATTTTCTGTTATTATTAAGTAATCTCTAAGAGCATCTCCAACAACATTGCTAAAATAGAAAAAATTGGGTTTTTGTTTTCTGTTATTCTCCAACAGCATTGCTATTTTGTTGGCTATATAATAGAGAATCATGAAAAAATCTCTAAATATAGAGAACTCTATAATTCTCTAAATAGAAGAGAAAATTATTTTTTTTTTCAATCCCACCAATGAGATTCAATTTTTATCATTTTATATTAAGTTTTTCTTTTAAAGTGTATTGAGATGATAAATTAGAGAATATTATAATAATATAAGTTGTTTTAAAATTTTTAAAATAGCAAATCTATTGAAGTTAAATATAATACTTTTTAAAGATTTTCACTTTTGGCTATCTATTTTAGAGAAATTATAGGAAAGCTGTTGGAGATGCTCTAAGTATCCTAAAAGGATTCATTATTTAGGCTTTATGTAACACCCGATTTTTCGCAAAGTAAGTTTCCGTCCTTCCTTGGTATTTTCTCCGTCTTCCGTTTATCTTTTGGGGTGAGTTATGTTGTACTTTCGAGCCTTAAATCGACCCATATGAGAATCGCGAGTTTTTGGACATTTTGGGCTTCGGTATAGACGGCGCGATTGTGCCACGCGATAGTGACACTGTCACTATCGCCAAGGCACTATCGCGGGGAGGATTTTACCCGCGGTACAATCCGCGCGATTGTGCGAGCACTGTTGCGAGCGGGGTCTGACGAGTCAAAATCTGATTTTGGCCCCATTTCTCATTTATATCTCAACCATTCCATTTTAATTCACTCTCTTTCAACCTCGCCTTCTAAGAACCGAACCTAGGGTTCCTTTAACCCTCATTTACCTCTCTTATCTCTAATTGTTGGGTATTTCATCAAAGGGTTCAAGTTGAGCATTTATTCACCATCTCCACCTTCATCTTCTTCATCACCTTCATCAATTTTCTAGGGTTTTCATCCAACCTTTTTATCATCTTGAAGATTGGGAGTGTATGGCTCATTTTTGGTGACCTAGAAGTGTTCTTGTTGGTGGATTGGAGTTATGGTTAAGGTAACATTTTATTTTCTTCATTTATGGAAATTAGGGTTTTGACATAAGTTGAGATCTTTATGTAAAATGTTTGGGGGATGATTTTAAATGGTTAAATATGGATATTTATGGTTCGATCCTTGTGGATCTAGGTTTTGGAAGATTTGGCTTGAAAGTTCAGATTCCTTCAAGGAGGCTCAAGTTGGGGTAAAATCTAGATTTAGCCTAAATCTAGCGAGGTGAGTTCAAGTTAATTTGTGAAAACGGTTTACATGCCAAAATGTTTATTTTAAAGCGTATGTGTTTTACATTAAATTGTTAACTGCTGATAAGTTTCGGTTATTTTGAAATGTTTAGTTCTATAAGCATGGTGAAACACCCACTTTGGGATTTTTGAGAATTTTGGTAAATAAGTCATGTTGATATATTCATTGATGATTTTACATATATAAAGAGAGTTTATTTGATGAAAGTGTCATTTGGTGTATTTGATCTTATAAACCTTTCGGAAAATGCATATTTGTGTTATGAGGCATTTTGGTAAAATAAGGGTACGAGTCCAGTTGGAAAATGGTTTGCCTCAACCAATGATGAAATTTGACTTAATCATGCTTTTGGTCGTTGTGTTTGCATAACAGTCGGTCAAACGTGTTTCAAAGTTATACTGGCTTTCATTTGGGGGTTTACGTAAATTGTTGGGCCTTTGGCTCGGTTTTGACTAATTTGAGTCTTGAGGACATTTGTCTGGAGTAATAACCGTTGTGGGGTTGGAGTATAATGATGTACTTTTTGTGTCATTTGGGAGTTACATGTTTTTGGGTTATCAAGTAAGGAGTTGAGACTCCTACCTTGAATGCTAGTGAGTAGACACTAAAGGTCGAGTAGGAATCTTGAGGTTGGAACTCTACTAGAGAGCGAATGGGCACTAAGATCGGGTATCCTTGAGGTGACGCCCGCCAAGTGGTGTGCACTAAAGGTACCGTGTCCTTGAGGTGACGCCTGTTAAAGGGTGTATACTAAAGGCGTTGGGTCCATGAGGTGACGCCTGTTAAAGGGTGTGCACTAAAGGCGTTGGGGACTTGAGGTGTGTAACACCCGCTATTTTGGGGTTGGGTGAAAAGTTGACTTTTACCCAAAGTTCAAGGGGGTAAAATGTAACTTGGAATATATAAATATAAATCAGATTTTAGATATTTTGGAAATATCACAAAATATCATTTTGGTTTTTTTGAGAAGTCAGAGAGAAAGAAGGAGCAGGAAGAGGTCTTCGGGTTTTCTCCAAATCAAGGTACGAATCTAGCTTAATGCTTTGATCTGAATGTTTTTAGCCGCGTAGAATCTCGTTGTGAAGGTTTTAAACCGTTCCATTGTGAGATCTGAGTATTTTCTCATTTTGGATCTGGGTTCTGTATTCGATTTGTTCTTGATGTTCTTAAGGAACAAGACGATGGTCTTTCGACCGAAGTCGTGTTCGACCGAGGTCGGGTTCGACCGAGGTTGGGTTCGATCGGACCGTTGTTCGATCGGACTGTTGTTCAATCGGATGGTCGTTCGACCGGACCGTTGTTCGATCGGATGGTCGTTCGACCGGACCGTCGTTCGATCGGACCGTTATTCGGCCGGTGTTGCCGTTCGACCGGTACTATGTTCGGCCGGATTTGGTACTCGACCGGATCAGTGTTTTGGCAGTATGGTATTCGTATTCCAGAGTTGTAGGTCAGTGAGTTGTCTTTATAATTGGCTTACCGATGTATCGGTGTTGTCATAGGTAGCATTCGTAAGGAGCAGTCTGTAAGCAAGAAGAAATCTGAGGTGAGTCCTTTAAGCTAAATCCGTCTGTATTACGAAATGCTATGTGATAAATGTATTATTTGAAATGTGGAAAACCTGGTTTCAAAGTGACTTATTTTCGTTTGGGAAATACCTCCTAAAGATCTCACATTTTCAAGAATCACGATTTATAGAATTGAACTGTTGTTCATATGAATTGCCTGTATAGCTGATTTAATGTGAGTATGCTCTGAAATGACATGTTTTGGCTTTGAGTCTTAGTGCAATGGATCCATAGGCACTGTGTTCCTATGTCCCCTGTTTTGGGCATTTGGTTCACGTTTTAGCACGGGATAGGCATCGGGTTGCCATGATAAGTAAGGTGTGGGCCTATACGGTCGGGCAGCGTCTCATGGTGCAGTAAGGTGTAATCCTTTTATGTGCTTGAGTTCCCCCTGTTTTGGGAACTCTCAAGGATAGATCCAGAGGGGTTGACTTGAATGTTTTGAGCAACAGATCTAGAGGGGTTGAGCTCGTTATGTGATTTGTGGGTATTACTTATACCATGTTTAATCACTAATGGTTTATTGGATTTCTTGACTTAGCTCATGGCTATACTACCGCGTGGCACCAATCGGGTTTAGTACTCTCTTTTATTTTAGCTTGTTCTCACTAGGCGTTAGCCTAACGCTTGCTCTTGGTTGTCATATTGGCAGGTTATCTTAACAAGGGGGCTCGTCGGGACTGAGGGAGCGACCTTGGGGTCGTGAGAGATTCTTTTGAAGATTCATTTTGGAAGTATAGCGACACCCGTCCCTAATCTAGATATTTTGTAGATTAATAGGATGTCGTTTTATACTTCAGTTATCTACCTAAATATTGGCTACTATATACCCGTTGGGTTGTTTGTGTAATGAAATTGTCACACCTTATTCCGCAAGTTAGTCTATTGCCGAATTGTTTCTTCGAAATTTTATTTCCGCGGTTTCTAGGGTGTTACAAGTTGGTATCAGAGCCTTGGTTTAAGTGAACTAGGTATGACTGTAAGATGCCTAGACTTAAGCTGAGACTATTAAGTTACGACTCGTGAGATGGGGTAGATCTTGTAAGATAGAATGGTCTTAGGGTCAACGGAAAATTGCACAAGTTGAAAGTTGTAACGATGGTAATAAGCACTCTTGCGTATTATACGTTCATAATTTCACTTAGCTAACGTTATTATGAAAATGTCTTACGTGAGCATACTTAGATTACTGTTGTTATAACGATTGATAAGTGTAGAAGTACGTTCTCTGTGTTTTCCGTAATCCTTATCCCGTTCTTTTGCATGATTGCGTTCAGCAGAACCATGGTTAATACCAGGAGTCATCCGGAAGGCCAGGAGGCCGACATACCTACGGCCGACCATCCGCTGGCGACCGTAGTGGGGGAAATTGTACGTGTGAGTAATGTGCTGGGTGGAGGACCCGAGCATATTCCTCGACGAAATTTGGAGGCTAATGAGCCTATTATAGAAGAAGTGACGGCCGAAACGAGAATGATGGATCGTATGATGTTGGCCATGAATAGGGCCATGGCGCAACAACAGGAAGTGTTCTTGAAACTCCTCGAGGACCGAGACACTAACAACCGCAGGCCCGAAACGGTTGGCGAGAATGTGATTGTTGCTGGATCCGGGGGTACCGGACCTGTAATTTCCCCTGTGGTAACTGCAACCCTAGGCGTCAATCGAACGACACGGACTTGCACGTTCAAGGATTTTCTGGGTTGCCGACCACCAGAATTTAAAGGCTCGGACAATCCCTTAGATTGTATGGCCTGGGTCCGAGAGATGGAGCAAACTTTTCGCTCAAGCGAATGTGGGGAGGAACAGAGGGTGATATTTGGTTCCCGAATGCTGCGGGGAATAGCTCTTACCTGGTGGGACGTGTACTCTGCTTCGCTGGAGTCGACTGTTCTAGACCAATTATCTTGGTCTACCTTCAAGGAGAAACTGCTAGAGGAGTACTGTAACGAGCGGTCGTTGGACCGAATCAAGGATGAATTCCAGAATTTGAAGAAGGGAGGTATGTCTGTGAGGGAATACAGCCGTCTCTTCATGGACAAGCTAGGCTTTGTGGGACATCTGGTCCCGACAGAGAAAGATAAGATCAAGGCTTACATCAAGGGTCTCCCATCGGACATGATGTCGATGGTTCGTGTGACGAAGACCTCCACCCTTCGGGAGGCAATGGAAGAAGCTCAACTCATGGAGGATGCTTACAGTCTCGGCAGGGATCAGGGTGGTCGCCAAGTCGAGAAGAGGAAGTGGGAGGGAAGTTCAATGCCCTCAAGGAAACCCTTTTATGCCAACAACAGCGCTCAGCGAGGAGCTGATCCTAGACGCGATGCCAACTGGTGCTCCAAGTGCCGAAGTAAGCATTTCGATCCTTGCAACTTTGTTCCCGGGACGTGCTACAAATGTGGGAAGACGGGTCACACGTTCCGAGATTGCCCTCTCAAGGGACAGGTATGTTTTGAGTGTAGGGAACCAGGGCACGTAAGGGCGGAATGCCCGAAGCTCAAGACTGGGGGATTTAGCGGGAAGAAGATGGAACCGCCGCGGTCGACTGGAAGGGCTTTCCAGATGTCGTCAGAGGAAGCTAAAGCATCGACCGATGTAGTGTCGGGTACGTTTCTTCTAAATTCCGTACCTACGCGTGTGCTATTTGATTCTGGTGCTAACTACTCGTTCATATCTGATTTGTTCTGTCAAAGGCTTGCTATGTCTAAAAGTATGCTAGAGTTTGCTGTTGTGGTAGAAATAGCAAATGGAGGCCAAGTTCTAATTCATAATATTCTTAAGGATTGCATCTTAGAGCTTAAGGGGAAGAAATTTCCCATTAACCTATTACCAATGCAAATTGGCAGATTCGACGTGGTGGTAGGTATGGACTGGTTATCTAAGAACCAGGCCGAAATTGTATGTTCCAAGAAAATGATCCGTTTACCGGTGGCAAACGGAGAAGCGACTATAATCTACGGCGAAGGAAGGAAAGGCGACGTGGCGATTATTTCAGTAATCAAAGCTAGGAAGTGTTTGGTGAAAGGATGTGTATCTTTCTTGGCTTATGTCATCGATACCAAACTCGACTAACGGAAATTGGAAGATGTTAGGGTGGTGCGCGAGTTTCCCGATGTGTTTCCGGAAGACTTGCCCGGGTTGCCGCCCGATCGTGTTGTGGACTTTTGTATTGACCTCATTCCTGGAGCGGCTCCGATTGCTCGAGCTCCATATCGTTTGGCTCCTACCGAAATGCAAGAGATGGTGGTTCAACTTCAAGACCTTCTCGAGAAAGGTTTCATCCGACCGAGCTCGTCACCTTGGGGAGCTCCGGTTCTATTTGTCAAGAAAAAGGACGGTGCATTGAGAATATGTATCGACTACAGGGAACTGAACAAAGTGACGGTGAAGAACAGGTATCCACTTCCAAGAATCGACGACCTGTTCGATCAACTTCAAGGAGCAGGTTGTTTTTCAAAGATCGATCTTCGATCGGGGTATCATCAAGTGAAGTTAGCAAAGAGCGACATCCCAAAGACGGCATTTAGAACTCGCTATGGGCACTACGAGTTTCTGGTGATGCCATTCGGCCTAACCAACGCACCGGCGATATTTATGGACTTGATGAATCGAGTGTGTCGACCGTTCCTCGACAGATCAGTAATCGTGTTCATCGACGACATCCTAGTTTACTCCAAGAACGAAGAAGAGCACGAACAACATCTCCGTGAAGTATTAGAGGTGTTAAGACGAGAAAGACTCTACGCAAAGTTTTCAAAGTGCGACTTTTGGCTTCCAGAAGTTCAATTTTTGGGGCATATAGTTTCAAAGGAAGGAGTAAAAGTGGATCCCGCAAAGATTGAGGCAATGACGAATTGGGAACCTCCCAAGAATCCGTCTGAAATCCGAAGCTTCCTAGGTTTGGCAGGATACTACCGGAGATTCATTCAAGATTTCTCGAAGATAGCCTCGTCGTTGACTATCTTGACCCGGAAGAACGTGAAATTTGTGTGGACCGAGAAGCAAGAAGAAGCGTTCCGCACCTTACAGAAGAAGCTTTGTGAAGCTCCTATCCTATCCTTACCAGACGGGACGGAAGATTTTGTGGTGTACAGTGATGCGTCGAAGATGGGTTTGGGTTGCGTCCTGATGCAAAGAGGGAAGGTGATCGCTTACGCATCAAGGCAACTTAAAGTGCATGAAGTCAACTACCCTACTCATGACTTGGAATTGGCAGCTGTGGTGTTTGCACTGAAGTTGTGGCGGCATTACCTTTACGGTACGAAGTGCACTCTTTATACTGATCACAAGAGTCTGAAACATATCTTTAATCAGAAAGAGCTAAACATGAGGCAGCGAAGATGGTTGGAGTTGTTGAAGGATTATGACTGCGAGTTGCTCTACCATCCGGGTAAGGCAAACGTAGTTGCCGATGCTTTGAGTCGGAAAGTCTGCGGAGGAAATTCTCGTGCTACCTTTGCACGGATTGAAATAACTTCAACGCTTATTGACAGAATCAAGGAATCGCAAGTCGAAGCCTTGCTAGAGGAAAACCTCAAAGGAGAAGTCATGGCGAAGCAACATCTTCTGTTGACTGAAGATAGTCGAGGGATGAAGCTTTTCAATGGGCGAGTCTGGGTGCCTAAGTTTGGGGGTAATAGAGAACTTCTTCTCGAAGATGCCCACAAGTCAAAATACTCCATTCACCCAGGAAGCACGAAAATGTATAGAGATTTGAAATTGCATTATTGGTGGCCAATCATGAAGCTCGATGTGGCGCGCTATGTGGAACAGTGTGTGCCTTGTTTGCAAGTGAAGGCTGAGCACCAAAGACCTTACGGAAGTTTACAATCCTTGGAAATTCCGGAATGGAAATGGGAACACATCACGATGGATTTCGTGACAAAGCTACCAAAAACCCTGAAAGGTCACGACGCCATTTGGGTTATAGTTGACCGCTTGACCAAAAGCGCTCACTTCTTGGCCATACGGGAGACGTTACCAATGGATAAATTGGCGAAGTTGTACATCGATGAAGTAATTTCCCGGCACGGCATGCCGCTATCTATAGTCTCTGATCGGGATAGTCGGTTCACGTCGCACTTCTGGGATGGCTTACAAAAGGAATTGGGTACACGTGTGAAGTTGAGCACAACCTACCATCCTCAAACCGACGGACAAAGCGAGAGGACAATCCAGACGCTAGAAGATATGTTAAGGTCGTGCGTAATCGACTTTGGGGGTAGTTGGGATACGCACCTGCCTTTGGTAGAGTTCGCGTACAATAATAGCTACCACTCAAGTATAGGGATGGCACCGTTTGAAGCATTATACGGTCGCAAGTGTCGAACTCCCGTATGTTGGCTCGAGGCGGGGGAAAAGCAGTTCGCCGGACTAGAAGTTGTACAAGAAACGGCGGACAAGGTCAAGGGCATCCGCGAACGTTTGAAGGCGGCCCAAGATCGACAGAAAAGTTACGCCGATAAGAAAAGACGGCCAATGGAATTCCAAGTAGGAGACCGGGTTACGTTAAAGGTGTCCCCTTGGAAGGGAATTATTAGGTTTGGGAAGCGTGGGAAGTTGAGCCCCCGTTTCCTTGGACCGTTCTCTGTGACTAAACGGGTAGGACTTCAAGCTTACCAACTGGAACTTCCTCCGGAGATGAAGGGAATTCATAACACGTTTCACGTGTGCTATCTACGGAAGTGTCTAGCAAAGGAGGAGAGTGTTATTCCACTCTCCGAGATCAGAGTGGATGAGGGAAATCGTTGCGTTGAAGAACCTGAGGCGATTTTGGAAAGAAAGACGAAGAAGCTTCGTCACCGGGAAGTCACAATGGTCAAGGTTCAGTGGAAGCACCATCGAGGTGCCAATGTGACTTGGGAAGCAGAAGAGGACTTGAGGCGGAGGTACCCTCACCTCTTCCTATAGCCGAGATTTCGAGGACGAAATCTTCTCCAAGTTGGGGAGGATTGTAACACCCGCTATTTTGGGGTTGGGTGAAAAGTTGACTTTTACCCAAAGTTCAAGGGGGTAAAATGTAACTTGGAATATATAAATATAAATCAGATTTTAGATATTTTGGAAATATCACAAAATATCATTTTGGTTTTTTTGAGAAGTCAGAGAGAAAGAAGGAGCAGGAAGAGGTCTTCGGGTTTTCTCCAAATCAAGGTACGAATCTAGCTTAATGCTTTGATCTGAATGTTTTTAGCCGCGTAGAATCTCGTTGTGAAGGTTTTAAACCGTTCCATTGTGAGATCTGAGTATTTTCTCATTTTGGATCTGGGTTCTGTATTCGATTTGTTCTTGATGTTCTTAAGGAACAAGACGATGGTCTTTCGACCGAAGTCGTGTTCGACCGAGGTCGGGTTCGACCGAGGTTGGGTTCGATCGGACCGTTGTTCGATCGGACTGTTGTTCAATCGGATGGTCGTTCGACCGGACCGTCGTTCGACCGGACCGTCGTTCGATCGGACCGTTATTCGGCCGGTGTTGCCGTTTGACCGGACCGTCGTTCGATCGGACCGTTATTCGGCCGGTGTTGCCGTTCGACCGGTACTATGTTCGGCCGGATTTGGTACTCGACCGGATCAGTGTTTTGGCAGTATGGTATTCGTATTCCAGAGTTGTAGGTCAGTGAGTTGTCTTTATAATTGGCTTACCGATGTATCGGTGTTGTCATAGGTAGCATTCGTAAGGAGCAGTCTTTAAGCAAGAAGAAATCTGAGGTGAGTCCTTTAAGCTAAATCCGTCTGTATTACGAAATGCTATGTGATAAATGTATTATTTGAAATGTGGAAAACCTGGTTTCAAAGTGACTTATTTTCGTTTGGGAAATACCTCCTAAAGATCTCACATTTTCAAGAATCACGATTTATAGAATTGAACTGTTGTTCATATGAATTGCCTGTATAGCTGATTTAATGTGAGTATGCTCTGAAATGACATGTTTTGGCTTTGAGTCTTAGTGCAATGGATCCATAGGCACTGTGTTCCTATGTCCCCTGTTTTGGGCATTTGGTTCACGTTTTAGCACGGGATAGGCATCGGGTTGCCATGATAAGTAAGGTGTGGGCCTATACGGTCGGGCAGCGTCTCATGGTGCAGTAAGGTGTAATCCTTTTATGTGCTTGAGTTCCCCCTGTTTTGGGAACTCTCAAGGATAGATCCAGAGGGGTTGACTTGAATGTTTTGAGCAACAGATCTAGAGGGGTTGAGCTCGTTATGTGATTTGTGGGTATTACTTATACCATGTTTAATCACTAATGGTTTATTGGATTTCTTGACTTAGCTCATGGCTATACTACCGCGTGGCACCAATCGGGTTTAGTACTCTCTTTTATTTTAGTTTGTTCTCACTAGGCGTTAGCCTAACGCTTGCTCTTGGTTGTCATGTTGGCAGGTTATCTTAACAAGGGGGCTCGTCGGGACTGAGGGAGCGACCTTGGGGTCGTGAGAGATTCTTTTGAAGATTCATTTTGGAAGTATAGCGACACCCGTCCCTAATCTAGATATTTTGTAGATTAATAGGATGTCGTTTTATACTTCAGTTATCTACCTAAATATTGGCTACTATATACCCGTTGGGTTGTTTGTGTAATGAAATTGTCACACCTTATTCCGCAAGTTAGTCTATTGCCGAATTGTTTCTTCGAAATTTTATTTCCGTAGTTTCTAGGGTGTTACAAGGTGACGCTTAAGTTAGTGTGCACTAAAGTCAATGATCTGAGGTGCAGTTCGATAACATAGATACGTGGCTTATCTTAATGTGCGGCCACATTCGATGGAATCGGGTCTTCCCCGTCACCGAAAGGTGTTATTTTGGGTATTGTATTTTGGTATCCATGTTTTCGGTGACATTTTATATGTATGGGTTTTATCCATGATTTATGAGTGGGGTAATATGTTCCACCCGTGTTTGGGTGTTTTTGGGAAACTAAGTTTCATCTACGTTTTTATAAATGTGGAGTTCAATTTCTATTCAATGCTTTGAGTGAGTTTTGGGTTGAATTTACTCTATGAAAGAATATTTTATGTTGGGGTATTCGTCTTTAAAATGTGCAGATTTGGAAAATGAGTCATCTTATATTAAAGCATTTTATTTTGAAAGATTATGATTTTACTTGCATTCTTCCTTTTTAAACGATTACTTCATATATGTTGAAAACTCTTGAGCTCACTAGGCGTTAAGCCTAACATTTTTATTTGTCGGCATGTGCATCAGGTTCCAGTTGGGGGTTTGGATTCTAGCAGATCCATGAAGAGTTGAGGCTTAGCTTTGCCTAAGGGTAAGTAGTTGGTGAAGTCTTCCGCGGTTGGAGGTAGCGATAATTATTGGGTTTTTAGTAGCACCTGTCCGTATTTTGACTGTATGTATAGAATGAAGTGCGTGTATTGAGGATAAACCTTAATTCGTGATTGTAGATGATTACATTTTCGATGTATTTAGAAAATTTTAAATTAGTTGCTATTTCCAGAATTTAGGGTGTTATAAGTTGGTATCAGAGCTTAAGTTTGAGAGATTTAGGTATTGATTTTTGGATGTCTAGACTCAAACTGACGTTCTTATAAGTGATTGAAAGTGAAGTTGCACATTAGGCACCTTAAGATAAGATACCTTGGGGTTGATCGAGTCGCTAGAAACGGGAAACTTGTCGAGGGTCTCAAGGATGATTATGTACGGTACGTTCATAATGGCACCTGGCCAGTGTTATGGTGAACTTACATGCTACATGTGTATACTTGAACTACCTTGGTAAGATGACCGTTGGGGTAGTGAGAAAGTTTCCAAGCGAGTAAGCTAAAGAAGGATTGACGTTTATAGCAATGTCACTTTGGAGTGATAGTTAAGTGCGATGAACGCACTAAGTTGATCATCTTGAGCCAAATTTATTGGTTGGATTAGAATTATAAGTTTGTCAAACCGTTTCTATTTCGAGGATAGATTGTAAGTTATCTAATTAGCGGGATTGTTGCTCTAAGATGTTTGATGTATCCGGATGACAATAGTATGGCGGAATATTGAGAAGCGTAATCCTAAGATGTGAGTGCCGACCAGATTCATGCACCAAATTTATTTCTAAAATAAGTTTGCATAAATTGTTTCTCATGTTCTCAAAACATAAAGTGAGTTACATTGTAAAGTCTTGACAAAACATTTAACACTTATCAGGTTTTAAATCGTGAGCTTAATCAAGCATGAAATTGTTTTGTTGCATGTGAATGCAAATTGTTATCGAAAATCTCTTTATCCCCGTCTCGTGTTTAATGTTATTTTCGGATATTGTAAGATCCGTGTTTTAATGTCATTTGGGATATTAGGCAAGTAACTATGAAATTTTAACCTTGACATTGGATCTCCTCCACATATGTTAAGGTTTTAAAGTAAAGGTTCTTCCCTCGTTCTTGAGTCGGAGTTTTCTGGCAAATTTTGGTTTGTGTGAGTCATGTTTAATTTTATGGAGTATAGTTCTGCGACGTTTTGGGCACGTGAGTCTACTTTGAGATACGTGGGTTTTAATTTTATTGCACATAAATTTACGAGCTTTTTGGGCGTCGTGTCTCATAAAAGTTTTGTTGAAAAGGGTCACTTTATCGTACGTTGCGGTTTTGGAATTTTGACATTTTTTAGACCTATTGTCGTCTTATACTTTTATATTGGGAAATGAAAATTTTGATACCGCTTGATTTTTTTGCGTTATTGAGTTTTATGAAAATTTCAGTTGGGTTTTATGGTGTTTTATCCTACGACATTTTGCATCGGGTAGATGAACTTTGGAACGTGTAGACTTGCATTATTGTGTGCGTTAATTTACGAGTTTTGTTTAATACTTTGTCTCATGCGAGTCTTGCACCTACATTTTTGCAACCGTAAGAGGCACCTTGAAAATCTTAATGTCGCATGATTGCATCTTGAGTTTTACACGGGTATATGTGCATACTTTTGGGTTGAATTTGATTTTCACTCGCGTGAGTAAATATGTGAAATATTTATGTTGTCTCATATTAAACTTTTAATCTAAACGTGCTTCGATTGTTGACCTTGTTGTTATAAATTTTCCGCAATGCATGAAATGAATTTTCGGGTTGCATATCGTTGTAGTTACCATCTTGGTCAAATGTGTTTTATCGGTGCGGCTCAAGGTTTTAAACTCGATTTAAAATTTTATTTACGTCCCTATTGTGTTGCTAAATTTGGAAAAATAAACGGACGTATATGGGCCTAGTTGGAAATTTTATCTTCCGACGTATTGTGTTTTTTTAAGGAAAAAGATTTTAAATTCAACGTTGTGAAAGCCTCTTTGGGAGTAGTACAAACTTTTATTGCACATGTTATATTGCGGAAACTTGTGTTCTTAGGCAAAATATAATTTGATGCATGTTAGGACCATGGTAGTCCGTTTGAAAATTCGGTTGCACATCTTTTGTTACTATTTTTATTATCACAAGTATTGATCAAACGAATATTGAAAGGGTTTTTTACGCGTGACATTGGTGACCATTTTGCACGCCTACCAAGTAAACAGTAGTAGATTTTGCATGTGCAATTAATTATTGTAAAGATTTTTACATTTGAGAATTTTATAAAGCTTCAAATTGGCATATTATTGAAAACCTTGAACTCATTAGGGCTACAAATTTAAAACCCTATTGTGAAGGGAATTATGATTGAGGTACCAAATGTATGTGTTGCCCCCATATATAAGAAATGATCTCTCGGCAAATCTTTGGGTTGAGATTTATGCGTTTTGCTTGTGTGCGGCGGGTTCTGAATTGATGGATTATTGTTCGATAGGATGTTGAGTTTTTGTGATGTATCATCTTAATAGGTATTCGTGATGATGATGATATTATGGTTGTTCGTAAAGCTAATGATTTGGAGTTTTAGTTCCATATTAGGTGTCAACTTTAGTCCTTTGGGACTAGTTCAGTGCGAGCCGATTTGTTCTTTTGAGTCAAATGATCTTTGGAAGGTTTGGAAGTACCCCAAGGGAGCATGTGAAATTCTAGCCTCGCGGTGGTAGAGTTTGGAGAGAGATTAGACTTTGGCAAGTAAGCATTGATGTGTATGATTTTATTGATGTGGTGAGGGTCTTATTGTCAGAATGTTTGAGGTTTGAGGATAGGTCGGAGTTATGTGGGAGCCTGACCTGGATTGGCCAACTCCCCGGAAAGCGCATTGGTACGTCCTTGGAAGGACGGCCTTACCAATGCCAGGGATGATTTGTTAGGGAACTTTGGGAATTATTTGGGTTGGTATTGACCATTGGAATGCGGTTTCAAAATCAGGATGAGCTGGAATGATCTAGTCAGTAGGAAGTGAAGTCACGAACTACCCTTGAGATAGTAGGTGTCGACTAAGGTTGGGAGGCGACCGAGATCGCATGGTTAGGAATCGTTTCGATAAAGGTTAACGTCACTCTAGTATGAGTGGGTCGCTGCAAAGTGGATATGTGGTGTGTATCCTCACAGAAGTCAGGGTGGTAGTTTCGTCAGGAAGTTAAGGAGTTTTAACTCAATGATGGGATGAATTAGATACAACCCCTCAAAAAGGGGAACGGTCGTTTGGGAGAATGACATCATTGAAGTCTATTATATGTCACTACCTTGGGGTCGGAGGAAACCCAATAAGTGCTGAGGGTGGTATTGGAATGCCTTGGGTGAGACTGGATTTCGAGGACGAAATCATTCTAAGGTTGGGAGGATTGTAACACCCGGTTTTTCGCAAAGTAAGTTTCCGTCCTTCCTTGGTATTTTTTCCGTCTTCCGTTTATCTTTTGGGGTGAGTTATGTTGTACTTTCGAGCCTTAAATCGACCCATGTGAGAATCGCGAGTTTTTGGACATTTTGGGCTTCGGTACAGACGGCGCAATTGTGCCACGCGATAGCGCGATAGTGACAGTGTCACTATCGCCAAGGCACTATCACGATTCGAGGGAGGATTTTACCCGCGGTACAATCCGCGCGATTGTGCCACGCGATAGTGACAATGTCACTATCGCTAGGCACTGTCGCGAGCGGGGTCTGACGAGTTAAAATCTGATTTTGGCCCCATTTCTCATTTCTATCTCAACCATTCCATTTTAATTCACTCTCTTTCAACCTCTCCTTCTAAGAACCGAACCTAGGGTTCCTTTAACCCTCATTTACCTCTCTTATCTCTAGTTTGGGTATTTCATCAAAGGGTTCATGTTGAGCTTTTATTCACCATCTCCACCTTCATCTTCTTCACCACCTTCATCAATTTTCTAGGGTTTTCATCCAACCTTTTTATCATCTTGAAGATTGGGAGTGTATGGCTCATTTTTGGTGACCTAGAAGTGTTCTTGTTGGTGGATTGGAGTTATGGTTAAGGTAACCTTTTATTTTCTTCATTTATGGAAATTAGGGTTTTGACATAAGTTGAGATATTTATGTAAAATGTTTGGGGGATGATTTTAAATGGTTAAATATGGATATTTATGATTGGATCCTTGTGGATCTAGGTTTTGGAAGATTTGGCTTGAAAGTTCAGATTCCTTCAAGGAGGCTCAAGTTGGGGTAAAATCTAGATTTAGCCTAAATCTAGCGAGGTGAGTTCAAGTTAATTTGTGAAAACGGTGTACATGCCAAAATGTTTATTTTAAAGCGTATGTGTTTTACATTAAATTGTTAACTGCTGATAAGTTTCGGTTATTTTGAAATGTTTAGTTCTACAAGCATGGTGAAACACCCACTTTGGGATTTTTGAGAATTTTGGTAAATAAGTCATGTTGATATATTTATTGATGATTTTACATATATAAAGAGAGTTTATTTGATGAAAGTGTCATTTGGTGTATTTGATCTTATAAACCTTTCGGAAAATGCATATTTGTGTTATGAGGCATTTTGGTAAAATAAGGGTACGAGTCCAGTTGGAAAATGGTTTGCCTCAACCAATGATGAAATTTGACTTAATCAAGCTTTTGGTCGTTGTGTTTGCATAACAGTCGGTCAAACGTGTTTCAAAGTTATACTGGCTTTCATTTGGGGGTTTACGTAAATTGTTGGGCCTTTGGCTCGGTTTTGACTAATTTGAGTCTTGAGGACATTTGTCTGGAGTAATAACCGTTGTGGGGTTGGAGTATAATGATGTACTTTTTGTGTCATTTGGGAGTTACATGTTTTTGGGTTATCAAGTAAGGAGTTGAGACTCCTACCTTGAATGCTAGTGAGTAGACACTAAAGGTCGAGTGGGAACCTTGAGGTTGGAACTCTACTAGAGAGCGAATGGGCACTAAGATCGGGTATCCTTGAGGTGACGCCCGCCAAGTGGTGTGCACTAAAGGTACCGTGTCCTTGAGGTGACGCCTGTTAAAGGGTGTGTACTAAAGGCGTTGGGTCCTTAAGGTGACGCCTGTTAAAGGGTATGCACTAAAGGCGTTGGGGACTTGAGGTGATGCTTAAGTTAGTGTGCACTAAAGTCAATGATCTGAGGTGCAGTTCGATAACATAGATACGTGGCTTATCTTTATGTACGGCCACATTCGATGGAATCGGGTCTTCCCCGTCACCGAAAGGTGTTATTTTGGGTATTGTATTTTGGGTTTTTAGTAGCACCCGTCCGTATTTTGACTGTATGTATATAATGAAGTGCGTGTATTGAGGATAAACCTTAATTCGTGATTGTAGATGATTCGATTTTTGATGTATTTATAAAAATTTAAATTAGTTGCTATTTCCAGAATTTAGGGTGTTATACTTTAACATATCACTTTATTTATAGGTGGTATATGGAGTTATAGATAGGCATAACTCCCAAACATAGACCGGATATATGTAAATACATTTGCTCATAAAACCTTGTAATTATCATAATTACACTTTTAACACATACTTTAATTATGATGCTAAAATAACATTTAATAATCAACAATTCATAATGGTCGTATCGAGTGCAAAAAGCGGTCTTTGACACATCTTGCTCTTTTACCCTCAACTGATGGTAGCCTGACCTTAGATCTATCTTCGAGAAGTACTTATCTCCTTGAAGATGGTCGAACAAATCATCTATGCGAGGCAACGGATACTTGTTTCTGATGGTGACCCGATTCAACTCCCTGTAATCGATACATAGCCTCATCGATCCATCTTTCTTTTTCACGAACAATACTGGAGCACCCCAAGGGGACACACTCGGCCTTATGAATCCACGCTCGAGGAGCTCTTGCAATTGTTCCTTAAGTTCTTGCAATTCTAACGGCGACATTCTATACGGTACTTTTGAGATGGGTTCTGCCCCAGGAATCAAATCTATAGTGAACTCGACCTCACGAACTGGTGGTACCCCCGGAAGTTCGTCCAGAAATACATCAACGAATTCTCTGACAACTGGTTGGCTTTCAGGGGAACGTTCTTCCACAGACGTATCTCTAACTGATGCTAGAAAACCTTGACATCCGTGAGAAAATAACTTTTGAGCTTTCAAGGCAGATATAATCTTCACTCCTCTTTTTGGTTGAGACCCTTGATACACAAAATCAGGCTTCTCTTTATCACTGAAGATTACCTGCTTAGTTTGGCACTCAATTGTTGCTCGATGCTTAGACAACCAGTCCATACCCAAAATAACATCAAAATCGGTCATACTAATGGGCAGTAAATCGGCTTCACAAATCTGGTCTCCTACCTTTAAAGGACACCCTTTATATTCTCGGGATATAACAACTGAATTACCCAAAGGAGTGGCAATAGATAAAAGAGATTCTAGCAATGTATAAGGCACTTTAAGACGGCTAACAAAAATCAAAGAGACCATGATTCGGGTTGCCCCCGTATCAAATAAAGCATAAACATCATGTGTGCCAATCGAAATAATTCCCGAAATCATACCTGAATTTGCTGCCTGAGTAGCTGATAAATCAAACATCCTGCCTCCACAGTTTGGAAGAAGAAGCAATGGTAGTGGTCGGCGCGAGTTATCGCGCGGCTTAGCCCGCACCATAACCCGCGCGGTGCACTGCTTGTTTGGGGTTTGTCCAGTGAGTGGCGTGAGTCATGGCGCGAGTGTACCCGCGCCATAACCCGCACGGTGAGCTGATTGGTTGCGAGTTCCAGTGGGCGGCGCGAGTCACGGCGCGGCTTAGCCCGCGCCATAACCCGCGCGGTAGCTGAGTGGGTTAAATGAGATTTTCCTTAAAATATCTCATTTGTGTTATTTCTGAAATATCTCTCAAGTCTCTCTTTTCTCTCTCTCTTTCTTGGTTTGCGAGTTTGGTTCTTCGGTTGCCGTTTGTTGCTAGTATTAAGTGTATCTAGCAAGGGTTCGGTATAGAAAGCTTCGTCTTCACTTGATGATCGATATCTGGTTTTTCGGGTTTTCGTCTAAAACCTATTTGGTGAGTTCCTACTACCTTTTATAAACTCTATACATGTCAAAACTTATATTTTTGAAATCCAAAGTATTTCTACGGTATGAATTTAAGTTCTCTACATTTTGACATAACTTGAGTTTTTGGTGATTTCGGGGTTCCCGATCAGTTTTGACTAAAATGATGGGTTCCGCCTTATTTGAAGTAAAATGAGGTTTTACTTGCACATTTATGTGGGTTACTTGAAAGAATATTTATAAGTTCATTTTGATGATTTTCATTCTTACCAGAAGTTAAACTTGAAAATGCATTTCTGTTTATAAATGTTGTTTTATACCATATGACTATCTATGGTTGGTCACATATGTTGTTGTGACGAGTCTATACTAATACTAGTGGATCCCTAGGTATTGAGTCGACTTATATTTGGGATGTCTTTTCCCCTCTTTGTAAATGGATGTATATGATTCTCGAGGGCCATTTGGTACGGTTATGTGAGACCGGTTACTAGCCATGGATCATATCTTCCCTTATTTGTAACTATGGATGCATGTGATCCTCGGGGGCCATTTGGTACGGTTATGTGAGACCGGTTACTATCCATGGGTCATAGTGTAGTCCTAGTGAACGAGTTTTGAATTGGTTTCCTCGGGGGCCCTCCCTCACATCATAGTACGGACCTTTGTAGTTCGTGGTCATGGATTCCAAGTGATTCGACTCATAACTCGGATTGTGGCCTACTTTGTGTTACGCTACGATCCTTGGTAAAACTGGTTATCTTTTGTCATCACACGTTGAGTTTGCATCGAAAAAGCCCGGTTGGGGTAAAAGTTTCATTTGAAAGCTAAACCTTATTGAAATGATTTCCGTATGATGCAATTGTTTATATCTCTTGAAATTTATAAACTGTATGTTCTCACTAGGCTTTAAGCCTAACACTTTTTCTCAAATGATATGTATAACAGGTTCCCATTAGCGGTGGGTTGCCAAGGGCTTGTGTGACGAGCTTGGTCTCGGGGATTTTTTAGATGACTAGTATTTGATGTTGGGCAATTGTTTAAGTCCCATTCTTTTGGTGATATTGGATTAACAACCGATGTAATCTAGATAGTTTATATTTAGATTAGTTTGTTGTTGAATTTCATATCAGTATGCAGGCTTGTAAAGGATTAGTACATTTCCCCTTTTTGGGTGGTTTATACCAATTGAAGATGTCTATTTGTCCAGTTTTCGCGTTTCAAATTCACTCTGGTTTTTAGGGTGTTACAAGTTGGTATCAGAGCTCTAGTTTAAGTGAACTAGACATGAATGTAAGATGTCTAGACTTAGACTGAGTATGTTAAGCATTGATTCGTGAGCTTGGGTAGAATTTCTAAGATTGGTTGGTCTTAGAGTCGATGGAAATTATAATTATCGAACATTGTAGCGATGGTATTAAGAACCTTTATGTATTGTATGTTCATAATTTCACTTAGCTAATGTTATTATGAGAATATTTATACGTGATTGTGCTTAATGTACCGTTACTATGACAATTGGTAATGTGGTATTCGTTCTTTCGTGTTCATTCTGTTGATCTGTCTCTTATTCTATTCGTGCTTGTGTGGCAACCATTACTTAGGTATGGTGAACACACGTGGTCGTCCGTCAGGCGACGGAGATCTTCGCGATGTCAATTCGCGTGAGCTGAATCCTGTGGTTAGAGTGTCAGCAGTTGTTCCTCCAGGCATGCCACCGATATTTACTGGGGAAGTGGAGCTGGGGCCAAGAGTAGATTTGGCATCCACTAACCCCGTTATTCAATTGGCAAACCCTCAAGCTGATATGATGGTCAGCGTCATGCAAATGGTGACGTCGGCCATGGAGAAACAACAAGAGGTTTTTCAGAAAATGTTGGAGGATCGGGACACGAGCCTCAGGAGGCATGAGGCAGTGGAGGAGAATGTGTTGGTTGGCTCTGGGGGCACCGGGAACAGACTCCGTTCAGAAGAGAACAGGGTTGTGAGTGCTCCGAAAAGTGGGAAGAATTGTTCCTACAAATCTTTTCTGGGTTGCGGACCACCAGAGTTCTCGGGTTCCGAAGACCCAGTTGCGTGTGTTAAGTGGATCTGAGCTATCGAACAGGCCTTTGGTTCATCCGAGTGTGGTGATGACCAGAGAGTAAGGTTCGGTACACAGCTGCTCAGAGATACGGCGCTGACGTGGTGGAATGTTATCCAGTCCACTCTCTCTCCTACTGTTTTGGCCCAACTGACTTGGAGCGAATTCAAGGTAAAGTTTTTAGAGGAGTACTGCAATGAGAGGGTCGTGGATCGGATCGAGGCAGAGTTTCGAGCGCTAGAGAAAGGGAATTTGACAGTGAGAGAGTATACTCGTCAGTTCATGGAAAAGCTGGGGTTAGTGGGGCATGTGGCCTCAACTGAGAAGGAGAAGATTAAGGCCTATCTGAAGGGTCTACCGTCGGACATGATGACTATGGTCCGAAACTCGAAGGCTTCTAACCTTCGAGAGACTATTGAGGAGGCGCAGTTTATGGAAGAGGTTTACGCGAGAGGTAAACCGGAGAAGGCTGTGGCAGTTGTTGAGAAGAGGAAATGGGAGAGCAATTCAGTACCTCCCAAGAGAACCCGACCTTCTGTTGGAAACCGAAGCTTCATCAGTTATCAAGAAGCTAGGTGGTGCCAGAAATGCAGAACCAAGCACCACGGTAACTGTAACACCTCTTCCCAAACTTGTTTCAAGTGTGGGAAAGCTGATCACCTCGCCAGGGATTGCCCGATCAGAGGGAATGTCTGTTTCGAGTGCAAGGCACCGGGGCACATGAGGAGAGATTGTCGGAAACTAATGTTGGGTAGCGCGCCAGTGAATAAAGAGAATCCATCTAGGGTTCCGGTGCGAGCGTTTCAGATGACGGCCGATGAGGCCAAGGCATCAGCTGATGTGGTATCGGGTACATTTCTTATAAACTCAGTACCTGCTCGTGTTTTATTTGATACGAGTGCCAGTTTCTCTTTTATATCTGAGTTGTTCCGTCAAAAGATTGCTATGCCTACTACTAGTCTTGAGGATGCGTTAGTGGTTGAGATAGCAGATGGTAGTCAAGTTCTGATCCGCGATGTTCTTAAGAAGTGTATTCTAGGAATTGAAGGGAGAGATTTCCCAATCGATTTGTTGCCGATGTTAATCGGGGGTTTTGATGTTGTGGTCGGAATGGATTGGTTAGCGAACAATCATGCCGAGTTTGTATGTTCCAAGAAATTAATTCGACTTCCCGATCCCAGTGGAGAAGTTGTTGTAATTTATGGTGAAAAGAGGAAGGGAGATGTGGCAATAATCACCATGACTAAAGCACGCAAGTGTTTGGTGAAAGGATGCTCGTCTTTCCTAGCCTACGTGATCGACGCCAAGCTAGAGAAGTTAAAGTTTAAAGATGTGAAGATTGTGCGTGAGTTTCCAGACGTCTTTCCGGACGACTTGCCCGGGTTACCACCCGATCGCCAAGTAGAGTTTCAGATTGATCTCGTACCGGGAGCGACTCCTGTTGCTAGAGCCCCTTACCAGTTAGCGCCAGCGGAGATGCAAGAGATGATGGCACATCTCCAAGAGTTTTTGGAGACGGGTTTCGTAAGACCGAGCTCGTCGCCTTGGGGAGCTCCGGTCTTGTTTGTTAAGAAGAAGGATGGCATAATGAGAATGTGCATCGATTATCGTGAGTTGAACAAAGCTACAATGAAGAACAAGTATCTGCTTCCAAGAATTGACGACTTGTTCGATCAACTCCAAGGAGCGGGGTGTTTTTCCAAGATCGACTTACGTTCGGGTTACCATCAAGTGAAGGTAAGAGAAGAAGACGTTCCGAAGACAGCTTTCAGAACACGTTACGGACATTATGAGTTTCTTGTAATGCCTTTTGGCCTAAAGAACGCACCAGCGGTATTTATGGATTTGATGAATAGGGTGTGTCGACCATTCCTCGACAAGTCGGTCATCGTATTCGTTGGTGATATACTCGTGTACTCTAAGAGCGAGTTAGAGCACGAGCAGCACCTACGCGAAGTTCTTGATGTGTTGAGAAAAGAAAGATTGTATGCCAAGTTTTCCAAATGTGACTTTTGGCTTGAAGAAGTGCAATTATTGGGTCACGTTGTCACTCGAGATGGAGTGAAAGTGGATCCCTCCAAGATTGAAGCTATGATGAATTGAGAGCCTCCCAAGAGTCCGTCAGAGATCCGCAGTTTCTTGGGTCTGGCGGGGTACTACCGGAGATTTATTCAAGACTTTTCGAAGATCGCTTCTTCCTTGACAGTTTTAACTCAGAAGAATGTGAAATTCGATTGGACCGAAACGCAAGAGAAGGCGTTCTGGATTCTACAAAAGACGTTGTGTGAAGCTCCAATCTTATCGTTGCCTGAAGGGTCAGAAGACTTCGTGGTCTATAAAGACGCTTCGAAAATGGGTTTGGGTTTGTGTGTTAATGCAAAGAGGTAAAGTAATCGCTTACGCCTCGAGGCAACTTAAGATACACGAGAAGAACTATCCTACCCACGATTTGGAGTTAGCAGCGGTGGTGTTCGCCTTGAAGCTTTGGCGACATTACTTTTATGGAACAAAGTGTACGCTCTATACAGATCATAAGAGTTTGAAGTACGTCTTTGATCAAAAGGAGTTGAACATGAGGCAAAGGCGGTGGCTCGAGTTGCTCAAGGATTACGATTGTGAATTGCTTTACCATCCTGGTAAGGCTAACGTTGTAGCCGATGCGTTAAGTCGGAAGGACTATAGCGGAAGTATTTGGGCTACCCATTCGAGAATCGAGTTAGTGTCTAGTCTTGTTGAAAAAATCAAGACGTTACAGGTTGAAGCTTTGTTGGAAGAAAATCTCAAGGAGGAAGTCATGACGAAGCAGCGTTTGCTCTTAACGGAAGATAGCCGTGGGGTAAAACTGTTTAGCGGTCGTGTGTGGGTGCCCAATGTTGGGGGTAACCGTGATCTATTGCTTGAGGATGCTCACAAGTCTAAGTATTCCATTCATCCGGGAAGTACAAAGATGTACAGGGACTTGAAGTTGCATTATTGGTGGCCAGTAATGAAGCTTGATGTGGCACGCTATGTGGAGCGTTGTGTGACGTGCTCGCAAGTCAAGGTCGAACATTAACAACCGTATGGGAGTCTTCAGTCTTTAGAGATTCCCGAGTGGAAGTGGGAACATATTACCATGGACTTCGTGACGAAGTTTCCTAAAACTCTTCGAGGTCACGATACCATTTGGGTAATAGTCGATAGATTGACTAAGAGCGCTCATTTCTTGGCTATGCGCGAGACATTAACGATGGACAAGTTAGCGAAGCTTTACATCGATGAAGTGGTCTCGAGGCATGGAATACCCTTATCGATCGTGTCAGATCGCGACAGTCGGTTCACTTCGAATTTTTGGGATGGGTTTCAGAAAGAGTTTGGTACGCGAGTTAAGTTGAGTACGACTTACCATCCACAAACCGACGGGCAATGCGAGAGAACGATTCAAACTTTGGAAGACATGTTGAGGTCTTGTGTCATCGATTTCGGGGGTAGTTGGGACTCTCACCTACCTTTGGTGGAGTTTGCTTACAACAATAGCTACCACTCGAGTATTGGAATGGCACATTTTGAGGCGTTGTACGGGCGGAAGTGTCGAACTCCCGTGTGTTGGCTTGAAGCGGGAGAGAAGCAATTCGCCGGACCTGAGATCGTGCAAGAGACGGCCGGTAAGGTCAAATGCATTCGTGAAAGGTTGAAAGAGGCTCAGGATCGGCAGAAGAGCTATGCCGATAAGAAGAGGCGGTCGATGGAGTTCTAAGTGGGCGACCGTGTGTTGCTTAAGGTATCTCCTTGGAAGGGCATTATCAGGTTCGGAAAACGTGGGAAGTTGAGTCCCCGTTTCCTTGGACCTTTCAAAGTGCTTAAGCGGGTGGGTTTATAAGCCTACCAATTGGAATTGCCCTCAGAGTTGAGCAGAATCCACAACACGTTCCATATTTGTTACCTTCGAAAGTGTTTGGCGGAGGAAGAAAGCGTCATTCCCCTCTCAGAGTTAAGAGTGGACGAGGGTAACCGTTGTGTAGAAGAACCCGACGCTATCTTAGAGAGAAAGTCTAAGAAGTTGCATCACAAAGAGGTCACTATGGTCAAGGTGCAGTGGAAGCATTATCGGGGAGCCAACGTGACGTGGGAAATTGAAGAGGATATGAAGCGAAGATATCCTCATCTTTTCGAGTAGTTGGGATTTCGGGGACGAAATCATCTCCAAGTTGGGGAGGATTGTAACACCCCGATTTTCGTTTGACCAGTTTGGAAGAAGCAATGGTAGTGGTCCGCGCGAGTTGTCGTGCGGCTTAGCCCGCGCCATAACCCGCGCGGTGCACTGCTTGTTTGGGGTTTGTCCAGTGAGTGGCGCGAGTCACGGCGCGAGTGTACCCGCGCCATAACCCGCGCGGTGAACTGATTGGTTGCGAGTTCCAGTGGGCGGCGCGAGTCACGGCGCGACTTAGCCCGCGCCATAACCCGCGCGGTGGCTGAGTGGGTTAAATGAGATTTTCCTTAAAATATCTCATTTGTGTTATTTATGAAATATCTCTCAAGTCTCTCTTTTCTCTCTCTCTTTCTTGGTTTGCGAGTTTGGTTCTTCGGTTGTCGTTTGTTGCTAGTATTAAGTGTATCTAGCAAGGGTTCGGTATAGAAAGCTTCGTCTTCACTTGATGATCGATATCTGGTTTTTCGGGTTTTCGTCTAAAACCTATTTGGTGAGTTCCTACTACCTTTTATAAACTCTATACATGTCAAAACTTATATTTTTGAAATCCAAAGTATTTCTACGGTATGGATTTAAGTTCTCTACATTTTGACATAACTTGAGTTTTTGGTGATTTCGGGGTTCCCGATCAGTTTTGACTAAAATGATGGGTTCCGCCTTATTTGAAGTAAAAGGAGGTTTTACTTGGACATTTATGTGGGTTACTTGAAAGAATATTTATAAGTTCATTTTGATGATTTTCATTCTTACCAGAAGTTAAACTTGAAAATGCATTTCTGTTTATAAATGTTGTTTTATACCATATGACTATCTATGGTTGGTCACATATGTTGTTGTGACGAGTCTGTACTAATACTAGTGGATCCCTAGGTATTGAGTCGACTTATATTTGGGATGTCTTTTCCCCTCTTTGTAAATGGATGTATATGATTCTCGAGGGCCATTTGGTACGGTTATGTGAGACCGGTTACTGGCCATGGATCATATCTTCCCTTATTTGTAACTATGGATGCATGTGATCCTCGGGGGCCATTTGGTACGGTTATGTGAGATCGGTTACTAGCCATGGGTCATAGTGTAGTCCTAGTGAACGAGTTTTGAATTGGTTTCCTCGGGGGCCCTCCCTCACATCGTAGTACAGACCTTTGTAGTTCGTGGTCATGGATTCCAAGTGATTCGACTCATAACTCGGATTGTGGCCTACTTTGTGTTGCGCTACGATCCTTGGTAAAACTGGTTATCTTTTGTCATCACACGTTGAGTTTGCATCGAAAAAGCCCGGTTGGGGTAAAAGTTTCATTTGAAAGCTAAACCTTATTGAAATGATTTCCGTATGATGCAATTGTTTATATCTCTTGAAATTTATAAACTGTATGTTCTCACTAGGCTTTAAGCCTAACACTTTTTCTCAAATGATGTGTATAACAGGTTCCCATTAGCGGTGGGTTGCCAAGGGCTTGTGTGATGAGCTTGGTCTCGGGGATTTTTTAGATGACTAGTATTTGATGTTGGGAAATTGTTTAAGTCCCATTCTTTTGGTGATATTGGATTAACAACCGATGTAATCTAGATAGTTTATGTTTAGATTAGTTTGTTGTTGAATTTCATATCAGTATGCAGGCTTGTAAAGGATTAGTACATTTCCCCTTTTTGGGTGGTTTATACCAATTGAAGATGTCTATTTGTCCAGTTTCCGCGTTTCAAATTCACTCTGGTTTTTAGGGTGTTACAGATACCTGTAATGAATAGACCACTTAAACTTTTCTGCCTGCTCAAATGCTGTCCCGGCTAATGATCCTGCAAAGCCTGCGAGTCTCACGAATCTCGCCAGATATTCTGATATAGACTCGTCATCCTTCTGGCGGATTGAGTTATATTCTCTCACAAACGCACTCTTATCCGCAATTGATAAATACTGCTGATAGAATGCTTCACGGAACTCCACCCAAGAAAAAGCATCCACATACTCATTACCTTTAGCTTGCTTGATCGCGTACCACCATCTATGAGCATCACCTTCAAGTTTGTAAGCTGCCAGTTTCACCTTATGCATTTCCGGGCAGCCAAGAACCTCAAAGATCTTTTGTATGTGGGAAATCCATTTTTCTGCATCAACTAGAGTCGGTGCCGAGCTAAAGGACAGAGGCTTCTGTTTCTGAAATCTTTCAAGCCACACATGAATATCCCCATCCGGGGTTGCCCCACCAGAATCTCTAGTCTGATTTTGATTACCGCCCCCCGGTGCTTCTGGATTCTGCTGAAGTCCCCCAATATTATGCTGTTGAGTTGCTCCAACTGCTTGGGCCACAATAGTAGGCAACAAACTTGAAACTGCCTGATTCACCGCTGCCAAAATCGTTGGGTCTACACCACTCTGATTAACATCTGAATTACGGTTTATGGGGTCTCCCCCTGAAGTACGACCACGTCTGATACCATAATTGTAACACCCCCATTACAAAGGAAGGGAGGTTACGTCAAACATAACAAACGATTAAACATATAACTCCCAAAATAAAGAGTCTCCATAAACGAAATTACATCATCCAAACAATTAAACATATAATAAACGAGATTGCCCGTGCGCCCTCCTTCAGCTTTTCCGCACGGGTCGTGCGTGGTCACAGAAGGCCTGGCACGGGTCTTGGCATGGGTCGTGTGCTTTCCTTCAGTAAAACCGCGCGGGTCGTACGTCGCATCAGAAGGTGCAGTTGCGGGATTAAATGAGTTTTTCCCCATTTATTTCATTTCTCACTTCTCTTTCTCCCAAGTCTTTCTCTCCCAACTCTCCCTTTCTTCATTAACTACTCTAGGGTTCCTTCAACCACCAAAACCTCACCATTTATTGCTAGAGTCAAGAGTTCCATCCAAGGTTTCGGTATTAGAAGCTTCTTCACCATCTCCATCTTCATCTTCTCCCTTTTCTCTCCCAAACCCTAAAACCGAACCTTAACCTATTTTGGGGGGTTTTCCTCCCCAAACCACATTATTCTTAATCATCTAGCTAGTTAGGAGCTTGAGCCACAAAACCTCCATCTTCATATTCCTCATCAAGTTCAAACGGTTGGGAGCTCGGGTTGAAGAGTTGGATTGGGTGTTCTCGGAAAGTCTCATCATCTTAAATGGTAAGCTTTCTTGATTTAAATGTTGTAAATGCTCCATTGATGGTTTCTTAGTGTTTGATTTCTCAAATCTCGGATTTGATGGTTTTGGGGAAACTAGGGTTTTGATCTCATTGGGGATTTTAGTAAATAATGTTTGGGGAATGTTTCTAAATGGTTTGGAATGTTCGGATCTAGGTTTTGGAAGTTTCCGGCTTGAGGATTCAAGCGGCCTTCAAAAGAGCTCGTTGGGTGAAATCTAGATTTAGCCTAAATCTAGCAAGGTGAGTTCAAGTGATTTGTGAAAACGGTGTACATGCCAAAATGTTTATTTTAAAGTGTTTTGTGTTTTACATGAAATGGTTAACTGCTGATAAGTTTTGTGTAGTTTGAAGTAAAATATGTTTTACTTGGTTATATGTCAAAGAGTGAGTATTTTGATAAGTTTTCATATTTAGTAAACTTGGGTTGTGTTAACCTCTTAAAATGCTTATATTGAGTTTTGAACATTTCAACAACTAAATAGCATGATTTATGTATTCTTGGTGATTTTGTACAAGTAAGGTCTATTTTATAATTTATGCATCTTTGAGGATTTTGTACAAATGAGGTCTATTACATGTTATATGCATGTTGGTGTATTCGTATTCATAAACCTTTTGGAAAACCTTCGATCCCATTATGCGTTAAGTTTTGGGTTAAGCTCGTCTTGAGGTAAGTGTCTTCGTAAACGTTGTTTAAAGGCATTTCATCATTTGGGGGACCAGTAACCGTTGGTCAAATGGATTTTGAGCATTTTAGCTCGGTTTTGGCTTAAAGGAGTCTTGAGGACATTTGTCCGGTTTAATGGCTCGATGTACAGTCCAATTTAAGAGTTACATCTTAATGCATTTTATTGCATATTTATAATCATTACAGGCTCGAGTGCTTTAGTCATTCATGAGTAGTCGTGTAACTTTAGACTGTGTTGCATTGGATCCATAGGCACATGAGTCAGTCTTATTTGATGATCAATTGGGTGGTACGAGGTTGGACTCCGGGACTCATGGTTTATGACCTTGTCTTTACGAGTAGGCACTAAGAGTGGTTGAGTTCCGGTTGAGCTATTATGACTATGGGTAGTCCTCTGATGGGCGTTGGGACCTTCGCCATGTGGGGCAATGCCTTCGTTGTATCCCCCGTGTGTCGAGCCTTTGGCGGTAATTCCGGTGTTGTTCGCTAAGGTCAGCTGTCTCTTTGGGTGAAACTTGTTAAGAGGTCGTAGGGACACTTGGGCTTGCGTGTCGTGAAGTGTCGTACGATCAACGTTGTTTGAGTGGCATACTTTTGTGTTCCTCCGCTCTCAACAGATACGGGTATCCCCCGTTGTCGGCCCGCTGTTTGTTGGATATTTAATTGTCCATACTTTAATATTTTGATTTCATTCCATTTTATGGTCATGTGAGTATTAAGTTTCAGTTCCATGTTTCAATGGCGTATCATATTTATATGGATTGTTTCCGTTATTTAAGGGTCGGGTATTATGTCCCACCCGAGTTTTGGGGTGTTTCGGGATATGAAGTATTATTTACATTTTTACAATTGAGTATCGAACCATGATCCCGTTTTGGGCGAGTTACGGGTTGCATCGTTTACAAGAAATGTGGGTTTGGGAGCATTGTCTTTAAAAGTGCATATTATGAGAAAATGTGTCGTTTCCATTTGAAGTATAATATTTCGAAGGATCTTGCTTTAAACTGATTTCCTTTCTTTTAAAGATAAGTTCATTCATGTTAAAACTCTTGAGCTCACTAGGCGTTAAGCCTAACCTTTTTATTTGTCGACATGTGCATCAGGTTCCTGTCGGGGGTTCAGTTCTAACAGTGCTTTGATGAGTTGAGCCTTAGCCTTACAAGAGTGAGTAGTCGGCAAAGTCTTCCGCAGGTTGGAGTTAGTGATTGTTATTGGGTTTAGTAACACCCGTCCTTTTCATATAGTGTATGTATAGGATGAATGTGACCGTTGAGGTTAACTCTCAATTTATGTTTGTAGTTCGAAGTAATTATTGATGTATTTAGAAAATTTTAAATTAGTTGCTATAAACAAATTTGAGGGCGTTACACGCAGCCTTAGCAACCCCTTCAATTACCTGCCGTGAGAAAGAAAAGGAAGAACACGGCTGAGCCAAATGCTCAGTGAACGAATATATAAACATATGACAGGAACAGTATCATAAGCAAAATCAGATTGATCTCAAGATGCCGGACAACACAGTTGCCAATTTATAGTGAAATTTATAGTCGACATAACTAAACGAAAATATATGAAGGGACATATCGAGCTCGAAAACGCATACACTTGCATATCCACCGATGTGACAAGTGTCAGACATATGGCCACACAGGCACGTACGTTGGACTGCAGATCCACACGTACTAAATGTGAGATACGACGTTGGACACTACGCCGACACCCACCCTACAAACGTATCACATAAGCTAGGGCCGACCCATACGCCTCTTAAATCAAATCTCCGTCACACCAAGTATAGCTCTCACAAGAGCGCAAAAGAGGAGACACCGTGGTCTGATCACACCGCCACGGTTAGTGTCACGCCATTGGTGTCACAATGACGTACCTATGGTACCCCCATAGGTGGTTAGTAGCTCGATTTGTATCAAGAATTAAATTATCACAACACATGTGACATAACAAAGTTATAATAAGCTCATTTAAACGGTGCCAATGCCAAGTATAAAATTATCCATGATATTTAAAAATGGTTTCCAAAGACTAGAAACAACAGAATGCCAAAATCAGAATCAACCCAAATACCAAATATTGCTTGCTAACGAAAGTGATATAAATCGCATTTAATTAACAGTGATATTACAATCAAGCATCGATTGAGGTTGAACCTCTAAGAATATCAAGAACCGATAGATACGACTCGAAAGACGTTAGAGTTTTATGTAACCAAGTATATATATATATACCTACATATATATATATACACACAAACATATATAAATCGAATCGACAAATACCAACAAAAGAGGTAAGAAATCCATAAAGTATTTTTCAAATATCGACATTATAAAGGTATGTTTAGGACAAGACAAGTTTACGAGGATATGTGATATTGAACGATTATGAGTGAAAGACAATACGGAATGAATAAACCGAATAAACATAAATCAAATAATTCGAACTAAACGAAAGCTTAAGAGTTTGGAAACTTATGTAAACAATTCAAAGGGATGAAAAGATTAGGAATCCGTACCTTAAAACTTCACATAACTTATCGATTCGCCGATCGTCTATTCCTTTAATCCCGGCCTAAAAATACCCAAAAACTTATAATTAATCCTACTTGACGATACCACGACCAAAATCTACTATCAACGACCCAAAAACAACAGTAAAATCGCCTAATAACCGACTAATAAACAGTTAAACACAGCAGCAACTTCGACCAAAAACGACTACTAAATGGCCAAAACGCAACAACTAAAATCGACAAAAATAGACTAATAAATAGCTAAATTGCAGCAGTAAAAATCGACTACAATTGACTAATAAAAGGCGCAAAAACACGGCAGCAAAACGCAACTAAAACGACTAATAACGAGCCTAAAACGCAGCAGCAAAACATGGTTAAAACGACTAATAATCGGCCGAAAACGCAGCAGCAAATCCGACTAAAAATCGAATCGTTTTGACCCGTTTTTCCGGCAATTTACACACTTCTCTTGGAGATACTTAACGGTAACTATACGTACTAGCTTTAGGAATTTTTTAGGACAATTTCCGAGATGAAAAAGGGCAGAATTTTGCGGTTCTAAGGACGATTTAAACGCCACCCCCCCCCCCCCCCCCCCCCCGTTGTTGCCATCACTCTCGACATAATCGGTGACTTTCGAGCTGCCGAAATTGATTGGTTCCACCCCAAAACAGTCCCGACAACTTTAATCTAAATACCGATCGTATACCTTCGAGATGGGGACGAAAACTTACCTCAAAACGACAAGAGAACGACGAGTAATTGCCAAGCCTAACTCGAAATCGTTGCTCCTTTTCTTCCTTGTCTTTCGCTCGCTAAACTTTCATAAACTCGTGGGAGTTTTCTGCAATCGGGAAGGGTTTAGGGTGAGATGAACGTGGAAAGAAAAAAAAAAGAATCGATCAAACTGAAAGGATGGATTTAACCCATCTAAAACTTAAACCTACTTGTGGGATTTACAAACTAAGCCCTCATAAAATAGCCCAACAACCCAACATTTATGTAATTGATTTTATTTACTTAATTGTTTAGTGTTTTTTTTTACTGGATCTAACCCACGAGACCTGCTCATCCACAAATTTCTTTTTTTTTTAACCTAAGCTAATATATAATTATAAATATACACATTATATATATATATAATTATATATAAATATACGATGGGTATTATAGTTAACATATTCAATTTCTCACAATATGAACAATCATTGACTGCTAAAGATGATATCCAAATTGAAATTTGAATTATATGTTAACAAATGTGAACATATATGCATAACATGAACACATTTGTTAACATGGATGCATATGAACACTATTGTTAACGTACTTAATTTCACATATTATGAACAATTATCACCTTCTAATGTTCGTAGTTAAATTGAAGTTTAAATTAGATGAACAGATGTGATCTAAAATTGATATTTAAACTGAACGCAATTCCAAATCATATATCGTATATGTTATCTAAAGAAATTTATGTGAATCACATCTTTTGTGATGATACTATAGTTGCATACAAACACTTACGTTAACCTCATTTTTTTCATCATGAACAAACTTGAACATATATGCATAACATGAACATATATATGTAAGCATGGTTAACTATGAACATATATGAATAACATGAACTCATACGTTAGCATAAATACATATGAACGGTTCTGTTGACATTTTTACTTAAACAATATTGAAATGATTCAAAAAAATTATGAAAAAGGATAAAATTGTGAAATCGTAACCTACACAGCAATTTTGGAATCTTCATTTTTGTAACTCTCATACAATTAATTACAAAAGATTACATATCAAAATGACGTTAATATCATTTTGTATTAAATAAATAAATAAATAAAACATCAACTAATCTTGCAATTATATTGGTTGATCAAGGTTGACATGGTTAGCAAGAAATACAAGGTTAACAAATGATCCTCCCTCCCTCCCTCTCTCTCTCTCTATATATATATATATGTATATATATATATGTATATATATATGTATATATATATATATATGTATATATATATATATTCAATCGATTTTGAGAATGGATTCAATTGATTGAGAGATTGATGAAATCGATGGTAAGTTTAGAAACTAGAAAACATTCTGACCGACTATAATTTACGATTTTCAAAAGATAATTAGATAAATAAATATATTTATATAATATTTAAAATATATATGTATATTATTTCGGGTTTTTGGACGGGTCAGTGGCTAAAGATCAAACCCAACACCAACCCAAATATCCCCCCAAAAGTCGGGTTTCGGATTTTCGAATTTTGAGGTATTCGGATTTTGCACAAATACTTTATTTTTGGTTCGAGCTTAGGTTAAGATTTCAGACTATTCGAATTTTACACACCTCTAATGACGATGGGTTGGTGTTCACCGGGGAAAGAAGGCTAGGAAGGATGCCCTTAGGTTAAATGGGAAAAGATAAATAAAAGACAAAATGGTAAAAACATGTGGCTAAATCTTATTGGTATTAAAAAAGATTAAGGGGTTGTTCGATTCGTTTTCTGTTAAGACCTGTATGGATATAGTTGTCTGTATGAATATAGTTGTCTGAGTGTTAACAGATAAGTTATTGTTCGGTTGTTGTGCTGAATAAACAGTCTGAATGTCATAAATGACCATTTTACCCCTAGTCTTTGTTTTGTTTGAATAAAATAACTGTTTGAAATTGTTGAATAAATGACTTTTAATTATAAAAAATATCAATTTAAATATTTGTTAAATAAAATAATACAATTTAAACGTTTATTTACTTTTAAAAATATAATTTTATATTTTATATATTAAAAATATCAATTTAAATCTTTGAATAAATGCTTTCTTTATTTACATTAAATAATTTGTTAACATCCATTTTAATGATCCCATTTTTCTATTCATCTTCCCGCCCTCGATCACTCCCCGGTCTCCCCCTCTCTCTCTCCATCCCCACCATTTTTATCTTTTGACAGTAAAAGAAAACCCAACAACGAACCAAGAAGAAGAATCCAACATATATAGTCCACGAGGTGGGGTTTGGTCTCTTTGAGGGATAAATCTTCATGGGGTGGTCTCTGCATCATCTAGGGTTCCTTGGAAAAAAACCCTTTCATCTAGGGTTCATCAAAAACCACTTAATAATTGATTTATTGAACCAAAAGATCCCACATCAAGCTAGAACAAGGGCATCATAATTTTTGATATTGAAAGCAAGTAATAAGACCCACCTGATTGAAGTAAAAAGAATAGGTCTGAAAGATGCAGATCAAATGTAAAAAGGAGATGGAGATGAAGGGAGGAGTAAAAGGGGAAATGGTACAAAGGGAATAAATGGGTGAAAAAAGGGATGAGCCCAAAGGACATATAATTTATAGCTGACCGATTCAGCCATGGGCTGACCGAATAAGCCATTACTGAACACTTAGATATGGCTGGACGAATAAGCTATATGGGTTATACAACCCATTAAGCCACAACCGAAGCAGTTGTTGAATGGTTTGGTGCAGAATGATTACGTGACCAGAATGATTAAGAGGCTCTTATGATATAGTGCAAAATGAAATACGGTTGTTTTTTAATTGTTCAACATGAAATTAGGGATCTGAATGGTTAAGGGAGGGTCATGATACAAAATCATTCAGAGGATTTTGGAACTATTAAGAGACAAACCTTTTATTTGCCAAACAAGATTCACCTCTTAACGATTCAGAGGTTGTCTCTTAATGGAACAATTAAGAGGTAAACAAAGAGCCCCTAAAAAGTTAAAAAGAAGAAAAGAAAAAAAATGAAAAAAAAGACAAAATGGAAAAAATCTGTGGCTCAACTACTCAAGATTCTTGTTAATATAGTTACATTTTGGCTCTTGTTTTATGAGGGTTTGACAGAAAAAGTAAAAAAAGAGGGGGGGGGGGGGGGGGGGCGGCTAAAAATACAAATCTACCCAAATATTTAACGGATAAGAACATCTCCAACAATTTTTCCTTGTCCAAAATGGAGAACTAAAAGTTAAAATCTCCAAAAAAAATTACATTCATCTTCAACAGATTATTCATTTTTGAGAATCCAACATTAATTATTTATATTAAAATACTCTATTCATTTATTAAAGAGTAAATTACATTTTTAGTCTATGTGGTTTGTTGAAAGTTTTTATTGTCATTCTTATGGTTTTGAAATTATGATTTTCATCCCTATGGTTTACAATTCACTACCCTTTTCGTTCTTATGATTTAAATTTTATTGTTTTTTTATCCCTATGGTTTATAATTCATTTTTATTTTAGTATTTCATACTAAAAAGTAGTGTTTTAACCTCAGGGACGAAAATAAAAATGATTGCAAACCATAGGGACCAAAACCAAAATTTCAAAACCACAGGAAGAAAATTCACAATTTTTAAGAAACCATATGGATGAGAAATGTAATTTACTCTTTATTTAAATATTATTTATCTCTCTACATATTAATTTTCAAAGTTTTCTATTGGTTCTCTCACTTGGTAATCATTTTTGGGGTAATCTCTATATTTGGAGAAAAAACCACCATCTCTCCTATTTTCTCCATTTTGGAGATAGTTTTGGGAAGTCGTTGGTAGGGATAGGGGTGTAAATGAGACGAGACAACTCGCGAGCTACTCGAGATCGACTTGGTCAAAAATTGGTCAACACTCGACTCGAATAGGCTCGACTCGAACTCGAGCTCAACTCGATATACTAATGAGTCGAGTCGAACAACCTGATACTCGACTCGATAAACTCGTGAGATACTTGATAAGCAAAATAATAATAATAGTTAGTAATATTATTTTAACTTAATTGCTAATAATAATAATAATAAACTCAGGTTTTTTGAATTTTTTTTTGGAAAATGATGGTGTAAAAGACATGGGTAAACTCTTGATGGTGTATCTAATCCATCCCGTATTGGCAGGATATAGAACCCAATGCTTTGAACTCCACTATATATAAACCTTTCTCCTCCCTTGTTTTACATCTTTTGCCTTTGTTAAATGGCTTAAGCCTAAGGGCTTGAGCGGTTGAGCCTATGTAGGGGTGTAAATGAGACGAGACAACTCGCTAGCTACTCGAGATCGACTCACTTGAGATCGACTCGGTCAACACTCGACTCGAACTCGAGCTCGACTCGATATACTAACGAGTCGAGTCGAGTATAATGATACTCGAACTCGACCAACATCAATTACACCCCTAGGTAGGGGTGTTTGCGGTCCGGTTTGGGCGGTTAACCCCTCAGACCACAAACGATACCGCAAGTGGCGGTTTATTGATTTTTCAAACCGAGCGGTTTGACATCAAGTGTCCAGACTGGTCAAGTCGGAACGCGGTTTAGGCGGTTTGGTCGACCGGTTTAGGCGGTTTGGGCCTTTTGGTGAATTTTAAAATTTAAACATAAAAACATAAAAAACTTTGAATTTTTATAGGCTCATTGGCTTGATCCATTTGAAATAAAGAATAAAGTCCACAACAAAATAACAAAGTCCAAAAAAGTTAACAAAATATCCTAAGACAAAACACTAAAAAAAAGTAATATAGCAAATAAAATCTATGGCTTCACTTCTTCATTTTTCCGTTCTTTGTATTCCACAATCCATAAAGATTTTAATCATTTAAAATACCTTGGGCCTTTTTGTATATACTTGGACATTTGGACTTTATATCATCTATTATTTATAATAAAGGTATATATAAAAAAATAAAAAATATATATTTATATATTTGGCGGCCGGTTTGGTCCAAACCGCCCAAAAAAACCTCCAGACCGTAGACCGGACCGCCCGGTTTGACAATTTTTCAGACCAGACCGGATCGCCAGACCGCTCAAACCGCCAAAAACGGTCTGGTTTGACTTGGTTCGACCGGTTTAAACGATCTAACGGTTTTTTTAAACACCTCTAGCCGTTGGAGCATAATTTAGGTCCAAAATCTCTGTTTTTTATAAAATAGAGAAGCTGTTGGAGATGCTTTAAGTTGGAAGATCGTTAATATAAATACAAGTTGTATAAATGGATGATTCTTTTATGAAATAAAGATAATGGACAGATTCGTATGAAATGTTAAATCTTAGAGATCAATTACGTAATGTACTCAAAAATATAATATAAGGATGTGAAACAACATTAATTTCATTAATAATTAAAGATCAAGCAAGTAAACCTCAATTAAAATGTTAACAAAAATATTTTATGTTATAAATAATAACAAAGGATAGAAAATGGGCATTTTGGCTATTTTCTTTTGACAAAACTATTAAAAGGTATGTCAAACCATCGTGTGTGAATAAGAGTTAAGGTGAGAAAAGTAAGAAGGAATCTGGACGCTTGATCACTTTTAATCTTACCCCAACCTATAAATTGCGCTTGATACAGGCCTTGATTCAGTGCATCTCACATGTGTTGATCATCAATTAGGATTGGTTCAAAGGCGGAGATCCATTCTTATCGTTCTCACCATAACTTCCATTCCCACGAGAACCGAACCCTAAAAGGTATTTGGATATATATTCCTAAAATGTTTGTATAATATTAACTCAAATACTTAATTATAATAAAGATAGGACATGTTCAAACGAGAAACTAAATATTTTGTCAGAAGGTGAGAAGTGTGATATCATATATGATTCACACGCTTAATCATATATAATTAAACATACATTACACTGACAATATATAAACACTTAATCATATATAATTAAACACATTCAAATAACATATTTAATGCATCCTTTCTCGCATCCTTCCTCTAAACGTATAATGTTTATATATGCATCTCCTGTTTAAAGTTGTAATAATAGGTCTATAATTATTTTTACCGTTGGATAATTGATCCTAATCACGTAATCTACTCCCAAACCGATTATTTTACCGTTAGATGATCATTTAATCACGTAATCTACTCCAAAGCGCCCCGAGACCCAAACCCTCTTTCAATTGGTGGTCATTGAGTTTCCCGGGCCCCGTCCGGCGAGCAGTATAACGGTTATCACGCAACAAACAACGGTGTCCACGGTTGGATATTTTAACCCATTTCTTCGTCAGGCAACAAGAACTCCTAATAAATTTGCGATTTCTTCTTGTAATTTCATCACACACTCACCGATTTCCCCGTATAAATCGATCATGCCAGACAACGTCGAAAAATCAATACATCCACCACTAGGTTCCACCGTGATTCCAGTAGTGAACAAGCTTCGTGAAGTACTGGCAAAGGTCGGTGGAGCCGATTCGGAATTGGAGTTGCCGCAGGTGGCTGTAGTTGGCAGCCAAAGCAGCGGGAAGTCGAGTGTTTTAGAAGCCCTTGTTGGCCGTGACTTCTTGCCCAGGGGTTCCGATATATGCACTCGCCGTCCCCTGCTTTTGCAGTTAGTACGCACTGATGAAGAAGCCGGTGAATACGGCGAGTTTGGCCACTTGCCTGGGAGGAACTTCTTTGATTTCTCTCAAATTCGTGCGGAAATTCAGGTATTTGCGTTTAAATTGTGGTGTTTTAATTACAATTGATTTTTGAGACTTTTAGATTTCGGCAGTGGTATTGTTGCCCTACACAATCATTTATTTAGGAGTCAAGAATTTGTGTATGTCAAATATCACTATTCAAAAGCCCAATAAACTTGCAAGAATCATCAACAATGTAACATTGTTGCAAGAATTTGTGTTTTGTTTCCTAGACGTACTTATTTAGAGGGGACTGGATAGGGCTTGCTTCTTTATCCGTACAAGCTTGCCAAAGAAAAGTTGTGGCAGCGAGGCAAGGGGTCCATACTTTTTTCTTAAATAGTTCTTCCTGAATTTTTTGATGACACGTTCAATGTGGTTCTTCTCTATTAGACCTTAGCCTGGTCAAGATCTGAATTCTTTTTGTATGCATGCATCAAGCAGAGCCGGATCCAAAGAAAACATAACTACCTACCAATACTAAGTGGCTGGATTAATAAAAGAAAATAGCTAGGTGCTCCCATTTGAGACAATAAAGGCGTTTCTTGTAAATTGGAAGTTCGGAGGATAAGGTGTAATATGGATTGGATGTTCGTTATTGGAGTTAGTTGATGATAGATAATGTTTATGATTGTTATTAGTCAGTGCTAATGGTTGTTACAAGGGCACCACCACTAGGTAGGTAGTTTTTTGTTGTTGGAGAGGCTAAAAATGTATTCCATTCAAAGGTCCCAAGGATAGGGAGTAATACAACTGTATAGATTTTCGAAAGAAACTTTATAGTCTACGGCAAGATAGTGGAAACACGTAAGTTGATTTTCGAGCTAGCCTTTGCTCAGCAACTGAACTTTGAGTTGAAATTGACCTTGCAACTCACCCATGTAATCCAACAGCTGAGACAAGCAGTCATTTCCAAGAGTTGTGCCCTTTATTCAAACATTGTGAAATTTTATTCAAACATTGTGACCACTTGGGTTGTGGCGCACTGGTTAACCCTTTGGAGGATGTAGTGGAAGATCTCATCTACCCAGGGCTCAAATCAAGGCGCTGCCAAAGCCCTTGTGGCCATGGAGGTTCACCTGGGATGACTCCAGGCCATTCGTGGTCGCCCGGGGATTAGTCGGTGCGCGTAAGCTAGCCCGGAAACCCACGGTTACCAAAAAAAAAAGAAATTTTGTAAGTTGTAACATAGAAAATAGAGAGAAAGTTAAAGAAAGAGAGAGATTTATAGAGTTTCCGTGTCTTTTATTTTCTCTTGCTTTTATTTCCGTACGATGATATTTATTATATTCTTTGCTAAGATTCCCACAGTTCTTTAGTTAGTTCCTAGTTGTAAACTGCAGTCATTACACAACGATTGACATCAATTTTGTGTTTCAAAGGCCGAAACTGAGAGGGAAGCAGGAGGGACTAAGAGAATATCAAACAAACAGATTTACCTGAAAATCTTTTCACACAGAGTTCTGGACATGACATTGGTCGATCTGCCTGGAATGACAAAGGTTCCGGTAGGTGACCAGCCATTGGATATTGAGATACAAATCCGTAAAATGATACTGTCTTACATCAGGCAGCCCTGTTGTATAATATTAGCTATTACACCTGCAAATTCAGATTTGGCAAATTCAGATGCGCTTCACATAGCAGGAATTGCTGATCCTGATGGTAAGTGTATCAAATATGATATGGTGATACTATGGTCATATGCCCTTTTTTGATTGTAAAGCGCTTATATTCCCCTTCTTTCAGGTAATCGTACAATCGGCGTAATTACAAAGGTTTGATGAATCTTCATGTTCTGTACTTCTTTTTGGAATTTTCATTGTTTGCTTATAAGGCAAATGAGCAGTGTGTTTTTATCTGTAACTGCAGTTGGATATCATGGATAGAGGTACTGATGCCTGCAATCTTTTGCTTGGCAAAACCATTCCTCTTCGCCTTGGTTATGTTGGTGTTGTCAATCGCTGTCAAGAGGTAACTCATTTTAAATCTATTTAGTTTGTATAGATAGCAAACTCCCTTTCTAAATACGGAAATATATCTTGTGTGCTTTGACTTTAAGTAGTAAATTTTTTGCCATAAGAAAATGATCTAAATTAGTTCTCAAAAACCTAATTGAATTTAATTTGAAAAAGGAGGGGGAATAGTATATGCATGCTATGGTGCTAATCTGCTGAAAGGTGCAGATGATTGCTAAATGCTAATGATTCTTTAATAAAAAAAACTGCCAATGTAAGCTCTTTAACCGGATAAATACCTATATCGGTCTGCTTTTCTTTTCTTTTTGAATGAAAAAATTCTGCATAAATATCAACATTGTAACATCATTGCTACTTTCACAGGATATTGAGCTCAATCGTGGAATACAGGATGCACTTGCATCAGAGGAGGCTTTCTTTCAGAGTCATCCAGTATGGCATCGTTGTTTCTCATCTCCCACCCCCAAACTTCAGATCTATACATATACAACATGTATATCTATAGTTCGATACCATACTACTAACACACCTTTTTATGGTGATACACACAGGTATATAATGGTGTTGCAGATCGCTGTGGCATCCCTCAACTGGCCAAGAAGCTGAATCAAGTATAAATCTTTACTGACTTCACTATGTGCACAAATTGTTGTGTTGTTGAAGTTTAATGGTTCTTGTTTTCAGATTTTTGTACAACATATCTTCAAAATGCTTCCGGATTTGAAGTCTAGCATCCGGTCTAAATTGGTTTTGGCCGCCAAGGAGCATTCCCGCTATGGGCACATGCCACGAAAAGTATGTAGCCTGTAGCCCTGTACCCATTGATATCGTATTCTTATTTTTTATGGCCTATATTGTGCATGCTACTAAGGTTGGGAGTTTATGTCTGCTTGTTATCCAAATTGAAATTTCGGGGGTACAAACCCATCACAGCATTGTAAAAGCTCCATGCTTAAATTAAATCGTATGTTTACATTTTTGTTAATATTTCTACAATAAGTAAAACTCAAGTTAGTGTGAATGAATAGTGAGAAAAAACTCACTAGGTAGACATAATGTTTATTATCCTAGGCTGAATGCTGACTATACTTTATAATAGTAAGTGCAAAAGAAGAAGTAATTGTTTGACATCCTTCCCTTACATTCATCATGAACTTTTTGATGAATATGATATGACGACTAAAGTGAAGATCTTACCTTATACTCGATATTCAGCAAGAACTCCTTTTTTTTTTTTAATATGGGTTAATGTATACAGTCACTGATTGTATTTTGCTAGATGCCATGTACTTTTAAACCTTTAGTACTTTGTTGTGAATTTTATTCAGTCTTTTTACGCTGTGGGCTTGTCACCTGTAATTTCATCTTATCTAGAAAACTTAATTTCAAAACTGTAATTGCTCATGGTCATGCATATTTCTCTTATCAGCAATAAAAGCTTAAATCATAACCATATAACAGATTACCCGGTCCACAACTTGTGCAGAAACGAGGTATTTCGAGGTGCCTCCCCCACACACATATAAATTATGTATGCATATGCATATGCATATTCATATAGATATATGTGTACATATGCACAATAGAATTGAACTTCTGATCCTAGTTGTTAGAGTTCTGAAATTTCCATTTGTCTCTCAATATAGGTAAAGCACATTCAGATGTTCTCTTTAGTTAAGTTATCAAATGTTCTTCACGGTTCAGCATTCAGGACCCAACATTGATACACCGCCTCTTAACCCTACAGAATGATATTAAGGCTATAGATGTTTTGAAAGATTCAGTCAAACTATTTTGGTGACTAGAAAAACGTAATTTGAGTAGCACTTCGCAATTCAATTTCTTACTTAGATATGTCTATTACACAACCCCTAAAATAACTTGTAGACTTCACATTGAATTATAACAATTTACCACATAATCACTGACCATGAAAGTTTCTAATTGTACTAAAGTGGTGGTCATTTCTAGGTATTGACTTCTTTCATATATGTACCTCTGTCTCTGTCTCTGTCTCTGTCTACTTTCTACTTTCTACTTTCTACTTTCATTGTACCATACATTTATGAATGTGTTACATTTGGCTTTATGTAACTATATTTGCCATTTATTATTGCAATAGCATGTACATACTGAATTTACGTGCTTTCCAGCCTGATCATGGATCATTGGTTCTGAACATTCTTCTGAAGTACTCCAAAGGTAAGAAGTATCGTTCGTCATTTCTTAGCATTATACGTTTGCATCACCCATTATTAGACTACAGTTAAGGGTAAATTTTATATTAAAGGATGGAAGGATCCAGAAAGTCACTTTATGTAACTATATTTTATATGTATTTACGTGTATGTTATATATGTATGTATGTGTACATAGTACCCCCCTGTCCCGAAATAAATGTCAATGAAAATGACAAACAGTTGTAGGATTGTTTAATTATTACACTTTTTGCTTAACTAAATGACACTTTTACCCTTAATAATAGAGAGAAAAATTTCCATCTCATAACTAAGGGTCAAACGGGAAAGTAGAATTTTACTTTTGGAAGTGGACATTCATTATGGGACAAACTAAAATAGAAATGTGGACATTTATTTTGGGGCGGAGGGAGTATATGTGTATTTATGTATATGTAGGTAGTGTATCTATGTATGTATCTACTTATCTTTTCTAACATAACTTATTAAAAAACGTTCATTACAGCTTTTGTGTCCCTGGTGGATGGAAGAAATGAAGAAAAGTTAACATATGAGGTGTATGGTGGTGCACGAATTCACTATATCTTCCAGTCAATATTTGTGAGCCGTTTGGAGGTATGCTTTTTAGTCGTGAGTGCCATACGAAGGTTTAGGCTAGTCCCTTCTCGATGAATGCTTCTATTATTGTTTTCCAAATCTAGATTTTCCGTCTGAAAACTTGTGAACGACATTACTTATATGCCACATAAATTTAACCATTCATATGCATTGGTGCTCTTTTTTGAGATTATAATCGATAAGATAAACATTAATGTCTCTGCTGATCACCATATATGCTATGTTGCAGGAGGTAGATGCATTTGAGCGATTATCTGATGAAGACATCCGCACTGCAATCCACAATGCAACTGGTCCTAGATCTGCTTTATTCGTGCCAGAGGTTTGGATTTTTTTTCTTCATATTAATAAGTTGACACTTTATTGCGAACTAGCAAAGATATTATAGTTATCTTTTCTGTATGGTATATTTGTATGCGAATCATGCCTTTAATTAGTGACAAGGTTCACTTAAAATATATAGGTTCCATTTCAAGTTCTGATCCGAAGGCAGATAGCTCGTTTGTTGGATCCTAGTCTTCAGTGTGCTAGACTGGTATATAATGAATTAGTAAAGGTCTGTTCTCTCTTATTCACATTTTGAGACATATTTCAGATGAACCATCACTTGTTGAGGGCAGTAAGTTTTGAGACATATTTCAGATGAGCCACAGCTGTCTAGTGCATGAGCTGCAGCGGTTTCCTCTTCTTAAGTCGCACATTAATGAAATTGTTGGGAACTTTTTGCTTGAAGGCCTTGAACCTTCACAGACAATGATTAGACACATAGTTGAAATGGAGGTACGTTCAAAAAGAATTGGAGTTTGCAACACTCTCTTCATCCCTACAAAAAAAAATATATTCTTGATTTCCATATTATTGCTAAATTTCCATCATAGTGTAACGTAGTCTATACTTTATAGTCACCACTAAGTAATCAGAATAAATATCAAATTTTTTTATGTGGAGATGGAGAAAGGAAAGAGAGCGTTCTTTTTGGCAAATGTTAGACCCTCAAGGGACGTTACAATATGATCCTTTGTGCATTTACACATTAAGAATTTAAGATATTGAAGAATAGGATGATCAGCAGTTCTCTACACGAAGAAATATATGTCAAAAAGAGGTGCTACCAATACATTTTAATGAAAAAAGAAGGGGGCCCATTGTCTAACTGTATTTATTGATTTTGGATAATCTAGGAATTTCAATGATTAAATGTGAGAATAAATTTCTGTTAGCCCAATTTGCAGTGTGTAAGTTGTTCTCTCAGTAACAAAAGTCTTCTTATGGCCCCTTTCTTTGTACATGGTATTAGAACCCTAATCTTAAATACAAAAACCCTAATGTGCTGAAGTCCTCCAGATCAGCCCTGCTGGCAGTGCAAACACAAGCACCTGTGGTGGTGCACCACTACTACCACAACTTCCATCTTGCTTAGTCAAATCAATGGTGCCCATTTGATTTAGTAACATGGCTGGGAGTTTATGGAGGTCCTGCTCATGCATTGACAACAGCCAGGTGATTGAGGTTCTATCTCTTGCCTCTGTTGCTATCAAAAGTTTTTACATCCAAGCGTCTGCCAATGTTGGAAACCTTGTCGCAAAATTGTTGCTTTCAGAAACCTTGCTGCTTATGGACGCTCTTGTATGGAAACTATGTTAAATGTGCTGTCTTTGTAGTTTCTGTCATCTATTTACTGGTGTTACTTTTATTGTAGGTAAGGTGTAACTGTAGTCACAGTGGTTGCCTGATTTATTGTCCCACGCTTTGCAGTAATCAATTGCTTACATTGTTGTTTTGATCGGCTTGATGTTTAGCTATTTCCTTGTACGACTTGGAGTAGGCCTCTTTTAGCACGTTATCATTACCAAACCTTGTAGAAGTAGTAGGGAAGTCGGGAGTGAATGGATCAAAGGGAGAAGTAATGCATGTAGAAGATAACATAACTCCAATAGGCCCTGGGGAAGTCTATTAGGGAGCACTTTACGACACTTAGGTAACTCCGTTACTAGTTTTTCAGCTTATTCCCTTTGAAGATAATTAATGACTTAGCCATTCATGATTTTTTGCACTATAACTTCGAGAAGTGAAGCCTAACTTGACCCTCTCTGATGTCTTATTTATTCCAAGGTTACCTAGTTATCGATGAAATCACTTGAGACCCGTATTTCTTGGTTCCTTTCCTAGTCCTTGTACAGGCTCTGGATTTCTATACTACTGAGACATGCCATGAGTTTCATGGTCTGTGTTGACCAGATCAGTTTTTTTCTTCACCAATGTGAACAATAAACCGGATATAAATAGTCAATTGGGTCAAACTTTTGAACACTTGAACAAACTGCAACTTGGGCTTGAATTTGTATCTACTTTATTCTCCAAGTCTTGTCGATTCAGTAAGCATAAATGTGTCTTTTCTTCCTAAAAACAAGTTCAGATCTAGTTCAATTTTTTTTATTTAGTTTATTCTAATGCATGGGATCGAACCCCTATTAGTATGCTTGTGATTTTGGGTATCATTTTACTGTGTATGATTTTTCTAGGTAACGTGGGTGTATTTACTTTAGTTGCATGCTGAAAATTTCTAAGATTATAGGGTGGAATCATTATTTAATGAATTCTCTTTCCATTTACCAAGATTGATCCTAGAGTTGTTTGATATGTCTTTGTAGGTTCTTGGCACAAATAAGATCTTGTTGTTACCTTACTAGTTTGTAGTGGTAGTTTGATCGTGAAGATGTTAATTTAGCGGCTTTAACCTAGTGTGTTTATTTTCTCATGTCTAATAGGACACATCACCATCTTTTTGTTCGTGTTGGATGGGGCCAATATGTTGGTATACATTTCGAGAAATAAACTTGGTATTTTGTCTTTGTTGACTGTTAGGTTATCTTGTTCATTCCATATATCTTATACCTACTTTCTTCACTCACCGGTTAATCATCATGCCCCTATGTTATGGGTAGTTTGTTTTGCTAATTGTGTATGAGACCCTTGTTGATCCTTCTCATCGGAGAGAGTCCGTCTAATGTAATTTCAAGTAGAAATTAAAGCAAAACTTTGATAATTCTTTGTCTCACTTGAAGGCAAGTTTGGTAGCGGAGGGGTACTCTTTAGAATCACATTGCGGATCATAGGAGATCTCTATTTTTGTGACTAAGATAACTTGGTGTACACATTGTGATTACTTTGTTTGCCACTTCTCAATGTTACTCTTGAGGACGACTAGTCAAATGGTTTTGTGCTTTAGGAGTCTAGGGTCTTCATAATCATATGAACACGAGGAACAACCCAAGGCTAGTCATACAAGCGGTGGGGATAAACAAATAAAGTGTCCTTGAACCGAGAGAATGTCCAAAGAAGAATGCCTTCAATGCAATACTTGAGAATACGAGATGTGAAACAATAGTCTACCAAGAGGATACCTAGTCTACCACGCAACTATGGAACCACACATGTCTATGTGCTATTACTTGCTTTGATTTGCTTTCACATTATTGTGAATGATCACATTCGGGTTGGTCATTATATCGAACTTGTATATCCGATCCTATTTTATTCACATTCAGTTGTTGGGTTTGGGTCATGTTTTCTTAGATCCAGGACCATGATGTTTGTATAGAAGGTTCAAGATGCTTAAGCTAGGACAAAAAATAGGAAAACCTAGAAGCTTCACGGGTCTAGATTATTCCATGGATGGATGGAGATTGCGAAAAATAAGTTTGTGATAGAACTATAACACAATGATGTATTGGGGTTAATTGAATTTGTATTACAAGGGAGAACCCCATTAAAGTAAAGTACATCTTGGGTTGTGGGTTGTAGAACACAAGGGAGGAACTAGGTTGTTTCACCTTGAAGTTGGCATTCGCAGAAGTATGTGCAATTGCTTTCTGGAATGTGACATAAGGTCTGTTGAAAATGTTACTACCGTAGGACTTGGGAGTACATTATGGCAGGATTAGTCACTGGGGCAAAAAACCCCCTTTAGTTGGCAAACGGAACAATTACAAGTATCATGGAGCGGCAACTAATTAGCACTAATGCTAATGGGGACCGTCGATCAAGGACTTCGGAGACTGCAATGGAATTGATCGAATTAAGCAAACAGAGCGAGAAGAGAGGATATCCTTTTTCCTGTTGATTTGTAGTCTAATTATGTTATATTCACAAGACAATACATAAAGTTTATTTGAAAAAGGGGGATTTATCAAATTTTTGTGAAGAGACCTTCTACGTAAGCCTTCTACTTTTATCCTTTACTTGTCGAGCGATTAAATTTAATTAGCTATATTTATTTTACTTGTTTAATTAAGTGATCGTGGCAAAATCAGGCGAGACATGTGGGTTATGGATCCTAAATTAGTGGTCAGATGAAGGCGAAGCAGAATCGATGATGATGACGAAGTAGGAAGAAGATTTGCAGAGAGGGAATGAAGTGTGGTTATGAACAAGGAAATAGGGTTTTGATTAGTTGATGGGTAATTTTATCTTTTAACATTAAAGCAATGGGATGGAATTTAATTCCACACAGAATGCTATCAAATGATGAATTCATCCCACCCGTGGAATTTGGGGATTCCTATGTAATTGAAGGGAATGAAGTCAAAGACATTGTTCATTCCAATTCCTTTAGATTCCGACGGATTCTATGGCCCTTAGGCTGCGTTTGGCACATGGGACTGGAGAAAACACGACAAGACAGAACTCAATGTCCCACGTTTGGTGCGACTTGGTACATGACAAAAACTCACTATGCCACATTTGGCGTGACATTGGACAGGGACAAGGACATGACGCGACAAAAAAGACTTCTTATTGTTCCACCAAAATAGGTGGAACAAGATGGGACAAGGATGAGACAAAAACTAAAAAAATACTAATTTACCCTAATTTGATATAACCCTAATATGGTATTTGTTTTAATGGTTGCTGCCGCCCATTGCCGTCCCCATCGCCGTTAACACCACCACGGTCGGCCACCTCCGTCTCCTCCTTCACTACAACAATCTCCTCCACCTCCACAACCACCGTTGTCTACTGGCCACCACCGTCTGTCACCGCCACCACTACCACCGTCAGCCACCTCCATCTCTACCATAACCACCACCACCACCACCACCACTACATCAACCACAACTACCTCCACAACCGTCGGTCGTCACCACTGCCTCTACCTCCACCACCATTGTCACTGCAACAACCTCCATTGTACCTCTGCTAAATCAAAAGGATCTTCCAAACCGGATAAAGCTTTTTTTCTTAGTACGAACCGGGTTTTTTCGAACTACCGTCAATTATATCAAATTCATCATCAAATTTGGTTATATTATATATGTATGTATTTATGTATATGAAAAGTGTATAAAAATATTTATAAACTAGATTGTTCATATATATACTTGATTTGTGTAATTTATAACTATTATAAGATATATAAAATCGTCAAACAAGTTTTAGAGGCAACTTGTCTAGTCTTGTCATATCCATTCTAGTCGTCCCAAACACCAGACATACAATTTGTCATGTCGAGTCCTGCCCTCTTGTCGTGTCCAGTTCTGTCATGTCCAATCATGTCTGCGTACCAAATGCTACCTTAGAAAACAAGTAGAGTAAAACTAAATAATGGGGATAAGGGAGATGTATGTAACACCCTACTTTTTTTTCGATACCCAATCATCATAGAAGGGTGTTACGTGCTTTATTCAGCCATTATAAACCGAAAACATCAAAACCCGGCTGAAAGCTTTATATGTAAAAAAAATTGTTATTAAACAAAGATGTCTTTGATGGATCACATTTATAAAACAAAATACTAAAAACTCTAAAATACATGCTTATTACCCAAAAACTACATAAACAAACAACTCCTTTATTAACCCAAAACAACTGTGTTAATTGCCTTGATGTTCTTGACCAAGATAACTGTCACCTCTCCTTGAACGAAATTAAGTATTTGCGATACATACTAGATTTTTAAGCAATGGAATTGCTTAATGATCACAAGTTTATACATCAACTATGATGTACACAAATTTTACAGCCTCATAACACAAAGTAAACATGCTAATATGTTCATGAAGTTTACCACATTTTAAAATCCTTTTTCCACTGCTCAATGTTGCACCTTTCTGGTATTCTTTTGGTACCCCTTGTTAAGGGACCGGGACCATTTCTACATCCCCTAGCCACGGTTATACCGCCTCGATGATGCACAATTCCTAAACCCCATTCCAACCATCCTTTCATAATTAGAACTCATCGGTTCATTTCTTGCCAGTGGATTCATTGTTGATCTTTATTCTTATTCATATGCACATGTAAAGCATGAATCATGAACATAGTTATCATAATAGCATGTATGAGGCAGAAAACTAGAGAATCATATGTGAAATTTAGTAATTTAAGTATGTAATCACAGGTTTATAAACAAACCAAAACAGAAAATCAACTAATCGCCTTTTTTATTACGCTAGCGAGACTTAATTTATGTTGTCCTCTTTCTCAGCTTCTAACCTTCTCTTCTAGGCTCTTACTCTCTTCCTCTTCCTTACAAAATGTGTGTGTGTGATAAGAATTTGCTGTTAGAGTTTGCAAGCAAAGAAGAAAAAGAAATGAGGCTGCCTAATACACGATTTGAGCAGCTGGAAGTAAGTGACCCACCACTTGATGTGGCCTCCTCCCAATCACCCCATGCCAAGATAAAAAAACATTTCATCACCTACCACTAACAACCCCTTTTTTCACCCCGTTTTTTTTAGTTTTTTTTACAGCCCCTTTTTTGTTTATTTAGTAATTTTATTTTCCAGTCCCCTTTTCTGTTTATTTAGTTCTTTTATTATGTCCCCCTTTTTTTTATCTCTTTATTTAGTTTAAGACAGGCTGTTACAATGTAAGAAGGGGCTACTAACTAAAGGAAGTATGTTATTGACATTTTGGCTGAGGTTACAGACTTACAGTGTCGGAAGCATGAGACTAAGGGGCCGTTTACTAAACGCTTATCAGGTAAGTGCTTACCGGCTCACTTTACCTTATTGGATGAACATGGCAAGGATTGAGAATCTTACCCGGTAAGAGCTATGACAAGGACCGAGAGTCTTACCTGGTAGTGACGACTCTTACCCGGTAAGCGCTTACCGGATAAAAATGTTGCATACGATGCCGTTTCAATGGACTAAAATTTTACCCGATAAGTTAAGTGAAAGTGTTGACTATTAATGGTAAGCGCTTACCGGGTAAGCGTTGGGTAAACGACCCCTAAGTACAACTAACAATAGAAAATATGTTGTTGACATTTTTGCTGAGGTTAGAATGTTGGAATCATGATACAAGCTCTTTTATGATGCTGAATGTATAGCTTTATGTGGATGATCATGATCTTTTGGATGACTCTGAGATAAATGAGGATACTTGGGAAGCTGAACTTTAGACAAATGAATGTGTAGTTTTTCATTCAGTTTCTATGTTTCCTTGTACCTACTTCTATTTTTTGTATGTTGCTTAGTATTAACTAGTGTTAGTTATTCTTTTCAAAAATCATTGTATTTTCCATTCTAGTCTCAAGATCTTCACTTTCGATTTTTTTTTTTTCTTTTCAAATTCTGAAAACTCTCATGTCAAAACTCAAAACCTCCTTCATGTTTTTTGTTTATTAAATTTCCCCCCTATGGTACATTGTATTTGTCATGACTAGCAGTATATTATGACATTGTTCTGTATTGCAGGTTGACTATATAAACACTTCACATCCAAATTTCATTGGAGGAAATAAAGCTGTGGAGGTTGCTTCCCATCAAGTCAGGTCTAATAGGCTGGCTTCACCAACGTCTAGGCAAAGGGTATACTTGTCCAGCTGTTAGAGAGTTTATTTTTATTTTTCTTGTTGAAGATGGTAGAACCTAGTCTCAGTTTAATGCGATCATTTGGACAGGATGGGGCAGACTCTGATGCAGTGGCAGTTTCTGGAAGCAATCGAAGATCTAACGCTATCGTGGCTAGATCTCAATCCAATGGAATAGTTGTTGATCAGGTTTTTTATTTTCTTATTCTTAAATTAAGGCATCAATTTTTTTTTTTCACTACAAAGGTACTACACAATGCTTGGCGATCTACTAACTATCCACACTGCCCATTGTGTGTGTGTGTTTCCTGTTCCTGTTCCTGCTCCTGCTCATATATAGGGAGTTCGATCAGTTGCAGATATCAACGGAAATGGATCCTCTGGTAAGATGCAAGCTTTAGCAAGCTTTAGTTCAGTCCTGATTATGTTTTAATATTAATAATTGAGATTATACTTCATCGCTTGTATTTAATATATTTTATTTGTTGATTTGGTAGGAGGTGAGAGGAGTTCAAATTGGAGGATTGCATCATTTTTCCGTGGGAGGGAGGTTCATAACCCTGCAGTAGATATCTCCAGAAGCAACTCCGATGATGAAATTCTTAACCGTAAGGAGCATGCTTCATCTATAATACATCTTAGAGAGGTGTGCCATCCCATTCAAACCTATGATCTCATTTCCAAAATGATGTTCTTTCTCTTAGAAAGTTTTGTAATTGATTTTTTACCCTTTTGTGTGTGAAAATGCTGCCAGCCACCATTATCGTTGAATTCGTCAGAAATGCACTCGGAGCATGAAGCTGAGGCATTGGCAGTTACCAAGCAGCTATTGGAATCATACTATACCATCGTTAGGAAAAAAGTCCAGGATTCTGTGCCCAAAGCAATCATGCATTTTTTGGTGAGTGCTAGGTTTACTTAGCTTAAGTAGCGGTTATCGATGTGTTTGATTGAGCTCTTGATTTTCTGACAAATCATAGTTAACTGATTTTGTATCCAGGTGAATCACACAAAGAGAGAGCTATGCAACGTCTTAATTGAAAATCTGTACAGGTGAACGAGGAGGCAGGCTACTTGGTTTCTGAGATTTACTGTAAATGAAATGAAGAATTTTTATGTTTGGAATGAACTTAAACTACTGTGAAGCTTATATACATTTCATGCTCCACTGATTGTTATCTGTTACACGTTTGAACAGGGAGAGCCTTTTTCAGAAGTTGCTTCAGGAAACTGACGAGGTATCTCTGAAGAGGAAGCATGTTGAAGAAACTCTCATAGCTCTACAAGAGGCCTCACAAGTAAGTTCATTGAGGTTTCTTAAGTATATTCATATGCTCTATACGAATCATAAAATAGGTAGTTACTGTGAAGTTTGGTCTCAAAATAAAGCTTCAAAATAGAAGAGGGCAGTGTCTAATGTGACTTGCAAGCCACCAAACCCGCACGAAACCCACTTTATTCACTGTTTTGCATGAAATGGAAAGGGAGTCGGGCGACTTAGCTGCGACTTCGCCTTACCCACTGTGTTGGACGGTTAATATCCATAGTGGGGCTGTGGTTTTCATCAAGAAATGATATGGTTTTCTTCAAAAAACTTTTCTTTTGATAGTGGTCTCTCTCTCTCTCTCTCAAATTAACTCACATATGGAGATTAGATTTTAGACGATGGCTTCGATTTCGATTTCTCCATTGTAATTTCTATTTCCAAGTATTTTACCCAACATCATGATAGTGGATTTCTCGGTGGTCTCCTTCGCCCGTGTTTTTTCCCGTTTTGGGTTTTCCACGTAAATACGGTGTCGTCTTTATCTCCTTTATCTTTCTGCATTTATTTACATTGTGTGTTGGTAGTTCGATCATTGGGTTATTAGTTCGTCAAAGTTTTCGATAGATAATTCTCATTTCCGCTTGAATCAATACGATTCTTATTTGGAGCATCGATTTTGGGTTGCTTTCGGAACGTTTACGGTTTGAGTTTTACAACAATTGGTTTCAGAGCTTCCGGGTTTGAGTATCGATTCGTTTGGGATTATTTATCGTTGGTTATCACTATGACTTCTGTGAAGTTCGATATTCCAAAGTTTGATCGGAATACTCGATTTCCACTACGGCAAATGCAAATGAAGGATGTTCTAATTCAATTGGAACTTGATGAGGCACTTTTGGGCGTTGAGAGAATGTCGACGTATTGGACCGCCGACGAGAAAAGAAAGAAGGATTTGAAGGCACGATCTCAAATCTGTTTACACTTATCTCATGATGTGTTGAAGGAAACTTCGGCAGCGTCTCTATGGTTGAAATTGGAACAATTGTTGATGACGAAGAGTCTACCGAACAAGTTAACTTGAAGCAACAATTGTTTTATCTCAAGATGGCGGAAGATAGTTCATTGTCTAGTCACTTGTCCACATTTAAAGAATTGGTTTGCAATTTAGAGAATATGGATGTAAAGTATGAAGACGATGATTTGGCAATATTCTTCTTGTCATCACTACCCGATTCTTATAGTCATTTTCGAGACACAATCATGTATAGCCGTGACACATTTGTGTTGGATGATGTTATCGCCGCGCTTTGGACTCGAAGAAGAAAATGAAACAAATCACGATGGTGGTTTTGAAGCAAAAGCTGAGGGTCTAAATGTGAGAGGCGGTCATTTGAGAGAGGCTTATCTTCCTCCAGTAAAGCGAGATCTAAGTCAAAGACCAAGCGTAAATTTTGCAATTATTGTCACAAAAAGAACATGTAATTGAAGAATGTTACAAGTTGAAGAACAAAGAGAAAGAGAAAGTGGCCGTAAAGGGTTAGCATGTTTCCGATTCTGCTGAAGCTGATGTGGCCGAGGTTGGTTCTGATGGGGAACTTCTTACTGTATCCGGAGCAAGGTTCTAAAAAACGCGCCATGGCGCGCCATGGCGCCGAGGCGCCACCTTGCCGCCACGTTTTTACCCTTGGCGTCGATGTATGGCGTTAAGCTTCATAAGGCACGCCATGCCATGGCGCGTTATGGCACGTTATGGCGTTACGTTACGTTATGGAGTTATGGCGTTAAGCTTCCTAAGGCACGCCATGGCGCGTTATGGAGTTATGGGGGGAAATTGTACTTTTCTAAAACTTGTAAATTTACATGGTAAAAAAGTCAAAATCTAAAAAGTCAAAATTAAATATTTTAAACCCTAGAATTTCACTTCCCATTCTCCCTTTCTCTCTCTGTTTCTCAATTCTCAGTCACGATCACGTGGGGGAGTTATGATTTTTTGGGGAGTTTATGATTTCTTGATATCATTTTTGTAAACTTTGTATATTTGATATCAAATCAATTCATGGTTCTTTTGTTTTTTTTATATGATATAAAACTCCCATTATTATATATATATATATATATATATATATATATATTTGCCGCCTTGGCGCCGCCATGAAAAACGCCATGGCCTCGCCGTAACTCGTAAGGCTTGAGGCTTGACCTCGCCGCCACGCCGCGCCGCGCGCCATTTAGAACCTTGATCCGGAGGTGGATCATCACTTTCGGATGCATGGATTCTTGATTCCGGATGTACGTTCCACGTGTGTCCCAACAGGGATTGGTTCCATACATATGAGGACATTGACCACGACTCGGTTTTGATGGGCAATGACGCTACATGTTTGATCAAAGGACATGGCACGGTTAGAATTCAGATGTTACGGAGTTATCAGAACTTTGGGGAATGTCAAGTATGTTCCCGATCTCACTCGAAATCTTCTATCCCATAGTTCTCTTGAAGAGAAGGGATATGAGTTTGTTGGCAAGAAGGGACCACTTCGGGTGTTTAAAGATGATACAAACATTTTGAAGGCAAATCGTAAGACCTCAAACCTCTACATTTTGGATGGTCCAACAGTTACTGTGATGCAGCGGTTGTTTCTAAGGGTTCTTCGTATTTGGATCGATCGCATTTATGGCATCTTCGACTTGGCCATATGAGTTTCCATGGCATGTCCGAATTGAGTCGAAGAGGGCTTCTTGGAGGAGACAAAGTTGTTGAGCTAGAATTTTGTGAAGAGTATTTATGGCAAGCAGAAACGAGTGAGATTTTTGAGTGACAAGCACACGACCAAAATGGCCGCTCGACTACATCCACTCGGATTTATGGGACTGGCTCGGGTTACTTCCGTAGGTGGAGCTTCTTTTATGTTATGATCATTGACAACTTTTCGAGAAAGGTATGGTCTTTCTTTTTAAAGCATAAAGGAGATGTGTTTTCTACTTTTAGATATCGAAAGGTGATTGAAAAGCAGTCGGGTAAGGAGATAAAGTATTTGCGCACCGATAATGGCCTTGAGTTTTGCTCTCGGAGGATTTCAATGCTTACTGTCGAAAGGAATGCATTACTCGACACCGCACGGTGGTTCACACTTCGCAACAAAATGGTGTGGCCGAGGATAAACCGCACGATTCTCGAGAAGGTTACGTGTATGCTCTCCCATTCTAAGCTACCAAAGTCCTTTCAGGCGGAGGCAGCTTCTACCGCTTGTTTTGTGATCAATCGGTCACCTTCTCAAGCCATTGAGAAGAAGACCCCGTTTGAGATATGGTCCGGTGAGATTGCCGATTACACAGTTTTGAAACCATTTGGTTGTCCGGCGTATGCACGAGTTGACAATGGGAAGCTAGAGCCGAGAGCTTTGAAGTGTGTGTTTCTTGGATATAAACCGGGTGTGAAAGGCTACAAGTTATTTCAAAGGATGTGACTTTTGATTAGACTTCCATGATCCATCGAGCTACTAGCTCGACATCTACTATTGATCAGAAACCATCTGAGGCAAGTAAGAAGACATCTCAAGGTGGAATTGACGACATCATCTACCGTTACACCAGTTTCTTCACCGGTTTCTACAACGGGCACCGGTGATCAGCCTACATCTGTTTTGACTAGTGAACATGTGGATGGCGAGAGATCTTTACCATCTTCCCCACCTGTTCGTAGTCCATCTATTGCAAGAGACAGGCCGAGGAGATATATTGTACCTCCTACGAGGTATGCTCATGCCGATTGTGTCGCTTATGCCCTTACGGTTGCTGAGGATATAGAGTCTATGCTAGAGCCTACATGTTATGATGAGGCTATTTCACTTGCAGACTCGGATAGTTGGATGGTCGCTATGCACAATGAGATGGAGTCATTGCACAAGAATGGCACTTGGGATCTTGTCTTGGCTACGAAAGGGAAGAAGCCTGTCAAGTGCAAGTGGGTATATTAAGCTCAAGGAGGTCGTTAAACTGGGTGACAAGCCAAGGTACAAAGCTCGTTTGATTGCTAAGGGCTACGGTCAAATGCCAGGTATCGATTATACTGACATTTATTCTCTAGTTGTTAAACATACATCTATTCGTGCATTGTTGGGATTGGTTGCTTCTAATGATTATGAATTAGAGCAACTAGATGTGACTACAACATTCTCAAATGGTGGGCTTGGGGGATCTTTATGCAACAACTCGAAGGTTTTGTAGTTCCTGGGAAGGAGGACTACGTGTGCAAGTTGAAGAAATCCCTCTATGGTCTCAAGCAATCTCCGAGACAATGGTATAAGAGGTTTGACTCTTTTGACCGGTCACGAGCTAAAAAGGTGCACCTACGTTTACTATAAGAAGTGTGACGACGGGCCAATGGTCTACTTACTCATATATGTGGATGACATGTTAATCGCAGCGAAATATATGAAGGAGATTTAAGTGATAAAAGACCAGTTGAATGTTGAGTTTGATATGAAGGACTTAGGGGCTGCCAAGAAAATATTGGGGATGGAAATTGTGCGTGATAGAAGTACGATGACCTTGCATCTTTCTCAAAAGAGCTATATAGAGAGTCCTACGTCGGTTCAATATGCTTGATGCAAAACCGGTCACCACACCCCTAGCGGCTCGCTTTAAGCTATCATCCGCTTAAAGTCCTGCTCAGAGGCTGATGTGTCTTACATGACACGGGTACCATATTCCAGTGTCGTTGGTTACGGGTACCATATTCCAGTGTCGTTGGTTCGTTGATGTACGCTACGATCTGCACGCATCCTGATTTGGCTTATGTCGTTAGTGTGTTTTTTGATATCTTCAAGGTACGTCATCTATGAGTTATATGTTTTAGCAAGAATGATGATGGCGTCTTTGGTTATGTTGATTCAGATTATGCCAAGATATTGATAACCGATTTCTGATTTCCGGATATGTGTTCACTTTGGGTGGTTGTGCCATTAGTTGGAAGGCAAAATTACAGTCTACGGTTGCGTTTTCGACAATCGAAGCCGAATATATGGCTGTTACGGAAGGATTTAAGGAAGCTATTTGGTTAAAGGGCTTGTTTGGTGAACTCTATGAGTCACGCAATGTCACGACGGTGTTTTGTGACAATCAAAGCGCGATATGTCTAATGAAAGATCGGATCTTCCATGTCCGAACGAAGCACATTGTTGTGCATTACGACTGTGTGGGAAGTCATTGCTCGAGATGATTTCAAGATGAGCAAAATTCACACTAATGACAATCCCGCGAATGTGTTCACCAAATGTCTTCCGGTGGCCAAGTTTAGTTTGTGTTTAAACTTGGTTGGTCTTTCGAAGCGCAATTGAGTCTGAAGGACTCGTGGTGGAGGAGGTATTATTTCATTTTCCCGAGAAGTTATTTTGGTTTGCTATTGTCTTGATTGATGTTTTGAAGGTTGCTTGAGTTGGAGCTTCATTTTCGATGGAGATATGTTTCTATTTTTGGTTTGGATGTATTTATGACACCAAGGTGGAGATTGTGAAGTTTGGTCTTAAAATAAAGCTTCAAAATAGAAGAGGACAGTGTCTAATGTGACTTGCAAGCCACAAAAACCCGCATGAAATCCACTTTATTCACTGTTTTGCATGAAATGGAAAGAGAGTCCGGGCGACTTAGCTACGACTGCAAGTTGCCTTACCCACTATGTTGGACAGTTTATTTTTCCAATCATGGCTTCCTAATATCCATAGTGGGGCGGTGGTTTTCATCAAGGAGTGATACGGTTTTCTTCAAAAAACTTTTTTTCTTTTGATAGTGCTCTCTCTCACTCTATATGGAGATTAGATTTTAGACGACGACTTCGATTTCGATTTCTCCATTGTAATTTCTATTTCCAAGCATTGTACTCAACATCGTGATAGTGAACTTCCCGTTGGTCTCCTTCGCCCGTGGTTTATCCCCTTTTGGGTTTTCCATGTAAATAAGGTGTCGTCTTTATCTCCTTTATCTTTCTACGTGTTGGTAGTTCGATCATTGGGTTATTTGTTCGTCGAACTTTTCGATAGATAATTCTCATGTCCGCTTGAATCAATACGGTTCTTATTTGGAGCACCGATTTTGGGTTGTTTTCGGAACGTTTACAGTTCGATTTTTTACAACAGTACAGTCTTGCTACTCATATAAGTTGTATTGCTAGAGGGTCTCTAATCTCTGGATTTTTGCACCTACAAAAAATATAGTCGATCAAAAACTCAGGATCGAATCTCCCTAGATTGTTGTTGCTAAGCTGCCCCTCCCTAAGTTATGCCACATGATTACTTCTCTATACGCCATTGTTATGGAGTTAACAAGAAAAGAAAACAAGATCCTTTAGATTAGGAAATGATTGTGATTTGATTCTCTCAAGCCCTGTATAAATATTTGCCTTGTACATGTAATTCAATGTAAAGAGAAATACAATTCTTACATGGTATCAGAGCCTTGTAAAGAAAAAACACACACTTAAATTATGGTTTTAAAGTTACTGTTGCAGTTGATTCTCCTCCGGCCACTATCCGGCCACCGTACGATCTCACAGCCTACATCAGTAGACTCAGTTATGACTGACGTGATTCCGATCGTAACTCAGATTACCGATAACAAACTCAACGACTCCAAAACTTCTTTGAATGGAGTAAGATGGTTCGTGTTTATTTACGGAGTATCGGATTCTTTTCTTCTCGGAGTATCGGATTCTTTTCTTCTCGGATTCTTTGTATCGGATAACAAACTCAATGGACTCCAAAAACTCCTTTCCTTTTCTTCTCGGATTCTTTGTATATATAGTATTTGTACCTCATTCATTTGAGACAAGTGAAATAAATGAATTCCACTTGGTATCGGAGCATCTCTGATCCCAGACTACTCTCATGTTGATGCGTTTCAATCACAACAGCGATCAAGCAACGTCGGTAAGCTCCAAAGTCCCCTTGCTGTCGCTGTCCTCTCACCTCCCTCAACATAATCCTCTTCTCAAACCCACTCGGAAGTCCTCTCCAATTCAAAGACTTCTCACCCAAATCCTCTAGGAAACTCGGTCCGATGAAACTCGGTCATAAATTAAATGGCCACCATTTCCTTCAATGGTCTCAACCGGTCATATGCGTGGTCGAGGAAAGTAAGATCACCTTACATTCCTGCTCCTAAATCTGATAAGTCCAGTTCCAAAAACTAGAAAGCAGAAAACAACATGGTGACGGCTTGGCTGATTAACTATAACCCTAGAAATAGGGGAAAGTTTCTTCTCTACTCTACGGGTCAAGAAATATGGGAGGCTGCTCGAGATACGTATTCCAGTAACAACACTGCAGAATTTTTGCTCACCGAAAGCACACTCCATGATTTACTTCAAGGAGAGTTATCTACCATTGCCTATTACAACTTACTGACTAGGCATTGGCAACAACTCGATCTTTATGAAGTTCATGAATAGAAGTGCTCTGCAAATCAAGCTACAATTCAGAAAATGGTAGAGATGAGAAGAATATTCAAATTCCTTATGGGACTCAATAAGGACTTGGATGAAGTCGGAGGACGAATTCTAGGAATCAAACCACTACCCCCAGTCAAGGAAGTGTTTTCGGAGGTCAGAAGAAAAGCAAGTCGTAAGGAGGTCATGGCATCAACCTTAAAAGTTGACCGATATGCCCTTGCTATACGGGAATCCTCATATCAGCACTCAAATTCACATCAGGACGGAATCACTCATCGTCAAATGAAAGCAGACCCAAAAGTGGAAGGCCCTTGTGTGTGATCACTACAACAAACCCGGCCATGTCCGGGATAACTGTTGGAGAACACATGGAAAGCTATCTGATTGGAAGCCTAAACGAGCAACTAATGGCATTGAAATTCGTTGAAACTTTGTGTCTGCTTCAAAAGATGTTTGACTCGGTACAACAACTATGGCATCCTCTCTAATCTCTTCCACCCAAGCTCAGGAAATATTATGAATCATCTCAAATTTGGATAGTGGATTATGGTGCATCAGATCACATGACTGGAAACGTACAGAGTACAGTTGTTTGACGATTTGAAACTGTGCACCTCACATTTATTCTGTAACACCCCAAAAATTGGGACAACAAAAATTTCCAAAAATCGGAAATGTGGTATATAAAATGTCAAGACACGAGCCTTTCCAAAAAGGGGAAAACAATATACGCTTGTATAATTACAAGTTTGTAATTTAACGGTAAGAGATAACAACCTCTTAATCTAATCCCTAACAAGAAATAAGATTACATATGGTTGTCATCTAAAGTCCAAAATAATTATCTTCAAGTATGGTGTCCCAAAAATTGCTCCCAAGCTCACACTTATAGTCTCATTAGCCTTTCTTGGCGGCCGCGCCGCTAGAACCTGAGATACACATCGACACCAAACATGTGTTAGGCCAAAAGAGCCTAGTGAGTTTGAACATAAACATATCATAGTCAAATAAATGAATTAGAAGTCGTAAGGATCCATAAGAGGAATCAATGGGGGAGACCCAAAACACCGAACAAGTTTCACCTCAAGAGTCGATGTACCTTGGTGTTTACTCTTACAAGCAACACCCCAAAGGCCCGACACATTTGAGGACTACCTCCAAGGCATTACCCTAAATGGCGGAGATCTAGGCACATACCTTCAAGGTGGCGCCCAAGATTACATCCTCCTAGTGCCTACTTGCGGTTAATCCAATTTCCAATATATCAAAGTACAAATTTTACTCCAAGCAAAATATGTATAATATCAACATGAATACGCTTGTGGTCCGACCACCGAATTCAACATGATAGAAATTTCATCATAATAAACAAAGACCCTCAATGGTCTAGTAGGCATGTAATTCCACTTAGGACACCCTTAGTAATAAATTTTACATCAAATCCATAGAAACATAAGGACTAAATCAAAGAGCATGGCTAGATCACAAAGACTCATTTTAGGTCAAACCCTAAAATATGCACATTCCACAATATTACTCAATAATAAGATAATCTCATAAAATATTCCCAAATACTTCCAAACATGACTAATGTTATTAGTGTGCCACATAGAATGATTTATACTAAACTTCCGTAATATCCCAACATAAGAAAATGTGAACCTTTTGTTAAATAAGAGTGATGTGAGGATAAAGAGCATACAATGGTAATGGAATGTACATTAAGACATGCATCTCATTTTGTAAATGTTAGAAAACTCACTATCTACGTTTTATAGAAAACCCTAGAAAAACATGATAAGCTCTAGCTTGAAGGAGATGAGAAAAGAGCTTGAATTCTAGGTGCAAAGCTTCAATAAATAAATGCTCCCAATAGAAACCCTAGGTGTAATTTAATGAGGGGAGAGAGTTTTGATGAGAGAAAATCGCACTAAGCTATCCAAAATCGACCAAGAAATCAGATTTGGGGTGAAAATGGGGTAAAAATCGGGAGAAGTCCATTTATACCACCAAGGGGGCTGCGGGAGACAATGCCCAACGATAGTGCCATGTGGCACAGTCGCGGGCAAAGTCGCGGACTCTCCCCCTGCCGCGGTACAGATCCTGCGAGAGTGATAAGCGAGTTTGCCATTTGGCATTCTCGCTGTCACAATCGCTCCAAAGGTACCGAGAGTGGCTCCCCTTCGGCGACTGTGACATGCGAGTGTGCCCTATGGCACTCTCGCTCAAGGACGTGCCACTCATCACCTACCTCGAAAACTTTCACGATCGAACTGATTACTCTAAAATGCAAATCCCAAAATTCTAGGCCTAACTTCTTTCTGAAATTCCTATTCAAGGTCGCCAGATTAGGAGAACACAAAATTTACGTATCGGAATTTACGGGTGTTACAATCCTCCCCACCTTGAGAAAGATTTCGTCCTCGAAATCTCGGTTCATTCAAATAGGTGAGGCTATCGCCTCTTCATGTCCTCTTCGGCTTCCCATGTGACGTTCGCGCCTCGGTGGTGCTTCCATTGAACTTTCACCATGGTCACCTCCTTGTGTCGGAGTTTCTTCGTTTTTGATTCCAAGATGGCTTCCGGTTCTTCTACACGGTTACCGTTATCCACTCGAATTTCTGATAAGGGAATGACACTATCTTCTTCGGCCAAGCACTTTCGTAAGTAGCAAACGTGGAAGGTAGGATGGATTCCGTCCATTTCTGATGGCAAGTCAAGTTCGTAGGCTTGGAGTAGGGTGCTCAAAAAACCGACCAACCCGACCTGACCAACCCAGGAAAAAATCAACCTGAGGTAACCCGACATATAATCGATACAAAATTAGGACAACCCGAAGCTATTGGGTTGATATTGGGTTAGCTCAAAGTAACCCGACCAACCCAATAACCCGATAAAACAACTCATATTTCTCTTTATATGTATAAGTTACCAAAAACAACTCGACAATAACGAGAAATGGAACTCATAAGAGAACATTATTGGAAAGTTATAAGTAATACCTAAATATTTGACGAACTCGTATATTCTTTTGAATGATGGATCGTATTTCAAAGAAAAAATTCCTTATTTTTATGTTTTCAATATTGTTTTTACTTTGTTTAAACACAACCCGATAAACCCTACCAAACCGACCAACCCGAACGGGTTGGGTTGGGTTGCACTTTTGTTTGGGTTGGGTTGGGTTGGGTTGAAAATTCTCTAACCGCCAACATTGGGTTGGGTTGTTGAAATGCCTTTAACCCGATCAACCCAACCCGTGAGCACCCCTAGCTTGGAGTTCGATCCGCTCCAAGATGGTTAAGGGACAAGGAAACGAGGGCTAAGATGGCTCGGTCTCCCACTTGGAATTCTATTGGTCTCCACTTGGAGTTGAGGGTGCTTAGATGCTCGAATGGCTGCCACAAGGGGTGCTAATGAATATAGAGGCAGTTCAGTTGCAATGATTGCTACAGAATTACATGTCTAGTGGGTATTTCTAGTCGGCTAGAACAGAAGAACAACGATGTGGGTGCAAAGACACAAATTTAGTATTGGACTGAAGAGAGGATGATGATGGACTATTGTGGTGTCTATTATACCACCCAAAACAACAAACAAAACTGTTAGGTCGCGTTTGTTTTTTAAGAGGTCTGAAGTATGAGGTCTTATTTCACTTTTGATAATAAAAGGTGGTTCTGAACTCTGAAATCTGAATCAATATGACTATTTGTTTTTGTAACGTTTGAAGTATGTAATCTTAATCTGGATCAATAAAATTGTTTTGTTTGTGATAACAATTAATCAGAAAAATGTCACCACTTCTAATTTCAGATGTATTTAAGAGTTAAGAGGGTGTGAAATCTTTGAAAAAACAAATCGTCTGAATGTAAAAATGTCTGACCGATTCAGATTTAAGAGGTATTAAGAGGTTTTTTGAAAAAAAACAAACAACCCCTTAGATTCTTTTCCGAGTGGCAGGCCATGACAATTGGGTTGAGAGTAGATTTGGACAGGAGCAATTGCATGAGTTTAAAAATTTGCAGAAGACTGTGGGTGGCAGACTTACTGGTAATGCTGGCTCGGCTGGGCCTTGTTTTGGAAGGAAAAGGAGGCTTTTTGGCTGACCAGTCTGGGGTTAGGCGCAAAACTAATGGTGGGCGGGCTTCATGGAACGAAGGACACAACTTTTTTGGAGTGGGGCTGGATTGGAAGGATTTATCTGTTCTTGAAGCTAATTGGGATTATGTTATGTGGCCTAAACAGTCCGTTTTCTACTTCTTTCGGAATCTTTCATTAGAAGAAAAAGGGTTCAAGGACTTCACAGGCTGGTATAAGGATGAAGTTGAGAGACTCCTTGGAACAGAAGCTGCAAGTATCTCGTTTTCAATTGCAATAGTGTATCAGTTCCTTTTCTTTTTCTTTCCACCTTGAGGACAAGGTGAAAGTTGGGGGGCGGGTATTGTTATACTCTGGGGTCAACACGTCTATAGGTACGGTCAATAAGTCAGTAGAAGGTGTGGTATAAATAGGGGGAGGGGGATTAGAGGGAAGGGCATTCGGTTTTGTAATCAATTGGGGTGAGAACCTTTGGGAGAGAACTGACCTCTCGAAATGCCAGAGAAACAAGCTTCTATAGATAGAGAGTGTAATCTTCTTCTGATTTTTCTTTTTGTGATAGCCTGATAGTCTGTGTTAGCCACTTGTACTATTGCACCCACTACTTGTACCTTTCTATTGGTAATAACCCCAGGGTATAACAGTATGGTTGGAATTGTGGGGAGGCTACTAGAAGTCTCCACCATATTCTTGACAATGCTTGAATTTATGGATGTTCCATTAATCCCAAGCCACATTTCTTGTTGGTGTTCACAGTTGGCAATACTTTCAACGACGTCGACTGTTTCTTGCTCCTCCAAGTTGTATTTTCTTTGAGCCCTTCATCTCCTCCATCACAGTATTATATATCATCATCAGTTTTTGTAAGATAAGATTATAGATGGATGTTCAGTACATCCCTTATTGGCTTATTCCCTTGCTAGGCACCCACTGATTAAATTCACTTATGGTAGGAGAAAGGCTTAAAGCAAGGAAAACAAGTCTGGGACCACAAGGGTGGAAATAAGTCGGTAACAAATTAGTTGGGTGCGTCACAGGGGTTCCCTAAGGGCTTTTTGGGGAATTTATCTTATGAGTTTGTTACTTGTTTAGTTAAATAAGCGGGTGGGGTGTAGATGGTGGGATATCTGGTAATTTCTCTCAAAGTTTGTAATAGGAGAGTCTAGCCTCTCAAATTCTAGCTCTCTCCATTGTTGCTATTCTAATCATTTCAATTATGTCAGAACGCATTTTCTCTTGATTTCCTTGGTTATTTAGCTTGGTTCCTGACAAATTGGTATCAGAGCCACCATTATCGGGGAAACCATGGCACCACCATCCACTAATAAGAGGTTGGATTCTGTGGAAGAAGGGATGACAACGATGCTTGAGACCATGAACAGTCTCCAAAAGGCCTTACAACAGCAGTTCAGTGAGCAGATGGCGATGGTCAATGAAAAGTTATCGTCAATTACTGTAGACAACATCAACCTCCGTTCATCGATACAAGAAGAAAACGTCAACCTCCGTTCGTTAATCCAAGAGGAGGTGCGAACTATTCCGACTGAATCCACCCAAACCAACAACGGACCACGGTCAGCGGGCAGTTCCAATTCAAGCGGCGGATATGGAGACGTTGGGAGGGGGTGGACTCAATTGGCGGTATCGAAAACTTGATATTCCCCTGTTTGATGGCGTCAATCCAGACGATTGGGTTATGAGGGCGGAGAGGTACTTTGGATTATACCGCTTAACTGAAGAGGATAAGATGAGGCTGCGATAGTAGCCCTCGAGGGTGACTCTCCTCTGGTTTCAATGGGAGTTTCAATGGGAGCATCGTTGACGACCAGTGAAGGGGTGGGAGGAACTCAAATCATTGTTGTTGCGCCAGTTCCGCCCCTCCCAGTCGGGTTCCCTTCACGAGCAATGGCTGGTTAGGTGAGTACTGTGTTGGACTATCAGCGTGCGTTCATAGAGTTATCAGCCCCGTTATCAAACGTATCTGAAGAAATCGCTCTGGACCGGTTCATAAATGGGATCAGAGCGCTAATATTCTGGCCGAGGTCAGGATTTTTAGGCCAAGAACCTTGGACCGGGCGATGGCCCTAGCCTCAAATGTGGAAGAAAAATTGAAGGTTAGCCTAAATCGGAAAGGGGATGGAAAAGGGTACACTCCAAATTCTTTTGGTTTTGGGAATTCAGCCACGAGAATCTCTCCATCTTCATTCTAAGTCCAAAATTCCAATCGAGTCACCCCGAGTTCCACGAATTTGGGTTCGACGTGTTCCCAAACGGGCCCGGGATCACGCACCAATCCGCCATTGAATTCCACTGTTCCAACCGTGAATACATTCTCAAAATCGTTGGGGGAATGAGAAGATTATCCGACAAAGAACTCCAACAGAAGAGGGAACGGGGACTCTGTTTCCGTTGTGATGAGAAATTGGAACGTAGGGCATCGCCGCCATCGTCGGGAGTTGAGCGTTTTGCTCACACAGAGACAGGTGAAGCAGAAAAGGTGGACGGGCCCGTGGAAGTAAATCAGACTGAAATTTGTTTCAACTCGGTTATGGGGATCACTAGCCCTAAGACATTGAAACTATTGGGATCGATAAAGGGACACGAGATCGTCCTGGTGCCGCTCACAATTTCTTGTCGAAGGCAGTCATCGAGAAATTAGGCATTCACGTGACTCCAGCAGGGGGTTTGGAGTATTACTTGGAACACGAGAAGCAGTACAAGGATTGGGGGAATGCAAAGGTGTTTTGTTACAATTATAGGGCATAGAAGTGCCCGAGGACTTACTTCCTCTCACGTTTGGCAATTCAAATGTGATACTCAGTGTCCGGTGGCCGGAGAAGTTGGGCGCAGTCACGACTAATTGGAAAACGCAGATCCTAAGGTTCCTCGTAAGTGGAACTTCGGTGACTCTTCGGGGGACCCTTTGTTGGGAAAGTCTAGAATGACTCTTAAAAACATGATTCAGTCCATTGCCAAGGAGGGACGAGGTTATTTGGTACAACTGAATTAAGTGGAAAGAAGTTCACAAACCTTATCGCTTGCTGATTCACCACCGTTTTTACATGATATCCTCCCCCGTTATCAGCAAGTGTTTGAATGGTCGGCGGACTACCGCCACAACGAGAAAAAGTACATGCGATTAATCTTAAGGATGGGGCTAGCCGAGTCGGTGTTAGGCCATACCGCTACCCTCATACGCAGAAAAATGAGATCGAAAAACTGATACAAGACATGCTAAGGTCGGGAATTATACAGAACTCAAAACTGCCCCTATTCCAGCCCAGTCTTGTTAGTCAAAAAGAAAGACAGCTCTTGGAGGTTTTGCATTGACTATAGAGCCCTTAACCGAGTTACGTTCCCGATAAGTTTCCCACTCCGGTTATCGATGAACTACTTGACAAACTACATGGGTCATGTGTGTTTTCCGAGCTCGACCTTAAATCGCGATACCACCAAATAAGGGTGAAAGGGGACGATAATGGCTTTTCGAACTCACGAGGGACATTACGAGTTCCTCATTATGCCATTCGTCCTAACCAATGCCCCGGCTAACTTTCAATCATTGATGAATGAGATATTTCGGCCGTTTCTTCAAAAATATGTATTAGTGTTTTTCGATGACGTTTTGGTTTATAGCCAAAATCAGCAACAACATCGGCAACATTTAGAAATAGTGTTGAATTTACGGGCTACCCATCAACTCTGCTAATCCGACTAAATGTGAGTTTGGAAAGAGGGAGGTGGCGTACTTAGGACATGTGATTTCGGAGGCTGGGTGGCGGTGGACAACGAAAAGATTAAGGCCATGGTAGATTGGCCCATTCCGAAGAATCTAAGGGACCTACACGGTTTTCTTGGCCTCACAAATTCATCGGTGTGTATGCCCGAATAACTGCCCCACGAATGGAACAACTCAAGAAGGACTCTTTTGGGTGGACAGATGCCGCTACAGAATCCTTCCAGCAGCCCAAAGTGGCTTTAACTAAAGCTCCAATTTTGGCCATGCCGGATTTTAATCAACCCTCTGTGGTAGAAACGGATGCGTTGGGGAGTGGGATAGGAGCTTTCTTACTTCAAGCATCTCGACCAGTCGCATATTTTAGCCAAGTGTTGGGGTCCCGAAACCGGTTGAAGTCAGCCTATGAGCGGGAATTAATGGCCATTATTATCGCCGTTCAAAAATGGAGGCATTATGTTAGGGCGACACTTCATCATCCATACAGACCAACGTAGCCTTAAATTTTTATGGAACAACGAGAAGTGGGGGCAGAATCCAGAAATGGGTTGGAAAACTTTTAGGCTATGATTTCGAGATACGATACAAACCCGGAGCAATGAATCGGGTAGCTGATGTGCTGTCCAGGAGTTCACGTCAGAGGTAGAATTGGGCGCCTTGGTGTCTTCCTGTACCGTTTCCATGGCATATTTAGACATGGAGATTGCAGTGACTCCTTCATTCAACAACTAAAGAAAGACATCGAGGATGAAGGGAAGTCGCATGTGGGATTCTCGGTGACACAAGGTCGGGTAACATACAAGGGCCGGATAGTCATACCTCAGACCTCGACTTTAATACCAAAAATATTGCATGAATATCATGATTCTGTGATTGGACTCCGGCGAGTTCAAAACTTACCGGCGGTTAGCATTGGAATGGTTTTGGGTGGGTATGAAACGTGCGGTCACTAAATACGTGCAGGCTTGCCCCACTTGCCCGCAACAGAAAGCTGTCAATACCCACCCTGCCGGACTTTTACAACCTCTACCCATACCGTCTTAGGTATGGGAAGATATTACGATGGATTTTATAGAGGGTCTTCCTCGTTCTCTTGGGTATGATTTAGTCCTGGTGGTCGTTGATCGTTTGACCAAATTCGCCCATTTTTTGGGATTGAAGTGTTCACGGCTCAATCAGTAGCCACCCTTTTTATCAAGGAAGTTGTTCGCCTCCATGGTTTTCCATCGTCCATTGTATCTGACAGAGATAGGGTTTTATGAGTCTCTTTTGGTGGGAACTGTTTCGGCTCTAGGGAACTTCGTTAATGCACAGCACGGCATACCACCCATAGACCGGCGGACAGTCGCAAGTGGTTAACGAGTCAGGGAAACATATTTGAGATGCTTCATCATTGGCAGCCGCGCAAATGGGATCACTGGCTCCCGTGGGCAGAATTCTGGTACAATACGTCCCATCATTCATCCACCCATTTTACCCCTTTCAAGGCGTTATATGGCCGAGACCCTCCACGACTACATCGGGTGCGTGCCTAAGGGTAGCACGGGTGTGTCTTCTCTCGAAGAACAGCTAGCGGAACGAGATGCGGTGTTAGACGAGCTTCATGCTTATTACAAGCTCAGCAGCTCATGAAAGTTCAAGCTATAAGCACCGACTAAACTTAACCTTTGATGTTGGGGATCATGTCTACCTTAAATTACAGCCGTACCGCCAGAAAACATTGGCCAACCGACCATTCCAGAAGCTAGCCGCCCGATATTATGGACCTTTTGAGATCATCCAACGTATTAGGGTTGTCGCCTATAAACTACAACTGCTTACTACAGATACAGTTCATCCACTATTCCACATTTCTCAGCTCAAGTGTGCCATGGGAGAACAACCTGTGTCCCCAACGATACCCCCCAATATCAATGCAGACCTCAAATGGGTGGTTGAACCCAAAGCCCTGCTTGGAGTCCGATCAAAAGAAGGGCAGAATCTGGAGGTGGTGTTGTTGAAATGGAAGAATTTGCCGGAGTTCAAAGCCACCTGGGACTGGGAGGATATGTTTACCATCCGGCAAGCATTTCCTGATTTCCACCTCGAGGACAAGGTGACTCTTTGGGGGAGGGGTAATGCTAGGACCCACCGATTAAATTCACTTATGCTAGGAGAAAGGCTCAAAGCAAGGAAAACAAGGCTGGGAGGACCATAGGGGTGGAAAATAAGTCAGCACAGGGGATTCCTCCCTGAGGGCTTTTTGGGGAATTTATCTTTTGAGTTTGTTACTTGTTTAGTTAAATAAGCTGGTGGGGTGTAGATGGTGGGATTTCTGGTAATTTCTCTCAAAGTTTGTAATAGGAGAGTCTAGCCTCTCGAATGCTAGCCCTCTCTAATCATTTCAATTCTGTTAGAACGCATTTTCTCTTGATTTCCTTGGTTATTTAGCTTTATTCAAAGCAATTTTCTATCATATCATCATCAGTAAGACCAGGATCTGAATTGCTCGGTAAACTTGGAGTTTGATCCAGATTGGTCACATGGCTTGGAAGTTGGTTCATATCCTTCCTACCTTTCCTTCTTGAGATAATTAGTTCTTCTAGAATAGACTTCATAGCTCTATTTGGAGTTGTTAGTGACCAAAAGAAAGTGACTTATTTAGTTTGGATGCGAGACTGATTTGATGACTAGGAATAGAGATAGACCCAGAAATAGGTTGGTAATAGACTCATCACTAATGATGTTCCTTACCTGACTCTGGAGAAGCTGAATCTGTTAGTGGCATATGTTGGCATTCAAATTCCTCACTTTCCCCCTAAATGCCGCCGGTTTGGTAATAAGGTTGGTGTTCCATAGAGGTAACATTTATAGTGTCATAGAACTTCCGGTTTTTTGGTGAGTAGCACCTGTATCCCTTCTAATATGTAGAATAACCTACAAAAATACACTCTTTAATAGATTTTTTTATAAAGCTTACTTTGATGGTGTTGAGAAACATGGGTAAACACAGTGTATCCAAAGATCTTTGTAGGAAGGGTAGAAAGAACATGAGTGTTTGAGATAGACTCTGTTAATAATTATATTAGGTAATATAATGAGTTGGGATTTGGAGAGGTTGATTAAATGCTTGATATGATTGATAATGTTCTGGGTCTATCAAATTGGTATCAGAGCAGTTTATGTGACCACAGAAAAATTGGAGGTGGAGATTGGAAATATCCTTTCAACTATGATGTAAAGATTTGCTTGAGGTGCAATTTTCTTTTATTGAAGAGTTAATGTGCAAGCTACTGAAGGCCAACAAGAAGGGGGTCACCAGCATTGTCTGATCTTAGGACCTGAATTTTGGTATGAATTGTGTTTGGAGCATTAGAGTGATTTTTCTTTCATGAGGAAGAATAACCATGTGATCCCAGAATGATCTTCCTTGAACGTCACAAACCATCTAGCCCTAATAAGTTTTTTTTGACTCTAGAAGGATCCCACACCACTTATGGACCATCATTAATTGTTTGGAGGATTTGTGTAGGAGAATCCAATATGATGCTTTTTGTGTGTTTTGATAACCAACAAACATCACATGAAAAATGTTTTACGTACATGAAATTTTGGTGACCTAAATGATAATGTCACAACATGATTAATTCAGTAGCTTTATGAGAATTAAAAGAGACATGACCAGCCTGAAGCACACTCTGTTTAGGGTTTAGGTGTTTTCTCTAGTAGAAATAGGCCAGAATTCTTCTTAGCATTGCCAATTGTCCTCCCCAAGTTCAAATCCTGAAATTCACAAATATCTGTAGAGAACTTAGAAATCTGATTTTTATCCTTAGTCAACTTGCTGACGAATAAAAGATTGCAATCTAGATTGGGGACTCGAAGAACACCCTGTAAAACGAATTTTTGGAGAGTTGATAACTGAACCTCTCCCTATCAGCCATTCTAATGTTCGAGTGTCCTTGGTTTGGTTTATCTTCACCAAATAGTGATTTGTCTTCCGTCATATGATCTGATGAGCTTGATACACCTATCCAGAAATTTGATGACTTTGCAATATAGGCACCGGGAATTATTACCCTTTTGAGCCATTGACCACTGCCCCACTTTTTGGGTGGGATATACTGGGCTCATTTGGTTTGGTTAGACCGCATCTTTTAGGTAAGAATGAAGTGATGTGCCACTATCCATTTATATTATTCCAGTGCTCTATGTTACATAACAAAAAACTGATGTTAATTCATGCGGTGTTTCTTTTATTATTATCATAGGAACTTGCAGACTAACCCCTCCTTTCTCCCAGCTTTGGAATGCATGTTGTTGGTCTTATGTACTAAATACCGTTTCATTTTTTTTTCTGTGATTTAAATAGCTCTTGGATGAGCTGCCAATTGAAGTTGCAACAGTCAAAAGAGGTATTTGAGGAAGATTTGCTTGAGCCATCAATGTGTAGCGCAGTCTGCAAGTTGACCAGACTTTTCCTAGAGCACATTGTCACACACTGGATTGGATCATGCTAAACCTTCTTTACACAATCATCTTTGAACGCATGCTTCCAAGATGGTTCGATTTAAAAAAGCAGATGGTTGACGATTTGCAGTAGCAGATTGCAAAAATCGGATGTATTTGTTAGTTTTTGCTAGGAGGGAAGTGCTTGCTAAACTTGTAACCAAAAAACACAATATAAGGTTTCATTTTAGTCATTATTCTTTGATAATGTCGTCCTGAAGTAGAGGGTAGCTTTATTGTCGATGACTACAACATGTATAAGTTTTTGGTTGATGGATGTTATTGTATCCAAGTCTGTAGAAAACACAAAGGAAGTATTAGGGTCGGTTTGACCAAGAAATTGTGAAAATAGAAAAATAAGGTTGTTTACCTGTTAGCGATTGCTTTTGTCCAAGCTTGATGCTATTTGTTTATTAGAAACAAGATAGAAGAAATGATGATTGAAATTGGTAAGATTGATAAAAAATGTTATATTTTAATCATATATTATATATAAAAATGTTATATTTTAATCATATATTATAACAAATTATTTGTCGATCATATGTTTTTTGGTCACAATTGTATCATTTATATTATGTTTATAATTTTTTCATACTATTCAAGTTCTTAAATCGAGCTCGAATCTTCTTCAAGTTGTTCTTGAGCCCTGCACTAAGAAGACTCATCGAGCTATCAGATCGAGCTTGAGCTTTGCTAACACCATTGAATGAAGTTCAAGCACAGTTATGCTTGTTTGGAGCCCTTACGTATAATTCCAAAATTGCTTTCCATATTTTTATACAAAGACGATCCATTTCAGTATAAAAGAAAAAACTAATGAACGGGATGATTTGATTTGTAGTTCCAACCAAAACTGAGACCAAATTATTACAAATGAGGGAGATACCTGATTCCGTTTGCTACATAACCAGAATCATAAAGTCACCAAGGGATTAGTTGAGGTGCATGCAAAATGGTCCGAACATCCATGCTTACCAAAAAAAAATCATAAAGAACATGCAAGACAAAAAAAATATGCATTATAGATGACCAATTATTAAGGTACGTTCTAATGTTTATTTGGGCAAAAAATTGATTACGAGCAACCTCAACCGGCCCCACATGGAACCCACCTCCACCAATGTGAGGGGACATTTTTTTAGCTCACTCACTGAGTGAGGCTAGCAGGGGGCCCGAGATCAAACCCGTGACTTGACTTATATGTAACATCCTTGATTTCGGTATGTATTTATTTTTGATGCCATCATGTTTAACCGTTATTATTGGACTTAGTGTCGAGATCGTGGGCTTCCCGGGTTAAAGTTTGGAAAAGTTGGACCTCGGTACCAGTGGGGCGATTGTGCCCGCGATTGTGACAAGGTCACTCTCGCGAGGCACTATCGCGAGGATTGTACCGAGACTCGGGGTGCGGTGGCGACAGTGCCCGCGATTGTGACAAGAGTCACTCTCGCGAGGCACTATCGCGAGAGTTGTACCGTGAGTTGGGGGAAGCGTGCGATTGTGACAGGCGATTGTGACATTTGTCACAATCGCGAGGCAAGGTCGCGATCGGGGTGCAGTCCTTTAAAACTCATTTTCACGACCTAAAATTTAATATCTGATTTGGGAGCTGGCTTGGGGCGATTTTGGAGAACAAAAAGGTAGGGTTTTCATCCTCCCTCATTGAATGCTCCTAGTAAAGACTCTTATGGTTGGTTGGTGGATTTAATGTTAGGTTCTTGCTTTTGGTTAAGAAGATCAAGTGTCATTTCTTCCTTCTCTCAAGTATCATCTAGGGTTTGGTGTGTAACCCTTGCAAGGTGAGTTTTCTTGGGTACTTCTCCCTCATATACGCTTTAATTGTTGTATCTATAATCTTTCCTTGTCTCCTAGTCATAGTTGGATTTTGTTGGGTCTTGACCTAACTAGAGATTTTGAAGATACTATGGTTATTTGACTAAACAAGTTTCATGGGATGTTATGTTAAAGAAAGTAATGGTGTTCATATTTACTCAATCATTTGTTGACTAATATTTGCTATTTGGGGTATTGATATCACATGAAGAGAAAACTAGGGTTTTGGAAATTGGTCTCTTAAAATATATGCATGATTGTATATGGTTATAATTGTTAAGTTGGGTTTGGTTTAGTGCAATGGATCCATAGGCACGGTAACCCAATGTCTTGTCCGGACATTTGGTTGCCCTTGGCACGGGATAGACATCGGGCTCCATGGTAAGTAGGGTGTGGGCCTATACAGTCGGGCAGCGTCCCATGGACAGTAAGGTGTAATCCCATTGTGCTTGAGTTGCCCTGTTTTGGGAACTCTCAAGAATAGACCTGGAGTAGTTGACTTGATGTTTTCGAGCAAAAGACTTGGAGTAGTTGAGCTCGCTATGTGGTTTTGAACTATTGACAGTATATGTTGAATACTAATGATTTATTGGCTTACCTTGATTTAGTTCACGGCTAGATCGACTACATGACTTCAAACGGGTTTATCGTTCATTTTAGCTTTCGTTTATTTATTCTCACTAGGCTCTAGCCTAACACTTGTTATTTGGTTGTCATGTGTGGCAAGTCACTCTAGCGATGGGATGCGTCGGGATTGAGTGGACGACTTTGGGTTCGAGAGCGGTCTTTTTGATGATTTAGTGACCGATATCTTTGGAAGTATAGATTATTACTTTTGGGAGAATAGCGACACCCGACCTTAATCTTGCTCACTCAAGTTAGATTATTAGGTTGTCGAGTTTATTCTCTATTTTGTCATGGGTTGTAATTACCATATTTTAGTCCCCGTGTTGGGTTGACATACAGTAGTCCGTTTGGTTGTATACTCTATTTCAGGTTATTGGATCTCCCGCTTTGGGTAGATTTGTTATTACCATTTTCAGACGTTATATGGTCAAATTTCAAATCTTAAATTGACTCCCAATTTTTAGGATGTTACATTATATTTGGGCAAAATCGACGTGCTCTTTTGCCCACCGAGGTACATGTCAAAGGCTTCTAATGCTTATTGATTATGTAAATTGATCCCCAAAGTCTCCATGTATTTCCCTACTGTATGGATGATGCTATTAGATGAACACAACTCCATTCTTTATCAAGTGATGTTCTGACTATAGGCCGTAAAACCAAGGAAAAGAAAGCAGATTATAAGTTACCATCTTTGTCCAATCTCCATCTCCATCCATACTCCACGTCTCAACTGCAAACGATATATGGATTTTACATTTATATTCCAAGATCTCACATACAAGTGAATGCACTCTCTTACAACTGTGAAATTCAAACACCATGTCCATGTCATTCTTAGATCAGGATCAGTTCCAAAACAAGGAGCTGCTATCTTTCTCAACTTTTCCGTCTTCAAATCAAACCTTATAATTGAGTAACTTATCATTCCTAATTTCATTCTTGATTCATCGGATTAGGAAATATAGTTTTTCATTCAACAAAACACATGGTTGCTCCCAACATCTCCAAATCCAGTAACGGGATGAAAGAAATTTGTAGTCCTCTTGTGTTGTCTCCACCTTTCTCCATGAGTCGGATTTCAAAGAGTATATATAAACATCACGAATTCACGATAGTGGGTTACAAGTAGAGGTTTGTAGTCATTAATACAACCCAAATACTCTTGTGGTGGTTATGCATCATTCTTTCTTGTTGGGTGCAGACAATGTCTTATATTCGTCCGTTAGAGGATTCCATAAAATCATATCATAGTATTCCCTCTCCTTGCACTTGTTAATTATGCTTACACATACCGGTCCACGTACAGATGCTATAATCGACACGTTTTCATGATTGGCGTCTTCGAATGGCAAAGGACGGCAGGCAGTATTTAGACGGTCTTTAGGTGCTTCACAATCGATGGTTTGAAACACTTTATTTTGTTTATAATAACACCCACTTTCAAGTTTATATATAGGACACATGGACGACCATAAATCCTTTCACAATTACACAAGTAGAGGAGATGGTTTGCAATATCGCGAGATCGTTTACTTTGAAGCTCATGAAAGATGGTAAAATGTGGTAATGAATTGGGGATTGTTTTAAGAATTATTAGACTTGATTATTCGATAAAAAGTATTAGAATGTTTGGTTACTTTGATATGTTACATTTACGTTGATGATCTTTAAAGGTTAATGGTTACTTTGAGATGTTATATTTACGTGTCTAGCTGATTTTTGTATTTGGAATTGTGTTTGGAATGTTCCATTATTCCAATTGGAATCGTAATTGGAAATGTAGCTTATTGGATATAATGCAACTTCACCAACATTTGAATAATGGATGGTAACAAATTTGTGGAAAATATTAAAAATATAAATATAACTCATTATACTCGGTTCTAGTAAAAAACCGTGTACAAATGTCTCCAATTTTTTTTATAAATGTACATTTGTACACGGTTTTGTTATGAAAACCGTGAAAAATTATTACAATTGTAAATGTTTTTAGCAAAAAACCGTGTAAGTTAGACACTTTTATAAACAGTTAGTAGGACTTTTTTAAACGGTTTCATCTAAAAACTGTGTAAGATTGTGACTTTTATACATGGTTAATATTTCTTTTCGAAACAGTTTTGAAACCGTGTATAAAAGTTCGAAACATTTACAAACACCGGCTATATATGCGGTTCCAAAACCGTGTATAAAGGTTAAAACAACCGTTTATAAAAACATATTTTGTACTAGTGACTTGAATAGCTTGAAAAATAATCCAAACATAATATAGATGATACAATTGGGACTACATGAACATATGAATGATAAATATTTTGTTATAATAGATGATAAAAATAAATAAAATCTAATAACATTTCATCTATCTTGTTGCTAATAAACAAATATCATCAAGTTTGGCCAAAAGTCGCCGCTAACCAACCTTATTTTTTTATTTTCACAATTTCTTGGCCAACCTGACCCTAATACTTCCTTTCGTGTTTTCTAGAGACTTGGATACAATATCCATCGACCAAAAACTTACATATGTTATTGTCATTACCCTCTACTTGACATAAAGACGGCATTATCGGAATATAATGACCAAAATGAAACCTTATATTTTGGTTAGACGTTTATCAAGCACCTTCCTCCTAGCAAAAAATTAACAAATGCATCCATTTTTGCAATATGCTATTGCAAACCGTCAATCATTTGCTGCTTTTATATATAAATTGTACCATCTTGGAAACATTCGTTTAAAGATGATTGTATAGAAAAGGTTTTGCATGATCCAATCCAGTTTGTGACAATGTGCTCTAGGACAAGTCAGTCAACTTGCAGAATGCGCTACACTTTGATGGCTCGGACAGATCCTCCTTAAATACCTCTTTCGACTACTGCCGCTTCAATTGGCAGCTCATCTAAGAGCTAATTAAATCACAGAAAAATAATTTAAAACGGTATTCAGTACATAAGATCAACAACATACATCGCAAAGATGGGAGAAAGGAGGGATTAGCCTGCAAGTTTCTAGGATAAATAATAAAAGAAACACCGCATGGATTGATTTTTTTTAATGTAACTAGAATAATATAATTGGATAGTGACTTCATTCTTACCTAAAAGATGGAGTCTAACCAAACCAAACGAGCCCGGTATATCCCAACCAAAAGAATATGAGGCCGTTTACAGGTGAAAGTCTACACTCTCATTTACCTTACCGGGTAAGATTCTAGTCAATGAATATGATATCGTATGTTATAATTTATCCGGTAAGCACTAATGGGGTAAGAGTTGTCACCCTCATTTACCGGATAAGAGTTTCGGTCCTTGTTATCACTCTACAGGGTAAGATTTTGGGTCCTTACCATGTACATCCAGTAAAGGCAAATGACTCGGTAAACACTCATCCCAGTAAGCGTTTGGTATTCAAGCTCAAAATAGTAAATAAGCCACTTCAATCTATTTTGGTCACTTAACAACTTTAGATAGAGCTATAAAGTCAATTCTAGACGAACTAACTATCTCGAAAACCACTTCAATCTATAGGTTGGAAGGATATGAACCAAAATATATATGCATGTGACCAACCGGATCGAATCCAAATTTACAGAGCAATTCAAATCCTAGTTTTAATGATATCATGGACTTTTCTTTTTCCTGCTAACGATATATGGTAGATTATGATCATTATTAATTGAAAATAACTTATATATATTTTTATCATTATTAATTTTTCAATTTTCGTTAATATATACTATCTATATCTATACTATATTATAAAACACGGATAAAAAAACTCTTAAATACAAATTATTAGTCATAAGGTACCATCATTTTATGCAAGATTTAAAAAATCTCTTAATTTACAAATATCAAGGCACAAGATACATATTACTACTGCAGGCTTCTAACACCCACCAATTTGGTATGTGCAGAGTCTTCCTTTTATGCAGACATTTTCATGTATCACTATTAATTAATATATTATATTACTATAAATTTGTTTTAATTATATTATTAAATATGTAATTGGTTATTTTTTTCTAGATGTCATTAAAATATATAAATAATCATTGAATTCTAACAAAATACTTATTTTTTTTATAAAAAACATTATATTATTAAACCTAAATTAAACGAATTTATAAAAAAAACATTATCACTTTCTCAAAATCATCCAAAATCATACTGTAAATTGACAAAAAAACAAAACATAAAATGAAACATTAAAATCGTGATGTATCTCGCTGCATTGCGCGAGTACGCTTCTAGTATTATAAAGCATGAATAAAAAACTCTTAAAAATAATTGTTAAAACTTAATGTACCCCTTGTATTTAATGTTAATTACTTAAAATATCTTAAAAACAACTATTAAAGTTTTATGTACTACATTTAATGTTATTTATTAACTTTCAATCCTTATCTCTAACCATTTTAACTCCCCTAAAATCACTCCCTACTTTAACTCCCCTAAAATCACTCTTCGATACCTAAATACAAGATAATAATTAAATTTTAAATATAAAAAATCTAAAATATAATTAAGAATATATAACATAATATTTAATGTTTATTTCATAAAAAACATTATATTATTAAACTCAAAATAAATTACATTATTATTAAACTATCAAATAAACTCTTAAAAAACAAGTTTTTATGCATTAAGTATTGTTTATTGATACACATTACTTAAAATTCAAGATTACAAGTCATGATACATGAATACAAATTTCTAAAGCTATATATTTGAATTCATAACTAATTGATAAGCATAATCAAAACATGATAAACATTTCAATTTAAATAAAGAATTTAAAATACATAATATAATCATTGAATTGTAACAAAATACTTAATTTTTTTATATAAAAAACATTATATTATTAAGCCTAAATTAAACAAATTTATAAAAAAAACATCATCACTCTGTCAAGACCATCCACAATTGTATTGTGAATCGATAAAAAAAACAAAAAATAAAAGAAAACATTAAAATTGTGATATATCTCGTTGCATTGCATGAGTACGCTTCTAGTTTTTACAATACAAATTCCTTATTTAAGTTATTTTCTTTTGGCTTTTGTCACACATCATTGTCAAATTTAATTATGTTGAATTTTACCTTTTTAAATATATTTACATTCATTATGGAACTCTTTAGTTTATTTTATACTATTTTTAATTGCACATATCAAATGTATTGGAACTTCTTATTGTATGAAATATGGAAGCGCCAAATAACGAGAAGTGGATTTGCGTGGGGTGGGCTCACTTTTCTACCTTTTCCTCCCACGATTTAAGGATTTTGGCTTGTCGAATTTATTTTTGATGTTGTGATTTTATAATTATTGGATTGAAATGTGTTAAGTACAAACTGCATATATAAACCACATTATATTGCACCACATTTCGTGGTGGAGTTTTTTTTTTTTTTTTTGTGGTGTGTGGTTTGCGGTTTGAAAAATTATTCAAAGTGCATATGTGGTGCGATTTACGGTTTGGCCCTAAACCGCACCACGAACACCTACAAGGGATATCAAACTTGTATCAAATCAAACCAACGATATCAACTTTACTAACTAAAGTCAGTAGTCAACATGTTTAGTCGGTTATATCATACCAATATTGAATTGTTATTTGTTAACATGACAATGGTACAAAATTCAATACTATCTATACTATATTATAAAAAGGACATAAAAAACTCTTAATTACAACATTTTAAACACAAGGTACAACTAATTAAAGCCAATTATTTAATTTACAATTTCTTAATGCTTTGGTACAACCTTTCCAAACACAGTATCTCACATAATCATCTATTTGTGGAATGGATACTCATTTATTAATATAAATATTTGTTTTTTTGGTGGAGGATTTTATAAAATAGATTTTATATTAGCATAATCTATTTTAAATGTAGATTTTACATTTAAATCTATATTAATGAGATGTAATATAAAATCTTTTTTCCTCCGTATTTTTTTATATTACATCTCATAATGATTTTTCCATATTTTATTTTATAAAATCTTTTTCCATATTTTATTTTATAAAATCTTTTTACATAATGAGATGTAATATAAATTCTTTTTTCTTCCATATTTTTTTTGCTAATATAAAATCTATTTTATTTTATAAAATCTACACGTATTTTATATTAGCATAATATAAAATCTACACGTATTTTTTTGCTAATATAAAATCTACACGTATTTTTTTTTCACGAGCATTAAAAGAAGAAAAAAGAAGGTTGATATGAATTAAAAATAAAAAATAACGAGATACACTAATAAATTATCGTATTCTTTAAAATAAAAATATTCCGCAATACTTTCCAAATTAACCAAGTGTAAAAAAAATAAAATAGAAACGATGTAGATATAAAAATATTCTTCCATATTTTTAATATATTTACATTTAAATGTAAAATCGAAAATGAAAATAAAAGATTTTAAAATATTCTCTACATTCACTATAAATATATATAGCTTCTCTATGTATCATCCGAGTACAAGAAGAAGACGAACGGTCGGGTGTCAATGACGGAACCTGCAATTGAACAAAAGGTATTTCACTATATTTTTGTTTCTTTGAAAAACTACTTTTTTATATTTTATTTTATTTACTGAGGATTTGTTTATATTTTTCAAAACCCACAATCATATTTTTCGAAGTAGGGGAATAAGATATATATACATATATTTATTTTTATCGACTAATACTATGAGGTCTTGAAGTCAATAGTCAGATAAATTTTCAAGTGGTACTGAGTGAATTTGAACTATACCAGTTGAGTTGCCGGTTACAAAAGATAGAAATCATTTATTTTCTTTGTCATATTTGATGTGGGTTGAATGTTGTTAATTAATCTACAGATTTATACGTTCAAAGTGATTGTCAAGTGTTGTCGAGGAGGTTTCAGAAAAATTGCAAAATCTGTAAAAACGTATGTTCATATTTATAATTATTTCAATAATAGTGATATATTGTGAGACATGTTGTAGGTTTGAGTTTTAAATAATATAATACAAAATATTACCAATATTATTGCACAAACTCATAACAACAAACGATTAAGAATATATGCAAGTTAACCACTTATGAAAATACATTCGTTTTTCACATTGTATTTCATTAACTGTTAACAGAGAAATTACGTTTCATTTTAACTCGGTTCAATATTCCAACAAAAAAATTATCCTCCCGTGCAATGCACGGGCCCAACACTAGTAGTATTATTAAAAAAAATCCTTACCAACAAGTTGTTTTTATGAACATGTTATGCCCGCATTACAAATATGTTGCAATGATTACAAACATGTTACGAAAGTGTTATGACGATGTTACTAACATGTTTTAAGAACATTACAAACATGTTATGGATATTACAAATATTAAGAGCATATTTTACGAACTTGTTATGGAATAAATACCATATTTATAATATTGGTATTGAATAATACCAACTTGAAATATTGTTTTTTTTTTATGGTTGTTTGTTTACCTTTTAATAGTTTTATTAAGAGGCAACATCTGAATTGCTAAGATGTGGATCTTATTTAGTAAAAAAAACATGTCTTTTACTAAAACCCTCTGAATGATATTGTATCTTGAGTCTCCCTTAACCATTTAGCACCCTAATTTCATTATGAACAATTATCAAATAACCATATTTCATTTTACACTATATTATAAGAGTCTTAATCAAGGCCATTGTTGCGGTTTTTCGTGTTTACACCTTTTTAAAATGCAAATAAATAGATTTCGACGCAAGTATACATCTCAATCTACTACCGTTTGTAACAAGTAATAATGGTACTAAGTACCGAATATCGATCCCATAGGGAAGCTTGGAAAAGTTAGTCTTGAAAGTCGGGTTTGTAAAAGCAAGTCTCAAATGGCGAATTCGAAAACAATATTTTGATTGGGGTTTTGAGTAACAATTACCGAAAAGTTTAATTATAAAAAGAGCGCAGGGTATAAAGATTAGTTAGGGCAGATTTAATAATTAAATTAAAGACGAGATCGCATTCCATCGTTATCTCAAAGTCGATATTTTATGTAACTTAAAGAAGCTGTCGTACAATGAACCAGATGTCAGTTGATCAATTGTAGTCCGACATAAAATATAACTTTGATTTAAATAATGTTGGATAATCATGCGATACAATACACCTCTTATCCTCTTATCGGTCTCAGTCCCAACTTAACTTTATACTCTGAACTGAAACGATTAGCCCATCATCATTTTAAGTCCTAATTTTAAAGATTGTAAAAACAATTAAATAAAATGAGAAACACGTCAACTATTTACTATTAATTTTAAAAGAAATCTTTAACCAATTACGCACGTAACCAAAATCTTTAGTTGAACGAGAAAAGTTAAATCACTTGAGAACAATTACGATATTAAACTACGAACACTACAATTATAGGATTTTAATTTAATTAACTAAACGACGTTAAAATAATGCTAGAATTATAAAGTTACGATTTACCAACTAATTTAACACTAATTATGGAAAGTCTTGTTTTAAATGTGTCTTTAATCCTTAAGTTACTTTGAGAGTCCTTGGCATTTGTCAATACAACTAACGTAATATGCGGGATGATTTTTAAAAATTTGGAGACACAGAGCAATTTTAATACTACAACAAACCGTGAACCAAACGAGGTTGGGAATCCGAAATGATTGATCGGACTTCCGGTTTGTAATAGAACTAAAATCGTAAGTGGAAACCAAATAAAAACCAAAAGTTATCGAACCGTAAGAAATGAGTAGAATTTGCGGAAAGGTAACGCTAGGCGAACACTTGTAATGAGAAGGTAACGTTGCATTAATTGTAACCAAAAGGAGAAGTAGTTTGAATTGTGAGCCAAGCCTCAAAACACCACTAGTAAGCTTACAGCTCACCAAACTTCAAACCACCTAAATTTCTACTAATGTTTAGATGATACTTCTACCAGTTACCCCCTATGTTACTACTAACAACTAACAAAAGATGGGATGATGGATGGATCCTATCTAGCAACCAAGCACCCCTGTTTATAAGCTCAATTCAACTTGAGGCTAAGTAAATCAATATGGGGTCCAAAGTGCTTGGAAGAAATTAGCCCAAAAAGTGTTATCAAAAGGCTAGAAATTTTCGGCCCAAAAGAAATGTAGCAATAGTCCAAAAGATTTCGGTCCATCATGCTAGTCCAAAACGTCGAGTTTAATCGCCAATCATAGTTGCGTCCACGAAGTCGGCCCAAAAAGTTGGAAGTCCACGATGTAAGCTCAAAAACTTCACCTCGATTATGCTGGACTCCAAACGGCCTCTCTCCGAGCCTAAAACATGCAATTATAAAGAAATGAGATTTTTACCGCATTTTTCATGTAAAATAGAGTTATTCAAAACTGAAAGCGATAAACATTAATCTAAACAATAAAGCCGTAAAAATAAATTAAAAGACGTAATGGGAAAACGAAAATTAGCTCAAAATTATAAAAAAGAGGGCTAAAAAGAAGGTAAATAAAATGACCCTATCAACCGTGCATTGGCATGTTAAAAAGGTGTTTTGGAACAGGGCCCCCAAATTTTTTGGGGCCCAATTTATAGATAGATTTAACTCAGTTTATAGTTGTAAAATACAATGGAGATTAAAAACGGGAACCAAATCTAACAACTCTTTAATCACATCTTGGTTTTCTGCTTCAACGATTCACAGAGACACAAACGATTATTGATTTGACTCCCCAAACGCAAACTATAATGTAGCAAAATCTTTCACATATACACGAACGAGTTGACGTTCCACGTTCGGTAATTCTCTTTTGTCTTCCTCTTCTCGTTGTTCTCGGTCTCCTTTGGTTCTCCTAAATCGCCTCTATTCGCTTACATACATTCTTTCGATTGTTCTCGATCTCACTTGTTCTCTTTTTCATTAATTTGACTCCCTTCATCCAGTTACATACATTCATTTGTGGACACTTATTTTGACACGGGTAGCACAAGTGTAACATGACCTTCAAAAATATTGGAACGACACTAGTCTTAATAATCCTGCATCAAACCATTCAGCAACTATCAAACAACTCGTTATTAGGGGGTGTTTGGGATTGCTTATTTAAAACAACTTATGCTTTTTTTAAAGTGCTTATCAACTTATGTGGTGACAAAAAAATGTTTTATAAAAAATGTTTGAATTAGCTTATTGTGGTACCAAAACATAATAAGTTAATAAATTATTATTTAGGAGTGTTTGGAATTGCTTATACATGTAAAATAACAAAAAAAAAAGTCACAAGTTGTTTCAAATAGGTTGAAACAACTTATTAGCGGTGAAGAAAAGTTATAAGTCAAATAAGGAGTTTAAATAAGCAATCCCAAACACCCTCTTAATATAGTTGTCCAACCACCGATAACCGCTGATCTAAACCACCGCATCGCCGTTCTAAACAACCGCCCACCCCCGATTTGAACCACCGTCGACCACCGCCGACCACATCTGATCTGAACCACCTTCTAAACCGCCACTGACCACCACCAATCTGAACCACCGTTACAAATAAAGTATTTTTAATGGCTATTTTATTAAAGCATGTTTTGTTTAGAAAAATTAAAATTATCAAAAAGGGTATTTTGGTTATTTATCAATATTTCATTCCAATTTAAAACTACATTATGTGAACCACACAAATAGATTCCAATTTCTTTGACAGATTCATTTCCAATTCTGTCAACCAAATATGTCAAACCTGACAGCATTCTATTCCAATTCCTTCAAAGTCAAATTCCATCAATTTTATCCAAAAACATTCTGCCTACTCATATTGGTTGGATTGAAAAGAAATATATAAAAGAGGGGAGGTAGGACGATTGAAGTGTTTTTTAGTTTGACACCGGACATTAACACTTTATAGTGTTTGGATGGGAAAAAATCAAAAGGGCTTATCACGGTGCCAAACCGCTGAAAAGAAGTTTTGATAAGTCATTTGATCCTAACTTATGACTTATAAGAGTTTAAAACCAAATGATCATTTTACCTTTCTTTTTCCCCCTAATCTGATACATCTCGAAATCATTTACCTCTTGTTCAGATCGATTACTTGTTCTTCAGAGAAACGATTCTTCAGATTGATTACTTGTTCTTCTCGAACAATTACTTATTCTTCACTCGTTTTTTTTACCGATTAGGTTTTTTCTCGATGAGTATTAACCAAACATTATCGATGCAATCGATGCAATGCTTATTTCTATTCCTATTCCCATTTTTATTTCCATTACTTAAAATGAACTAAACACCCCCTAAAACTCAATATAAGAGAAATAATGTCTTAATTCTTTCACACCAATAAAAGGTATTTGAAAAATGTGAAAGATAGAGAAATAATATTTTATTAAGTGTATTGAATATTTTATTAATATAAATAATGTTAAAATTGCAAAAATAAAGTAGTAGATGAAATTGGATGTAAATTTTTTATAAATTTTTTGACTTATAATATTTTATTTAAAAAAAATTATAGAGTAAATTACATTCTTGATCCATGTGTTTTTTAATAGAAAATTAAAAAAGTTATGAAATGACTAAATTACCCTCCTAATAAACCTACTTAAGAGAATTATGTAAACGGAATTAGTAGAGAGAGACCAAATATAAACTAGGGGTGTTCATCGGTTGACATCCAATGGATGTGAGGGGAACCGAACCGATCCAATCATCCATTGGATGTTGAATTTTTCCAATCCATTGGATAATTGGATCGGTTCGGTTCCATTCATTGGATGTTCTTATTGGATATCCATTGGATCAGATTGGATATTCTTATTGGATATCCATTGGATCGGATTGGATCCATCCGACATCCAATGGATGATCAGATCGGATCCATCCAACGTGTTAATTTAATGTAATGTTCTAATTAATTACTTTTAGTTTGTGTTAAAATCAAAATAAGTGAGACTAAAAATTCAAAAACCAACAAAAAACAAATTTAGATTTAAGCAAATTGCAAAAAAATAATTGGATGATAGTTGGATGAAAAACTGGATGGTAATCGGATGGGTAATTGGATGTTGGTCGGTTCGGTTGGTTCTGGACTGCCATCCAAGAACCGACCGATCCAAATTGGATGTTGAGATTTTCAATCCGATCCGATCCAATTACAATTGGATATCCAATTATGGTCGGTCGGTTCCTATTGGATCGGTTGAATTTCTGCACACCCCTAATATAAACCATATAGGCGTTTTCCATAATTAATTTCATTTAGGGACTGATAATGATTTTGTGTAACCATAAATACCAATCATGTAATTTACTCGAATCATACAGCAATTTGAGTTACTGGGTGCGCAGGCCCACCCTAGGAAAGCCCTGTTTAAATTTCCTTTTTTAATCAAATATAAGGGGTTGTTTGTTTGGCAACCTATGAATCGTTAAGAGGTAAATCTTGTTTGGCAAAAAAAATGGCCGCCTCTTAATGGTTTCAAAATCCTCTTAATGATTTAGTATCCTGACCCTCTCTTAACCATTAAGAGCCCTGATTTCATTATGAACAATTAGCAAACAACCATATTTCATTTTACACAATATCATAAAAATCTCTTAATCATTCAGACCACTTAATCATTTTGCACTAAACCATTCAGCAACTGCCATAGGGGCTGTCATAAAAGCAATGCCTTAAAAGCCGGTTTTTTGGTTGACCCGGTATGATAATTGGATCACGGTTCTATAAAAAAAACCGACGGTTCGATCCGGGCCGTAATTTCCCAAAAAACCGGTCGTAATTGACCCGGTCTCTTCACCGCCGGGTCAACCCTGGTTTTAAAACATTGCATAAAAGCGATCCCTAATTTCAATCTGTTCACGCAGGACAGTACCAAATCTTTCTCCACGGTGGTCGGAGAAAAGGTCCACAGCCATTGCGAAGTGCAACTAGAGAGGAGATTGGGAGTGAGTCCAAATCGGAGCTATGGCTTCATGTTCTTATTTGAACTCGTCTATGATGTTATCGAAGCAGAAGCATCCGACTGCTTCATTTTGTCCCCTTGATTTTCCCAACTCACAACATTTGTCATCATCATTGTCATTCATTGCCTCTCCGATTGGTGGTGTAAAATCTGTTAGTCGCCGGTGTAGGCAAACAAATCAGCGGTGTTCCTTGGTAACTACTTCCATCTCTGCTCTGTCGTCTGGCATCATTAAATCAATTTGGTGTTTCACGAGATTTATGTGAAATTGGGCTCATGTTCTTCGCTAATGAGCAGATTTTGGCATCAATGGATAACCCCAAGAAGCCTCTGAAAATTATGATATCTGGAGCTCCTGCTTCTGGTAAAGGAACACAATGCGAGCTAATTACTAGTAAAGTGAGTCAGTTTGGGAAACACATTACACTGTTCTTTTTGTTTACTTTGAATTTGAAATGCTTCTGTAGTTGTTCCTGTTAGAATTGATGCTATAACAGTTCCTTTCTGTGGACATTGTTTTATTAGTGGGGTGGATTTAGGGCATGTTTGTTTGCAGCTTAATGAGACTCACAACTTATTCAGTCGGCTATATATGACTGTTTGGTAGTGGCTTAATGATATAGAAAGTGGCTTATTCAATAAGATTTCAAGGGGAGCTTTATGCAGAAAGCCATGTTTTTTTCCAAACCAATCCCTCTCATTAAAAAACACGTTCCTTCCATCTATGAAAAAACTCTCAAATAAAAATCTTCTAAATCTATACAGATAGATTAATCCACACATACAACTTTATCCATACAAAACTTAATGGAAAACCAACCAAACAACCCCTTACTGTATTTATTTGGAAAGTAAAATATGTGTGATTTGCCTTCTCAAAACTTCTGCCTATTTGGTAAAAAAATTCACAAAAGTGTTGGGTTATCTTATTGTTGCTTATCCCTCAATTTTCTCATTTTCTTTGCTACATAGCCAACTTCCTTGCTCATTTCTCTCTCAAGTCTTTCGAAGGTATCCATTGCTACTCAAAGAAGAGCTCTTTCTTGGTGTCTCATAAGTGTGGCCTGTCTTTACCAAATAGAGACCATTTTTTTTTTGTGGGGGGGGGGGGGGGGGGGGGGAGGGGTAATAACTTCTTTAGTGGAAGGTTTATAGGTTCATAGAACCACTAAGAGGTAGTTGGCATTGGGGTAATCTTTTACCGTTCTATTTGGAACCCAAATCAAGTCAACAACTAAGCTTTGCAGTAAGCAAGTAGGAAGGCAGCTTTCGGGGTTTAGGAAAATGACATGAAATGTTGGGCCTTCGTGGGTACCCACAAGATCCAAGGGGTGTCAATAGAGACTCCGTAGTGTCACAAATGCAAGTAGTTATTTTTACCCTTTTTTCTTCTTATCGTGGCTTTGTTAACCACAACCATAAAATATACCTAGAATTAAACCAATTTTAATATTTGGCAAATGCACAAGATGAACCTTCCACCTAAATTTAATTAGAATTATAAACAAATACACGATCTATCCAGTTAATAGCGTGCTATAGCTGCGAGATAGCAGATAGCGGTCCTAGACTAAATAGCGGTCTAGGAATTGCGGTGTATTACAGCGGTACTGCAAATAGCGGCCACTATTACTGCTATTTACAGCTATTCAGATACCAAATAGCGGTCCGCTATTACCACTTTTTTTGGACTGTTTTGGACTCTTTTTTTTGTTGGACTAAATTTTAGACAATACTTTTGGGCTTTTGTGTGGGCTATTTAAGATCATGCCTGCAAACAAAAAGGAAACAAATTAAATAAACAATTAAACAAAACTACAAAAGAAACAATTAAATTAGGTTAAACTTTATGGATTCCAACTTCCAGAGTTCCAGTCTCGACTCTCAGGCCTCGGCTCATCGATTCCAACTCCAGAATCGACTGTCGACTCTCAACATGGACTAAGAATCGAGTCTACGCTCCACAGTTGTGTACTCCTGCTCAAGGTGTTTATGAGCTTTATAAACTCTATTACTATGTTGCTTGTGTGATTTGAATTGTTTGACTTGATATGTGTTAGGCATGCAATAGTTTGCTATGTTTCTTGTGTGGTTTGAATTGATACATATTAGGCATACAATAATTTAAGTTATATTTAGAGTAAATTACACTTTTGATCCTTGTGGTTGCCACCTACTATCAAGTGTAGTCCTTATTTCAAACTTATTACAATTTTAGTCATTATGGTTGCCATTCTTTTTCAATTTTGGTCCCTATGACTAACTTCTGTTAAAAAGATCTGTTAACTAAAGGATATTTTCGTCTTTTTATCATTTCTTTATTTTTTCAATTAAAAAATTAAATAAAATACTAAAATTTTCAATCAGATTTTTTGGCTTAGAGAGGCACCCCAACACCAAGCCCAATCCAGAGAAGACCCACCCATTCGGTCATCTTCTCCACAAATCCACCATTCCAACAAAAATCTTAAAACGCAGATTTTGGGTTACATTTTGAAGTGTTAATTCAAGTTGTCATCAACTTTTGACCCTTTCTGAAAACTCAAATTGAGTTTTGGTTTAGCTTTGCAATGAGGATGAATCTAAACCCAAATTAACAAGCAAATGAAATTGCATCAGAATGAACTCAAACTGGTGTTGAATGAAAATCAAGATCCAGATAATAAACTCATAAACATATCAAAGAAACCCAAAATGGAACCAAAATAAAAAAACCCCAAGACCAAAACAAAACCCAATTCGAAACCAAAACCCAAATGAATAATGAACTTGTAGGTTCTCATTGCAAATAGAAACCACCAATCTAAAGAAACCCCAAAACCAAAATTTTGGGTTCCAAACCTATCTTCCTAATAAGAAGAAAGGGGCAAGCCAAAACCTAGTCCTAACAAGTTGCTGGCTTTTCATCAGCCCTTGCGCGCTAGCCTTTTCCCTTACTAGTAAGGGGCTGCTAGTTGTAGCGCGCATTGTACTAGTGAATAGGAAAAGCGAATTGAGATTACTAATGACGGATGGAGGTTGAGGATAGAACATGTTCGGTCCCTCGCCCTTATCTCCTTCGCCGGAGACTGCAAATGATGGGAATCCTATCGATAAAGAAGAGGTATAAGCATTAGATAATACAAATAATTATAATAATTTACAATCTAATAAAAATTAGTATTTTATTTAATTTTTAAATTGAAAAGAATAAAGAAATAATGAAAAGACGTAAATACCCCTTAGTTAACATATCCTTTTAACAGAAGTTGGTCATACGGACCAAAATTGAAGAAGAATGGCAACCACAAGGACCAAAATTGTAATTAGTTTGAAATAGGGACTACACTTGATAGTAGGTGGTAACCACAGGACCAAAAGCGTAATTTACTCTTATATATATATATATTTGTATTTATTTTATGAGCATATTTTTTACCGCTATCTCACTGCGATAACCGTTATTTCAAATCAAGGTCCCGACCGCTATTTCCGCAATCGGCCGCATTACCTGCATAGTACACGATAAGGTTAACATGGTGGCTACCTGCCACTCCAAGCCTAACCTTTTTGTCTTTGGTTCTATTTTTAACTATATTAAATGTCCATAAGGAGATACCCACATTTCAGGAAAAAACACTTACTTCGTAGTATTAAAAATATTGGATTGACACTTCTCTCTAAGAGTATGCCTTTGTTTTATTAAAAATAGTGAACATTTGGAATAGTTTTTCCTTCTTGTGTTAAACATAATGAGACCATTCTTACTTTTTAACTAAGAATGTTGATGCCGGAAGGATAAAGTATCATAAGATTTTGAGAAAATGATATAAGGAAGTAATGATTCTATTTTGTGCACCAAAAAAATATCTATAGCATCAAGTCCTAGATAGCTTTAAGGCATCAAATTATTCTCATATGACAATGTGGACAAGAAATCTCCTTTAAGTGTTTCTGATAAGTACCAAATTGAAATTGTAAGGGGAAATCACAATACAGAAAAGGATGAGCCTGGATTTCAAGAGCCAGGTTCTCTACACTATGAGAAATCTCACAAAAAGTAGCCTCCCCATTCCCCCCTTACACCCTTATTTTATATTGATTCCTAATTACTCAAGAAGTAGAAAAAAATACTCCTTTCCCCCATTAGAGCAACATACCTTTTTGTCACCCCTTAATCTCTTGCTTTCTTTCTAGAATACACCTTGACTATTGGTGGCTTATCAATACTCCCCCCCCCCCCCCCCCCCCCCAATGAGTCACCTTGTCCTCAAGGTGAAACGAAGGAAATTGTTGGCAAATGACTTTGTAAGGCTCCCACGTCTCCTCCCCTTTCGGTAGTCCTTTCCAGCCGATTAGCACCTCCACCTTATTTTGTCGAAAATGAACCCCTTTCAACGTTTTCAACATTTCTGGGTCGGTGTTTAACTCCTAATCGGTGCCTAAAGTCGTAGGTAACGGGACCAAGTCCACTTGATCCCCCACAGCAGCTTTCAGTTGAGAAACATGGAATACCGGATGAAACACATCCTTGCCGACCCGTTAAGTCACCATAAAGGGTCCATAGAAATCTCACAAAAAGTAGCCTCCCCATTCCCCCCTTACACCCTTATTTTATATTGATTCCTAATTACTCAAGAAATAGAAAAAAATACTCCTTTCCCCTATTAGAGCAACATACCTTTTTGTCACCCCTTAATCTCTCGCTTTCTTTCTAGAATACACCTTGACTATTGGTGGCTTATCAGTTTCCTATTCCCATTCAACAAAATATGACTCAAAAGACAGAAGTAAGCATCACAACAAGTTCTCTTTTCACGTCTGCAAAGCTGTAAAGAACATGTGATGTGTCCATTATATTGTAAGCTTAAATGAGATTGCATTATAGGTGGCAACAAAGAGTAGATAATTTGTTGTTCCCTCATTATTCACAACCCCAAATAACATCTGCTAAGATGGACACCGACTCCCAATTCCCAGACATATACAACTCATGAACCTACATCATTCAAAATTGTTAATAGCATTTGTCTTCACCTTGGACACCTCTAGAAACCAAAAACACATTTAATCGTAGATTCGTATCTAATAGAAATAGAGCTGGTTTAAGTTGATTACAAGTTTGATGAGTTTTATTATGGGGCTTGTGTATTATTGAAGTAATACCCCTATTTTCTTTTCTTTCCTCATAGGAAGTACCAAACTAATTGCTGTTTTTCCTGATTGAAAATCTTAACATCAAATCAACTATGGACACTTATCGTATAAACATCACATGCACGTTGGATCTACCATTTGACAATAGATTTTGATAGTCACAAGTCAATAAATTTTCATGATGTGATGAGCGGGGTATGCTACAAATGAATAAGACCATGTTATTACATGTTTACTTTGATCTCGTATAAGCCAGTCTCTTTGGAAAGTGTTTAAGGATTTACTATAGTTATAAAAGATAATGACTCACTTGTGTATTAGTGAAACGATAATTGGAGTAGCCTTTTTTTCTGTCATATCTCTCTAATTAAAATAAGTAGTCAGTTCTAGATGATTATGAGTTGTCTGCCATTAGTATCCCTGAGATAAGTTAGCAAGACATTATTCAAGGTTCAGGGGCTCAACCACCTTAGGGCCACGGCGGGCCTAGACTCACCCTCACATTTTAGGAAAAAAATCAGCTTTTTTGATAACTCATATATTTGTAACTTTTTTATAATTATTATAATATTTCCTTTTCAAATAGTTTTGTGTTTAAAAACATTTTTTTTCCTTCTGATTTATTGGAACCCAAGTATGAAGTATCTTACTATCTTGCTTAATGTTTATTGATTTGCTTAATTGCTTATGTACTTTCTTTTGTTTCTTAATTTTCTTCTTGTTGCTAATCAAGAGACAGTAATCTCTCGTTTTAATTTACATGATGTACCACTAGTTTATCTTCCCATCTTGAAACAAAAGTTGAAATTGCATCGAGTGTTGATGACTGATTCTAAACAACCACACAAATTTTACAATAAATACGTTTTTATAATATAGTTTTTCATATTCTTTTTATAATGTTCTAGTTTTTGTTCTTAAAAATCTTAATGTTCACATTTGAGATTGAGTATGGTTGTATACTTTTAGTTAATCAATTATTTTTTTTAACAGTTATGGATAAGTAAATTTAACAAAGAGAAAAACAATTATGGGTCTGTTAGAGGAGACTAATTATAAACAAAGTTGTATGGAAGTCAACTTAGATGATTTTCATGCATACCCTGGATTATTGATTAATATATATATATATATATATTATTTATGTATTTGAATAACAAAATTTAAGAGGACCATCGTGAACCCAAATTTTGGCACCTCGTCAAAGTTTCCATTCTATTCTATGTTAATGCTACTAGACATTACCATAGGTAGGTTGGGTAGATAACTGCCAAAAGTCATACAGGATTGTGTGTTGGCTTACCCTTATGCTTTAGCATCTGACCTTAGGACTTGAGCTGAGATTCCATTTTAATACAAAGATGAATTTTGGAGGAATGAAATGCTTTTCTGATCTACTACCACATAAGTTACTGTTAAAAAATTGTTTTTGTTCCTTGGTCTTTTAAAGTTGGATTCATCAATTTTTTATGATTGATTTATGAAGTAGCAGTATAAAGTTAATATATCTTCATATGGCAGTATGATTTAGTGCATGTTGCAGCTGGAGATTTACTGAGAGCAGAAGTTGCAGCAGGGTCTGAAAATGGGAAGCAAGCAAAGGAATATATGGAGAAAGGGCAGTTGGTTCCGGACAAGATAGTTGTCATGGTAAGGCTTTTGAATTTCCATAACTTTCTGTTGATCTTTTAACTAGTGATTTCTTCCATGGATATAGATGGTGAAGGATCGTTTATCGCAACCAGATTCTAATGAAAAGGGTTGGCTTTTGGATGGATACCCAAGAAGCTCATCTCAAGCAACAGCGCTTCAAGCCTTCGGTTTCCGACCAGACCTTTTTATTCTTCTTGAAGTATGGGTGTTGTTGCTCCATTATTTCAACAATTACTTGTAAATTATGCAGTTGATTAGCATTAATGTTATTTACATAAAGAACCAACTGCATGCGATGCACCTATAATGATACATTATTACCAAGTTATGTTGTTTTTTGTTTGAACGTGTTCTTCTTTGGATCTAGTTACATTTGTCCCTTATCTACTAAACCCATTTTTTTGTTTGTTAACAGGTTCCTGAGGAGATTCTTGTTGATAGGGTAGTTGGTCGTAGGTTGGATCCTGTTACTGGTAGAATATACCACTTAACATATTCACCCCCTGAAACTGAAGAAATTGCTGCAAGGCTAACCCAACGTTTTGATGATACAGAAGAAAGAGTACGTTCTTAATGTTCAATTCATTTTAGTCATTATGATGTCTGTGAACCCCATCCATTAACCTTGTTTGTGGTTTTAATTATTTTATTGGTTTTATTGGATGACTTTTCTAGAAGTAGCATGGTTTATTATATGAAATTTACAATGTGAAACTTTTACTATTTTTCGTGAGTCGTGACTTTTCTACGTGTGTTATAACTCAATTTAATGTGCCGATGAGAACTTTGCATAGTGATAACGGCAAACAGTACTTAACTCTTGATTTTAGCAAATTCATGTTTGGAAAATTGGATTTTACACGAGTCATCTTCTGTCTATACACCTAAGCAGAATAGTCTGGCAAAACGAACACCGTGTCATATGCTTGATGTTGCTGCATGAATTCTGAACTTTTGACTCAAATGAGAGGCCCTCCTTAGTTCTCAGCAGCAAAATCCATTATACCCATCTAACCTCGTCTTTCAATGCCACCAAAGATATTTGGTTGTGCATGTTATATTCATGATATGAGGATTGAGACATTCTTCCTCCTGTCATGAACATGTATGTATGCATATGTGTGTATTATAACCTTATTTTGAGGCAATATGTCGTCGTTGCTGATTTCAGCTTTGTCAAGTCAAAGTAGTCCATCTAGCCCTCCTTAATGGTGTCTACCAACTCTCCAAATTACATGGAAATTATGGTACCAATCGTTCCCTATGAGGATCTTTGCTAGTTTCTATATAGTATTGTGCCACAGGAAGTATGTCCTTTGATTTGCTGTCTAAGGGGCTGTTTACTAAACGCTCTCCCGGTTAGTGCTTACCCTCGCACTTTACCTTATTAAATGACCATGACAAGGATTGAGAATCTTACCCGGTAAGAGGGATGACAAGGACCGAGAGTCTTACCCGGTAAGAGGGATGACAAGGACCGAGAGTCTTACCCGGTAAGTGAGAGTGACGACTTACCGGGTAAGCGCTTACCAGATAAGAATGTTGCATACGTTGCCGTTTTAATGGACTAAAATCTTTCCCTGTGAGTTAGGTGAAAGTGTTGACTATTATTGGTAAGTGCTTACCGGGTACGCGTGGGGTAAACAGCACCTAAGTGTGGGTTACCTGGTTGCAAGCTAGTTCACTCTCATATGGTTCTCTGAATGATTACCGCATTAGAATAGGTCGTCTTCGAAGGATTTGGAGAAATATAGACGAATAATAGAAAACTCAATTACTTAGCTAATCTATGATGAAATATTTGTATTATGTGAGTATAGTCTAGGTTGCCCATTTACTAATGTTTGTCCCTACATTGGTTACTGAGTTGTTGTGGATCTTGTGATATTCAAGGCTTCTCAAGGGAGAGGTATTTTGTATCATTATCAAGGTTTGTGCCTTTGTTGAGGAAGGACCTAGGATGATGGCGTACTTCTTATATGCATATTCGGCTGGCCACAATCTACCATGGATTTAATCTCATATTTTTTGGTACTTGAATCCCAAAGGGTTAACTCTAGTTTATGTCCCTTGGAGACTCATGGTCTGGGTGACGGGTATTGTATTGATATTGCACTAGACCAAGTCAATCGCAACCGGATGGTCTCTAGTTTGACCTTCTGACATAATGCCTCCCCTGCAAAAGGCCCTTCTACACGATGTCCTTCGAGGCGTCTAGGTTGCCCATTTACTAATGTTTGTCCCGACATTGGTTACTGAGTTGTTGTGGATCTTGTGATATTCAAAGCTTCTCAAGGGAGAGGTATTTTGTATCATTATCAAGGTTTGTGCCTTTGTTGAGGAAGGACCTAGGATGATGGCGTACTTCTAATATGCATATTCGGCTGGCCACAATCTACCATGGATTTAATCTCATATTTGTTGGTACTGGAATCCCAAAGGGTTAACTCTAGTTTATGTCCCTTGGAGACTCATGGTCAGGGTGACGGGTATTGTATTGATGTTGCACTAGGCCAAGTCAATCACAACCCGGTCTCTAGTTTGACCTTCTGACATAATGCCCCCCCTGCAAAAGGCCCTTCTACACGATGTCCTTCAAGGCTCATGGTTGCCCACAAGGTAAACCTTTTAACCTCCTTCTGCGGTTTATTTGTTTGAGTGTTTTTGTATATATAGTGACTATAGCTCTCATTTGTCTAGTTACAAGTAGTATTGTGTTCGTAGGATTCGTTTGGTGATTTCCATTATCAAGATTGAGGGTTTCCCATGTGTAAAAAACCACTTCCATTTTCATTCATGAAACTCTATTTTAGCCTATAGTAGCTGTATGAACAAGAGACAACTTGTGTATACTTTCATACGAACTTTCATATTATAATGGAATCTGACTCATATTTTACTCAGCTTGTAGTACACATGGATATATGGGCTCATAAATTCTGAGCAAGAAGAATGCTTTGGACATGTATGAAAATAATACTAAAAGAAGTCAACGAGGCATCAGATCCTTTCAAATAAAATATGGTGTTTCAACTTGATAACATGCAGACATCAAGAGCCATATTCTCATGAAACTGTGTAAAAGTATTTCATTAGGATGGATAGGGCATCTTTAGGCATTTCGGAGGACATGTCCTTTGATAGGAGTTCTTGGAGGCATACGACTAGAGTGGCATATTTTTAGTAGGATGTGGTTGAGGGTGTCAAAAAGGGTTCGGAGTGGAGGGTAGAGAGTAGACAAATAAGTTCCTAGTGTGGGATGGATGGGCCTGATAGAACCTGATGCAACTTTCTTGCTTGATTTTTTTGTTGGTCATACCTACATGTTTAAGTTGTTATATACATTAGTTCTACTTGTAATACATGTTGTACGGTTGTACCTTATTACATAGTCTGCTTCTATACTATGGAATCATGCGCACACAATTGTTTTCCTGATTACATGGTGTATTACCTATCTGACTACTTGTTTGCACACACCTTGCGTCGTGCACAAGCCGGATGTCTTCACGGAAACAACCTCTTGATCCTAGTGGTTGTGGTAAGTCTTCGTGCATCCTATCCCTCCCCGACACTACTTTCGAGTGGGGATTTACTGGGTTCGTTTGGTTTGGCTTGGTTTTAGTTTTAGGCCTCATCACGACGTAAAAGATGTGATGTCTAGAATGAGTTGCACCCTTGAATGGAACTTATGACTTTGTTCATTATACTGATGAGGTGATTGCTCTAACCTTATATGGGTCCACATTGGCTGTCTTATAACTCCTTTTGGTGAAATTGTTCCTCTTTTAATCGTTTAGACTCAAACAACTGCTTTAACATTGGTGCATCAAACTTAAAATTTCAATTTGTCCTTCCAATTTGTTAATAATCTTTAATCCCATATTTTCGTTCTGTAGTCCCAAATTTCTTAACTAAGAAATTTGATCTAATATATTTTCTTTTCCAGTAGCACACTGGTAAGTAATTAAGTTGTATAACTTCATAATAAGAACACATCTACTTAGGGTCCATGATAAATGTGAAAGGATAAGAATATTGATGGGAAACGTTTCTCTTATCAAAATGATTTGTAGGCAAGTAGAGAGGTGTTTCTTTTGTTAACATGTTTCCATGATCAAAATATTTGTTATTAACTTATCATATGAAGGATTGAATTACATATACATATTTTATGTGTGGCATCACATGATGAAATGTCCCTTGAAAATGGAATTATGCTTACATTCTTTCTCTTGTTGGCTTGGTTTTTGTTCTTCTACATTACTTTGTCTTAGTTTATGCTTTGCATTTTGACAAGCAACCAATTAATTGTATTATCTTCCATGATGATTAGGTAAAGCTTCGGTTGCAAACACACAACCAAAATGTAGAATCAGTTCTTTCGTTGTTTGAAGATATCACAGTCAAGGTATGCAACACTAGTGAGCGTTCCTGGGATTCAACCATGGTTGATTAATCAATGCTCTTAGGCATTGTTTGGCAAACTAGCTTATAAGCTAGCTGGTAGCTGATAAGCTAGCTTTTCAAAACGCTACTATGAGTAGCTTTTCAATAAGCTAGCTTATGGTCATCCAAACATGTATCAGGAAAAAAAGCTAGCTTATAAGCTAGCTTTTTTTGCCAAACATAGCCTTAATATGTTGCTATTAGCTACTTATTTCCTTCTATAGATTATCCATCCTTCGGTACATAGTTTGCTCTTGAGTGCAAAGATTTATTGGTCTAATTTATACTTTATTGCAAGGTTTTAAAAGGTGGAGTCAGGCCTCGAGGCGTTTTCCCTCGATGAGGCGAGGCGTAAGCCCCGAGGCAGAAATATACTACACAAATGTAGATTCATTTGTATACAATATATATCATACGAAGTCACTAAAATAATCTACATACACTTTTTTCAATGAAATATAAGATATAATAACAAAGAAAAAGAATATATTGATCTAGTAATAATATGTGTATCTATATGTATATGCATATTAATATGATCACAACACAGATTTTTTTTAATGTATCAAGAAAGTGGGAGTGGAAATGGGACTGTGATAGTGAAGCGTGGAGGATTTGAATGGACCTTTAGAGACTAAATATAAAAGAAGTGTATATACATATATGTGATAGTCTGATGAACTGTAGAAGAACCGAAGAAGAAAAAGGGAGAATTGGAACTCATGAAGAATAGCAGACCAGTAGGAGGTAGGGCTTAGGAGAACTAGAGAAGAACTTGAAAAGTTTTCAAAGAAGAATTTGAGAAGGTTTCAGCCATTTTTTTAATAAGTTAGCCGCACTAGAGAGGCGCACGCCTCTTTAGCCTCCACCACCTTACACCTGAACGCCTCGGTCACCGCCTCAAACCACCGAGGCATACGTCTCATCCGAGGCTTAAGAGGCGCTGCCCCAGGTGCGATCTTTGGCTGACTCGCCTTGAGGCATGCCTCGAGGTGTATGCCTCGTTCGCTCTTTAAAACCATGCTTTATAGGAACTTAAATGAGGACAAAACATCTTGTGCCATTGGAACTTAAATGAGGACAAACATTTTTTATGAGTGCATCCAACTTTAATTTTTGTGCAATTACAAAAAATCGTTTCAATGAGTGACCACCACAAATACAAGTCAGGAACCAAACCAAATGAGCGCAGTATATCCCACACGGAGGTGGGCTCTAGGGGTAAGATGGAAAGCGCCGTGTTAGTTATCATTGAAATACCATTTTCCTCTATTATCCTCTATCTAGAAAGATTAGAATTTACATTTACCCTCATTCAAATCGCCATGTAATCTCATGCCTTGGTTGAGGCTGATGCTAGATTTAGGTTATGTTATAATGACATCTAGTTAATGATTTTCCGGGGCTCAATCAACTCCTATGTATAATCTGTCTTGCTGTGTTTCACATGCTCATGGAAAATCTCATTCATTCCTGTGGAACATAAAGACATATCGATTTACTTGAACCAAACCAAATGAACCCAATAAATCTAGGGCCCGGGGAGGGTTGGAGTTCTTACCTCCACCTAGAGGAGTAGAGGCTGCTTCTGTGAAGATCTCTGGCCTCATATTATTGACCTAGTTGATGTAATTTGTAATTTGAGGATAAGTCTTTTTAAATGGTTGGTGATTATGGGTGTGGAATTGGTCTGACCCTACCAAGTTAGTTACTTACCAAAAATATGTTAAAAATAAAGGAACCTCCAAAGCAACCACTTCAATGTAGAATGTCATGCACCTATCTAGAGGCCCAAGCCCATTCCTAAGTGATTCTAGAATAGTTAAGAAGGGGTAGTTTGGGTACTTCTTAGAATAAATAATTAATATAAAGAGGGTTGATGTAGGTGGTGTGTAGAGCATGCAGAAAGTTAGTGAGTACTTTTGGGAGAGTTCTAGCACTCTCGAATTGCTAGAGGTTTTGGTATTGTCTGTATTGTCTTTCATTTTTGATTCGTTTACTTGATTAAATCGAATTTGGCGAAGCTCTTCCTCTCTATTACTGTGTTTGCTTCACTTTGTTAAGCGGGTGCATAACAATTGGTATCAGCCATTCCGAATCCATGGCAGGGAATCACAGTGGTCTTCGTATTGTGTGTATGAAGTTATGGCCAGTGATATGATTCCCCAGAAGGATGAAACCAGAAAGGAGGTGATCGATATCCGTTCGATTGTTGCCGACATTAAGCAGCAGTTTCAAGTAGTGCTCAATCTGAAATTGAAGGAGATGATTCGTGAAGAGGTAAGTATCATTCGATCCCAATCAGGTTCCTACATCGAAAACCCAACGAAATCAGGGGGTTTTCTTCACTGTCGGAGATCGCATCTCGAGGTTCCACCTCGAATGGTGAAAGAGGCTATTCACACATCGGAAGATTTCATTGCAAGTGGTCAGGAGGTTGTTCATACTCCAGATTTGAGCCATGATAACCTCAATGTCACGACAATATTGGAAATGAGGAGGGAGTTCATGAACAGGTTTCTGACTCCACGAGTGAATACACAAGGCAAACTCTCCATTTTTCCTTGTTTGATTTTTCCGGTGAAACGAAACCAATTCCAGATCTCAGTGTGGTTACGCTTGGAGAAGAGGGAGGAGAAGTAAAGGGGAATAGAGGACTTACAGGAAGAGAAGGGACAACGAATTTTATATCCAACATTGAAGAGTTCGAACTGACGAAGAATAATCATTCTACCAATCGACCAGAATCTAGAATCTGGATATTTAGGGTTGCATCAAGGTCTAGAACCACCTGATGTGAATTCTCCGCTGTTTTCGGGTGGTTCATCCAGGGATTCGACTACCGTCTCAAGTTCGACTGAGAAAGGCGTCGGGATTTGGACTGTTTCCTCAATCCACTATTCATCCATCACAAACGTGGAGAAGGGGGATAAGGTTCGGCCCAATCGACACAAGGCCCATCAGTGGCCCAAAGTAGTCTAGGCCCGATTGAGTCGCACACAAGGATGAATCAATTGAGTCCTGCTGTGAAAATTGTTCGATCAATGATGAAGGAGCAATCTCAATCGACTAATAAACGGGAAATTATGAATCGTGGGTGGGAAATCAAGAACCCTAAGTTTCATAACTTCACTAACCCTACACTCCAATATAAATCAAAGTCTGGCCAAACACGAACTCAAAATCAGACCAAATACAAATTCAAAATTATCCCCGAATTCAGTTCCTAAACCAGACCCAAACTGCCAGATCGATTACTTCAACCATTTCATACAGCTGACCTACCTTGCTAACTTCATTTCCTTTACTGAGTTTGACTAATGCTGAAATGTTCACGACTCTCATCTCACCACCTTGTTTCTCGAGTTCTCAATTGATCAAAGACCAAGAGAATGTTCCAAAGAAGAGGGAAAAGCCTGCTGTTTACTTGGGAACAAATTACAGACTTAGGTGCCGTTTGTTTTTTAAGAGGTCTAAAATCTGAAATCTTATTTTAGTTATGATTAATAAGAGGTGGTGTGTAAAAAGGTCTGAACGATTCAGACTTAAGAGCCATTAAGAGGTTTTAAAAAAAAAACAAACAACCCCTTACTGACATTCCAAAGTTTCTAATCCTTGTGAGAGATTATTTATACTGTATGGATTATGAGGGATTTGTTCAAGTTCACAGAGAAACCAATGGTGATATTATTGTAGCAGCTCTGCCAATGGATGAAACATGTGTCACTGTATTTAATCCAACGAAGACTGAAATTGTTGGACAGTACTACAAAGATCGGGATGACCAATATCTTCTGGAGGGGCTAAAGTGTCTTTCTGAATACACCATTGTACCAGATACATGGGTTTACAATGCAACACTGATGTATCACTTTCGAGAGGCTTTCAATGCTGTGTCGTTTAAGAATCGCTGCAATTTGTTTGTTCTCAAAGACATTGACAAGTTAGATTCACAACTTTGGAATGCTAGTCTGGTAAAATGTCACCTATGGGTATCAATTGACTTCAGTGGCAGTTGGTTGGGGAGAAGTGTAACAGGGCAACACGAGTTCCTATAGTTTTTCTATCCAGCTTGAGGACAAGGTGGTGCTTTGGGGGCGGGGTAATGTCATGCACCCATCTATCAAGCCCATTCCTAAGTGATTCTAGAATAGTTAAGAAGGGGTAGTTTGGGTACTTGGAATAAATAATTACTATAAAGAGGGTTGATGTAGGTGGTGTAGAGCATGCTGAAAATTAGCGAGTACTTTTGGGAGAGTTCTAGCACTCTCGAATTGCCAGAGGTTTTGGTATTGTCTGTATTTTCATTCATTTTCCATTCATTTACTTGATTATATCTAATTTGGCCAAGCACTTCCTCTCTATTACCGTGTTTGCTTCACTTTGTTAAGTGGGTGCATAACAATCATGTAGATTGGTTTGTTGTTATTTTTCCTATATATAACAGTGTAACTTGGTTGTAACCGGTTTGTTCATGTTGCCTTTTGGCACACTCTTGTTCTTACTTTTCTTCCTATCTCTCATGGTCTCTACAAGTCAAGAGTTCTTTATGGATAGTCTCTCTACCCCTAGGGGTGGAGATATGGTCTATGTACATCTTACCCTCCCCATTCCCATCCCCTATTTCTGAGTGGGATTTTTTGGGTATGCTTGGTTTGGTTTGATTAAATTGTTAATTAATGCTTGAAACTCTACATGCAATTGTTAAATTTAAGAACATTATTAAACCGGTGTTTGTTTGTTTCAGGTGGATGGAAGTCTTCCCAAGGAGGATGTATTTGCAAAGATTGATGGCGCGCTCTCAAATCTTATTGAGCAAAAGAACACTACTATGTTAGCTACATAATGGAAAACGAGCAATATATATATAGGCGAGGGATCGTGTGAGAAGTGGAGCTAAAGGTGAGAAGCGTGAGAAGTGAATCTGAACCGTAGATCTCTTTTAATCTCAAGCCCTCTCATGAATTGCGGCTTAGAAGGGAGTTGATCTGGTATCTCGGTGCATCTCATCCTAATATGCATCAATTTCTCATCTAACGGTTGATAACCACTTCTCACGCTTCTCACTATTAACTCAACTTCTCACCGGAACCCAACCCTATATATATATATATATATATATATATATATATGAATAATAGCTAGGTAAAACATTCAATGTTTTGTTTGATTATTTGCCTGCTGCATTAGAATGTGTATAGATTGTATTTGTGAGAACAAGATTGCCATTTTGACATCTCATTCATCTGTAATTCATCCTCATATTATTTACATTGCATCATCTTTTATAAACATTCCTCATCATGATACAGTTGTATTTGAGATACATAATTTGATTAATATTGTTTAAGAAAAATGGTAAAATGCATAAAAAATGTAAGGAAGTTTGTCTTGGTTCCTATTTAGCGTAACGATGATTTTCTTCTCGGTTAGTGTAATAAACGTTTGATTCTTCCTATTTCAGTTGGACATAGAGACAAATCAGAAGAGAGTCGATATGCTTAAACCAGACATGACAAATCCAGATCTTGAAGATTATCCTTTGTTCACTGTGTTAGAAAGACTAGAGTTGTTTATAAGAAAGACAAAAATGAGAAGAGATTTTTGAGAATTTCTGAAGTTGCCAAGTATTCTGATGGAATGCTTAAAGTGGTAAAGCTTCAACTTAAAAGTCGACATGAAGAAAGTGAAAGACAAAGATTTGCTGAAGGTGATCACATGCCTAGAAGGGACATGATTTTGATTGAAAGAGTAATTGATGCTTTGGAGGATAGGATTGAGTTCAGAAATCAATCAGGCGATTTGAATCTTATTTGGGGATCAGAGATAAAGAGTCAGACGTTTTACAAATTGATCCAAAAGGGGGAGATTGTTGGAGATAAAATGTTTGAATCAATTTGTCCTTTTGTATTGTACTTTGCTTGTTTAGCTTGTATGAGGTCAAGACTTGTTTGACCCATATAAATAGGTTTCCTTGTCTTTGTGTTTGTAACACTTACTTGCATGCATTGTAACACTTGTGATTTTAGAGAGTTAATGACATATGACTATTTCTCTCTCTACATTCTCTCTACATCATGGTTTGATTCTTGATTTAATTCACATGTTTTGATCTTTATGCTTGAAATTTGGAACAATAATTCATCATCAGAAGAATCCAATAAGTCTTTTAACTGTTAGCCACAAGGGATGACGTACTGATTAAGGGCCTAGGCCCTGGGGGATGAGGTGGAATATCCCATCTGCCCAGGGTTCGAATCCAGGCGTATACAACAATTGTGGCCACTGAGGTTTAATTAAAGTTGATGTCTTACAGTCATAATTTGCCAATGGATTAATGCCTAGGACGCCCTTCCCCCCAAAAAAAGGTCTTTTAATTGTTCAATTTCGGAAGATGAAACATAAGATTCATCACTCTGCCTTGTAAACCACATATCCTTCACTATTATCATGTGATTGTTTTAACTTTCACAAGAGATGGATAATAAGTAGTTTTAGAAGCAAAAAAAGGATTGATATTTTCATTTTGAGTAGATCTTTAAAATTGAGCTCATTTTCTTTTGAATCAAACATTTTTTTTATCCAAATACTGACAACTCAATTTTCAACATTGCTTCTTGAATGAATTCAGATGCATCTGGGTTAAGATAAGAAGCTTTGACTTAGCATCTTCTGAAATAGATTCAGAAGCAACTAACATTTGATTATAAGTAACTATTCTTTGTTTAGACTTGTCTATCTTTACTACCTCTAACTTGTTATGAATTTTGAAAAGATCATAATTGGATATGAAAGTTATATCTTTTCTTTTCTCATGTGTAGGATCAGAAAACTTATTTTCAAATTTGTTGAGAAAATTTATCATTTTGGTTTTGAGCATTTTCCTTTCTTTCTATTTCTTCCTTTTCAATCATTGCAACCACAACAAAAGCAAGCTCATAAACAACATTTTTGTAAACAAGTCTTCTGGAATTAAGCTTTTGATCTTCCTTGAATTTTTTGAAAATGGTGTTCCTAAAAATAGGAAAAAGGGATTTTTCACAATATCCTGTTGGAAAATGTTAGTCAAAATATGGGTTTTTACTAACTTTGGACACATTTAAATACATGTATATGTATTATATATATTTAAATCTTAGTGGGTTTGTGTTCTCCTATATGAGATGAGAGCTTCGAAACGATATTATGTGTCCAAAATGGAATATGTATGAATGAGATATCGATGCTCAAAGTTGAGTGTTTGGAATGAAATTGGCAAAAATCAAGTGGGTGTGGGACTGTGTCCCACATTGAAATGAGTAAACATTGAATGGTTTATAACCATGAATGTGGGAGGGGCTTACAAGCTCCTTTGATTGGTTTTACTCCCACTCCTACCCGCGTGCAGATGGACACCGATTGAAATTTTCGTAGGCTAAATCGGCGAACTTGTGTGTGGGCGCGACCTGCGGACACGAATGTAGCTCCGAAATCTTGTGCTCGCACAGTGTGGTTTTGCGAATTTTTTGTTTTGATCCAGTGGCTTGCGCGGATTGTGGCGCAGATGAACCCGCGCGGCCAACCGCGCCAAGCACTGTTCGAGTTTTGTAACCCCAACGAAACCATTGATGAGCCATGATTAATTCGTTTAATTATCAGTTAATTACGAATTAATTATTTCGGTTATAATAATTAATTTGTTTTATTATCGGTTAATGACAATTAATCATTTCGGTTTCAAAACGTCAATATAAATTGACGGGGTTAGCTACATTCCATGGGATGACATCCCATATAACGAAAAACACATACACATCACTCTCTCTGAAACTTTCTAGTGCATACGATAAATCTTGTGGATTTTCAAGACAAGTGGTCATATCCGGCAGTACTACTGTTTTGGCTGTTGTACCCTCTGTTTAAGGGAATCGTGTAACACGAGCCTCAACCTCTGTTCTATATCCTCTACTATTTTTTTTATCGTTGTCTTAAAATCTTTAGTTGATTATTTTCCGAGTTCTTAATCATTCGTTGATTAATTTTGTTTATTATACGTATTATTAAAATACATCGAGAAACCAACATATCCAATATTGAAAGTAGAAGCTATATTTTTCTTCTTGTTTCCAATAAAAGAATCAATATCAATTCCTAAGCCTTGATTGTCTTTCTTAGTATACTCAATGATAGTCCTTTAACATCTCTTTAGACCGTAAGTCTCTATGAAGTATAAGCATCTCATTTTGATAAAATTCATTAAGAGCTTTAGAATTAATCATAGCAGAAGTAACATCTTTTAACTCCTTAAGCTTTTGAGGATGAACTTTTTCCAACTTTTCCTTCTCTTCTAACCATTTCACTCTCTCTCTCTCTCTCAATTATTTTTCTCTTATTCTTCTCCTTCTTAAGTTTTTTTTGAGGATGCTGGAGTCAAAGTAAAGTTTATGCACAACTTTTTCTAGGTCAACATCATATTCGAAAGTGGTAGGAGACATACCTTAGTTTCCGCCTCAACATAAAATGAATCTTCGAAATGTGCATTTGGTTCAGAAGTTCTAGCCATCATACAAAAGTGAGGTTGATCAGAATCCTATTTAGAAATGGTGTAAGAGATCCAATTTTCTAGTTCAGCCATAAGACTCCTCTCCTTCGTATTGCAATTGTACTTATTCTTGTGGTTATCAATATCCTTCATAAGCTTTCCTCTACGGTCAACAACATAGTATCTTGCCTTTCCACATCTATAGCATTGGAACCAACATCAACCATCTTCTTATCATCATTCTTCTCTTCCTTAATAGTCATTTTTGTATGACTTATTACCAGAACATTTAGAATTGTCTCCTTTGTACTTTTTCCTTGAATAATAATTCTTCTAGTAAGGCTTATCAAGGAACGTTTTGCTGAATTCCTTAGTGAGCATTGCGAGAGATTGGGCAATTGCACTCATATCACTATTTTAATAGTTATTGTCTTCTTCAAAACTATTGGGCATGAGTAAAGGTTTTTCAAATATTCTCGATTACTTGTATGATTTTTCATGTTTGGGGTGCCTTCTAGATGTTGGAAAAAGTTCGTAAAATATATGGGTTTTTTCTAACTTTGGATACATTTAAATACATGTATATGTATTATATATATTTAACTCTTAGTGGGTTTGTGTTCTCCTATATGAGAGTTTCGAAACGATATATTATGTGTCAAAAACGGAATATGTGTGAATGAGATATCGATGCTCAAAGTTGAGTGTTTGGGATGAGATTAACAAAAATCAAGTGGGTGTGGGAACGTGTCCCACATAGGAAGGAGTAAACATTGAATGGTTTATAACCATGAATGTGGGAGGGGCTTACAAGCTCTTTTGATTGGTTTTACTCCCATTCCTACCCGTGCGGAGGGGGGGTGCCGATTGAAACTTGTGCGGGGCGCGACCTGCGGACACGAATGCAGCTTCGAAATCTTGAGTTCGCGCCGTGTGATTTTTGCGATTTTTTGTTTTGATACAGTGTGTTTCGAAATAGTGTCCCGTGCGGCCATACGCACCGAGCACCTGAATGTGAGGACGAACAGTGACCCGCGCGGCCAACCGCGCCAAGCACTATTCGAGTTTTGTAACCCAACGAAACCATTGATGAACCATGATTAATTCGTTTAATTATTAGTTAATTACGAATTAATTATTTCGGTTATAATGATTAATTTGTTTTATTATCGGTTAATGACAATTAATCATTTCGGTTTCAAAACGTCAATATAAATTGACGGGGTTAACTACATTCCATGGGATGACATCCCATATAACGAAAAACACTCACACATCACCCTCTCTAAAACTTTCTAGTGCATACGACAAATCTGGTGGATTTTCAAGGCAAGTGGTCATCTCCGACAGTACTACTGCTTTGGTTGTTGTACCCTGGGAACGGACGACGAATCTGTTTAAGGGAATCGTGTAACACGAGCCTCAACCTCTGTTCTATATCCTCTTCTATTTCATTTATCGATTGCTTAAAAATCATTAGTTGATTTCTTAATCGATTTCTTAAAATCATTCGTTGATTAATTTCGTTTATTATATGTATTATTAAAATACATATAGAAAAACCAACACTAGATTGCTTCTCTTTATCTTCAAAGACTAGTGCTAATGGGCCACCAATGGATTTAGAGTCTTCAACTATTTTTGATTCTTAAGGAGAAAGAGTGTCATACATATCATGTAGAGACCACTCTTCAAGATCCTGATTGGATAAAAGAGAGATGGATAACTATTTCGATTCTTTGCTCACACTATCCAAATACCGAGTGTTTTTCTCTTCATTCGACTTCAATACTCCAATCCACTTGCATTTACTTACCAGAGTGTTAAATTTGTCATAAGTTGGCTATAGTGGCTCATAGGTTTAACTATGAAATTGTGTATTCCTTTTGTTTGTAAGTGTAAGGATTTATTTGTCCATAAAAGGGTCAAGGACTTTTTGAACTTTTCCTTACTTCTATATATAATTTGAAAGTACGTTGGATTTTTTTCGAACTTTTCCCATAATTTTAGCATATGAGCTCGATTTTATAGTTTATCAGAATGAATTTAATCAGTTTCAGACATTTCAAAGATTTTTTTATTAAAAATATTTAAAAGATATTTAATTGATAATAGCATCTCCGACAACTATGCTAAAATAGGTATTTTGGAGATTTATAAATTATTTTGCTCAAAGAGCTATGCTAAATATATGCTAAAATGGAAAAAAAAGAGGATAGATGTAACACCCGTGATTTTGGTTAACCCTTAATTCACCCTTATCCGGTTAAGCCATGATTATAGATCTTATCCAAATGGTGTTTGTGGGTTTTGAATTTCGGACCGAGAGCACGTCGGGTCGAAAAGTCGAAATTTTGACCTTCGGAGGGACCTGGGCGACTATGCCCGCGATTGTAACAGAATGTCACTCTCGCGGGGCATAATCGCGGGAGATGTACCGCGGCCCTTCCCTTTCGGTCGACTATGTCCGGCGACTATGCCAAGGGCATAGTCGCGTGGCACTATCGCCGACGGCCCCTGGTCGTTTTTAAGCAGCTTTAAGCAGCCCCTCTTCACTTATCTCAACCCCCTTTCACCCTTTTTCTCTCTAGAAACCGAACCCCAAACCCTAAAATCGGTTTTATGCATCCAAGACACCAAATCTATTATGTTCCAAGTGTTCCTCTTTCCACCCATCAAAGATTGGAAGCTATGGTCAAGAAGCTTCATCTTCACCTTCAACCTCAAGTCCATTTTGGGTTTTCTAGGTTTTCGTCAAAACCTAAGTGGTAAGTATGTTCTTTCCATTTCCAAACCTTGTAATAAGTTATAATTGCTCCATCGATGTTTCCCTAGTATTTGGCTTATCAAATCTCGGACTTGTTAGTTTTGGGAGAAACTAGGGTTTTGATCTCGTTGGGGATTTTGGTGTATTATGTTTGGGGAATGTTTCTTTATGGTTGGATGTGGTTATTTACGGTTGAAAATGTGTGGATCTAGATTTTGGGAGCTCGAGTTGAAGAGTTGGATTGGGTGTCCTCGGAAAGTCTCATCGTCAAAAAGGGTTTTGGAAGCTCTCGGCTTGAGGATTCAAGTGGCCTTCAAAAGAGCTCGTTGGGTGAAATCTAGATTTAGCCTAAATCTAGCGAGGCGAGTTCAAGTTGATTTGTGAAAACGGTGTACATGCCAAAATGTGTATTTTAAAGTGTTTTACGTGGAATGGTTAACTGCTGATAAGTTTTGAGTATTTAGAAGTAAAATATGTTTTACTTAGTTATTTGTCAAAGTGTGAGTATTTTGATAAGTTTTCTTACTTAGTAAACTTGGGTTGTGTTAACCTCTTAAAATGTTTCTATTGGGTTTTGAACGTTTCCAACAACTAAATAACATGAATTACGCATTCTTGGTGATTTTGTACAAGTAAGGTCTATCTTATGAGTTATACGTCTTTGATGATTTTGTACAAGTAAAGTCTAATTCATGTTATATGCATTTGGTGTATTTGCATTCATAAACACTTTGGAAATCTTGAGTCCCATCTCGTATGGAGTTTTGTGTAAATCTAGTCTTTGAAGTACGTGTCTTCATAAACGTTATTTAAAGACATTTCACTATTTTGAAGACCGGTAATTATTGGTCAAACGGATTTTGAGCTCTTTAGTTCGGTATTGGCTTAAACGAGTCGTGTGGACATTTGTCCGAATGTTTTAACCGTCGTGGGTTTTGGATATGATGACACTTAATTTGTGTCATTGGTGAGTTACATGTTTTGGGAGTTTTGGTCTTTCAATTGAAGTCATGTAACGTTAGACAGTGTGTAATGGATCCATAGGCACGTGAGTCAGTCTGTCTTGGATGGTCAATTGGGTATTGCGGGGTTGAACTTCGGTACCTATGTTTTATGACCGGAAACTTTACAAGTGATCGCTAGGAGGGTTGAATCGGCTAGTGCTACGGGAATAGTAGGCGCTGGGACCTCCGCCGCTTGAAGTAATGCCTGGGAGGTAGTCTTTAAGTGTGTCGGGCCTTCGGGATGGAGTTCTTTGGAATGATCCATCAACAGGCCCGATCCTGACAAATTTTGGGCCCTGGGCGAGATGTAAAACAGGGCCCTCGATAAGTACGAAAAAAATTATTTAATATATCGCTTTATATCATAAGAAATAACATAGAATTCAAGAAATACGAATAATTTATATAAACCATTTTTCCGAGAATTCCTAGACACAAAATCAATCAATAATTATTTATAAATTAATATGATCTACCATATCATTTTTCCATAGCATCATTAATTTGTTCCAACGTCAAAAACATCCTTATGATATATATTTAATATATAGATTGACATTATTTACGGTGTGACTATTCAGAGTACAACTCTATGTAAATCAATATAAATTAGTTGTGTTCCCATCTCACCTCATCCTAATGTTTTTCTATCACCATACTTTTAGGGTTAAAACAATCCTTTTTGAATCATCAATCAAAAGCTCATGTTGGTTATAGTTTGAGATATTATTATTGTTTTTGAGATATGAGGGTACTTAAGATTCATGCACTCAATATTAGATTATTAGGTAATAAAGAGTCAATAATGTTTGAAAAAACAGTGTATAGATATAAGTTGGATCGTCTAATATAATTGATAATTTTTTACACAAAGTAGGAGTTCTCCGGGTTAATATCAAGAAATTTACCATACTCTTAAGGAAATATATAATTCATATGGATTGAATAATCAAAAGAGTCGGTGGGAGATGAATGATGGATAATATATGATATATCAAAGTTTTCTAGGTAAGTAATTTTAGACTTTGGTATTAAATTAAAAAAAAATTAAAGAAACTACAATCAATACTGTAAAATGAACGACCAATTAACTTTTCACATATTTTTTTCATTTCGAGTGTAATTAGTTAATACATGTTTTGACCCTTGTATAATAAAAAATTCTTTGAGTCCTATTAGATACTAAAAAAATTGTCTCTTTTGTTAACTAATTTTTTTACTACTATTATATAGTTAAAAAAATTGGGCCCCTATTTCTCGTTGGGCCCTGGGCATACGCCCGACCCACCCTCCTCCAGGGACGGCACTGTCCATCAAGGTCAACTGACTTGGGGTGACACTTGTAAAGAAGTCGTAGGGACACTGGGCTGGGATGTCGGGAGGTGTCATGCGATTAACGTTGTTTGGGTGGTATACTTTTGTGTTCCCTCCACCCTCAACGGATACGGGTTTCCCCTGTTGTTGGCTATCAGTATGTTAAATATAAGAACGTCTTATTTTATTGTCATTGGTTCCTTTTGGTCGCGTGAGTATTGGACCAAATGTCCATGTTTTCGGACGTACGGTATATGTGGTTTTGATAACGATTCATGGGGCGAGCATTCTGTCCCGCCCGCGTTTTGGGTACTTTGGGTTATAAATGGTTATTCATGTTTTTACCAAATAAGTGTCGAACGATGATCCCGTTTGGGTGAGTTATGCGTGACGCGTTATATAAGAAATGTGTGTTTTGGGAGCTTTGCCTTTAAAAGTGCATATTATGGGAAAATGTGTCGTTTCCATTTTTAAGCGTAATATTTCGAAGGACCTTGCTTTAAATTGAATTCTTTTCTTTTAAAGATATATACTTATGCTAAAACTCTTGAGCTCACTAGACGTTAAGCCTAACATTTTTATTTGTCGGCATGTGCATCAGGTTTCAAGGTTGAGAGTTGGTTCTAGCAATCCTGTGAAGAGTAAAGCCTTAGCTAGATCCGAAAGTAAGTATTCAGTGAAGTCTTCCGCATTATGGAGATAGTGACTATGCATGGGTATTAGTAGCACCCGTCCCTTATAGTCTGTATATATATATAAGATGGTATACGTGTATTGTAGCTAAATCTGAGTTCGTGGTTGTAGATGATTCATTTATTGATGTATTTAGAAAATTTTAAATAAGTTGCTATTTCCAGATTTGAGGGTGTTATAAGTTGGTATCAGAGCTTAAGTTTGAGAGAATTAGGTATTGATCTTTGGATGCCTAGACTCAAACTAGAGTTCTTATAAGTAGTTGTAAGTAAAGTTGCACATTAGGCACCTTAAGATAAGATATCTTGGAGTTGGTCGAGTCGCTAGAAATGGGAAATTGTCAAGGGTCTCAAGGATGATCATGTATGGTACGTTCATAATGACATCTGGCCAGTGTTATGGTGAACCTACATATCACATGTGTATACTTGAACTACCTTAGTATGATGACCGTTAGGGTAGTGATAAGGTTTATAAGCGAGTAATCTAAGGAAACGTTGATGTCCATAGCAATGTCACGTTGAAGTGATAGTTAAATGCGTTGAATGCATTAAGTTGATCGTCTTGAGTAAGAATAATTGGCGAGAGTAGGACCTTAAGCTTATGGAATTGACGTTGTACGAGGAGAGATAATAAGGTGAACCGAGGAAATATCCGAGTGTTGCTTTAAGATGTCGAGCATCCGGATGACAATAGTATGAATTGAGAAGTGTAGTCCTAAGATGCTGAGTGCCGACCAAAAATTCATGCACGAAATGTATTTCTAAATAAGCTTGCATAAAGTGTTTCTCACGTTTTCAAAGTATAAAGTGAGTTATGTTACGAAGCATTGGCAAAGCATTTAGCACTCATCAAATTTTAAACTGTGAGTTTAATCTTGCATGAAATAGTTTTGTTGCACGTGGTTACAATTTATATTGAAAACCTCTCCGTCCCTGTTTTGTGTTTAACGTTATCTTTGGACATCTTAAGATCCGTGTTTTAATACCACATGTGGTATTGGGCAATGACTGTAGAATTTTTTAACCTTGACATTAGATCTCCTCCACGTATGTTAAAGTTTTAAAGGAAGAGTTGTCCCACTGTTCTCGAGTCGGAGTTTCTAGAGAATTTTAGTCTGTATGAGTCGTGTTTAATTTTACGGGGTATAATTTTGCGATCTTTTGAGTTCGTGAGTGTATTTTGAGATGCGTGGGTTTTTATTTTATGTCGTATAATTTATGAGCTTTTGAGTGTCGTATCTCATGAGAGTTTTGTTGAGAAGGGTCACTTTATCTTACGTGGTAGTTTTAGAATTTTAACTTTTTTAGACTTATTGTCGTTTTACGCTTTTCTGTCGGGAAACAGAGATTTGTCACTGCTTGATTTTACCGTCAATGAGTTTATGAAAGTTTAGTTGAGTTTATGGCGTATTATTTTATAACCATTCGAACCGCGTAATAAAAAGAAATTTTGGAACATGTAGACTTGCATTATTGTGTGCATTAATTTACGAGTTTTGTTTAATACCTTATTTCATGCGAGTCTTGCATCTACATTTTTGCAACCGTAAGAGGCCCCTTCAAAATCTGAATGTCGCATGATTGCATCTTGAGTTTCACACGAGTATATGTGCATACTTTTGGGTTGAATCTGACTTTCACTCGCGTGAGTAAATATACGAAATATTTAAGTTGTCTTATATTAAAATTTTAATCTAAGCGTGTTTCGCTTGTTGACCTTGTTGTTATAAACTTTCCGTAATACATGAAATGAATTTTCGAATTGCATATCGTTGTAGTTACCATCTTGGTCAAATGTGTTTTATCGACGCGGCTTAAAGTTTTAAACTCAATTTGAGAAATTTTTGCATTCTTATCATTTCACCGAGCTTTGGGGAGTGAACTGTTGCATATGGAGTTGTTGATAATTTTATGCCGCAACGACTTTTGAGTTGAGAAGTCAGAATTTTAAAGTTAATTTGTGAATATCCTTTTTTTTTGGAGTTGTACAAACTTTATTACACGTGTTGTGGTGCATGAACCTATTTTCGCGTTTATGGTGTAATTTGTTGCGCATGTTTTTACTATTGTCTTTATTAACGTAAGCACTGATCAAATGAGTTTTGGAAATGGTTTTATATGCGTAGTGTTGGTGATCAATTTTGAAACCTATCGAATGATCGGTAGTGTATTTTTACCGCACGTTTGATCGTTAAAAAAAACATATGTATTTGAAAGTTTTATATATTTCAAATGGGCATACCGGTTGAAAAACCTTGAACTCATTAGGCCTATAGATTTATACCCCGTCGTGAAAGGAGTAGTATTTAAGGACTGAGGGAGTCCTTGGGATTTGAAGCGTCGGATGATCCGACTCGCGGTCAGCCTTGGATCTTGGGTTTCAGTTTTGAATCTGTGCGCGTTTGTTTTATGGAAGTAGTAGATTTAAGCCTCCCAAATAATTAAGGAATGATTTTATACTTGGGAAATCCTGCGGGATGAGATTTTATGAGTTAATCTGTGTTTTAATTTGGATTCGGCTTGGTTGGTTGCTCGTCGGTGTGACATTGTGGTATATGTTGTTGGTATATCGTATTGGTGGTTTCCGCAATCAAAGAAATTCCTGGCGGTTTATTTGTTGGAAATGTGAGATTGTGATTTTAGTATTCGGCTAAGTGTCGACCTTAGTGCGGCTACCCATCTGGAATGGGATTTTGGGACGGGATGTCCATGTTTTCGAGGTCATCACTTAGCCCTAGGTGTCGACTTATTTTCTTGAGGTCATTGGATATTGGAATGTTTTGGAAGTATCCCGATTGGATCATGGGATGATTGACCTTTCGGTGATGAAATTTAGAAGCAGGATTAAGTATTGATGATTATGTACCGTTGTGTAAAAGCATTTCCGTGGTGATAAAAATTTTATGGAAGGAATGTTGTAAGGTCGGGGTTGGAACGAATTTGAGTAATAACCGAAGCCGGACTAACCAGTTACTTGAAGGACGCATTGGTGCACCTTGGAAGGGCATCTTGTTCAGTATTAGGAGTGGATCAGTAGGAATATGAGGATTCATGGGAGTTTGGATTCGATCTTCGACCTGGAGTTCGGAACTATGTAGATCCGAAGGGAATTAGTCGGAGAGAAGTTGGGGTCACAAATTACCGAGAGGTGGTAATTGTCATCCAAGGTTGGGAGACGACCGTAACCTTGAGAGTAAAGGTTACTCTGGTGAGTTAAGTGTCGGCTCGTTCATGAGTGTGATGTACCCACGAAGGGCAGTTGGCGTGCGTAGCAGTGCAAGGGGCATGAAAACAGTGTCGGAAGAAGGGTTGAGGGAAATCCCTCTGCAGACAAGGTTGCGTAGCAGTGCAAGGGGCATGATGTTTGATTAATATAATATAATGAAATCATTACCCTAAACCCATTAATTTCCATATCCTACCAAATTGGGGGAACATGTAACACCCTAAATTCTGGAAATAGCAACTAATTTAAAAAATTTCTAAATACACCAATAAATAAATCATCTACCACTACAATTTAATATTTAACCTCAATACACACATTCTTTCTATATGAATAGTCTATAATAAAGACGGGTGCTACTAAAACCCAAAAGTATCGCTATCTCCAAACTGCGGAAGACTTCATCAAATGCTTACACTCGTGAACCACTAAGGACATCCCTTCATACGACTGCTAGAACCGAACCCCCTTCTGGAACCTGATGCACATGCCGGCAAATAAAAAGGTTAGGCTTAACGCCTAGTGAGCTCAAGAGTTTTCAACATATATAAATAAATCGTTTAAAATGTAAGAATGCAATTAAAGTCATCATCTTTCAAAATGATATGCTTTGCTTATTGTCAGGATCGAAATTCAAACAAGAATTTAATTCACACACACTCAGAAACAATGCTAAAGAAGTTGCGGAAAAACACTTTAACACTAACAATCAATGAAACAGTATATCAAACTCAAATCACAAGTTTATATTGATTCAACTTGATGATTACACACAAAACCTCAATCTGTTGAACAGACTCAACAGACGTTCTATACTTCTCTATAGAAAGGATCTAAACTAGTCTTGAGGTTAATTCTCTCTAAAACAAAAACTTATCAATTGAAAATTATTCTTTACTATCAAATACTTCTATACTATATATACAAAACTGAATACATGATAATTATCAAAATACAATTGATCTTCAGTATCAATACCATAATTATCTTCAGTCTTATCTCCAGCTTGTCTTTATCTCCAAATCATCTTTATCTTTAGAAGCAGCACTAACTATCTTCAGAAGTATTAACCATCTTCAGCAGTATTAATCTTCAGCAGTACTAACTACTAGCAGTACTAACTCTTCAAGCAGTTTTAATTCTACTAGCAGTATTAATCTTGATAGTATGGCAGTAGTAATTACTTAGCAACATTAATCAGCAGCATAAACCATACTTAGCATATTCAGACCCAACAATCTCCCCCTAACTTAACTTTTCAGAAAGAGAAGTTAAGTTCTTCATGATATGGTCTTCATGATGCTTTCAACACTTCAGTTCAGTTGCCTAAATTTGGATCCAGTCCCAGACTTTGATTGATGATTCTTCTGACTACTATCCTGGCCATTTCTGAATCCTTTGAACATGTCAACTTAGCATTCAACATTGCTTGAAGTTTAGCCTTGCTGTGATCATAGATCTTATCCACCAGGTAGTACTCATGATAGGCTCTGTCTACAATGATTAAATAGACTCCACATCTTTCAAATAACATCCAATTTTCTATTCTTTGGAATTTATTCTTCAGATGCAAATCTCTGATCACATGTTGAACTTTGTTGGGATCAAACATCATGCATAAGTACTCCAAGGCTAATCTGATTAAGCTCCTTTCTTCTCCTGTCAAAACCATTTCATACAGGCTCATTCCAACTTTGAACATTTCTTCTAAATTTGATCTGGAACATCTTCTAATGATTTTTCCCCAAGTAGAGTAAACCTCATACTGATCTCCCATCCTTTTAATCCTGAAATATTTCTTCCTTTGATCTTCCAGGATGTCCCAAAAGATAATCTCAGGGGATTGGACAGAAATTGGATCAGCTTGTACAGGATCTTTATCTGTCACAGTCATATACAAGTCAAACTTCTCATTTGGTTGCTGTTTGGACTGCTCTTGAGTCTGCTCTGGTTCTGCTGAAGGTGTAACATTAGGTTCTGCTTCTGTTTCTGCTCTTTCTTCTTCAATTCTTGCCCTTTTTGCCTTTGGCTTGGTGGCAATGGATTTCTTTCTTTTGATGACTCCAATTTGCTGAGCCAAAGTCTCTTCTTTCTTTTCTTCTTTCTTTTCCTTGATAGGAGTGCCTTCTTCACTTTCAGGGAAGGGTTGTTGTATGTTGAGATCATGCCTCTCTTTCATCCTCCTTTCAGCTTCTTCCCTTTGAGTGGAGTCCCCTTTCAGATTTGACATCTCCTTTGTATACAACTCCTCTATCCTACCATAGGCCATGTTAGTAAACATTCCTTCAGGAACTCCAAGAGCTCCTTTCAGAAAGTTTATCATTTTCCTCATTTCTTGATTAGCCAGGAAGGTTTTTGAGGGTTGTCTTTGTCTTTGCTTTAATGCCAACTTTTGCCTTGAAGCCTTCTTTGTAACTATCTTAGCAGCAGTTGCATCCTTCAAACTCTTTTGATATTCTTCATTGAGCTTTTTAGCCATATCCAGTGCAAGCTCTCTGTCTTTGGCAGATTGTATTTCTTCTTCCTTTGCCAACTCTTCTTGAAGTTGTTTGGCCACTTCTTCATCTAACTCTATCTGATTCTTTTTTTTAAAGGTTGATCAGATTCAACCATCTTCTCCTTTCCCTTCTTCTTTGCATCCTCCATGCTGACCTCTTTTTCTTTCTTTTCTAAACCTCCTTCTTTGATTATTACTCCCTTAGCCTTTTGAGTGGCTTTGGGAGTGTCATTCTTAGCTTTGACCAAGGTTTATGCAATCTCTATTTCCTCTCTGGACAATGATGTTTCTGGTGCTGGTTCTGTTTCTACTTCTTTCTCAGTTACTGCTGCTGGTTCAGTTTCTGCTTCTTTCTCAGTTACTGCTGCTGATTCAGTTTCTGCTTCTTTGCTATTTTCTGTTTCCTTATTCAGATCCCCCTCAAACTGAGCTTCCATACCAATAGGACTGTGTTTCTCCCCTTCATCTTGTTTCTCCCCCTTGTTGAAAGCATATCCCCTCTTCTTCAAGACATACTGCTTTCTTTTCTTTTTTTGTACCAACTTCATCACCATCTTCTTCAATTTGGTAATCTGCACTTGTTGAGACAGAATTACCAATTTCATCTCCTCTATATATGATCCTTGCTTGATGACATCAAGATTAATGTTTCCCATAGTATCAATCAATTCCTGGTAGTTATATTTGTCCTCACCTCCTTTGGGTGTGTTTACCACCCTTGAAGGATCCTTGGATCTTTTAGTAGTAGAGGTCTTCTGCCTAGCAGAAGCACCCTCTACCCCTTTGTTTTCTTGGCACCTGGGACCTTTGGATGATTGCTCACCCAAAGTTTCCATGGGGAAGGTCTTAGATATATTCACACTGTCTTGCCCTGCACTTTGTGCAAAGTCAGTAGTGTGAGCCTTACAGCCCATATGCTCTTCCTTCTCCTTATTGAGCACCTTCTTGGGGTTGGGAGACACCCCTGTGGTTTCCCTTTGGATATTCTCTAATGGAGAATGCTCCATTAGAGGGCTTGAAGGCTGTGGGGGTGAAGGTACAAGAAGGGAAGGAACCTTCTTTACCCTTTTCCTTATATAAGTGTGAGTGATGGGTGATGTTGGCTTTTTAAGAAGGGACTGAGGGATGTTAATAGAAATGAGTGGTGTGGGTAGGTCATCAGTTTGGTTGTCAGATGAGGGCTTTGACACTGATGCCTCACCATGGGAGGGAGACACACCCATCATTGTAGAGAACAATGGTGTGTCAATACCTGAGAAGTCCTTACTAGGCCTCCTTATATTAGAAAACACCTTCCCTTTCGGGACCTTTGGTACATATACCTCATTAAAAGGAGGTAAATCCGTCAATTCTTTATTCAGTAAAGCTTGCACAAACCTGGGATACATATAAAAGGATTTTGTTTTGGTATCCAGGTTTGACAGTAAATCATTGAAGATCATTTGTGAAAAATTGAACTTCCTGGAGGTTGCTAAGCAGACCATAACATAAGCAATGGTACTGCTGAACTCACTCCAGCCAATTGTTTTCCTTGAAATACAGTGCTGAAGGGTATGAACAAAGAATCTCCACTGTGGTGAGAATCTGTTCTTGAACAATTTGAAGACATCAGTGGGACCTTCATACCCCATATTACTAAGAGCTTGGAAGAGATCTTCCTTGGGTAAATAGGTTATACCTGAGGCATCATCTAGTCGTAGATGAATGCGAATAGCTCCTTCTGTGATTGTCAGGGGTTTATCACACACCCTTGTTTGGATGACCTGATTGCCATCTTTAGTATGAATAGCAGCATTGGCCCAAAACTTCCTTTGGTGTTCCACACAGATTGTGGGATTGACAGTTAATGTGTGGGCTATGTGTGAGGATCTTAGGAAATCCACAATCTGATGAAATCCCTCTGCTTGCTTTGGTTTGAGTAGCATTGCCAATTCATTGTGTTCATCGACAAACATCAGTTCAGCCATCTTCTTGAGCGATTGGTCGAAGCTAGGGTTATGCACTGGTAAGAGAGAATTCAAGAGAACAAGAGAGAGAGAGAGTACACTAGTAGGAAATTCAAAGAGCCATTTGTAATTTTGGCGATCACACGGGGTATTTATAGGTGAAGGGAGTACGTTAGAAGCAGTACTAATTACCTTAGCAATATTAACGAACTCGCAGTATTAACTCATAACAGCAGTAGTAACACATACTGGCAGTACTAACACAGACTAGCAGTATTAACACAGACTAGCAATACTAACACAGACTAGCAGTATTAACACATACTAGCAGTATTAACATGTACCAGCAGTAGTAACAATGATTAGCAGTATAAATAAGGCAAGCAGTAGTAACTTTGCACTGGCAGTATAAACCACCTAGCAGTAGTAACCATACTTAACCATTTTTGAACTATTATTATGAGTAATGCAGTGAGCCGTATTAACTGAACAAGAAGTACCAAGTATCCAATCCAAACAATCTGAAACACTTAGGCACACAGGGGTTAATAGCACCAATTTAATGAAAGTAACTAAGGAGGAATCTATATAGGTATACAGAGAGAATGAGAATATACTTATTCATTGTTCATCATGCCCACACTTGTGACTAAGAATGTGAATCTACCCACATCAAAAGCTTTTGTGAATAGATCAGCAAACTGGTTACTTGTGTGTACTTTCTGAACCTAAATTAGCTTCTTCTCATTACAGTCTCTGATAAAATGGTACCTTATTTCTATATGCTTTGTTTTTTAATGCTTGACAGGATTATTAACAATGCTAATAGCACTGCTGTTGTCTATGAAAATAGGAGTGTGAAGAAATGTCATACCATAGTCCATCATTTGATTCTGAATCCATAGCACTTGTGAGCAGCAGCTTGCAGCAGCTATGTATTCTGCTTCTGTTGTTGAAGTGGACACTGTGGTTTGCTTCTTACACTGCCATGATACGAGTCTTGAACCCAAAAACTGACATCCTCCAGTTGTAGACTTTCTGTCCAAGTTAGCTCCACCCAAATCACTATCTGAATATGCAAGTAGGTCAAATGGTGAGTCATGAGGATACCAAAGTCCTAATCTGGGTTGACCTTTGAGATATCTGAATATCCTCTTGACTGCTTGAAAATGTGATTGCTTTGGCCTAACTTGAAATCTTGCACATATACAAACAGGGAACATGATATCTGGTCTAGAAGCTGTGAGATACATGAGAGAGCCAATCATGGATCTGTAATAATGAACATCCACATCCTCCCCCTCAAGATCTGCATTAATCTGTTTGTGTGTCTCCATGGGTGTGCTTGCAGGCTTGGAATCTGAGAACCCAAACTTGGTTAAAATGTCCTGCACATACTTGGTTTGGCTTATGAAGATTCCATCTTGTTTCTGCTTAACCTGTAGACCAAGGAAGAAAGTAAGTTCACCCATAGAACTCATCTTGAATCTCTTATGCATTAACTCTTCAAAATCTCTGCACAATTGATCTTTTGTGGATCCAAAGATGATGTCATCCACATAGATTTGCACTAACAGGATGTCCTTCTTCTTCCTTTGAATGAACAGAGTCTTGTCAATGATTCCTCTCTCAAAACCATTTTCCAAGAGATAGGTAGACAAAGTGTCATACCAAGCTCTTGGTGTTTGATGTAGTCCATACAGTGCTTTCTTCAATTTGTATACTCTGTCAGGGTACTTGGGATTTTCAAACCCTGGGGGCTGACAGACATATACTTCTTCTTCAATTTTGCCATATAGAAAAGCACTTTTCACATCCATTTGGTAGACTTTGAACTTCATGAAAGAAGCATAGGCTAAAAACAGCCTAATTGCCTCAATCCTAGCCACTGGTGCAAAAACCTCTTCATAATCAATTCCTTCTTCTTGAGTGTACCCCTGTGCTACCAATCTAGCCTTGTTCTTGATCACTGTCCCTCTCTCATCCTTCTTGTTTCTGAAAATCCATTTTGTCCCTATAGCTCTGTGTCCTTTAGGCAGTTCTACCAAATCCCATACATTTTGCAGTACAAACTGCAGCAGCTCCTCTTGCATTGCTTCTATCCAGCTTGGATCTTTCATTGCATCATGTGCCTTTTTGGGCTCAACCTGAGATAGAAAGCAAGATAGTAAGCCTGATTGTATGTCTTTTAATCCTCCCAACTTACTCTGATTCCTTGTGATGATTGAAGAATTGATGTCACCAATCACCAACTGAGGAGGATGATCTTTATGCACTTTTGTTTGATGAATAGCCTCTTCATTAATGTCTGCATCCAGATTAGAGTCATTCTTTTCAGGAGAGCTGCCACCAAACACTGAGGAGTTCTCATCATCACTGTCATCTTCTGCCAATGCAGGCATCTCAGGTTCTAGTTATTCTAAAGTCAAAAGTTGATCCTCCTTTTCACCTCTCTCCTCTTCATTCTGAGCAGTTTCAGTATCCTTTGAATCTGAAGCATCTTTCTTCTCTTGAACACAGAGTTCAATAGAATCTGCTGTAGGAATTGGAAATAGCACAAACTCTTGTCTTTTGACTTGTATTGATTCTGTCCCTGTTCCTGCATTATTCTCATAACTGAAACCCAAAGAATTAGTTAGTGAATCAATGTCAAAAAGCCAATCAGGGCATGTACCAAGTTTATTTGGTGTGCTCTCATTGCATTTGACATTGTCACTTTCCTCCATTATTCTAGAAGAGGTATTAAATACTCTGTAAGCCTTACTATGGGATAAGTAACCAACCAGAAATCCAGCATCTGCTTTGCTATCAAACTTGCCTAAGTGAGTTTTGGTATTAAGAATTGTACAAGGACAACCAAATGGTTTGAAAAATCCAATAAAAGGTTTCTTCTTGTTAAAAAGTTCATATGGTGTCTTGCCTTGAGATTTAACTATTAGAACCCTATTTTGAACATAACAAGCAGTATTAACTGCTTCTGCCCAAAATGTAACTGACAGTTTTGAATCTGCCAACAGGGATCTTGCAGCTTCAATCAGTGTCCTATTTCTCCTCTCAGCAACTCCATTCTGTTGAGGGGTCCTAGGAGCACTATATTGTCTCTCAATACCTTTTTCCTCACAGAAGCTGTTTAGATCACGGTTTTTAAATTCAGTTCCATTATCAGACCTGATGATTTTAACTCTTTGATTTGTTTGGTTTTCAACTCTGAGAATAAATGATTTGATCAGTCCATTTGTCTCATCCTTTGTCCTCATAAAATAGACCCAAGTGAATCTAGAGAAATCATCAACAATAACTAAGCAGTAAGATTTCTTGCCAATACACATCACATTTGTAGGGCCAAACAGATCCATATGCAGTAAGATAAGAGGTGAAGAGATTGTATTTATCTCTTTGGACTTATGAGAAGTTTTGTGTTGTTTGCCTTTAAGACATGCAACACAATGATCATCACATGAAAATACCTTTTGTGGTAAACCTCTTACAAGGTTGTTTTTCACAAGATTATTCATTGTTTTAAAGTTCATGTGACACATCCTTCTGTGCCATAGAGATGATTCATCAACAGAAGCTTTTGAAAATAGACAATTAAATGATGAATCATTAGATACATTCTCTAAATCCAATCAATAAACATTGTCCTTTCTTGGTGTTCTCAGTAGTATCATACTTTCATCAACTACCTTGAACCCTTTAGCAAGGATAATACATTCAGTATCAGTAAACAATATACTATGTTTCTTGTCACAAACCTGTGATACACTTAATAGGTTGTATCTCAATTGCTCAACATAGTAGACATCCTCAAAGGTCATCTTACCCTTTGACACATTACCTTTTCCACTAATCTTTCCTCCAGATGGATTATCACCAAATGCAACATGTCCTCCATCAATTCTTTTGAAGTTTTGTAGGCAGGACTTGTTGCCTGTCATGTGCCTAGAGCAACCACTATCAATATGCCAAATGCTCTTCCCTTTTTGTTGTTGGTTGCCCTGCACATAAAGTGGAACAGTTAGTTTTTAGTAGGAACCCAAGCCAAAGTGATCTTGGGTTTCCCATTCTCATCAACATATTCACAATCAGTTTTGATGAGCTTTTCAGACTGGGGAATCTTATGGCTTGAATACTTTGTCACAATAATGGGTTTGTTACTGGAAGCAGTACTAACTTGATTGGTAGTACTAACTTTGTTAGCAGTACTAACATCATTAGCAGTACTAATTGGATTAGCAGTACTAATTTTGTTAGCAGTACTAACTTCATTAGCAGTACTAATTGGATTAGCAGTACTAACATTGTTAGCAGTACTAATTGGATTAGCAGTACTAACATTGTTAGCAGTAGTATTGCTTGCAGCAATATTATTTCTGTCAGCAGTATTATTTGAAGTAGCAGTACTAACAGATTTCTTTACTATTGGAACCCAAACCTGAACAAAGTTGTTTGCTTTATTTTTCTTTAAGTTACTCCTTGGCTTATTTGGAGTATTTTTCTTTGATTTTGCAAACTTGTTTTGAGCATGAGCTTTTAAAGGTGCTCTTTTTTGCATTTTCATCCATATAATTCCTTCTTTGATTCCTATAACCAACAGGATTTTGTATATGTCTTTGAAAGTTTATCCTCTGGTTCATAGGATTGAAATAACAGTATTTGGCAATATGGTTAAGCTTTCCACAAATAAAACAAGGTTTTGGTCTATTGATTTTACTCAGATAAACCCCTTGTTTTTGTGCCCACTGATTATTCCAGTTTCTTTGATTACCCCTTGTTTTATCATGTTTTTGGGGCTGATGTTGTTTACATGTACAGGGATTCACAACTGTGGTCTGCATATAGTGGACTCCCTGTACCTTTCCTTTTTTCTCTCTTTGAGCTTTCCATCTTTTGACTCTTTGAGCTATCCACCTTTTCACTCTTGATGAATGGTTTACCTCCCCCTTCATTGGTAAGAATATGATTTTCTACAAGAATCTCTTCTACATTCTTATTCTCAGAATTCTCTTTCTCATTCTCTTCTTCAACCACCACACTATCTATAGGATCTACTTCTGTTGCTCCTATAGGTAAGTCCTTTTTATTTTGGTTTTCTAAGAGATCTGAAGAGGGAGGGATATAATTATTGTTATAAGGTGGAGGGGTTGCATTGTATCCTATACCACTCTTGATCTTATCATGAACTTGAGCTTTAAGCAAAGAGTCCATTGCTTTGGAAGCATAAGAAAACTTCTCAATGTCAAGCTTAGCTTTCTCATACTCACTCTTTATTTTCTCACACTCCTCTTTAGATTTTTCTATTTGGATCTCTAATTGATCTTTCTCTCACTTCCAGTAATTTGTGTCATAGTAATGCTGAAGTTCATTGGCCTTGTAAGCCTTGATTTGATCTTCGAACTTCTCCACAATCACTTTATACTCTCTTATATCTCTCTCTAACCTTTTAAGGTCATCACACATGCTTTGGTTATGATCCCTGTACTTTTGAACAGTCTGAAGACACTCTTTAGTGCACAGTTTAGTTTTTACCTCTGTTGGAATATATGTGCTTGATGATTCTGAGACTTCTGCCATCAGGGCTTGATTCTGAACAGCTTCTTCTGCTTGATCACTCCAATCAAATCCCATTCATTCTTGAGAAACAAGAGCTTGAGTGGAGTTTCTGATGTTTTGGAAGCTTGAGGAATGTGCTTGCTGGTGGTTGCTGCCATATTGTTGAGGAGTTCCTCCTCTGCATTCTTTTGCAAAGTGTCCCATCTTGTGACACTTGTAGCACTCCACCTTTGACTTGTCAAACCCAACACCATCTTCTCTATTCTGAGAAAAGTTGTTCCTTCTAGTCCTTTTTATGAATCTCTTTACCCTCATAGTTAGCATGGCCATCTGCCACTTTATATTCATCTTCTCAAGGTCATCTGCATTAATTTGTTCAAGATCATCATTAATTAAACCAGAATTAGCATGACTAGCAAGAAAAGCTTCTAATACAAATTCATTAGATACATCCTGCTTAGATACATAAGCAATACTAACTGATTCTATATTAGCAGCAGAAACAGTAGAATAAGAAGATGATAAAAGGGCAGCATTATGAGTGTATCCAGATGGTCTTTTCTTGGCTTCAACTTCAGCCTCAAACACCCTTAAGTCATTATAAAGATCGTCTAGTTCTTTGTCCTCCAGCTTGTCATCCTGTCTGAAGGAGACAGTATACATGGTCCATTCATCTCCAAGGGACCTTAAGAACTTTCTGTTTACATCATCTTGATCAATTTGCACTCCAACAGTAGCTAGTTCACCAATCAGCTTGTTAAACCTGTCAAAAGTTTGAGTCATGGACTCATTCTTAGTTGACATGAAGTTTTCATACTGTTGCTTCAGTATTGCCTTCTGATTTCTCTTGGTACTTTTGGTACCATAGAATCTCTTCTCTAGAGCATTCCAAAGCATCTGTGCATCAGTGCAGTTGCAGAATTGGTGTTGATACTCATTAGGAATAGCCAAGAGCAGTGTGCTCAAGGCTTTCATCTCTGTCTGCCTTATCTTCCTCTCTCCATCTGTCTTTGGTGGGATTCTTTTTCCATCTGCTCCAATCTTTCCTTCATTAGATGGGTCATTCTCAATGATGTCCCACATAGAGTAATCTGTGAGAAGGATGTATTGCCTGATCCTAATCTTCCACATGTCAAACTCATTAGATCTGAGCATTGGAACCTTTGAGACCAGAACACTATCACTTGAACTGTCCATGATGATTGTTGTTTTTCTGAGTTTAACAATGCTCTGATACCACTTGTCAGGATCGAAATTCAAACAAGAATTTAATTCACACACACTCAGAAACAATGCTAAAGAAGTTGCGGAAAAACACTTTAACACTAACAATCAATGAAACAGTATATCAAACTCAAATCACAAGTTTATATTGATTCAACTTGATGATTACACACAAAACCTCAATCTGTTGAACAGACTCAACAAACGTTCTATACTTCTCTATAGAAAGGATCTAAACTAGTCTTGAGGTTAATTCTCTCTAAAACAAAAACTTATCAATTGAAAATTATTCTTTACTATCAAATACTTCTATACTATATATACAAAACTGAATACACGATAATTATCAAAATACAATTGATCTTCAGTATCAATACCATAATTATCTTCAGTCTTATCTCCAGCTTGTCTTTATCTCCAAATCATCTTTATCTTTAGAAGCAGCACTAATTATCTTCAGAAGTATTAACCATCTTCAGCAGTATTAATCTTCAGCAGTACTAACTCTTCAAGCAGTATTAATTCTACTAGCAGTATTAATCTTGATAGTCTGACAGTAGTAATTACTTAGCAACATTAATCAGCAGCATAAACCATACTTAGCATATTCAGACCCAACACTTATGAAACAACTCATTTACCAATAAGTATATATTTTAAACGAAAGAGACAAAACGTTGATCGCTAACCAAACCAAGATGTTTTACAGAAGGATTCCAATATAAAACGTCTTTCGTAAACTTATATTTAACTCAAACTCACGCAACCATAAAATGAAAGGAAACCAAATACTGAAAACGTAGGAATGACGCATTCCATTCAAGCCTTAATATACGTGGGGGAAACCCAATATTAAAGCCATCATTTATCGTCGACCACATAAAAACCCAATTTGGTAAAATACGACATTACCATATAAAATACCACGAATCAACGATGAAGAGACCCGTATACACTGAGAATAGAGTAACACGCAAGTAGGCCGTTCACGCGACTTCCTTTTATGTCATCTAAACGTTTCCATCTTAGGTGGCGAGAACACGTGAATGGGGTCACCCGCGATGTTATTGGATTTCACCAACGTGCCCCGGTTCTAGTTCCCATGCCATAACAGACATCACAATCCTCGAACCTGTTGCTGCCCCTTGCCATACTCCATCGAGTTCCGCCCCGCGGTCTTACGAGCAACCGGGTGCCTAATCCAATCTAGATGAGTTCCAACTCTGCGGCTCAAACCACATATTCCTACTCGCTAGCAAACCCGAGCGGTCACTAAAAGTAACCCAAAACCTCAGGCCTTACACAACCGACAGACTTACGTGCCTATGGATCCATTACGACACTATCTAACATTACATGACTCCAAAAGAATGACTAAAGCACCCAAAGAATGTAACTCACCAATGACACGAATTAATCATCAACACTTAAAACCCACGACGGTTATAAATCTGGACAAATGTCCACACGACTCATTTAGTCAAAACTGAGCCAAAGTCCCAACACTTTACGTAAATCACCAACGAAGCCTTTGTAAACATTAAAAACACGTTTAACCGACTAACGAAGACACAACGACCCAAAAGTGTAAAATAACACAAACTCAACATTGTTTGAGGCAAACCATTTTCCCAAATAAACTCTTTACTCTTATTTCCCAAAATATTTCGTGACACAGTTATGCACATTTTCCAAATAGACGTAAGAACAAAATCATGTAAATGACATTTACATCAAATGAACTCCATTTATATAAAAATACGTCAAAGAAACATGTCAATATGCCTAAAATCCCCAAGATGCATGTTTCATGAGTTTATAAAGATAAATATAACCAAATACTCAAACTTATCAGCAGTTAACAATTTGGTGTAAAACATAAACATTTTAAAAATAACCATTTTGGCATGTACACCGTTTTCATAAATCATTTTGAACTCACCTCGCTAGATTTAGGCTAAATCTAGATTTTCCCCCAATTAGAGCTCCTTTGAAGAACACTTGGATTCTCAAGACCAAACTTCCAAAACCTAAATTCATACATATTCAACCACAAATAAACATACTCAACCACAAAGAATCGTTTCCCAAACCATCTACATGAATACCTCCATTACTATCGAAACCCTAACTTCCATAACCGAAGAGAATAGAAGATTACCTTAACCCAAGCTTGAATCCACCAACCAAAACACTTCTAGTTCACCAAAATGGTTACAAAACTCCAATCTATGAAAGAGAGAACAAAGGGTGGATGAAAACCAAGAAAACTTTGGGGAAGAAGATGAATAGTGAGAGATGAGAAGCTTACCACCACCAAATACTCTAGTATACTCCAATATACTTCCAATATCTTTCCATATCCTTGAAAAGCTCTCAAAAACGAAACCGTAGCAACTAGAATCGCCCAAATCGGAGTTGAAATGAGAGAGTTATGAAGAAATGAAGTTTGGGGCTGAAAATCGCGATTTTAACACCCTGAAACACCCAGGCGATTGTGCCAGGCTATAGTGACAATGTCATAATCGCCGGGCAAAATCGCTGAGATTGTACCGAGCGTTTCTGGGCTCCGGCGACCTTGACAGGCGATTGTGACACTGTCACAATCGCCGGGCATTATAGCCTAGCGCATACCGAAACTGTTTTGGCCATAACTTCTTCGTTATAGCTCCGTTTTCGCTCCGGAAAGAACCGTTGGACTCGTAATTGAATACTTCATCCATCTAGACTATAAAATCTAGGATTCAAGTCCAAAATCAAAAATCTTATTTTTCCTTGATATATCGGTTTCTGTATTAACTTGAATTGATACCTCACGAAACTCGGGGTGTTACAATCCTCCCAACCTTAAAAGAGATTTCGTCCTCAAAATCTGGAATCACCAAGCACCCAACATTCACATTTGAAAAATCTATTGATTCCCTATCCCAAAAGGATGCCTTCATAAAACTTCACCTCATATACGGACCCGATTATATTCCGGTTGAGGTTTTCGCTGAGTTTCTCATAACGTGCCGTTACAAACTAAATCTCAACATTCAATATATTTTACCGACGTCAGGATGAACGTTGAGTCATTGATTAATCATTTTCTTTCTCGATAATTCTCGGTTGCCTCCCAACCTTAGATTTCTGATAACACACCGAAAGCAACTTACGACCTTATCTAGACATTTCCACCAAGAATACCTCAAAGAAAACCTTTCTCTTAGATACCTCTAAATGCGACGCGTCATGGTCTCCTAAAAAACGATTGGTACTTAAAGTCTACCTCGACATTCCCACAAATATATCCAAAAATCATCACCATTTATCCTTCATTTAAATTCCATCATCGAAATGACAATACTTCCCATGATCCAACCGGGGTACCTCCCAAACATTCCTAGATCCATTGACTCAAAGAAAACAAGTCGACGCCTAGGACTACACGGTGACTTCGAAAACGTGGACATCCCGTCCAAGATTTCATTCCAGATGGATGATCGCACTAGGGTTGACGCCTAATAGAGTGCTAAAATTTCCATTTATTACAATTTATCATACGGACCATAAGAACTTCCTTTGATTGCGGAGCCTACTAAGACGATACACCATCGACCTATATTATGATGTCACACCGACGAGCACTCCCACCAAGTCAAACTCCATTTAAGCGCAGGTAATCACACAAGACCTTATCCCGCATGGTTACCGAATTATAAAATCACCTCTTAACTAACTGGAAAAGCTTAAACATACCAACTCCATTAACCATGCGTGCCCAGATTCAAAACTGAAATCCAAAATCCAAGACTGACCGCAAGTCGGATCATCCGACGCTTCGAATCCCAAGGACTCCCTTAGTTCCTAATTACAACTCCTTTCACGACAGGGGTTTAAATCTATAGGCCTAATGAGTTCAAGGTTTTCAATTTCTATACCAATTAACTTTTATAAAACCTTCAAACACACAAGTTTTATAACAATTAAACGTGCGGTAAAATAATACACTACCGTTTATTCGGTAGGTTTCAAAATTGATCGCCAACAATACGCATATAAAACCATTTCCAAAACTCATTTGATTAGTACACACTTTAATATGGGTAGAAATAAAAGATGTGTAGTAAAATTTTAAATGGACTACCATGGTCCTAACGTACATCAAATTATACCATAAATGTGAAAGTAATTTTCTGTACCAAGGCACGTGCAACAAAAGTTTGTACAACTCCCCAAGGGAAATTTCACGACTTCAATTTTAAAATCTTTTCCTTAAAAGAACGCAAGACATCGGGAGATAAAATTTCCAATAAGGTCTATATACGTCCGTTTATTTTCCCCAAAATTAATCGACACGATAGGAACGTAAATAAATTTTAAATCGAGTCCCAATTTTTGGGCCGCACATATGAAACACACTTACCCAACGCGGTAACAACAACGACATGCAAACCGAAAACTCATTTCACGCATTGCGGAAACTTATCACAACAAAGTTTACAATTGAAACACGTTTAAATAAACAGTTCTATCTGAAACAACATAGAGTTTTTTTTATACAATTACTCACACCAACGGAATAATTTAATCCAAATGAAATTAGTATGCGACGAGTGACACTTGAATATAGCCCAGAGATAATTCACGTGAAAATGAAACTTTCCCAAAACAACGCGTGGGATGACGTCTATTACCAAAATTTATAAATCAACGCACACAATAATGTATGTATATACGTCCCAAAATTCATCTATGCGACGTAAAAAGTCGTAAGATAAGACACCATAAAACTCAACTGAATTTTCATAAAAACTCAATAACGCTAAAATCAAACGGTGTCAAAATTTCATTTCCCAACATAAATAAAAATAAAATAAAAACGTGATACGACAACAATTCCAAAATGTCAAACTCTAAATCGCAACGTAAGATAAAGTGACCCTTTTCAACAAAACCTTCATGAGACACTATGCCCAAAAGTTCGTAAGTTTATACGCAATAAAATTGAAACTCACGCAACTCAAAGTACACTCACGCGCTCCAGAACGTCGTAAAACAATAATCCATAAAATTCAACGCGACTCATACAAACTAAAATTCTCAAGAAAATTCCGACTCAAACATGGGACAACTCTTCCTTAAATCGCGATTTTAACACCCTGAAACACCCAGGCGATTGTGTCAGGCTATAGTGACAATGTCATAATCGCCGGGCACAATCGCTGAGATTGTACCGAGCGTTTCTGGGCTCCGGCGACCTTGACAGGCGATTATGACACTGTCACAATTGTCGGGCATTATAGCCTAGCGCGTACCGAAACTGTTTTGGCAATAACTTCTTCGTTATAGCTCCGTTTTCGCTCCGGAAAGAACCGTTGGACTCGTAATTGAATCATTTATCCATCTAGACTATAAAATCTAGGATTCAAGTCCAAAATCAAAAATCTTATTTTTCCTTGATATATCGGTTTCTGTATTAACTTGAATTGATACCTCACGAAACTCGGGGTGTTACAGAACATACACTCAGGGGGCGTTTGGTTCGCATAATGTTTTTGGATGGAATGGAATATGTCAAAGGAATTTGACTTTGAAGAAATTATAATGGAATGTTGTCAGGTTTGGTGGCAAAAAGTGACTCAACCCGCCAACCCAACCCGAACCCAACCCAATAGTAGAAGGTTGGGTTGAGAATTTCAACCCATTTAAGTTAAATGGGTCAACCCGCCTAACCCATTTATTAATTGGGTCTGGGTTGGGTTGAAATTTCAACCTGTTTTCAACCTGATTTCGACCCATTTACAACCTGATTTCGACCCATTTATAACTTGTTTCTAACCCATTTACAACGTGTTACTAACCTATTTATAACCTGTTACTAACCCATTTATAACCTGTTTCTAACACATTTATAATATTACCTAATAACTTTTTTTAGTTATTAATAAATATAATATATATAATATAATTTCAATATTAAAATTTGAAACTTAAAATTGAAAGGAACCCTAATAGGAAATAGGCGCCGCTTCTTGACTTTCTTCCTCATTTCCTCTCTAGTCTGAAGTCTATTCCCTCTCGGCTCCTCATACGCCGGTTGTCCTCTCCTCTCCCATTGTTAACGGCAACTCCTCATATGTCGGAGTCGAGAGTCCTCTCCCTCTGTAATCTATTCGACGGTTCGGTACATTTAAAATGTAAAGTATGTATAACTCAAGGGGCTAATAAAATAAAGGGTGTAAGAAGTTAAGGACTAGAGTTGTAGTTGACTTGTTCAAAGCAACAAAAAGTGGGGATAACCCACTACTCTAGGAAATCGGCAGAGAGAAAGGGATAACTACTCCCTTTTCACTTTATCACATAAAAAAATAGGGGATTAAAAAGCCCTCTTTTCTTGTGATGTGGCCTACGAAGTAAAAGAAACCAGGGGAGAAAAGTGGGAGCATCCTTAAAGCCTTTGAAATCAAGAAAAGAAGAGTTCGAGCAGTTGGTTTAAGAAGGGAAAACCACCAATGGAGCCTTGGAGTTCGAAAGAAGAAAACGAGAGAAGTTAGCGAGAGTCTAGCAAGAAGTAAAAGGTTTGAAGGGCTCGATTCAAGCTTGGTGCAGAAAGTTTTGGAGACTCGATGGTTGGTTTCCGGTAAGTGAACCTCTCTCGTTTCCGTTTGGTTTTATTTTAGATTTGTGACCATGTCCCGTTTAGCGACCGGGTAGTAGTGAAATCGTGTCCAAGTGATGTGATTATTTGTGTTTCAATGGGTTCTGAAGTTACCGTCAAGAAGATTTAACGGGTTGGAAAAGTGGCCGCCGCAATTTCTGTTCGATACAAGTATCGGACCTCTGTCAGGTGTGGCCTTTACACCGTCGAGATGGAAACGAATAGGAGAGGAGAGTTGAACCCTCCAGTTCTCGGCCGGATGAACAGGGGATAGAAACTGTCAGTTTTAGCCTTGGCTAAATACGACAAGAGTACAACAATGGTTACTTGTGTGTGTGTATATATATATATATATCCAGAGTGAAAGGATTTGTGGGTTTTGGTGGTTAAGAAAAAAGAATGGCTCCATTCAACCATGCATGGTAGCCATGCGTTTGCTGGACCAAATGAACCAAGGTTCATATTACTTTTAAAATGAATGGATTAATGTTATTATAATTAATAATATTAGTTTTAGAAGTTAAAATAATTAAGTGTTAAATAGAATCATGCAATTGTGTTAGTGAATTAGAGCATTATAGTTAATTACTTACATAGTAATAAAGTAATGTAAGACTAGTGACAAGTTAATAAAGCTTGTCTAGAAGGTTTTAGTATTCCTTTTTACGTCAGATTTAGTTTATAATTATTCTAAGTGTAACTATGGTACTCCTAAATTATTTGTTTAGGTATTCGGTTCGTAGCAAACTCACATAAATCTATTGTTGCTCAACTATTCGATTCGACAATTCAGGTGAGTTTTCATGACTTGTTTCCCAAAGGGGGAGGATACACGACTAGCTTAGTTTCAATTTTCGCAATTTATTTATTAGTCTTTATTATTTAAATTGCCAAGCATGTTATAGTATGTCATCGTTATGCTTATATTATGTGTTTGTATGTGATTAACATATTCATAAGCGCATGTGTGTAAGACTCGGTCTTTGTTACCGTTTATACAACTATTTATTTAAATTGTTTAGTCGTCATAGATATTATCGGGATTAGTGACTTATACTTGAGATAATTTTTGGTATGATTTATCAACAGAGTTAAGCTCATTGGTACTCAGTTATGTTCAGACTTGGTTACCCTCACGGGAACCGTTAGGAAGTATAGCAGTTCAGAATGGGTAATTGTGCATGAGTTGCACAATAAACTGTATAGTTTATAATTGATCGTCATGAGTTATATGCATCTTAATAAGTGTGTTTGATTTATTTGAAATGCAAAGCCTAATGTTATGTTGCTTAGTTTATCATGAACTCACTTAGCTTTGTAAGCTAACCCATGTCGTGTGTCTCAGGAAGAAATCTCGCGGGAACTAGCAAGGAGCAGTAGTCGTCATAATTCATGGACTATTATATTGTTTCTACTTGTCTCTTTTGGTGTAATAAATAGTCTGTTATAGGACGAAGTAGTTATATTGACTTTCGTTATTTATTTTTTATAGGCTTCCGCTTTTAGTTTGATTTTAATGTATTTACGGTTGGTTTAGATGTTTATTGCTTTTAAGGAGGAGTTTTAAGTTTAATCCAATTTTTAGCATTATTGTTGCTTATTTTCCGTAATACCTTTTGGGGTCTAGGAAGGGTGTTACACATTTATAACCTGTTTCTAACCCATTTACAACGTGTTACTAACCCATTTATAACCTGTTACTAACCCATTTATAACCTGTTTCTAACACATTTATAATATTACCTAATAACTTTTTTTAGTTATTAATAAATATAATATATATATAATATAATTTCAATATTAAAATTTGAAACTTAAAATTGAAAGGAACCCTAATAGGAAATAGGCGCCGCTTCTTGACTTTCTTCCTCATTTCCTCTCTAGTCTGAAGTCTATTCCCTCTCGGCTCCTCATACGCCGGTTGTCCTCTCCTCTCCCATTGTTAACGGCAAATCCTCATATGCCGGAGTCGAGAGTCCTCTCCCTCTGTAATCTATTCGACGGTTCGGTTCTACACTTCCACGAGGACCACGACGAGTTCCAGATTCCCGATTCCAGACTTTTATTGTTCCACGAGACCATGACGACTCCAGTCCACTTCGAGTTCCCGACCTCAGTTCCATTGTTTATGCTTCAGTTCCACTTCAGTTCCATTCTTCACGACTTCAGTTCCACTTCAATTCACAATTTGATCAATGAGTAAGTTTCTGTTTATAATGTTACTGTTTAATTGTTTATAATCTGTCCATTTATGTTTTTAACTTTTTATTTGATCAATGAATAAGTTACTTTTTATAATGTTATTGTTTAATTGTTTATAACCTGTCCATTTATGTTTTTAACTTTTTATTTGACCAATGAATAAATTTCTGTTTATAAGTTTATGTTTATAATGTTACTGTTTAATTGTTTATAATCTGTCCATTTATGTTTTTAACTTTTTATTTGATCAATGAGTAAGTTTCTGTTTATATGTTACTGTTTAATTGTTTATAATCTGTCCATTTATGTTTTTAACTTTTTATTTGATCAATGAGTAAGTTTTTGCTTATAATGTTACTATTTAATTGTTTATAATATGTCCATTTATGTTTTTAACTTTTTATTTGATCAATGAGTAAGTTTCTTTTTATAATGTTTATGTTTATAATGTAACTGTTTATAATCTGTCCATTTATAATGTTTCTTTTTTTATTCCATTTCAGTGAGTAACACAGTTGAAAATTCGGAAGGAGGTGATCTACAATCTCCTCCACCTCCATTAAAGAACAATGAGAAGAAACCGATCAACCAATTAAAGCCGAACAAAGGTGGTGTGGATGTCAAACGTCACAGAAAACTTACATCTGAGGTTTGGAATAACTTTGAGTTTATGGCCCCCGATGAAAATGGTGAGTTATATTGTAAATGTAAACAATGTGGTCAAGTTTATAATGCTGAAACTAGGATGGGTACGGGGAATTTGAAACGCCATCTTAAAATTTGCAAAAAAAGTCGATTTAAGGATGTTGGGCAAATGGTGTTGGAATATGGTAGTGGCGGTTCAGGTTCGTTAACTAGTAGGCTCCCAGATTTTGACCCTAATGTTTTTCGTAAGCTATTAGCTATTGCGGTTGTGAAACATGAATTGCCACTTCAATTTGTTGAATATGATGGAATTAGGAAATGTTTCAATTATTTACATCCTGGGGTAAAAGTTGTTTCAAGGAATACCGTAAAAAATGATATTATGAAGATGTATAGGATGGAAAAGTTGAAAACAAGAGATACTTTAAGTTGTATTCCTGGTAGGATTTGCTTGACCTCTGATTGTTGGACATCAATAACCACTGATGGATATATGGCCTTGACCACCCATTTCATTGACAATTCTTGGAACTTGCAAAAAGTGATTCTAAATTTTAGTTTCTTGGCTCCACCTCACACACATTGGTCTTGCTTTAAGTGATCACATATTTAGTCTTTTGAAGGATTGGGGGATTCAAAAGAAAGTGTTTTCAATTACTCTAGATAATGCTTATTCTAATGATGCAATGGTTGACTTTTTGAAGTATGAACTTGATTTGGTTTGTCAAGGTGCATATTTTCATGTTAGATGTTGTGCACACATTATGAACCTAATTGTGCAGGATAGGTTGAAAGAGGTTGATGATGCTATTATAAAGGTTAGAGATAGTGTCAAGTACTTTAGAGGTTCTCAAGCTAGGAGGCAAAGGTTTTTAAGTAGTGTTGCACATGTAGAGCTACAATCTTCAAGGGGTTTGCAACAAGATGTTCCCACTCGATGGAACTCGACTTACATTATGTTGGAGTCGGTTTTGTATTATAAAAAAACTTTTATTCATTTGCAAAAAACCGATACTAATTATTTGCATTGTCCAACAAATGAGGAGTGGGGAAGAATTGAAAGAACTTTCAAGTTCTTGAAGGTCTTCTACGAGGTAACTTGTGCTTTTTCTGGGTCTAAGTATACTACTACCAATCTGTATTTTGCTAATGTTTTGACGGTTAGAGTGCTGTTACACAAAGAAAAAGACAGCCATGATATGTTTATGCAAAAAATGGCTACTCGGATGTATGTGAAATTTGAGAAATATTGGGTTGATTTTAGCACAGTTATGGCGTTTGCGGCTGTTTTGGATCCACTGTATAAATTTCAGCTTGTTGAGTGGGGTTATGAGAAAGCTTATGGGGAGGGGTACAAATCCGAGTTGGCAATAATAAAGGAGAAATTGTTTTCATTGTTTAAAGAGTATGTGGATGAGTCAAATTTGAATAAATCCAAAGTTGGTCAACCTAAGAATGGCTCGTTGGACTCTGAAGAAGAATCTCAAGATGTGCTAGATGCAACTTCTACTTCACTTTTGATGGTATGTTATATATTTACTGTTTTTTTATACATATTCTATTTATCTCCTAATTGTTTGTTGTCTATCAGGACTTTGATGACTTTTCAACCAAGGTGACTTCTCAAGCCGTTAAATCTGAGCTTGAATGTTATTTAGAAGAGAAGCTCACGCCTCGCGTGAAGAATATAAACATTTTGGACTATTGGAGAACTCATGAGATTCGGTATCCAACTCTTGCTTGTATGGCTAGGGACACTTAGCTATCCCAATATCAACCGTGGCATCTGAATCTGCTTTTAGCATTGGCGGTAGGGTTCTTGATGCTTATAGAAGTTCGTTGAAGTCTTATACGGTTGAGGCTATTATTTGTCTAAGAGATTGGGTTTATGGAGAAGGTTTGTTCTAACTTATTATTTGTATATTTCGTATTATCATATAAAACTATTTGTTTGGTATAACTAAGTTGGTTAATTTATTTATTTCTATAGCATAAATGGAATCGCAACTTGAGGCGTTATGTGGAGCAATCATGACGGAGAAGATGGAATATCGAGAGAAAAGTAATACCGAGAATGAAGTTGGAGCCGATGAAAGTGCAAGTCGAGTTACTTAGAAACTTTTTTGGAACTATGATTTATTTAACTTTGTGGTTGTGGGAAACTTTGAACTATTCATTTTACTTTTTGGTTGTGTTTTATTAAACTTCGAACAATTTGTTTGACTTTGTCGTGGAATGAAGTAGTTTAAGCATTTTTATTTCATTTAGAATTTTAAATTTAAATGGGTCAATCCAGTTTCAGCCCATTTATTTAACAGGTTAGGTTGAGATAGTCATAAACAGGTCAATCCACTACCAACCCATCAACCCAACAGGTTGGGTTAGGTTGAAAATCTCAACCCATTTAATTAAACAGGTTGGGTTGGGTTGAGATTTTCAACCCAATTAATAAATGGGTTGAACCCGAACCCGAACCCAACCTGACCTATTTACACCCCTAGGTTTGACCATCTGTTTGGTTGATAGAATTGGAATGGAATATGTTAAATGAATTGGAATTTTTCTGTTTGGTTCACAGATTGTAGCTTTAGAATTGGAAAGGAATTTTGGTAAATTACCAAAATACCCTTTTTGATTATTTTAATTTTTTTCAACAAAAAATATTTTAATGAAATAGTCATTAAATAGTTTAATTATTAACTAAAATTGCTTTGATTATTTTAACACACGAATGATGATGAGGGAGAGAGAGAGAGAGAGAGGAGAGAGGGAGAGAGGAGAGAGAGAGAGGAGAGAGATAGAGAGAAATCAAAAAGAGAGGAGAGAGATAGGAGAGAGAGATCAAAAAGAGAGGAAAGAGAGAGGATATGAAAGAGGGAGAGAGGAGAGAGAGAGGATGGAGAGAGAGAGAGGAGAGAGGAGAAGAGAGAGAGAGGAGAAGAGAGAGAGGAGGGGAGAGAGAGAGTTGGTGTCTGCTGATAATCAATATCAGTAGGGTTTAATTTGGGGTAAGGGGTAATTTTGAAATTATGAAAATAATAAATTCCATTCCATTGAAATACTTGGGTTTGATGATGGAATGTTAAAATTCTTTAGGTATGGAATTTAATGGAATTGGAAGATTCCATTCCATTGAAAACTTTGAACCAAACAAGGGAATAAAATATGATTTGTTAGAAGATGATGATGATTGAAAGAGACGATGAAATATGCTGAAGGCTTGAGACTTCGATATATTGATTGAGAGAATAAACGTACAATACAACTAATAATAATGAGAAAGTTAACCTAGACTAGAGGATACAAGGGATTTATATACAGAGACTAAATGGGCCCATGGGCCTGGGCCTTATACACATATATACACTAACATCCCCCCTCAAACTCAATCGGGAGAAGAATGATCCAGATGGAGTTCGGAAACTAGATCACGAAACCGTCCTGGTAGATGAGCTTTAGTGAAAATGTCGGTTGGTTGATCAATAGTTGAAATAGGAAGAAGTTGGATAGTCTGACGAGTCACGTGTTGACGAACAAAGTGACAGTCAATTTCAATATGCTTTGTTCGCTCGTGAAAGACATCGTTGTGAGCGATCTGAATCGCACTGTTGTTGTCGCACCACAATGGAGTTGGAGAATGTTGAGGAACCCCCATGTCAGAGAGTAGCCAGCGTAACCACACAAGTTCTTGAGTCATGTCAGCTAGTGCTCGATACTCAGCTTCAGTACTGGATCGAGCTGTGAGAGATTGTTTCTTGCTCCTCCAAGATATGAGCGAGTCTCCAAGAAAGAAACAGTAGCCGGTAGTGGACGATCAGTCATGTCACAGTCCCAATCAGCATCAGAAAATCCTCGCAAAGTCAATGGTGATGTGGATGTAAAATGAAGACCGTGAAACATGGTCCCTTTTAAATATCGAAGGATGCGCAGGACAATGATCGGAACAGGGTGCAGACATGAACTGACTGACGGTATGAACAACATAGGCAATGTTAGGGCGAGTCACTGTCAGGTAAACAAGTGACCCCACTAACTGTCGATACAAAGTAAAACACGCAGAGGAGGTCCAACATTCGGAGCTAAATGAAGGTTGTGCTCAAGAGGAGTGGATGCAGTTTTGTTGTCAGTAAGCCCAGCTTTTGACAAGAGATCCGAGGTGTATTTGGCTTGACAAAGATAAATTCCCGATGTATTTGAGAGTACCTCAAGACCAAGAAAATAGTGAAAAGAGCCAAGGTCCTTCATCTCAAAACAGGAGCTGAGAGATGTCTTGAGATGAGTTATGCCAGTAGAGTCACTGCCAGTAATAATCATATCATCCACATACAAAATAAGTAAGATTGTGCCAGCCTCAGTGGTCCGAGTAAATAGTCCGGAATCGTAGTGGCTAGGTGAGAAACCCAGAGAGGTGACTGTGGAACTGAACTTCTCAAACCAAGCTCGCGGAGCTTGCTTGAGTCCATAAAGAGCCTTCCGAAGACGACAAACATGACCTTGTGGAAGTCGAACGCCTGGAGGAGGTGTCATGTAGACTTCCTCAGATAAGTCACCGTTCAAGAAGGCATTCTTAACATCCATCTGAAAGAGAGGCCATTGTTTGGTAGTTACGATGGCTAGGAGACTACGAACAGAAGTGACTCGAGCAACAGGTGCAAATGTCTCCTCATAATCAATGGCGTACTCTTGATTGAAGCCCTTGGCTACAAGGCGAGCTTTGTACCGATCAATAGAGCCATCAGATTTTGTCTTGATTTTGAACACCCATTTGGAACCAATGGGTGACTTGCCCGGTGGAAGAGGGACAAATTCCCATGTCTGAGCTTTGTCAAGAGCCTGAAGTTCCTCAGCCATAGCTTTTTGCCAATCAGGATTAGAGGAGGCTTCCTTGTAGGAAGTAGGTTCGTGATTGGACAGCAGAGTAACATAAACATGATAATCACGAAGGTGAGAGGGAACTTGTCTTACCCGATCTGATCATCTAACATTTTAAGATTGAGACGTTCCAGGAGCCAAAGACTCAGCAGGCAGCTCAGATGTTGGCTGTGCAGATGGAGCAGATGATTGATGTTGATCAGAAAAACTAGGAGAGGTAGGCTGTGTAGAGGCAGGAGAAGGAGAGACGAATTCGGAAGGTGTTTGAACAATAGGCGGAGACGAAGTGATGTCAGATTGGAGTGAGTCCAATGAGACGGAAGCATCAGTAAAGAACGGAGCGGTGAAGGTAGGGGACTCACGAAACTTGGATATAGAAGAAAAAGGAACATATTCCCAGAAGGTAACATGACGAGATATACGAAGACGCTGGGAGATAGGATCCCAGCAGCGATAACCCTTGTGCTCAATACCATATCCAAGGAAGCAGCAAAGTCTGGAGCGAGGTTCAAGTTTGGTATGTTCATGAGGTTGTAACTGAACAAAACAAGCACTACCCCAAACTTTTAGAAGTTCATAGGCAGGGGTGATCTCATGAAGAGCCTCATAAGGAGACTTATTATTAAGGATGGGAGTAGGATGACGATTGATAGTATAAACTGCAGTGAAAGCAGCTTCACCCCAAAAACGTTCTAGACATTTTGCAGAAATGAGAAGAGTGCGAACCGTATCAAGAATATGACGGTGTTTGCGTTCGGCACGACCATTTTGAGGAAATGTGTCGGGACAGGAGTACTGAGAGAGAGTCCCCTGAGATTGAAGAAAGGAGAGAAGAGATGACTCTTTGTATTCCATATCATTGTCAACCCTAAGAATCTTTATAGATTTTGAGAATTGGGTGTGAATCATCCGAGCAAACATAATATAAATTTTAGGTAGCTCCGAACGATGTTTCATGAGATATATCCATGTGAAACGTGTATGATCATCAATAAAAATAACAAAATATCGAGCACCCCCCATGGATGGATGTGGTGCTGGTCCCCATACATCAGAATGAATAAGATCAAAAGGAGAAGTAGAATTAAACTCATTTGTTTCAAAAGATAAAGCATGATGTTTGCCAAGTTTGCATGATAAACAAGAAATATTGTCAGTTGACATACAATTTCCTAACACCCCTAAATTAGCTAATGATTTTATTCTGGCTAGAGATAAGTGACCTAGCCGGGCATGCCACAAGTCAAAGGAAGAAGTGCTGGAAACGGAAGCAACAAGACTTGAAGAGGGTAATGGAAGACGAAGGTAGACCACTTCAATCATCCGTCCAACTTTACGGCCGAGTCCAAGGATCTGCTTGGTCTTTGGATCCTGTACAACACAACCAGAAGAATGAAATAAAATGATCAGATTAGATTCTAGAAGCTGCGCAATCGAAACTAAGCTCAGAGATAGTTTCGAAACATTTAGAACATCCGGTAATTGTATATAAGGAGTGGAGACATTTCCACTAAAAGATACCGGTAGACCAGTGTTGTCAGCAGTTCGTACTGACGTAAAATGCTGAGGTGGTTTCTTAGAAACAAAACCATCAGTGCAGGGAGTCATATGATTGCAACACCCAGAGTCAAAAAGCCATGAGTTACCTGATGCAGTTGAGTGTTGAGAATTCATACCCATAGCACCAAACATGATCTGCTCCATGAGCTCCTGATTGTGACACATCAGTTCCATGAGGTCAGGTGAGGAGACTGGAGAAACCTCGTTATCAGCGAGAGTAGACCCAACAACAGCGTGAGTCCAGTTCTGAGGGCCAGTGTTCTTTGAGTTCTTAGGGCAGTCAGACTCATAATGGCGCGGATGAGTGATGCCACACCGACGACACTTGCGAATAGGACAATCAAGGAGAAGATGAGCAGTAGAATGGCAAAAGGCACACTCAGATGTGTTCGTCTTTCCCACAGATTTGGAATGGTTGCTGTTGGTCCATTTACCTTTGGACTTGGGATGAGACGTGTAGAGAACGCTATCAATAGTGGGCATCAGTGAGGGCATGTGAAGACGGGTTTCTTCACTTAACAATTCTGATATGGCTTCTTCAAGAGTAGGTAGTGGCTGCCTATGAAGAAGAGAAGCACGAACATTCTCAAATTTATCAGTAAGACCCATCAAAATGGTGATCAAATATAGCTGGTTGAAGTAGGCTGTGAATTGTTGAGCTGTTTCATCAAAAAATTGTGGTGCTCCAAGACTTATATGATCTCTGAGAGACTGCATTTCAGAGATATAAGAGTTTACGGATTGATCAGGAAGCTGACATTTGTTTCTGAAAGGTGGTCCACAGTTGATACTGATGAGATAGGCCCGATGACGTGTATCGCTTGGCGAGAAAATCCCAGAAACTTTTGGCGGTGACGTAGCCAAGAAACTGTTGGTTGATCTCAGGAGTAGTGGAGGCATTAATGAAACCCAAAATACGAGCATTATTAATGTCCCACTCATTCATGCGTTTTGCAAAATCAACAGCATTCTCAGTTGCTGCCTGAACTGGAAGTTTAGATGCACCAATAACATAGGTGTAAAGCCCATGGGATTTTAGCAGAATTGTCATATGGTGATGCCACAGGATGTAGTTGCTACCATTGAAAACAACCGAGATGAGATTTGAGTGACTGAGATTGGCAGCCATTGATGTGACGAGAAACAGTGCTACAAGTGGCTGGCGCAAAGAGAGTGACCGATATCGACCGGTATGGTGTTTTACGACCGGTATGGACCGGTATCGATCGACCGGTATGGTGTTATCGAGCAGTGTGAACCGGTATGGTGTTTTGCGACCGGTATGGACCAGTATCGATCGACCGGTAAGGTGTTATCGACCGGTGTGGACTGGTATGGGTATCAACCGGTATGATGTTATCGACCGGTGTGTCCCGGTCCCTTGATTCGAAGATGAGAGAAGACGTACCCGTGCGATGAAAGACAGAGAGGGCGACGACGGTTATGAGAGACATAGAGGGCGGCGACGACGAGTAAGATGCACCGCTGACGGCGACGACGAGTAAGGTGCACCGCTGACAGAGAGGGCGGCGACGACAGAGAGGGCGGCAACGGCGATTAGGGTTTTGGAAGGTGGTTGTCTACGGTTAGGGTTTCGGTTTTCGGCAGGGACGGCGAGAGAATGATGGTGACGATGAAAGTGAGGAAAAAAGCAAACCTACAGCTTTGATACCATGTTAGAAAATGATGATGATTGATAGCGGAAAATCGTATAGGTCCACAAAGTGGCCACTATGTTGCCACAGTGGCGGTGCAAGTGCACACCGGACACTATGATCGCTATAAGTAATAAAGTGGTAAAAATACCGAGATCGTATCCACAGGGATCAGACTTCAAAGTTTCGAGTAGTAGGTCGAGAATCAATGGTTTCAATTAGAGAAAAAGAAAATATCTTTAAGCGAAGCAAATTAAACAACAATTAAACGGAATTAACAATAGTAAAAGTAGGATGTGGGTACAAGCATTAACTAAGACTGATGTAGTAACAACTTGGTCAGAAACAAAATGACACACGACAACCTTAAAAACCCTTTTCTCTCGAAAATGAGTTTCCTCGGAACGTGGCCACGTTGCACCCACTTTGTCACCACTTTAGCCAACTCAAGACTTGCCGACTTAACTAAGTAAACCTCTAAGGATTTCAGTTCCACCAGTATAGATATGGACGCCCAAATCTCTTTGTGACACCCATATCAACCAACATTTGAACCTTAGTTAAAGTCATGCAAAAACCCGTATCTCTACGTGGTTATAAAAGACTTTCTCAAATCTTCTTTGCATCACTCAAGCCGTATTTCGGATCTGCCCCTCTCGAGGTCTAAGATCTAATATTAACACTAACAAGCGATCGGCTTGTCCGCGTTGAGTTGAAGTCCCGACTCGAGTGACCAAGTCTAAGAGTTAGCAAAGATGGCAACACCCAAGTGTTGCCTACTAGTCTTAGTCTTGGCTCATACCCACACCTAGAGGGGGTGCTTAGCTCATAATACAAGTAAAAGACATGAAGGAAGGAGGGAACATAAACTTAAATTGCATAAATGAAACGTAAAAGTTGCTGCTAACGTGGTGACAAGGTGCCCACTTTGAGCTAGAAATTAAATACTAGAAAATAAATTACAACTACAATTACAACTACAACTATCTAAGAGAAAAAAAGAAAGAACAATAGCTGAATTATGCTACATGTTGGAGCTCTCTTCAAATGACATCCATGACTTCAATTTATAGTGGAAGATGAAAAAGGTGGTGGAGAATTTTACCCACAAAACCTTTCAATGAGTTCAAGCATTCTTTGACCCAAAGGCTCCTTGCCTTTTTCATCTATTTTCTCATGAAAGCTCATCTTTTGCTTTATCTCATTTAGGCTTTTAGGTAGGCATTTTTGGCATTGATATCTTTCCACCAACTTTTTGCTTTTATCATTTGTCTTCTCTTCATCCCATTGGTTTCTAAAGCTTAGCCTTTAAGAAAGCCTTTATGCAACTGAAATGGACATAAAAATACATGCAAAATATAATGTTTTTCAGCTGTCCTCGGATTTACAACGTTGACCAACGTGGCGACAAAGTGGCCACTTTCTGCAGTCCAACATTTAGCCCAAAAATGATGCTTTCAACCATCAAAACACAAACTTTTATCCTCAACACCTCCAAATGAAAATAAATAAATAAATAAAAGAAACATGAACACGTAAAGGGAAAACACACACTAAAATTAAAGAAAAACACACACAAACAATGTGTAAATAACACTCAAAATGAGAGTTATCAATGATTGAAAGAGACGATGAAATATGCTGAAGGCTTGAGACTTCGATATGTTGATTGAGAGAATAAACGTACAATACAACTAATAATAATGAGAAAGTTAACCTAGACTAGAGGATACAAGGGATTTATATACAGAGACTAAGGCCGTTTAACAAATACTTACCCGAGTAAGCACTTACCAAATCATATTACCTTATGGCTGAAGATGACAATGACCAAGAATCTTAGCGGTAAGAGCTTAGGCAAAGACCAAGAGTCTTACCGTGGTAAGTGATGACAAAGACTCTTACCGTGAAAATTGTTGCATACGATACTGTTTTGGTGGACTAAAATCTTATCCGGTAAGTAAGTGATAGTGTTAAATTTTACCGGTAAGCGTTTATCGGGAAAATTATTGTATACGATACCGTTTTGGTGGACTAAAATCTTACCCGTTAAGTAAATGATAATATTAAATTTTATTGGTAAGCGCTTATCCGGGTAAGCGTTTGGTAAACGGCCCCTAAATGGACGCATGGGCCTTTTATATATATATATATACTAACATGATTAAAGGAATTCAATATTTCAATTCCATTCGAAAACCAAAGCCCCTCAACCTCTTTTCTCACACGTCCATTTTTCTCCCCGTGTCTCGATTTTGGCAAGCGATTTTTTCAGATCGACTATTCATCAGCGCATCTTGAACATCGCCACACTAACACTCCTCAACTCTCGTCTCCTTCAATCTACAGTCACTATCGATAAAATTGCGGAAGTTTCTCGCCGGTACCGGAAACGTACAACTTTTGAGGACAACTAATCTCACGAATGTCGGCGGCGAAGCCTCCCTCATCGCAATCACCACCGTCTTTCACCGGCATCTCTACAAAACAAGGACTAATCCTAATCCTTTCAACCCTAACCCTACTTACATTCAGTTATGTCTCTTTCAGTTCCTTAGGTTCAACTCTCCAATACAACTACTCTTATCCGCCTCCTACAACAACACTGAATACTGCTTCTACATTAAAGGTACTCGCAATTTTGGAATCTTGATTTGTTCAGATCGCTGTAGTACATGCTATAATTCTTACTTTTTCGACTTTAAAATGGTAAACAGGAGGATGTGGATGTGGAGGATGGTGCAAATACAAAATCGGATGGGTTTTCGGATGTATATCATTCCCCGGAGGTATTTAAGTTGAATTATGCGGAGATGGAGAAGAGATTTAAGGTTTATATATATCCAGATGGGGATCCAAAGACCTTTTATCAAACACCGAGGAAACTCACTGGGAAGTATGCCAGTGAGGGGTATTTTTTCCAGAATATTAGAGAGAGTCGGTTTAAGACAGATGATCCAGATCAGGCTCACTTGTTTTTCATACCAATTTCGTGTCATAAGATGAGGGGAAAGGTATGTTGATATATTTTCCTTATGTATCTGCTAAGGTTATTGCTTAATTGCATTGTGGGATTTGCTATGCAAAGACCACTAAAATTTATGATGTTTTATAATTTTGTTAGTGATTGGCAGAATTTTGTTATATGTAGCAAGTTTGGTATGAGTGATGTATGAAGATTATTGTTGAAATCATAGTTGTTAAATCAGGCGCTCGTAGGCTCTCTAGGCTCAAAGGTCTTGGGCTTTTTTGAAGTCGAGGCTAGGTCGTATTCACAAGGCTCACTAAGGCCCCTGCGTCTTCGCTGAGGCGCTTTTGTGGCCTAGGTGGGCCTCATAAAGGGTTATTAAATACCTATTCAAACCTAATATTTAACAAGATTTATCATCTTCTCATCTCCTAACTTCTTAAAAAAAGAGTTGTTAAATAGATGACCTAAGTCAAACCATGATATTTAATACCCGATCATTAGAACTTCAAGCTTCCTTCATCCTTCTCTATAAATACCTAGACCTTAAAACTTCTCCCTCAATGCTCACGCTTTAAACCCTTCTCATCGATGTATAGATGGTTGCTTTATCGGAACTTGTTGCATATTTGAGTTGTGTGTAACTTTGTGTGTATATACATATATAGAGGAAGGTTCAAACGAGAACGCTAACTATTTAAGAAAACAAGAAAACAACAAATAATGTACAAAATCATATGTGATTTTACATTAAACCCGAAAGAAACGGACGCAGGCGACTTTGGCTGCAACTTTAGAAGGTTCTAAAAAACGCGACATGGCGCCGCCATGGAGTCGAGGCGTGGCCTTGCCGCCATGTTTTACCCCTTGGCGTCGAGATAAGGCGTCGAGCTCGTTATGGTGTACCATGGCACACCATGGCCCACCATGGCGCATTTTGGCGTTACAATTTTGTGTATTTTCAATTCTTCGAATTTGTGTACTTCGAAATTCGATTGGAATTTACCCATTAGTATCGATTATAACTTATAAATTCTTTTGTTTATCATTTTATACGAAATTAAATTGTTAATAACTTGATTATTATTGTTCAAGACAATGATATAAACACACACATACACATATATACATATAAATAATATAAAAATTTGCCGCCTTAAGCCACGCCTTGGAAAACGCCATGGCCTCGCCATAACTCGTAAGGCTTGAGGCTTGACCTCGCCGCCACGCCTAACGCCATTTAGAAGTGACAAAGTCGCGTGAATCATATATGATTTTGTATGTGAATCATATATGATTTTGTATGTACTCGGCTGTTTTCGTGTTTTTTTTAAATAGATATTGTTCTCGTATGAACCCACCTCTACATATATATATCAAGGTTCAAAATGGCGTGAGGCGTGGCGGCGAGGTCAAGCCTTAAGCCGTACACGCCACAGCGAGGACGCGACGTTTTTCAAGGCCTGACATAAGGCAGCAAATTTGTATGTCATATTCAAAATTATATATATATATATACGTATATGTTTTATATATATTATTCTAATCAAATAATGATATTAAAGAATGTACATTCATATGGGAAGAAGAAAAATTTATTAATTACTGGTATAAAAATAGTTTTTGATTGAATATTTAAAATAGAACTTAGAAAAATAATTTTACAACTTCGTTTTAATCGTGAGTCCATAACGTTTATGACTTCATTAAACAATGATTGATGTGATTAGATAAATCTATAAAAGTGTTAAATCTAAAGTTAATTAAAAATGTAAAAACGCAAAAGATAAAAAAAATAAAAAAAAATAATTTTTTTGAAAAAAAATAACGTCTTAGAAAAAACGCGCGCCATGGCGCGCCTTAAGGTGCCAAAGCGTGAGCGACGCCTTACAGAAACGTTATGAACCATTTCGTAACGGCGGAGACGCGTCTTGTGCCATATCGCGCCATGGCGCGCCTTTTTGAACACTGATATATATATATATATATTGATAAGATGCGCCTCCCATTTCTGAGGCCCGCGCCTCATGCTTGCGCCTCACACCTAGGCCCCCAAACCCCTTTGCGCCTTGAGCCTTTAACAACTTTGGTTGAAATAAACTTCATTGCTCGCATTGTAGTTTTTGTGGGTGATATATTAGAAGTCATAAAATGCTTGCGACATGAACATAGTAAAAAGTTCTGCGGTTTGAAATTTTGGTAATAGAAAGAAGTGGGAAAGAATAAATGCCTTAAATCTGTTGATTTGTTTATCACAGTATAGTCTTAAAACTAAAGCTAAATTTCATATTATAGCAGGATCACATAGTTTGCTCCTATTGTAGTGTAACAAGGGTATGTACATTCAGCACTAAAGCAACACATGATACATAATTATTGAGCATAATTACCAGCCGTGTTAAATAGTATTGGGAGGCGAAGATTCAAAATGAGTTCTTTCTTGTGTAAAACAAGATTCGGGGCAAAGACAGTTGGTAAGATGAAAGGTGGACCCTGGCAAATCAGTGGGTGCAAAGTAAGCAAGTTAAGTGCATCCTTACAGTAGATTTTAGTGTATGTTAAACATGGCAATAACTTGATGTGAGATAAGTGAAGTTAAACTATATCTGGAACTTGATACATGGATGAAAAGAAAAGAGGACATTAAGTCAACAATAAATATCGTCTTTTTATTGTTGAGGAACTTGCTACATAGATGTTGTCTGTGAACTTTACCTCATGTATAATACAGTACTTCCCTGAAATTTATATGTAGAATCTATGTGATGCACAATATATATCCAGTGGGGTGTAGCTTTTATTCTTCAATTTTGCTTCTGTTGAGATATATGATATATTGTCGTTCTAGTGATCTTTTGCAACAACATGCAGGGAACTTCATATGAAAACATGACTATAATCGTACAAAATTATGTGGAAAGCTTGATATCAAAGTATCCTTACTGGAACAGAACCCTGGGCGCTGATCATTTTTTTGTCACTTGCCATGATGTTGGTGTAAGGGCAACCGAGGGACTTCCACTTCTTGTAAAGAATTCAATACGGGCTGTGTGTTCCCCAAGTTATGACGTTGGATTTATCCCACACAAAGATATTGCTCTTCCTCAAGTACTACAGCCCTTTGCTCTTCCACGCGGTGGAGATGATATTGAAAACAGGTTCTAGTTCTGGTATATAATTATGTATTCTCGTTTACCCTATTAATTGGTTTGGACATGCTTTGCTCCTTTTTTCTTGTCACTATGCTGCTGTACCGTTTTCTTTGTTACTACAGTGGCTCCATAATGTGGCTGTTCTGCAATTTTCGTTACTGATTTTTCCCATTTCATTTTGCCTACACCATCTGTTTCAAAGCGTAAGGGCCAACATTAGTTTGACAGTTAGAGAAAGAATTATATGAAAATTACATCACTCTATAACAATTCTTGGATCTTAACATGGCAGCCAGGAGTAGGTAATAATAATGTATGTGATGAGAGTCCCAAACCACTATGTGGGTACTATTAGGATTCACCAACTAGTGACATCAAACCATCTTTTCCTCTATCATAGGATAGGTGCTGAGTACAGACAGTCTGGGAAAAATTGGCAGATCAAGAGAAGTACCTGTGAGGTATTAGTTGATCTCTTTGTACGTCCAAGTGAGTAGACTACAAGTGCAAGTATGCCAATAGGCATGTTTTTCCTTGAAATTTTTTATGCTTACATTCGTCTCTCAATTTTGAGTTCTTTACCTCTATAAGATGTCATGTTTAGCATGTAATCATCATGACTACTGAAGCTAGGAAAGAGTGATCTGTTACTTGACATGGTAGCGTGGTTGAGTGTGCTTGTTATTCTGTCACACAACCTTAAAGTTCATCCTGCAATGGTACTATTATATATATATATATATATACACACACACACACACATACTTATCATCTTACAAAGTGTATTTGATTTTTTATGCATGTTTGGTGCATGTGATGGAATCTGTATTTCCTTTTTAATTAATTATTTTTTATTTTAAGGATAAATTACCTCTACTTAACGTATTGAAAAACAATATAATTTACCTCTACTTAACGTATTGAAAAACAACAGCTAATGCTGGTTTTTTAAATAAAATCCTGTCATCAGGCACATCACTTAGAAGTTAGAACTGACGTGTAAATTGCAGGACGACACTTGGTTTCTGGGCTGGTCATAGAAACTCGAAAATTAGAGTGATCCTGGCACGCACATGGGAGAATGACACAGAACTTGACATTTCAAACAACAGAATAAATAGAGCTTCTGGGCATCTAGTATATCAAAAGAGGTTTTATAGAACCAAATTTTGCATCTGCCCTGGTGGTTCGCAGGTAAACAGTGCCCGTATTGCAGATTCGATCCATTACGGGTGTATTCCAGGTAGGCACCATCATCTTCTCGCTGTATGTAACAAGTATGAATCATGCTCCTTTTGCTCTTTCCAGAGTTGTTGCCAAATGTCCCACATCATAATATTTGGTTGCATTGATCATTCATGCTAAAGTAGAGCTCACAATTTTGACTCGCCCATGCATCTTATTTTGTTTGCAGATCATTAGAACAAATATATTTGACTTTTACTTAGGAGATCTATAAATATGGCAAACTATACACAACATTAACATCAACGTTGTATTCAGTTTTAAAGATTTATCTTCATGTCAATCAACTAGCCCTGTCCTGTCTTACCAAACCCTGACCAGCTGTCCGGTCTTACTCTTACCAAACGCTGACCAGCTGTCCTGTCTTACCTGTCTGGGTGCCAAATGCACCCTAAGAGTACAATCAGTTTCTAGATATTCTATTTCGCCAACTCTCCTCACATTGGTGCGTAAATGTTAAACATTCCGAATGTGTTACATATATGATCAATTTAAGCTCTGCAACAATGCTTTATCCTGAACCCCTGATGCACTCGAAAGGGCACCATGGATGAAGTTCTTGACAAGGCCATCTCTTCACGAACAAGTTACCTTCTACCTCAATATGTTTGTATGTAGATATGCAATATGTGATTCTCGAAGATGTCATACCTGCCTCACTATCACAATCAGTGTTTTAAAAAACGGTCGACTTGTGCGCCTTGAGGCGCACCTCAAAACGAGGCGGCTGAAAATAGTTCCTGAGGCGCCGCCTCTCAACTCTTGTTTGGGACGTACGCTCTGCAGGATAGAGGCGGTGGGTTTGGGCTGTGAGACGGTAATTTGTGAGAGGCGTACACCTGCTTATAGACGAGTTGAAGTTTTTTTGTATATAATGTGCAAGTCTGTTAGTGGCAGTGTCAGACCAGCTGGCTAATTCTCACAAACCCAATTCTGTATTATGTGTTAGTGGCAGTGTCGGACAGACCATATGGCTTATTCTCACAAACTCAATTCTGTATTAATTGTTAATGGTAGTGTCGGACATAGTTTGTGTTCATAACTTCATATCCCACTTTGAAAATATATATTATATTATATTTACTACTTAATACAACTCTCTCACAGTCCATTGGTGGTAGTGGAAACTCAATAATACATATTTGTGTGTATATAGTTCGGTGGTCCAATGGTGGTAGTAGAAACTCAGAATATATATTTATGTGTATGTAGTTCGGTGGTAATGGCAGCTCACTATAATATGTGTATATATATTCTGGTCTTAGTGGCAGCCTAGCATAGTGTATGGTAGTGCCTATCAGCCTATGTATATATTCGTTACTTATTCAACCCCCACTTTCTCTCTCACAGCTCTACCGGTGGTAGTGGCAACCAACATGGTATATAAATATGGTGTCTAGTGGTAGTTGCAACCTCTAGCAGTGTAGTGTCAATATATATATATATATTGTGTATATATAGTGTATATGTACTATAATCTGTATATGTAGAGTATTTTTTAATTTTATTCATTTTCCGCCTCGAGCTTACGTCTCGGACCGCCTTGAGGCTTACGCCTCACGTACCTAAGGGGAAAACGCCTCGAGGCTCGTTTCCGTTCTTTAAAACCTTGATCACAATACATCTCCATCAAGCAAAGGCGAACCCAAATTTTTTTTAAGTGGTGGCACAATTTAACAATAAAAAAACATCTAAAGAAAAATTTCACAATACTAGTATAGATATGTTGGTTGGTTCCTTGTTGCTCCATAGAAGAGACCCATGTTCAAGTCCTGCCTACATATCTTTTTAAAAACACAAGACGTATATAAAAAAACCAAAATTTAAGCTAAAAATTAACAAATTGACACCGGTGTCTCACCCGGGCCTTTTGGACAAGGTAACCATCTCCGCCATCAAAGTCTTGTGCTTAAATTTTATTGTGAAAACCTATATGGTGGCACCCAAACATATTTTTTTTTCCTTACGAAGGAACCATGAAGCGGTGGCCCACAGTGGCGGAGCCACGCTAACTTTTTTTTGTTAATATTTTAAATATTTGCCCATTTGCATTTCATCTGCAGCATCTCACAAATACTCTTGGTGCTGCTTTTGCATTTAAAATTTGCATGATCCATAATGGCCCTTACAACAGGATTAAAGAATTTGAGGTCAAATTTCCTACTATTGATAATTTGGTAAGTTGCAATTCTAAAAAAGAAAATGTTTAATGCTTCTCCAGAGAAACTCTTGGTGCTGTTGCTTTAGCATTTTTAGGTACCATTTACCAACTGCTAACCAGATAAGTGCTTACTGAATAGGAGTTACCACCCTCACTTACCTTACCGGGTAATAATCTTGAGCATCAAAATAGCACAGTAAGGTTGTTGTAGGTAAACGTCTTTTATTGGGTAAGTGCCAACTGGGTAAAAGCCACCACCCTCACCAACCAGGTAAGATTCTGGTCATTGTCATGTCTCTTACTGCGTAAGATTCTCATTACTTTTCATGCTCGCCTGGTAAGATAAGTGAAGTTAAAATTGTATGTTGCCAAGAAAGGTTAGAAGCGCTCTTAGAGTGAGGTTAAAACCGTTAGCAAGCTGTGTAGAAAGTATGGCTTCATTTCTTTGATATTCCTTGTTTGTTGCTTGTTTTCAAGCAATTTGATTGCGTGAATCACCAATACTTGTGATTGCTCAACCTTAGTAAGTTGGATAAGCTTTTACAACTCTGATCATGAACTTATGTTGTTGTTGATGGATTGTATGGCATTGGTGCTCCCCCTGATCCTCAATCCTGACTCAGCCCCTGGTGGCCTGTGCCACCGTATCAATCAATGTAGGTCCGCCCCTGCCATCAAGCGAGGTGTGGGATCACCTGAGGGTTGTACCGAACTTTGAAACCAAGTTGGCTCACATGCTGTATGCATGGTAACATGACAGTTGAATTCTAGACTGAAAAGAGGAACACCATCTTGCTTCGTTACACTTTCGGGATACAAGGTTGTAGTCCTAATATGATTATCTCACATCATTAGCATCTAAATAACCCTTTAGCTTGATTGTGCTTCTTAATTGTATGTAAGAACTTTCCCTCCGGAACCCTTAAAGGTACATTAGTAATCCCAAGGATTAATAGAAGGCATGACACTCGGTCATTGAGCATGATAAAGAGAAGTATCAGACCTAGTGACTGATACTGTTTAGTTCCTAACTTCAGTTAATAATTTATGTATCCACATTATTTCACGAGCAGATGGAGCCATAGCTCTATACTTAGATTCTACAGTAGAGCGAGATACAACATCTTGTTTCTTGCTTTTTCATGAAACTAAATTTCCTCCAAAGAAAACATGGTAATCTTTAGTGGTTCGGTCGATTTTAGAAAGAGAAATACTCTATAGGAAACGTGACTAAGGGGCTGTTTGGTTGGTTTTCCATTAAGTTTTGTATGGATAAAGTTGTCTGTGTGGATTAATCTGTCTGTATAGATTTAGAAGGTTTTTATTTGAGAGAGTTTTTTCATAGATGGAAGGAACATGTTTTTAATGGGAGGGACTGGTTTGGAAAAAACTTGGCTTTCTGCATAAAGCTCCCCCTTGAAATCTTAATGAATAAGCCACTTTCTATATCATTAAGGGGCTGTTTACCAAATTTTCCATCAAGTCCTGTATGGATAAATGTGTTTGTCTGGATAAATTTGTCTGTCTGGATAAATTGATGTTGTTATTTACTTTTTTATCTGAATTAACAGTCTGAATAACAAAAATGACCAATTTACCCCTGACTATGAATTTTAAGTTGTTTTATAAATTGTTGTTTTATTTTTTAAGCCATATATTCATAAATTCATTGATATAATTCAAAAATCAAACAAAAAATCATTAAGTACTTAAACTTCCAAGTTCAAACACAATGTAGCCAAGTTCAAACAAAAAGTAGCAAGTATGAAACAAGTATGAAATCGACATTGTAGAAATCATGGTTACAAAAATCTACATTGCAGTGTCGAGCAGCTATGGAGAAGAAACAAGTATGGAACAAAAGTCGACTGACAAAACAAGTAAGGAACAACAATCTACTGAAGAAAACAAGTATGGAACAACAATCGACTTAAGAAATAAGTATGGAACAACAATCGACTGAAGAAACAAGTATTGAACAACAATCGAGTATGGAGAAGAAACAAGTATCGAACAATCAGTAAAATCATTACCTTTGGAGAAATCGACCAAAGGAAATTATTGTCTAGGGTTGAAATCAGCAGTGAATTGAAATAGTGTAATCGAACCAACAATGAACTTGAAGCAGTAAAATCGAACGAGCGGTGAAGGTGAAATCGAAATCGAACATGCAGTGAAGGTGAAATTGAGCAGCTAGATTTTTATTGCGTGTTTATTGAGTAGGAGGGTAGGCATGTCTTTATTTTTAAAGGGTAGAAATGTCAAAGATGTGTCTTAATGGGGACAACACATCTTTCCCCTACTTAGTGAATAAGCCGGAAATGTCTGCGCGAATAAGCCAGTTTTGTCATTAAGCCCCAAGTAAACACTCCAAACGTCTGCGCGAATAAGCCGGTTTTGTCATTAAGCTCATTAAGCCCCAAGTAAACACCCCCTAAGCCACTACTAAACAGTCATATATAGCTGACTGAATAAGCTGTGAGTCTCATTAAGCTACTAACAAACAGGCTTTAACTTATATAATATGCCTGGTCAAAAAGCTCCTTTACACAACATAATATATGTTTTAAAGTAGCCTAGTGAGAAGATATGAATTGACTCACTACAGTAAAAGAGTATGTGATGCTAAGATAGTTCAACTTCCCAACTAGCCTCCTATACTTCACAGTTCACAGTATTTTTATTTTATTTAAGTCATGAGAGTACAGTATCTTTTGTGATTTCAGATTAGGTGGCATGAGAGTACCACATGATTTAACCCTTAACGTTCTTGTCTTGGTAAGGAATCAAGCATACATTTCCTTTGAGATAGGATGACGCCTCTTTTGCTTCTTGTCACCTCAACTACCAAGAAGTGGTAAAATGATACAAAATTTTTAGTATGTGCGAAAGAAAGGATAGCAAAGATGATTTTCCCAAAGCATCACTGCTTATAATGATAATGTCATCTGCACGCACAACCCAAAGAGTAATAGTAATACCATATAAACACTGAATGGTCAGACTTGTGGGGTGTTTTGTTTTTTTGGCTTGAGGACTTAATGCTGGTTAGACAATGTTGCTTTTTCCAGATCAGAAAATCACTTAAAATGTTTTACTCATCCGGCAAAAAAAGAAAAGATGACTTAAGAGATCTGAATTGCAGAGAGAGAAAATGAGCACATTGTTGATGTGGTTGTTGGCTCATTCTTCTTAATTTTAATCTGGTTTTCTTTATAATTCAGATTTTCTTTTTTAGTTAAGTTTTATTTAACCATTGGTTTTGTTTATGATTTAATTAAATATTTAAGTTTAAGAAACGTAAACAAATTTAATAATTTAGAAGTAAATAATAGACAAATAGAACCATTCAAACATTTCATTCAACTCACTTTTCAAATAATCGGAGTGGTTTTCACTTCAGCCTTAATTATTAGATAATAAAGTACACACTTATTAATATTAATTATAAGTTAAATATCATATTCAATAATTGGCTCATTGTAAAGGTCTCGATGAAGATCTTTGTGATGATATGTTTTGTGTAAAATAATATTTACGGTTATGCTAAATATGTTAAAAGTTATGTGAATGAATCAAAATGTGATAATTGTGTAAAATAACATTCAATAAGAAATAAGGCTAAAATGAAAATTTAAAAAATTTCGTGTAATGAATACGCTACAAATTTGGTGTAAAGCAGATCACTACACCTTGTTAAGTGTAATATTTGGTGTTCTGGTTGGAGTTGTGTTTTAGTGCACTAAAACACCATATAAAAGGACATTTTATAATCAATAAGGTTAAAATAAATTTTTTAATAATTTATTGCAAGGAGTAGGATACCAGATTTGGTGTAGAACTGTTTATTTGAGATTGTGTGGCTTTGGTGTTTTTTTTTCTTTTTGTCTCTAATTGATGTCTATTAATTGCAGTGATTCTGTCTAATTACTATGATCTGCCATTCAATGATATTCTTGATTGGGGGAAATTTTCGGTGATACTTGAAGAGAAAGATGTGTATCAGTTAAAGCAAATCCTCAAGGACATATCCGATGAACAATTCGTCACCCTCCACAACAATTTAGTGAAGGTGAGAAATTGCCTGATTTTTATTTCTTGCTTGAATATGTTTGCTACTGTAAACAACACAAGTTTACTGATATTTTGGTGAACCTCTTGCAAATAAACAAGTAAGAAATCATTCCTTTTATCCTGCAGATTCAGAAGCACTTCCAATGGAACACACCTCCCATCCCATATGATGCTTTTCATATGGTCATGTACGATTTGTGGCTGCGCCATTATGTCATCAAATATTGAACCAGAACTCAACAAGTCAGGTTTGCCCTTCTCTTCATACACTTAAGGTCCAAAAATGTTATTTCCACAGCCTCAGTTACCTGTACACATTTTTTCATTTTTTGACGGGTCATATGTAGTAGTTTACAAGCAGGTACATGTGTTATTTCTCATCGTTTGTAAATTACCCTTTAGACCATCCCTGAGTCTTGTTTTTCTTGAGCAAGTTCGTTAAAGGTTATGCACATTTGATAATAGTCGGTTTAATGAGGAAGATGATGCATGCCAAGTAGGTTTCTTGAATCCTTTCATGTTGGTATAATGCATGATAATAAATATGTGATAGATGTTGCTGAGATCATTGCCCATGAATGACGTAGAATATGCATCATTCGAGTAGACACTTAAAGTTATTCCCCTTTTGAATACTACTAGTACTTTCTACATACATAGATAGCTTTAGTATTTTCATCTTCAATGACCAAAGCCTCAAAGTATTGCTCCTACTTCTCCATGTCATTTGGGATTGCATCATGGAAGAATCTAGAATGCATGCCCATAAAAGCTTCTGTTAGAAATAAGAACAAATAGAAGGAGAAATAGTGCAGAAAATCTATGATTAGATGCAGATTTGTGTATAGAGGAAGGAGAGGATTAAGAGAGTTAAAATAATGAGATAATTACACATAGATATAAGTTTGTATGTATAACTTATTTGGATAAGGTTAACTAAATTTAGATTCTATCCAAAATCAGATAAAACCAAAAAAAAAAAACTGTCAGAAAACGGTCATAAACTCGCCATACAGTGGCTTAGGTGAGTTCGAGTTTTCTGGCGGGTTAAGTCACCCAGAAACTCGCTTTAGTCACTATGCACCAAATCCTGAAAGCTGCTTGACTTTTCCGGCAACCCAAGTCGTGCGGAAACTCACGTTGTACACTGTTTCCAAAACACAAAAAATCTGATTTTTTAGATATCGCTAGTGCTAGTGCTATCTTTTGACCGTTTAATATGTGTAAAATCCACACAACCAGGTCAAATCCTCCTTAGCTCACTTGATCTCTTAAACAACTCTACGAGTTTAAAGATTATAAACTAAGGAAGAGTTTATCATTTTTCCAATGTGGGACAAGTGCTATGCCTACAGTTCATATATATATATATATACATAGAGGGAGGATCATGCGAGAAGTTAAACATTTTGCGAGAAGGCGAGAAGTGTTTAATCATATATGATTACACGGCTTGTAAGTGTGTTTAATCATGTATGATTAAACATCTATGTATTGTCAATATAACATGTGTTTAATCATATATGATTAAGCTTGTGTATCATATATGATTAAACACTTCTCGCCTTCTCGCAAAATGTTTAGCTTCTCGTTTGAACCTGTCCCTATATATATATATATATATATAGGGAGAGGTTCATTTGAGAAATGGTAAATATATGAGAAATAGAGAAGTAATCTTAGCCATTCATTTGGTCAACATTTGCGGCTTTGACCGCGAAGCACCGGATAATTCCTTATGTGGTCTATAGAAGGTAGAGGGGTAATTTCGTAAAATACACGAGATGAGTTCATATATGAATCTGTATGAATCACAAAGTTAATTAGTTCAATTGATTCATATATGAATCTGTTAATTAGTTCAACTGATTCATATATGAATCTTTGTGATTCATACAGATTCATATATGAATATGAATCACAAAGGTTCATATATGAATCAGTTAAAAGAGTTTAGTTGTGAATTGCACTGGTTCATATATGAACATATAGTTCATATGTGAATTATACATGTTCATATATGAACACAGCCCGTGTGTTTTGTAAAATTTACAAAATTGTCCTTCTATTTTTGGGATAGCCGCAACTTTTGACCAGTCAAAGCCGCAACTTTTGACCGGTCAAAGCCGCAATATTTGACTAGTCAAATCCGATCTTGACCATATGAATGACTAGGATTACTTCTCTATTTCTCATATATTTACCATTTCTCAAATGAACCTAAGACTATATATATATATATCTCACCAGTACAAGCAAGATTCAAGTAATCTTTCTACACGGGACAGCTCACTATGAATCTTACTATGAAGACTATGTACACAACAATTTCTACAAAGATAATCTCCTCCACTACAATAATTCTTCTTTAAGAGGTTCTTATGTCATTTTTTTATATCTCAAGACTCAAATAGGAAGGAATGGAGGTTGACTGTTTGACTTTATCTGATTTCCATATTATGTTCCACATCTTTGTTTTATTGTATTTTTGTTGTGGGGGACCTTTGTGTGATTTTCGTGGTCGAGTTTGGTTGTTCTCGTCTTTATCCCGAAGGAACCTGTTCCATGGGTGGTCGGTCATCTTGATTATTGAATGCGTTGTGGGTTATGGGGGTTGGTTTCTTCAACCTCCCATTTGAATCAAGCTAAAATCCACAACTTATTGATTCTTTATATTTAACTAGTAATGTACCCCCGCGTAATGCGGTGCGGAGCATCTCAATTGAAGCTTAAAACCCGAAACGACTTTCTTGTTTCATGTTTTTAATAATTTAGTATAGATTCGTACATATGTATGATATTTTATAATATTATTAAATCCAAAAATGTCCAATAATGAACTTATTTTGAAGGTATTGGCAAGATGATTATAATTGTAGAATTTATAACAAAAAAAAACACATTTTTTTAATATATTTTAGTTAATATATGATTATGTATTTTTAATATGGTATATGTCCATGGTGAATTTAATCTTTCTTAACATAAACTTGGTAGACCACAATGTATGGGACAATTTTGTTAACATCATGAAAGAGTCCATCATAACTACAACCAACTTTGCCAACCTTTTCAGGCACGTATTGTAGACTACTCTAAAAGAGAGGAAACATCTTTTAATAATACTCCACATAAAGTTTAAGCTATACAAAAAGATGTGGTTAGAACAAAGTTGTTAAAGGCTCAAGGTGCAAAGGGGTTGTGGGGCCTAGGCGCAAGGCACAAGCGTGAGGCGTGGGCCTCAGAAATGCGAGGCGCATCTTATCTATCTATATATATATATATGTACACACACATAGTTGTACATAACTCAAATATGCAACAAGTTCCAATGCATCAACCAACAGTACATCGATAAGAAAGGTGTAAAGCGTGGGCTTGTGAGGGAGAAGTTTTCAGGTCTAGGTATTTATAGAGAAGGAAGCTTGATGTTCTAATGACCGGGTGTTAAATATTATGGTTTGACTTAGGTCAAATATTTAATAACTCTTTTTTAAGAAGTTAGGAGATGAAAAAGGTAAGAAGTTATTTAATGTTAGGGTTTGACTAGGTATATAATAACTCTTTATGAGGCATGCCTCGGCCCACAAGGCGCCTCAACCAAGGCGGGCCTTAGTGAGTCTTGTAAATACGCCTAGCCTCGACCTCAAAAAAGCCCAAAACTTTGAGCCTTATGAGCCTCTGAGCCTAGACGCACTTTTAACAACTATTGGTTAGAAAAAAGCACAAATGATGAACGAAGTGGGACTTCCCTACACCTTTCTCAATGACCACCATTTTAAACATAATTACAAAGCTTATACTCCTTTTCTCAACAAGTCAAAGTATATCTTATTATCTTATCATGTCAAACTCATTACTTTTAGTAAAACAAATCAAAGGAAAGTTAACACCTTTTAATCACCCAAAGTTAACTAAATGAGAATGAAACAGGGGGGGGGGGGGGCTTCTAAATTTTATTTCTCAATGATGGTCAATACCTTGCCAACAACAATAAAGAAGACATACCAAAAGGGTGTTAGCTTAGTGGTAAGGCATGTGGACTAACTAGTAGCGGTCTCATGTTCGAATCCTGGGGGACGCATCCTGGAGGTACGGGGGCTTCGACCCCGGGTTGCATGCTTTAGCAGTCGGGCTTCGGCCCATATTGCCAGGGATTAGTCTGGGCCCAATGTGGTCTGGGATACCCTCTCCAAAAAAAAAAAAACAATAAAGAAGACATACAAAAAATAGGGATCAATACCTCCCCAACGTGCTTTTGTTGTTTTTTTAGCGTCCTTTTGCAACTCGAAAGAAACTAATGGGTTAGATATTTTGATTACCCTAAGAAAATATAAAACAAGATGATCAAGTTGCAGAGAAAGAGAAATCTCGACTATATGGGTGGTAGAGCTTCAAAGTTAGATTGTTCTCCTATGATGCAACAACTTCTCTTTGAACTCAGCTGCAACCGAGATGCTTGATGGTGAAATCTGACTTCATTGACAAAAACTTTCCTATGTGTGCCGGCAAGGCAAGAGACTTGAAAAGCTTCATCAGGAAAGACACCATAACAAATCCATTTCATTTTCATTATTTGATAATACACACACCCTTGGTTTGTTAGATTATACTCAATATAGAATGTAAATATAAACATAATAAAAAACATCTACACTCTCATAAGATAATTCATATTATTACCATCGTTGATATAAAAAAAACCCTAGATTTATTATAGACCGAATCTCCAAGTCTTTCTCTACCAAAGTATAGCAAATTAAAACAAATATGGCTTTATTGGATTCTTCATATAACCATTCTGTAGCCTGGAGGGAGTTGGAAGCCTTGGATTCATCTGAATCTTTATACATAAAAATCTTCAATGATGGGGGGTTTAGAGTTAACTAGATAAATTATAATTTTCACAATTTTGTTCAATAACCACCTCCAAAGAACATTAATGAAGGTCATGTACATAATTAAACATGATATTTTATATATAGTAAGGTTAAAAGATAATTTCTGTAGAGAATATGATATTTATATGCTATTAGAGGCCAATTTTGTATTAAGGGCCTTAAGTGAGCCATAATACAACCTAGCAGTGTGTTGGAGATTAAACAAAGTTGGAGATGACTTTTAATAGACCCTTCAAGACATCAAGTATTATGACACTGAAATGATCTATTTGCAAAAGACCATGAAATTTTTTACATAATAAGAAGCAGTACCTTAAAAAATGCTTGGCCAAATATATCTTTGATCCCAACAAGACTTTGTGAAAATTGGATCTAAATTCTCATCTTCTTCTTATCAATAGAAAGTAAAATAAGACAGGGAAGATCAAATGAAACTGCATGCAAACAACCAATGACAAAGAGCAATACACAATAACCAAAACTTTGCATTATATTTTTTTTATGGAGCACACATATGTCAGTGAACACAAAGTTTGAAAAAAATGCACTATATTTCTGTGACACGGATTAGCAAAGAGATATTGCACAACAAGATGAAATATTTACCAAGGAGCATTCCCTTAAGTGAAGGTGACCATCGCACCAAGACCATCATCGAGCACCAGGACCACTGCACCATCTATTATCCCACCTATCGTCCATCGTCCCTCCACCGTAGTTTGCACCTATAATAGGGAGGTCTGAACTCTGCACCTATAACATTAGGGACCATCATCCCTGAACATTTCATCTCCGACCATGACCATTCTCTCTATGCCTGTGGTCAACCTGAGAAACCACACCAAAATATGTGATTTTCAAACAAACACATCTCACTGTCCCTGTGGTCACCTCTTCCATCTCTCAACTTTGCTGTGATTTTCAAACAAACACACAGGGACGATGGATATCACAATATGGAGGATTGATATTCACCACAAGAGCGACATCAAATTCAAATAGGTGCCTTTCCCTACCTCTCATGCATGGTTTCAACATCAAACCAAACCTGTAACTTCAATCTAAGAGGCTGGTGGGGTCATAGTGGTGTTAACTGGCAGGTCGAAGAGGCTGGTGGGGTCATGGTGATGTTGTGGTGGCTGTTTACAGAAGAGAATGGAGCCGAGTGATGGTGTTTGAGGGTGGATTCATGTGTACGGTGGAGAAAGACGGGATGTAGGGGTCGCCGAAGTTACAGTGGGGCAGGAGATATCGTCCCTATGGGTTTGATCGATGGTGAAATCCCATTTGAGAGGTGATGATGGCGGTGTGCGATCAGGTGGGTATAGAGAGGTGGGTGATAATTGTCCACATATATATATATATATATATATATATATATATATATATAACATAACAGTCCTGTAATTTTTTGGTTTTGACAAATATATAGAAAAACAAATAAAAGTGCAAAAAGATTTAGTGGTCAAGTCCCACTTTTAAAGCACATTTCAAATCTTAAGGACTACAACTTTGACTTATTGAAATACAAGTACCACTTTCAAAGAAATCAACAAACGTCGAGGACCAAAAGTGTAATTCTAAATTAAATAACTAAATTTAAGGGTATAGAGTGTACTTTAAAAATAAAAAATAATTTGTTTTTTAATATCATGTACTTACGTGGATGGGAGGTTGTGAGCTTTTAAAAATTGAATATAATGGTAATAATTTTTTATTATAAAAAGTATAGATAAGAGGTGTAAAATGAAAAATGAAAAGGTAAGGAATATAATATAAATTAAACAAATAACTTTAAGGTATAAAATGTAAGTTTTAAAATTAATTCACTATATATTTATGCTATTTATAGTATTTAATAATATGATTAGATCCAAACATATTTAATATTTGGTTTATTTTGAAGGTAGTGATAAGACGATTATAATTGTATAATTTGTAACAAATGAAATGTATTTTTTAATATATTTTAGTTAATATATGATTATGTATGTTAATATTCTAAGAATGTAAACTGAAAACAAAATTGAAGGGATATAAAGTAAATCTAATAACTTATTATAAGGGTAAAAAGTGTAATTTAAAAGTAAAAAATAATTTTATTTTTAATTATCATGTTGAATGTGGGAGGTTATCAAGCTTTTAGACTTGTACATAATGCATCAAGATCTATTCCTCTTTAATTTTCAAGATAAACATAATAGAATTTTTATAATATAGTATACATTATTATATTCTATTTCTGTTTTCGTAATGCTAAATTCATTTTATTGTAATTATAAATTCAAAAATATATTTTATATTAATTAAATATTATATAGTTTGATTTAAATGTAAAAATTAAATATTACACTGTTTGTTAAATAAAAAGTTTGAGTAAATTACATTTTGTTGGTGAAATTTTCAAAATAATATAAAAGTCTTATTTATTTTGGGTTGAGTCTTACGAAATTAGAAAAGTTTGTTCAGATAGGTTTCACCTTTCTACATAGGTCAGAGAGTGGAAAATAAATGGATATATAAGTGGGAGCATTTTATTTTAATAATATTGAAAATGGTGTGGGACAACAAGGGTGCAACCCACCCTTACATGCGCACGACCGTCACCGTGGGTGCGGAAACAATGTGGCACTATGCACTTCACAGACACGCATCACCATGAGCTGCTTTGAAACGCAAAAAATTGTTTTGCATGTGAATAGTCGCGATGGTTCATTAAATGTGACAGTTGGGTAAAGGGTACCATCGAGCAGATGCGACGATTTAGGAAAGTGCTGACCGTCGCAACAGTGGCACCTGTTGGAACAGTTGCGACAGTTCAAAGCGTCACAAAAGTGACAATGGTCACAAAACTCTCAATTTGTGATGGTTCAAAGGTTGTCAAGGAGCATCTCCAACAACATTGCTAAAATAGAAAATTTTGGCTTTTTCTTTATTATTTTTCTCCAACAGCTTTGTTATATGGTTTGCTAAAATAGAAAAAAAATCAAAAAATCTCTAAATATAGGGAATTATCTATAATCTCTAAATTGGAGAGAGAAAATATTATTTTATTCAATCCAACCAATAAGATTCAATTTTTAACATTTTACTTTAATTTTTTTTTTAAAAGTGTATTGGGATGATAAATTATGGAATATTATAATAATATAAATAATGATTGATTCTCTAAAATAGAAAAACTGTTGGAGTTAGAAGAAAATGTTTTTAGAGATTTTGACTTTTCATTCTCTATTTTAGAAAAAATTTAGCAATGCTGTTGGAGATGTTCTTATATATCACCAAAAGCAAGGTTTTCTCTACACTAGATTACTATAGGTTATGTTTTCTCTACCCAACGTTTTTTTAATTCCTGAAATCCTTGCAAACTCAACAGTTCACCGAGATTATCACAACTAAGTGCGGTGTTGATAATTGTACACCATATGTTGCTTCATTGAATATTGGGTAACAATTTGCCATGAACCTAAAGCATTATGTTCTACTGATCGGTGGAGGCGAAATTACTTTAAGGATATAGATAACTCGCCTTGCTTCTATATGCCTTTAGGTTAGAACCCCAAAGTCAACACACTTTTGATCTTTGTGGTTACTATCTACTCTGAAGTATAGTCCCTAAATTTGATCAAGTACTTTTTTATATACCTATGTGGTTGCTACTTTGTTACGTTTTTGGTCCCTGTACCTAACTTTTGTTAAATATTTTAAGAGCAAATTACGGTTTTTGTCCTTGTGGTTTGTTAAAGATTTCGGATTTCATCCCTATGGTTTCAAATTTCGGTTTTTGTCCCTATGGTTTGTAATTCATTTCTATTTTCGTCCTTGAGGGCAAAACACTAGTTTTAAGTATGAAAGACTAAAATAGAAATGAATTGTAAATCATAAGGATGAAAAAAACAAAAAAATTTAAATCATAAGGACGAAAGAGGTAAACCATAAGGATGAAAATTGTAATTTCAAAATCATAAGGACGAAACTAGAAAATTTCAACAAACCATAGGGACTAAAAACATAATTTACTCTATTTTTAATTAATTTAGACATGTTTTGGTATTTTTATTTTTTTTGTCTTTTTAGTTTTAATAGAATTATTTTTATATCTTTTCTGCAATCACCCTGCCGACCACACCACTTTGGGGTTCATTTTGTTCGTACATATAACATATTTGATCCTTCTTTCTCAACCTTCAACTTTTTCTGATCCTCTTTAAGAGGAGGTGTGACCAGATCAAGATATCATCTTACAACCTTATGTAGAAAACGTCGATAAAACACATCATATAGCTAGCTTGACGGAACCTTTTGAGTTGGTTATTGTCTACATTGAAACCACCCACCCTCCCCCTTGGGCTCCTATCAAAACCCGCAAACACAAACAATTACACTTGTATGGGGCGTTTGATTCGCACAATAGAATTTGATGGAATTGGAATCCATCGAAAGAATTTGACTTCAAATGAATTGAAATGGAATTTGACCACACATTTGGTTGACATGAATTGGATGAAATTCAATTCTTTCACTTAAGCAAGGAATGATGAATTCCTTAATTTGTGGAATCAATAGAATTCAAAGGATTCCATCAATTTCGTTATGTGAACCAAACATATGATTTGAAATTTGGTCAAATGAATTATCCATTCCAATTCCTTCAAAATCCATGAACCAAACACCTCCTTAGTTTTTTTGGCTACCCCCAAGCCCTGGTCACCCAATCTGCTTCTTCTTTGGCGACAACCCACCCCACTCCTACCGAAGCTTCGACCCCGTCTGCCCCACAATCTTCCCTAGCAACTCGCCGTAGGGACGGACCTAACTTAGAGCATAGGGTGGCACATGTCACCGTTTCGTTTATCCGTCGTAATGTAAAAAATTATAGGGTTGTAAAAAGCATTATCGTATCAATTTGTTCTTAGTCACCCTGTATATTTTGAAACTACAATGAGGACATAAGTTTGAGAACCCACCTTCTCTGTTCCTTACACACACACACACCGTAATCAGCACCAACATTACAATGCCCTATTCTTCAATCAAACTCTACTGAGTCAATCACCTGGGAACCACCCCTATTGGGTTTTATTTGTGAATTGTAAAATGGAAGGTGGAAAATGAACGGGATTCAAGAAATTAAGTCCAATCTATCGTCATTGGCGGATTTGAAGTAGGTGGATGAGGTGGTGGTGGTGGTGATGGTTTTAAAGACGGTGGATGAAATGAAAGTGGGGCAAGTTCGTTCTATGGAAGCGTGAGTGAGAGGAGAGAGATGAAACCGTGAGAGGTGTTGCAGTAGTTGTGGGTTTTTCAGGCGGGTGAAGGATTTTGCAGGGGTAATCATCGGGAATGATTGATGGGGTGTCACGCAGAATGGAAGCATTGTGATTTGTACACGTGTGTATATATATATATATATATAGGAGGGATATTTTGCAACCCTCTAAAAGGTTGCAACCCTTGCAACCCAATCTCTCACCGTTGATCTTGATCTAGAGTTTTATTTGTAGATTTTTAGGAATTTTAATTCTTAAGGGTAATTTAGGTATTTTTGCATGCCGGTTTTTTATGGTAATTTTTATAATATATTGTAATCATTAATTTTCATCCGATTTTGATGGAAAGAATCCCAACTTTTAAAAAAAAAATTATTTGGCAGTTATCTTCTTCAGTATTAAACCATTTTATATATTTTTTTTCTTGCAACTTACATTGTTTATCGAGTTATAGGGTTACTTCGTTTTCAATTTTTGTTTAATATGGATTCATCAAGTTCCCGTGATGCATATTCTCCCAATGTGGAAGCATCTGAAGTTGTTTGCTTATGACATACTATTAACCTTATTCATATGATAGGAGACAAACAATACGAAATAATGGAAATTTGTATAAATGTGCGAAAGAACTTAAATTAGAAAGATGTTGCCCTGATTAGTGTACAATTCACCAACCCCCTATGTTTGGACATGAATATGAAATTTCTAGATGAATCATTATTCAGTTGGTGATTCGATGCAACATCGTGGGTCATGCATATGAATTTTCTACATGAATCCATATTCATTTAATGCATCATCGTAACATATTTGCATATCTGTTTACAACTAGTTCATGCATTAGAATTCATTTGGTGATTATCCCGCATGAATGCTTAATCATCTAATTGTCTGTTGTGACATATTTGCTTATGCATTCTCAAATAGGGGATGAATAATAATTCATCTGCTGATTTTCGAAAACACTGTTGCATTCGCAGTTGCTTACACCTCATGAATCAGAATTCATTTTATGATTTCTTGTCCTTACATGTTGTCAAATATATGGAAATGGAGTTACTAATGCAATATGAATTTATTTAATTCATAATTACATATCAATATTTGAAGATGCAGAACTACCCAGTTGAATAGAATTATATGCAGAAAATAGTTGAACCTGTGAAGTACAAAACATTACTTAACCACACCATGTGTTTATTTTGACTATAAATAATTAAATCAATCTATACAGGATATGCCCCATTTATGATGGTAAGTTACAATGTGTGTTTTACATTCAATCATGAGTTCCCAGTTTGGTTATCAAAAAATGTTGATGGTGAAAACATTCAATATGTGATTTGTTGAATAATTTCTGGTAATGAATAACGTATATATCCACTAATAGAAGTGATTGAAGCTTATTTAAAAAGGGATTACATTGCATACTTTAACATTGTAGAACACCAAATCATTTAAGTTGAGAATTACCCCTAAATGTATGATGACAACAAATCTCCTTTTTTCACTCTTTATTACTGAAATCCTAACATGGTTTTTGATGAAATCCGTTTAACTCAAAGATGTTGTAAGACTAGGGTAAGTAAAATGAACTGTTCGTTAAGAAAACAAAAAATGCATTGATGCTCATCCTTTTCGCTGGAAGATTCGTTAACATTGGGGATGTGATCAACTGGGTTCATTGCTTCCTCTTCCTTTTTTTTACACGATTCATCATCTTCTTCCATGTAAATATCGATGGGTGTTTCTGTTGTGTTTTTGAATTTTGAGAAAGAGTGGAGAAGCCTCTATCGGTTGCTCTTCCAACGCACTGATTCAACATGAATGATCAGTTAATGAATCAGTCTGGAAGTGATTTTTTTAATAAAAAACAGGGAAAAATGCACGATAACTCTGTTTTCGTCGGCCATTGAAAAAGATGATCCAAGTTGCAGAATGCGGTTATGGAGGATTTGGGATTCTAGGGTTTTTTTGATTTTCCCTCAAACTGTATGTATCGCGGGAGAGATGTTTTCGGGATTCGTTTTCCATGAATAATCCATACCATGAATAACGGAGATGAGTTTGATGATGAATTTCCCGAATTGTCCCTGGATACATCGATTTCTGCTTAAATTTAATTCATAAAATAAGTTAATTAATTCAAAATTCATCTAATTATTCTCATCCGTTGATTTCCATTTCAATTGCTAAGATTAGGGTTGTATAATATATGGTTGGTTCAAACGAGAAGACAACCAATTTGCAAGAATATGAGATGGAATATGTATCATATAATGTATTAGTTAAAAATATCACAAATATAAAATAAAATAATTTTAAGATAATTATTATTTTAAATTGGATAAATCCTTAAAAATTCATTATATCTTTTAAGTTTATTTATTTTTTAATTTTAATAAATTCATAATTTTCTTTATCAAGTTATACATACATACATACATACACACACACACACACACACATATATATATATATATATATATATATTCTTTTTTTTTGGATACACTTTTGATAAAAAAAATCAAATTTTTCATCAAATATCACATGTGATATCCACAATCAATTTATTATATTTTTTTTACATTTTTTCTCTATTTTTTGGATCCATATTTTGAATCACATGTGATTAACTTCATTTAACATATGATCTATTATGTATCACATATGATCCACTATATGTGAATTTTTGTACATATTACATACGATAATATAGTCTGAATATAAATGACATATTATCACATGTGATAATATTTACATCACAAAAAGATCTATAAATATAAATACACATAATCACATATGATTAACTAAAATATCTACAATTATCACATTTGATAATATAATATGTGATATGTATAAAAATTTACATAGTTGATCATATGTGATACGTAATAATATTACATGTGATATTTAATCAATATTATGAATTTTTTTATTAAAGGTGTATCTAAAAAAAACTTATATAAAACTTAATAAAAAAATTATAAATTAATTGAAATTAAAAAAATAAATATATCTAAAATATATAATGAAAATCTTAAGGATTTATCCGATTCAAATTATGGTAAATTTTCTAATTTCTTGTTGAAGGATTATGTGGCATCATCAAAAGGAAGTGATTGACAGAATATTTTCTTATTATTAGATTACCATAATGAATGTTTCATTTTCTTTGTAAACTCCTCCTTATTTAAAGGTGCTATGATTAATGAGAATTACAGATTTCTTCTCTCTGTCTTATTGTTATTCTCTCCATATTGTTGTTCTATTTGTTTTTCCCTTTAACACGTTATCAGCACGTAGCTCGTTTGCGCTATCGCTCCCTCAAATCGTTTCCACCGCTATTAAACGGTTGTTCTATTCGCAATCTACCACCATTAGAAGGTCTGTTTTTTCCAATATTGCAATTCAAGTAAGTATCTCTACAAAAACTTACAATTTTTTTTGTCTATGAATTATGATTAATCATGATTAACTCTTTTAGCCATGATCATGCTTATATACTTCAGTTTTTATTTTTTTTTCTTATTCTTATTAGTTTGTGGTCTCAATCAATTTTAATAAACATAAAAATGGTTCTGGCAATTTGAAAGGTTGTAACCAATTACTTTCAAAATCTTTCTCTTTTTTTAATGGTGATATGGTTTTTTTTATGATAGTAATTGATCGTTATTTAATTTGATTTGAAATCAATAATTTTTTTTTGGGACTATGCAACTTTAGAATTGTTGTAAAAAAAAAGCAACTAAAAAAAATCGTATTCTTCAATTAATTTTCACGGATGTAGCTCACCGTATGCACTTGAAATATGGTTTGTATTTACCTTCTATTAAATTGGTTTTATTTATTAAATATTTATTATATTAACTTATTGTGTTTTAATGCGGAATGATAGCTTTTATGTATATGATAGATTTATAATTTTGAATGTTGAATTTATTTTTATTTTTATTTATTTATGATTATTCAATTAGTTTAAACATGTTTAGATGGTCAATTTCATCATATAATGTTATGTGTTTATTTATGTCTACAATTTGATGGTATCTTTTAAATTAGACTAATATATTATTGTGAGATATGCTAATTAATTATTATTTGAATATGATATTTAATTTATTTAACTTGGTTTGCCATTTTTAATTTAATTATATGGGGCAATAAATATTTATAAACTTGATTATGGATTTCTAATACCATTATTATCTCTTTTGAAATCTTCTATATGTATGTCAATTTATAAATTCATTATTATTTTATTTTGGTTAATAAAAAAAAATTATATATTTGTTTAAATATTCCTAAAATATACACTTTTATCATATATGTTTGTTTTATAACAAGCTAATTTAAGATATGATAATTTATTTAATTCAATGATATGGGTTATTTAATATTCTAGTTGCTATTTTAAACCAACTATATATGGATATATAAATATGTTCCTATTATTTATATTGTAATATTCAAATATTATATTAGTATTTAAGTATATTTAAAGTCTCTTGAATTCTTAGTAGTCATATTTGTGATTGAGGATCATATAATTGTTAAAATGTTTTGTAGTTTATTCATTTTTGACATTGAATGCTTTATAAAATTTAATATATAAATTTAAATGTTTATCTTGAGTTTCTACTCATAATTCTGTAATTAAATTTTAGAAGTTACACTTCTAACCCACATATTTTGGTATTTTAACAAAAGCTCCAAAAATACTATTAAGGTATTAAAATTGGCTTTATATGTCAAACTCATAGTCATTTTGGCCTCATGCCAAATGTTTTATAATTAATAATTTTATATTTAAATTAAATAAATCTCAAAATATCAATTGGATTTTGTCAAACGGGTGTAAATAGCCCTAAGGTTTGTAGGGACTTAAGAAATCCATGTGATTCCCCTACTACCTGGAAATTCAATAGATTGAGTGATTTGTTTTTGCAAATTGAAATATTGATGAAGTATTATCAATAAAATTAAAGCATACAAAAATCCAATATGGTTATGATAATGAAATTTCATACATAAAATAATAATTATAGCCACAATCCACTGTCTTATCAAAAAGAAAATCATATATTATCCCTTATATACGTAAATGGTTGAATCAACATATCCCAAAATCAACGTCGTAAACTCAAAAGAATCTGAGTATCATAAATGAGTATATAAACCTCCTTTTGAAAAGGTACAAGAAAATACCTAAAGTCCATTAACTTCCTATTGACCCTAAAACAACCTCTTGAAAAAGTACAAGCAAATACCATCATGTTTTGAGACGATAAATAAATCATAACCTTCATAAGAATACCTTCACTAAAACTCCCAAAGAACAGTGGGATGCCCCGAAAGAAATAATCAGGAGTATTCATGAACATGTACTTCTCGAACTAATAGTACAACGAAATGAAACTCGCTTATTCGATTACAAAAAGGTAACTGATTTCAACAAAGAAATGATGTATCCCAAAATGCGTCTCAATCTCTATGACAAGGAGCTTATAGAAGATGACATGATTCATAACATTATTTTTACTTTTCATACATCGGTAAATATTATTGAACCAATATAAGTTGGAATGTAACCTTTAGACAAACTCATCAACTAACTGCAAGTGGTTGAGAGACATAACAAAGTTCTTTCAAATAACAACGCCACATATGTCAGGACAAAGAAAATTCTCGATATCAATAATGAAAGCGTTAGAGGTAGAAACAACTCCAAATGATTGTGAGTTAAAAACAATTTGACACATTTATGCACCATGTGGACGAGACCCTAGAAAGGGTCAGGGTATTGGTAAGAGTCAGGAAGGTTTTTTAAACACCTGGAGTAGGGATACAACTATTATCCCAGGTGATAATGGACAATCAAATAAAAAATGCACTAAAAAGTGCTTCTATCAAAAAGGGAACAAGTTGAAAATGAACTATAACATATTAATTTAATATTTAATATTGATTAAGCATATGTTTCTTTGAAAATTAATTTTAAGTATTAAAATTAATTTCTTTGCTAAGTAATCGAATATGTAACCATTATAGATGTAAAGAAATACATCATAACAAATGCAAAAATTTCAATATTCTCCGTTCCGTATAGGAATGTATCGAGGAGAACTGATTTTTTTTACCTCTCACACAATCTAAAATGATAGACAAATACTTATTTTATAATTCATTCAACCGAAATACTTAGACGATGAACTGTCATTTTCTTGTTGGTACAAGATCAATAGGAACCTTGTAAAGATATTCGTATCAAATGGAAATTGTAATTAGCATATATACATAAGTTTTAATGAATTTGAAAGTAAACATATATATGTGTCAAACTAGCTAGTAGATTATTGAGCCATCGAAACATTTTTGTCACCAATAAAGAACTTTAGGGAAATGACACATATATGTTTCGACATGACCATGTGGGACACCATGGTTATGACATAGTGATTCGTGTATTGCAAAATACACATAGACACATTCTCTTTCGAGTGATAGGCAAAACGAGGCAAATTGCAATTGTTGACTTCTGCAGCATAAGAAACAACATTGCCATCATAATATGCCCTCTCGAATACTTAGAACTTTTGTATATACCCTAATCCTTATCCAAGACAGGAATGAGATCATCCTAAAGCTAAGGACATAATACAAAAATATTCCATTGTTACAACGAATACAAGGTGATATTTATGGACATAAACATCCAGAATGCGGGCCATTAAAACTTTATGGTTCTGGTTTCGACACGATGAACGCATGTCGTATTATTGTCCACATGAAATACTGCACTCCTAGCACTTGCTATACGTTTAAGGGCTCACCACCCTGATTAATTCATCAAGTCTACATGACTTGGAATGCTGGAGAATTTACATCATAAGGATTTGATGATTATTGCATTTCTATTGGGATCAATATAGAGTTTCCTATACCCCATATGTATATCTAAAATGGTCTCGTAGATGTTGTCATCAAAAGAATATAGATGGTAGCCAAGACATTAGTTATGCGCACTGATTTACTTACATGTGTTTAGGGTTATGCAATACTATATGCAACTTTACTTCTTCATTTTGAGACCTATTACTAGCTAACCAGTCTCATGTGTACCAGTTGGTAACTAGATATCAGCCTGATATTTTACATTTACGCATGTTTGGTTGTGCAGTATATGTGCCAATTGCGCCCCCACAGCGCACCAAAATGGGTCTTTAAAATGATTAAGTATATTTGTTGGATATGAATCTCCAAATATTATCCGATAATTATAATCCTTGACGGATGATCTTTTTTACCGCTAGATTTTCGGATTGTCACTTTGATGAGACAGTCTTCCCGTCGTTAGGGGGAGATAGGAACAAGGATTTTCCGTAGGAACGACAGGAAGTGTCATTGAATATTCACACTCTGTCTCATTTTGATCCCGAAACTTCATAATGTAAAGTTGAAGTCAAACGAATCAGACTCGATACCTGATACATTTAATGTTATTCCATAAGTGACAAGATCACATATACGAGCTGCAAATATACTCGCAAGGTTAAAGTCCCCAAACAAGGGCACAACGTCGCTGGAAAGTACGTTGCAATCACACATGGTGGAGGTGTAGTTGAGGTCGTAGCTCCCAAACAGAAATGGGGGAAGCTACTTGGTTCGATAGATACTCATCTAAAGGAAGAGAAGAGTAAGGCACAACTATTTGTCATCAATACATAAACCTCTCATGAGATTGTCTTTGATTAAACTATGTCTATGAATCATTACTGGAGGACGCTCCGAAGTTAATATTGATTCCAAAGATCAAAGAAATCTCAAATGAATTATGAGAGTGCATATGAGTCGATGGACAGATCATACATACTCATTGATGATATATTTCACATATATTGTTGCTTATGAGGTGATAGAGCACATTGACATCGAACCATGCTCAGTTGAAAAATATCAACAAAGAGCAAATTGGCCTAAATAAGCAATCCAGGAGAATCATATTATTTGACAAATGAACAGGTATTTGGTTTGGTAGTGCTAACCTACCAAGTGTAAAGCCTGCAAGACATAGATAAATCATTTGTCGTAAAGCGTAATGAGAATAATTAAGTCATAATGTATGAGACTCTCCTTTGGCGCAAGGTTTCTCACAACGCCCTGGATTGACCGCGAGAAGACTTACTCTCCCATGATGGACGTTATAACGTTCTGCTAATTAATTAGCCTAGTAGTTTCCGAAGGACTGGAAATGCAACTCATGGATGTGGTTAATACATATCTCTACGGGGATCTAGATTTAGAGATATAAAGTGCTTGATGGCATTACATTACCAAAATCAAGTAACTCTAAACCACGAAGTGCGTTTGCAATAAAATTGAAACGCTCACTTTATATATTAAAACAATCTATGCAGATGTGGTATAACCCCCTAAGTGAACACTTGATTGGGAAAGGATATATAAGAACTATGAACTGTGCCCTTGCGTATTTATGTAGAAAAACAAGTTCTAGATTTTCAAAGTAGCTTTATATGTCGATGTTATGAACATAATAGGCACTCTTGATGAAATAAGAGAAACCACAAGCAACTTGAAATCTTAATTTGAGATAAAAATCTTGGGAAAACTTGGGTTTGTCTAGCTATTTGAGTCAGGACACCGAGTTTGTGAAATATTAATTCACCGATCGCATATGTCTAGAAAATAATCAGGCAATTTAATATGGACAACGTGCATTCGGTTAGCACTCCCATGATTGGTCAAAGTGTTGGATATAAGGAATTGTCCATTTCGTCTAAAGGATGGTGACGAAAAAGTGTTAGGAGCTGGAATTCCCTATATAAGTACAATATGCGCATTATCGTACTTAACACAATACACTTGACCGTATATTGTATTTCTCAGTGAACTTGTTAGCTAGATTTAGCTTAGCGCCAACGCAATGTCATTTGGAATGATATCAAGTAAATCTTTTAGAATCGTTAACATGGGCTTATACTTTCCCTGTAGAAATAAAAATGAGATTGATAATGAAAATGAAAATTCAATACCTACTTAGAATGTAAGCAGCAAAAGTACTAGCTCTTATAAAAAAAACACCAAACAACCTCTTGGTATGTCTTTGCTGATATTAGGTATCTGTCTGACTCATACAAAGGTTGTTCTCAAATTGGATAAGGAATTACCACTGGGAATACGCCGATTGCTTGGAAGTAAGCTAAGCAAACCCTTGTAACTACCTCCTTGAACTGATCCAATAATATTACTCTCCATGAGATAATGTATATGATTAAGGACTATCATACATATATTAGGGGAGTTAGTAATTTTAGGTTCAACCAATATCCTATTTGCATATATGGAAATAATGCATCATGTATCGAAGAAATGAACATAAGATACATCAAGGGTGATAACACAAAGCATATTTTACTTAAGTCTTATACAATCAGCAATAAGAAAACTCTCCTCGAGATTCAATTGAATCAAGTAAGATGCCAGGAGAACATGACATATTTTACCAAATCATTACCTAAATCCATATATTGGGAAACATGTAGAAAGTAAACGTAAATGTTTTCCAAACTCCCTGGATTAATGCACGAATCAGGGGGAGTAGTAGACAAAAGGGGGAGTCTACTATATTTGTGATATTGGTATGTTGTGCTCTTTCCTTAACCAAGGTTTTATTTTTCCCATTGGGTTTTGTTCCTTGGTGTAAGGTTTTAGTGAGGCGACTGTTTATATATCATCATGTTTTCCTAACTCTCTCGATTAATGTACGAATCTAAGAGAAAACTAGACTGAAGGAAAAGTTTATGTATTACAAAGAAGCTGGTGCGTTGTACTCTTTCCTTCGTCAGACTTTTATTTTTTCCCACTAGGTTTTTATTTTGGCGTAAGGTTTTAACGAGGCAACAATTGTGCACCATCACTCATTTGACTCGGCACAAGGGGGAGTGTTGAAGGATTATGTGCCATCATCAAAAGGAAGTGATTGACATAATATTTTCTTATTATTAGATTACCATAATGAATGTTTCCTTTTCTTTGTAAACTCCTCCCTATTATAAAGGGGATATGATTAATGAGAATTACAAATTTCTTCTCTCTGTCTTATTGTTATTCTCTCAATATTGTTATTCTATTTGTTTTTCCCTTTGACATTTCTAAAATTACTTTTCATTTTTTATTTATGGTATTTTTTAATTAATGGATTACGTGGTCCATATTCTTTCTCCCCTTCTCGCAACTTAGTTTGCTTCTCGCATTACCCTCCCTATATATATATGTGTGTGTATGTGTGTGTGTGTGTATGTAGCCATATGTTTAAAGTTTAAATGAGAAATGCTAAATGTATGAGAAATAGAGAAGTAAATCTAGTCATTCATATAGTCAAGATCGGATTTGACTGGTCAAAAATTGCTGCTATTCAAAAAATAGAGGGACAGTTTTGTACCTTTACAAATAGGTGGCAAACGAGTTCATACGTGAACCCGTGTAATTCACATATGAATTTTTTTTAACTGATTCACAAATGAACCTTTGTAATTCATATATGAACTAATTAACTGATTCACATATGGACTAATTAAATGTAGGTTCATATGCGAATCATATGAACTAATTAACAGATTCACATATGAACTAATTAGTTGATTCTCTGTGAGCTAATCAACAAGTTCACATATGAACATATAGTTCATATGTGAATCACACGGGTTCACATATGAACTTGTTTGTCGTTTATTTGTAAAAGTTACGAAACTTCCCCTCTATCTTTTGCAGACCATGCTAAGAATTATCTGGTGCTTCAAAGTCAAAGCCGCAAATATTGATCAGATGAATGGCTAGGATCACTTCTCTATTTCTCATACATTTAACATTTCTCATTTGAACCCCTCCCTACGTTGTATATGTGTGTAGAGGTTAAATCAAGTGAGAACTAAAAAAAGGTTCAGAACCGTGTGAACCGATCTAAGCCGTAATTTGATTTTGATCATGTATTTTTAATTAAAAGTTGTTTCACAATATGAAAAAAGCATAGTCGTCATTTTGTAACAAAGATTCACCAGATGAAACACATACTATTATTTCACTATGTGAAACACATACTAAAAAAATTCATAAATATGATATTTCACCTCATGAAATCCAAACATAATGTTTACACACACACACACATATATCTATATAGAGGTGAGTTATTATGCAACCTTTTTAATGGTGCAACCCATGCAACCCACATATCTACCACTCATTTTATTTTCACTTTTGTAATTAAAAAGGTGAAAACAAAATGAGTGGTAGATAGGTGGGTTGCATGGGGTTGCACCATTAAAAAGGGTTGCATTTGAACACCCCTATATATATAGTTGTTTAATTTGCAACCCACATCTTAACCGTCGGATTCATGTTCGGCGGTTATAAATAGATATGGGGCCTAATATTTTTAATTAAAAAATAGAAAAAGAAAAATAAAATAACCGTCGATCATGAATCCGACGGTTAAGATGTGGGTTGCAAAGGTTGCAACCTTTTTAAGGGTTGCAAAATATCCTTCCACTATATATATATATATATATATATATATATATATATATATATAGGCCAATTCATTTGCTAACCACGACATTGGTGTTAACCGTGCTAACCGATCTCATCCGTTGATTGTTAACATCTATGGTCCACAATAAATCAAATTTTCAATTTAATTATTAAAATTTAGACGGTTTGAATTTTTTTTTTTGCATATGAGCACAAGGGTAAAAAAGTAAAAAAAAACAATTTTAAATATATGGAAACACCACATGTTATCAAAAAACAAGGAGAGAAATTATAGATTACCCCCAAAATCGATTGAGAGTAAAATCAATTGAATGCTACATCTTTCTCTCTTTTCTCATCGATCTCTCTCTCTCCACCATCACCGTCAGTCGCCGGAAAATTGTCTGCCGCCGGAAAATGTGGGGTTACAGTTGATCGGAGAGACACTACAACTGATATCCGCTTACAAAACCGAAAACACAGAACCGTTTATCGACACACGGGTGGCAAGATACGGAAGCATGTTCACTACCGAAGTTTGATTTTGGGGTTTCAGATTTCTCTCCCCCCTCTGTCTCTCTCTCTCTTCGACCCCCTGGTGAAACCCCGTTCTCTACCGAAGTTCGATTTTGGCGTTTCAGATCTGAAGTTCGATTTGGGGTTGAACAGATCTAAAGTTCGATTTTGAAACCATTGTTTTTTAAACCTATCAGAGTTCGAACAGAGCGAAATAATGTGCATAAGTGCACATAAGCCTCTAAATGTAATAATTAATATTTGCACTTGTGCACATTCTGCAATTATGCACCGTGTGCACTTCTGCACAATCATAGTTTTGCACATATGCACACTCTGCACAGTATGCACTTTTGATTTTCTATACTTATCAACATTCTGAACTTCTGCACAATATGCACTTCTGCATTTCTGCACTTTGTGCACTTATGCATAGTTTATGTGCACTTCTACACATTATGCAATAAATTATAGACAAAAATCGTGAATCTTCTTCAAAATTAAAAAAAAATTATTGTAAAAAAAAAGAATTACAAAAAAAAAAAAAGAATTAAATAACTATCATGAATAAATAAGAGAAAATAAGGAAATAAAATAATGAGGATTCCATTATTAAATATAAGAGAAATAAGGAAAGAAAATAGGAATATGGATGTTAATATAAAATACCAATTTTACCCTTTTATTCATTATGAGACGTGTACATCTACAAAAAAGAATACTTAAATTTGATTGGCTAATAATTGGTTAGTATTGTTAACACCAATAGGTTGGTTAGCAAAAGAAGAGGACCCTATATATATATATATAGGAAGGATCATGCGAGAAGCGAACTAATTTGCAAGAATGCGAGAAGGAATGTGGGCCACACAATTTATTAATTAAAAAAACCATAAATAAAAAATAAAAAATAGTTTTAGAAATTAGGATAATTATCATTTTAAATTGGATAATTCCTTAAAATTCTCATTATATCTTTAAGATTTATTTATTTTTTAATTTCAATTATTTTTTAATTTTTTTTTCTAAATATACTTTTAATAAAAAAAAAATACAATTTTAACCAAATATCACATGTGATATCATTATATGAATATTTATGCATATCATATATCATATTATCACATGTGAAAATTGTATATATTTTAGTTAATCATATGTGATTATTTATATTTATAGATCTTTTTGTGATATAAATATTATCACATGTGATTATGCGTCATTTATATTCAGACATATATATATATATATATATATATATGTTATTTCACTCATGAAATAAAAAAAATTCATCTATAATCTATTTCATCACATGAAATCAAACAAAATTTCCCAAATCCACAAAGTTGATTTTGATTATACAAACGTTGGATCATGTATGTCGACTTTCACTGAGGAATGGGTAGAATCCGGTGGAAGCACCAGTTCATCAAGAATCAGATCCTTAGCGTCCTGAACGCACCATGAGCACAAACATATGCAATTCCCTCTCGGAGATCGTACGACTGAGAACCACCAACGATGGATCAGAGGTGCGGAACAGGTAGAGGAAGACCCTCACCGCAAGAGACCAAGGAGTATTATCAGAGAGAAAGGGTTTGTCAGGAGAGAGAAACCGACAACGACGACGATGAACACAAGGTTCCAAATTAGGTCTAGAATAACAACATGACGCAAGTATGGCTAATCGATCTGCCGCTCCTCGATTTGTTTTGCCACCGATTCCTTCGCCCGCATTGATAGATCACGTTACGGACCTTCGATCTAGAGTCAGCGGTGAGGTTCACGATATAACATCCTCAAATTTGGAAAGAGCGACTAATTTAAAATTTTCGAATATACGTCAAATAAGGAATAAATTTGTTTATAAATGTCAACCATCGAATTCCTACAACGACAATCTAGGATTTAACATCAAACAATAGAAATCCAAACCTTACACAAAGTCTACATTAAGGACGGTAATACTAAAACCAATAATTATCACCATTACCACGGCACAGAAGACGTCTCCAGTTAGCTAATTCCTTCCCGTGCCTCTAACTAGCCCTCAACTCATCACAGCGTCGCTAGACCACTCCCCCAGGGACCTGATGCACATGCCGACAAAGAAAAATTGGCTTAACACCTAGTGAGTTCAAGCAGTTTTCATCAGTAATATAAAATGGTAAAACGTAAAGTATATTATTTAAATCCCAAATTCCAATATGAAACGCATTTAGAATGAAAGGTGATACCTTACCAAAACCCCATTTTTCGTGATAAAACATTTGAATAGAAATACCCCACAATTTTAAAACCAAACCCAATACTCACACGAGGTACAAATAGGATTAAAATCCAAATATTGGAAACATAGAAATAACCCTTTTATCCAAAACCTTAATATATGGAGGGGATCTAATATATCAAAGTCATAAATTACGGTTACTTGCCAAAACCCAAGTAATATTAAAACATGGATAATACACTATCCAAAAATAATGCTTAACAACGGGGGAGACCCATATCCGTTAATAGTGATGGGAACACATAAGTGTGTCACTTGTACAACGTTAATCACATAACACTTCACGACTTAAAGTCGAAATGTCCCTACGTCTCCTTAACAAGTTTCACCTCAAGAGTCGGTTGACCTTAGTATCTATTCTTGCGAATTCCACCTCAAGGCTCGACTCACTTAGTGTCTACCTGAAAGGTTACACCTCAAGCGGCGGAGATCCTGGGGTATCGCCAAGACAACACTTCCGGACTCAACCCTTCTAGTGCCTACTTAAAAAGTTTAAGGTCATGAAACAAAGGTCCGGAGTTCAACCTCGCAATACCCACATGACCATAAATACAAGACTAACTCGCATGCCTATGGATCTAATGCATTACAATCTAAATCACATAATTACAATGAATGACCAACACACTCAAAACATGTAATTTACAAATAAATATGCCTCAAATGCATATAACACCAAAATGCCAACATAGAACAAAATAAACCCGACTAATGTTCCCAAGATAAGTCAAAACCGAGCCAAAAGCTCGAAAACTCAATTGACCATTAAATAAAGGTCATTAAAGCAATAAAACACATTTAACCGGTGTTTATATGTAATTAAATGCTCCAATGGCATGAAACTTAAAAACGCAAAAATTTGGTTGGGACAAATCATTTTCCAATTAAAACCATACCATTCATATTTCCAAAATGTCACGTAACACAACTGTAACACCCGTAGAAATTGCTTACACTTTGTGGATGTATGTATATACTGAGTACATTTATTCTCGGGTCAACTGCTGTTGTTGTTCTCACTTGTGTGAGGTTGTCAAGCTTTAACACTTGAGATTTGGAATAAGGGGATAATCAAAGTGACTTGTGTGGGATGGCTCACGACTTGAGAACCGCGGACAAAGGCGCAAGACTCACTGGATGTCTCACGATTGAGAGCACGCGCGGCCTCATAGCCACGACCAAGGTCGCGGGGATACTCCTGCAGTCCAAATACGAGAATTTCCCCCTTTTTCTCTCATTTCTTCATTTTGGAGCTCCTTGAAGGCGATTTTGGAAGAGTCAAAAGGTAGGATTTCCTCCCCCTTCATTCACTACTATCAAATGCACGATTCTTATACATTTATTGGGTTGGTTTAGGTTGGTGGTGGTGATTAAGAGCATTGTGGTTGAAGTGTCAAGCCTTCTCCTAAACTCTACCCTCAAGTGTTATTATCTAGGGTTTCTATAACCTTTCAAGGTGAGTTTCTTAACCTCTTTGTTCTACATATTTACTTGGGAAGTGTTATAACTTTCACCTACATCTCTTAATCAGGTAATGGGTTTTGTTGCATTTTGACCTAAAAGTGAATTTGGGGTATATTGGGGTTTTGGCCTAACAAAAATGGTTAGAACTTGTGTTTTAACTATGAACAATGGTATTCTACAACGCTCCACACATTTTAGGATTTATCCTCATTTCTATGAGAGTTTGGTACACTCCAAGAGAAACTAGGGTTTGGGTTATGGTTTAAGTAATTGTTTGGTTGTGGAAAATCTATTTTGAAAATGGGATTTATGATGTAATGGTAGTAGATTTGTGAATGTGGGATTCCTCCAAGTTGGGGAGTCTAGACTCCATATCGGCAAGATTTTATATGAACAATTTAGTTTAACATTTATGTAAATGATTAAGATCAATTGAATAAATGCTTTATATTTTGGTCTTAGTGCAATGGATCAATTGGCACGGTGTTCCTATGTCTCGTCCGAACATTAGGTTCACCACTTTGGCATGGAATAGGCATCGGGTGTAACACCCGGAAAATTTAAGGTAAGTTATTATAATTGTCAACGTATCCTCGTTATATTTTCCGATTTCAATAAAATATAACGAGGATAATTTAAGGTAGTTATATTTTTATACTAAGGTTATAAAAACAGGCTTCTAGCGGGATTTATTGCACAAGACCGATTTCTCTCAAAACCCTAGGCGACTTTATTGTGGTGGAGGCGATTTTTCATCCCCCAACTCCTCTTTCTCATAAATTTCAACTTGGGGTTGTTTGGTGAGGGCATTTACTCCATCTAGGAAGCATTTATTGAAGCTTTGCATCTTGGATTCAAGTCTTACCTTCTCACCATCCAATATAGGAGCCTCCTAAGTTTCTAGGATTTTTCTATAAAACCTAGTTAGTGAGTTTCTTGTATTATTTTCAAATGAGATACATATTTATGTGCTTTCCTACTTAATGCATCATTTTCATGAGAAGATCTGATCACCTGATAAGTTTGACCTAACTGCTACTTTTTGATATTATTGGTATCTTAGCCTTGAGTATGGTTGTGGACATGGATGAGCTTATTATTCTTGACATTTGAGCATGTTTATATATTTGCCTTGATGAGCCATGGATACTATTGAGTATTTGCATATTTTAGAGTTTTGTACCTAAATTACGTTTGAGATTGTTGAAGTCTTATACATGTATCTTGTGAGTATGGAACTATGTATAGAGACGGACATTGTAAGTACACAAAACGAACCATGAGTAAGTGCTAGGAGGATGTAGTCTTAGGTGCCACTATAATGGTATGCGCCTAGACCTCCGCCATTTGAAGGAATACCTGAGAGGTAGTCTTCAAAGTGTGCCAGGCCTTCGGGATGTTGCTTAAGCGAGTGAACATCAAGGTACATTGACTTGAGGTAAAACTCATTGGTGTGATGGGTCTCCCCCATGATCAACCCCGTATGGACTTTGGTGATTGAAGTGTCATAATTGTTCATAATATGCTTTATATAAATATGACATGTTTTTATGCAACTCACTAGACCTGTTTGGTCTAACACTTGATTGTTGGTATGTATCTCAGGTTCTAGCGGCATGAGCGCCAAGGAAGCTTAATCGACTTTAGTGGTGAGCTTGGGAGCATTTTGGGATGCCAATATTGAAGACAATTATTTGGACATAGTTGACAACATTTTTGTAATCTTATGTCTAGAGAGACTTAGATTAGAGAGTTGTCATCTATTATCGTGTCTTATTGCAAACTTGTAATTAACAGGCATTTGTTGTTCCTTTTGTATGAGCTCGTGCTTTGGCATTTTTATGCATACCACATTTCTATTTTTCGGAAGTTTTTGTTAGCCCCATTTTAGGGGTGTTACAAGTTGGTATCAGAGCTCTAGTTTAAGTGAACTAGGTGTTGACCTTAATATACCTAGACTTAGACTGATTATGCTTATAGGATCACTGTCCAATTGGGTAGAGCATTCCTAGGTGGGGAGAGTACTAGAATTTCGGAAATTGCATCGATTGAGACTTATAATGATGATAACAAGAACTCTTGTGTAAAATACGTTCACAATCTCACTTGGCCAGTGTTGTTCTGAATATATGATTACGTAAGCATGCTTGAAATTGTTGTTATGATGATTGGTCTTTGTAAGTAGTACGTATTGAACCGGTTATCTTTTAAAGAATTAACCGGTATGATTTTATCATGTGAAACAGTTCATAATGGTAAACACGAGGAGTCGAGTAGGGATGACCGAGGATGCGAACGAGGCAAGTGTAACCGCCCGGGGGCAAATCATCAAGCGAATCCAACGGCGGACCGAGTCATCCTGCCGATACCCCCAATGCTAGAGGGAATTGAAAACGCGATTCCTCAAGGGAACTTGGAAGCTGAAGAACCGGTAATTCAAGAGGCGGACCCTCAGTCGGTCCTATTGGCTAGTATAATGCAGATGATGAACTCTGCAATGGACAAGCGGGATGAGAAACTCCTTAAAGTTCTGGAGGATCGAGATGCAAGTAATCGGAGACATGAGACGGTGGAGGACAACGCCGTGTTGGGATCCGGTGGTGCTGATAATGCAGTCGGGACAAAGGAACATGCGACCAGGGCTGACAAGAGGAAAGAAGGGGGTTGTTCTTTCAAGACCTTCCTATGTAGTCGAGCTCCGGAATTCACTGGAACGACCGACCCATTAGCCTGCATGAAGTGGATTCAGGATGTGGATATGGCTTTCGAGTCGAGCGAGTGCGCGGACTCTCAGAGAGTCAAGTTTGCCTCTCAACTACTTAGAGGGGATGCTCTGAGTTGGTGGAACGTCACCCGAAGAGCGCTCACAACGGAGGTTTTGGCCAAGCTCACTTGGACAACATTCAAGAAGAAAATCATGGAGAAGTATTGTAATGAGAGAGCACTTGACAAGATAGAGGAGGAGTTCCGAAGTCTGAAGAAGGGTAACCTGTCAGTCGCCGATTACGCAAATTTTTTTTTAGACAAGTTCAGTTTGGTCGAGCATTTGGCAACGGACGAAGGGTCCAAAATAAAGGCGTTTGTGAAGGGACTACCGGCGGATATGAAGACGGGCGTGAGGAACGCCCAAAAGGCTACTTTGCAGGAAGTGATTGAGGAATCTCAGTTGGTGTAAGATGATCTTCTACAAGAGAGAGAGGAGAAGAAATTGCAAGGCGAAAAGCGTAAATGGGAGGGGCCAACCGGGCCCGTACGATCTTCCAAACCCTTCAACGGGTGGAGGAGCACTGACCTGCGATGAGAGGCAAGGTGGTGCCCCAAATGTAAGAGTAAGCACTTCGGGCCTTGTAATCCGAGGCCGTTTTCTGGAGATATGGAATGTTTCAAGTGTGGACGAAAGGACCACATGAGCCGGGATTGCCCCTCGCGGGGAGTTTGTTACGAGTGTCGGGAACCGTGGCACATCAAGCGCGATTGACCTAAGTTAGCAAGGGGTAACCAAGGGGCGCCAAGTGGGGCCTTACCGAAGAAAGAATTTCAACCAAAGGTGCCAAGTCGGGCCTTCCAGATGTCAGCTAGTGAAGCAAAGGAAGCGGCGGACGTAGTGTCGGGTACGTTTCTAGTGAACTCTCTACCTACCCGTGTTTTATTCGATTCCGGTGCGAACCGATCCTTTGTGTCTACCTCTTTTTGCAAGAACCTCACCACTCCTTGTAGTTTGTTGAATGATGCTCTAGTGGTAGAAGTAGCAAATGGAGAGCATATGGTTGTTCGGAATTGTTATGTAGGATGTACCTTAGAGTTAGATGGAGAGCCCTTTGTTATAGACTTGTTACCGGCCAATATTGGGGGTTTTGATGTAATAGTGGGAATGGATTGGTTAGCTAAGCACTACGCCGGTATCTTTTGTTCTAAGAAGTTGATTCGAGTGCCCTTGTCGAAGGGTGGTGAAGTGTTAGTTTACGGAGAGAAGAACCGAGGAACCAAAATGTTTATATCGACATTCAAGGCACGCAAGAGCCTAGCCAAAGGATGTGAGTCGTACTTAGCCTATGTGATCGACACGAAGCTAGAAAAGAAGAAGTTGGAAGAAGTGGAGGTGGTGTGCGACTACCCGGATGTCTTTCCGGATGATCTACCTGGACTTTCACCGGAGCGACAAGTGGAGTTCCACATCGACCTTACTTCAGGAGCTACTCCGATTGCTCGTGCTCCCTACCATTTAGCCCCGACGGAAATGCAAGAGATGATGACGCAACTCCAAGAACTAATTGAAAAAGGATTTATACGACCGATCTCGTCGCCTTGGGGAGCACCGGTGCTATTTGTGAAGAAGAAAGACGGGTCTATGCGGATGTGTATAGACTACCACGAGCTTAACAAAGTTACCATAAAGAACAAATATCCACTTCCTCGGATCGACGATCTCTTCGATCAACTTCAGGGAGCAGGATGTTTCTCAAAAATAGACCTGCGATCCGGTTATCATCAAGTGCGGGTGAAGGAGAGCGATATACCGAAGACGACATTCCGAACGAGGTACGGTCATTATGAGTTTCTAGTTATGCCATTTGGGTTGACCAATGCTCCGACCGTGTTTATGGACTTGATGAACCGAGTATGCCGACCCTTTTTGGACAAGTCGGTTATAGTCTTCATCGACGATATCCTCATCTACTCTCGTGACGAGTTAGAGCACCGACGACATCTACGGGAAGTCTTGGAAATTCTTCGAAAGGAGAAGTTGTTTGCAAAGTTCTCTAAATGTGAGTTTTGGCTCCAAGAAGTTCAATTCTTGGACCACGTAGTGTCCAAGGATGGAGTGAAAGTGGATCCGACAAAAATAGAGGCGATGATGAATTGGGAGCCACCGACGAGTCCAACGGAGATCAGGAGTTTCTTGGGCTTGGCCAGTTACTACCGACGGTTCATTCGATATTTTTCAAAGATCGCCTCACCACTCACATCATTGACGAGGAAGAACGTCAAGTTCACTTGGACCGAGATGCAAGAGAACGCTTTTCGAACTCTTCAAAAGAAGTTATGCGAAGCACCGATATTATCCTTACCTGAAGGATCCGAAGATTTCGTGGTGTATAGTGACGCCTCGAAGTTGGGGTTAGGGTGCGTTTTGATGCAAAGGGGAAAGGTGATCGCGTACGCATCGCGGTAACTCAAGGAACACGAGAAGAATTACCCTACGCACGACTTAGAGCTAGCGGCAGTGGTGTTTGCTTTGAAGTTATGGTGACATTACCTTTACGGGACGAAATGTACTTTATTCACCGACCATAAAAGTTTGAAGTACATTTTTGACCAAAAGGATCTTAACATGCGGCAACGAAGATGGTTAGAACTCTTGAAGGATTACGACTGTGAATTGCTTTACCACCCTGGTAAAGCCAACGTGGTAGCGGACGCGTTGATCCGAAAGAGCTACGGAGGGGAAAGTAAAGTAACGTTTGCTAAAATTGAAGTGATATCAAGTCTTATGGAGGACATCAAGAAGAGCCAAGCCAAAGCACTTCGCGAGGATAGTCGAGGCCTCAAGTTATTTCAAGAGAGGATTTGGGTGCCGAAAATCGGGGGAAACCGCGAGTTGCTCTTGACGGATGCACACAAGTCAAAGTACTCCATACATCCCTGTAGCACCAAGATGTATAGAGATTTGAAATTACATTACTGGTGGCCGGTAATGAAGCTCGACGTGGCCAATTATGTGGAAAGGTGCGTCACATGTCTTCAAGTTAAAACGGAACATCAAAGACCTTACGGGAGTTTGCAACCGTTAACCATTCCGATTTGGAAGTGGGAACACATCACGATGGATTTCGTCACGAAATTGCCGAAGACTTTAAAAGGACATGATACCATTTGGGTGGTAGTGGACAGGCTTACCAAGAGTGCTCATTTCTTAGCAATGAGGGAAACGTTACCTATGGACAAACTTGCTAAGCTATATCAATATGAAGTGGTGTCTCATCATGGTGTCCCACTATCCATAGTCTCAGATAGGGATAGTCGGTTTACTTCCAAGTTTTGGGATGGGTTGCAAAGGGAATTGGGTACGAAGGTTAAGTTGAGTACGACTTATCACCCCCAAACCGACGGACAAAGTGAGAGGATGATCCAAACTCTCGAGGACATGCTCCGATCGTGCGTCATAGACTTTGGAGGGACTTGGGATTCACACTTGCCATTAGTGGAGTTCGCCTACAATAACAGTTACCATTCAAGTATCGAGATAGCTCCCTTCGAGGCATTCTATGGGCGGAAATGTACGACACCGGTGTGTTAGCTCGAGGCGGGAGAGAAACAATTTGTGTGTCCGGAAATTTTGCAAGCAACGGCGGATAAAGTGAAGGGCATTTCGAGAACGATTGAAGGCGGCCCAAGACCGACAAAAGAGCTACGCGGACAAAAAGCGAAGACCAGTTGACTTTCAAGTGGGAGACCGAGTTATGTTGAAGGTGTCGCCTTGGAAGGGGATCATCCGGTTCGGGAAGCGCGGGAAGCTTAGTCCATGTTTCCTTGGGCCCTTCACGATTTTGGAGAAGATCGGACTTCAAGCTTATCGGTTGGACTTACCGCCGGAGATGGACGAAATCCATCCCACCTTTCATCTTTGTTACCTTCGCAAGTGCTTAGCCGAGGAAGAAAGTGTCATTCCTTTGACAGAGATTCGAGTAGACAACGACAACCGATGTGTAGAAGAGTCGGAAACTATTCTAGAATCAAAGACAAAAAAATTGCGGCATAAGGAAGTGACTATGTTGAAAGTTCAATGGAAGCATCATCGAGGTGCTAACGTGACGTGGGAATCAGAGGAGGACATGAGGAGGAAATACCCTCATTTATTTAGTAAGTAAGATTTCGGGGACGAAATCCTCGTTAGGTGGGGAGGATTGTAACACCCGGAAAATTTAAGGTAAGTTATTATAATTGTCAATGTATCCTCGTTATATTTTATGTGAAGATTTTGTCTTGGGTTGGTGATGATTAGTATGTCATGTTAACTGTCATTATTATAAGTTTCTTCACAGGTTTAATTTTATCGAAATCTTCGAAAAAACGAAGTTTTGGGTTTGGCGCAATAATGCCCCGCGACTATGACATTGGTCATAGTCGCATGTCAAGGTCGCGAGCCGGGCGGTGGTCTCGGTACACCACCGACGATAGTGCCTCGCGAGAGTGACAAGGGCACAATCGCCCTGTCACAATCGCGGTCTTTGTACCGAGAGGTGGGGTTGGGGCGCGACTATGCCCTCGCGACAATGCCAAGGGCAATGTCGCCGGGCACTGTCGCCAACGCACTCTAAGGGTATAAAAACAGGCTTCTAGCGGGATTTATTGCACAAGACCGATTTCTCTCAAAACCCTAGGCGACTTTATTGTGGTGGAGGCGATTTTTCATCACCCAACTCCTCTTTCTCATAAATTTCAACTTGGGGTTGTTTGGTGAGGGCATTTACTCCATCTAGGAAGCATTTATTGAAGCTTTGCATCTTGGATTCAAGTCTTACCTTCTCACCATCCAATATAGGAGCCTCCTAAGTTTCTAGGATTTTTCTATAAAACCTAGTTAGTGAGTTTCTTGTATTATTTTCAAATGAGATACATATTGATGTGCTTTCCTACTTAATGCATCATTTTCATGAGAAGATCTGATCACCTGATAAGTTTGACCTAACTGCTACTTTTTGATATTATTGGTATCTTAGCCTTGAGTATGGTTGTGGACATGGATGAGCTTATTATTCTTGACATTTGAGCATGTTTATATATTTGCCTTGATGAGCCATGGATACTATTGAGTATTTGCATATTTTAGAGTTTTGTACCTAAATTACGTTTGAGATTGTTGAAGTCTTATACATGTATCTTGTGAGTATGGAACTATGTATAGAGACGGACATTGTAAGTACACAAAACGAACCATGAGTAAGTGCTAGGAGAATGTAGTCTTAGGTGCCACTATAATGGTATGCGCCTAGACCTCCACCATTTGAAGTAATGCCTGAGAGGTAGTCTTCAAAGTGTGCCGGGCCTTCGGGATGTTGCTCAAGCGAGTGAACATCAAGGTACATTGACTTGAGGTAAAACTCATTGGTGTGATGGGTCTCCCCCATGATCAACCCCGCATGGACTTTGGTGATTGAAGTGTCATAATTGTTCATAATATACTTTATATAAATATGACATGTTTTTATGCAACTCACTAGACCCGTTTGGTCTAACACTTGATTGTTGGTATGTATCTCAGGTTCTAGCAGTGCGAGCACCAAGGAAGCTTAATCGACTTTAGTGGTGAGCTTGGGAGCATTTTGGGATGCCAATATTGAAGACAATTATTTGGACATAGTTGACAACCTTTTTGTAATCTTACGTCTAGCGAGACTTAGATTAGGGAGTTGTCATCTATTATCGTGTCTTATTGCAAACTTGTAATTAACAGACATTTGTTGTTCCTTTTGTATGAGCTCGTGCTTTGGCATTTTTATGCATACCACATTTCTATTTTCCGGAAATTTTTGTTAGCCCCATTTTAGGGGTGTTACATCGAGTTACATGTTAAGTAAGGTGTGGGTCTATACGGTCGGGCAACATCCCATGGGTAGTAAGGTGTAATTCCATTGTGCCTGAGTTCCCCTGTTTTGGAACTCTCAAGAATAGACCTGGAGTGGTTGACTTGATGTTTTCGAGCAATAGACTTGGAGTACTAGAGCTCGCCATGTGATTAGAATTATTTGTAACATATATTGATCACTAATGGTTTATTGGATTTGTCTTGACTTAGCTCACGACTAGATCAGCTGTATGACTTCAAACGAGTTTATCATTTATTTATCTTCGCGCTTAATTATTCTCACTAGGCTTTAGCCTAACGCTTTTTCTTTGGTGGTCATGCATGACATGTCTTTCTAGCGGTGGGGCTCGTCGGGAATGAGAGGACGACCTTGGGGTCGAGAGCGGTCTTTTTGAAGATATAGTGACCAATATATTGAAGAATAGAGATTACATATTTTGGAAGAATAGCGACACCCGACCTTAATCTTACTTGACCAAGTTAGATTATTAGGTTGTCGAATTATATTCTTTAAATGATTTGTGTTTGTAAAGGTCATACTTTGTTCCCCGTGTTGGGTTGACATACGCTTGGGTCAGTGTAACACCCCGAATTCTGGAAATCCTTGTATCATTGTTGGGATTTATTAGTATATTATCGAGCCTTTCGAAATTAAGCATCGTGGGTTGAAAATCATCATTGTGAGAAAGTTGGGACTGCTCGCGATTGTGCCCGCGAGAGTGACAAGGTGTCACAATCGCGAAGGGTACTATCGCCGGAGGTCATGTGGCCACGGTACGTTTCTCGCGATTGTGCCCGCGAGAGTTACATGGTCACAATCGCGGGGCACTATCTCCCCGTTTGTACCGAGAGGGGGGAGGTCGGCGCGACCTTTCCCACGAGAGTGACAATTGTCACTCTCGCCGTATCACTATCGCCGACGGGTGTTTTGGGTATAAAAAGCCAAGTCGCGATTTTTAGCCATTTTTATCTTATTCTAGGGTTTGGGAAGCGATTTTCTCATCTGAGTTTGGTATGTTTTCTCCTCCTAGACTTCTTTCTTCATTTATGGTGGTTCATAAACATTAATGGTGGTCCTTAACACTTTTAGGAAGTGTTGTTGGTGAGCTCTCAAGTGGTTAAGCTTCTCATCTCTAATCTCCTCCATTCTAGGCTTGAGTTTTCTTTTGGGAAAACTACTAAGGTGAGTTCATACACTTTTACTAAACCTTATACATGTCAAATGTGGGTTTTAAATGCCTAAGCATCTCCTTTTTCATATACTTGATTTGTGGGTTTTGTACCAAATCTAACTTTTGGAGATTTTAGGGTTTATGATAATTTTATGAAACATGATTATGTGAGCTTGTTGATGCTACTATTAACCTACCTTTACTTGGGAAAATGTATTTCAAAAGATGGCTCTATTCATGTATCACTTATGGGTTTTAGAAATGATATTCTTATGGTTAACTGCTGATAAGTTTGTATTTGGGAATTTTGTCATGTTTAAAGAGTATGGCTTATAATAGTCATTTATGTTTCAACCAATGACCGTTCGGTAAAGAATGGAAATTGTCTTGGGGAAAATCATTCTTTATGTCCTTTATGCATATTTGCACTTGTTGAAATATTCGTTGGGCACTATGAGCATTATTTGGCTTATTTGTTGCATTTGGGAGTCATGACCCCGTAAGTTGCTATATTATTGTTTCGGCGTTGGGACGACTAGTTTTCCACGTCGAGGCACGTTAGGCATCGGAATGGGTTATAAGTCCTTCGTGCTCAAGTATTACGATATTGGATGAGGAGCTCGACGTAAGGAACCCTCGGGGTTGAACTTGAGTTTCCGTGGGTGTACGTTTAAAGCCACTGAGCCTGACATCCCTTGCGTGTACTTTATTTGTTTATTGGCTTTACTGACTCATCGAATGGCTTACTTTTGTGTTCCGTCATTTGTGTTAGTAAGCGGGTCTCCCCCGTTAACCCAAGAGGTACTTGCTACATTCCAAAGAGCATTATTGTTATTATTATCATTATTATTGGTGAACAAAAGAAACTCCTTTACTCACTTTTACCTTTGATTATTTAAACTGCAAATGTTTGATCTCACTAGGCTCCAGCCTAACACTTTTTCTTAGTTTAAGTGAACTAGGTATGGATGTAGGGTTCCTAGACTTAAGCTGTGAAATTAGGCAATGATTGTGTGAGATTGGGTAGGGCTCTTAAGATAAGATAGTCTTAGAGTCGATGGAAGCTACACAAATTGAGAGTTATGGTAATGGGAATGAAAATTCTTATGTATTGCATGTTCATAATTTCGCCTAGCTAACGTTATTATGAGGATGTTTTACGTGACTATGCTTGTTTTCCGTTGTTATGGTGATTAATGAATGTGGTAGTACGTTTCCTTGTTTATAGCTATATAGTCTTATCTTACCTATATTCTCGCGTGTGTGGCAGACATTCCAAGAGGTACTTGCTACATTCCAAAGAGCATTATTGTTATTATTACCATTATTATTGGTGAACAAAAGAAACTCCTTTACTCACTTTTACCTTTGATTATTTAAACTGCAAATGTTTGATCTCACTAGGCTCTAGCCTAACACTTTTTCTTAAAATGACATGTATAACAGGTCCGGTTTCCGGTGGGGTTCGTCGAGACTGAGTGGATGGCTTTGAGGTCAAGAGCGGTCTTTTTAGGAGATGTATAGACCGGTATTTTGGATAGCGGACATACTTTTGGAAGAATAGCAACACCAGATATTAATCTTTCTTATTTAAGTTAGATTATTAGGTTGTTAGTGTATTCTTCATTTGATTAATTGTAATGTTTATAGCATTGTTTCCCCGTTCTATCGGGATGATACTTTGGGGTTGTTTCAACAGGTTTTATATACCCAGGTTTATCAATTTATAGCCGTCATATTGCAGAAACTTCGAATTTTTATTCCGCTAAATTTTTGGGTGTTACAGTCAGATTATCATATCCTTATATAGGTTGTTTGGTCTCCCTTTTTGGGTGGACTAGTTCCCTCTATTTCTAGACGTCATATTGCCGAATTTAAAATTTTTATTTTCACCTCAAACTTTAGGATGTTACAACAACAATATGCAATTTCCAAAACAAATACACTAAAAATGCATTTATCACCAAATAATCTCCATTTATTAGATAATCATACAGAGAACCCATACTTATGATTTATATGTCAAAATACTCGAATATAACGAATATAAGCATTTCTAAGAATTGTTAACCAAATATGCGAATCTTACCAGATAACCCACACATTCGATAAATATCACGTAAAATACAATAATACTTCAAAATAGAAAATTTTGGCATGTACATAGTTTTCACAAAGCAACTTGAACTCACCTTCCCAGATTTAGGCTAAATCTAGGTTTTACCCAAAATCTTGAGCTTTCTTTAGTGAAGAACTTAGATCCATCAACACCCATCTCTTGAAACTTTATTCGGGTCACAACCAAAGCCTAGATACATACTAAAAATAACCCCAAACTCAGATTCATAACATACCTTAGTCAAATCTTCTAATCATCTAAAATACCCAACATTGGTCAAAACTTCAAAACATGGAGGGTAACTCAAAATAAATGTTCTAGGAAGTTAAAAATGGAAGATTTTAGCAAGAATGAAGGTTTAGATAGATTAGGATGAACTTATAACTTGTTTTAGAGAAAACCCAAAACTAGGTCAACAATGGTGAAAAGTAGGTTAGAGAAGAGGAAGATGTTCTTGAAGCTCCAACCATAACACTTGTACTCTAAAAATCAAGGTTCATAAATGATTCAATAATGGAGAAAAGGAGTATTATGTATGATTGTTTAAGAGATGAGTTAAGGAGGTAGAGAGATAGAGAGGGAAAAGTAATGGGGAAGATGGAGAAAAGAAAGTTTGAGTAAGAAATAAATGGAAGAGAGAGATACGTGATATTGGTTTAAAAGAACATGGAAAAGTTCTTTTTTTTTGTCAAAGATCAAATAGGAGAAGGTGGGGTCGGTCAACAAAGTCAAAACAAAAGGGTAAACTTGGTCAAAGGGATAAACACCTATGTTTGTGGTCACATTTCACGCCCGGGGAATGTTGTTGGTCATCTTTCACGGCCAAGGCAAATTTTTCACTCTCGGGGAACGCTGAAAGTGGCCATATGTAATCCTTTCTTAGTCTAAACCAAACCCATACTTGCCAATACTCATTATATGATATTCTAAGCATAAAACATAAATAAAACCTAGAATTTTATTTATCTAAAATTTTCCAGGTGTTACAGAGTCCAACATGTTTCATCACGGTAAATAGCCAGCCGTGCTTTTCGAACCAGATGATACCTTTCCAGGGAGACACTTTCAACATTACCCGATATCCCACTTGGAATTCCATCTGTCGTCTCTTCTTATCGGCATAAATTTTCTGCCGGTCCTGAGCCATTTTCAAATGTTCCCGAATGCCCTTCACCTTATCAGTAGTCTCTTGTACAATTTCTGGTTCAGCGAACTACTTCTCTCCTGCTTTGAGCCAACACACATGAGTCCTACATTTCCGGTCATACAAAGCCTCAAACGGTGCCATCGCGATACTGGAATGGTAACTGTTATTGTAGGAAAACTCCATGAGTGGCAGGTGGGAGTCCCAACTCCAGACAAAATCGATGACGCAAGATCTAAGCATATCTTCGAGGGTTTGAATGGTCCTATCGTTTTGACCATCAGTTTGAGGGTGGTAAGTTGTACTCAACTTCACTCTCATACCCAATTGTTTCTACAAGTCATCCCAAAAGTTGGAAGTGAAACGGTTGTCCCGATCGGACACAATCGATAACGTCACTCCATGTCTCAAGACAACTTCGTCAATATACAACTTAGCGAGTTTATCCTTGGGCAAAGTTTCTCGCATCGCCAAGAAGTGAGCACTCTTCGTCAAACGGTCCACCACCACCCAAATCGTATCATAACCCCTCAAAGTCTTCGGCAATTTGGTCACGAAATCTATAATGATGTGTCCCCACATCCACTCTGGGATCTCTAAAGATTGAAGGTTCCCGTATGGTCATTGGTGTTATGATTTTACTTGCAAGAAAGTCACACACCTTTCCACGTAGTTTGTCACATCTAACTTCATGACGGGCCACCAATACGTCAACTTCAAATCTCTGTACATCTTGGTGCTACCCGGATGGATAACATATTTGGACTTGTGCGCATCTTCTAAGAACAATTTCCAGTTGCCCCCAATCTTGGGCACCCAAATACGATCCTGGTATAACTTCAAAACACGACTATCTTCTGTTAATAGTGATTGTCGTTTCACCATCACTCCGCTCTTGAGATTTCTTCAAGTAGTGCTTCTTTCTGAGACACTTTTATCTGCTCGACTAGACTAGACACTAAATTAGTTATCGTAAGCGTAGCTCAAATGCCGCTACCATACTCTTTCCGTCTTAACGCAGCTGCCACCATATTCGCCTTTCCAGGGTGGTAGAGCAATTCGCAGTCGTAGTCTTTAAGCAGTTCCAACCATCATCGTTGCCTCTTGTTCAGATCTTTCTGATCGAACACATACTTCAAGCTTTTGTGATCGGTAAAGATTAGTACCATAAAGGTAGTGTCGCTATAATTTTAAAGAGAACACCACCACCGCTAATTCAAAGTCATGGGTAGGATAATTCTTTCCGTGCTCCTTGGGTTGTCTTGATACATAGGCGATCACTTTGCCTCATTGCATCAAAACGCAACCTAAACCCATCTTGGACGCATCACTATACACCACAAAGTCTTTGGATCCTTCGGGTAACGACAAAATTAGAGTTTCACACAACTTCTTCTGAAGAGTCTGAAAGGCCTTCTTTTAAGTCTCGGTCCAAACGAACTTTACATTCTTTCAAGTCAAAGCCGCCAAAGAAGAAGTGATCTTGGAGAAATCTTGAATAAATCTCCTATAGTAGCCCATCAAACACAAGAAACTTTAGATTTTGGACGGACTCTTGGGCGGCTCCCAATTCATCATCGCTTCGATCTTAGACGAATCCACCTTCACTCTGTCACGGCTGACTACGTGATCCAAGAATTGGACTTTTTCCAACCAAAAGTCGCACTTGGAAAATTTTGCGTACAATTTTTGCCTTCTTAACACTTCAAAGACTTCCTCCCGAATGGCATCACTAGGAATTCGTAATAGTCGCAACGTGTTCTGAACGCTGTTTTCAAAATGTCATCAGTCTTCACCTTAACTTGATGATATCCCGAACGTAGATCAATCTTAGATAAACATCCTACTCCTTGGAGTTGATCAAACAAGTTGGTTAGGCTCCGGAATCCAAAACCTTAGACCGTTCTTGTGCGATTTTTGGCATACTACTCAACCGAGTTTTACCTCAAGGCCACCGTATCTTTAGTGCATACTTCTCCAAGTGTCACCTCAATAATACCAAATTTTAGTGCCTATTCGTTCTCTAGTTGATTGTCATCTCCAAGTTCTCATTTAACCTTCAGTGTATACTCACTAGCCTTCAAAATAGGAACCACAAACTTCCTAATTAACAACACATAGCAATTAACCCTCATGCATAAGGATTAAAGCATCATAACAACAAACTAAAAACATGACCGTTTCACCATGAATCATCCAATTAAAGCAGCGGTTACATGAGTTATTACCTTTTAATGAGCAGTTACAAAGACCACCTATAAAAAGGCCTCAAGGAATTTGAAAAGACAAAACAAGAACACAACAGTGATTACCAAAAGTACTCTGAATCGCGCTCAACCCTTCGCATGACAATTGCTTACAATCATCCATGACACATCAGTTTGTTTACGTTTATATTACACTATCCACATCTTGTAATATCATTTGTTATTATTAAGGTCGACGTCCCTGATTGACGTCCATAGTGCATCCACGATATTTATGATAACTCGCAGTTTTTACCCTCAGCGGGGTTTTCCGCGTCACCAAATCACTTGTCTCATTTACATTTTTCCTTGTTACTTGCGTTGTTTATTTCGAAGGACAATATGTAGTTGATGAGGCTCTGCAATCCAAAACCTTAGCTCGTTCTTGTGCGATTTTTGGCATACTACTCTACCGAGTTTCACCTCAAGGCCACCGTATCTTTAGTGCATACTTCTCCGAGTGTCAACTCAAGAACACCAAATCTTAGTGCCCATTCCTTCTCTAGGTGAGTGCCACCTCCAAGTTCTCATTTGACCTTCAATGTACACTCACTAGCCTTCAAAATAGGAACCACAAGCTTCCTACTTGACAATAGATATCAATTAACCCTCATGCATAAGGATTAAAAAATCATAACTACAAACTTGGCAAATTATAACATGAGAGACCAAACACCCCAACAACATGTATACTCCAACTAATTATGCCCACATAAACATCTAATGTTCACATACAACAATGAACACCCAAAAGTTGGGAAAATCCGAACACGATACATGGTTAAAAACCAACCAAATGCCACAACTTACCCGAGGCTTACATCTTAAAACGTTAGTAACCCAAATGTATGTATTTTTCAATATTTATACAAGTAAATGAGTTAAATGCCCAAATAGGTCTAAAATAATCCACCATCAGTTATAAGAACCACAATAACTTATGGGTTGGACAAAATCCCAAAATGAACATTTGACTCCAATCTAAGTTAGCAAACTCTTCAACTTGTTTGACTAATTTAATAAAAGTCATCATAAATCCTAAAAACTCATTTTTAAAGAGTTTTTAAGCAACTATGACCCAAAGTATAATAATATCCATTAAAATCTCATTCGATGCAACGAATCTCACTAAAAGTGAACTCTTAAAATTTATATCTCAAAATACCAAATAACTCAAATGAGTTATGAGACCTAAAATGCACCCAACAAACCAATCATGTGCAATTTCCCAAATATTTATAACACCAATGCATCAAGGTACAATAATGAAAAATAATCACTGTAACACCCCCAAATTTGGTAAGAGCAACTAATGAAAATTTTTGATATAACATCCAATAAAGACAACACATTTTCCTACAAATCAAAACTCATTACGCCTCAAATATGAAATTCGATAAAGAAGCTCAACAAATACAAACTCCAACAATACACAAAGCCTAAACCAGAGTCGGGTGCTACTTAACCCCAAACACAAGTTGCTCTTCCCAAACCAAATGCGGAAGACTTCGGCAAGCTAAACACTCCTCGAGCACACAAATAGCACTCTTCGCTTCACAGTGTCACTAGAACTATTCCCAACCGGAACCTGTTGCACATGCCGACAAATAAAAAGGTTAGGCTAACGCCTAGTGAGTTCAAGAGTTTTTAACATGAATAAATACATCTTTGAAAGGGAAGAATGCAGTTTAAATCATGATCTTTCAAAATGATAAGTTTCAAATATGAAAACGACTCGTTTTCCAACAACACACATTTTATAGATGAAATCCCCGTAGTAAAACATTCGTTCGTAAAGTAATGCAATCCGTAACTCACTCAAATCGTAAATAGAAATCGAACTCCCAATTTATGGAAAACATGGATAAAACTTTTGTATCCTGAAACACTCAAAACACGGGTGGGGCATAATACTCAACCCATAAATCATATATAAAATCCGTAAATGTAAAACGTCACCGAAAACATGGATACTAAAACTCAATACCCAAAACAACACCTTTCGGTGACGGGGGAGACCCGATTCCATAAAATGTGGCGGTACACAAAGTAAGCTCCATGCTATGTTGTTAAGACTAAGTCATATAAACAAGTACACGCAATGGATGTCAGGACCAGTAGCTTTAAACGTACACCAATAGAATGTCAACTTCAACCATAAAAGGTCCTTACGTTGAGTTCCTCATCCAATATCGTGTACTAGCACATAGGGCTTATACCCCATCCGATGCCTAACCATGCCTCAATGTGAAACCTACCGTTCCATCATCGGATCAAATGATTCCAAACGCAATGGATGTCAGGCTCATTAGCTTTAAATGTACACCCACGGAAGGTCAACTTCAACCATAAAAGGTCCTTACGTTGAGTTCCTCATCCAATATCGTAACCAAAGCTCTAAATCGAGCTATCAAAACTGGACAAATGTCCCCAAAACCCAATCATAATTAAATACCGAGCCACAGGCTCAAACCACCGAAATGACTCATTGTCAAAAGCAATAAAATGCAATAAAACGTACACGACCAACATTTATGCAAACACGTGCTCCAAAGTACACGACCAAACTCCAACACGACTTAGAATAAGACATATCATTTTCCCAAACCAAGGTTATTCCGTTGATCCATTTCACAACGTCTCAAAACACGAGCTATGCATATTTTCCATCAAACATAAAAAATGCATTTTTACCAAGTAAACTCCATTTATGCAATAAATTATTAAAACACTTCCCTTTGTGACTTATTTATCAAAATGTCCAAAAGTCCCAAATGTGGGGGTTTTACAAGGTTTATAAAGCCAAACACCTCCAATAATTTAACCCACCAAATAACTCAACAAATGATAATTTTCATGTAAACACATAAACACTTTAAAATAGACATTTTGGCAAGTACAACGTTTTCACAAATCAACTTGAACTCACCTTGCTAGATTTAGGCTAAATCTAGATTTTACCCAACCTGAGCTCCTTTGAAGAACACTTGGATCCTCAAGCCAAAAACTTCCAAAAACCTAGATCCATACATTTCCAACCATAAATATTTACATCAAACCATAAAGAATTGATTCCCAAACATTTTACATGAAGACCTCATCTTAACCTAAAACCCTAACTTTCATAGATGAAGAAAAGAGAAGATTACCTTTGCCATAGCTTGAAACCATCAACCACACCCTTTTAGATTCCCACAAAAAACCACAAACTCCCAAATGTTCAAAGTGGTGAAAAGGGTTGGATGAAACCCTAGAAAGTTTGGTGAAGAAGGTGAAGATGAAAGGGTTGTAGGATTATCTTCTAACTTGCTAGATGGAGAAGAAACACTAGATTTAGGAGGAAAACTCTCAAAAATGAGTTAGGGTTCGATTTGGAGGTTGGAGGGTCGATTTGGGAGAGAAATGGGGAGAAGATTTGAGGTTTTTGTGAAAAATGGTGTTTGATGTCGGTTCCTCCCTTTTAAATGCGCACAGTGGCTTCACGCGAATGGTGGCGCTGATCGATCCGTGCGGAGCACTGGGAACAGAGTCACGCGCTTATGGTGGCGCTGATCCATCCGCGCGGAGAACTGTCTCCCGATTTTCTTCATTTTCTTGCCCAATCACTGATTTGGTCATAACTTCTTCGTTTTAACTCCGATTTTGCTCCAGAAAGAACTGTTGGACTCGTAATTGAACCCTTCATCCAACAAGGGTATAAAATATAAGATTCGAGTCCAAAATCATATTTCTTCTTTTTCCCTTAAAATACCCATTTGTGTTAACTTGAAATTATATTTTCCTAAAAATCGGGGTGTTACAATCACCATTATATGCAATAAATCATCAAAAGATCAAACTTTTATGATTTGTTCATCAAAATGTCCAAAAAACCCAAATGTAAGCATTTTAAAAAACTTTATAAAATCAAATGTACCAACTATGCAATTTCATTAAATAATTAACACATTTGGTAAATCTCAAGTGAAACACATCAAGACTTCAAAATGGACATTTTTTGCATGTACTAAGTTTTCACAAAGTAACTTGAAACTCACCTTGTTAGGTTAGGTTAAACCTATATTCCAAACCCAAATCTTAAGCTTCCATTGGTGAATGTTTGAGATCCACAAGTCAAGACTTTCACCAAATTTCTCAAGATCACAATCCAAGACTAGAATAAACCAAATATGAACACAAGTTTTAGATCCACAAGGATCCCCAAAATGAAGCTCAAAACACCCGCAAACTTACCTCATCAAGATCTTATCATCCACCATAAATCTTCAATCCTTGATATATGCTTCGATTGCTCCAAAAATCTCCCAAAAATCAACCACAAAGTACCTAAAATCGTCTAGAGGCTAGAGATAGGAAGGATAGGTGATGATGGAAGAAATGGTTGAAACCCCTAAAATATTGAGTTTTTACGAATTCTAGAGGCTTCCCGCGAACCTAGCCACGACCTAAGTCGTGATCCAGGTTGCTCATGTCACAGACTCAAGCCACGGGTCGTTCCCGCACTGCGCCCACACCATGTTCCATGTTGTGCCCGCCCACGTCGTGCCCCGACCATTTTGTGTATTTCAAATATCGAGCATCCTTACAAGTGCATACAAATGGTCTTTTCCTAGGTTATATGAGTACCAACTAAGTCTACTTACACTATAAGTTATGTTCGATCGTGTACAATTCATGATATACATCAAGCTTCCAAGAATTTGAGTGTATTCCAACTGAGCGACACTATATCATTGATTCTTCTTCAATTGGCTTGAAGGATCAAATGGAGTCACAACCGGTTTGTCATCATAATGACCAAACTTTCAAAGCACCTTCTCAACATAGTGAGATTGGGTAAGAATGTAACCATCTGGATTTTTTTGAATATTTATACCAAGGATTATGTCTGCTACTCCCATATCTTTCATATCAAATGCGGAATGTAGCATCTTCTTGGTTTGGTTTATTACATCTAAGTTTGATCCCATGATGAGCATATCATCAACATACAAGCATATGATGACATAAGCACTTTTGTATTGTTTCACATAAACACATTTATCGCATTCACTTATGTGAAATCCATTTGACAACATAGTGTTATCAAATTTCTCATGCCACTGCTTTGGCGCTTGTTTAAGTCCGTATAGAGACTTGATTAACTTGCAGACTTTGTTCTCTTGGCCTTTTACAACAAATCATTCTGGTTGTTGCATGTATATTTCTTCTTCTAGTTCACCATTCAATAATGTGGTTTTTACATCCATTTGATGTATCTCCAAGTTATGGATAGCCGCTAACGTCCTTATAAACGTGATCCTTGTAACCAGTAAATATGTATCGAAGAAGTCTTGACCTTCCTTTTGTCGATACCCTTTGGCTACTAGTCGAGTTTTGTATTTCTCTATAGTGCCATCGGGTCTCAACTTCCTTTCGAAGATCCATTTGTGGCCAATGACTTTATGACCCGGAGGCAAATCAATCAATTTCCATGTGTTGTTTTTGCACAATGGAGTCAATTTCGCTTTGAATGACCTCTTCCCAATAAGGTGCCTTAGAAGATTCGATGGCGGCCTCATAGAAGAGAGGTTCTACTTCAATATTGAAGGCCATAAAGTCTGTCCCAAAAGCTTTAGTGACTCTTCCCCTTTTGTTTCTCCTTGGTTCCAATTCTTCTTGAACCTTTGAGGTTTCAATAGCCCTTCATTGATCACTCTTGTTTGAATCAACGTGAAAGTATGTATCATCAATCAATCGTTTATCAGGATTAGAGGCATTGCCCTCCTTCTCTTTATAAGGGAATATCGTCTCAAAGAACTCTGCTTCAGCAAATTCTATGATTGTATTATTGCTTATGTCATCTTTGTTAGAGATCGAGAGAAAAAATCAGTCGATCAGTTGACCGGATTTCTTGAGAATCGTGTAAGTTACTTTCCGAATTGGTATTTCGACCCTATGCCTGGGTTGCACGAAATCCAATATAGGATAAGACTCAAGAACACTCACATTTCAAGGCACAAAACGAGAGCAAATTTGCTGGAGAGGATGTAGAGATTGTTTAAAATCGTGAGTCTAAAATATAAGTATATACGGTATATATATTAGTCCCATTCGTAAAATAGGAAATAACGGAAATGGCAATGATTGCAAATTACTATCAATTATAGTCGGTTACAATCAATTTAGCTAAAATTAAGGGCAGAAAATACTTGAGCATTAAATGTTCATTAATTGCAGATTTAGTCCAAAAATAGACACCGGAGCTTCTGGTCTAGAGATGCCCATCAGAGGCTTTGACGTGCCTTAAGAGGTTCTGACTCCCATCAGAGGCTCTGTCGTGCCTTAAGAGGCTCTGACGTGCCTTAAGAGGCTCTGTCGTGCCTTAAGAGGCTATGTCATGCCTTAAGAGGCTCTAACGTGCCTTAAGAGGCTCTGCTTCTTGGATCACTGCCAGGGGTGTTGCCCCTTGACCCCCCGCCATTTCATTGTGTCCGAGATCAAACTCGTCTTATAACAAGTGTGCACTCCGCACCACCTAACTTGTATTATATCACAGTTTGAAACTCATTAGTACTCGTGTTATAACCAATTACACTTAAATGCCTGGTGACACTAAAATCACCAACAATCCTCCCCCATTTTAGTGTAACCCATGAAATAACATATTAAATTAAACAAACCAAACTTGCACATAAATGAAAATATCGAAACAATTGAATTTTCACATTAGTATTTTACACATTCCAAATATTCGAGAATCAAGGTGTCCTAATTATTGAACCGATCAACTCATTTGAATAACTGAAGATAAAATACATACAAATTTCCTATACGTCCAAAAAATTAAAACATGACACAATTATAAAGTCGTGTGTCCTAATCCTCTCATGATTGTATAAAGGCCAAGTCCCCAACATTTTGAAATGCGGCTACACTTCACAATCATATAGGTAATTCCTTTACTTCGTGTACCTGCAAATACACTTTATCAAAGGAATTATTAAGAAAATAAACTTCACCCTAACTACTGCCGGACTGAACACATACCTGGGATGATTCAACTTGTGTTCCAATTTATAAGTGTGAGCTTTCCACATTGAATTCAACTTCTAATGTCATATTAGAAGGGAATTGGGTGTCTCACTTTTATAAATTTATAAGGACTTTAATCCCATCCCAATCGCAGACTTGTGCACTAAGTCTCTTGTCAGACCTTTAGTTAAATGATCTGCCAAATTTTGTTGCGTTCTAATAAACTCACCGGAGATTACACCACTCATGATTAATTCTCTAATCATACTATGTCTAACACCCATGTGTCTAGACTTACCATTGTAAACTTGGCTATAAGCCTTAGCCAAAGTGGTCGCACTGTCACAATGGATTGAAATAGGTGCAATCGGCTTTGGCCACAATGGAATCTCATAAATTAAATTCCTTAGCCACTCCGCCTCTTTACCGGCGGTGGCTAGTGCAACAAACTCAGATTCCATTGTTGAGTTTGTAATACAAGTTTGCTTTTTAGATGCCTAAGAGATGGCACCTTCTCCAAGCAAAAATACCCAACCACTAGTTGAGGAATGATCCTCCATGTTGGATATCCAACTTGCATCCGAATAACCTTCTAAAACCGAAGAATATCCTAAATAACTCAAACCATAATCCATAGTTCCCTTGAGATATTTGAATACTCTTTGAACCGCTTGCCAATGTTGAGTACTAGGATTACTAGTATACTGGCTCAATCGTCCCACGACATAAGCTATATCGGGCCTGGTGCTTGTCACGGCGTACATCAAGCTACCAATGGACTTAGAGTATTCAAGTTGTGAAATAGCCTTGCCCGTATTAGGCATTAATTTCATACTTGGATCCATGGGAGTGCTTACGGGAGAACACTCACGGTAATTAAACTTATTGAGATTTTTCTCAATATAATGCGATTGTGTCATAACAATCCCTTTATTAACCCGTTTAATCCTTATACCAAGGATTACATCAGCCTCTCCTGTAACACCCTCGATTTTGGTATGCCTTCATTTTAATCATAAATTCAATTTTTGGACTGTTCTTTTGATCGCGCGCACATTCGGGTCAAAATGGAGAAAGTTTGGGTTCGGTACAACTGGGGCGATAGTGCCCGCGATTGTGACAGGGGTCACTCTCGTGGGGCACTCTCGCGAGGTTTGTACCGAGAGTCGGGGGCTTGGCGCGATTGTGACAGTGTCACTCTCGCGGGGTTTGTACCGTAAGTCCAATAGTACGGGCGATTGTGACACGCGATTGTGACAGTGTCACTCTCGCGGGCGGCCCCAGGGTCACTTAAATACCATTTCGCGATTTTTAGCTCATTTTATCATTTGGAAGCTTTGGAGAGCCGATTTTTGAAGAGAGAAAAAGGTAGGGTTTCACTCCCTTTCATTTATTGCTCTAAGTGAGGATCATCATTTCCATTTATTGGGTTTGTCTAGGTTGGTGAAGGTGATTAGGAATCTTGTGGTTGAATCATCAAGTCGTCTTCTACTTTCTACCTTCAAGGGTTGTCACCTAGGGTTTCTTTGTAACCATTTAAGGTGAGTTTTCTTAACCTCTTATCTAATATAAATGCTAAGGTTTATGTGTTTATAACTTTACCCTTGTCTCCTAATCACATTTGAGTTTTGTTAGGTTTTGACCTAATTATGAGTCTTGGAAATATTATAGTTATTGGATGAAATAAAGTTTTATGGGATGGGATGGGAAAGAAATGAAGGATCTCCATGTTTACCTACTTATTTGCTAACTAACATTGGTACTTGGGATTTTGATGTCACATAAAGAGAAATCTAGGGTTTTGGGGAATATGTTGTGTATTAAACAAATTATTGGACATGTGGACTTTTGAAACGAGATTATTGTATTATCATTGTTAGAATTGTGTTTATGAAGTCTTCTTAATTAATGTGAGATAAACCATGATAATAATTCTCATATTTGGGACTTGGTCTCATGAATTACATACACGATTGGATATGGTTGTAATAACATGTTTGGTATTTGGTTTAGTGCAATGGATCCATAGGCACGTTATACCAATGTCTTGTCTGGACATTTGGTTACCCATGGCACGGGATAGGCATCAGGCTCCATGGTAAGTAGGGTGTGGGCCTATACGGTCGGGCAGTGTCCTATGGACAGTATGGTGTAATCCCATTGTGCTCGAGTTGCCCTGTTTCGGGAACTCTCAATAATAGACCTGGAGTGGTTGACTTGATATTTTCGAGCAATAGACTTGGAGTAGTTGAGCTCGCTATGTGGTTTTGAACTGTTGTTAGTATTTTCTAGATGCTAATGGTTTATTAGAATTGTTTTGGTTTAGCTCACGGCTAGATCGGCTACATGACTACAAACGGGTTTATTGTATTACTTATCTTTTGATTTATTGATCTCACTAGGCTTTAGCCTAACACTTGTTCTTGATTGTCATGTATGGCAGGTCTTTCTAGTGGTGGGATGCGTCGGGATTGAGCGAACGGCTTTGGGATCGAGAGCGATCTTTTTGATGATATAGTGACCAACATTTTTGAAGTATAGATTATTACTTTCGGAAGAATAGCGACACCCGACCATAATCTTGCTCACTCCAGTTAGATTACTAGGTTGTCGAGTTTATTCTTTATTTCAATATGGGTTGTAATTACCGTATTATAGTCCCCGTGTTGGGTTGACATACTTTGGTCCGTTTGGTTGCATCCTTTATTACAGGTTTTTAGATCTCCCTTTTGGGGAGATTGGTTTATGCCAATTATAGACGTTATATATAGTCGAATTTTCAATTTTTAAATTTACCCCAAATTTTAGGATGTTACATCTCCCATGTCTTTCATGGAAAATTTAGATGACAACAATTTCTTAGTCTCATCTACATGATTTTGGTCAGTTCCAAAAATTAACATGTCATCTACATACAAGCAGATGATCACACCCACACCAGTAGCATCAAATCTACTATAAACACATTTGTCACATTGGTTTAAAGCAAAACCACATGACAAAATAACTTCATCAAACTTTTGATGCCATTGTTTAGGTGCTTGTTTCAGCCCATACAAGGATTTCACAAGTTTACACACCTTATGTTCGTTTCCGGGCATAACGAAACCTTATGGTTGTTTCATGTAAACTTCCTCTTGAAGATTGACATTCAAGAAGGTTGTTTTCACATCCATTTGATGGATAATCAAATTGTGTATTGCCGCCAAGGCGATTAACAATCTAATAGTCGAAATACGTGCCACCGGAGCATACGTATCGAAATAGTCAATACCGGGTTTTTGTCGAAACCCTTGAATTACTAACCGGGCCTTGAATTTATCAATCATCCCATCAACTTTCATCTTCTTTTTGAAGATCCATTTGCATCCAAGTGGTTTATACCCTGGTGGCAAATCCGATAACACCCAAGTGTTATTCGCAAGAACTGATGATTCGTCATCAATTGTTTCTTTCCAAAAGGCGACATCTCGAGACTCCATCGCCACTTTGAAAGTCTTTGGGTCATCCTCAATACTATAACAATAAGAGTTTTGAAGCCCAAGCTCATCCCTTAAACCTTCCAACACATATTTGTTATCAGTCATCCGTTAGTTCAGAAATTTCCCTACCACAAACCTCTTGGAGCATGCCATTTCGGTCTTATATTTTGTGTCCAAGAAATCCCATATCTCCCATACCGTTCTAAATGTGGAGTGTATGTCATAGAGGGAATTGTCGAGAGCGTTTAGAATATAGTTTTTGCAACTATATTCATTTTATCTCCATATTTCGACCGCTTTCTGATGGGCAGCGATTTGGATTTACGTAGGAGCACTTCCATCTTGCCCCACCGAAGGTTCATTCGGTGGTTGATCTTCCATGAGAACGTTGGAAACATAAAGTGTTGTCAAATAGAACATCTTTTGTTGCCATCTCCGGAAATCCAAACCCTTGAATTTCTCAGGTTTCTCCACATGATTCTTCATCAATTGAGATTGATCCATCGCTCCTTAACAAAATTTTTGTCTTAGATTGTTATGGATGATCAATCATAAACCTCAAAAAAGTGTATATATTTATATAAATCAAATACAAGAAACGTAGGATTCTTTTACAAATTAATGCGAAAAACATAAACAACAATAAATCATAAAACCTTACTTGTATTCGGAGATTCTTCGTTCTACAAGAGAGATTGAGGCCCGCGAAAACGCAGTGCCCTAAGACAAAAATTCGCCGGTGTATTGACGTTGTCTTGAAGATACAACAATCTATTCAAGTTTCAAAGTGAATTAAACGATGTTTGGTGATGGATGAACAGAGAGAAAACCCAGAAAATTAGTGATCTCGACCCCAAGAGGCCCAAGGCCTTATCTTTGACATATGATATGTTTATATTTATGTCAAAGAGAACCCACCAATAACACAACACTCCAAGGCCAAAGCAATTAAAGGATTCATTTAGGGGTTGTTTGACAGTTGTTGAATGGTTTTGTGCAGAATGATTAAATGGTCATAATGATTAAGAGACTTTTATGATATAGTGCAAAATGAAATGCGGTTGTGTTTTAATTGTTCAAAATGAAATCAGGATTTTTAATGGTTAAGGGAGGGTCAGGATACAAAATTATTCAGAGGGTTTTGGAACCATTAAGAGACAGACATTTTTTTTGCCATACAAGATTTACCTCTTGACGATTCAGAGGTTGCCACTTAATTGAACCATTAAGAGGTAAACAAACAGCCACTTAATGTTCAATGGTTAGAGTTTATTAAGTGGTGTTTATTTTATATTGGCTCCTATGTGAGGACAAGTTTTCTCTAATATCAACCAAGTCCCAACGGAATTTTATGTCTTACTTCTTTGATATATGCTTTACAAACATTTTGTTTTGAGCTAATTAACTGAATGCAACAATTGTGTTTCGTAATAAAATTTTTATATAAACTTATTCAAAATAATTTCCTATGATAATGCTAATGAAATAAAAATATATCTTATTACTAATTAGATTTTATTATTTTCTAAAGCCAACTTGAGACATCCATCCGATTCGGACGGGTCCTTTGGGTTGGGTCCAGATCGAGGGGGGATTAGTGGATGAGACCCTTAAGTGGGAATCCGATACCTTCTGAAAGCGTAGTCTAGTGGGTGGAAACTTTCGAAAGTTGGCTTTCAAAAAAAATATAAATACATATAATTTATTTTGTGGTTATCTTCTTTCTAAAATGATATATCAACATTTTTTTCCTGAAAAACGAAATATTATACGTGTAAATGTAATTTTTTTTCTTTTTATGTTGAATCAAGATTTAAAAACTTGTTTCAATTTACGTAATTTGTTAGACTTTCGTCTAAATAACTTTCAGGTATTGAGTTCGAATTTGACATCTAAACATATCTAATAAATTTCTGTAACGATCAATGGTTTCATAATAAAATGATTAAGTTCATTTATTGTCCCAAAGAATAGAAGATTTATCGCTTGACATTATAATAAACTTTTCAACAAATAATTAATCATAGTGGACCAACAATCTCTTATTATATATGGATGGGTTTTCGGAATTGATGAGCGACCAGGTGAGAAGATAACAATGTAAAAAGGATTTGGATCATTAATCACTAGGTAAAAGCACCGGGTGATGTGCGATATATACAAATGTTATGTATGTTGTAAATCAATAAAATCTATTTTGTGAAATTCAAAGAAATATTGTAAATCAAACATAGACATTTGTAGGTTTATTGTTGAAGTTCTTCTTAAACATGTCTTGTACTTAGTTGAAAGTGGTTGGTAATTGTTTTTGCTCTCAATAATCTCAATCTTTTTAGACGATATAGAACACCTTCACTTAATAGATGACGAAACCTTGGAACCAAGTTCTTATGCACAGATGCAAACATTAAGCTTTCCAGTAAAAAAATGTGGATAACAAATTAGACAAATGAGAATAGATATATAATACACTCAACAATTTCATCATACCTTCTCATCGATTTAGAATAATGTTTAAACTAATCGATTCTTCCATTTTCTTCGTGTTTAGACATTCCCACAATATATAAATCAGAATTTTTATAACGTAGTCACCGTGATCATCTTTCAAGTCTTTTAACAAAGAAAACTACATGATGTTAAAATCAAATAATAAAATAATGGTTCAACCAATGGAAGTAGTTAATTTTCTACAACCTTTATATAGAGAAAAATAAATAATAAATTGATGGCAAATCATAATTGTTATTTAATTGCATTTAATTGTCATAAGTATATCATTTATATTATAGTGATGGGTTATAATAAGTTTTTTCCATCAATAATTTTAACTATTTAGTATTAATATTTTTTAATAATAATATGCAATATTGGTGTTATGTAAATAATGACGTGTGTAATCACTGTCATGTAATTAATATTATGCATAATGGTTGTCGTGAGTATTTTGTAAATAATAATTAATGAAAACGTTCAAAATAATTTTACTAAATAAATTGGAACAATGATTCTATCATCAAAATAATTGTAACCTTTACTAAACTAATAAAAAGACTAAATAAAAATAAATATTTTATTTTAAAAAATGTAAATAAACATGAAAATATATGTGAAAGTAGAAAATAAAATAATAAAAAAAAACACTTTGTTTTTTAAACAATAGTTTTCATTTATAACCATTGATACCTTAATAAAATAAAATAAATGAAAAATAAATTGATTTATTTAATAAAGTTTTGATCTAAAAGGGTTAAAGATTGTGGATGTATTAAGAGATTGAGAAAGTAAAAAGACTTTTAGAAAGTTGAAGAGTTTGGAGGTAAAAAGTTAATTAAAGTGGTTGCAAATTTACGAAAATGACCTTATTGCAATGAAAATACATTTTTTCATTTAGGGGCATAGAAGTCTTTAACATAATTAATTTTTTAAAAATTCAAAATAACCACAAAATTTCTAGCTATGAATCCTACTCTAAGGAGGTGTCACATCACTTTGGTTTGGTTTTGCTTTTATATATATATATATATATATATAGATTGATTGATTGATGATTATTAGGTTACTAAAACAATATATATATATATATATATATATAAACAAATATAAGTTCTCATTTAAAATAAAAATGAAAATAGACACTTCTAATAAAAGTATTGTTTTATAAACATTCTTACCTTACTAAGGAAAAAAAATTAGATAGACATATTTAATAAAAGTTATGATTTATAAACATTGTTAGCTTATTAAAAAAAAACTATATTAAAAAATACTATATTAAATAGTTTTCATTTAATATTAGTTTTGATTTATAAACATTTATATATATATATATATATATATATATATATATTGATTGTTAGGTTAGATAAATAATAGTAATAGTAAAAATAATAAAGAAAATGAAAATGTTTATTCATTTAATTCATAATTTTTATTTAGAAAAAAATTCAAAATTACCATAAAATTTTAAGGCCTCAATGGATATATATTGATTCTCACCTTACTAAAGAAAAAAAATAGAGAAACATATTTAATAAAAATTATGATTTATAAACATTGTTAATTTATTCAAAAAAAATACTCTATTAAAAAAAATACTTTATTAACTAGTTTTCATTTAATATTAGTTTTGATTTATAAACATTGTTAGGTTAGATAAATAATATTATTAGTAAAAATAATAAAGAAAATGAAATGGTTTATTCATTTAATGCATAATTTTTATTTAGAAACAATTCAAAATTACCATAAAATTTTATGGCCTAAGTTTCTCCTTAACTCTTTCTCCTCGTCCTTCTTTTATATATATATTAATGATTGTTAGCTTACTAAAACAATATATATATATATATATAAACAAAAATAAATTCTCATTTAAAATAAAAATGAAATAGACACTTTTAATAAAAGTATTGTTTTATAAACATCCTCACCTTACTAAGGAAAAAAAAATAGAGAGACATATTTAATAAAAGTTATGATTTATAAACATTGTTAACTTATTCAAAAAAAAAACACTATTAAAAAATTACTATATTAAATAGTTTTCATTTAATATTAGTTTTGATTTATAAACATTTATATTTATATATATATATATTGATTGTTAGGTTAGATAAATAATAGTAATAGTAAAAATAATAAAGAAAATGAAAATGTTTATTCATTTAATGCATAATTTTTATTTAGAAAAAAACAAAATTTTAAGGCTTCAATGGAGGCTTATCCTTAACTCTCTCTCATCATCATTCTTTTATATATATATATATTGATTGTTAGCTTATTCAAAAAAAAATACTCTATTAAAAAAATACTATATTAAATAGTTTTCATTTAATATTAGTTTTGATTTATAAACATTGTTAGGTTACATAAATAATATAATAGTAAAAATAATAAAGAAAAAGAAAAGGTTTATTCATTTAATGCATAATTTTTATTTAGAAAAAATTCAAAATTACCACAAAATTTTAAGGCCTCAATGGAGGCTTCCCCTTAACTCTATCTACTCATCCTTCTTTTATATATATACTAGTGTGGGGGCCCGCGCTTCGCGCGGTGACGATAATTATTTTAAGAGACTATTGGACCGAGTTTCAAATATAATTTCTCAGTTAACAATTAATGTAATATAATGTAAAAAATAAACTTATTTTCATAAGTGGTTAACTTGCATATATTCATTATCCTTTGTTTTTACGATGAGATTGAGATACATCCGTAGTAATTTTGTTATTTTGCTATTTAGAACTCAAACGACATGTCTCAAAATCATATCACCTTTATACACTTTTTCGAACTAATAAGACCATAAATCTTTTGCATATTTAATTTTGTTTGTATCATTTATTTTTCATAGGGTTCACATATATTTGTTAGAATTACTATACTTCTTAGACCTCCGACGTAATTTTTGTTAATTAGTGGAATTTTAATATATATATTGTTAAGTAACAAACTTGTAAAATTGAATTAAATTAGTAACATTAACAATGTGTCTAAGAATAATTTTTGCATTGTTTGTATAATTCACCTCTGACAATTTTGTTAATAATGAACAAACGTACACTTAGATGACACAATAACTTTCGGCCAAACAATGTATGTCTACTCTCCAAATGGGAGAGAGACCAATGGTTGACATGGATTACACTAATTAAAATAGTTAAACATAAATGGTTGAAACAACGAATAGTCTAGAATTATCGACAACCTTGAAATTTTGCAAAATATATACATTTCCTTCTTGTAACAAACGATTAAACTTAGTGATCAGGTTTTTCGAACCAAAGTCGTCAACAGTGACACCTAAACAACAATAAAAAAACAACCAAACGATAAGCGTAACACAATTTGTTAATAATTGGTATGAACATTAGAATAAAGTAATATAAAAACACACATTTTCGTCAATTAAAACCAATCAAATCCTCATTTCTGAAAAAAAAAAATAGTTTTGGTACACCTCATAAAAAAAGTTTCAAAATTATGTAATGCACTTACTAATTAAAAAGATTTAAGAAAATTTCATTATCTTATCATGTGGACATAATCTACACCACATAATATAAAAAAGTAAGAATCCTTCTATTAATCAATATGAGGTAACAAAAACAATATCAAATGTTTTTTTTGAACTATAGAACATTATATATTGCAAATACTCATACACACTCCACACCGTTGGTGTGGTTTAAACCTTTTAACCACCTTAGAGATTGGGCTATACCCTTTTGAACATACATTTTAAATCTACATGTATGTTTCTTAAGAGTACAAAATAGAGTGACCATATCAATTCAACAACATTAAATTAATGAGAAGATAAAAATTCAAGTTAAGAAAGATGATTGAAAAGATAAGTTTCCTACTAATTCAAAGCAATACTCATAGATATCATACGCATATAATTTTTTTGTAACAATAGAATTTGTAGGTGATAATAACTTGAACTTGCTTGAAATCCAAATAATTTTTTTCTTGAACCCGAACCTTCAAGAAAAGACACAATTAAATCAAATAAAATACGAAATTGAAATCAATAGATTGATTTGAGTGAACCAGAATACATTTAAGTATCTATTTTATTGTAGTTGTCAAGAGATAGGGATTGTGAAGCGAAATATCGAACTTAAAACACAATTAGATAAGTAAAATATGAATATTAAATTAGGAGATAGAGAGGAGCTTGGAAAAATGACGGGGAGGATATTAAATGCAAACATAAATGAATATGCAGATGGAAGTTTGAGTTAAAATTAGAAAAAATGGTTAAAAGGAGAATAAATGAGAAAAAAAAGATAAGTGAGTCTATGGGTTTTAGGAGTAGTCATGTCATAAACCTCGGTTTCTCATTTAATAGATATAGATAGATAGATAGATAGATTTCTTTCAAAAAAAAATAGATAGATAGATTATCGAAAGATTGTTTGGTTGAATTAATTATAGGTTTATTCAATTATTAAGAGAAATGATCCAAAATGTGTTTTATCACAATATTAATAGTTTTGATTACATATTGTCAACGAAATAAAAGATAATATACAAATGAAAAAAATTATGTTGATTGTTTTGTAATAGAAAATGAAACTGAAAGATTTAGAAATTAACGTGTTGAATTTAGATTAAAAATAAATCAAAATGGAAAAAAATATATATGTGATCGAACATTCTCATTAAAATTTTCTATTATGTATATTGAAATGTATTAAATTCATATAAGTATTTCAGTTATATATATATATATTTATTGATTCAGAATATTAAAAAAAAGAATATAAAAAGTTAGATCAATTAACGATGTATATTCATTTATAGTAATTACAAAAATGCATGAAGTATATAATCAATTATTGAGATATAAATATATAAGTTTAAAAAACTTAAAATTAGGTAAATAATAAAAAGAATAGTTCAAACATCCTCAAAATTTCAACATACATTCATTTTGTCTTTTTTCTTTATAATAATACATTGATATTGATGTATTGATCATTGTCAATAGTTAATATCATATTGAAATTTAATAAATTGTCATAACTATCATTTATATGTATTGATTCACAATAACTAAAAAAAGAATATGAAACATTAGATCAATTAATGAGGTACATTTGATTCATGGAATGAAGAACAGATCGATAGATGAGAGGTACTCGTACCAGGTATTTTCTAGTGATGGAGAAGACCAGATCAGGTTGATTCATGGAATGAAGAATAGGAACCCTAATTTGATTCATGGAATGAAGAACAGATGGATAGATGAGAGGTAGTCGTACCTGGAGCAGAAGGCCTGGGAGATTCATGGAATGAAGAACAGATGGATAGATGAGAGGTAGTCGTATGTGGAGCAGAAGGCGTGGGAGAAGACCAGACCAGGAGATGAATTGAACGTACAGGTAGGGATCCTTTGGGTTTCACGGGCTGGTTATTTGGGGGAGGTAATTTGATGGGTCGGGTAATTAATATTTTACATATTATAAATAAACCAAAAAGTTGGAAAAAAATGAGGATTCAGGGATTGTGAAATGCTGAAATCTGGAGGTGCCACGTAGGACACCCAACTTCCTACTTATATATATATATATATATATATATATATATATATATATATATATATATATATATATATAGATTGATTGATGATTGTTAGCTTACTAAAACAATATAAATTCTCATTTAAAATAAAAATGAAATAGACACTTTTAATAAAAGTATTGAAAATGACACGCAATTTTAAGAAAATTGTAATTGTTACATTTTTTAACTAACTAAATGACACTATTATCCTTGATAATAGAGAGAAACTCTCTTCATCTCATAATTAAGGATGCAATGTGAAAATGAAAACTTACTTTTGAAAGTAAACACGTATTTTGCGAAAAACTAAAAGTAGAAAAATATTTTTAAAAGAATTAATAAAACAAATTATTTTATGGGTTTTTTTTGGAGTCTGAAAGGATATTGTTTATTATAAGAGCATTTCCAAAATGGAGAATCAAAGTACAAAATCTCTATAGAAAATTGCATTATATTCTAACAGATTTTCCATTTTAAAGATTAAATTATTAGTTATATTATTAAAATATATTTAATAAAATGTTATTTCTCTCTTCTAAACATTTTATTTCAAAGTTTCTTATTGATGAAATATAATAAAAAAATCATTTATCTCTCATTAAAATCATTTTTGGAGAGTTCTTCAAATTTAGAGAAATTTACAAATTACATTATCTCTCTTACTTTTTCTATTTTGAAGAATCTTCTGAAACAAAAAATTATTTAAACTCTTTATTTTCTTCATTTTAAAGAAATTGTTAGAGATGCTTTAATATTACATAACCGAAACAAATAATAAGATTTTTTTCCCTATATTAATAACCTATTTCTAAAGAAAATTTAATTGTATAATAATTAAATAGCAATTAAATATTTTAGGTTGGTCACTGAAGTTATTTTATGCAGTTCGATTAAAACATATTTGTGATTCAAATATTCCTTGACAATTGTGCTTGAAGATGGATGATGGGATTCAAATATCTTTTTATAACTAAGAGTAAATTACATGTTTGTCCCTGTGAGTTATGTGTTTTAATAGATTCCTATTTTGAAATATTTACATATTACATTTTTGTGGTTTGCATTTTATAACACAGTGGGTCCCAAATCTAACTTCGTCCAGAAAGTTCTGTTAAGTGAGTTAAAATAGAGGAGTATTTTAGTCTTTTTACCAGTTTCTTCATTTTTCTCTAGATTTGATTTTTTAATGTTAAGTGGGTTAATCGAGGGACATATTTGACTCTGTGACTGGTGACCCCATCAAAAAAACCCTTGTCATCTCCGGCGAATATATCCCCCAAATCGATTAACCCCTTCTCCGGCGAATATGTCCCCCAAATTGATTACCCCCTTATCCGATGAACACGACGCTCCTCAGATTGATTTCTTCTCCAGATCCGCCCTTCAAGATCTCAATCTGCTCGTCCAGAACAATTTCTTCTCCAGATATCCAGATACAAGAACGATTTCTTCAGATCGATTTCTTCTCCATATCTGCCCTTAAAGATCTCAATCTTCTCCTCCAAATCTCGTTTTCTTGATTTGTCTTTCTCGTACACTACAGGGACAATTTCCACCCTTCTACGGTTTCTAGCAATGACGGGGAACACGAGACCGCCAGCGACGATAGGGAATACAATGACGAGATGAGGTTTCCATTGTCGTTCCCCTTTTTTCTCCCCATCTTACCACTGATGAGGGGTTTCGCCCGGAGTTACGTTATAAGAGAAGCAGAGATGCATGCTCTAAATCGTCCCCTACCGAGATTCATGTGCTAAATCGTCCCTCTCTTCGCCTCTTCTTCTAACCTGCATACCCCAAATCCCCGTGGTTTATGAAGATGTAGCCACCACCTGCTCTTTTTGCAGATATGGCCGACCTATGTTTTAAGCAGGGTAACAAGTTCTATTGGGTTTTTGAAGATCTGGTTTTTTGTATATCAAGATATGTATTTTTTTTCTCAAAACTGGGATATAAAGATATACATACATAGGTTTAGGGTTTTTGGTTTTCTTGTAAAAATTTGTTGTTTATCTTGTGTGTTGTACAATGTTTTTAACAAAAAAACCTAATATACACTGATTTCTTGTGTTTGTATTTGAGTTTGTGGGTTATGTTATGTTCTTGTTTGAGGATTTAGTCAGAGGAAGAGGGACACATGGCAATATGATTTATTGGTTCATCTGATTTCTTGGTGTTCATGAAGATCTGGTTTTTTGTACATCTGATTTCTTGGTGTTCATGAAGATTTGTTTTTTTGTACATCTGATTTCTTGGTGTTCATGATTTTCACGATGACAATCAACGGGAGATGAAGAGGGACACATTGTAATATGTTATTGGTGTTTGTTTTGGTTGTTTTTATTTTATAATGTAAAATGAGGACTATCCATCATGTCCCACTTTAACGGATAGATTTCAAACGGAGTTAGATTTAGGGACCCAATGCGTTAAATTTTTTTTGCAAGCCACAAGGATGTAATCCATAGATATTTCAAAATATGGACCCAGAGTGTCAAAACACATAAACCATGGGACCAAACATGTAATTAATTACTCTTATAAATTATAAAATAATTGGTGATGTTGAGGTGGGAACTACTTTTGAAAAGAATTTGAGTTTTTATTGATGTGTGAGATGTTATTGTAAAACTGATGTAACACTATAAAAAGAAGTCTGGCCTTCCATTAATGTGAATGATTGATAACTCTCATTCTTGAGAGTTATTTGTTGCTATTTTTATAGGTTTTTATCCATCTTTTTACCCACTCTTGCTTCTATCTCCTTCATTTGGTCCACATTGTTTGCAAAATATGATAATTTTATCCAGTGCCCACTGTAGGCACCCGAAAGTTTTATCCAGCAGATTATAAGGGTTGGAAGTGAGCTGGAAACATATATTTTTTGGAGTGATCTTGGCTACACATTGCAGATGGAATCATGGTCATTGGATGTTCAAACCACCCTCCTATAAATAGAAGACTTTGTGGAGCATTTATTTCACACCATCAACATCTCATCTACCTCCCATCATCAACATTCTTCTCATTCAAGTCCAGATTACTTGATTGAAAGTATCTTGACTTGAAGTGAGACTTTAATTTTAGTCTTTAGTTCTTGCTTTCCATTCCGTCTTTTATTTTCAGTATTTAGTTATTGTACTTTTAATTTGCAGTATTTAAATTCCGTAGTTACTTTATTGTATTTAATTTCTGCACTTTTAAGTAATTAAATTTCGTACTTTCCTTCTATAATTATAGTTAATTTTTATTATGCAAGTAGTTAACAAGTATTTCTTTTATTATATTATGTCTTTTATTACCCTCTTGGGTGCGGATGTAAGCGAACTTGGGTCTAGTAGGCTACACTTGGGTGTGGCCATCGTTATCAACTCTTGACCTTGGTCACTTGAGTCGGGACTTCAACTCAACACAGATAAGCCAATCACTTTTATGTGTTAATATTATATCTTGACCTCGAGAGGGGAAGATTCGAAATACGGCTTGAGTGATGCACAAAGATTTGAGAGAATCTTTGATAACCACGTAGAGATACGGGTTTTGTATGATTTACTAAGGTTCAAACGTCGGTCGAAATTTATATCACAAAGAGATTTGGGTATAAATCTCCATATTGGTAGAACTTGATTATTTTTATCAACTTAGTTAAATCGGCAAGATCAAGAGTCGGTAAAGGTGGAAACTTTATGAACACTTTGTAGGACCGGTCTATAAAAATTCACTTTTGAGAGATCGGACTTTTTATAGACATTTTGTACTATAAAGAGTCCAACCATCTTGTTACTACGTTTTTCCCAAGAAAAACTTACATCCGTACCCATCTTTTAATTATAAAATTCATTTCGCATTTTCTGTCAAATCACCTTTAAAAACAAATATTTTTCCCAAACTCGAAACTTGTGCAAGAAGTTCATAAAAATCAGCAATTCTCAGTAGTTCAGTCCCTGTGAGAACGATACTCGGTACTCGTACCATTATATTACTTGTAGCGATTCTAGTGAAAGTATATACTTGTGCTCTCACTAGGTATTACTGTGCCCCCGTTGTGCAGTACACGATAATTTGCTACCAATGATCTTAATCCAATACTTCATCCATATAAAATCTAATAAAAAATCAACCAAACATCTCCTAAGATATTGATGGGATAGGGTTCAATTCAGTATAAAAAGGTGCAAATAAGTGGCAATGGCAGACCACCCTTCCCATTCACAACAACAACAATAGTTTCCACCGACTGTCACCCTGGTACTAGTGGTAGTACTAAACAGCTTCATGTAGCCATGTTCCCATGGCTTGCTTTCGACCACATCATTCCTTTCCTACAAACTTTCTAAATTAATAGCCGAAAAGGGTCACAGGGTCTCATTTCTTTCCACCACTCGAAACATCCAACGTCTCCCACCTTCCCAGGACCTCTCCCCACTTATAACCTTGGTTCCACTTACACTTCCACCTGTTCACTACCTCTTTCAGAATGCAGAGTTCACCATGGATGTCAACACCCATGATGTTCAATACCTCAAGAAGGCCTTTGACGGTCTTCAACCCCAGATCTCTCGGTTTCTGGAGAAAAATTCTCCAGACTGGATTATCTACGATTTTGCTCCCTATTGGTTGCCACCGGTCACCGCTGGCCTTGGCATCTCGCGAGCCTTTTTCTCGATTTTCAACCCATGGCTCCTCACATTAGGGGGACGGTCGTTTGAGGAGTTGATGAAGGATTTCATGATGCCACCCAAGTTGCTTCCTTTACCTACCAAAATACGCTTCCGGAAGCATGAGGTGAACTGGATGTTGGATAACAGCAGTTCTGTTAATGCTTCTGTGGTTTCGGATATGTACCGTCCGAGGATGACTCTTCAGGGGTCTGATTGTGTGTTTATAAGATGTTGCTACGAATTTGAACCCCAATGGTTAAGACTTTCAGAGGAGTGTTAGATATAGGGAATTTGATAGAAAGCAAAATGATCAATTTTAGACTAAAAACGAGGACATGATTAAATCACTATCCTTAAGGAATATTAGCCCCCACTAGGTCGTTGATGGATCTAGGCTAACTCCTCCCAGGACCTCCTCGATACTAAGAACGGTAGGCAACGATCCTACATGTTCTTCTCATGATCATGATTATTGTGTTTTTGAAGGAGAGTGAAAACAAAAGAAAAAGATTATTTCTTTGGAAGGAAACTATTGTATATATATAGCAGAAAAATGAAAAGGTGCAACATTTCATGAAGAGGTGCAACCTTTCTTGAAGAGGTGCAACCTTTCATGAAAAGGTGCAATGATTCGATTTCCCTCCAAAAATAACTGAATTAACTAACTAACGGAGTTAACGAAAATATTAACTGACCGTTAATTATAAGGACCAAAATTCACTCTTCCTATGTGGGACAACAACAAGTGATAAATACTATATGTTCCAACAATCCCCCACTTAGGATTTATCACAAGCATCTGACCTTCATGCTTAAATCAAGGTAGCTTTCGCTTTGGACCTTGATATAGTGTATACCTCTCAAGAAGCCCAACAGAATCATATGCGGCTTTAAGCATTTGAGCCATGATTCCATAAGTCAGACTCGGAGAGATAACACACATGATCAGTCATACCATGTTCATGAATAAGGGAGCACTATTATGGCCATGCGCTCGTCCCAGTTTCATAGACACTTATAAAAGCAAAATATTTGCCTAAGCTAGAGCGACACCACTCTTTGTGTCTACATAGGTGAAGTCCCTTTAATTACCAAAGGAATACTTCATTAAGAGTATAAAACTCACCCTCAAATAATTACTCATTAGTTTAGTAAACTAATGTCCAAGCTGGTGATCAATAACTTGTTTTTACCACATTGAACCTATAAGTAGATTTTAGTTTAACTATAGGTTGGGTTTCTGTTATTGCCAACTTCAATCAATGGGTTTCAAACCCATATCTCTTGTAGTTCCATAAATCAAGTCTCTAGGAAGACCTTTTGTAAATGGATCCGCTCAATTTCTACAAGAGCGTACATAAATGATACGGATGTTTGCACACCTCTAAGATACGTGATAATTGAACCTCAAAGCAAGTATACAATGGGATCTAATATCGTTTGTTCAAGTAATAAAATAGTAAAATACCGAATATCGTCCTACAGAGATTGGTGTAAAAGCGTAATAAAAGTGTAGTAAAAGAAGAAATTTCAGATGGCGAATTTGAAGACTTTGTTTGAGTTGGTTAACAGTGATATGATTAACAGGATATATAAAGATAGAATGGGTGCAAGACTTATAGTGAGGAGTAAACACAAATTCTGGAGGCCAATGCTATAGAGATGCTAGAGCATTAGTTCAACAACAACAAGTTCCACCATGTACTTTAAAGAGTATCCTTCCGGATATCTACCATTGCACTTTTGTTTAGCCTTCAATCAACATATGCCTATGCAAATGTCCGGACCAGTGTCAGTGTCAAATGGTTTCTTGAAAGTATATGGAAAAACAAATGCCTTTGTTTAAAAATCACCCTTTTGAGTCGATTCCCATATCATTCAAGTTGACGTGTTCTTAGTGGCTCATTCCTGAGTCCACTACACTTTAACACTTTGACTATTGATCAACCCGTCAAGAATCAATCGGTTTGAAAAACAAAGATATCAAGTTCCCTTGCTAGTAACTCTTCCAAGTATACTTCCCGTATCATTCAAACTGACGTGCTTTTTCATGGCTTATTCCTAAGTCCATGGCACTTTCACACTTTAAGAAGTGACCAATTCGTCAACAAGTGCTTTTGGATTTATAAAACTTAAAAAGACATAGTGGAACAATGTTATTGAAGAACAAAGTCCACTAGTTTTTGGTTTACAACCTCCCTCTTCGTCTCACACCCAAACTATAAAATTAGCTACTCATTACGTAATATAAATTGCAATAAAAGTAAATGACATAGATTAAAGACATAATGTAAATGACGGTATATAAATGACAGAATTTAAATGACGGAAATGTAAAGTGCATAAAGTAAATGCAATAAGTAAGAATGAAATATAAAGAAAAGCAATGCTGCAGCAACTAATAATGAAGAACAATAATTATAAAATATGTAGGACGATATTAAAACTTTTCTAAGGAGAGATTCACAATTTCAGTTCTACCACTGATGGATTACAAAAAAGATGATCTAAAACAAAAGAATACTACTCCTATTTATACCATACCATCAATGGCAAAGAAGTAAATTTAGGAAACTTAAAATATAATAAAGGACAACCAACTAAAGTTATGACCAAGTTTTTGTCCAACCAGTTGCTTCTACTTCCAGCAAACACAAATCGATTTCTTTATATATCACAAAGATTTGGAAGGAACAAAAGTCAAGATTTCCTTTGTCTTCAAAAAGTGTCCCCTAAGTTTCATATTCCAAACAGTCCCCAATGCTCCAACATTTAACCTGGCATTACAATAAACAAAAGATTTTAGGTTGATTTACGCAAAATAGCAACAATTAGTTAAATAATAAACTTAGCTCCGTGAATGAGAAAAATAGAAAATAAGATAAGAAAATGACTTAATTGTTTGGGATAAAGAGAATTTAAACTCCTAAAAGATAAGAAAACAACGCAATATGTATTGAATTCGCAATACATATCAATAAACAATAGTAATAATTCCATAAGAAATTAGTTGTTTCACATAAGCATGACTAAGGCTAATATGCCTAGATTTACCATTGTAGGTATTATTATAAGCCCTAGCTAATGTAGCCTCACTGTCACAGTTTAAGGAGATGGTTGGCATTGGTTGTGGCCACAACTCTATATCCAACAACATATTTCTTAGCTATTCTGCTTCCTTACCTACGGCAGCCAAGGCCATAAATTCAGCCTCCATGGTAGAATGAGTAATACATGTTTGTTTCTTTGAAGCCCAAGAAACAACACCCCCACCTAGGGTGAAAATCCATCCAGTTGTGGATTTGTTATCACTTCCACCAGTAATCCAACTTTCTTCAACAACACTGCCCTTTCCTCCAGCAGCTGTTGGTTCTCTTCATGGATCCTTCTATTCTCTGCCTTGAGCTCCTTTAACTTTGCTCTCAACCTCCCCGATTTGCTCCTTGTATTAGCTTCTAAATCAACCTTGAGTTCTTTCACTTTTGTTCCGACTTTCTTTTGCCCTTTGTCCACCAATTCAATCTTCATTATCTCCACCCTGTCCCTGAATTCTCCTTTTTGATCAAGCAACCTATTCATGTACCTGTTGTTTTGTGCAATCAAATATTGCATCATGGTCATCATATCTTGGTTAGTAGTGGTCCCTCCTAAGGCTTTTATGTGCAACATCAACTTGTCCACCAATTTCTTTTCTTGATGACAATCTAGAGTAGATGGTACGATGAAAGGAAAAAAAAACATATTTCAGATGAGATGGGAGTTGTTATAACTCCAGGTTAGGTGGTGAAACAATGGATGATGTGAAAGGTTTTTGCTCACTTTTTTCCAGCAGCTCAAATGTTACATCATTCACTTGGATAGTCTCTTCTTTTCTTAAGGCAAACTCCTCAACATCATTTTCCTTTTCTATGAATAACTCCTCATCACCCTCTTCCTTCAGCTTAAAGGATTTTCTAACTTCCTCATCATGACACAATGATTCAATCACACTTAAGTTTAAACGACCATCTATATCATCAGGATATTTCAAGGAATTGAAAACATTAAATGTGAATTTTTGATCTTGAAGCCTCATGGTCAACTCTCCCTTTTGAACATCTATCAAAGTTCTTCCGGTGGCTAAGATTGGTCTTCCTAAAATGATAGGAATATCATTATCAACCTCAAAGTCTAAAATGATGAAATCTGCTAGAAAGATGAACTTATCAACCTGAACTAAGACGTCCTCAATTTTTCCTTTTGGGTAGGCAAATGGTCTTGTCAGCCAATTGGAGTATAACAGTGGTGGGTCTAGCCTCTCCTATTCCTAAGTTGTTGAAGACAGATAAAGGCATGAGATTGATGCTAGCTCCCAAATCACACAAGGCCTTCCCAATGTCTTTCCCACCTATTGAACAAGGAATGGTAAAACTCCCTGGATCTTTTAGTTTAGGGGGTATTCTATTGGTCAAGAGAACACTGCATCCCTCAGTAAGAGCAATGGTTTCATACTCAGTCAACTTCTTTTTCTTACTTAAGATGTCTTTAAGAAACTTGGCATAACTGGGAATTTGGTCAATTGCTTCAACAAGGGGTATGTTGATATGCAATTCTTTAAACACATCCCAAAATTTCTTAAAGTGCAATTCTTCCTTCTGATTCCTTAACCTTTGGGGAAAAGGTACATAAGGAGGAACTGGTTTTATGATAGCTTTGCTTGACTGTGTTGAGCAAGATGGGTCCTTTATGCCTTTAGGTGTACTCTCTTGTGGGATGGTTGGAACAATACTCTCTAATGTGTTTCTTCTAGGGTCTTCTTCTGGAAATAATAAAGGGTAATCATTCCTAAGAGGGATAGGATTGGTGACAACAGACTGTTAGACCACAGTCTCATTGGATTCAAGATCATCCAAACTGAAGATCGCAATCTGAAGCTAAAGCTGAAACGTCGACTCTCGATATTAAAGTCTATGTCATTTGTAATAAATGTCAATGTAATTGTATTAGTTTACTTAGATTAAATATCTAAGTTATAACATTGTAATAGTTAGATAAAACTAACTTGGTTAGTTTCTAGTATTTAGTTAGTTTACATAATATCTAAACTTAGATATTATGTATATTATTAGATTAGATATTAGGTAGGTTTATAGTTTTATATTGCAAGTTGTAGGAAGTGTGTCTAACACACTTGGTTAGATTAAGTGTATCTCTAACATCTCTCAAAAAGATCAGATCACAATACACACACAAACACACTCTTGAAGGTGTAAAAAGAGAGAAAACATAGAGAACACAAATCAAAGCTTCATAGATCAACCTTGTAACTCGTTTGTTATAATCAATACAGGTTGGTAATCATATTGTGTTGTTGTTTCTATAAACTTGATAAGTATTGTTGGACCGACAATTGGTATTAGAGCCTGATTAAGATCAAAACAAGTTTTCAGAAAAACGACTCTGTGTTCTTCAAGAAAAATTAATTTTGTGATTTAAACTGTTTTAGGTGTTAGAATCGATCAGGTTGTGATCGTACTACATGCTAGATCGAGTTGTTGCTATTTAATTTCACTTTTAAGCTTAAATCGAGTTCCAATTTTGTGATTTGGTGAGAAAACAGTCGAGTGAAGGAACGTACTGTGCCATCAAATTATTCTCGAAAAAGTGTGTTTTTGAGAGATCAAGTGCTTAAATTCTATACTAAAAGTGTTTCTAGACATATTGGTAGGGTTTGGTATTGCTAAATCGTTTCAGGATCAAATTTTAGACGATTTTCAGGAGTTCAGGACGAACACCCGCACAACAGAGGAAGAATAGCCCGCAAACTTCAACTTTGCGGCTCCCACATCAAACGCATAGTTCTACTGTGTGCGTCCCAAAGGAAACGCACATCTTACTGTGCGGCTCCAACTATAAACACATACCTTACTTCTCGGGTCCTCAAGCACCCGCATATCTCAATTGTGCGCTCCTCACTAGACCCGCACACCTCAATTGTGCGCTCCTCACTAGACCCGCACACCTCAGTGTGCCCCTTTACCCCACCCGCTAACCGGGTAGCGGGACCCCTGTGCTAAGTCTGCCTAGGGGGACAAAATTTCTTGTGTGATCAAATTTTATTTGGATTAACGATCATATCTGTCAAGTTTTCTCTTAATAAATACAGGATGACATCCAGAGAAGCTCTTGCAATAGGAACTGACACCAAGCCACCAGTTCTCTTTAGAGGTGAATATGAACAGTGGAAGGATAGGTTCCTAAACTTCATCGAAAGACAGGATTTGGGTGATTTCATCAAACAATCCTTAGAAGAAGGCCCCATGGAAACAAAATATAGGGAACCAGCAGAAGGAACTAAAGAAGTAAGACATGCACTGACTTATGAAGAACTAACCGGTGATAATAAGTTAAGAGCAAAAGCAGACAAATTGGCCAAGTCATACATTCTACAAGGGATTCCGAACAAAATCTACATAAAGATTGACAGTTATAAGTCCTCCGGCAAACAAATGTGGGATCAACTCGAGAAGATGATGCTGGGTTCAAAGATAGGGAATCAGCTTAAAATCTCTAACTGCCTGCACAGTTTTGAAGAATTTAAAGGCAGAACTGGAGAAAATCTAGAAGGAACATATGATAGATTCGTGACCTTGCTAAACGAATTGAGCAAGAACAAGGTCAACAAATCTCAAATCGAACTGAATATCAAATTCCTGAGTATTCTACAACCAGAATGGAAAAGTTTTGCCAGACAAATGCGGCAGATAAAAGATTTGAATGAGATTCCACTTCACGAGGTGTATGAAACCCTCCGTCAAAATGAAGAAGAGGTGAATGAAATTCTAGCTGAGAAAAGACAGAAAGGAAAGACAGTTGAAGATACAGTCGCTCTTGTCGTCAAGAAGAAGAACAAGACGATTGTATATGAATCAGAAGAAGATGAAGCTTATGTAAACTCTGACATGGATGAAAATGAACAAATGAAGAAAGCAATGTTGTTTCTGACAAATGCGTTTCAGAAAAAGTTCTACAGGAATCCAACATCAAACAGTCAGAGGTACTCTTTTGGACCCAACAACTACGCTCATAAGGAAAGGATTGAAGGTAGTAGGTTTGAAGGGAAAAAGTTTGAAGGAAAAAGATTAGATGAGAAGAAAACGGAAGAGAAAAGGTACCAGTCTGAAGGAAAGAGGATAGAGGAGAAGAAACCCGAAGAAAGAAAGTACAAGGATGAAGGATCAAGTCAGCCAGGTCCACCGATGTGCTACAACTGTGGCAAAACAGGTCACTTTGCCAAGGATTGCCGAAGATCAAAGGTCAGAAACTCCGATTACTACAAGAAAAAGATGCTTCTTGCAAAGCAACAGGAGGCAGGCAAGGCACTGATCGCTGAGGATGAATACTGGCTTGATCACTCAGATGAAGAAGAAGAAGATGAAGATAAAGAGGAAGCCGTCAATATGTGCTTGATGGGCAAGATGGAATCAGATGCTGAAGCTGATTCAGAAAATGAAGAAGAGGAGGTATGTGATTTATCGTATAAAGATTTCATGAATAAAATGCATACCATGAGTTTAAAACAAGAAGAATTAGAATCTAATCTTAAGTGAGAAAATGGTGTTATTATTAACAAAAACCAATTGATACAAAAACTTAGCTATGAAATTGCTGAGAAGAAAGTATTAATTGAGGTTTTACATACAAACGTTGACACCAACGCAAAAGAACAGACTATAATTCTAAAAGAGAATTCTGAACTCAAGTCAAAACTGAGAAATAGTGAGCTTGACTTATATAAGCTGACTAAAATGCATTCTTCATGTACTAAAGAAAACAAGTCTTTAATTGCAAAACTAGATGCTTTGGAAAAGAAGTTGTACTCATTAGGTCAAAGTGAGCAAACCATTCATCTTAACAAACCGAAAAAGAATAAAGAAAATTGGGGAATCGGTTATGTGAAACCTCATTGCCTTAAAAAGGGTATAAGAGAAGTGTCTGCACTTTATGATTATACCTCTATGATAGTTTCTCACTGAATCTCTTCACTTAAAGTTTTTAATACTAAACTATCAAAGGAGGATGAAGCAAATGAAATTGAAAAACGGAAAAAGTCATCTAAAGTTCACCTTCCATTTTATTATGCGAAGTTGAATAATAGTTATGACTATCCAAATAATGAAAAGAAATCTCTTTCAACTGACTACTTTCAAAGTTATTCTTTAAAAGAGATGGAGGCAAAGCCTGTTATAGGTAAAATATATGTCCCTTCTCTCGTGTTAGAAAGTAAAATTTCTGAACTCGAGAACTCTTTATCAGATGAAAGACTTTTGATTGAGATTCAACAAAAAGTTTTTTCAACCGTTATGAAAAATGTTGTTTTTACAAAAGCTTCTAAATCTGATGACATGTTTGGTTCATCAAACGAAGGGTTTGATTTTCTTAATTCTGACGGTGGTTTGGATGGTTGTTTTGAACAATTTGATTTTAATGCTAAACTTTCAAACCATTCATCTTTTGTTGTGAAATCTTTGGGAAAAACCAGTATGCCTGTTAACAGTGTAAAATCAACGAAAGTTGATAAGTCAGTCTCTGTGAAAGCCAAAAATGCTAAAGGTAAGAAAATATCTCAGCATTCACAGAAACCGATCACTACTGGTAAGCCAAAGAAGGTGCATTCATTTGTTGCTCAGAAGTCTAACTCACCAGTTACACATGTTTCAGATCTGTGCAAGCAAAGGCCAGAAGTAAATTCTCAATGGCAACCCAAACGGAAGCTTGACAAGACCGTTTTATCGCTTAGTAGTGTTAATTGTAATAAGACTTCGCTTAGTAAAGATGTCCTAATTGCTGATATTGCTCTTTTGAACTCAAAACTTGTTGTTTCTCGTAAACAATATTCAATGAAGCAATTATTTCAGTTATCTTTATCTGCTGGAAAGTCCTCTACCTATGATAAACATGTTTCTATCACTTGTCAAGATTCTGGAGATTGGTTTGGAAATTACCATGTGCATTCATCTCATATTAATTCTTCTCATACATTTCAAAAGAAAAGAGGAACCAATTTGAAATGGTTACCAAAATCTTGTGCTAACACAGCAGGACCCAAATTCCAGTGGGTACCTAAGGCTAAATCTGTGTTGCAGGCACACAAAGCTTAAAGAGAAAGCGACTTCTGATTATGTACAGATCAGGACTCGTTCTTCAATGTCAAAATAGGTTTTTGGATAATGCAGTTCAAAACCCGAACATCAAAGTCAAAATAGGCTTTTGAACAAATCAGTTCAAGACCCGCACTTCGATAATCAAAATGAAAATTCCAAAGTTATCATATAAATATCTAAATTTGCAATTTCTCTTATGCAGACTAGTCATACATGGTTATTGGACAGCGGATGTTCCAAGCACATGACAGGGCAAAAAGAGATACTGTCCAATTTCAAAGACAAATTTTGTGGAACAGTAAGATTTGGCAACGACCAGTTTTCTCCAATCATGGGATACGGTGATGTACAACAGAACAATGTCACTATCAAGAAGGTGAGCTATGTTGAAGGCTTACGACACAACTTGTTCAGTATAGGCCAGTTCTGTGACAAAGAGTTAGAGGTCAACTTCAAAGCCAAGAGATGTTCAGTTCGCAATGAAGAAGGCGAAGAACTCTTGGTCGGTACTCGAGAATCAGACCTCTACACAATCAATCTGTCAAATGTCCAGGCTGACAAGCAAGTGTGTCTACTATCGAAATCTTCGATGCAACAAAGTTGGTTATGGCATCGACGACTTTCTCACCTCAACTTTCGGTACATCAACAATCTGGTTAGTGGAAAGCTCGTCAAAGGACTTCCAGAGCTGAAATATGAAAGAGAACATCTTTGTGCAGCCTGTGAAAAGGGCAAGATGAAGAGGGCACCTCATAAACCGAAGCCTAAACCAAGTACCAATGCTCCGTTAGAGTTATTGCATATAGACTTATGCGGTCCGGTGCGAACTCAAAGTCTAGACGGAAAGAAGTACATACTCGTGATCGTGGACGATTACTCGCGATACACATGGGTCAAGTTTCTACGTTCAAAGGATGAGACACCTGATGTTCTCATTACATTCCTAAAGACGACCCAGGTGAATCTGCAGAAACCGGTCAAGTTTCTATGAACAGACAATGGCACAGAGTTCAAGAACAACAAAGTTGAAGAATATCTCGAATCTGTTGGGATTTCACATCAATACTCTGCTGCACGTACGCCTCAACAAAATGGAGTGGTTGAAAGAAGAAACCGAACGCTAGTCGAGGCTGCTCGTACTATGCTATGTCAGTCAGACTTACCTCTATTTTTGTGGGCAGAAGCTGTTTCGACCGCGTGCTACACACAGAATCGATCCATGGTACATCGAAGGTTCAAGAAGACTCCTTATGCGTTAATCAACAACCGAACACCGACAATAAAATATTTCCATATATTTGGGTGTAAGTGTTTCGTGCTAAACGATAGGGAGAATCTCAATAAGTTCAGTGCTAAGGCGGACGAAGGAATCTTCATTGGTTATTCCTCGACATCAACTGCATATCGTGTCTATCTGAAGAAGTCAAAGACGGTGATTGAAAGCATCAATGTCACCTTTGATGAAGAAATGGCTTCCGAACAACAACGTTCAGAACCCGTTATAACCGGAGTACTAGCTTCTGGGCAACTCAGTCCAGAACCTGCGTCTCAAAAGAATAAATCAGACGAAGCTTCAACTTCAACTAACCATTTATTTGATTTAGACTTATTATTTGAATTGTTTTATGATGAATTTCTTGGATCTAATGTAAAGAAATCTGTTATGGTTGACAGGATGGAAGACTCAACAACTACTCATCCAACCAGTTTAGATGTTCCTATTGAATCAAACGCCCCGATTCAACAAGAAATTACAATTCAAATGCCGACTCCAACAGTTGAAGAAGTGACAAATGATAAAGAGACAGAAGTAGCTGAAACAGTAGGAGATTCTGTACAGATCAATCTACAGCCAGAACAAGCTGTACCTGCTGAGCCTTCTGAACCTGCCACTTCAACTGAAACCATCAATCCTCCTGAACAAACAGAAGAAGGTACAAGTGGATTTATAGATGATACAATTGACATACATTCATATAATCCACTGCCTCATGAACATAAATGGACCAAAGAGCACTCGATACGCCAGATTATTGGCGATCCATCAAAACCAGTACAAACTAGGTCAGCATCATTGAATATGTGCATGCATGACTCCTTTCTGAGCAAGTTCGAGCCAACACGCGTATCGGAAGCACTTGCTGATCCAGAATGGGTGATCTCTATGCAAGAAGAGCTAAATCAGTTCGATGCACTTCAAGTCTGGAGACTCGTACCAAAGCCTAAAGGTAAAACCATTATAGGTACGAAATGGGTTTTCAAGATAAAGAAAGACGAAGATGGTACCGTTATCCGAAACAAGGCAAGACTAGTAGCCAAAGGATACAGACAAGAGGAAGGAATAGACTATGACGAAACATATGCTCCTGTGGCGCGATTAGAGGCAATCAGAATGTTTCTAGCCTACGTAGCCCACAAGAACTTCACGGTCTTTCAAATGGACGTGAAGACAGCATTCCTCAATGGAATTCTGAAGGAGGAAGTCTACGTCTCTCAGCCAGAAGGTTTTGTCAATAAAGAGAAGCCGAATCATGTTTACATTCTCGACAAAGCACTCTACGGTCTGAAACAAGCACCTCGAGCCTGGTATGATGTTCTTTCCACTTTTCTAGTCAAGTCTGGGTTTTCAAAAGGTACGGTGGATACCACTTTGTTTATCAAAAAGGAAAAAGGCGATATCATCTTAATTCAAATCTATGTAGATGATATTATCTTTGGTTCTACAAATCCGAAGTACTGTAAGAATTTTGCAAACCTTATGGTGTCTAGATTTCAGATGAATTTGATGGGAGAGATTAATTTCTTTCTCGGTTTACAAGTAAAACAATTTTTATCGGGTATTTTTATCAATCAATCAAAATACATTAGGGATATTCTTCGAAAGTTCCAAATGGAAAATTCAAAACCGATTGGTACCCCAATGGCATCAGGTACTAAGATTGGCACCGATCCTTCGGGAAAGGCTGTTGATGTTAGGACTTATCGAGGGATGATAGGTTCTTTAATGTATCTTACGTCGAGTAGGCCAGATATAATGTTTTCAACATGCTTATGTGCAAGATATCAGGCCAATCCTAAAGAAATCCATTTGTCTGCTGTGAAGCGCATTTTTAGGTATCTAAAGGGCACTGCAGATCTTGGTCTGTGGTATCCTAAAGATACTAGTTTTGAACTAACAGCCTACACAGATGCAGATCATGCAGGTTGTATGTTAGACAGGAAGAGCACGTCAGGACATGTACAGTTCCTCGGTGACAAACTAGTTAGTTGGGCATCGAAGAAGCAACTTTGTGTTTCAACCTCCACGGCCGAAGCAGAATATGTAGCTGCTGTTCTCAGGTCTTATGGATGAGAACTCAATTACGCGACTACGGTTTCCACTTCAACAAGATCCCGATATACTGTGACTCCAAGAGCGCCATCGCAATTATAGCGAATCCTGTTCAACACACCAAGACAAAGCACATAGACGTCAGGTATCACTTTATTAAAGATCATGTTGAAAAAGGAACAATTGAACTTTTCTTTGTAAAAACTGATTATCAACTTGCCGATTTGTTCACCAAACCCTTAGACGAAAAGAGGTTTAACTTTCTTATCTCTAAGCTTGGTATGCTAAATCTTAAGATATAATCAGTAGTTACCTAACAAAGTTTTCTAAATTGTATACTTTTTCATCATTTCTTCATTCTTAACTCTGATTGATATCTGCACTTCTATCAAATGTTCATGATCCAAGGGGGAGAATGAGAAGAAATTGACATCTGGTCAATATTACTTCAAGGGGGAGCTCATAAAATTTGTGCATGTACTTTTTAATGTCAAATTTCTTTTGTAATGCAAGATTTTAGGGGGAGCTCTTCAAGTCAAAAAGAGAGTACGGATATGACTTCTGATTATTTCTGATAAGAACTCGTAGTTTAAAAGTTTTACTGCTTTTTGTCTTTTCAATTTAAGTGAATAAATTTTACTTTGACTTGACATTAGACTTTTGCAGAATTTTTGAGAGAAGCTTACAAGTTCATATCTTTATGAATTTAAGCTTAGCTTCATGAGATGTAAGATCAAACGTTAAGGTATAATCCTTTATCTTAATCTCATATATGGTTGAAAGAAGGACAACTTTCAATCATAGAAAACATTGTTTTTAATGTTCAAACCACTTCCTGATTTTTCAACAGATTTTATATTTTGGGAGTGTGTTTTCATAATCAATATTGTGCTTTAACTGAAATAATTAAACCAATCTGAGCATCACATGCATCATAGGAAAACAAAGAATCATTGTGCTAGGAATTAACACAACTTCAATGGAATCACCTTAACCAGTGATTTCTACCCAAGAAGTTAATCCTTAGTGATTGAGTGTGCAAATAGAAAAAGAAATGAGTATGATTAGAGAAAGCTTAATGTTTAAAACAAAGAGCGTGTGAGAACAGAGTTAAAAGAATATCACAACTCTGCACCAACTTTTTTTGAGCCGGGTAGCCACATTACTAGTGTTTCACAATTCTTTGGTGAACATTATTGAAACAGGCAACTAACCCATGCCAACTCTTGATCAAACCTCACTATCTACTCATTTTCTTCTTAAACAAGAAAGTGTTTCACATTTTCAAAGGGGAAGCAACACATTTGCTATGTGATTTTCATTTGGAAAATCTGGATATTGAAAAGAAGGAAGTCTGCCCCACCTTCGCACTTCAATCATGCACATTGAGTCTGTGTTTAACTTGTTGTTGTCTCAGTGGTTTACACAATTTTGAGCCTAATAAGCAATCATCAAGTGCTTAATTCTTTCAAACACAAGCACGAACACACAAGGAATTAGTTTCTTTGTCATAACGTTTATAGAAATTTACCTTTGTGGTGTTTCGATGATTAAATGGAAGCCCTGGGGGAGTCAACATCAAAACAGCTCCTTTCCAAAGTGTATTTGTTACACACAGTGACTTAGTGTTACTGACAGGCATGTTAACTGATTCATTAGTTGATTCAAGTGTTACACAACTATTTTGTTTGGATTTGAAAAGATTTGGATGAATATCTTTTGAATTGACGGATCAGGGGCTCTAACCACAAGATAGACATTTCTTAAAAATAGTTTTGATGAAGTCGTTGCACTTAACATCAAAAAGGGGGAGAATGACTACAAAAGAAATGGCAAAGATCACATGTTTCAAGAATCACGTCAAAGACTGAATTCTTCTAAAGAAAGTAGATTAAAGACATGCTGATTTCAGAGCTAAAGAAAGAGATTGCATCTTCTGAATTGAACAAGAAGACTGAATTGCTAAAATCATTTTCGTTATGATCTTGATCCAAAGGGGGAGATTGTTAGACCACAGTCTCATTGGATTCAAGATCATCCAAACTGAAGATCGCAATCTGAAGCTAAAGCCGAAACGTCGACTCTCGATATTAAAGTCTATGTCATTTGTAATAAATGTCAATGTAATTGTATTAGTTTACTTAGATTTAATATCTAAGTTATAACATTGTAATAGTTAGATAAAGCTAACTTGGTTAGTTTCTAGTATTTAGTTAGTTTACATAATATCTAAACTTAGATATTATGTATATTATTAGATTAGATATTAGGTAGGTTTATAGTTTTATATTGCAAGTTGTAGGAAGTGTGTCTAACACACTTGGTTAGATTAAGTGTATCTCTAACATCTCTCAAAAATATCATATCACAATACACACACAAACACACTCTTGAAGGTGTAAAAAGAGAGAAAACATAGAGAACACAAATCAAAGCTTCATAGATCAACCTTGTAACTCGTTTGTTATAATCAATAAAGGTTGGTAATCATATTGTGTTGTTGTTTCTATAAACTTGATAAGTATTGTTGGATTGACAATTGGTATCAGAGCCTGATTAAGATCAAAACAAGTTTTCAGAAAAACGACTCTGTGTTCTTCAAGGAAAAAAACATATTTCAGATGAGATGGGAGTTGTTTTAACTCCAGGTTAGGTGGTGAAACAATGGATGATGTGAAAGGTTTTTGCTCACTTTTTTCCAGCAACTCAAATGTTACATCATTCACTTGGATAGTCTCTTCTTTTCTTAAGGCAAACTCCTCAACATCATTTTCCTTTTCTATGAATAACTCCTCATCACCCTCTTCCTTCAGCTTAAAGGCTTTTCTAACTCCCTCATCATGACATAATGATTCAATCACACTTAAGTTTAAACGGCCATCTATATCATCAGGATATTTCAAGGAATTGAAAACATTAAATGTGAATTTTTGATCTTGAAGCCTCATGGTCAACTCTCCCTTTTGAACATCTATCAAAGTTCTTCCGATGGCTAAGAATGGTCTTCCTAAAATGATAGGAATATCATTATCAACCTCAAAGTCTAAAATGATGAAATCTGCTAGAAAGATGAACTTATCAACCTGAACTAAGACGCCCTCAATTTTTCCTTTTGGGTAGGCAATGGTCTTGTCAGCCAATTGGAGTGTAACAGTGGTGGGTCTAGCCTCTCCTATTCCTAAGTTGTTGAAGACAGATAAAGGCATGAGATTGATGCTAGCTCCCAAATCACACAAGGCCTTCCCAATATCTTTCCCACCTATTGAACAAGGAATGGTAAAACTCCCTGGATCTTTCAGCTTAGGGGGTATTCTATTGGTCAAGAGAACACTGCATCCCTCAGTAAGAGCAACGGTTTCATACTCAATCAACTTCTTTTTCTTACTTAATATGTCTTTAAGAAACTTGGCATAACTGGGAATTTGCTCAATTGCTTCAACAAAGGGTATGTTGATATGCAATTCTTTAAACACATCCAAAAATTTCTTAAAGTGCAATTCTTCCTTCTGATTCCTTAACCTCTGGGGAAAAGGTACATAGGGAGGAACCGGTTTTATGATAGCTTTGCTTGACTGTGTTGAGCAAGATGGATCCTTTATGCCTTTAGGTGTACTCTCTTGTGGGATGGTTGGAACACTACTCTCTAATGTCTTTCTGCTAGGGTCTTCTTCTGGAAATAATAAAGGGTAATCATTCCTAAGAGGGATAGGATTGGTGACAACAGACCCTTGGTCTCCTAGTAGCTTGGGGGGTACTTCATCAACAGGGGGCAATGCTGTAGCATTTGGTTCTGACCTCATGTCTTTTTCAAATTCAGATTTAGTCATTGGTCCAAATTCTTTTAGCACTGTCTTTGATAATTCCTTACCACTTCTAAGGGTCACTGCTTTAACATGCTCCTTTCCTAAGGCTCTTGGGATTTCCGTGTTACTGGGCAAAGTGCCCATGGCCCTATTGGTCTGGTTGAGTGCGAGTTGACTGATTTGGGTTTCCAAATTCCTGAGTATTGCACTATGTTGATTAAACATAGATTGATTTTGTTGCTGTTGAACTTGATTTTGGGTTTGTTGTTGGGCTAAGAAAGCTTGTGTTTGGGTCATAAACCCTTTCATCATTGCTTCCAAAGAAGATGATGAATCATCTTGTGAAGGTGGGTTGTTTTGAAAAGATGGTTGAGTAGTTTGAAAACCTTGGTGATGCTTTTGAGAGCTACTTGCTTGATGTTGTGGTTGAAAATTTGAAATTCCTTGTTGTTTTTGTGTGGGTGGATTTAAACATGGATTGTTCCAAGAAAAGTTCGGGTGTTGTTTCCAACTGGCATTGTAAGTGTTGTTGTAGGGACCGGATTTGTTATGAACTTGTCAGGATCGAAATTCTCAACAAGAATTATGAATACTCAGAAACAATATCAAAGAAGTTGCGGAAAAACACTTTGATATTCAATGTAACAGTAAACAAACAGTATATGATTAACAACTTGTAAACTTGTATTGAATGATTAAAATCACAAGATTACACACTCAACCTCAATCTTGAAGAACAGACTCTTTCAAGACGAATTCTACTTCTCTAGAATTAGGAACTATGCCTTGAGGTTGATTTTCTCTCTAGAACAAAAAACGTAGAATGAATAAATTAATTTCTAAACTATTCTATCAATTCTATACATAAACTGAATAAAAGATAATTATAATAAATAAAATATCTTCAGTATATCTTCCATGAATATCTTCAGCTTTCCATGTTTATCTTTAACCATGATCTCTTCATCATTATCTTCACATTATCTTAGAAGCAGCATTAACTGAGTCTTGGCAGCATTAACTACTAAGCAACACTAACTTCTAGCAGTACTAACTAGCTAAGCAGTACTAACTTTGTTCAAGCAGCACTAACTTTGACTAGCAGTATTAATTCTACTAGCAGTAGTAATACTCAGCAGTATTAACTTTGAAGTCCGCTGGCAGTAGTAATTCTGAACTAGCAGCATTAAAGACTTGTTCACATCTTCAGTTCCCAACAATTTCCCTAACTTGACTTTTAGAAAGAGAAGTCAAGTTCTTCAAGTTCTTCAAGTTCTTCAAATGCTTCCAAAATCTTCATTGATCTACTCCAATGTTAGGATCTAGTCCCATACTCTGATTTATAGTTCTCTGAATTAAGTACTTTGCCATTTCTGAATTTGGTGCACAACCCAACTTCTTATTTAACATGGCATGAAGCTTTATATTTGTATGGTTGTATACCCTATCCACCAAGTAATACTCCATGTGAAAAGTATCCAATGCAGTTCGTAGACTCCACTCCTTTCATATAGAGTCCATCCTCTAACAACTTTAAATACAACTCTTATCAAATGCTTTACTGCTTCTGGTTTGAACAACATGCACAAATATTCCATAACTAACTTCACAATTGGTAACCCTGGAGCTGTCAACTGATCTGCATGAACTTTCATCCCCACTTCAAACATTTCTTCCAAATCAGATCTTGAACACTCTCTGACAATTTTGTTCCAGGTGCTGTAGACTTCATACTTCTCATCCTTTCTTTTCAATCTAATGTACTCTTTGCCATCCACCTCCATAGTATCCCAGTGGATAACTTCAGGAGGTTTGAATCCAACAGGTTCAGCTGAAATAGGCTTTGGAATTTTATCCATTACCACCATGTACATGTTTACATCTGAACTCTGTGGTACTTCCTGAGTTTCAGCCTCATTCTTAGGTGCCTCTTCTTCTTCAGCAACCTTTTGCTCTTCTTCTACTCTAGGCTTCTTTACAATCTTCTTTCTTTTAGCCATCATTTTAGTTCTCTTCAGAGTCTTTTGAACTTGCCCTAAAGTAGCTTCCTTCTTCTTTTCTTCATTTTTCTCTGCCTTTTCTTTGATAGGAGTTCCCTCTTCACTTTCAGGGAATGGTTGATTAATATTCACATCATGTCTCTCCTTGGCCTTCTTTTCAAACTCCACTCTATCCTTTTCATTACTCTTCAGCTTCCCCATTTCTTTCTCATAGAGATCCTTGATTTGATCAAAAGTCATCTTCACAAACATTTCTTTCTTTACACCAATTGCACTCCTCAAGAAAGTTATCATTTTGTTTCTTTCCTGAGTGGCAACGTAAGTTTGTGAAGGTCTTCTCTTCTTAGCACTTGTTCTGGCCATCATAGCCTTTCTCAAGCTCATTGCTCTTTGCTTTGCCTTCTCTGTTTCCAGCCCTTTCTGGAATGCTTCATTTAACTCATTTGCAAGTGCTCTGGCCATTTCTCTGTCTTTTTCAACCTGCTCCTTTTCTGCTTGATCTAACTCTTCTTGTACTTTCTTTGCTAATGCTTCATCTGACTCAATCATCTTTTGCTTTTTAGATGGTTGATCAGATTCTATCATCTTTGTTTTTCCCTTTTTCCTTGCATCTGCAGCCCTTTCTTTCTTCTCTATTTTCTTTGCTCCCCCTTCATTTATGACCACTCCCTTTGCTTTGGGAGTGTCATTCTTTGCTTTGATGAGCATTTCAGCTACTTCAATCTCTGTTGGTGTTAACTCTGTTACTGCTGCTTGTGAAGTTTCAGCAGCACTAACAGTTTCTGCTGCTTGTTTTGGCTCAGCAGTAGTAACCATTTCTGCTTCTTTAGTTGTAACTGCTGCTGGTGTTGTTTCTGCAGATTTCTTTTCTTCAACAAACTCCCCCTCAAACTGTTGATCAATCTGTTCTGAGCTAGAATTCTCCCCCTTTTTGGAAGCATGGACATTTTCTATGTTGGTTGCCTCCTTTCTTCTTCTGAGAACAAACTGACCTCTTCTTTTCTTGGCCATGAGCTTTCCCACCATTTGTTTGAGTTTGGAAATCTGCTGTTGTTGGGAGAGAACCACTTGCTGCAATTCTTTGATATCCTTTCCTTGATTAACCACATCAACATTAATGTTGGCTAATGCTTCAATCAATTCCCAGTAAGTATATCTATCCTCACCTTCTTTAGGTGTTTTACCCACCCTTGAAGGATCCTTGGAAATTTTGATAGTGGAAGTCTTCTGCCTTGCAGAAGCACTATCCACCCCCTTGGTTTCTTGGCACCTGGGACCTTTGGATGATTGCTCACCCAAAGTTGCCATGGGGAAGGTCTTATGTATGTTACCACTGACCTCCTCTGAGCTAGCAGGAGTAGTGGCAGCCTTAGCACCCATATGCTCAACCTCCACCTCTGTGAGCACCTCCTTGGGGTTGGGAGACACCCCTTTGGTTTCCCTATTGATATTCTCTAAGGGAGAATTTTCCCTTAGAGGGCTAGAAGGCTTAGTGGGTGATGGTACAAGAAGGGAAGGAGCCTTCTTTACCTGTTTCCTTGTATAAGTTTGGGTAATTGGAGAAGTGGGCTTATGAAGTAGGGACTGTGGGATGGATATAGAGTTGGAAGGTTGGGATTGGCTAGCAGTGGGATGGTCTAATGGGGGCCTTGACCCTGCTGCCATACCTTCATCAGTGTGGGACACCACCATCATTGTAGAGAACAATGGGGTGTCAGCTCCTTCCGAGTCCAGAGGGGATCTTTTCATGTTTTAAAAGACCTTACCTTTGGGAATTTTTGGTACATATACCCCATCAAAATGAGGTATATCCGTCAATTCATGGGTAATAACTTCTTGGACAAACCTGGGGTACATATAAAAACTCTTTTTACTTCCCAGGTTTGAGACAAGATCATTAAAAATCATTTGGGAAAAATTATACTTTCTGGCAGTGGCTAAGCATACCAAAGCATAAGCAATGGTGGTACTGAACTCACTCCATCCAGTAGTCTTTTTAGAGATACAGTGCATAAGGGTATGGACAAAGAAACGCCATTGAGATGAAAATTTTGCTTTTGAGAACTTGAACACACCCAATGGGCCTCCATACCCCATTCTTGTAAGAGTAGAAAACAGTTCATCATTAGAGATAGAAGTTATACCAGAGGCATCGTCTAGACGTAGACTGATGCGAATTACCTCTTCAGTAACTGTCAAGGGTTTGTCACACACCCTTGTCTTGATCATTTGCACACCATTCTCAGTAACAATGGTGGCATTTGCCCAGAATTGCCTTTGATGCTCGATATAGATGGATGGCGATACAGTGAGAGCATGGGCAATATGGCTTGACTTCAGAAAGTCGACTATCTGGTGAAAACCTTCAGCTTGTTTTGGCTTTTGGAGCATTGCGATTTCATTGTGCTCGTCAATGAACGCCATGGATGCCATTGAACTTGAGTGTTCTTGCCTGAAACCTTGGTACTTGAGAGAAAAGGGTTAGAGCGCAAGTGAACAGTATGCAAAGAGTCGTTATAAACTTTTTAGGCGGGCAAAGGGTATTTATAGTATTCGGATCAGAAGCAGTATTAACCTTAAAAAGATAGTGAAAGCAGTATTAACAATGAGCAGTATTGTTGGGTCATCTGAAGATTTGAAGATGACCTCCTGATCTTCCATCTTATATCATCCTACTTAGAATATGTTTGAGGTTCTTTTAGCATCTTGGTTTCTATACAAATGTTCGGTGAAGTCGAAGATCAACCGAAGAAGACAAAGAAGGAGAATATCTCTAAAAGCGGATTGAAGATAGACTCCTCAGCCTAAAGCCAAGTATGCCCACTTGATCAACACCATTGACCAGGATGGTGCCGATCTCAGTCTTCAGGAGCCGAAGACGTCTTCGGCCGAAGACGTCTTCGGCCGAAGACCTCTTCGGAAGCCGAAGACTTCTCAGTCTTAGGAGCCGAAGACCTCTCAGTCTTCAGGAGCCGAAGAACTCTTCGGCAACCGAAGACTCCTTAATCTTCAAGGCCTGAAGATTTCTCCAAACACATTGTACTTTTCTGACAAAGTATATTTGTGATATCTTGCATTGACGTGGACCTCATATGAAGATCAGATAAAGTAAGCTTTGTCTCCTACACCATTTTAAGGAAAGGTCCACACCATCCCTGCAGGTCAACACTTCAAGACAAAGTCACTCCAAGACAAAAGGTACATCATGTACCATGCAGAAGACCTGTGTCCATCCCTTGCTCAACAGGTGTCTCATGCATTAAATGCATGAGGCACTATAAATATGATGGATGTTTCAACATGCAAGACAACCTAGCTCTACTACCTTCAAGTTCTCTAAGTGTCTGGCAACTTTCTCTCTACGAAGTTCAATTGTTTTCTAAGTGTTTTACAATTGTTCTTTATTCTCTATGTGTAAGATTGTTTGAACATATCTCATATGTTCTCTTCTGCAACAATCAAAGTTTTCTATGTGTAATTCTTGATTTCAAATCAATAAGAACTAAAGTAAGTGAAAAACTGTGTGTATTGTATTCAACCCCCCCTTCTACAATACTTTGCTTATTTATTTACTGCTATTTGGGACCAACAAGTGGTATCAGAGCGGTTCAGTTTAACTCAATAAACTAGATCCGCAATGGCAACCTCTTCTTCTTCTTCTTCTTTGAAAAATGATTCTTCTCAAAACACCACTGCTGTTTCATACGACAATGGCTCTATAGCCAAACCACCAAAGTTTAACCCCAATAACTTCTTCTTGTGGAAAAGTCGTATGATACTCTTCTTAGAAGGAGTTGACAGCAGATATCCTACTATCTTACATGAAGGTCCTTTTCATCCTAGGGTTTGGGACCGGTACAATGCCAAAAAGGCAGATAAGGGAAATGCTGATGAGGACTCTTCTGAGGAAGAAAGAACTCCAGCAAATGGGAGATACATTGTAAAGGATCCCAGCAAATATAATGATGAAGACAGACGTCTTATAGCTCTTGATACTAAAGTCAGAGCCATCATTGCCCTTTCTCTGCCTGATGAGGTCTATCACTCCCTTGTTAACCTTTCTACTGCAAAAGAAATGTGGTCCACTCTGTGTGTTCTTTATGAAGGTACGTCTGAGGTGAAAAAGAGCAGAAAGATTGCTCTTGTAAGAATGTATGAACTCTTTTCTCATGAAAAGGGTGAATCTCTCTCAGACTACTACAATCGTTTTAACAGTATTCTCAACGATCTTAAACTTGTGGGTCGCATTTATGATAATGAGGAAGTCTTGTGCAAGTTCATGGACTGTCTTCCTGAGTTTTGGGAAAACATGTGTACTTGCATCAAGTCTACCAAGGATCTTGACTCCATGCCTCTCACTGCCTTGTATGGTACTCTCTTTAACTATGAGCAAACTAAATTGCTTAGGAAGTCTATCACAAATGACATTAAAAGCCCTTCTCTAGCTCTTGTTAGTGATTCTTCCAAAAACTCTGTGTGTGTTCCTAGAATCACCTATCCCTCCGATTCTGACCGTGATAGTCAAGAGGACCTTAATGATCCTTCAGAAGCCTCCCTTAGTGAGGCTGATGATGAAGGTGAGGAGACTTCCAGTAACCCTCGACTCTCTTCTGGAAAATCCAAGTTTTCAAGAAAACCCTCTTCTACTTTTTCTAAAATCTCTCCCTCTGACAAATCAAATGAGGAATGTTACAGGTGTGGGAGGAAAGGACACTTTGCTTCTGAGTGCAGAAGCAGGTCTTCTGATAAATCCAGACTACCCTCCTCTAACCATACCTCCTCTAGGTTTGTCAGAACCAAGTCTGATTCTTACCAACCTTCTTTCCAAAAGACAAATATGTCTGTCTCCTCAAATTTTGACCGGGCTGAGAAATACAAGGCAAAATATAAGAGAGAGAAGGAGAGAAATGAAATCTTGCTCAAAAAGGGAAAAAGTCAAATGACTGAAACCCATGATTGGGCAGATGAACCCACTTCTGAAAGTGACAAAGAAATGGCCAACCTTTGTTTCATGGCTAAAATAGATGATGTTGATGAACAGTGAAGCTCAATCCTTCTCTATGGCCATTGTGTCTGCTGAGTGCTCTACCTCCTACCCAGGTACATCCCTCTCTCTCTCTCTCTCTCTTCTCATCTCTCTCTTTCGGCCTCTTAAACCCACCAAAGAACAAACCTCCCTTATACCTCCCTTCCCTCACCTTCGGCCCTCAACCTCTCCCTCTCTCTCACTCTTCAAAAGCCTACCGAGTCCACCATCTTCAGAGAAACTACATCTACTCATGTGAAGTTTGATGATCTTAAGTCATCATCTCATCTTGAGATGATGATTGGAGGATATCATCATGTGTTGGTGAAGATTCTCATAATCCTTCATCTAACTCAAATCCATATGTTTCTTTCTTCTCAAGGCACATCTCATCATAATGGTGAACTACCTATCTTCTCATCTCCAATCCCTAATCTTCAGATAGTCTTCTCTGAAGATCAAGATCTCTCCTTTCTCCCATCATTACATTTCACACCTACTGATCTCATTTCTCATCATATCACCTTTCCTTCCTCCATCATCAATATTTGATATCTCATTCTCGTCTCAACCTCAAACTTCACCGCAAATCATCCCACTTTCTCAACCATACATTCCTTCTTTACCTATTCCCGTCGATCTTCCATCTATCTCTCACAAAGATGTTCCATCCAACTCTCACCTACAACATTCCTTTCCTTCTCATCTACCGAACATTAAAAAAAAAAAAAAAAATTCGGCGGTACTGTTCATCCGCCGAACATTTAAAAAAAAAAAAAAAAAAAAAAAATTCGGCGGTATTGTTCATCCGCCGAACATTTAAAAAAAAAAAAAAAAAATTTCGGTGGTACTATTCATCCACCGAACATTATTAAAAAAAAAAAATTTATTTCGCCGGTACTGTTCATCGGCCGAATTCAAAAAAAAAAAAAAAAAAAAAATTTCGGCGGTACTGTTCATCCGCCGAACTTTTAAAAAAAAAAAATATTTAATTTTTTTTCTTTCATAACCTCTTCCGATCTACAATGGGGTGATGCTCGCGACACTCCGGTGTCCAAGGCTCCCTCATTTGTAGTGGCCCCATCTTCCCTATTCCTAAGTGAAGTCGACTAGTAAGAAAGAATATTCAAAGGCTTTCGGCACCTCCGCACTAGCTAAGATGACCATACGACTGAAAGAACCTTCGGTTGTTGCCCCGGTCACACATCCCTCTTCAAAGCGGAGGCACTCACCTTCTTCCCCTCCCTCTCCTCTCAAGAGGTTGAGGAAGGTTTCAAGGGCCAAGCCACAAACTCCACCCACCGATTCTCCACAATCGGCAGGTGTTGAAATTTTCCCATTCGGGCCCGGGGACTCTGCTAAACCTAAAGCCACCTCCTTTGTATCCTCACAAAAGGATACAATTGTAAAATCGGGGACCCCTATTATTCTCTCATCAACCTTTTCCTTGGTTGATAAGGATGACTTGGACTCCTTCCCTATCCAAGGTGCCTCTTCTCCACCTCACAGCCTATCACCCAGGATTCTCAGTCCTGATGCTTCTGCACGGTCCAAGGATGAATCTGCCCTTCCAGGAGCAAGTTCGGAGGATCCCGAAAATCTTCTAACTTCTTTCTTTCTGAACGCCATGAATTAGTTGAGGGGGAGTATGAGTTGAGGGGGAGCAACTTACCACTCAGGCTTAAACTCTGTTGAAACTAATTTTGCTATGGACTATGTGATCAAAGCCACCTGACATTAGTTGAGGGGGAGTATGAATTGAGGGGGAGCAACCAACCACTCAAGTTCAAACAATCCCAACTACTGTTTTCTATATCTTTGTATAGATTTTTTCTTTCTCATTCTTTATTCATTGTATTCATTTATTCGTATGTATAGCTATAGTTTTTCATTCTCTTGTAAATGTCAGATATACCAAAAAAAAAAAAAAAAAAAAAAAGGTCTATGTGAAAAGAACCCAAAAAGAGTAAAGATGGGTCAAAATGAATTTATTCAGTATACTCTTTGTTTTATTCTTTAGTATGGATGTCATCCTCAAATAGGGGGAGATTGTTGGGTCATCTGAAGATTTGAAGATGACCTCCTGATCTTCCATCTTATATCATCCTACTTAGAATATGTTTGAGGTTCTTTTAGCATCTTGGTTTCTATACAAATGTTCGGTGAAGTCGAAGATCAACCGAAGAAGACAAAGAAGGAGAATATCTCTAAAAGCGGATTGAAGATAGACTCCTCAGCCTAAAGCCAAGTATGCCCACTTGATCAACACCATTGACCAGGATGGTGCCGATCTCAGTCTTCAGGAGCCGAAGACGTCTTCGGCCGAAGACGTCTTCGGCCGAAGACCTCTTCGGAAGCCGAAGACTTCTCAGTCTTAGGAGCCGAAGACCTCTCAGTCTTCAGGAGCCGAAGAACTCTTCGGCAACCGAAGACTCCTTAATCTTCAAGGCCTGAAGATTTCTCCAAACACATTGTACTTTTCTGACAAAGTAAGCTTTGTCTCCTACACCATTTTAAGGAAAGGTCCACACCATCCCTGCAGGTCAACACTTCAAGACAAAGTCACTCCAAGACAAAAGGTACATCATGTACCATGCAGAAGACCTGTGTCCATCCCTTGCTCAACAGGTGTCTCATGCATTAAATGCATGAGGCACTATAAATATGATGGATGTTTCAACATGCAAGACAACCTAGCTCTACTACCTTCAAGTTCTCTAAGTGTCTGGCAACTTTCTCTCTACGAAGTTCAATTGTTTTCTAAGTGTTTTACAATTGTTCTTTATTCTCTATGTGTAAGATTGTTTGAACATATCTCATATGTTCTCTTCTGCAACAATCAAAGTTTTCTATGTGTAATTCTTGATTTCAAATCAATAAGAATTAAAGTAAGTGAAAAACTGTGTGTATTGTATTCAACCCCCCCTTCTACAATACTTTGCTTATTTATTTACTGCTATTTGGGACCAACAAGTATTAACTGAAGGCAGTATTAACTGAAAGCAGTATTAACTGAAAGCAGTATTAACTGAAAGCAGTATTAACTGAAAGCAGTATTAACCACTAGCAGTATTAACTAACTAGCAGTATTAACCACTAGCAGTATTAACTAACAAGCAGTATTAACTGAGAGCAGTATTAACTAACTAGCAGTATTAACTAACTAGCAGTATTAACTGAACACTGGCAGTAGTAAAATTGCACTGGCAGTATTAAAAATGCACTGGCAGTATTAAAAATGCACTGGCAGTATTAATAATGCACTTACACTTTTTGACACCATCCTTTTACTCATACTTTTTACTACTTTGTTCATCCCCTGTTCCTTTTCTTCTTGATCCATCATGATCATTACTCCCTCTGGAGTATTACTAACTTCAACCTGAAACACTTAAACACACAGGTTAGTAGTATCATGCTCAATGAAATCTTCCAAAGGCAACTTATCTTTTAACTCATGCCCTGAGCATTTATTATTACTTCCCTCTGAATCAAATGCAACATGTCCTCCATCAAATCTTTTGAAGAATTTGAAGGCAGTCCATGTTACCTGTTGTGTGCCAAGAGCAACCACTATCTGCATTCCAAATGCTCTTCCTCTTGAGCTTTTGGTTGCCCTGCACACTTGATAAATCAGTTAGTCTTTGAGGGAACCCAAGCCAAAGTGGTCTTGGGTTGTCCTTTCTCATTTATATAATCTGTCAGTTTGGTCTGGATGAGTTGTTTAGGAATCTCATGGCTGGAATACTTTGTCAAGATTATAGGCTTTGCAACATTAATACTAGTAGAAGCACTATCCTTGTTAGCAGTAGTATTGGTTGCAGCAGCACTATTTCTGTTAGCAGTACTATCTGGGATAGCAGTACTAAGAGGTTTCTTTACAATTGGAACCCAAACTTGAACAAAGTTGTTTGCTTTCTTTGTCTTTAAATTACTCCTTGGCTTATTTGGAGTATTTTTCTTTGGTTTAGCAAACTTGTTCTGAGCATGTGATCTTATAGGTGCTCTGTTCTCAGCCATATGATTCCTTCTCTGATTCCTATAACCAAAAGAGTTTTGTCGTTGTCTTTGAAAAGTGACTCTTTGGTTAATGGGATTGAAATAACAGTATTTGGCAAGGTGATTCAGCTTTCCACAAATAAAACAAGGTTTTGGTCTATTGATTTTACTCAGATCAACCCCTTGTTTTTGTGCCCACTGGTTATTCCAATTTCTCTGATTTCCCCTTGGTTTATCATGTTTTTGGGACTCAGATTTATTGCAAGCACACTGTTTGCAAGGGACAGGATTCACAACTGTGGTTTGCTTATAATGGACCTTCTCAGACTTTCCCTCAGTCTTCTCTATGTCCTTAGATTTGACCCAAGTCTTTCCACATCCCTCATTGGTGATTATGTGGTTTTCTACAGGAATCTCACCAATCACAGTGTTGTTCTTATTATTGACAACTTCTTTCTCAGATTTATCTTTAACAACTACTTCATCTAAGGGATCAATCTCAGTGGCTCCCTCAGGTAGGTCCTTCCTATCCTTTGTTTCTAACAAATCTGAACTAGGAGGAATGTAGTTGTTGTTATAGGGTGGTGGTGTGGTATTGTACCCTATTCCTCTTCTCAGTTTATCATGAATCTGAGATTGTAGTAAAGAATCCATTGCTTTAGAGGCATTGGAAAACTTTTCTACATCTAGCTTGACTTTAGCTAGTTCTCCTCTTAACTTTTCACTCTCTTCTTTGGATCTGGTCAGTTGAAGTTCTAAGTCATTCTTCTCCCACTTCCAGTAGTTTGTGTCATAAGAGTGTTGAAGCTCATTGGCTTGAAAACCCTTAATCTGCTCTTCAAATCTCTCAACTATCCTCACATAATCTTTTATGTCCTTTTCCAATCTCTTAAGGTCATCACTCATGTTCTTGTTGTGATCCCTATACCTTTTAACAGTGTTAATGCAATTTGGAGAACAAAGATTGGAGGTTACCTCTGTTGGGAGATCAGACACCTCTGCCATTAGAGCTTGGTTTTGAATGGCCTCTTCAGCTTGATCACTCCAATCAAACCCCATACCTTGTTGAGAGACAAGGGCTTGTGCAGAGTTTCTGTTATTATTGAAGCTTCCAGATTGTGTCTGGTGGTGGTTGTTGTTGTGAGACACTCCACTTCTGCATTCCCTAGCAAAGTGTCCCTTTTGATGGCATTTATAGCATTCCACCTTAGACTTGTCAAAACCTGCTCCATCTTCTCTTCTTTGGGAGAAGTTGTTCCTCCCAGTTCTTTTGATGAACTTTTTAACTCTCATAGAGAGCATGGCCATCTGCCATTTAATGTCCATCTCTTCAAGATCATCTGGATGGAGTTGTTCCAAGTCATCATTAATAAGAGAAGAGTTTCCATGATTGGACAGAAAGGCTTCAAATACAGTTTCAGTGCCTTTCTCTTGATTTGCTCCATTGGCAGCACTAACTGATTCATGATTGGAAGTAGAATCAATTGATGCTGAAAGGAGTGCAACATTGTGAACATATCCAGAAGGCTTCTTCTTAGCCTCTACCTCAGATTCAAAAACTCTTAGATCATTATATAGATCATCAAGTTCCTTTTCTTCCAGTTGATCATTCTGTCTGAAAGACACAGTATACATGGTCCATTCATCACTCAGGGACCTTAGGAATTTCCTGTTTAGATCATCTTGATCAATTTGTACTCCCACTGTAGCTAGTTCACCAATAAGCTTGTTGAACCTGTTAAAAGTTTGAGTCATGGACTCATTCTTGGTTGACATAAAATTCTCATATTGTTGCTTCAGAATGGCTTTCTGATTTCTCTTGGTACTTTTGGTACCTGAGAATCTCTTCTCTAGAGCATTCCAGAGCATCTCTGCATCAGTGCAGTTGCAAAACTGATGTTGATATTCATTGGGAATAGCCAAGAGCAAAGTGCTCAAGGCTTTCATCTCTGTCTGTCTAGTTTTTCTGTCAGCATCAGTTTTTGGTGGAGTTCTCTTTCCATCTGCACCAATCTTTCCTTCTTCAGAAGGGCCATTCTCAATGATGTCCCACCTAGAATAGTCAGTGAGGAGTATGTACTGCTTGATTCTGATCTTCCACATATCGAATTCATTGGGTCTGAGCATTGGAACCTTTGAGACCAGAGTACTGTTTGATTCTGCAAAGTTTTCCATGATGAATGAATAGATGTTTCTGAGAGAACTTGCTCTGATACCACTTGTCAGGATCGAAATTCTCAACAAGAATTATGAATACTCAGAAACAATATCAAAGAAGTTGCGGAAAAACACTTTGATATTCAATGTAACAGTAAACAAACAGTATATGATTAACAACTTGTAAACTTGTATTGAATGATTAAAATCACAAGTTTACACACTCAACCTCAATCTTGAAGAACAGACTCTTTCAAGACGAATTCTACTTCTCTAGAATTAGGAACTATGCCTTGAGGTTGATTTTCTCTCTAGAACAAAAAACGTAGAATGAATAAATTAATTTCTAAATTATTCTATCAATTCTATACATAAACTGAATAAAAGATAATTATAATAAATAAAATATCTTCAGTATATCTTCCATGAATATCTTCAGCTTTCCATGTTTGTCTTTAACCACGATCTCTTCATCATTATCTTCACATTATCTTAGAAGCAGCATTAACTGAGTCTTGGCAGCATTAACTACTAAGCAACACTAACTTCTAGCAGTACTAACTAGCTAAGCAGTACTAACTTTGTTCAAGCAGCACTAACTTTGACTAGCAGTATTAATTCTACTAGCAGTAGTAATACTCAGCAGTATTAACTTTGAAGTCCTCTGGCAGTAGTAATTCTGAACTAGCAGCATTAAAGACTTGTTCACATCTTCAGTTCCCAACAATATAGTTTATAGATTCAGAATTATGAGGACAATGTTCATAAGTGTGTTCCCCACCACAACAAACACATTGCACTGAGAGTACAACTGGAATAGGTGTAGTGGTAGTTGGATGTGCTCCTTGGCCCGAAGTAATGTTTTTAAGCATAGTGGTCATAGAAGTGAGCCGAGCTGTTAAAGCAGTATATGCGTCTACATCATGAATTCCAGTAGTCCTCTTTTGCGTTTGGGCACGTGGATCAGCCCAATGTCCATGGTTTGCTGAAATCTTTTCAAGAATTTCATACCCGTTATTGTAGGTATTGGCTGTAAAGGCCCCTCCTGATGTAGCGTCGAGCATTTGTTTAGCCATGGGGTTTAAACCATTGTAGAATGTATCGAGTTGAATACAGTAGGGAATGCCATGATGAGGACATTTCCTTAACAACTCTTTAAACCTTTCCCAAGCATCGTGAATTGCTTCATCGTCCATTTGTTTAAACATGCAAATTTCGTTTCTGGACTTAGCATTTCGGGTAGGTGGAAAATATTTTCGCAAGAATTTTTCAGCCATGTTGCTCCATGATGGTACAGAACCAGGTGCCAATGAATTAAACCATGACTTTGCCCGATCCTTTAGAGAAAATGGAAATAAAGTGAGTCTCAAGGCATCGTTAGTTACCCCAGGGATCAGAAATGCATCGGTGATCTCCATAAAAGATTTTAAATGAGAATGAGGATCCTCCGATGGCATTCCGGCAAATTGTCCATTTGTTTGCAACATATGGAACATGATAGGTTTGAGTTCAAAATGGAGGGCATTTAAATGGGGTCTAACTATTCCTGAATTTAATTCCTCAAAATCAGGTATAACATAGTCCATAATTTTTCCTTCTTTGGAATTTGCAAGATTAATGATGTTTGGAATCTCATCCCTATGTTCATTGTTACTATTTGACTCTGTATCCTCATCATTATTAACTCCATTAATTGGTTCATTCTGCCGAAAAGGGTGTTCTGGTGGATTTCCAAAAATGGGTGGTGCATCGTGAAATATTGGTTGTCTTTGTGGGTTTTCTAGAAGATGTTGTCTAGGCTCCCTATTCTCAAATCCTGGTGGTGGTGGTTCCATGATGGGAAGGTCTAAAATTAATGAAATTCTTTGTGACCTTCTTCTAATTTGGAATGTTCTTTCAATGTCCGGGTCAAATTCAAATAATTCCCCCCGTGGTATTCTTGGCATACACCACTTCCAAAATGAGATCCAAAGGTGTTAGAAAAATCAAATCTTTTAGAATACTTTTAAAAACTTTTAGCGAACCAATCCCCGACAACGGCGCCAAAAACTTGATACAGATGTTTGCACACCTCTAAGATACGTGATAATTGAACCTCAAAGCAAGTATACAATGGGATCCAATATCTTCTGTTCAAGTAATAAAATGGTAAAATACCGAATATCGTCCCATAGAGATTGGTGTAAAAGCGTAATAAAAGTGTAGTAAAAGAAGAGATTTCAGATGGCGAATTTGAAGACTTTGTTTGAGTTGGTTAACAGTGATATGATTAACAGGATATATAAAGATAGAATGGGTGCAAGACTTATAGTAAGGAGTAAACACAAATTCTGGAGGCCAATGCTATAGGGATGCTAGAGCATTAGTTCAGCAACAACAAGTTCCACCATGTACTTTAAAGAGTATCCTTCTGGATATCTACCATTGCACTTTTGTTTAGCCTTCAATCAACATATGCCTATGCAAATGTCCGAACCAGTGTCAGTGTCAAATGGTTTCTTTAAAATATATGGAAAAACAAATGCCTTTGTTTAAAAATCACCCTTCCAAGTCAATTCCCATATCATTCAAGTTGACGTGTTCTTAGTGGCTCATTCCTGAGTCCACTACACTTTTACACTTTGACTAGTGATCAACCCGTCAAGAATCAATCAGTTTGAAAAATAAAGATAGCAAGTTCCCTTACTAGTAACTCTTCCAAGTATACTGTCAGGATCGAAACTCAACAAGAATTTAACACAAACTCAGAAACAATGTTAAAGAAGTTGCGGAAAACACTTTAACAGAAAATCAATAGAACAATATATAGAATTCAAATCACAAGTTATATTAATTCAACTTGATGATTATACACAAAACCTCAATCTGTTTAACATGCTAAACAGACGTTCTATACTTCTCTATAGAAAGGATCTAAACTATTCTTGAGGTTAATTCTCTCTAAACAAAAACGTATCAATAATTGTTATTCTATCAAAAATTTCTATAATATTTATACAAAGTTGATTACAAGATAATTATAAAAAAAATTGATCTTCAGTATTAATACCATAATTATCTTCAACTTTATCTCCAACCCATCTTTATCTTCAAGTCTTCTTTATCTTTAGAAGTAGCACTAACCTTCTTTTAGCATTATTAATCATTGAGCAGCATAAACATCCTCAGCAGTATTAATCCTTGAGCAGTATTAACCATGCTTGCAGTAGTAATCTTCAACAGTACTAACTACTAGCAGTACTAACTCTCCAAGCAGTACTAACTATTCAAGTAGCAACACTAACTTTTCAAGCAGTATTAATTCTACTAGCAGTATTAAAATTACAAGCAGTGGTAATACCTTTCAACTAGCAGTAGTATCCATCCTTAGCATATTCTGACCCAACAATCTCCCCCTAACTTAACTTTTCAGGATGAGAAGTTAAGTTCTTCAACTTAGAGTCTTCATGATGGTTTCAACACTTCAGCTCAGTTCCCCAAATTAGGATCCAGACCCAGACTTTGATTTATGATTCTTCTGATTACAATATTTGCCATTTCAGAACCTGTAGAACATACCAACTTTGCTCTCAACATTCCTTGTAGCTTAGCTCTGCTATGATCATACACTTTGTCCACCAAGTAGTACTTATGGTAGCTTTTGTCTATGGTCAGAACATATACTCCACATATTTCAATTAACATCCAATGGTCAATGCTTCTAAAAACCCTTTCATGATTCATATCTCTGATAATATGCTTAACCCTATCAGGATCAAACATCATGCATAGGTACTCTACAGCTATCTTGATTAGACTCATTCCAGCTTCTTCCAACACTTTACCATATAAGCTCATCCCAACTTTCTGCATTTCTTCTAAATCAGACCTGGAGCAGCTTCTGATAATTTTACCCCATGTAGCATACACTTCATAGTGATCTCCCAATCTCTTGATCCTGAAGTATTCTTTGCCTTGATCTTTCAAAATATCCCAATGAATGATTTCAGGAGCATTCACTGAAATAGGATCAGCTTGCACAGGTTCTTCATTTGTCAGAGTCATGTACAAATGGAATTGTTGATTGGACTGCTCTGGATTCTGCTCTGGTTCTGCTAAAGGTTCATCAGTAGGTTCTGCTTCTGCTTCTGCTCTTTCTTCTTCAATTCTTGCTCTTTTTGCCTTTGGCTTGGTGGCAATGGATTTCTTTCTCTTAATTACTCTAATTTGATGAGCCAAAGTCTCTTCTTTTGTTTCTTCTTTCTTTTCCTTGACAGGAGTTCCTTCTTCACTTTCTGGGAAGGGTTGTTGGATGTTGAGATCATGTCTCTCTTTCATCTTCCTTTCAGCTTCTTCCCTTTGAGTGGAGTCCCCTTTTAATTTGGCCATCTCCTTCTGGTAGAGTTCTTCACGCTTTCCAAAGGACATACTTGTAAACATTCCCTCAGGAACTCCAATGGCTCCTTTTAGGAAGTTTATCATCTTCCTTCTTTCTTGGTTTGCTAAGTATGTCTTGGAAGGTTGTCTTTGTCTAGTCTTCAGTGGTAGCCTTTGCCTTGAAGCCTTCTTTGTGACTTTCTTAGCAGCAGCTGCAGACTTCAGACTCTTTTGATATTCCTCATTCAGCTTAGTAGCCAATTCCCAAGCTATCTCTCTGTCTTTTGCAGATTGGATTTGTTCTTCCTTTTCCAACTCTTCTTGAAGCTTTTTGGGCAATTCTTCATCCAACTGTATCTGTTTCTTCACTGGTTGTTTAGACTCAACCATCTTTTCCTTTCCCTTCTTCTTTGCATCCTCCATACTGACTTCTTTTAGTTTCTTTTCTAATCCTCCTTCTTTGATCATTACTCCCTTAGCCTTTTGAGTGGCTTTGGGAGTGTCATTCTTAGCTTTTACAAGGGTTTCTGCAATTTCAATTTCCTCTCTGGACAATACTGTTTCTGCTGCTGTTTTCTCTGTTTCTACTTCTTTTGCAGTTATTGTTGCTTGCTCAGTTACTGCTTCTTTTGTATTTTCTGCTGCATTTGCTTTTTCTGTTTCCCTATTCAACTCCCCCTTAAAATGAGCTTCCATGCTAACAGGGCTTTGTTTCTCCCCTTCAGCTTGTCTCTCCCCCTTGTTGAAAGCATCTCCCCTTTTCTTTAAAACATACTGCTTTCTTCTCTTTTTCTGCAACAACCACTGAACCATCTTCTTTAGTTTGGTAATCTGCACTTGTTGAGACAGAATCACCAGTTTCAATTCCTCTATATCAGCACCCTGTTTGATGACATCAAGATTGATATTTCCCATAGTTTCCATCAATACATCATAGTTATATCTATCCTCACCTCCTTTGGGTGTGTTGACCACCCTTGAAGGATCCTTGGATCTTTTAGTAGAGGTCTTCTGCCTAGCAGAAGCAGCCTCTACCCCCTTGGTTTCTTGGCACCTGGGACCTTTGGATGATTGCTCACCCAAAGTTTCCATGGGGAAGGTCTTAGATATGTTCACACTGTCCTACCCTGCACTTTGTGCAAAGTCAGTAGTGTGAGCCTTACTACCCATATGCTCTTCCCTCTCCTTAATGAGCACCTTCTTGGGGTTAGGAGACACCCATGTGGTTTCCCTATCGATATTCTCTAATGGAGAATGCTCCATTAGAGGGCTTGAAGGCTGTGGGGGTGAAGGTACAAGAAGGGAAGGAACCTTCTTTACCTTTTTCCTTATATAGATTTTGGTGATGGGGGATGTGGGCTTTTCAAAAGGAAAATCGAGGAGGATTACTAGAAATGAGTGGTGTGGGTAGGTCATCAGTTTGGTTGTCTAATGAGGGCTTTGACACTGATGCCTCACCATGGGAATGTGACACACCCATCATTGTAGAGAACAATGGGGTGTCTTGGCCAGAAAAGTCCTTGGAGGGCCTTTTCATGTTTGAGAATACCTTCCCTTTGGGAGGTTTTGGTACATACACCTCTTGAAAAGAGGGTAGATCTGCCAATTCCTTCAGTATAATCTCTTGTACAAACCTGGGATACATGTAAAAGCTTTTGGATTTGGTATCCATGTTTCACATAAAATCATTGAAAATCATTTGAGAGAAATTGAACTTTCTAGAGGTAGCTAAGCAGACCAAAGCATAAGCTAAGGTACTGCTAAACTCACTCCATCCAGTTGTTTTTCTTGAAATGCAATGTTGAAGGGTATGAACAAAAAATCTCCACTGTGGTGAAAATCTGTTCTTGAAAAACTTGAATACATCAGTGGGACCTTCATACCCCATATTATTAAGAGTGTGGAAGAGATCTTCCTTAGGTAAGGAGGTTATACCTGAGGCATCATTTAAGCATAGATGGATGCGAATACATTCCTCTGAGATGGTCAGGGGTTTATCACACACCCTGGTTTGAATGACCTAAGTCCCTTGTTTAGTGTGAATGGTAGCATTGGCCCAGAACTGTCGTTGATGTTCCACATAGATTGTGGGATTGACAGTAAGAGCGTGGGCGATGTGTGAGGATTTGAGGAAATCCACTATGGCATGTAAACCTTCAGCTTGCTTTGGTTTCTGCAACATGGCGAGCTCATTGTGTTCATCAAAGAATGCTCGTCCTTCCATCGTTCTGGTTAAATCTAGCGTTTGAATCGTTCCTAGGGTTGACACTGGTAAGCAAAAAATCGAGAGAGAGTAGAAGAAGCAATGGAAGTTCAAAGAGCCGTTTGTATTTTGGCGGTCACAAAGGGTATTTATAGGTGGAGGGTTTCAGTTAAAAGCAGTACTAAGTACCCTAGCAGTATTAACGAACTCGCAGTATTAACTCATATTAGCAGTAGTAACCCCTACTGGCAGTACTAACACGGACTATCAGTATTAACACAGACTAGCAGTATTAACACTTACCAGCAATAGTAACAATGATTAGCAGTATAAAAACAAAGGCAAGCAGTAGTAACTTTGCACTGGCAGTATCAACCACCTAGCAGTAGTAACCATACTTGACCATTTTTGAAAAGTTATCATGAGTAATATAGCGAGCAGTATTAACTGATTTAGAGGTACCAAGTATCCATTTGAAGCAATCTGTAACACTGAAACACACAAGGTTAGTAGCACCATGCACAATATAATATAAGAAGGTAGACAGGATGGAATCTATACAAGTACACGAGACAAAAGATGATAGGCTTATTCAGAGTTTATCATGCCCACACTTGTGACCAAAAATGTAAATCTACCCACATCAAAAGCTTTAGTGAATAGATCAGCAAATTGGTTACTTGTATGAACTTTCACAACCTGAATTAGCTTCTTTTCATTACAGTCTCTGATAAAATGATACCTGATTTCTATATGCTTTGTTTTGGAGTGCTTGACTGGATTATTAACAATGCTAATAGCACTGTTGTTGTCTATGAAGATTGGAGTGTGAAGAAAGGTCATACCATAGTCCAACATTTGATTCTGAATCTAGAGTACTTGAGAACAGTAGCTTGCAGTAGCTATGTACTCTACTTCTGTTGTAGATGTGGACACTGTAGTTTGTTTCTTGCACTGCCATGATACTAGTCTTGCACCCAAAAACTGACATCCCCCTGAAGTTGACTTTCTATCCAAATTTGCACCACCCAAGTCACTGTCTGAATAAGCAAGTAGGTCAAATGGTGAGTCATGAGGATACCAAAGACCTAATCTAGGTTGGCCTTTGAGATATCTGAATATCCTCTTGACTGCTTGAAAGTGTGACTGCTTAGGCCTTACTTGAAATCTTGCACACACACAAACAGGAAACATGATATCTGGTCTTGAAGCAGTGAGATACATGAGGGAGCCAATCATGGATCTGTAGTGATGAACATCCACATCCTCCCCCTCAAGATCTGCAGTGATCTGTTTGTGTGTCTCCATGGGTGTGCTTGAAGGCTTTGAGTCTGAGAAACCAAACTTATTAAGAATGTCCTGCATATATTTGGACTGACCTATAAATATCCCATCTTTCTTCTGTTTAACTTGAAGCCCTAGGAAGAAGGTAAGTTCACCCATATAACTCATCTTGAATCTCTTGTGCATCAAATCTTCAAAATCTCTGCACATTTGATCTTTTGTGGATCCAAAGATAATATCATTCATATAGATTTGCACTATTAAGATGTCCTTCTTCTTCTTCTGAATGAACAGAGTCTTGTCTATGATTCCTCTTTGAAAACCATTTTCCAAGAGATAGGTAGACAGAGTGTCATACCATGCCCTTGGTGCTTGATGTAGCCCATAGAGTGCCTTCTTCAATTTGTATACTCTGTCAGGATAATTTGGATTCTCAAATCCTGGAGGCTGACAGACATACACTTCTTCTTCAATTCTTCCATACAGAAAAGCACTCTTTACATCCATCTGGTAGACTTTGAACTTCATGAAAGAAGCATAGGCTAAAAATAGCCTGATTGCCTCTATCCTGGCCACTGGTGCAAATACCTCTTCATAGTCAATACCTTCTTCTTGAGTATACCCTTGTGCCACTAGTCTGGCTTTGTTCTTTATTACTATTCCTCTCTCATCTTTCTTGTTCCTGAAGATCTATCTTGTGCCAATTGCTCTGTGTCCTTTTGGAAGATCCACCAGATCCCATACATCTTGCAGTACAAACTGTAGTAGCTCCTCTTGCATTGCTTCTATCCAGCTTGGATCCTTCATTGCATCAAATGCCTTTTTGGGTTCAACCTGTGATAGAAAACAAGATAATAAACCTGATTGTAGATCTTTCAATCCCCCTAACTTGCTTTGTTGCCTTGTGATCATTGGAGAATTGATGTCACCAATCACTAATTGAGGAGAATGATTCTTCTGGGTTCTTGTAGCATTGACAACCTCTTCATTAAGATTAACTTCAAGATTGGTGTCATTCCTTTCGAGAGTGCTTCCACCATACACTGAAGAATCATCATCTGTGTCATCCTCTTCCAAAACTGGCATCTCAGGACCTTTGATTCCTTAATCTGAGGGTTGATCTTCCTTTTCACCTCTGTCCTCTTCATTCTGAGCTGGTTCAGTGTCCTTTGAGTCTGAATTATCTTTCTTATCTTGGTCACAGAATTCAACAGGATCAGTAGTATGTGTTGGGAACAACACAAACTCTTGTCTTTGTTCTTGTGCCTGTTTTGTCCCTGTTCCTGCATTATGCTTATTACTGAAACCCAAAGAATTAGTCAGTGAATCAATGTCAAATAGCCAATTTGGACCTGAACCAAGTTGATTTGGTGTGTTCTCATTGCATTTGACATTGTCACTTTCCTCAATAATCCTAGAAGAGGTGTTAAAGACTCTGTAGGCCTTACTTTGAGATGAATAACCAACAAGAAACCCATCCTCAGCTTTGCTATCAAACTTGCCTAGGTGAGTTTTGGTATTGAGAATTATGCAAGGACACCCAAATGGTTTGAAAAATCCAATAAAAGGTTTCTTCTTTTTAAAAAGCTCATAGGGTGTCTTATCTAGAACTTTGTTTTGAACATAGCAGGCAGTATTAACTGCTTCTGCCCAAAAAGTAATTGGAAGTTTTGAATCTGTCAACAGAGATCTAGCAACTTCTATCAGAGTCCTATTTCTCCTTTCAGCAACACCATTTTGTTGAGGGGTCCTAGGAGCACTGTATTGTTTCTCAATGCCTTTTTCCTCACAGAAGCTGTTTAGGTCATTATTTTTAAATTCAGTTCCATTATCAGACCTAATGACTTTAACTCTTAGATTTGTTTGGTTTTCAACTCTAAGAACAAAGGATTTGATCAGTCTACTTGTCTCATCCTTTGTCCTCAGAAAATAGACCCAAGTGAATCTAGAGAAATCATCAACAATAACCAAGCAATAGGATTTCTTACCAATACTCATCACATTTGTAGGGCCAAACAGATCCATATGCAGTAAATTAAGAGGTGAAGAGATTGTATTAATCTCTTTGGACTTATGAGAAGTTTTGTGCTGCTTGCCTTTAAGACATGCAACACAATGATCATCACATGAAAATACCTTTTGTGGCAAACCTCTTACAAGGTTGTTTTTCACAAGTTTGTTCATTGTTTTAAAGTTCATGTGACACATCCTTCTGTGCCAAAGAGATGATTCATCTAAAGAGGCTTTTGAAAATAAACAGTTTAGAGATGAATCAGAAACTACACTCTCCAAGTCTAAGAAATAAACATTGTCCTTTCTAGGAGTTCTAAGTAGTATCATACTGTCATCAACTACCTTGAACCCTGGAGCAAGGATAATACATTCAGTATCAGTGAATAATATGCTATGTTTCTTGTCACAGACCTGTGATACACTTAACAGGTTGTATCTTAATTGCTCAACATAGTATACATCCTCAAAGATCATCTTACCTTTTGACACATTACCTTTTCCACTTATCTTTCCACCTGCTGGATTATCACCAAAAGCAACATGTCCTCCATCAATTCTTTTGAAGTTTGGAAGGCAGGCCATGTTACCTGTCATGTGCCTGGAACAACCACTATCAACATGCCATATGCTTCTTCCCTTGAGCTGTTGGTTGCCCTGGACATTTAATAAAGCAGTTAGTTTTTAATAGGAACCCAAGCCAAAGTGGTCTTGGGTTTCCCATTCTCATCAACATATTCATATTCAAATTGGATGAGATTATCACACTGAGAAATCTCATTGCCTGAATACTTTGTCACAATAATGGGTATGTTACTGGAAGCAGTACTAACTTTGTTAGTAGTACTAACGTCATTAGCAATACTAATTGGGTTAGCAGTACTAATTTTGTTAGCAGTACTAACTGAGATAGCAGTAGTATTGCTTGCAACAACATTATTTCTGTCAACAGTACTATTAGAAGTTGCAGTACTAACAGATTTCTTTACTTTTGGAACCCAAACCTGGACAAAGTTGTTTGCTGTCTTTTTCTTTAAGTTACTCCTTGGCTTATTTGGAGTGTTTTTCTTTGAATTGGCAAGCTTATTCTGAACATGAGATTTTATAGGGGCCCTTCTCACATTCTCATCCATATGATTCCTTATTTGCTTCCTATAACCAACAGGATTTTGTATATTTCTTTGAAAACTGATCCTTTGGTTAATAAGATTAAAATAGCAGTGTTTGGCTAGATGATTTAACTTGCCACAGATAAAACAAGGTTTTGGTCTGTTAATTTTTTTCAGATCAATTCCTTGTTTTAAAGCCCACTGATTATTTCTATTTCTTTGATTTCCCCTTGTTTTATCATGTTGTTGGGGCTGATTCTGTTTACAAGTACAGGGATTAACAACAGTGGTTTGCATGTAATGAACTCCCTGTACCTTTCCCTTTCCTCTCTTTGGGGTCTCAGCTTTTTCATTCTTAACAGTCTCTTCTCCAGACTTTAATTTCTCACTCTTGACAAAAGGTTTACCCCCTCTTTCATTTGTCAGAATGTGGTTTTTTAAGGGAATATCTTTTCGGTCTTTCTCCTTCTTACTCTCAGAGTCCTCTTCTTCAGAATCTGCCTCAACCACTACTTTGTCTAAAGGATCTACTTCAGTGGCTCCTTCAGGTAATTCCTTCTTGTCCTGTCTTTCTAAGAGATCAGAGGTAGGAGGAATATAGTTATTGTTGTATGGTGGAGGGGTGGTGTTGTAGCCTATTCCTCTTATAAGTTTGTCATGGACTTGAGTTTTTAAAAGTGAGTCCATTGCTTTAGAAGCATTGGAATATTTCTCAATGTCCAGCTTTGCTTTCTCAAACTCACTCCTTATCTTCTCACATTCCTCTTCAGACTTTTTAAGTTTAATCTCTAACTGATTTTTCTCCCACTTCCAGTAGTTTGTATCATAGGAATGTTGAAGTTCATTAGCCTGGTAAGACTTAATTTGTTCTTCAAACCTCTCAACAATCAGGACATACTCTCTTCTATCTTTTTCTAACCTTTTAAGGTCATCACACATACTCTGATTGTGATCCTTGTACTTTTTAACAGTTTCAACACAGGTTTTAGAGCAAAGATTAGAAGTTACCTCTGTGGGAATATCAGTGCTTTCTGAAACTTTAGCCATTAAAGCTTGATTCTGAACTGCTTCTTCTGCTTGGTCACTCCAGTCAAATCCCATTCCTTCTTGGGAAACAAGAGCTTGAGAAGAGTTCCAACTGTTGAAGCTAGTGGACTGTGATGGTTGATGGTTGCTAGTATGTTGTTGAGGCATTCCACTTCTGCATTCTCTTGCAAAGTGCCCCAGCTTGTGGCATTTGTAACATTCAACCTTGGATTTATCAAATCCAACCCCATCTTCTCTTTTCTGAGCAAAGTTGTTCCTTCCAGTCCTTTTGATGAATCTTTTTACCCTCATAGTCAGCATAGCCATCTGCCACTTGATATCCATCTCCTCCAGATCATCAGCATTTATCTGTTCTAAGTCATCATTAATTAGAGTGGAATTAGCATGACTGGATAGAAAAGCTTCTAAAACTGAGTCATTGGATCCATCTTGCTTTGATCCATGGGCAACACTAACTGATTCTGTATTAGCAGCAGAATCAGTAGAGGATGATAAAAGAGCAGCATTGTATGAGTATCCAGAGGGCCTTTTCTTTGCTTCTACCTCTGCTTCAAACACCCTAAGGTCATTATAGAGGTCATCCAATTCCTTGTCCTCCAATTGGTCATTCTGTCTGAATGAGACAGTGTATATAGTCCATTCATCACCAAGAGATCTTAGAAATTTTCTGTTAACATCATCTTGATGTATCTGGACACCAGCAGTAGCCAATTCACCTATTAGCTTATTAAATCTATCAAAAGTTTGAGTCATGGACTCATTCTTTGTAGACATAAAGTTTTCATACTGTTGCTTAAGGATGGCCTTCTGATTTCTCTTGGTACTTTTGGTACCAGAAAATCTTTTCTCCAGAGAATTCCAAAGAATTTGTGCATCAGAACAGTTGCAGAATTGATGTTGGTACTCATTAGGTATAGCCAAAAGCAGAGTGCTCAAGGCTTTCATCTCTGTCTGCCTTAACTTTCTCTCTCCATCTGACTTTGGTGGAGGTCTCTTTCCTTCTGCATCCATCTTTCCTCCATCAGAAGGACCATTCTCAATGATGTCCCACATTGAGAAGTCTGTGAGAAGAATGTACTGCTTGATTCTGATCTTCCACATGTCAAACTCATTGGGTTTGAGAATGGGAACCTTTGATACCAAAACACTATCGCTTGAACTGTCCATGATTAAAGTTTTCTGAATTTTCTGGCTCTGATACCACTTGTCAGGTCGAAACTCAACAATAATTTAACACAAACTCAGAAACAATGTTAAAGAAGTTGCGGAAAAACACTTTAACAGAAAATCAATAGAACAGTATATAGAATTCAAATCACAAGTTATATTAATTCAACTTGATGATTATACACAAAACCTCAATCTGTTTAACAGACTAAACAGACGTTCTATACTTCTTTATAGAAAATATCTAAACTATTTTTGAGGTTAATTCTCTCTAAACAAAAACGTATCAATAATTGTTATTCTATCAAAGATTTCTATACTATTTATACAAAGTTGATTACAAGATAATTATAAAAAAAATTGATCTTCAGTATTAATACCATAATTATCTTCAACCTTATCTCCAACCCATCTTTATCTTCAAGTCTTCTTTATCTTTAGAAGTAGCACTAACCTTCTTTTAGCATTATTAATCATTGAGCAACATAAACATCCTCAGCAGTATTAATCCTAGAGCAGTATTAACCATGCTTGCAGTAGTAATCTTCAACAGTACTAACTACTAGCAGTACTAACTCTCCAAGCAGTACTAACTATTCAAGTAGCAGCACTAACTTTTCAAGCAGTATTAATTCTACTAGCAGTATTAAAATTACAAGCAGTGGTAATACCTTTCAACTAGCAGAAGTATCCATCCTTAGCATATTTTGACCCAACATATACTTCCCGTATCATTCAAACTGACGTGCTTTTTCATGGCTTATTCCTAAGTCCATGGCACTTTCACACTTTAAGAAGTGATATATTCGTCAAGAAGTGCTTTCGGATTTATAAAACTTAAAATGACATAGTGGAACAATGTTATTGAATAACAAAGTCCACTAGTTTTTGGTTTACAACATCCCTCTTCGTCTCACACCCAAACTATAAAATTAGCTACTCATTACGTAATATAAATTGCAATAAAAGTAAATGACATAAATTAAAGACATAATGTAAATGACGGTATATAAATGACAAAATTTAAATGACGGAAATGTAAAGTGCATAAAGTAAATGCAATAAATAAGAATGAAATATAAAGAAAAGCAATGCTGCAGAAATGCTGCAGCAACTAATAATGAAGAACAAGAATTATAAAAGATGATCTAAAACAAAAGAATACTACTCCTATTTATACCATACCATCAATGGCAAAGAAGTAAATTTAGGAAACTTAAAATATAATAAAGGACAACCAACTAAAGTTATGACCAAGTTTTTGTCCAACCAATTGCTTCTACTTCCAGCAAACACAAATCGATTTCTTAATATATCACAAAGATTTGGAAGGAACAAAAGTCAAGATTTCCTTTGTCTTCAAAGAGTGTCCCCTAAGCTTCATATTCCAAACAGTCCCCAATGCTCCAACATTTAACCTGGCATTACAATAAACAAAAGATTTTAGGTTGATTTACGCAAAATAACAACAATTAGTTAAATAATAAACTTAGCTCCATGAATGAGAAAAATAGAAAATAAGATAAGAAAATGACTCAATTGTTTGGGATAAAGAAAATTTAAAATCCTAAAATATAAGAAAACGACGCAATATGTATTAAGTTCTCAATACATATCAATAAACAATAGTAATAATTCCATCAGAAATTAGTTGTTTCACATAAGCATGACTAAGGCTAATATGCCTAGATTTACCATTGTAGATATTATTATCAGCCCTAGATAATGTAGCCTCATTGTCACAGTTTAAGGAGATGGTTGGCATTGGTTGTGGCCACAACTCTATATCCAACAGCATATTTCTTAGCTATTCTGCTTCCTTACCTACGGCAGCCAAGGCCATAAATTCAGCCTCCATGGTAGAATGAGTAATACATATTTGTTTCTTTGAAGCCCAAGAAACAACACCCCCACCTAGGGTGAAAATCCATCCAGTTGTGGATTTGTTATCACTTCCCCCAGTAATCCAACTTTCTTCAACAACACTGCCCTTTCCTCCAGCAGCTGTTGGTTCTCTTCATGGAGCCTTCTATTCTCTGCCTTGAGCTCCTTTAACTTTGCTCTCAACCTCCCCGATTTTCTCCTTGTATTAGCTTCTAAATCAACGTTGAGTTCTTTCACTTTTGTTCCGACTTTCTTTTGCCCTTTGTCCACCAATTCAATCTTCATTATCTCCACCCTGTCCCTGAATTCTCCTTTTTGATCAAGCAACCTATTCATGTACCTGTTGTTTTGTGCAAACAAATCTTGCATCATGGTCATCACATCTTGGTCAGTAGTGGTCCCTCCTAAGGCTTTTATGTGCAACATCAACTTGTCCACCAATTTCTTTTCTTGATGACAATCTAGAGTAGATGGTATGATGAAAGGAAAAAAACATATTTCAGATGAGATGGGAGTTGTTTTAACTCCAGGTTAGGTGGTGAAACAATGGATGATGTGAAAGGTTTTTGCTCACTTTTTTCCAGCAACTCAAATGTTACATCATTCACTTGGATAGTCTCTTCTTTTCTTAAGGAAAACTCCTCAACATCATTTTCCTTTTCTATGAATAACTCCTCATCACCCTCTTCCTTCAGCTTAAAGGCTTTTCTAACTCCCTCATCATGACACAATGATTCAATCACACTTAAGTTTAAACGGCCATCTATATCATCAGGATATTTCAAGGAATTGAAAACATTAAATGTGAATTTTTGATCTTGAAGCCTCATGGTCAACTCTCCCTTTTGAACATCTATCAAAGTTCTTCCGATGGCTAAGAATGGTCTTCCTAAAATGATAGGAATATCATTATCAACCTCAAAGTCTAAAATGATGAAATCTGCCAGAAAGATGAACTTATCAACCTGAACTAATACGTCCTCAATTTTTCCTTTTGGGTAGGCAATGGTCTTGTCAGCCAATTGGAGTGTAACAGTGGTGGGTCTAGCCTCTCCTATTCCTAAGTTGTTGAAGATAGATAAAGGCATGAGATTGATGCTAGCTCTCAAATCACACAAGGCCTTCCCAATATCTTTCCCACCTATTGAACAAGGAATGGTAAAACTCCCTGGATCTTTCAGCTTAGGGGGTATTCTATTGGTCAAGAGAACACTGCATCCCTCAGTAAGAGCACCGGTTTCATACTCAATCAACTTCTTTTTCTTACTTAAGATGTCTTTAAGAAACTTGGCATAACTGGGAATTTGCTCAATTGCTTCAACAAAGGGTATGTTGATATGCAATTCTTTAAACACATCCAAAAATTTCTTAAAGTGCATTTCTTCCTTCTGATTCCTTAACCTTTGGGGAAAAGGTACATATGGAGGAACCGGTTTTATGATAGCTTTGCTTGACTGTGTTGAGCAAGATGGATCCTTTATGCCTTTAGGTGTACTCTCTTGTGGGATGGTTGGAACATTACTCTCTAATGTCTTTCTTCTAGGGTCTTCTTCTGGAAATAATAAAGGGTAATCATTCCTAAGAGGGATAGGATTGGTGACAACAGACCCTTGGTCTCCTAGTAGCTTGGGGGGTACTTCATCAACAGGGGGCAATGCTGTAGCATTTGGTTCTGACCTCATGTCTTTTTCAAATTCAGATTTAGTCATTGGTCCAAATTCTTTTAGCACTGTCTTTGATAATTCCTTACCACTTCTAAGGGTCACTGCTTTAACATGCTCCTTTCCTAAGGCTCTTGGGATTTCCGTGTTACTGGGCAAAGTGCCCATGGCCCTATTGGTCTGGTTGAGTGCGAGTTGACTGATTTGGGTTTCCAAATTCCTGAGTATTGCACTATGTTGATTAAACATAGATTGATTTTGTTGCTGTTGAACTTGATTTTGGGTTTGTTGTTGGGCTAAGAAAGCTTGTGTTTGGGTCATAAACCCTTTCATCATTGCTTCCAAAGAAGATGATGAATCATCTTGTGAAGGTGGGTTGTTTTGAAAAGATGGTTGAGTAGTTTGAAAACCTTGGTGATGATTTTGAGAGCTACTTGCTTGATGTTGTGGTTGAAATTTTGAAATTCCTTGTTGTTTTTGTGTGGGTGGATTTAAACATGGACTGTTCCAAGAAAAGTTCGGGTGTTGTTTCCAACTGGCATTGTAAGTGTTGTTGTAGGGACCGGATCTGTTATGAACATAGTTTATAGATTCAGAATTATGAGGAAAATGTTCATAAGAGTGTTCCCCACCACAACAAACACATTGCACTGAGAGTACAGCCGGAATAGGTGTAGTGGTAGTTGGATGTGCTCCTTGGCCCGAAGTAATGTTTTTAAGCATAGTGGTCATAGAAGTGAGCCGAGCTGTTAAAGCAGTATATGCGTCTACATCATGAATTCCAGTAGTCCTCTTTTGCGTTTGGGCACGTGGATCAGCCCAATGTCCATGGTTTGCTGAAATCTTTTCTAGAATTTCATACCCGTTATTGTAGATATTGGTTGTAAAGGCCCCTCCTGATGTAGCGTCGAACATTTGTTTAGCCATGGGGTTTAACCCATTGTAGAATGTCTCGAGTTGAATACAGTAGGGAATGCCATGATGAGGACATTTCCTTAACAACTCTTTAAACCTTTCCCAAGCATCGTGAATTGCTTCATCGTCCATTTGTTTAAACATGCAAATTTCGTTTCTGGACTTAGCATTTCGGGTAGGTGGAAAATATTTTCGCAAGAATTTTTCAGCCATGTTGCTCCATGATGGTACAGAACCAGGTGCCAATGAATTAAACCATGACTTTGCCTGATCCCTTAGAGAAAATGGAAATAAAGTGAGTCTCAAGGCATCGTTAGATACCCCAGGGATCAGAAATGCATCGGTGATCTCCATAAAAGATTTTAAATGAGAATGAGGATCCTCCAATGGCATTCCGGCAAATTATCCATTTGTTTGCAACATATGGAACATGATAGGTTTGAGTTCAAAATGGAGGGCATTTATATGGGGTCTAACTATTCCTGAATTTAATTGCTCAAAATCAGGTATAGCATAGTCCATAATTTTTCCTTCTTTGGAATTTGCAAGATTAATGATGTTTGGAATCTCAACCCTATGTTCATTGTTACCATTTGACTCTGTATCCTCATCATTATTAACTCCATTAATTGGTTCATTCTGCCGAAAAGGGTGTTCTGGTGGATTTCCAAAAATGGGTGGTGCATCGTGAAATATTGGTTGTCTTTGTGGGTTTTCTAGAAAATGTTGTCTAGGCTCCCTATTCTCAAATCCTGGTGGTGGTGGTTCCATGATGGGAGGGTCTAAAATTAATGAAATTTTTTGTGACCTTCTTCTAATTCGGAATGTTCTTTCAATGTCCGGGTCAAATTCAAATAATTCCCCCCGTGGTATTCTTGGCATACACCACTTCCAAAATGAGATCCAAAGGTGTTAGAAAAATCAAATCTTTTAGAATACTTTTAAAAACTTTTAGCGAACCAATCCCCGGCAACGGTGCCAAAAACTTGATACGGATGTTTGCACACCTCTAAGATACGTTATAATTGTACCTCAAAGCAAGTATACAATGGGATCCAATATCGTCTGTTCAAGTAATAAAATGGTAAAATACCGAATATCGTCCCACAGAGATTGGTGTAAAAGCGTAATAAAAGTGTAGTAAAAGAAGAGATTTCAGATGGCGAATTTGAAGACTTTGTTTGAGTTGGTTAACAGTGATTTGATTAACAGGATATATAAAGATAGAATGGGTGCAAGACTTATAGTGAAGAGTAAACACAAATTCTGGAGGCCAATGCTATAGGGATGCTAGAGCATTAGTTCAGCAACAACAAGTTTCACCATGTACTTTAAAGAGCATCCTTCCGGATATATACCATTGCACTTTTGTTTAGCCTTCAATCAACATATGCCTATGCAAATGTCCGGACCAGTGTCAGTGTCAAATGGTTTCTTTAAAGTATATGGAAAAACAAATGCCTTTGTTTAAAAATCACCCTTCCGAGTCGATTCCCATATCATTCAAGTTGACGTGTTCTTAGTGGCTCATTCCTGAGTCCACTACACTTTAACACTTTGACTAGTGATCAACCCGTCAAGAATAAATCGGTTTGAAAAATAAAGATAGCAAGTTCCCTTGCTAGTAACTCTTCCAAGTATACTTCCCGTATCATTCAAACTGACGTGCTTTTTCATGGCTTATTCCTAAGTCCATGGCACTTTCACACTTTAAGAAGTGATAAATTCATCAAGAAGTGATTTTGGATTTATAAAACTTAAAAAGACATAGTGGAACAATGTTATTGAAGAACAAAGTCCACTAGTTTTTGGTTTACAACCTCCCTCTTCGTCTCACACCCAAACTATAAAATTAGCTACTCATTACGTAATATAAATTGCAATAAAAGTAAATGACATAGATTAAAGACATAATATAAATGACGGTATATAAATGACAGAATTTAAATGACGGAAATGTAAATGACGAAAATGTAAAGTGCATAAAGTAAATGCAATAAGTAAGAATGAAATATAAAGAAAAGCAATGCTGCAGAAATGCTGCAGCAACTAATAATGAAGAACAAGAATTATAAAATATGTAGGACTTGATATTAAAACTTTTCTAAGGAGAGATTCACAAATTCAGCTCTACCACTGATGGATTACAAAAAATATGATCTAAAACAAAAGAATACTACTCCTATTTATACCATACCATCAATGGCAAAGAAGTAAATTTAGGAAACTTAAAATATAATAAAGGACAACCAACTAAAGTTATGACCAAGTTTTTGTCCAACCAGTTGCTTCTACTTCCAGCAAACACAAATCGATTTCTTAATATATCACAAATATTTGGAAGGAACAAAATTCAAGATTTCCTTTGTCTTCAAAAAGTGTCCCCTAAGCTTCATATTCCAAACAGTCCCCAATGCTCCAACATTTAACCTGGCATTACAATAAATAAAAGATTTTAGGTTGATTTACGTAAAATAGCAATAATTAGTTAAATAATAAACTTAGCTCCATGAATGAGAAAAATAGAAAATAAGATAAGAAAATGACTCAATTGTTTGGGATAAAGAGAATTTAAAATCCTAAAAGATAAGAAAACGATGCAATATGTATTGAATTCTCAATACATATCAATAAACAATAGTAATAATTCCATCAGAAATTAGTTGTTTCACATAAGCATGACTAAGGCTAATATGCCTAGATTTACCATTGTAGATACTATTATAATCCCTAGCTAAAGTAGCCTCACTGTCACAGTTTAAGGAGATGGTTGGCATTGGTTGTGGCCACAACTCTATATCCAACAGCATATTTCTTAGCCATTCTGCTTCCTTACCTACGGCAGCCAAGGCCATAAATTCAGCCTCCATGGTAGAATGAGTAATACATGTTTGTTTCTTTGAAGCCCAAGAAACAACACCCCCACCTAGGGTGAAAATCCATCCAGTTGTGGATTTGTTATCACTTCCACCAGTAATCCAACTAGCATCCGAGTAACCTTCAAGTACTTCTGGAAAACCTCCATAATGTAAACCAAGATTTCTAGTTCTTTTTAGATATCCTAGAACCCGACCAATAGCCTTCCAATGGTCTTTATTCGGATTGCTAGTAAACCTCGAAAGTTTACAAACTGCAAATGCAATGTCCGGTCTTGTGCAATGTGTAGCATACATAAGGCAACCAATGGTACTTGCATCAAGTTGAGCAATAGCTCTACCACTATTCTCATTTAACTTACATGATGTTTCATACGGGTTATTTGCCTCCTTAATATCTAAGTGTTGAAACTTATCAAGTATTTTATCAATGTAATGACATTGATTTAACATATAACCCCACTATGCCTTTGCATTTTAATGCCCAATATAGTATCTACTTCATTCAAATCCTTCATTTGAAAACATGAACAAAGAAACTTCTTAGTTTCAATTATACCTTGCATATTGGTTCCAACTATAAGTATATCATCCACATAAAGGCATAATATAACACCATATTCTTGAGTAAACTCAGAATAAATGCATCTATCCGCTGAATTGTGAGAAAAACCATTTGAATGTATAGCAATATCAAATTTCTCATGCCATTTCTTAGGTGCCTGTTTCAAACCATACAAGGATCTTTTAAGTTTACATACTTTATTTTCATTTCCTGGCAATACAAATCCCTCAGGTTGTCTCATGTAAACTTCCTCATCTAAGTCCCCATTTAAAAAGGTCGTTTTTACATCCATCTGATGTGTGGGTAAATTGTGTATAGAAGCTAAAGCAAAGAGTATTCTAATTGATGTAATTCTAGCTACTGGGGCATATGTATCAAAGTAATCTAATCCTTGTCTTTGACTAAAACCCTGTATCACAAATCTAGCTTTGTAGGTTTGAACAGAGCCATCTATATTCGATTTAACTCTAAAAACCCATTTTCACCCAATAGCCTTGGATCCAGGAGGCAATTCTGTGATTTCCCAAGTATTATTAGATACAAGGGAATCCATTTCGTCATTAATTGCCTCATTCCAAAAAGCAGCATTCCTAGAGGTAACAGATTCTTGATAAGTTCTTGGGGCATCTTCTACATTAAGAAGAATAGGTATTTTATTAAATACTTTATTATCCCTATCTCCTTCAACTAGAAATATAATGGCTTGAGAGTTAATAAAATCTGGACTTAGATTTTTATCTTTTCTAGCTCTTTCACTTCTTCTAGGTGGAACAGAAGTCTCAGGCAATTGTCTTTTATTACTAGTGCCAATTTCTGGAGAGTGGGTACTTTGTGGCACATCAAAAGTGACTAGATCCAAGTTTGTCGAATCATGTCGAAATTTATTCTTAAAAAATTCAACATCCATTTATTCAACTATAACATTTGTATCTAAATCCAAAAGGCGATATGCCTTTGAATTTTCTGCATATCCCACGAATACGCTCTTCAAGGCTTTAGGTCCAAGTTTGGACATTTTAGGCAAAGGAACCTTATAGTATGCCAAACATCCCCAACCTTGAAATAGCTTATATTTGGTTTTCTACCTTTCCAGATTTCATAATTAGCTACTTTGAGTTTCTTTGAGATTACTCTATTGCTTACATGACAAGCCGTGAGTAATGCTTCACCCCACAAATTGTTTGGTAAATTTGCATTTACTAACATAGCATTAAGCATGTTTTGCAAAACCCCATTCTTCCTTTCCGCTACACCATTTTGTTGTGGTGTATATGGAGCTGTCATTTGATGAATCAAACCATGACTTTCACAAAAAGAAGAAAATTCCGTGGGAAAATACTCTCCGCCTCTATCGCTTCTAAGTATTTGTATCTTTTTACCCTTTTGAGTTTCTACTTCAGCCTTATATCTTTTGAATGCATCAAAAGCTTGGTCCTTAGATTTTAGAAAATATAAATAATTATATTTAGAACAATCATCAATGAAAGTTATGAAATATCTATTTCCTCCTCTAGTTAGTTGCCCATTGAATTCACATATATCTGAATGAACTAACTCAAGGATTGTTGTGTTCCTATCAATCTTTGGAAAAGGTTTCCTTTTCATTTTTGCTTGAACACAAATTTCACATTTTTCATTATGATCATTATTATAAGAAATAATTCCTTGTTTGGACATGAATTTCATTTTTTTATAATTTATATGTCCTAGTCGATGATGCCATAAACTAAAAGATGAACATTCAATGCTAAAATTTGAAGCAAATAAACAATCAACGATGTAAGTAGAAGTAGTAATTTTATTTATACTTAGTTTGAACATCCCATAGGCAACATAGCCTTTGCCTACAAACACACCGGCTTTAGATAGAATCACTTTATCATATTCTAGCATAACCTTTATTCCATTTTTACATAGCTTATAACCAGAAACCAAATTCTTCCTAATGCTAGGAACGTGAAGAACATCCTTGAGTACAACCTTTTTTCCAGAAGTGAAATTCAATTCAATAGACCCATTCCAAACATTTTTGAAGTATGATTATCGCCCATCGATACTTCATGTCCTTCTTGCGATTCCTTGTAGTCATTGAACAATGATTTGTTGTTACAAACATGTGTTCTCGCACCAGAATTGTACCACCACTCATCAGAAATGTTAAAGCTTGCAACATGGATTTCTTGAATCATAGAGATATTCAATTCAGAAACCATGGCAATAATTTCAGTTGTAGGTTCTGCAATTTCGACCATGTTTGCATCATCACTTCCATTTTTCTTATTTCCCAAATCAATCTTCTTCTTAGGATTCTTGCAAAAAAATTTCACGTGACCTTTTTCACCACACTTATAACAAGTGATTTCGGATAAAGGCCTCTTGCCTTTCTTTTGAGTGTTTGTATAAAAGGATGAATCTGCCTTCCTTTTATTGCCTCGATTCTTTCCAGATTCAACATAGTTGACTTTAGAAGTAGATTCACCATCCAAATTCTTTTCACGAATACGAGTTTCCTCTTCAATTCATAAATGTTTTTGAATTTGATCCAAAGTGAAATCTTCGGAAGTGTGCATCAACTTTTTTCTGTAATTCCTCCATGATGGGGGTAATTTAGTAATGATATCCCCAACCACCAATTTATCAGGAATTACAATGTTGAGATTCTTGAACTTTGAGACAAGAATTAGAAATTCGTGGACTTGATCCATAATAGAAACATCATCTTTCATAGCAAATTCAAAAAATTTAAAAGTAATGAACTTATCTGCTCCTTCCTTTTCAGCGTTGTACTTTTCCTCTAAAGCGTTCCAGATTTCCTTTGCAGAAGTCATCGGTGTGTAGAGATCATACAAGCGATCAGTGAGGGTACTCAGAACGTATCCTCTACACAGCATGTCATCGTTTTCCCTTTTCTTTGTTCCTCTTCATTAAACACAACAATTTGTGGCGTCTCCAGTGTGTAATAAATTTTAACAACAGTTAATAGAAACTTTATTTTCTCCTTCCAACGAGTGAAGTTCATTCCATCCATTTTGTCAAGTTTGAGGGAATCTTGACAGACCATCCTTAGCATCGTAGTTGAAGCATCCATGATAATATTCCTTAAGTTTGTTAGATATAGGGAATTTGACAGAAAGCAAAATGATCAATTTTAGACTAAAAACGAGGACGTGATTAAATCACTATCCTTAAGGAATATTAGCCCCCACTAGGTCGTTGATGGATCTAGGCTAACTCCTCTCAGGACCTCCTCGATACTAAGAACGGCAGGCAACGGTCCTACATGTTCTTCCCATGATCATGATTATTGTGTTTTTGAAGGAGAGTGAAAACAAAAAAAAAAGATTATTTCTTTGGAAGAAAACTATTGTATATATATAGCAGAAAAATGAAAAGGTGCAACCTTTCATGAAAAGGTGCAATGATTCGATTTCCTTCCAAAAACAACCGAATTAACTAACTAACGGAGTTAACAAAAATATTAACGGACCGTTAATTATAAGGACCAAAATTCACTCTTCCTATGTGGGACAACAACAAGTGATAAATACTATATGTTCCAACAAGGAGTCGATCCATCTCCCCGTGATTCCCATAGGCTTAATGCCACCGGCAACAACCAGTACCAACGTTGGAGATGAGAAAGATGATGCATGGCTGACCATCAAGAAGTGGTTGGATGGTCAACAAAAAGGTCAAGTGGTGTACGTGGCATTAGGCAGTGAGGTTATGCTGATGAAAACCGAGGTGGGTGAATTAGCGCTTGGTTTGGAGTTATCAGGGTTACCATTCTTTTGGGCTTTGAGAAAGCCAGCAGGTTCCACATCGGTGGAGTTGCCAGAGGGATTCGTAGAGCGAACCCGTAACTGTGGGATGGTGTGGAAGAGGTGGGTGCCTCAGTTACGGATACTGAGCCATGACTCGGTGGGTGGTTTCTTGACTCATTGTGGTTGGGGTCCGTTATGGAAGGGCTAACGTTGGGTCACCCTCTCATAATGCTTCCATTTCTGATGGACCAAGGTCTGAATGCTCGAGCACTGGTCGAGAAACAGGTGGGAATAGAGGTCCCAAGTGTTAGTGAATGCTCAAAAGCTAATCATACGATGATTGTAATTTTGAGTTTTGTTTCATGAAATTAATAAATAAATAAAAGGCATTGCCCAATTTATTATGTATATGTTATATTATGTGTTTTAATTATTCATAATAAATAACCTTAGAATAATGTATTCTAAATGTCCCTAGTTAAATATTATTTTGGGTTTTAAGGTTGAAGTAATATGATAATGACTAGCATATGTAGGGATTCATATAGAGATATTGAATCTGCATATGGGTACAAAATGGAGATTTTGTGTATCGGACGTGACTCGCTATGAGAACACTTCATTGGATGTCATGTGAGTGTCATAAGTGTTTCTCATGTAGTTAATGTACATGTAATTCTTTGACTTGAGAAATATGGAGTTTGCTATGTGTGAGTAATATATTTTGACATTTGTTCTAATCATTCCGTAACTGGATGATAGAATTATTGTTAGGTATGTTACAAATCACATGGTAGAACTAGCATATATCGAGATAGGATTTGTCCATCCTTTATGACGGGAGTGATGTCTCTGGGCCCCTTGATAAATATATATACTAAGGATATGCATGCATGCTCGGATAATTGATATGAGATATCATGATCTGTTTTATTAGTATATTAGGGAATCAAGAAACTAGAGATTGGACATAACGAGAATGACACATTCAATGTCTCGTGTTCAATCTAGACATCAAGGACAAAAGAATTAAATGTGTAAACTAAAATTGACTACAAACCGATAATTTGTTGTATCACCAATTCTCGTCATTTGGGTGACGATGATGTATTGCTAGATACCGCTCATTGTTTATAAATATAAATACGAGATTTATAATTATTACCAACATGTCGAGAACCCATTGGGTCACACGCTTTGGACATATTCGAATAAGGAGTTTAAATAATTAAAATGTTTAATTATTATATCTGATTTGTATTGATTTAATCTGATTAAATAAAACCAGATATTATTTGTGTTGGACATAAATAAAGTTGACTAGGGATGACCTTTGTAAGGGAGTGATGGTGTATGGAAAGTCTTACACTCAAGCATGGATACTTCTACACTCAAGTAAGGTGTAGGGATGGTGGTGCTTTCATGGCATGCCTTTCATATCCATATAAATGTATGACATTTTATACAAGAGTTGTTCTTGCAAATCTCTCTAAAAATCAACTACAACTATATGCTCCATTTCCTTTCTAAGTTTTGAAACCGTGACTAGCATCACGAGAAGGCAAAGGATTCGGATTGTTCGCGTGGATACCGTGGATGCATCAAGCTTGCTTTGTTGCTGTGATTCAAAGTCTCGTTAACTGTGAGGTATAATTTCGAAACACCAGATTTATTCCGGTTCGTATGGGTCTTTGGAGGGTTACGGTTTTATTTTCCGCTGTGCTTGAGATCCCGTAACCCAACAGTGGTATCAGAGCTACTTACGAACCTCTAGATCGGTTTTTGGTGACATGCATGCATTTTTAAAAACTGTTTTGCTGATGTATGTTTTTTTTTCGTTAATGTTTTGGTTTTTTCGTCCCAGAAATATTCTGAATCTGAGAAAACTTAAAACATGAAAAACGTGGATCTTTCTGTTAGGGTTCCACAGGATTTTGAATCACATCATTTCGACTTTGTATGAATTTTCTATGAATTTTTTACGACAGTATCGCAATGCTGTCCGAAAATCGAACTCACTACGGGTTTGACTTGATTTTCGACCCATAAGGGTTCTAGATCTTTAAAATCCTAAAACATAAAAGATGTGTATCTTTTTGTTAGTTTTCCAACGAACTTTGAATCACCCTTTTTCGATATCGTATGAATTTTGTATTAATTTTATACGGTGATGTGGCAAATCGGTTTTATGTTTCAATATGATTGAATATGTATAATGTGATTTGCTTGGTGAATGATTATAGCCCTTAGTCATGGATGTATTATATTTGGTAAATACGACTTGCATGTCGTGCCTTTCTCTATATACTCTCTTTGTACATTCTCCTCTCATCTAATCCTCTCGAATGTAACTCGAGGTTTCTTTGTTTGAAATGTAAAATATTTTGTATAAAAGAAAGCAAGAGATGGAGGCGTTATGAAGTGATGAAGATGAGAAGACTTAGAACCATAAGAGTTTATTTTATGTAATGATATTCATACTTGGCTCTATGAATATCGCATAGGGGGGCTATAACCATCTCACATTTATTTTTATGCTTTATTTTACGCTTTATATATTATGATATATTATGCGTGGTTGTATGTATGTGATATTTGTTACAATATTTAAAAGCAAATATGATTTTAAAATATATAAGTAAAAGGAGTTTTACAAATCAAAATGAGTTTTGATAAAATAAAAATTGATATTTATATAAGATATAAAGTGGACCGTCGATATTGAGTGATAAGGTCTTAGTACATCATAGTAAGATTTCAACCGGTTTTGTCACAAAAGCCTAAACCGCCAAAGAAAGGAAGGTATATAAGTGATCCTCGTGATCCTCCTCCAATCTGGATTCCGGTTAAATCAAACTATGAGGAAACGATCTATTACAAAAGAAAGAATGGTAAGATCAAACTAACTAAAATCCCTCACCAAAATATTAAGTTTAAGATGCCTTCCAAACATGGCACTTGTCAAGACTTTGATCATTAAGGGTGGGTCATGCTAAAGTTGGGTACTCTCTTTAATCTTAGTAAGATAAGGTAAGCATAGGATTCCTACAAACCATTTTGGGTCGGACTTAACCAAATTAAGCCTAATAGGATTGGGGATTTGGAGGCATGTGTTGGGAACATTCATTTGATGAATTTAAATAAAAGTTATTCACCTAATTATCCATAGAGTTACATAGAGATGTAATTAGCAATATTGTTGCTTACCTAAAACATTATTGGTTGATCGGTTAGCTAAAGTTAAATTGATCGATAATGAGAATATGGATCTTGGTCTGCTAGAAAGCTTATGATGTTTTCCGAAACAATAAAAGAGGGCTGTTGTTTTGATTAAAATAGTGGGAGCTTGTTTGATGAAAGTCCTTATTAAACAATAAAATTTCATGACACTAAGAACTCTGCTTTTCTATTGTAAATTACCAATGGCACAAACCAACAATGGAAACAAAAACACTTTGCGATCGATTCTTGAGAAAGAAAAACTAAATGGAACAAATTTCATCAATTGGTATCGTAATTTGAGAATTGTCCTCAAAGTTGAAAAGAAACTGTATGTCTTGGAGCAACAAATCCCTGAAGAACCTAATTCTAGTGCTCCTAGAACTGAAAGGGACACTTTTAAAAAACATGATGAAGATGCTTTGGACGTCTCATGTCTAATGCTAACAACCATGGAACCTGAGCTTCAAAAGCAACATGAAAACATGGGGACGTTCGATATGATCGAACACCTAAAATTGCTATTCCAAGAGCAAGCTAGACATGAGAGGTACGAAACATCCAAGGAACTGTTCCGTTGTAGAATGTTCGAAGGTAGTCCTGTTGGCACTCATATGCTTAAAATGATTGGGCATATTGAGCGTCTTGAAGGACTAGGTTTTTCTTTACGAAAGGAGTTGGCCATTGATGTAGTTTTGCAATCATTGCCAAATAGCTACAGTCAATTCGTGATGAACTACAACATGCATGACTTTGACAAATCCCTTCCAGAATTGCTCAATATGTTACGAACAGCTGAGCAAGAGCTTGCAAAGAACAAATCCACCATTTTGATGGTCCGTAAAGACAAGAAAGGGAAAGGCAAAGGAAAGTCCATTGTCAAACCCACTTCTAAATCTTTGAAGCCAAAAGGAAGCATTAAGAAACCCAAGGTAACTGTACCTAAGGAGGGTGAGTGCTTTCATTGCAACAAACCCGGGAATTGGAAGAGGAACTGTCCTCTCTACCTTCAGGAAAAGAAGAAAGGAAGTGTAACTTCCACTTCAGGTATCAATGTGATAGAAACTAATCTTTCTACTTCTTATACATCATGGGTATTAGATACTGGATGTGGTTCTCATATTTGTAGAAATGTGCAGGAACTCAAAAGGACTAGAAGGTTGAGTAAAGGTGAAGTTGATTTGCGTGTTGGAAATGGGGCAAAGGTTGTTGCTATAGCCATAGGATCTATTTTGTTAACTTTACCGACCGGATTATTATTAGAACTTGATGATTGTTATTGTGTACCATCTATTTCTAGAAATTTGATTTTTGTATCTTGTTTGGACAAGAAAGGTATTACTTTCAGTATTGGAAACAAATGTTGTTCATTCTATTTTGGTAATATATATTATGGTGACGCAAGTTTGATTAATGGTCTTTATGTTCTTAATATGGATAATCCGATTTATAACATAGATAAAAGGGATGTCAAATCGAATAGTTCAAATTTAACCTATCTCTGGCATTGTCGTCTTGGTCATATAAACGAAAATCGCATTTCCAAACTCCATAAAGATGGATTATTGAACAAATTAGATTTTGAATCATATGGGACGTGTGAAGCTTGTTTAATTGGAAAGATGACAAAGGCTCCTTTTGTTGGACAAAGTGAGAGAGTAAGTGATGTATTGGGAATCATACATAGCGATGTATGTGGTCCAATGAACATACATGCTAGAGGTGGTTATAGATACTTCATTACATTTACTGATGATCTCAGTAGGTTTGGCTATGTATATTTAATGCGACATAAGTCCGAGTCCTTTGAAATGTTCAAAGAATTTCAAAATGAAGTACAAAACCAACTTGGAAAGAGTATTAAGATTCTTCGATCTGATCGAGGTGGAGAATACTTAGACCATGCTTTTCTTGATCATCTTAGAAATTGTGGTATTGTATCACAACTCACTCCACCTGGAACACCACAATGGAATGGTGTCTCCGAAAGGAGGAATCGTACACTGTTGGACATGGTACGATCTATGATGAGTCAATCTAACCTTCCGACATCCTTTTGGGGATATGCTCTAGAGACAGCGGCTTTCACACTAAACCGAGTTCCATCAAAATCTGTTGAAAAGACACCATATGAGATATGGACTAGTAAGAGTCCTAAATTATCTTTTATGAAGATTTGGGGTTGTGAGGTTTACGTACGACGTCTAATCACAACTAAATTAGAACCAAAATTTGACAAATGCATATTTATAGGATATCCCAAAGAAACTATGGGATACTACTTCTATCATCCTCACGACAATAAAGTGTTTGTTGGGTGTACTGGTGTCTTCATGGAAAAGGAATTTATTTCCAAAGGTATTACTAGGAGGAATGTAGAACTTGAAGTTATTCAAGATCAAAATATTTCAACACATATGGAACTAACACAGACACCACAAGTAATTGTGGATCCACAAAGCGATGTGGAAAGGCAATCTAATGTCGTAACACAAAGTGCTCGTAGATCTAGTAGAAAACGGAATGAGCCTGAGAGATATGGATTTCTCATCACTCATATCGGGGATGTGATGCTCATGGATGATGACCCCACTAGTTACCAAGATGCTATGGCAAGCACTGACTCCAAGAAATAGCTAGAAGCTATGAGAATAGAAATGGACTCCATGTATGAAAACCAAGTTTGGAACTTAATTGACCCACCCAACGAGGTACGACCTATAGGGTGCAAATGAGTTTTTAAGAAAAAGACCGACATAGATGGTAATGTGATTACCTATAAAGCATGATTGGTTGCAAAAGATTTCAAACAAATTCAAGGTGTTGATTATGATGAAACTTTCTCTCCAGTCGCAATGATTAAGTCTATTAGAATTTTACTAGCCATTGCAGCATATCACGATTATGAGATTTGGCAAATGGATGTCAAAACAGCTTTCCTTAACGGAAAGCTACTTGAGGATGTATATATGATACAACCCGAAGGTTTTGTCTCTCCTGAAAAATCTCATATGGTATACAAGTTGCAACGATCTATTTATGGATTGAAGCAAGCTTCAAGGAGTTGGAATCATCGTTTTGATGAAGCGATCAAAGAGTTTGGCTTCTTAAAAAATGAGGATGAACCTTGTGTCTACAAAAGGGTTAGTGGGAGCACCGTATCATTTATTTTATTGTATGTAGATGACATATTACTCATTGGAAATGATATTCCGACGCTTGAGTCTGTAAAGGCTTGGTTAGGAAAATGTTTTTCAATGAAAGACTTAGGTGAAGCTGCCTATGTATTAGGCGTTCGGATCTATAGAGATAGATCGCAAAAATTACTTGGCTTAAGTCAAAGTACATATATAGACAAAGTGTTGAAACGGTTCAACATGTCTGATAGCAAGAAAGGGTTCTTACCAAATATCACTTTCTAAGACGCAGTGCCCTACTACATCTCAAGAGAGTGAACGAATGAGTAAGATTCCATATTCTTTGGCAATTGGATCTATCATGTATGCTATTATATGTACTCGACCTGATGTATCGTATGCTTTAAGCATGACGAGTAGATACCAATCCAATCCAGGTGATGGTCACTGGATTGGCGTCAAGAATATTCTAAAATACTTAAGAAGAACAAAGGATTCATTCTTTATGGCGGTGAAGAAGAGTTAAGTGTAAAGGGTTACACTGATGCAAGTTTCCAAACGGATAAAGATGATTTTCGATCGCAGTCGGGTTTTGTGTTTTGTCTTAATGGTGGTGCTGTGAGCTGGAAGAGTTCCAAGCAAGCAACAGTAGTTGATTCTACAATGGAAGCTGAGTACATCGCAACATCAGATGCAGCCAAGGAAGCCGTTTGGATCAAGAAATTTATTTCTCAACTTGGGGTTGTTCCTAGCAGTGATTGTCCTATAGAGTTGTTATGCGACAACAATGGAGCTATAGCACAGGCCAAGGAACCTAGATCTCACCAAAGATCCAAACATATTCTTAGAAGATATCATCTCATTAGAGAGATTATTGAAAGAGGCGATGTTAGTATAAGCAGAGTGTCAACTGACAGCAATGTTGCTGATCCACTAACTAAGCCGTTAACACAGCAGAAGCATGATGGCCACTGTAGATCCATTGGTATACGATGCATGGATGATTGGCTTTAATGCAAGTGGGAGATTGTTAGTGAATGCCCAAAAGCTAATCATACGATGATTGTAATTTTGAGTTTTGTTTCATGAAATTAATAAATAAATAAAAGACATTGCCCAATTTATTATGTATATGTTATATTATGTGTTTTAATTATTCATAATAAATAACCTTAGAATAATGTATTCTAAATGTCCCTAGTTAAATATTATTTTGGGTTTTAAGGTTGAAGTAATATGATAATGACTAGCATATGTAGGGATTCATATAGGGATATTGAATCTGCATATGGGTACAAAATGGAGATTTTGTGTATCGGACGTGACTCGCTATGAGAACACTTCATTGGATGTCATGTGAGTGTCATAAGTGTTTCTCATGTAGTCAATGTACATGTAATTCTTTGACTTGAGAAATATGGAGTTTGCTATGTGTGAGTAATATATTTTGACATTTGTTCTAATCATTCCGTAACTGGATGATAGAATTATTGTTGGGTATGTTACAAATCACATGGTAGAACTAGCATATATCGAGATAGGATTTGTCCATCCTTTATGACGGGAGTGATGTCTCTGGGCCCCTTGATAAATATATATACTAAGGATATGCATGCATGCTCGGATAATTGATATGAGATATCATGATCTGTTTTATTAGTATATTAGGGAATCAAGAAACTAGAGATTGGACATAACGAGAATGACACATTCAATGTCTCGTGTTCAATCTAGACATCAAGGACAAATGAATTAAATGTGTAAACTAAAATTGACTACAAACCGATAATTTGTTGTATCACCAATTCTCGTCATTTGGGTGACGATGATGTATTGCTAGATACCGCTTATTGTTTATAAATATAAATACGAGATTTATAATTATTACCAACATGTCGAGAACCCATTGGGTCACACGCTTTGGACATATTCGAATAAGGAGTTTAAATAATTAAAACGTTTAATTATTATATCTGATTTGTATTGATTTAATCTGATTAAATAAAACCATATATTATTTGTGTTGGACATAAATAAAGTTGACTAGGGATGGCCTTTGTAAGGGAGTGATGGTGTATGGAAAGTCTTACACTCAAGCATGGATACTTCTACACTCAAGTAAGGTGTAGGGATGGTGGTGCTTTCATGGCATGCCTTTCATATCCATATAAATGTATGACATTTTATACAAGAGTTGTTCTTGCAAATCTCTCTAAAAATCACCTACAACTATATGCTCCATTTCCTTTCTAAGTTTTGAAACCGTGACTAGCATCACAAGAAGGCAAAGGATTCGGATTGTTCGTGTGGATACCATGGAGGCATCAAGCTTGGTTTGTTGATGTGATTCAAAGTGTCGTTAACTGTGAGGTATAATTTCGAAACACCCGATTTATTCCGGTTCGTATGGGTCTTTGGAGGGTTACGGTTTTATTTTCCGCTGTGCTTGAGATCCCGTAACCCAACACCAAGAAACGATGAAGATGGGTCGTTCAGCAAGGAGTGGGTGGTGAAATCGGTGCGTTTGGTGGTGGTGGAAGAGGGAAGATGTACAAGGCAAAGGCAAGGGAGTTGAGTGGAATATTTGGCGACATGAAGCTACAGAATAAGTATGTAGACGACTTCGTGCAGTATTTGGAGAAGCATACAAGTGTTCCTTCTGGTGCTATGGATGGTTAATTAAGTTGGCATATATAATTAATGGAATATGTAAGTATTCTTGTATTTCATTACAAATATTGAAAAATGTAGTCATTTAAGTTATGTGGTTTGTTTACTAGATGTTGAATGATTCACTGTAAAATAATTATATGGTTAAAAGGATTGATGAATAATGAACTTTGAATGAATTAGTATCGAATGAGAAATGATATTGTTTGATAATAATTGTTTTTAATGGACTGTTTGAACAACGAAAATTACAATTTTAATCTTTTGTATGAACCTTAATTAATATATACTTTGCAAATATTTAGTTACAAAAAGATATTAATTATTGTATATCAAACTAACTGCCAATAAAAATGTTAAACATATATAATATTATTACTTGTTCAAACCAATATAGTACATTACTTGTTCAAGTTCAAGATTAAACAAATACATAACAAACAATATCCATATATTAATTTGTTTTCATATATATATATATATATATATATATATATATATATATATATATATATATATGTGTGTGTGTGTGAGGATAATCAAATAAGAACTGTAAAAAAGTTAAGAACCGTGAGAATCAATCTCAATCATCCAAGAATCTTAATTAAAGCTATTAAAAATGGTGGCATTTATGTATTATCTTTGAAAGTTGTACCTAATCTCATGTCTAATCTAGAAGTTACAGTGCAAAATTGTAATACGAGGTTTTCCAAATAATAACACCACAAGAAATCCAATTCCAAAAAACCTTGCTTGTAATAAGACCTAATTCCTAAATCTTTTTGTTAAAAATACAACCTGGAACACATCATTCCATATCTTACAACTATCGTCATGGTCGTCGGAAACAATCAACGATCCATCATGGTTGAAATGGACAGAGGTCAACGGCGCTTCGATCTTCTCCTTGAAGATTCCTTCAATTCACTGGGTTCCGACACCGCCCACACGCCGGAAAAATCAAGAAATTTGGTCTTTGTATCTTCTTCGTCATCGTCATCTCAATCGATTCACGTAGTAAAAGAAGAAACTCATTCAACAATTTCAATTCCTCATTTGAAATTAATGACTCATTCAGTCAGAAAACCAGTCTCTGGCGCCGGAGATTTGAAGAATTTGTCTCTGTACCTTTCTTCAGGTACGCAGTACAACGTCAACAAAAACAAATGGCGAATTTGAAAGAAGAAAACCAAAATGTGAATCCAAAAACCCATTTGTGGGCCTCTTTTGTGTAAATCTCACAGTTTATCAGTTGAATTTGAGGATTCCTCAATCATAAACAAAAAACTCTTGAAGACGATTTGAAGGAAACAAAGTGTGTAGAGGAGATGAAGGTTCACTAAAGAGGAGTACACGATAGCCATTGGAAAATATGCGGTTGAGATCCGAGATCCAAGCATAATGGATTTGATTGGGAATGCTTGATACATCTATTGGAGAACAAAGTGATTCTCAATTACCCCCTAGAGATTGGGAATTCAACCAGAAGTGAAACGGTTAGCGTTTCCATGGCTGCCGGATAAGAACAAGAGATGAGTTTGATTTCATGAGTTGAAATAAAATATAGACGGAAATTAAGTTTGATTTCATGTGGTGAAATATATTATAAATTAAAATTGTGTTTGAAATTCATATGGTGAAATAGATTAGAGATGAAAAGTATGTTTGATTTCATGTGGTGAAATAATATATATATGAATATTATGTTTAGATTTCATGATATCATATTTATGAAAATCATGTTTTTATTTCATGAGGTGAAATAATATGTGTTTTATCAGGTGAATATCTGTTATCAAAATGACGATTATACCATTTTCATCTGGTGAAACAATTTTTAATTAAAACCATAGGATCAAAACCAAATTATGAAATAAATCAGTTCTCACGGTTCTCAGCATTAAATTTTTGGGTTCGCACATGATTTAACGACTTCCTTTCAAGAGCAAATTAAGACAAAGTGAGACATTTGAGATGCTCGAAATCCAGGTTCGCCCAAGTCCATATGGTCATGTACGTCTATGGCTGCGCCATTAAGTCATCAAATATTAAACCAGGTTTGCCCAAGTCCAAAAATGTTCATTTACATGTGCATACACATTTTTTTCCTGGTGGCTGCTCATCATATGTAGTAGTGGATTATTTCTAATAAATATGTGCTTATATTTTGTGGTGCTTTTTCATTATAGTTTATATAGAGAGAGATGAATATCAGATGGAGAGACATTTGATATTTCTCTGTTGAACTATTGCACTCTTTTATTAGAAAGTTGTATTGTTATATATGGCGGCCTTTAGATCGATCTTCAAATGCAATTTCGATCGATTCTCGTTTTTCTTGAGCGAATTCGACCATTAAAAGTGATGATTCATGGCCAGATATGTTCATTTAATTGGTTAAGTGGTGCTAATCCCATTCTTAATTTGATAGCTTGTATCTTGTTCTCATCCATCCATCTCTTACTTTCTCCATTTTGGAAAATCTGTTGGAGCAAAAAATTAGTCCAAATCCCCGAATTTCCATTTTGAAAAATCTGTTGAAGATGCTCTAAGTTAATTCCGTTCGGCTATTCTTACTTAACAGTCTGATGATAAAAAGGTTATCAACATACTAGCTACGATATTTGTTATTAATAGTTACCATAGTGATACTTGATACAATCTATGATGAATTGGCCTTCTTATTGTGTAATACATATGGTGCCTTGGATGATTGAATATGGCTCATTGGTGATGGTTGTTTAGTTTATTTTTGTAGCAACCTGTTTTAACTATATATATATATATATATATATATATATATATATATATATATATATATATATATATATATATATATATATGTAGTTGTTGAAATTTTAATAAAACAAAAAAAAAGAAGTTGCTGAATCTATACTATATTATAAAGATGGCATAAAAAAAAACTCTTAAAAACAAGTCTTAAAGCTTAATGTACAACTATTTAATGCTAATTACTTAAAAAAACAACCATTAAAGCTGTATGTACTACAGTTAATGCTATTTATTAATTTTCAATCATTATCTCTAACCATTTTAACTCTCCTAAAATCATTTCCCACTGTAACTCCCCTAAAATAACTCTCAGCATAATTAAATATAGAATAAAAATCAAATTTTAAATATAAAAATATAAAATATAAAATATAAATAAAAAAATCTAACAGAATATTTTATAAAAAAAATTATATTTTTAAACCAAAATAAATTACATTATATTATTAAGTCTAAATTAAACAAATTTATATAAAAAAATCATTATCAATCTCTCACAACCAACCAAAATCGTAACGTAAACGAAACATTAAAATCGTGATGTATCTAGCGGCATTGCGCGAGTACACTTCTAGTATTATTAAATAGAAATAAATAAAGAATTGTTAAATAAATATAAATAGAAAAAAGGGGCTGCTAATTATTAGTAAAAAGAGCTAAAAACAAAAAAAAGGGCTGGAAAGGGGGCTGGAAAATGGGGTTGGAAAATGGCAGCATGAGGTGTTCTAAGGTGACATATGGTGCATGGGAGAAGACCACATCAACTAGTGACTAACCTAGTTCCAAGCTCCTTAATTTTTAGTATAAATAGGAGCCTTAATTGTCTCTTTTAAGTTCTTTTCTCCAGCAGAAAATTTAGTCACACACACACACATTTGGTGAGGAAGATGAAGAGAACAAGAGTGAAGAAGAGAAGGTGAGAAGTTGATAAAGAGGACAGCATAAACTAAGTCTTTTGTAGTTAAAACCAAGGTGATTACTTCACTACAAAACAGAGGCTTATCACCGACAGATTCATCCGTCGGTGATCCGACGGTAAAATGGAAATTCGTCGGTGATCCGTTGGTAAATCTCCGTCGGTATAAAGGTGGTCGGCGTTCAGATCACTGACGGATCACCGACGGTTATTACCGACGGATCACCGACGGTTCTATTTTCCGACGGATCTCCGACGGTTACCGACGGCGTGTTATTTCCGACGGATCACTGACGGTCGACTTTTAGCGACGGATTACCGACGGATATTTACCGACGGATTATTTCCGACGGATTTAGCGATGGATTTCCGACGGATATTTATTAAATAAAAATTAAATTAAAATAGAGTTTCCGACGGATTACCAACAGATAATCCGTCGGTAATTTATTTTATTTTTTTAAAAAATAATTAAAAATTAAAATTTTCCAGTTTTTTATCCTGTACAAAACCTGCAAATTTTTAAATATTACTAATTCTTAAAGTGTACAAAATATCTATAAATACATAAACATAATCCTACGGAGGGGGAAAGGGGTGCTGACTGTTAAACTTGATCATGAACGCGTCAAACTGAGCCATTCGTTCCCGCATCTGTCTCTTCTCTACTTCATCTCTATCCATTCGCTCCTGAATCCGGATCCTCTCTGCTTCTTCTCTCTGTAGTCGCTCCTGCAACTGGATCCTCTCTGCTTCCTCTCTCTCTAACCTCTGCCTCAGCTCCTCCAACTGAAATTCAACATTTGACAAACATATATAGAACAATGTCAGACAACATTTAACAAACATATGATTAAAAATGTTAAACAGCATTTGACAAGCATACCTCCTCATCGTGACGGTCGCGCGTGCTCCCGCTCGAACTGTGTAACACCCTAATTTTCGAAAGGTGTCATTTTAAGTTAATACCGAAACCGTATATTAGGGAAAAATAAGATAAAATATTTTGGACTTGAATCCTGGATTTTTTTAGTCTAGATAGATGAAGGATTCAATTAGAAGTCCAACGGTTCTTTCCGGAGCAAAAACGAAGCTATAACGAAGAAGTTATGGCCAAAACAGTGAACGAGAAGAAAACCGGGCAGACAGTGCATCTCGCGACTTACGCCGCGACTTAGGATGTATGCCGCGACTTAGGGATAAACGGGCGACTTATGCCACGACTTAAAGTCGCGGCATAACTCACGAAACCCCCTGGTCGAGCTTAAAACCCGATTTTCAGCCACCAAACTTCATTTCTTCATAACTTTTGATCCACAACTCCGATTTGGGTGATTCAAGTTGCCACGGTTTTGTTTTTTGAGAGATCTTCAAGGATCTAGAAAGAGATTGGAAGTATATTGGAGTATACAAGAGTATTTTGTGGTGGTAAGCTCCTCATCTCTCCCTCTCCATCTTCTTTACCAATGTTTTCTAGGGTTTCATCCACCCTTTGCTCTCCCTTTCGTAGATTGGAGGTTTGTAACCATTTTGGTGAACTAGAAGTGTTTTGGTTGGTGGATTCAAGCTTGGGTTAAGGTAATCTTCTATTCTCTTTAGTTATGGAAGTTAGGGTTTCGGTATTAGTTGAGGTATTCATGTATATGGTTTGGGAAACGATTCTTTGTGGTTGATTATGTTTATTTATGGTTGAATATGTATGGATTTAGGTTTTTGGAAGTTTTGACTTGAGAATCTAAGTGTTATTCAAAGGAGCTCTAGTTGGGGAGAAATCTAGATTTAGCCTAAATCTAGCAAGGTGAGTTCAAGTTGATTTGTGAAAACGGTGTACATGCCAAAATGTTTATTTTAAAAGTGTTTGTGTTTTACAATAAATTGTTAACTACTGATAAGTTTTAATTATTTGGGTATATTTAACTTTATAAACTTATGTAACGCGCATCTTTGAGGTTTTTGGGAGTTTTGATAAATAAATCATGTTAACATGTTTCTTTGATGATGTAAGAGATAAATGGAGGTCATTTTATATATTTGTCCATTTGGTGCATACGATTTTATAAACCGTTGGAAAATGCATAGCATGGTACTATGAGTCATTTTGGGTATCGCGAAGAGAATGGGTTCATTTGGAAAACGTTTGTTTCAATCAACGATGAGCTTTGGGTTATTTACTCTTGAGTCATAGTATAAATGTTGGTCAAGCGTGTTTTGATGTTTATATTGGCGCCCATTGGAGATTTACGTAATTGTTGGGTCTTTATGTCGGATTTCGGCTTTGTCAGGACTTTGGGACTTTTGTCCGGTTTAATAACCTAAGTGGAGCTTTGGGGTGTGAGTTGTATTTATTGCATTTTATTTTGGAGAATACATGTTTTGGGTGCGTGAGCCATTCATTTGGAGTCATGTATTTTAGACAGTGTCGCATTGGATCCATAGGCACGTGAGTCAGTTGTATGTATCGGTGAGGACTCTTAGGATTATCACATTAGGAAATAATGTCGTGTTGGCATTGGTGTTGTCCCGGTCGTTTTGCGGAGAGGAACCTTTATGGGTTGTACTCCGGGACCTTGGGTTTGGAGTTTGATGTTCTAATTCTTATGCACGAGGGTTAGACATCGAGTGTTATCAAGTAAGGAGTTGAGGCTCCTATCTTGACTGATAGGGAGTAGGCACTAAGGGTCAGTGGGGACCCCGAGGATGAAACTCCCTAGAGACCGAACAGGCAATAATATCGTGTATCCTTGAGGTGTAGCTCGGCAGAGCAGGCAATACGGTCACGATCTGAGGTGTAGTTCGACAACATAGTTATGTGGTTTAACTTTGTGTTCCGTCACGTACAATGGAATCGGGTATCCCCCGTCACCGGAAGGTGCTATTTGGGTATTTTATTGTTTCATTTTATTATCCATGTTTTCAGTGATATTTTACTTATGGGGAATTGTTTACTCAAGATTTATGGGTTGCGTTTTATGACATCCACGTTTGAAGGATTTCGAGAAGTAAAGTTTTATTTCATATTTTTTATAAATTAAGAGCTTTGCTTATTATTAACGTTTTGATTGAGTTTGGGATTAAAGTGGTCTTTACGAGAGAAGGTTCATGTTGGGTTCTTTGTTCTAAAGATGTACTTTTGAAAAATGGCGTCATTTGTTATTTAAAGTAAATCTGTCAGAGAGTCTGTGATTTAAACTACTTTCTTTCCCTTTCATGTTGTAAACTCTTGAACTCACTAGGCGTTAGCCTAACCTTTTTATTTGTCGGCATGTGCATCAGGTTCCGGATGGGGGAAGAGGTTTTAGCTTCTTGGTGAAGCGTTGAGTGCTAAGAGTTTGTGCAAGGGTGAGTAGCTTGATGAAGTCTTCCGCGTTAGTTGTTGATAAGAGCAACTGTTTCTTTGGAGTTTTAGTAACACCCGACTCTGATCAGTCTTTCTGCGAGACTTGGCCTTTTAGTTGTTAAAGTTAAATCCAATATTCTTTTGAGGTGTCTCAAGTGATGATTGTAAAATAGATTATATCCTTTTTGTTGTATAATTTGGAAGTTTTAAATTAGTTGCTTTGTTCATTTTCTAGGGTGTTACAAACTGGCACCTGAATCACCGGTCATAGCATAATAGGGATCCTGACTGGTCCCCCATCCAATTGCTTTTAATATATCCAGTTGCTTTTAATGGATCAAGTTAGGCTTTAACGTACCCAGTTGGGCTTTAAACGAATCCGCTTGGGCTTTAATGGATTTAGTTGGGCTTTAACGCTACCAGTTGGGCTTTAACGTATCCAATTAGGCTTTAACATACACAGTTGGGCTTTAATGGATCCAGTTGGTCTTGGACCCGGTTGGCTTTAATATATCCAGTTAATGAATTCAGTAGGGCTTTAACGTTCCCAGTTGGGCTTTTAATAGATCCAGTTAGGCTTTAACGTACCCAGATGGGCTTTTAATGGACCCGATTGACTTTAATGGATCAGTTGGGCTTTAATGGTACATACATGATCACATATGTACATACATACATATTACATACATGATCACATACATACTATACATGGTGTACATACATTCATGATCACATACATGCATACATGTGTATATACATACATGAACACATATGTACATTTACATTCATACATGATCACATACATACTATACATGATCACATACGTACTTGTATATATACATACATGATCACATACGTACTACATGTACATGATCGATGTACATACATACTATACATGGTGTACATACATTCATGATCACATACGTACATGTGTATCACATACGTACATGTGTATATACATACATGATCACATACATACAAACATACATATATATATATATATACACACATACATGATCACATAAAAAATAAATATTTATTAAATTTACCGACGGATTCTTAAAGGCCGTCGGTAATCCGTCGGTAATTACCGACAGATTATCGACAGACGTCAGAAAAAATAAATATTTGTTAATTATATAAATTACCGACGGATTTAAAAATAAAAATAAAATAATTTAATTTAATATCCATCGGTAATCCGTCGGTAAATGTATACATTTACCGACGGATAGTCTATCCGTCGCAAAGTTTTCATTTCCGTCAGTGATCCGTCGGTAATCTTGGTCGGAAATAAGCAATTTTCCAGTAGTGCTTATCTTTTCTTTTGGTTTGATCTCCAAACCTGAGATATATATTTGTGTACATGTTTTCATGAAGTTTTGTTCATATTTGGTTATCATAAAGAATATGGACAGCCTTAAATGATATAGCTATGTATAACATGTTATATGTTATTTTAAAACACATGCTAAAGAAACAAATTTGATCACCGGTGGAATAAGAATCACCGAGACGGTATAACCGCGGTAAAGGGTCGTAGAAACGGTCTCGGATCCTTGACGAAGGGTTCCGAATAAAAGCCGGAAGGGACGACACCCACCAAGAGAGATTAAATCCGGAAAACATAAATGTTTAAATGATTTACATGCATATACATGATACAATAGCTTATTTGAGGCTATGATTTGATTTTCTAAATGTTTTGTGCATTGAAATGAGATTTGTAATCACAAGTCAATCAATGGCTTAAAAATTATAAATATGTATCTCAGTTGTGGACAAGATTATTTGAGAAGTGAAAAGGAAGTCTCGAAGGGATTATCGAAAGCTTCATTTCGTGGTTTAATCGGATGTTGTTTTGGTTCGTGTAATTTGGTTTTTATAACCTAGCCTAGTATGTGTTATTAGAATATACATATGTACTTTGTAACTATGATCCATCATGGAATGTTTTATATAAAATAAACTATGTTTTGCTTCCACATTTTTGTAATTTGTTTTATTTTAATTATATATAAATGGTTGAGACTCGGTTCGTAACACCATTCGTTGGGTCTCGGTTTAGAGGCGGAAACGAGGGTTGTTACAATTTTCATCAAGAAGCCGTTAAGAAAGATGGTCATTGATAGAATTCGCCAACTTGATCGAATCATGCCAGGTTCATTTAATTCCTCTCCTTTCTTTAATCTCTTCTTGAGGGCCATGTTTTAGTAGGTTTTAAGTGTTGGAAATTAAATCCTTTCTCATGAATGCATAATTATTTGTCACTTGACAAGCTAAGGAAATATTTAAGAACACTTGACAAAGACTATGAATTGAGGAATTATAGGAGGAGATGTACGGATAGGTATTAATGAACCTTCATTTCACTTGGATTGATTGCTTAATCATTATTAAAAGTGATCATTTGCTAGTTTGGGGCCTGAGACAATTCAGGGCGAATCTACATTCTTTTTTCAATTCAAACAAATTCAAGCTCTATTTTTACGTGCTTGATAAATTACCCATAGGCTTAGCTATGGGCGTAAAAAACGAACATCTAGCAATCACTATTATAAAATTGGGTTTATAGCATGTTAAAATTTTTATAAGTGTTTTAATAGGACCGTTTTATAAGACTTAATTTATATGACAAAAAAAAATAAATTTTCAATCTAAAGGCGTTTCAATAAGTTTATACGACGTTTTTTGGACAATGTATCAAGCTTTTAGGACCTTTTCTATGAGATTTCTTGCTACTTTGTCATTTCATATGTTATTTATGTTTTTTAAATTTATAAGATTTTTAACTTGATGTATAATATATAAATTGTATAATTTAATTTATATTTATTAGTCGTTCGATTGATTTATAATATTGATACAGGTCTAACACAACCTCAAAAAATAATTTAAACGAAACGAGGTCAAGCAATTGTGGACGGGTATTGGGTCCTGATCCGCTTTTCAAACTCCAGCTAACAAATCATGTCTAGCTCAGTTGGTTTCCCCAAGGGCGGTAACATTCTGGGGGGGTTGAGGATGGTATTCCAATCTACCCGGGTTCGAATCCAAGGAGAGTCAATTTGAGGGCATGAGGAGTACCCAGTCCTTGGGTCGGTCCAGTCGTTGACTGGGCTGCCCCTCAGCCCAGTCTTAGACTGTGGTTGGGCTCTAGGTTCAGCGTAAGCTGTGCCGGGACAGCGGCGGATTAGTGGGCTTCCCGTGGATGCCCGATACCGCCAGGGAGGTGTGCGTGCGTGTGTGCATGTTTTCGTGGTATACGTTCGTTGGTTTGATGCCGCTATGCCTTCCAAAAAAAATATCCTTCCACTTTAAACAAATTAATGATACCTCAATATTATTATATTTTTATATATTACCAACTTGACAACTTCTGAGTTGAAGGTTTCCGCCTCGATAACTTAAAATAAAATTTTGATAATATAGACGAGGTTTCTGACTCGCAGTAGCCTCTTTGGCATCCCTTCTTTCCTTTTTGCTTATAAATTTTGGCTGCTTTTAAAAAAAAATTAATAGATACACGAGTTAGAAAAATGCCCACCCTTGATTCTTTGGCATTCTAATTTCTTCTTGCTGTTAGTTTTAATGTAGTTTTATATGAATCAAAATTGTACAGATATGACATACATCGAGTGAAGAAGTTGAAATATACAATTAAGTAAATTACGGATTTGGTCCCTCACGTTTGACGATTGTTACGGAATTGGTCCTTTAACTTTATTTATTACATGATAACCTTCTAGGTATGCATTTTGTTACGGAATTGGTCCCTCGAGCTAACGGACGCCTAATTTCTCCGTTAAGCATGAGGGTATTATGGTCATTTTACCTTATTTCATTTATTTTACCATTTTTTAATTAATTATAATTTTTTTTCCTTGAATATTCATATTTTTGAAGAATACCAAGAACAAAGAACGCTAAGAGCAAAACATATTTAAAAAACCTAAATCAAGCCCATATCCAAAACCTAAATCAAGAGAAGAGATACAGGTCGAGATCTGAGAGAGAGAGAGAGAGAGAGAGAGAGAGAGAGAGAGGGAGAGAAGAGATCTGAGAGAAGAGAGAGGGAGAGAGAGAGGGAGAGAAGAGATCTGAGAGAAGAGAATAGAGATCGATAGAGATGAGGGAAGGTGATGGACGAAGCATATGAACGAAAACCGTTGAACCCTTGGTCGGCGACTTTGTCTTCTCCGACGATGGTAAGGATTTGTTAGATTCAGATATCGGCTTCTTCTCTCGATCTGCATCTTCTCTCTATCTCTTTCTCATATCTGCATCTTCTCTCTCTATCTCTATGTCTCTCTCTCTCTCAAATCTGCATCGTTTTGGTTTCGTCTCTCTCTCTCTCTCTCTGAGATCTGTTTCTTCTCTCGATCACATCTTCGGTTTCGTTCTGATCCCAATCTATCTCTCAGAACTGGTTTGGTTCCCAATCTATCTACCTATATTTAGGTTTTTAAATATTGGTTTGATTAGGTTTAAATCTGAGATTGATTTAGGTTTTTGATTTTTAAATCTAGGTTTGATTTAGTTTTTTAAATTTGAGTTTGATTTAGGTTTTCGGATATGGGTTTTATTTAGGTTTTTAAATATGGTTTGTTCTTGGTGTTCTTTGTTCTTGGTATTCTTCAAAAATATGAAAATTCAAGAAAAAAGAATTATAATTAACTAAAAAATGGTAAAATAAATGAAATAAGGTAAAATAACCATAACACTCTCATGCTTAACAGAGAAATTAGGCGTCCGTTAGCTTGAGGGACCAATTCCGTAACAAAATGCATACCTGAAGGGTTATCATGTAATAAATGAAGTTAAATGACCAATTCCATAACGATCGTCAAACGTGAGGGAGCAAATCCGTAATTTAGTCTATACAATTTAAAGACACACTTACCTAAAAAAAAGAGAGTTATTAGACTATGTTGTTTGAGTTTAATTTGAGAATAAATTACATTCCTGGTCCTATGGTAAGCTGATATTTTGGATATGGTCCCTAAGACGTGTTTATTACACTGGACGTCCCCTGTGGTATGCAAAAATGCATGCAGAAGGTCCCTCCGTCTAACGAAATCTGTTAACCCAGTTAACTCAAAGGGTATTTTTGTCTTTATACACTTATTTTTGTCTTTTTCCTAATAAGAAATTAAAAAACAAATTAATAAATAATTAAGACCCTCCACCCTACTACAACCCTCAGCCTCCTCCCCCCCCTCCCCCCAAAATCCACCATCCTTTCTGTAACTTTTCTACTCATTCGCTGTAAATGGGTTCATCATTTTGTCGATCAATCCAGTTCCAAGTTATGGATAAACCACCCATTTTTGTAGAAAACGCTGTAAATAGGGTCATTCTCAGATTCCTGGCTGTCGAAAGGAGCAATACGATTGGGAGCAGTTGTGATGGAAGTGACGCCAGTAAGAGATGCAAACAGAGAGGATGAATAACTCCGACGACGGAGGACGTCGTGGTTACTAAGTGTAGAAGGGAAAATTCGTCTTCCTCCTCTGATAACTAGTAATTAAGCCAATTCAAGTCCTCTGTATACTAATCAGATCAATCAAAAAGCCCCATCATTAACAAACTCGAATCGAACAGCGAAATCCCCAAAATCATAACTTTCCTGGGATATGGGTAGGATCAAGGTTATCATCGAAGTACAAACCTTCGATGTCCGGCATAAGATCGGCCAAGGCTTCATACATGTCAAGAATCCTTAGAAGTTTCTCGGGTTGGTGAGGACCAATGGCAATGGCTTCGGCAAAGTTCAAAAGTTGCAAGATTGAAGCTTTCGATGACTCAGAGAAACAGATCAAGCTCACGGTCACGGATTCACCTTGGCCAAAGATCTGCTCGCACAAGAACTTCTCGCTTACAAGATAAACCCGTACGAAAATCCACATCGCCTTTATCCATAAAATGGTTGATTGTGAAAATGGTTGGTTGTGAAAATGGTTCCAAATGAATGTGACACCCCAAAATGGGATAAATAAATAAAGATGAAATGAAAAGGAATAAAATAAAAGAAAACTAAAATAAAATAAAATTTGGAATTTTATTTTATTAGATGAAAAAAAAATTAAAAAGGAGTCAATTATGCCATTTAATGAAAATAGGAGGTGATTAAAGGAGGTTATATTCTATTAGATCGAAAATGATGAAAGTTTTATGACAACAGGGGTAAAATATAATTTCTGAAAACTGAATGGAGCAAAATAGCAAATTATCCAAAGTCAAGGGACTTGTTTGCAACAAAATCAGAAAATCTTTTTTTTGGAGATTGTCTACGGAAGATATGCGATGATTTTGTTTTTTTGTTTTTTTTATTTCCTTTTTATAAATACAACCACCAAACCCAAACAATTACCGGGATTTGTTTCAAGAAAAATGAGAATTTTAGGGGGAGAAATATGAAAGAAAGCATTTGAGCTAGGTTATGGTTTCTTCAAATTGAGGTTTTCAGTCAAAACCTATCAGTAGCCGATCTACATAGAATCAGATGAGTCTTCATGAGACTTACACTGGGATGCATACTTACGTACAAATTTATTTTCAGCATTATATGATTTGCATGGTATTGTGTATGTATGCATGATGTTTCAGTTTTCATACATGTTATGTTATATTTTACATGTATGTTATTTATAACCAGTCGCATGCTTTATGTTTATTATTTTCAAACAATTTTAGCATGTCATGTTATATGACAGTTTTATGATCGATTTTAACGGGTGGGCATTTGACTAGTAAGTCACGGACAAGTGGCACGACCCAGTCAAATGAGTGATTAAACAGAATAGAAAGTTCAACCTAGGGTGTGTCAGAGACAAGTGGCATGACCCAGTCAAGTGGGTGATTGAACAGAACAAAAAGTTCAACTCAGGGCGTGTCAGCGACAAGTGGCACGACCCAGTCAAGTGGGTGATTTAACAGAATATAAAGTTCAACCCAGGGCGTGTCAATGACAAAATGACCCATACCCGACGAGACAGTTTATGAGATCTCTTTTCTTTCAATGTTGCATGTTTTAAGAAAATGCATACTATTTGATACAGAGTTTACAAGTTGATATGTATGATGTGATATGATTTTTTATTCACGCAAACCATGAACTCACTGAGCTTTATAAGCTGACTATAGTATGCATTTAGGGACAGAAGGTTTCAGGTTGAACAAGGGAAATGGGGCACGTATAGAGACTCGTCTAGTCCATCTAAGTTCAACATTTATGTTCAGACATATATGATAGATAAATTTGTAACGCAATCCGGTATGGGACGGGTTAGCATTAAAGTTACATATTTATTATTTTAAAGTCTTCCGCTGTAAACGATTTTAATTTAGTCGTTAGTTTGGAGTATTTTGAAGAATTGTTTTAGATTACGTAACACTTTTCAAGGCGAAAATATGAGTGTTAAAATTTGGTATCAGAGTCGTAGTTCAAGAGAAATAGGTTATGATTTATAGCCTAAGCTTTATATGTTAGTTGTAAGAATGATATTTCAGCTTTAGGTGCGAATCATTATCAGTATCATACATTGATCAATATGAGTATAATTGTATAACACATATTAGACGCAACATAATTCAACGTAAGGACACTATAATATTGTGCGACAATGCAATAAGTTTAAGTGAAGTTATAATTGATCAAATTTCTTTCTCCTAGAGTTGATTGGTGTTAAGAATGCACATAGGCTGCTGAGAAGTAAGCTTTTGTAGAGTATGACAGAACAACTAGTATGGGCTTAGGTCCGAAAGTTAGTCATGTAAGTGTTCAAATTTAGAAGCGTTAGAAAAAAATCTGATTTTAATATCACCAAAAGTGTTAGTTAGAACTTGAGTTGTTTTATATATTATCAGTTTGCAGTTGACAATTTCAGTTTCAGTTAGCTTCAGTAATGCATGTTAAATTGGGTATGTGTATTAAGGGGTCACATACCAGGGTATCAGTAAATCAGGCAGGGCACTATAAAGATGCATAAATAATACATGTACCGCGAGGGTGCCTCTGTACATTTGTTTATTCAGTTCAGTTAAACAACTAACTCATAGTTTGGTCGGTATACATGGATGGTTCAGATATATAGATGACCCCCACACTACACCAAGATTGTCAAGATCTCAAAAGTGTCTAGCTTTGTATGTTGATTAAATACAAATTATTCAGAATTTTAGACACCAGAATTATTGCTTCAGATCAACTTAAATGTTCAATGCTTTGAAGTAATATTTGCTCATATAATTTTCAGTTTAAAATCATGGGATTTCAGTAATGCCATTTGGGTTGAGGAAATGTGATAGTAGCGCTATAGACCCGGCGAGCATAATGTGGAGTTGTTATAATCATTATTTGCAGTGTGCTCAGTTATTTGAGAAATAAGGATAGCATGTATAACGTTAAAAGTTGGTCCTACAACCATTAAAGAAGATAAGTTATAATAAAAAGAATTTTTCTTTGTGAGTTATAGAAGCAAGGTTTTAGTTTCACGTAGTTGACAAGATGGACATTTAAGTAAAAGTGCGACAAACTTAGAGGTTATCCCGTATGTAAAACAGTCAAGTTTAGTGATCGAGATATAAGTTTATTTTGATTACTAGATTATTATCGGGGATACAATCAATATTCTCTACATTGTAGACTTTAATGTCAGCAAGGACCCAGACAACACAGTAAGTTAGATTGAGGTTGGAACAGTTATTGAAAGCAAATGTAAAGCTATGAATAAACTTGATAGTTGCCAGTAGGGGTAGAAAACCTTATAGTTTTCAGTGATGCCTTGAATTTTGAATTAGACTTATATTAATGCAACGAGACAAGTTTATCGCCTATGATTAAGTCAATTGTAAGAACCTGAGAAGACTAATACAACTTATGATAGAGACTTAGCAATGCTTGCACTCGAATTTTGTGGACGTTACCAAAATGGCTCAAAGTGTATTATGTACACATATCACGATAGCTAAATATCCTTGTTTGTTTGTAAAGGATAAATTTTGAGCTAGAGAAGTTGATCAACATCGTTGAAGAATTTTGATTGTGAAATTACACTATCATCCAGATAGGCAAAGAAGGATCAGCGTTGATCAGATGATAAGTTGCGATGATAGACATAACATTAAGTGCATAAAATTTTACTTAAGTAATTCAGTAGAAGACTCTTCGATAAGAGAATGATATAAAATAAAGAACGATGAACCACCTTGAGTTTCTACTAACAGACTCAGATGAAATCTGGTAGATTTTGGAACAAAACAGGGTTCCAACATGGAAGGTATGCAAAATACAATGTTAGAAAGATTATGTAAATTCTTGTGCCTGATAAGATGTGCAAGAATTTAAAGAGACGCTTTAGAATGTTTAAGAAGAAGAAAAAAACATGTTAAGATGTCAAATCAGTGACAGTAAGTTGGTGAAAGCTCCAAGTTTCAATAAAGACTAGTATATGCTTGAGAGCCTATGTACAAGGTCAAATTAGTAAGGTAAGCATTGATTTTGAGAGCCTTTAAGCGAGGGTAAGTAAGTGATACAACACGTGTTCCCTACCACATAAGGAGACGGTAAAAAGACGTAGAGTATGTATTATAATTATGTCACATTACCTCAGTAGTTTGGTATGAATGTTATTTAAGAATTAATGTGTCCAACAACTATCAGTATATGCAGTGAGTATGCATAAGAGTATCAGAAGGAGCATTAGCATTGTGCATCACTTTCGATAAAGTATTCCTAGTGGTGCTCATCTATCTTAGGTTTGATGAGTGTTCCTAACAATATTCATGATAACGCACATTACGTTAATCATTGGGTTTTTAGCCATGAGGTGTGTTGCATAGCTTATGTAGAAGTTCATTATGTGCAAAAAGTTGTCCAATATATGCATAAAAGTGCAGTAGTCAGATATGTTACCAATAGGAGTTAAATAACTATGTGAGAAAAGTAGAAATACATAGTACATGGAGATTTATGCTAATGAGCAACATAGATTACTAGAGTTCAAGTTGGGGACAAAATGATGTTAAAGACATCGCTTTGAAAGCGAATTATTATATGACAAGTAAGAACATTAAAGTCCAAAGTATGTTAGACGAGAGAGTTAGTTGTAAGAGTTGAAAGAGTAGCCTATAAACCAAGTTGGCCAACAAAGTTATAAGTAAAATTGTTAGATCACATATCTATTGGATTCAAGATCATCCAATCTAAAGATCCAATCTGAAGCTAAAGCCGGAAAGTCGACTCTCGATATAAAGTCTAATGTCGTTTGTAATAAATGTCGAAGTAAATTATTGTTTATTGTAATTTTAGTATTTAGTTTAACTTAGTTTAAATATCTAATTATGTTAGATATTAGATTTAGTTAGTAATAATATCTAGATATTACTTTAGATATTAGATATTATGTATGTTAGGTGAAACAAGTGTGTCTACTACTCAAGATAATCAGATCACAAAAACACACACAAAAAAAGGTGTAAAACAGAGAACACACACGAGAGCTTCAAAGATCAACCTTGTAACCATTTCTATTAATCAATACAGGTTGGTAATCGTTAAATGTGTTGTAATCTATAAAACTTGATAAACATTGTGGACCCACAAAAATTATAGACACTTTTCACTTATCGAATTCGAGGAAACGTTTAGCTGATGACTCAACTGTTGTAAATTTGGAAGGTATCAAATTTTGGCGACAAACTCACTTATGTAGAGGAGACCCTCGAAGAGTTGGTCTAGAAGACGAAAAAATCAAGGAACACGGATCATCTTTATTTCTATTGATGGAGTTAAAGAAATTAAATTTCTAAGGTTCAGAATTAACATGGTAGCCGAATAATAGACAAGGACTAAGAATCTCAACAGCCTAGCCATTATAATTCCGAGGACGGAATTTTAGGGGAGATTTGTGACACCCCAAAATGAGATAAATAAATAAAGATGAAATGAAAAGGAATAAAATAAAAGAAAACTAAAATAAAATTTGGAATTTTATTTTATTAGACGAAAAAAAAAATAAAAATGAATCAATTATGCCATTTAATGAAAGTAGAAGGTGGTTAAAGGAGGTTATATTCTATTGGATTGAAAATGATAAAAGTTTTATGACAACAGGGGGTAATTTATAATTTCTGAAAAGTGAATGGAGCAAAATAGCAAATCATCCAAAGTCAAGGGACTTGTTTGCAACAAAATCAGAAAATCTGATTTTTGAACATTGTCTACGGAAGATATGGGACGATTTTGTTTTTTTGTTTTTTTTTTATTTTCTTTTTATAAATACAACCACCAAACCCAAACAATTACTGGGATTTGTTTCAAGAAAAATGAGAATTTTAGGGTGAGAAATATGAAAGAAAACATTTGAGCTAGGTTATAGTTTCTTCAAATGGAGGTTTTCAGTCAAAAGTTATCAGTAGCCGATCTACATGGAATCAGGTGAGTCTTCATGAGATTTATACTGGGATGCGTACCTACGTACAAATTTATTTTTAGCATTATATGATTTGCATGATATTGTGTATGTATGCATGATGTTTCAGTTTTCATACATATTATGTTATATTTTACATGTATGTTATTTATAATCAGTCGCATGCTTTATGTTTATTATTTTCAAACAATTTTAGCATGTCATGCTATATGACAGTTTTATGAGCGGTTTTAACGGGTGGGCATTTGACTAGTAAGTCATGGACAAGTGGCACGACCCAGTCAAGTGGGTGATTTAACATAATAGAAAGTTCAACCCAGGGCGTGTCAGTGACAAAATGACCCATACCCGACGAGACAGTTTATGAGATATCTTTTATTTCAATGTTGCATGTTTTAAGAAAATGCATACTATTTGATACAGAGTTTACAAGTTGATATGTATGATGTGATATGATTTTTTATTCACGCAAACCATGAACTCACTGAGCTTTATAAGCTGACTATAGTATGCATCTCAGAGACAGAAGGTTTCAGGTTGAATAAGGGAAATGGGGCACGTATAGAGACTCGTCTAGTTCATCTAAGTTCAACATTTATGTTCAGACATATATGATAGATAAATTTGTAACACAATCCGGTATGGGACGGGTTAGCATTAAAGTTACATATTTATTATTTTAAAGTCTTCCGCTGTAAACGGTTTTAATTTAGCCGTTAGTTTGGAGTATTTTGGATAATTGTTTTAGATTACGTAACACTTTTCAAGACGAAAATATGAGTGTTACAATGAAGTTTCTGCAGATCAAGGTATTTGGGGGTGGATTCGACAGATGAAGAAGGAGAAAGAAGAAAGTCTAGGGTTGGGGGGTTGTAGTGGGGGGGTAGGGGTGGGGTATGGTATGGTATGTTTAATTTGTTTTTTTATTTTCTTTAGGAAAAAGACAAAAACCAGGGTAGAAAGACAAAAATACCCTTTGAGTTAATTGTGTTAACAAACTTCGTTAGACGGATGGACCTTCTGCATGCATTTTTGCATACCACATGGACGCCTAGTGTAATAAACGCGTTTTAGGGACCATGTCTAAAATATCAGCAAACCAAAGGGACCACGAATGTAATTTACTCTTAATTTAATAAAAAATGTTCTTTTTAATTATTTATACTATTTAGGCTATGTTTGGCAAAAAAAATAAGCTAGTTTTTTTTCCTGATATATGTTTGGATGACCATAAGCTAGCTTATTGAAATACTATTCATAGTAGCGTTTTGAAAAGCTAGCTTATCAGCTACCAGCTAGCCTATAAACTAGTTTGCCAAACAATGCCTTAGCCAGTAAAATGTGAAAAGAACGTTCTTTTCGTGTCATTATTTTATTGATTATTCTGAAATAAGCATTTTCTAATAAAATCATATGTTCCGCGTGTAAATTTGTTAATTCTTTAGTAACTACAATTTTGGTCCATGTTGTTGTCGATTGTAACAATTTTTGTCCCTATAGTTTCGAAATTACAGGTTGAATCATAATTTGCAAAAACGTTCGGAATTGGTTTATTAGTATTTAATAAAAGAATATAAGAAAGTATTACAAATGACTAAATTTATTCTTATTTAATTGGACTCAACGGAACAAGTTAACGACCTTTAGATGGATAGACAAAATCCGTTGAAAACGGACAAACATAAGGGCTAAAACCGAGTTAATGAAGTTTAAGGGCTAGACCCGTTGAAATGTACAAATGTTAGAGACCAAAGCCAAACTTTACTCTTTTTAATACAAAATAATAATATTATTATTATTATCTATAACTTTTTATACTAAATTATTAATATAGTCCATCTATATCAACATCATCGAATATTGTATCATTTATATTATCTTTTATTTTATTATAGTTTAATTAATATAAAAATAATTACTATTGTTTATTGATAACAATTTATTGATCAAGTTTATAAAGTATTGAGTTAACATAAACAAATATGACACGATATGATAAAATATGTTTTACGGGGTCTTACTATATACACCGGCCGCTCATTGCTATTTGTATCCTTTTTTGTAACTTATTAATGATTATTCTAACATATCAAAATTGACATATAACCTATCACATATAATTTGTTATATCAAATCATATTTGAATAATCGATAATATATATATATATATATATATAGAGAGAGAGAGAGAGAGAGAGAGAGGTGTTCAAATGCAACCACTCATTTTATTTTCACTTTTTAATTAAAAAATGTGAAAATAAAATGAGTGGTGACATGGGTTGCACCATGTAAAAGGTTGCATAATAACCTACCTCTCTCTCTCTATATATATAGGAGCGTTCAAATGCAACTCCATGCAACCCCTTTATACACCACATAATTTATGTAATTAAAAAAAAGAAAAAAAAAACTAAAAGTAAAATGTGTGGTGGATAAAGGGGTTGCAAGGGTTGCATCATGTAAAAGATTGCATAATAACTCACCCCTATATGGATATATATATATATATATATATATATTTATTACACATTAATAATAGTAAAAATAATAATTAAATTTACTAATAAAAAATCGAAAACATGGTAAATTACGGATTGCGCTCCTATGTTTTAATGAAAATTATGACTAAAGTCCTTATATTTTATTTATTTATGCCTATGGTTTTGGTTTCGTAGTATTCTTTTTGTTATGGCAAAACTAGTACCATGCTTTACTTCTTTTGAAAAAAATATTTGCTAATTGATCATTTCTCCATGAATCATCCTTCTCTCATTATTCACAATATATAGAGATTACAAAGGGCCTAATTAAAGAAGATTACATCGAGTACAATCTACCTAATTAATGTAGATACATAGGTTACAATCTACCTAATTAATATAGATTCATATTTTACAATCTACCTAATTAATGTAGATTACATAGGTTACAAAATATATTCTAACACGCACCCGCAGTTGGAACGGGAGATGGAGATCGAACATTCAAACTGGACCGAAAGTCGAGAAAGAGGGATGATGGGAATCCTTTGGTGAAGATGTCGGCATATTGGAGTGAAGATGGGACATGTAGAACTCGTACGCGTCCTAAGGCAACTTGATCGCAGACGAAATGGATGTCAATCTCGATGTGTTTTGTGCGTTGATGTTGGACTGGGTTGGTAGATAGGTAGACAGCGGAGACATTGTCACAATAGACGATGGTGGCTTTGGTGGGAGGGGAGTGGAGCTCAAGAAGAAGATTTCTTAGGCAACATGTCTCGGCCATAACATTGGCAACACCCCGGTACTCGGTTTCTGCACTGGATCTCGAAATTGTGGCTTGGCGCTTAGAGGACCAAGTAAGGAGGTTAGCACCCAAAAAAGCACAATATCTAGATGTGGACCGACGTGTGGTGGGGCACCCACCCCAGTCAGCATCCGAATAGGCCGCAAGCCCAATGGTGGATGAGGCATAAAGTTGAAGGCCATGATCGATGGTGCCGCGGATGTAGCGGAGGATCCGCTTTAAGGCGTTGAGATGAGGTTCCCGAGGGTCGTGCATGTATAGGCACATCTGTTGTACCACATAAGTAATGTCAGGGCGAGAGAATGTCAAGTATTGTAGTGCACCCGCAAGACTACGATACAAGGTGGGGTCCGAGACAGGTGTGCCAGAGGGGCCAAGTTTGGACGTCGTGTCGGCCGGTGTTCGACAAGGTTTGCAGTTTAGCATTTTGGCACGCTCAAGGATAGCAAATTCTTTGCTGAGAGAATTGATGACCTGTTTCAATAACGCTGGAGAAGAAGCTGTGAGAATGATATCATCTACATAAATAAGTAGATATGCCATAGAGTCACCATTTTTATAAATAAATAGAGAAGAGTCCGATTTACTGGCATCAAAGCCACTTCGTGTTGCAAATTGTGCGAACCGTTGAAACCAAGCCCGTGGAGCTTGTTTAAGCCCATACAATTATTTTTGCAGGTGACACACATAGTCTGGATGAGATGCATTAACGAAGCCCGGTGGTTGATGCATAAAGACTTTTTCCTGCAAGTTGCCATGAAGAAAAGCATTTTTGACATCTAATTGGTGAATGGGCCAATGGCGAGACACCGCAAGGCTGAGGATGGTGTGAATAGTTGCGGGCTTTACCACGGGACTAAATGTCTCGTCACAATCTATGCCAGGACGTTGACTTTTGCCATTGGCCACTAGACGGGCCTTATATCGATCAAGAGTGCCATCAGCATCAAGTTTCTTTTTAAATAACCAAATTGACCGAACAATATTCACCCCTTGGGGTCTCGAGACGAGGACCCAAGTACCATTTTTATTAAGAGCATTGTATTCTTCTTGCATGGCAGATTGTAGTGAGGGTCGTTTAAGGCCTGTAAGTAAGAACGGGGTACGGGGGGTTAGTGGTGTGTAGATTTAGGCGAGTAAGTGGTTTGGAGATACCACGTTGGGAGCGAGTGACCATAGGATGTTGTATGGGAGGGGGAGGACGGGCCATTTCGGCCGAAGGTGGCAAGAAGGCAACCTCGTGAAGGGGTGAGGAGGTGGGGTTCGGGGTGGCGGAGGTGAATTGGGTGGTGGCGATGTGGTTTCGAGAGGAGTGGGCGGGTACGGTGGCGGTAGCGAGGTGGTGGGTGGAGATGACGTTGTTAGGAGGCGGCGAGATATGGGGTAGGGGTCGTAAAAAGTATCTAGAAAGTCGTAAGACATGTCGGGTTTTGGAGTGATGGACCCGAAAGGAAAAGTGGACTCATCGAAAGTTACGTGGTGAGAAATGATGATTTTCTTGGTTGAGAGGTCAAGGCACCGAAAACCTCGATAATTGGATAGGTAGCTAAGAAAGATGCATGGAGTGGTACGCGGGGCAAGTTTGTATGGGGGGTAGATATATGGGTAGCATAGGCATCCAAATACTCGAAGGTGAGAGTATGTAGGTTTTTTGTTAAAAAGTTTAGTGAAAGGGATGTCGTTGTGAATAGAGGTGGAGGGTAGGAGGTTATGAAGGTGAGTGGCCATGTGAAGAGCTTCCACCCAATATGTGGGAGGAAGGTGTGCTTAAAAAAGAAGAGTGCGAATTATATCATTAATGATACGAATCATGCGTTCGGACTTGCCATTTTGTTGGGAGGTTTTAGGACATGAAAAACGAAGTTGTAAGCCATTGGCGGCGAAAAGGTCATGTAAGGCGGTGTTATCAAATTCGCCCCCATGATCACATTGGAAAGCTTTTATTTCACATTTAAATTGGGTTTTTATGTATGCACGAAAATGTAAGGATTTTCCGAAAGCATCGGATTTTTGGGGAAGCGGATAAACCCACAAAAAATGTGGAAAATGGTCTAGAAATATAACATAGTATTTTAAACCACCAATACTTGAAATAGGAGAAGTCTATAAATCGGAATGAACAATGTCAAAACTAGACGTAACAACAGTCTCTGACCGGACAAAAGGAAGTCGAACACGTTTGCCAAGTTGACATGCATGACAAAGCGTGTTGGACTTTACGTTATTACAAGAAATAAAACCATTAGATAATAAAGATTGAAACGCGTTATCGTCGGGATGACCCAAACGTTGGTGCCATGTGGAGCGAGTTGAGGACAGAAGAGCAACCGGTGGAGTTGTGGGGAAGGCGGGATATAAATCGCCAGAGCTGTCACATCGGAGGAGGAGTTGGTAGGTCCGGAGATCCTTCACAGAGAAACCAAGCTCGTCAAATTCAATAGAGCATTTGTTATCTTTTGTGAATTGGGGAACGAATATAAGATTTTTAATAATATTGGGTGTGACTAGAGTATTATGAAGATGTAAGGGACGAGAGGATGTAGAGGAAGGTAAAGTGGTGTACCCCATGTTGGTTACAGGAATAGACGACCCATCACCTACAATGACAGAATTAATAATGCGATTATTAAAAATAGACGAGAGTTTACCTATGTCCGAGGCAAGGTGTTAGGTGGCTCCGGTGTCCATGTACCAACCGGCATCCCCCGGGTCATTAAGAGACATAGCGTTGAACGTTTGAGGAAGGGCGGTAGGTTGATTGGGTGACCCATTCATGAACCATTGCCAAGGGGGGGGGGGGGAATCGTAGAAGTGGATGAGTGAAAATCTTGTTGAGGACCGGGGGCCAAGGAGGCCGTTGGCAGCAGTGGGGGAAGTCGACGGTCCGGTGCATCGGGAGTCCGATTGTTGCGGCGGTCGGAATGTGGCCCGAGAATTGGGTGTCGGCCACCCGTAGACACCCCAAGGGGTTTGGTAAAACCCCATGTGATTTTGTTGGTGGCGATCGTTACGGCCGTCAGTCCGGCAGCTTTGACGGAGGTCATTGCGACGGTCAGAGTTGCGACGTTGATTTGTGCCTCCATGCGCAGAGTTACCGGTATAAAGAACCGTGGGTGAGGATGGGTGATCACGGTGAGACGGGTTGTGGTTCCGTAGGCGTGACATGCGTTGTTCTTCCAAGAGGATCATAGAACGTGCCTGCAAAAAAGTTGGTAAGGGGGTGCGGTGGCGAATAATACCTGCAATATGTTCAAACTTGTCAGAGAGTCCGTTGATCATATATGTGACGAGATTCTTTTCATTGACAGGAGCGTCAATGTTAGCAAGAAGATCTGACATAGATTTGATTTTTTGGCAATAGTCGGTGATCGAGAGATCTCCAATCACGATGTTGCGTAACTCGTTATCCAGTTGGATGGCTCGGACGTCCTTGTTGTCTCGGAAGAGGTTCTCGAGGCTTGTCCAAACCGTATGAACGGTTACTCCTTTCTTTAGGATCATTTGCAACAATGGTTTCGAGATTGTCGCGTAAATCCATAATTTGACAAGAGAGTCAAGTTTACTCCATTCGGAATCCGCGTTCGAGGATGGTTGAGAGGTTCCGTCAACATATCCAAGAACACCGAAACTTATGCAATGAGTTTCGAAGAGTTCTCGCCATGCATCATAGTTCAATTCGTCGAGATCAAGGGTAACAGGGACAAAGGCTTTGATGTTTGTGATACCAAAAGGTTTTCCGTCCATTTCGGCGGTTCCGGTTTAGAAGAAAGAGGGAGAGCCGAGATTGAGAGAAAGTTGGGAGAGGATTAGAAGGCGACTGAGAGAAAGGATTCGATTGAGAGAGAATTGGAGATGATTAGCTCTGATACCATGCTAATTGATCATTTCTCCATGAATCATCCTTCTCTCATTATTCACAATATATAGAGATTACAAAGGGCCTAATTAAAAAAGATTACATAGATTACAATCTACCTAATTAATGTAGATACATAGGTTACAATCTACCTAATTAATATAGATTCATAGGTTACAATCTACCTAATTAATGTAGATTACATAGGTTACAAAATATATTCTAACAATATTAACTCAAGGTCTAGTGGTTGTCTAGACCACTTTGATGCATCTTCACCCCTAGCACCACTCCTATTGATCTCCATCTGCTTCTTTGTTCAATCTTACTACCACTCTGATGCATCTTTGTCGGTTGATTTTTTTTAAAGGCAAAGCAATTTATTATCAATCGAAAGTACAAGAGTTTTAAAAAGACTGGATAGGCCAAGAACAAACAACCAAGAGAGCGCGATCAATCGACCACAAATCATTTCACAAGGGACGAACCGACACACAATACAAAAAGCAATGTAATCCTCAAATTACTGCACGACCACTCTCGACTAAAGATACAAACTAAGGGGCCGTTTACTAAACGCTTACCGGGTAAACGCTTACCAATATCATTTACCTATTGATTGAGCATGGAGTGGACCAAGATTCTTACCCGGTAAGAGACAAGGATAAAATCGAAAGTCTTACCCGGTAAGTGTGAGAAATGACTCTTACCCGGTAAGCGTTTACCGGGTTTTAAATGCTTATCAACAATCCATTTTCATGGCCAAGGATGTTACACGATAAGGTAAATGAAGGTGAATATCTTTCCGGTAAGCGCTTTCCCGGTAAGAATTTGGTAAACGACCCCTAACTCACTTTTCTGAGGCCGGATCCGACATCCATGTGCACGAGTCTAATTTCCTCCCTCTTACCCAAAATGCTATCCACTCGAAACACTTGCGCTGAAATTCGAAGAAGAGATCCTCCATCTTTCTTTTATCTCCTTTGAACACAATTTGGTTACGGTGTGCTCAAATGAGATACCCAAAACTCCAAACCGTCTCCGTCCATAGTTTAGGTCGAGAAGAGTTACCTGTCAAAGTAGAAGGTAAATCCAAAAGATCTTTTAGCAAGTTGAAATTATATTTTCTAATTTTCCACCAACGAAGCACCGAACACCACAACTTATGAACTTCTTGGCATTTTACCAAAGCATGATCCACAATTTCCAATTTTGAATTACATCTTGGACATAGCACGAAATCTAAGTCCACCCCATCTTTGTCGGTTAATTGCTATATAAATTTGAGAGATTTTTGTTTTGTTGATAAGCGGACAATAGAAAATAAGTGATTTCTTACTTTTAAGTTTCAAGATGATTGTTATGTTGCAAATTGTAAATATATATATATATATATATATATATATATATATATATATATATATATAGGGGTTGTTTCATTTACAACCCTAAAAATAGTTGCTTGCAACCCACATCTTAACCGTCGGATTCATGATCGGCGGTTACAATAGATATGGGGCCCAATATTTTTAATTAAAAAAAACAAAAAATAAAAATAAAATAACCGCTGATCATGAATCCAACGGTTAAGATGTGGGTTGCAAGAGTTGCAACCTTTTTCAGGGTTGCAAAATATCCTTCCACTATATATATATATATCTTTGTAATTTGATTCACATGATGTTTTCTGGTTCACCTTATCTTCTTGCACTTACATTTTCGTGAAGATTCATTAGAGTTTTTCCATCAGACTCAAATTGCAGACATTTGTGCATGAAGAAGTGGATAGAGTTTTTCAAAACTTTGTATTTATAGTGTAAATTTTATTTTTTAAGAAAATATATTTGATTTTGACGCTAAAAAAAAGGTTTGAGAGCATCCCCACGAGCTTTCAAAGCCTTCCTATTTTTATTCCAAATGATGTGGTAATAATGCATATGCCAAATTTGCTGAAAGCTTTTACGTATAAAAAGACTACTTTTAGAAGATAATTAGGTATATGAGCTTATTTAATAAATAAAGCAATCTACTTATTTTAATTAATTTATTATTTATAATATTATCTCATTTATTAAAAAACAAATTTGTTTATTAAAAGATATTTAATTTATAATTTTACATTTAAAATTATACGTCTTAAACTCTTAATAATCATTTTCCTAAATATATTATAACTTACTAGAAACGTACTCGCGCAATGCAACGAGATACATGTAAGGACCAAATGTGTAAATTATTGGTTTTGTATGGGTTGGGGTTAAATTTATGAAGATCAAGACTTAAGGGACTAGATGAAAATTTTGGAATAGAGTAATTAAGGGACAAATCCCTAACTTCTTTCTATTGTTGGTTGATCTTGGAGGCGGCTGTGAGAAGGCGGGTTTGAGATCTTGGTGAAGGGAGCAATTGGGTTTTGAAGAAATCAATCCTAAAGGTTAGTCATCTTCTCTAAGGTACTAATTAATAGTTTCCTTCATTTTTTTTATTTAGTTATGGGGAGTAATTTGGGGTTGTCTGATGTTAAACTCTTAAGGTTCTAATTGCTTGAGTTTGGGATTGTTATCAGGTTAATGTTAGTTTTGGGATCAAGGTTAATGTTGTTAAACCTTAATTCTTGGATTCTTTTTAGTTTAAGAAGTATGAAATCAAGTGGAGAAATGGGTTAGGCTAGTTCTTCGTCGATTGGGGTTTCGGGTGTCGCGGTTGCAGGTAACCCGGTTGGTGGTTGGGGGAAGTCCCGGTCGAGCTAACCCCGGGGAGACCTAGGCGATGCCAAGACCGGGGAGGCTGTGTGGTGCCTGGGACCGGGTGGCGTCGGGAACCGGGGAAACCCGGTCAACCATAACCCAAGGGTCCCGGTCGAGTAGAAACCGGGGGAGTCCGGTCGAGTTGAGTCGGGGGAATCAGATAGGAGTCGAAATTCTGGAAGTGGTTCTTTCTTGGCCAGTTCAATTAGTTAATCTCTTTATCTTTCGTTATTATAGGGAATAAATCCTTGCTAGGTGCAAGCAGAGATCAGGTGAGTTTCTGACTTCTCAACCTTTTAACTTTATAATGACTTTAAACTGAAATTGGGGTTCATGAGAACATGTTAACTAATGTTATGTTATGAAATGTTCTCGCAGGTTTAACTGCTTATTTTGCCATATATATATATATGAAAATTTTGCACTAATTGTATAATTTGGGGAAATGTTGAAATTATGGCGATCACGAAAATCTCACAATTCCAATGTGTGTGGAATTTATTTCCTGCACATGTGGACGGGGAGTATGCTTGGGCCCCGAGACGAGAGGGGAGTCTGCTTGGGCCCCGATCATGGATGTGCATGGTAATGGGAAATTGGGGACACAACTGATCATTGTGTTTCCCGTTTTGGAATGCAACCTGGAAGTTAATTTTTGTTAAAATTGTTGTACTTATTTATACTTCTTGGATTTAAATGCTTGTCAGGAATTCACTAGACCTTACGGTCTAACCCTCGTTTTCAATCTTAAAAACCCTTTTTCAGGAAGAAACGTTTATGGAGCTTCTAGTAAAGGAAAAGAGAAGGTGTAAGAGCTGTCAATGGCGAGTGAGCGCGTAGTTCAGTTTTAATTACCGTTTAAATTAGAAACTCTCGGTTGTAGTCGAGACTTCCGTTGTTAAATACTTTGTTTTTGCTAATGTAAACCTTTAGGTATTGGGATTATGTTATGTTATGGTTGTGCTTGAATTGGGTTGTTACATTTGGTATCAGAGCCATAGTTTAAGGGATTTAGGTGACCGGATGGGCCTAAACTTAAACTTAGAACTTAGGAAACGCAACCGAGAGATAGGATGCCTGAGAAATTTCACTCTAGGAGCGATAATGATAAGGTAGTGAGGACTATCATGTAAGGTAAATTTGGGGTTTTACCTGGACAGTGTAATCGCAAATTTACAGGTACATGTATGTGCTTAAATAACCTGATCATGCGGAGTCTTTATGGAGTGTCTGCTTTTGAGGTCTTATCGGTTTTCGTCATGAAGAGATGATTGATGAATGTAGTAGTATGGATTAAACTCTAATCTTGCAAGTCATTGGCAAGGTTTGGTGTGTTGAGTAAGGATGTTTTGGAGTAATTGTTGATACCTCTAGCAAGGAGTTGTGTTCGATATGTTAGTGAACTAGCTAAAAGTAGAACTTTTAGGGTTCTATAGAGAAGCACCGCATGTAATTATATGCTTTAATTATCTGATGGGACTTTATTTTTGGGGGTTGGTTATATCAATTAATTAGTATAGAGGGGGAAGTGTGTTTGGATCTTAGATGCCTCAATTCAAGATCGAGGATAAGCAATAAGTCCTTGACTCGTCAATTAAGCAGTAAGGTGGCTTGAGCGTGTGAGAAAAGTAACGGTGTGATTATGATGTATGGAGTAAAAAGATAATGGAGGGAAAGTGGTTGTTGTTAATCTTTACCGCTCAAGGTTCGGAACCGAGTACTTGGCAAACCCACGATCGTAATGGAAGTGATGTAGTGGGTTAAGCGAGTATGCAGGGAAGAACTTGTATCAAAAATTGTTACAAGAGGGAGAAACCCGATCTTCTGGTCAAATGCAAACGGTTGACTGTTAGAGTGAATAGCCTTCCATAATAAAAGGAGTTTCATACATGGTGTTCTTAATGGGTTGCATAAGTCACTGCATATTAAAAATATTCTTGTGTACGTTGAGTCTATTGTTTTGGAAGCTAGTACAACGTACACAAACGTGAAATCTGTGTTTTGGAAAAATATTTATGTTGCAAAACGGAAATTTTGGATTCAATAATTGGTGGGTTGTTTCATCTTTTCTTGTCGAGTTAATTTTTATTGTGACGGTCATGACAATTTTTGATCACATAGTTTTCATAACTGAAATCTGTTTGGACATGTCATTGTCACATCTACGAGTGTGAGAGTCGGTTGACTCACTCAGGATAAGCAATTATGCTCAGAACTTTTTAAGTCGCCTAAAAGAGTTTCATTGCATACATTTTTGTTATCATCAATATTGGTTTGGATTGTCAATGTGATGTTTCTTTTTACGGGGGTGTGGGAAGAATCATTGACATCCTGTGCTTGACTATTTAACCATGGTGAATTGCCTTTTGCATGCACAAATTATTTCATGGTGTCGTACTCTTAATTTTTCTTAAAGTGTAAAATGATTTCAAACATTGTGTCATCATGCATGAAGGCTATGAACTCGCTAGGTCGTGGGGGATATTACAATTAAAGTTAAGGAAATGTTTTAGGGGTGGAAATTGTTGATTGAGCCGTTATGGTTGGGATTTGACTCAAGTGCTTTCGTTAGAGAAGGGTGGTGGATAATGAAAATGTCAGATGTTGCAGTTGGTAACGCTTTTAAAGTGGTAGCATAGACTTTTGGTTCGGTAATGCGAGATGTGTTGGTTTGTGAAGTGGTTATGTATGGGGTAAATTTGCGAAATTGTTAAGATGCTTCTATTAGCAGTATGATAATAATTAGCGTTGCAATTCTATGATGAAAGGTTATTGACATTGAGCCTGAGGATTGATGTGGTCTTGTAATAAGACTACGTATCAAGTGAGTTTGGTGCCTTCACTAAGCGAGGACTAGGAGGTATAAAGTGAGTTGTGACGCGTTGGGATAAGTAGATTCCGTTGGGAAGTCTCGTTTGTTGGAGAATCGTTGAAGCGTCACCATTTTATGGTTAATTTTGAAGTCAACGACCATTCAAAATATCCAGTGTAAAGGTCATTGTCAGGTAACTGAGAATTTGAGGAGTACCTTTAGTATGATCATTTAGGAGGTCCTTCGGAAGAAATGTATGCTCTACTTTAAACTGGATCTCAGGGGATAAGTGTTGGAAAGCAAGAGATCGCTAGTATGAAGAGGTGACTACCTGAGGTTTGGTTATCTGTTTGGGAAAGAAGTGTATAGTTCAACTGAAGTGAGTGCACATCGATTATATTGATCGGCATCTGGGCCACCGGAAATTGTTTCTGGAAGTTTGCGATGAGCTACCAAGAATTCAGGACTTATTTGAGTGGATTAAATGACCATGATTCGTGGTTTATCTATATTTGAGAAGTCAAAGTCGTGTTATGACCTTGTTTTCGTGTAATCGTATAGTGGTCGTCGCGAATAAGGTAGTGAATGATATGTATGGAAAGAGGATTAGAGGGGTTTTGTTATGGTGTGATAGCGCGGTGTTTTGGTTGTGTGGCAAATAGTGGCGTTTTACTCCAAGGTAGGCGTGTAAGTCATCGAGGTGATTTGGGTTACCGTGATGTTGAGTGGTGAAATGTTGTTGTAAGGTGGGATAAGCGGAGGTGCGAATCCTGGTTTAAGGATTCTTTTAGAAAGATTCAAAGATGGCAAGTACGTTCTAAATATGGGGTTTACGTTATTGGTATTTTGAGATCAATAAGGGTGAGTGATAACTTGGCGACCACCTAGAGGAGGAACCCGCGTTCTTCTCGGTCGCGTTGTGATCAGGTGAGTGTCTCATATTCTAACTGAATGCCTAGAAGAATGTTTTATTCGATTAAGTTATGATGCTTTGCTGTGAATTTGAAGTTTATATGGGAATGTCGAAGTATTCCTTGGGTGTAATGGAATCTCAGTGGATAGGTTGACTGTGTTCAGAAAGTGAGTAATGCATGTTATACCGATCATTGGGTATTGTTTTGTGATAACCCAAATGATTGCCTCAAGTGAGAGTTATGGAGAAACCGAGTACGTAAATGATGGGAAATCAGTGTGTCGGGCTAGCGTGAGAAGGCGAAGTGCGTATGTCTCAATAAGTGAGTAAACCGAAAGTAAGAAGCTTGTCTGGTGAATCGGAAGAATAGGGAGTATGTTATGGGAAAGTATCGCTCCTTTGTAAGGCAAGGGAGACCGGAATGAACTTGGAAAGTTATGGGTTATAGTTGGGTTCAATGGTAATTGGTTATGTGTTTGGGACTGGCTCCGTTTTTCGGCGGCCTGAGCGGGCAATGTATATGTGGATGGTATACGCTCAAATGTTCAAAGGATTATGTGAGAATGATTTTTGGGTCGATATGCGCAAAGTGCAGCTGAATTTTTTATCTGTGATGGATTAGTGATCAATGTCGTAATGTAGAATGATGTGCTGGTAGTGTTGAGTGCAAGCCCTATTAGTGGGCTTTACTAAGAATTGTGTTAGCTATTAAAGGAACTCTTATAAGTGATCTTGGAAAATGAAGTTCAAGGGTGACGTTGTGTTAAGCTGACGAAGTGAGCGCTTATTTTGTCGGTATTCAGGTTTTTGTGGCGTCGACTTTAGTGATTTATTTCCTTAAGAGGGTAAAGTTGTGTGCGAGACCTCATTATCAGAACCGTTTTAAAACCGTGAGTCTAGGTGTGTGGACAAAGCGGACAATATCTAGTACGTTTGGTCTGGGATGTTACGGCTTGTTTATAGAAATTCAAGCGAGAAATTGGATTTTATAAAAGAACCTGAAGCTATCACCGACCGAAAGGTCAAAAAGTTAAGGAGTAAAGAGATTAGTTTGGTAAAAGTTCAATGGCGTTTTCATAAAGGACAGGATGTTACTTGGGAGGTCGAGTCGGAAATGCGAACCAAGTATCCCCAATTGTTCGAAGAGGAGATTCCGGGGACAGAATCCTCTTAAGGAGGGGAGATTGTAAGGGCCAAATGTGTAAATTATTGGTTTTGTATGGGTTGGGGTTAAATTTATGAAGATCAAGACTTAAGGGACTAGATGGAAATTTTGGAATAGAGTAATTAAGGGACAAATCCCAACTTCTTTCTATTGTTGGTTGATCTTGGAGGCGACTGTGAGAAGGCGGGTTTGAGATCTTGGTGAAGGGATCAATTGGGTTTTGAAGAAATCAATCCTAAAGGTTAGTCATCTTCTCTAAGGTACTAATTAATAGTTTCCTTCATTTTTTTTATTTAGTGGTGGGGAGTAATTTGGGGTTGTCTGATGTTAAACTCTTAGGGTTCTAATTGCTTGAGTTTGGGATTGTTATCAGGTTAATGTTAGTTTTGGGATCAAGGTTAATGTTGTCAAACCTTAATTCTTGGATTCTTTTTAGTTTAAGAATTATGAAATCAAGTGGAGAAATGGGTTAGGCTAGTTCTTCGTCGATTGGGGTTTCAAGTGTCGCGGTTGCAGGTAACCCGGTTGGTGGTTGGGGGAAGTCCTGGTCGAGCTAACCCCGAGGCGACCTGGGCGATGCCAAGATCGGGGAGGCCGTGTGGTGCCGGGGACCGGGGGAGACCCGGGTGGCGCCAGGAACCGAGGAAACCCGGCCAACCATAACCCAGGGGTCCCGGTCGAGTAGAATCCGGGGGAGTCCGGTCGAGTTGAGTCGGGGGAATCAAAGAAGAGTCGAGATTCTGGAAGTGGTTCTTTCTTGTCCAGTTCAATTTGTTAATCTCTTTATCTTTCGTTATTGTAGGGAAGAAATTCTAGCTAGGTGCAAGCAGAGATCAAGTGAGTTTCTGACTTCTCAACCTTTTAACTTTATAATGACTTTAAACTGAAATTGGGGTTCATGAGAACATGTTGTTAACTAATGTTATGTTATGAAATGTTCTCGCAGGTTTAACTGCTTATTTTGCCATATATATATGAAATATTTGCACTAATTGTACAATTTGGGGAAATGTTGAAATTACGGCGATCACGGAAATCTCACAATTCCAATGTGTGTGGAATTTGTTTCCTGCACATGTGGACGGGGAGTCTGCTTGGACCCCAATGTGAGCGGGGAGTCTGCTTGGGCCCCGAGACGAGAGGGGAGTCTGCCTGGGCCCCGAGACGAGAGGGGAGTCTGCTTGGGCACCGATCGTGGATGTGCATGGTAATGGGAAATTGGGGACACAACTGATCATTGTGTTTCCCGTTTTGGAATGCAACCTGGAAGTTATTTTTTTTAAAATTGTTGTACTTATTTATACTTCTTGGATTTAAATGCTTGTTGGGAATTCACTAGACCTTACGGTCTAACCCTCGTTTTCAATCTTAAAAACCCTTTTTCAGGAAGAAACGTTTGTGGAGCTTCTAGTAAAGGAAAAGAGAAGGTGTAAGAGTTGTCAATGGCGAGTGAGCGCGTAGTTCAATTTTAATTACCGTTTAAATTAGAAACTCTCGGTTGTAGTCGAGACTTCCGTTGTTAAATACTTTGTTTTTGCTAATGTAAACCTTTGGGTATTGGGATTATGTTATGTTATGGTTGTGCTTGAATTGGGTTGTTACAATACATCACGATTTTAATGTTTCATTTTATTTTTTTGTCGATTTACAGTACGATTTTGGATGGTTTTGAGAAAGTGATAATGTTTTTTTTATAAATTTGTTTAATTTAGGCTTAATAATATAATGTTTTTTATATAAAAAAAATTAAGTAATTTGTTAGAATTCAATAATTATCTTATATATTTTAATGATATCTAGAAAAAACAATCAATTACATATTTAATAATATAATTAAAATAAATTTATAGTAATATAATATATTAATTAATAGTGATACATGGAAAGATCTGCATAAAAAGGAGGTACTGCACATACCAAATTGGTGGGTGTTAGAAGCCTCCAGTAGTAATATGTAATTTGTGCTTTGATATTTGTAAATTAAGAGATTTTTAAAATCTTGCATAAAATGATGGTACCTTGTGCCTAATAATTTGTATTTAAGAGTTTTTTTATTCGTGCTTTATAATATAGTATAGATAATATTATACTTAATAGTTTAATGAGTATTAGATTAATTGATAAATAAATTTTATATACACACATAAATCAATAAGGATATCAAAATAAATAAAATAACATATCATTTTACGATTTTGTAGATCCCAGTACAGTGCAATCACAAACAGTATAATCAATGAAGAACAATCGTGCCACAATCTCTAGTCATATGATTAATATTCAATAAAGGGTTTAGGTTTACAGAGAGAATATCTGATAAGCAAAGTAAACCTATTGACTAGAGAATTATGAAAATAATGAGACTAAACTAATAATGAATCTAAAACAGCCTTTATATACTTAGGCTTACAAGATAATGGGCTTTATGGGCTTTGGGCCCAACAAGCTAATAAAACTATTAAGTAATTACATATTACACCCTTAACTTCTATTTAACCAATAAAACACCCTAACAATCTCCCCCTTTAAATAGAAGTTGGTAATCGCGCCAGTTTGGAACATATATCTTTCGAAACCCAAAGCTGATCTCGAAGAAGCGCATTTGCATTCTGTACTCCAGCCGTTATTCAATAACACCCAGTGATTCGAGAACAAGTGGCTTGTATTTAGGATCCAAATGAGGAACCCCTTTTTCATCTTTATCAATTGCACACTTCAACTTGTCTTTTAGCAACATCAAAGTACCATCGCAGAATCTGGCTATCTGACTGAAACGGATAAAACGCATTACACCTTTGTTGTTCACGTAAGTCATGCCGATATCTAAAAACTTTAAAACTGTGAAGACTGGTACATTCTGGGCGTCTGATGGAATGCTCAAATCAGGTTTAAGCAGATTTATCTTCGGTTGGTTGCTTTCTAACCCAATCTGAAAATCTTCGACCGATGCAAGCTTCATTGCACACTCATGTATCTCTTGACGGTTTCAAGTGCATCTATAACTTCCCCGGGTCGGATAGTTCTGGTCTTTAAATCTCTAAGTAGGAACAGCAGATCTCTAGGTTCAAGACGCGGAAAATCAGCTTCAGAAAAATAATACTTTTCACCATCTTATCTAGTTACCATGAACTGTGAATACTTTACACCCATGAAGAAATCAGATTGAATCTGATCGACCGATGTAATTTGGAGCTTTGTCTTTTTGTACTTGTCTTGAAAATAGTTATACACAAATATGATCTCACGCTGCTTTTCCTTGCTTTTCATCGACTGTAGACCATAAAGCACAACTTCATCATATTTCTGAATCCAGTGGGCAAAGATCTTCTTCTGGCTTTCTTCCAGAAATGGAACTTTAATTCTGACTCTTTCCCACTTGGACGGCTGAACTGGCGGAGTACTTTCTGTTCTCAGAACTGGAGATGCTGGAGGAGATCTAACGGGAATATCTTGTTGAGGAAGATCAGGGTGATTAGCAGGATATGTCAAAAGCGGTACCGCGACAGAAATCTGAACGTCTGGCTGATAATCTGGATGAAGAATCTCATCAATTTCGGCTTGCATGACTACCAGCGCTCTTTCAGTGTTGACTTGTTCTTCTGTCGGGTCTGAAACATCATAAGGATCGACAATCAAAGCCCATTTTTCTGGATCTATCGGTGAACCTCCATCTATTTCCTCAGGCTTTTCAACTGTTGGAATGTCGTATAATACCAAATCCAAAGTCTGCTCCCTTGCCTGTCCTTGCCCTTCCGGTTGAGTACTAGAACCCGAAGCCCTTTCCGTTTCCACCTGTACTGATTCCACTATCTGTGTCTCTGGCTCGGATAGACGTTGGAGCTTTTCCCCCTCATGGTGATCAGGATCATCCTGGTCATCATGCCGGCGCTTGAGCCTTTCTGCCTGGCTTCGACAGGTGTCTTCCACTGATGATAGTCGTTCAGTAAATACAACCATTGTTTGCTGCAAAGACTGAAGCATGGCTTGTTGTTTCTGGAAGGCTTCTACAGATACAGTGGGTTGGGGTGGTGGGGTAGGTGTGGATGCTTGGGCACGTAAGAGCGATAGAATATCGGCATCCTGGGTAGGTTCTATCTGAGATTGGGCAAGTAGTTTGGCTAGGAGTACGGATTTCAGGTCATCGATAGACATGTCAACAGCAGCAGTAGAGGGTTGTGGTGTAGGAGGTAGTGGTTCAGGCTCAATCGTTGGACCTTTGCCTTTGATAAGTCTTTTCAACGCATCTACCTCTTCCCTCAATTCGGATCGCATGAAAGAACGGACGGTCTTTAGGGCACCATCCAAAAATTCCCTTGAGACGAACTCGCGGTGAATCACTCCTGGGTCACTTAGACTTCCAGTTGTGGTGACGACTGTAGCAGTCACACCGCCTACGTTCATAGCTAGCGTGATGATAGCTGTGGTAGGACTTCCACCCAATCCTCGTAAACCAACCGAAGTTGGAATTACTATAGGTGTTCCGGCTGGGCCACTAAGGCCTCCAACAATAGCCGAGAAGGGGACCTGTGTCCTAGGAATAGGAGATATAACATCAAAGGGCTCTAGACTCTGTGCACCCAAAGAAGTCGAGAACTGGGGCTGTTGTTCTCTTGTTTCAATACCGGAACTCTCCAAGCGAGAGACCGGTAGCTTTTGTGCTAAATCCACGTGAGAACTTGAAACCACCATCTGTTTAGAGAAGGTGGAGTGGCTTGGGGGTGTGCATTTGCGTCGCTAGGTCCACGACGGCTCCTTCAATACCCTGTCTCAACACATGAGACTGGGTAGCAGATGTGGCTACCTGGCTGGATGTGGCTAGGGGGGTACAACCATTGATGGCTGCCCTATCACTCGTGTACGCTCATGAAGAAACTTACTCTTCCTTTCCCTCTCTTTGCTCACATCAACATTTTCAACTGAAACTCCCTTCGCTCTCCTTCTATCTCTAGGTGAGGGCTCATCATCGTCACCATCAGAGTCAGAAGACTCGTCATTTGATTTTGATGCTTGGGTGGCTGTTTCCGACTGACTGCCGGATTGGTCTACTGCCTCCTCAGACTCGGTGGCAGCTTCCAACTGAGAGTCGGATGTACTTGTTGCCTCCTCAAACTCGGTGGCAGAAGAGGACTGAACGTTAGCGGTTTCAGTAGCGGTGTCCTCTTCCACCGTCGGAGAGGTTGTCCGTGGCGGTGTAGGTGATCGTCGAGACGTACTGGCCTGGCTTAGTCGAACGGCGCTGCCCACTCCAGTTCCCCTCACAATATTTTCTCTCATCACACCCTGTCCGGGAGCCCCAGCTGTCCGGACGCTACCGCCTCTCGTACGTAGACGTGGACCCTCACGCCTCTCAGGTCTTGCTCCCTGGGGAGGTCCTTCCAGTTCTGGATGGACCATAGGAGTTGGTAGGTTGTGTGTGTGCCTATATGCTATTACACTCAGCGCCGTAGGACGAGCATAGGCCAGCAACCCGACGGAGATCTGTCGGGCGGCAATACCTTCTGGATCAGGACGGGTCGGGATCTTGTGAGTCTGGTTTTGCGGACAGGTCGGGTGCGAAGATCGGTGTGCAATGGCAGGATAAAGAACCATGAAGTTGCGGATGATAAGTTGGAGAAATCTCATGAACGGTATGAAGTTCTGTCTTTTTGTAGCGTTGGCTCGTACTTTCTGAAGTAGCTCATACCAAAGGAAGTCGGTGTAGTCGGCATGACGGTGGAATGCCACGACATGGAAAATACGGAGGATGTTGATACTCGTTTGATCGATGCCTTTCGTGACAGCCGAGAGGCACCGATTCAGGTATGTGAAAAGAGTGTACCAAATCGTTGTGAGATTGTTCCTGTTGAACCCAGATGGAAGTCGTAGATTCGAGCCATAACCAAGGGACTGGATGTCGGAGCAGAGAGTGGCGTCCGATACGATAGGGTCAAAACTGTTTCGGCCCAGAACGGAAGCAGCAGTCGGCAAGTGAAGGAACTGGCAGAACAGATCACGGGTGAGGAGGACGGGCGTGTGGTCAATCCGACCCTCCAGCTAGAAACCATCGTCGGCCTCCAGAGGAGTTAGAGATTGCCAGAACTGTTGTAGATAAAGGTGTGGCACTTCAGCAGTCTCCGTGAGTGCATAGAAGAGAAGATGCCCAATGAGGATCTCGATCATCACCTGATATTGGATTGCAGGTTGGGTGACGTTGAGATGAAAGTTGTTGGGCGTGAGTGGAAGGAACTGATCCTCGGGAATCAGTTCGGCATCGGCTATGGGGTCAATCGCCTGGTTTGGAGTTTGCGCCATTGTACCTGTTAAGAATGAACATGTTAGAACTCGGGTACATTTAAAACTAGATATCGTTGAGTTATTCGGTCAATGGTTCAAAAACCATGACCAAGGCAAACCCTAGTCCGGGAACCAGGGTTTAATAGCCCAGTATCTCATAAGAAAATAAATTCAACAAGGTTGCACAAACTCAACTCTCGTCACATACTCAAACAACAAGTGTGAGAAAAAAGCACATGAGAAAATCCACCAACACACAGAATAACACCTAACGGACTGGTGGGGTGCATCGACCGGTATGGTGCATCGACCGGTATGGTGCAACGACCGGTATGATGTACCGACCGGTATGGGGTGTGAGGGATCTGGGCGACCGGTATTGTCTACGACCAGGGTCTATCGACCGACCGGTGTCCCCATGGACCGGTATCGAATAAATCGACCGGTATTACCTTTGACCGGGGTCTAACCGACCGGTATAGTCAACCAGTAAAGCATAGCGACCGGTATCATTCCGGTCGACCGGGGTGTTGACGACCGACCGATATCGACCTAGGTTGAACTATTATCAAACCCAGGCGACCGGTATTTGAGATGGACCGATGATATATCGGTCAACCGGTATCACTTTATCGATTCAACCCACAGAAAACAACAAACCACAAATCAATCGAAAGTAACCAGTATAACCAAAACAACCATCTAGAGATATAAACAATAGAACCCAAACGACAGCGGCGCCCGACAGTCATGAAAACCCTAATCGACGATTTATCGATTGAGAGAGGGTTCGGTCGACCGGGGTTTACGGTGGCGACCGGTATAGACGAAACCAATCAACCGGAGTCGATTTAGGTTAAACCATCGATCGGGGGGGGGGGGTTAAGGTGGATCGATTTAGCAGACAACGAGTGAGCGAGAGAGAGATAGCTCGATACATACCTGTGTGGCAATCGATGGAGTAATAATCGAGAGAGAAAGTCGAGATCGATCGAGGGTTAGAGAGAACTGGCGCCGGTCGAGAGAGAGTTTGAGAGAGAGATAGAGAAACAGAGTGAAAGATAGAATGAGGGAGACCAAGGAAGCCCGGGATTTTGAACACCCCGGGTCGCGGTTTGATGTCGGTCGAAGGTTGGGCCGGATGATTGGGTTGGGCCGAGAAAGAGGTTTTGGGCCGGTCAAATTAAAGCAATAAATAAAAAAAATCTAAAAGAACCACTAAAACTTAATCCGGCTCCCCCTCGAATTGGGACCACGTGCGAAAAATATCGCTCCCCCTTAACAATATCGGACAGGAAGCGAGAAAACAAGAATAACTTACCTGCTCCCCTCGAACGAAGGACTAGATAACCTTACCAAACATCTTGCGATAGAGCTCCCCCTTTACACATGAGCGGCTCGAAAAGTCATCACAAATATCCTTTCTGAACATTAACGAACATGTTATAGTTCTTTGAGGAACGAGTCCTAGACTGTTTTGTCTAGAAGTCAAACTCCGTTGAAGTACGGGTTCTAAGCTGATTTACTTAGAAGCCTTTGTTCTTCTACTCTTCCTTGACAGTAGGAGCCTGCAACACAGAATAATTTTTAGGTTTTGGTACCCACTGGTATTTGGGTCCATGAATGTTAGTTGCAGTTTGACTGGGAGTAATGGAATAAGAACCATACCAGTAATGATCACTAGTCTTGTGAATAGGATCATGTATACTGTAGTAAGAACAATAGTATTTCTTACCTGATAACCTGATTGATTGACCTCTCGAGTAGATATGATCAGGGTTACCTTTACGCGCATTGTTCCTTTTGGCTTTGTGTGCATGTACACATGATTTCTTACCTTTCAGCTCATCTTTCTTCCCATCTTTCTTCTTGTCTTCAACTGTTGTCTTCTTCAAGACCAATTTCTCTTCCTTGTAACTCCTTCTTCGTCGATGTGTACCTGAACCATCTATATTTCTATCATAGAAAAGGTTAGTACTACGAATCTGATCAAAAAATGTAACTGACCGCTTGGAAGAAACAGTTTTCTGAGTTGAACTTGATGCTATCTTTTCAAGCTCTTTAATCCTTGAAGCAAATCTGTCTCTCTCTTTGACAAGTAGGTCAACCTTCGTCTCGCATTCAGACTTCGTTTTCTTCTCTTTCAGCACACTTTCAGATAGCTTCTCGGTAAGCTTTCTGATCTCAGCCTCAAATATGCTTCTTTCTTCTTCAAATCCCTTCTCAGCATCATTTCTCTGGTCGGATATTTATTTGAAGAATCCCACATTCTTTTGTTCAATGGCCTTCTTCTCTGTGGCAAACTTTTCTCTTTCTAATATTATTACTTTCTCAAAATCAGAAACTTTCTTAGAGAGCTTGATACATTTCAGTTCAACTGCTTTCTTCTTATCAACACATTTTCTTGAAAAATCTGAGAACTTATTTGCAAATGATTTCTCAAATTCGGATTTATCTTTAGCATGCTTTTGCTCCAAATCAGATATTTTCTTTTGAAGCTCAGTATTAGCATCCTTCAGACTCTCAATCTTTGCCTCATAATTTCAACGGATGCTTTCTGGATTTGGATAATCTGATCTTCCATGTTTAAGATTTTTCTTGTCAGCTCTGTGTTCTCAGTTTCCAAACTCAGTACTTTCTCATTTTTCTGCCCAGAAGTCTTTTTCAGAAGATCTTCATTAATTGTCTTTAATGCACTAATTTCTTCTTTCAGAATGTTGTTTTCATCATTATATTGTTCTGATCTCTTCAAGTAGAAGGCAACAGATAATTCAAGATTTTTGTTCTCTAATTCAAGCTTTTGAAAAAACTTGACAATAGATGAAACTTGAACGGGTTTAAACTTTAATCTTAACTGCACTGTAATGATCGTGAGACAAGCAGGATGATCAAAAAACAATATATCTAAATAATAAGCAGAATAGGACAAGGACCAGGTCGAGCAAGGACCCGGTCGAGCAGCGGCCCGGTCGAACAGAGGGTACCGGTCAAACAGGGTACCGGTTCACAGAGTATCGGACAAGAAAGGTCGGTCGGTCGGTCGGTTGGTGTCAATAAGGTATCGATCAAGGCAGGGTATCGGTCGAGTCTAGGTACCGGTCACTGAGTGTACCGGTCGAGCAATGGATATCGGTCAACACAACACACTGGTCCAACAATATACCGGTCAAGGAATGTACCGGTCGGGACAAGGTTCCGGTCAAGCTATGTATCGGACAACCAAGGTATCGGTCAGCAGATATCAGTCGATAAGGAACAGATAAACACAGAACTGATAACAGATAAGATTAATGCCCGATAAACTCGATGAACACAGACCGATAAACTCGATGAATTCTGGAAATTGATCGTAATCAAATCCAGAAAAACAATCGATTAAGAAAAAAGTCGACACCAAATATGCAGAAATCAATTAAATATTCAGATTTAATCACGAAATCAATACAGATCGATAAACAGATATGCAGACCGATAAAACAGACCGATAGAACTGTATATCAATGCAAAAACCCAGAAAATTCGACCGATAAAAAGAATTGATCGACTACTGTTTTTCCAGATCAGTCGACTACTGTTTTTCCAGAAAAAAATTGTCCGATAAACAAATTTTCAGAAAAATCAATTCGACCGCACACAGACCCAGAAATCAATTAAACTCGATAAACAAACAGTCATGCAGATAAACAGATAAGAACGATTAAACCAAATAATCGATTAAAGAGTTTTAGACAAACATTTTATGGATCAAACCTTCAGTCTCTTTGTTCTGATACCAATTGTAGATCCCAGTACAGTGCAATCACAAACAGTATAATCAATGAAGAACAATCGTGCCACAACCTCTAGTCATATGATTAATATTCAATAAAGGGTTTAGGTTTACAGAGAGAATATCTGATAAGCAAAGTAAACCTATTGACTAGAGAATTATGAAAATAATGAGACTAAACTAATAATGAATCTAAAACAGCATTTATATACTTAGGCTTACAAGATAATGGGCTTTATGAGCTTTGGGCCCAACAAGCTAATAAAACTATTAAGTAATTACATATTACACCCTTAACTTCTATTTAACCAATAAAACACCCTAACAGATTTGATTTGTTGGTATGTATATATATATATATATATATATATATATACTAGCAATGTGCCCGTGCAATGAATCAGGTGAGCAAAGTGTGATTTTTTTATCGTAAATAAAAATTGAAAAGCCATCGAACGTGATATCAACCTTTTGCTCAAAATGGAAAATGAAAAATAATTGTAATTATTTGTTTAAAAAAGTTGTTTATAGAGTAAAATGTATATTTATTGAGTATTAGTAGGGTTAAATGTGTATATGTTAGTTTTATGAAATGAGGGTTTTAAAAAATTGTACACACGAAATAATTACTTGTAAACATAAAAATAAGTGGTACATTACAAGGATATTGTACATGCGAGGATAACATCTTCTAAGATTATTTTAAAACCAACATGTTATTCCCCTTAACCTTGTTGCAATAGCCAAAACCTCCATCAATTTTTTCAAATCCTTTTCTATCTTTGCCTACATACCAGAACCCTTAATTTGCTCTCTTCATAACATACCAAGTGTTGATATATATGGCTAGCCACTAAGGACATGATGACCACCCATGTACATAACAAGGATTTTGGTAATGTATACATCTAGAACACTACACCCTGCCAATATGCCATCACAAGGATGAAGATGAAGCCATGGTAAAATGTGAGGCTGGAGCAATTAAAACCTACACAACACAGCTGCTAGGCCACGTTCCAGTACCGTATGAGCAATTAAAGATGATCATGTTCCAGCACCGTTCTAGGCCATGTTCCAGCACACTGTTCAAGCCCAAATTCCAGCCCCGTTCCAACATCGTTCAAGCCCCAAATTCCAATACCGTTTTAGGCCACGTTCCAGCAACATTCAATCCCAAAATCCAACCTCGTTCCAACACCATTTTAGACCACGGTACAACCCCAAAAATGCAAATAGAAGAATACTAAATCTGAATAAAAATCTAAAGAAAACTAACTCTAACGGCAACAAGGTATGGTAACTTAAATATATAATACTAATAATCAAACATAATCTCTTCCATATTTGATTAATGAACCAAAAGAAAGTAGCAATTGTTTGGCTACTATAATGTGTATAGGACACCCAGGTAAAAATCAACGAAGTTCCACTTTATACAGGTAAAAGTTCTGCCCCATACCCGCCCCGTTGTCATGCGTACTTCCAATAATTATGGCATAAAAATAACAAGGGGAAACCAACCTTATAGTACCTGCAGCTGATGTCAAAAAAATAACAAAACATAACCAGAATCTTCTTTCTCACCATCCACAGTTGATCAGACCTAGGACATACAATCTTGAAAAAAAAAGGATATCATTCACTGAATACTAAACCTCATACCAGCAGCCAATAAGTGAATCAGGAATGGTGTAATGAACACAGGTATCCCAAAAAAACCAGAAGCAAGAACATACTTATTCAGATCAGGACCAACATAATCAATTTGAGAGAACCATGGCAACAACATCCAAAGAATGTTAAACCACATACTAACAGCTAAAAGTTGGCAGCGAAGACCTTCAAGAATGATTTTGGTTAGACCAATATAGAAAATTCCTTGACCATCTTCAAAACTCCTGATGAAGCGAATAGTAGTTAAAGCACACAAAAACTAAAATCATGACTTAGAGGCCGTTTACCAAACGCTTACCCGGGTAAGCGCTCACCAAGTCACATTACCTTACGAGATAAATGTAACACCCGGAATTTGGAGACTTTCTTTAGTGATAGTTGGGGAGTCTTTTGGCTTTTGGAACGTAAAGGTGTTGGGAAATCAGATGAGTTTTGCTATGGAATCATCGAGGATCGAATCAGGTGAGAAGACGCGAGAAAACCGAGAATTGGGCTGCCGCGAGTTGTGGTGCGACTTGGGGTCGCGACACAAGTCGCATAACTCACTAGAAGTGAGGTCTGGGGGAAACGAGCGACTTATGCCGCGACTTAAGGTCGCGGCATAACCCGCGTAACGCACTGGTTGAGCTAAAAGCCGAGTTTTCAGCCTTTAGCCTCATTTCTCTCAAACCCAAACCCTAAATTTATTCCCTTTTCTCTCCCAAAACCCAAATGTCGAACCTTAACCCATTTTGAGGGTTTCTCCCCCTTGAAACACATGATTCTTCATCACCTAACTAGTGGGATCTTGAACCACAAAACCTCCATCTTCATCTTCTTCATCAAGTTCAAAGTGTGGGAGATCGGGTTGAAGAGTTGGATTGGGTGTCCTCGGAAAGTCTCGTCATCTTTAATGGTAAGCTTCCTTGATTTAAGGTTATAAATGTTCTTTGGATGTTTTCCTAGTGTTTGGATTTTCAGATCTCGGATTTGTTAGTTTTGGAGAAACTAGGGTTTTGATATCGTTTGGGGATTTTGGTTTATAATGTTGGGGAATGTTTCTATATGGTTGATTATGGTTATGTATGGTTTGTAATGTTTGGATCTAGGTTTTGGAAGTTCTCGGCTTGAGGATTCAAGCGGCCTTCAAAAGAGCTCGTTGGGTGAAACCTAGATTTAGCCTAAATCTAGCAAGGTGAGTTCAAGTTGATTTGTTAAAACGGTGTACATGCCAAAAATATGTATTTTGAAGTAAAAATATGTTTTACTTGGTTATGTATCAATATGTGAGTATTTTGATAAGTTTTCATATTTGGTAAACTTGGGTTGTGTTAACCTTTTAAAATGCTCACCTTTGGGTTTCTAAGGTTCTAACGAGTAAATAGCATGGTTTTCATATTCATGGTGATTTTGTACAAGTAAAAGTTATTCTCATGATTTATGCATCTTTGATGATTTTGTACAAATAGAGTCATTTCATGTTATATGTATTTTGGGTATGTTTTCACTCATAAACCCTTTGGAAAACCTTTGGTCCCATTACGCGTTGAGTTTTGGGGTAATCTCGTCTTTGAGGTATGTGTCTTTGTAAACGTTGTTTAAAGACATTTCATTATTTGGGGAACCATTGAGTATTGGCCAAATGGATTTTGAGCATTTTAGCTCGGTGTTGGCTTAAAAGAATCTTGTGGACATTTGTCCAGTTTTAATGGCTTGATGTAGAGCCCAGTTATGAAGTAAGTACTAATGTATTTTATTGCATTTTGATGTTGGTTACATGTTCGAATGCGTTGGTCATTTCGGGATAGGCATGTAATGTTAGACTGTGTTGCATTGGATCCATAGGCACGTGAGTCAGTCTGTTTTGATGGTCAATTGAGTGGCACGGGGTTGGACTCCGGGGCTCATGTTTTATGACCGAAACTTTACAAGTGATCGCCAAGAGGGTTGAGTCTGTTAGTGCTGCCGGGACGGTAGGCACTAGGACCTCCGCCACTTGAAGTAATGCTTGGGACAGGTAGTCTTTAAGTGCGTCGGGCCTTTTGAGTGAAGTTCTTCGGATAGGCCAACAAGGTCAACTGACTTGAGGTGATACTTGTAAAGAAGTCGTAGGGACACCTGGCTGTGATGTCGGGAGGTGTCATGCGATTAACGTTGTATGGGTGGTATACTTTTGTGTTTCCTCCACTCTCAACGGATACGGGTATCCCCCGTTGTCGGCTATCAACAATTTAAATATAAAGATGTTTACTTTAGTGTCATTTGTTCTATATGGTCGACAATGAATGAGGACCTTAATATTGGACCTTCCTCCTCGTATATTAAGGTTTGAATGAAATATGTCATCCCCGTGTTTTGGGTAATTCGATTCCCGTTGATATGGTCGCGTGAGTATTGGACCTAGTGTCCATGTTTTCGGACGTACGGTATGCATGGTTTACTAACGTTTCGTGTTTCGAGTTAGTCCAAGTTGCATCCATTTATAAAGCATGTTTGAAATGAGGTATTCATCTTTGAAAGCACATGACATTGAAAAAGGGTTGTTACTTCGTTTTAAAGTGCATCAATTGAAAGATCATGTTTTAAGAGAAGTCTATCTTTTAAAAGTATCTACCCATGTTAAAACTCTTGATCTCACTAGGCGTTAAGCCTAACCTTTTTATTTGTCGGCATGTGCATCAGGTTCCTGGCAAGGGTTCGGTTCTAGCGGGGCTATGAAGAGTTGAGCCTTAGCCTTACAAGAGTGAGTAGTCGTCGAAGCCTTCCGCAGGCTGAAGTTAGTAATCGTTATTGGGTTTAGTAACACTCGTCCTTTTCATAGATTGTATGTATAGGATGAATGGAAGTTTGGAGGTTGATTCTCAATTTATGTTTGTAGTTTGAAGTATTTATTGATGTATTTAGAAAATTTTTAATAAGTTGCTATCTTCAGGTTTGAGGGTGTTACAATAAATATGGTAAGGACCAAGAATCTTACCTGGTAAGAGTGAGGCAAGAACCAAAAACCTTACCCGGTAAGTGAGGATGACGACTCTTACCACGATTAGATTTGACTCGTCACAACCTAACGATACATCCAATACCAATGATCTGCACGATTAGCGCTTACCGGATAAATAGTTGTATACGTTGCCATTTTGGTGGACTAAAATCTTACCTGGTAAGAAAGTGATAGTGGTTAATTTTACCCACAAGCGCTTACCAGGTAAATGTTTGGCAAACGGCCCCCTAGATTCCTCTAGAAAAGTAGTAGAAGAAAAATAAAGCATGACTTAAATATGTGGATTATTAATGACAAGATGACCTGTGCATTTCATCATACCCATGCAACTTCTAGCAATTTGCTCGATCATTCTTAGCTACATTTTGCAAGAAAATTAAAACATCAATTAATGTACATATATATATGTCAGATAATCCTGTTAAAATCGGGGCACTATACTGAATATGGAGAAAGTGAGAGATAAAACAACCGATAATGGGTTTTGAGCGCTTAAATTTGAAATGGGGTAAGAATCATCAGGGGACAACAATTTTACACAAACTAAAAAAAGAAACTCAACCAGAATACAAAGACCATATATAAATATTGTATACCTTGGAGGGATCAAACAGAAATCCACTCACTTACGTCATTCCTTGAACATGTTGAATCGGAGTCTTTGAATCAATGTCCTTGCTTGATGAGTTGAATCAAATTAACTATTTTGGAGTGTGAAATAATGTAATCAAATTAACAACGGAAATAAAATTTTGAATCGATTGCTAGCAGAAAAAATAATTCATGCAATAATGATACATACATTTGAAGAGTTCCGTCTGAAAGAATCTTCCCTTGTGCATACCTAGATTCATGGATAATGCCTTCAAGTGGAGAAAAGGAGATTGATCGGGAAATTTTGAAGTCCTGCATCTTGGGACTGTTAATCGTCTATCTTAGAGAAAGAAGGGGAAGAAACCGAAAAAGTGAATAAGAGAGACGGAGATATATTAGGGTTTGAAGAAGGTTACCCATCGTTAATAATCAGAAGAAGCAAAATCTTGAATAGATCTGTAGAGAAGGTTGAAGGTTAAATCCGTCGATACAAGGGATTAATATATATGATAGATTTGGGAGGGAAATCAAAAGGAAGAGAAGCAATCGTTGATGGTCATCTTGGGAAAGAAAGCAATAGGCGTATTGGGGAAGTAAAGATGAAGCGTGTCTGATCTTTAAAACTGTTGTCAAGTATGGGACCAAATCTATATTTTGGGTTAAAAGTACCGGGTGGATAAGTTATGCATAATATACTTGTACATTATGTTTTAAAGGTTGTTTTTAAGAGATTTTTGAATTACATGCTTAAATTGGTAGTACATTGTGCTTTAAGATTTGTTTTTAAGACATTTGGTCTATATGTATATTAAGGTAGTATAGATATATGTAGAGGAAGGTTCATTTGAGAAATGGTAAATGTATGAGAAATAGAGAAGTAATCTTAGCCATTCATCTGGTCAACATTTGCGGTTTTGACCGCGAATCACCGGATAATTTTTTGCATGGTCTATAGAAGGTAGAGGGTAGTTTCGTAAAATACGTGGGATGAGTTCATATATGAACTTATATGATTCACATATGAACTATACGTTCATATGTGAATAAATTAATTAGTTCATATATGAATCACAAAAGTTCATATATGAATCTGTTAATTAGTTCAACTTATTCATATATGAACTTACAGTTAATTAGTTCATATGTGAATCAGTTAATTAACTCATATATGAATCACAATGGTTCATATATGAATCAGTTAAAAGAGTTCAGATGTGAACTACACTGATTCACATATGAACATATAGTTCATATGTGAATTATACAGGTTCATATATGAACACGACCCGTGTATTTTGTAAAAGTTACGAAAGTGTCCTTGATTTTTAGAATAGCCACAACTTTTGACCAGTCAAAGCCGAAATATTTGACCAGTCAAATCCGATATTGACCGTATGAATGACTAGGATTATTTCTCTATTTCTCATATATTTACCATTTCTCATATGAACCTAAGAATATATATATATATATATATATATATTGCTTTTATTTTTTTAATAGGAAAAAAGACAAAAAATAAATAGCAAAAGGAATAAAATGACCCTTGGTTTAGCTGAGTTAACATATTTCATTTTAACGGTGTTAGTTAGAGGAATCATGACCATAACAAATTAAATACTATAGGTACCAAATCTATAATAAATATACTATAGAGATCCTAGTAAAAAAACATCAAAATATAGGTACTAAGAGCATCTCCAACAACTTTGCAATAATTTCTCTAAAATAGAGAACCAAAAGTGAAAATCTCTAAAAAATATTACATTCAACTCTAACAGATTTGCTATTTTAGAGAGTTTAAAACAACTTATATTATTATAATATTCTCTAATTTATCATCCTAATATACTTTTTAAAAAAAACTTCAAAAAAATGATAAAATTGAATCTCATTGGTGGGATTGAATAAAATAATCATTTCTCTCTCCTACCATCAAGTTTTAGACAATTTTCTAAAGGGAAAATTGCATCAAAATGGAAACAACTTTGGTCTAATTCCTATTTTGGGGAACCAACTTTCTAAATCATCATTTAAGGGTTTGGACAAGAGTTTGTGTTTATTTAAGGGTATGGTTAACCGGTTGAGCAGGTAACCGGTAAGTTTAGTATGATGTGGTAAATCATAAATTAAAAAAATATTGCGTGGAAATTCATATTGCTACGTCATAGTTTCTCGAGGTCATCTCACCGTTCTCCAATTCTCCTTCCCTCACACCCGTCGTTTCTTCATGGGCCATCTTGCTGCTCCAATGGGGCGTATCAATCTCCTAATGTAAAATTATGTACCAAGATTTTCAAACCTCTTTCATACATTAAAATGCTAAAAGTTGTTAAAACAAAGAAATAACATAGATTTTAAGCAACCAAAATCGAACATGGCTTCCATGATTACACACATATCACTGAACATTGATATGTTATGGGTTTGATTTCAAATTCTAAACAAAAATCATTGAAGGGGTTCTACCCAAACTTTGTTTAGTTTCTATTTTAGAGTAAAATTTTAATTTTCCCGTTAATGGTTTTGCTAAATCCCTGTGTAGTACTGTCTGCAGGAACATGAAGGAGGGGTTGAGGGTTGCCACGAGTCGGGGTCATACCAGAGAGATGTCGGAGCAGCGGTGGTGTAAGGGAAGGAAGACGTAGGGACAAAAGGGCGGAAGACGTCAAAACAGAAGGAGATGAAGATGCTGGTGGGGATGGCGGTGGTAGTATGAACTCAGGGATCAATATGAGATGGAACGAGCAATGTTGGTATTGTGGAAAGAGAGGGACAACCACATTTTAAGAAACCTTTGATCTCTCGTTGAAGCATCCACCAATTTTCAGAGAAAGAGAGATTTGATGTGGGTGATGAAGCAAGGTAGGTTGCAGGTGGGGAAGTGGCTGAGATGAGGACTAAGGAGGCACCGACTAAAGGGGTGGGATTGATTAGGGTTTTCTAAAACTAAATGTTTTACTATGATGAATTTTTTGTTCTCAAATTAAAAAAAAAGTATTTAAGCCATGTCATGCTTATTAGTGCTATGTCATTATTTTTATTTTTTTAATTTTAATAATAATAAGGAATCTTAGTTGGCAAACTAATTGGGTTATGTGATTATTAATAGGTTAATCAAACCCTTAAATAAACAAAATGTTTACTATAATTCCTGTTTATGCCAAAAATTTCCCAAGGAAAATTTAAGGTAAAGGTGAAGCCTAATCCAACCAAAGAAAGTAACTCCAGTAATCGTACGACAATAAAAAATAAAGTAAAGGAGACGAGAGAATTGGTGACACGGAAAACCCCTAAAATGGATAAAAACCGCGAACGAGTGTGAGTCGTCGTGCACTATGGACGTCAATCAGGGACGTCGTCCTTGAGAACAAGTGTTACAAGTGTAATACAATGTAAAATAATACAATAAAGTAAAGTTGGTCGTGTGTCGTGTATAATTAGACTTCGGTCGTGCGTCGTACGACAAACAGCAATAGGCCTTGTGGACTTTGAGAGAGACTGAGTAAGCTTGAGAACGTAATTCGTGAGTTTCTAAGGTCTGAGAATCAGATGTCTCGAATGTGATGATCCATCTTCATATTTATACTCCATTTTTCCGTTGATACGTCTTGAATGCGTATCTTGATCATTAATGGAATGAACGCTTGATATTGATGATAGCGTCCGTTACGTCCGTTATTATTGATGATGGCTTCCATTATAATCTTTAGTCATAAATGTCTTTTGAATCCTTCATTAAACATAATATAACGTATGTTGTAGGTTAGTAACTGAAATCAGGTCGTACGACAGAATTTATCGGACGGGTTTAGGTAGTTTAGTCGTGGTTGCTCAAAGGAAGGACGTCGATTATCTCTTGGGTCGTACGACGATGGACTGTTGGAATTCCTACCCAAATAGTTTGCCCCCAAATTTAAAATTCAAGTGGCAACTTTTTGAAATTTAAATTTAAAATCAGGACACGTGTCATAGAAGAACGCGGGTAGTTCATATGGAACTGAACCGGTTTGTTTCCAACTAAACAATGACGTCATTTTCTGCCAAATAAACGGTTTTGACAGCTAATATGGGACAGGTGTCATGTATTCATTGGATGCACTCGAAAGGTTGCCTGACACGGACGACACGTGTCGATTCGTCGACTGGCGATTTTGATTTTGATTTGATTTTTTGGTGATTTGCTTTTCCGATTTTCAGTATAAATAGGGATTGCCCTCAATCTTTCCCTTTTTTATGCTTACCCTTTTTAGAGATTGCTCACCTCCGGCAAGATACTTTCCGAGCGATCAGAATCATTTCCGTTCTAAATTCGAGGTTTAGAGTTCTATTTAAGGTACGACATCCCGTTTTCCCTCTGTGTCGATTATATGCGTAGGAAGTCCATAGCTAGAAAACCTAGGAAAGCTTGGGATATCCTTAGTTATTGGCGTGCGACCCTGAATATCCCAGATTTTCAAATGTCGACCGAACCCGTGAGTGTGTATAGGGAAGAGGAAAACTTAGATTACTTTCAAAAATTGGCCAGGATTCCAGATGAAATTAATCTGATGACGCCGGAAGACTTAAGGCCGGATGAGGTTCCGAAGGGGTACTGCCTTTTATACGAGTATCCCTTCAAGATAGGATTTACTTGGCCATTTAGTCCTTTGGTCAGGTCGTTTTTGGATGCGTTCGATTTGACGACTGGACAATAAATGCCTCAATTCTAGTGGATTGTCCAGGTTATCGAGCGTCTCACGGCCGATTGGGAGGTTCCGTTCAATTTGAACGACCTCTTGACTGCTTATAGCGTTCGGGCGGATAGTTGTCACAGATATAGTCTATTCCCTCGAACGAAGGGAGACAATGTACTGGTGCACAATACTGCAGTGAACGACCGTGGTTGGAAACGCCAGTACGTTTTCCTCCAAGTGGAGTCTGTGAACGACGAGGACAATCAATGGTTGTCGTCCGGATGGAATGAATCGGGTAGGTTTACCGCTTTGTCGTGTGTTTATTTATTTTTTATAATATATATTATGATGGTTTCTTTCTCTATTCAACAGTAATCGACTTCTCTAAAGTGAAGCCGAATCGCGACTCTTACGACAAGATTCAGAGGATCTTGAAGAGAAGTATCGCTGATCGTTCGTTCTCTGCTCGGTCGAACGACGAAGAAGAGGAGGTCGTCTTTGTGAAAGAAGCGACGTTCGTCGAGGGTTCTTATCGAGAAGAAGAGAGGAAAGAAGGAGAAGAAGAAAGAGAAGAAGAGATGACTGGTATGTCGCTCGACAGTGTTTTTATTTTCGTATTGCATGTTTTTTCTAACTTATTTTATTTTATCCAGGAGATGCACCTACAAATTCGTCCACCCTTAGACGAGCCGAACAACTAGAGCTTGCCCGCCAAGGGAGGGAAAAAACAAAGAAGAGATCTGCCCCTTCTGCGGGGGTAGACACAAGGCGGGTTCGAGGCAAACCTCGACTTTCGCCCAAGAAGACGGGCGACGCTGCTCTGTCACCCCTTGCAGGGACGACACCATCGAAAGGAACCGTTGCTGGGATCGAGCACAGAGGCTCGACTCAGGTGACGAAGGACGCCCCAATGTCGGGGATGTCGGGCGTTGATAAGCCATTTTATGCACCTTCTTCCTCCTCTAAGAGTGAGGAGAAGAATAAGGAGAAAGTGGGAGAGACGACATTCAAAGTCACTCTCCCATCTGACTTTATGGCCAATGACGTCCTCGAGAGGGACGTCATTTTTCCACACCTGGGAAAATTCCTCCTCCCGACCTTCTATGATCGATACAAGGAGTCTCGGGTCGAGGACACGGGGGCGCACGTCGCTGGTCTTTCTTTCATGGTAAGTCTTACTTATTTTCTTTTTTCTTTGTTATTCATTTTTCTTAATATTAACTCTTTTCCCTTCTGTCTTGTAGGCTTTCCAAGCCTATCTAAGCTTCTTTGCTCAGACGGAAGGTCTTAGGGCGTCCTTCCCTGACGTCAAGAAAAGGGTCAGCGAGGCTCTTGCAAAGAAGAAGGTCGCCCTGGAGGCGGTTGAGGCTGAAAAGGCGAAGGTCGAGAGCCTCAAGACTGAACTCACCGATGCCCGAAGTCTACTAGAGATTTCGGATTGTGAGAAGGTTAAGCTCAGGGATCGACTCCTTGAGCTTGAGGCGTCGTCGACCAAATTGGAGGTCGAGAGTATTAAAGTCGTCACCACTATTGCTGCTTCTGCTGACGAGGTCGCGTTTCTCAAGAAAAAGATCGAGGAGCTAGAGGGTGACATAAAGGACCTTGAGGAGGAGAATAGGCAAGTTGAGGCCTTCTCCCGTGTTACGGCCCGAGCCGCCTTGATGAGGCGCCATCTGAATCGGAAGAACCCCATGGCGTCGGCCGCTGAGGAGCTCAAAACTTACCTCGACACCGTGGGGACCGAAAGGGACCTCGATGAAGATGATGACCTGGAAGGGAGTGATGACGGAAAAGAGGCGGCGGCAGTAGCTGATGTCATGCAGGATCAACCTGACGTTCCTCCTTCTTAGCTCATTTCCCTTTGAATTTATTAAGGGTTGGCCGTCTGTGGTCGTTCCTTATACTTGTAGTTTTTCTTTTGGACATCTAATGAAAAATTTTCTTTTGTCCGTCGATGCTTGTCACTTGCTTTTCTTTTTCAAATTTATATTTTATCGTACGTCGAATAAGTTAAAAAGATATGTAGTCACGGTATATCACATGTTTAACCACACCATCATTCAATAATGTGTTATAATGAAATCAACCAATATCTACGATTGACCAAATGCGATTGTAATAATGGTTCTCAGATCTAAGCAAAGATTAACCTTTATCGTCAATTACGATCGACCGTAGACGTACGATCGTATGAGCATTACCCGACATAAAGGTTTTTAATTAAGTCGTGCGTCCCTGCAAAAAACAACGTTATTGGGGTGGTCGTTGGTTTGACCAACGACCCTCCGATGCTTAAGTCAGTAATCTTTCTTAAGAAACAATCAAAGGAAATAAATTAGGAATTTAAAAGAAATACCTCTTTAAATGAACTGCATTCCAACTTCGTGGGATATCTCGACCGTCGAGGGTTTGGATTTTATAGGCTCCCTTACCCACGACGCCAGAGATTTGGTAAGGGCCTTCCCACTTAGTGGAAAGTTTACCTGCATTGAGCTCTTGAGTGTTTTGAAACACTCGACGTAGGACGTAGTCGCCTTCTTGGAAAACTTTGATTTGGACATTTTTATTGAAATGTCGCTCGACCGTTTGTTTCTGTGACGCCATGCGAATGTCTGCAGCTTCTCTAAGTTCCTCTAAGGCATCGAGGTCATAGCTCAGGTCGACCAAGTTATGCTCAACGGACGTATGTCTTGAAGTTGGTAGTCGTACCTCAATAGGTAACACAGCTTCGCATCCATAGACTAAGGAAAAGGGAGTTTGTCATGTGGACGTACATGGTGTCGTACGATTAGCCCATAGAACGGAAGGTAATTCTTCCACCCATTTTCCTCTGGCAGCTTTGAGTCTTTTCTTGATTGAATTGATAATAGTTTTATTACTTGACTCGGCTAGACCATTTGACTGTGGATATCGAGGTGTCGATGTTACCAACTTGATGTTTCTTTCTTCACAAAATCTTCGCGTCCGATCACTAATGAATTGTGTCCCATTGTCGCATGTTATTTCGGATGGAATTCCAAACCTGCAAATGATGTTAGTTTGGATGAAAGAAACGACTTCTTTATCCCGAACTTGGGAAAAAGTCGTTGCTTCTATCCACTTAGAGAAATAATCTGTTAAAACTAGAAGGAATACTTTTTGCTCGGGGGCGGGTGGTAGTTTCCCAACGATGTCCATTCCCCATTTCATAAAGGGCCATGGGATCAAAGTCGGGTGTAAGGGTTCACACGGTTTATGAGACATACATGCGTGTCGCTGACATGCGTCGCACGATTGTACATACCTGATCGCATCTTGACTCAATGTTGGCCAATAGTAACCTTGTCGTGATATCCTGTTGCCTAAACTGCGACTTCTTGAGTGATTTCCACATTCACCATCGTGCATATCTTGTAGGATTTTCTGGACTTGCGTCTTATTGGTAATACATCGTAGATTCAAACCAGTCGAAGATCTTCGATATAATTGTCCTTTGATCATGACGTACCTTGATGCTTTAAATCTGACCTTTTTTGCTTCCATTCTTTCATCAGGCAGTTGATCGTTCTCTAGATAATTTTTAATGTCGTCCGACCAAGAGTTTTCTTCCTCAATTGGTGCGACCAAAGTAATACCGTCGTCTTTGATGGATGATGTTGCAAGGTGAACTATTGGGATACTGTCGAACATCGTTTGATTAAGTGTTGACCCCAAGTTGGCTAGTGCATCAGTTTGAGTGTTCTGATCTCTTGGTATCTACTCGATTATGAAGCGACTGAACTTCTTTGCTTCTTCTTTTACTATTTTATAATAGGCAATCATTCTCGAATCTTTTGCTGCGAACTCTCCATTGATTTGGTTAACAACTAGGGACGAGTCGCTTCGTACATGCAGATGTGTTGCCCCCAAGTCATGAGCAATTTTGATTCCTGCAATTAGTGCTTCGTACTATGCCTCATTATTTGTTGCCTTGAAGTCGCATCGTATGGAGTACACTATTTTTCCCCCTTGTGGGGGCTGTAGGACGACACCCAGGTCTGTTCCTCGTATGTTCGATGAACCATCGACGTCGAGCGTCCAAGTGGTGTCGTGCAAAGTCGCCACAATTAACTCGTTGGACGTCGTCGCTTCTTCTAGTTCTGGACTGAAATCTGTAACAAAATCTGCCAAGACCTGTGATTTGATCGCCGTTTTGGGCTTGAAATCCAGATCATAATTACTGAGGTAGATGCTCCATTTAGCTATTCGTCCTGTTAGTTTGGGTTTTCTTAACACAAACTTCAATGGAAAGTTAGTTACAACAGTTATAGGATTCGATTCAAAATAATGTCGTAACTTCTTAGCGGCCATAACTAACGAAAGCAAAAGTTTTTCTATAGATGAGTACCTGGTTTCAGCGTCTAATAGAGTTTTACTTACATAGTAGATTGGAAATTGTCGTCCGTCGGTTTCTCGTATAAGGACTGCACTTACCGAATTAGCACTGACGGCTATATAGAGTTGAAGAACTTAACCTTTCTCAGGTTTGGAGAGGAAGGGAGGTGATGTCATGTATTTCTTGAGTTGTTGCAACGCCTCCTCGTGCTTATCAGTCCACTCGAATCCTTTGTTTTTTCGCAAGACATTGTAGAATAGGTGACATCGGTCGGACGACCGAGAGATGAATCTGTTTAATGCTGCTACACGACCTGTTAGATGTTGGACTTCTTTAAAATTTTTGGGCGACTGTATTTCGATAATTTCCTTGATTTGTGTAACAACCTGAACATTTATATATACAATAAAATAACATTTCAGTCTAAACACTGCCCCAGGCTTACATTTCAGAGTACAAGGTTACACTATCTTTTACTACACAACTGAGTTCAAAAGGGTAAACTACTACAGGAAGTCTTCTATCCCCTTCTTATAGCTTATATCTTCTCTTTACCTTTATCTGTACCTCTACTTTTCGATAACCTGAAACAGGATTAAATTTTTGAAATAGTGAGGGTTAGACCAATGGTCTAGTGAGTCCCCTCCAATCACTACTGCAACAGTTCAAATATTAATTAAAACATTTAAACAAAGCTTTATATCTCAAAACATAACCTGCTCTTTTAATCAAACTTTAAAACACTTTATGCTTCCCAGGCATAACTCAATCTACTGGCCATCACTGACCACTTTTTACGCTTCGTAAGCGTACCTTAAGCTACTGACCAACATTCCCGTCAAAGACGGTATGTCTGTCTCGCACTGCCTTATTTTAGGGACACACCCTAATGGCATAAACGGGCCACACTCCCCGGTACGAGCAGGCGGGTCACACTTCCCGACTTTGGTCAGACTTCTGACTCAAATGTATGCATACACCTAGTCCTGACTGTATATAAAACAAGTTTATATACCTGAGCATAAACATACCAAACTGATTAAATCAATCTTTTGAAATAATTCTGCATAACTTCAATACTATAAATGCGTAGTATATAAAACTCACATTTATCAATTAACTGCTCAAATCATAAAAGATTTAGTTTGAAAGACTCACCTCTGATTCTTCTTGATTAACTCTGACTTCTACTGATTAACACCACCTACGATGGTATTAAAAACAAAGGTAAGCTAACTGGCAACTAACACTCTTTCCTCTTACAAACTCATCAATTACAATATACTGTTACTATCCCGGTCAAAACCACTTTGGTCAACACCACGACCGATTAACATACTACCGGTCAAATATATCTTATCGGTCGAATACCCTTACCGGTTTAAACAACATACCGGTCGAATACTCTTATCGGTTGAACCACATACCGGTTTAACACAATATATCGGTCGACCCTACTTCTGGTTCGTAGCTATACCGGTAGACAACCATTTACCGGTCGACCGATACATTCCGGTCAAACAACCTATCGGTCTTTACATCATCGTCCCAAACATCTACCGGTCGAGTTCATCATAAGTCGGCTATTCAACAGTTCAACCCAGAAAACTTTTAGATCATTGAATCGATCCAATACACGGTTAAAAGCTTGATTAACAATACTATTTACCGACTATAACATGCAGATAGAAGTATTAAGCTGAAATCATACCTCTTTTTGACAAAAACAGATCGATTGATCAAGACCTCTTTCTCTTTTCTCTCTGCCTTTTTTGCTTTCTCTCTTTCTCTCTTTCTCTCTTAAATTCTAAGTCGGCTTAACTTCTCAAATTATCAGATATTTAGGTTATATAAAACCTAAGTTTTAAATAACCCCCTTGCACTTTGGGTCTCGCTTCACTTTTCACCCAACTTCCAAATTTAATAAAAATTTCGGATTTAGATATTACAATTTGATCTGGGTTAGCTTCGATTCCTCGTCGTGTGACCATGTAACCGAGGAATTTGCCAGCTCGAACTCCAAAAGAACACTTTGTCAGATTTAACTTCATTTTGTATTCACACAAAATGTCGAACGACTGCTTCAAATGTCCTATATGATCGTCCATATGTTTCGATTTGACGAGCATGTCGTCGATGTATACCTCCATAGTGTCGCCCAAATGTTCTTTGAACATCATATTCACTAGTCGTTGATATGTCGAACCTGCATTTTTAAGACCAAAAGGCATTACTTTATAACAATAAATACCTTTATCTGTCATGAAGGCTGTTTTTTCCTGATCGTCGGAATGCATCAATATCTGGTTATATCCAGAATATGCATCCATGAAGGTGAGCAATCCGTGTCCAGCTGTAGCATCGACCATAGAATCGATGTGTGGCAACGGAAATGGATCTTTTGGACAGGCCTTGTTAAGGTCTGTGAAATCAATGCACACTCTCCATTTGCCATTTTTCTTTTGGGCGATAACGACGTTGGCGATCCAATCTGGATATTTGACTTCTCGTATCTTTCCTGTTTTAAGGAGATTATCAACTTCGTCGTTGATAACTTTATTTCTTTCAGGAGCAAATTTTCGCCTTTTCTGTTGAACGGGCTTGAATGATGGATCGACGTTAAGTTTATGGGAAATAATACTTGGATCGATACCCACCATGTCTTCGTGCGTCCATGCGAAGCAATCATAATGATCCTACAAAAAAGAAATTAGTCTCTTTTTAAAGGATGGATCGAGTGTCGAACCTATGTAGACCATCTGATCAGGCTTATCCTGGTTTAGAATGACAGCTTCCAAGCGATAATCATCATCAGTCCCAGGAATGTCCTGGTTCTGTAATTGCTATACTGTCTGCTTCGGGGGCTTCAAAGAGACTTTGTAACACTCCCTAGCAACCTTTCTTTCTCCTTTGATCTCCTGTACTCCCCATTGTGTGGGGAATTTCAAGGTTTGATGGTACGTCGAAGGTACGGATTTCATATCGTGGATCCATGGTCGCCCAAGGATAACGTTATAAGCCGATGAACAGTCGACGACGTTAAACTTCGTTTGCCTGTTGATTCCTTTAGCATATACTGGTAGTGTGATTTCCCCCATGGTATTTGTCGCTCCTCCATTAAATCCAACGAGTGTAGTCGAGCGTCGGGTAATTTCGGATTTGTCGATCCCCATAGCTTTCACTGCACCAAAAAAGATAATGTTAGTGGAACTACCTCCGTCGACGAGTATCCTCTTCGTCAGGCAATTTCCAATGCTCAATTGGATAATTAGTCCGTCATGATGTTTCTGATGTACGTCGTCGAGATCTGATTGGTCGAACGTTAAGGGCATAACTTCTAACTCTGCGTCCTCCTTGGGTCTTGCCTCCTTTGGAATTGGTTGGTCGTCGGGACCGCGACTAGCATGTCTTTTAGCAGCTGAATATGTGGTCCCACAGACATCAGAACCTCCGGTAATACAATTAATCACCTTGGCATGCTCTGGGGATGTGGGACGCACATCCTTCTTTCCTGTTAACTCTTGTAAATAACCTTTCGAGTTAAGCCAGGACAGTTCTTTCTTCAAGGCGATGCAATCATCCGTTACATGACCGAAGTCATTATGGAAATCGCACCATTTTGTTTTGTCTTTCTTATCATTGTCTTTGTCGCTTTTCTTTGGCCATCGAATGTTTTGTTGGAGCTATTTCAGGGATGTGACGACGTCCTTGGCTGATCCAGGGAAGCCATAAGATGATATCTTAGGATACTGGACAGATTTGAAAGTTGTCGACCCTTTCTTCTCAAATCTGACCGGCCGGCTTTGGTTTGAAGTCTGGCTTTTTAACACTTAGGCCTTTATTGTCGCTCGAGTGTTTATTTCTGAAAGCGAAGTCATCCTCGACCCTCATATGAGCGAGTGTCCTTGCTCGTACGTCTTCAAAGGTTTCTGGAGGATATTTTGTAAGGTCAATATATAACCCTGAACTATCGTCCAGACCACGTTTGTATGCTTCAATAGCTGTTTTTACGTCGCAATTTCGGATACCGATCATTTCTGCGTTGAATCGATTAAAATAGTCCCGAATGGACTCTCCATTTTTTTTGTACGACATAGTAAAGGTCGCTCGTCTGTTTTTCCATTTTTCGGCTGCTGGCGAATTGTTGAGAAAATTGGTTCACCAATTCTGCAAAAGACCCAATGGTTTTGGGTTTGAGATTGATCAACCATTGTAACGCTGCTCCAGTCAAGGTCGCCCCAAAACTTTTGCACATGCAGACTTCTTGAAACTGATACGGTATCGAGACAGTCCACATAAGTTGTTTGTATTGGGCGACGTGTTCTGTCGGATCAGTGATGCCTGAATAATTTGGGGTGAAGGTCGGGATGCTATACTTCTTTGGGACGTCCACCAACGTGATCTCATCAACGAACGGGGACGCCTGAAATCCTGTATGTGGCTCGACATCAACTGGAATTGCTGCCCCCGCCAATTTGGCCAGCATCGACAAGACACACTCATTATGCTCTTCCAGAAGCTTCAATCGTTGTGCAAAGGGATCTATCGGGAAACCATTTGGGACACCCAATGGAACATAACCTGATCCGTTGAAGCTAGTCTGCTGCGATGAATCAGAGGCATGTCCATTAATGGCATAGAGGCCATAGGCATGGTTGGGATTATGAAGGTTGCAGGATTATGAATGGCATAGAGGCCATTGAATGTCATATTTCCCAAAAATTTCTCATTTTATCGCATTGTGATATGAAGTGACACCTTTTAACAAAACTCGCATAAGGCATAACTGTAACACCCTAAAAATAGGGATAACAAAAATCCGAAAAACGGATACGTGGTATAGAAATTGCCAAAGCACGAGCCTCCCAAAAATGGGGAAATAATACAAACCTATTTAATCACAACTGTAATTTAACGGACAATAAATTAACAACCAACTAATATAATTTCTACAACTAGAAAATAGATTACAAAAGGGTTGTTAACTATAATTCTTGTTTATGCCAAAAATTTCCCAAGGAAAATTTAAGGTAAAGGTGAAGCCTAATCCAACCAAAGAAAGTAACTCCAGTAATCGTACGACAATAAAAAATAAAGTAAAGGAGACGAGAGAATTGGTGACGCGGAAAACCCCTAAAATGGGTAAAAACCACGAACGAGTGTGAGTCGTCGTGCACTATGGACGTCAATCAGGGACGTCGTCCTTGAGAACAAGTGTTACAAGTGTAATACAATGTAAAATAATACAATAAAGTAAAGTTGGTCGTGTGTCGTGTATAATTAGACTTCGGTCGTGCGTCGTACGACAAACAGCAATAGGCCTTGTGGACTTTGAGAGAGACTGAGTGAGCTTGAGAACGTAATTCGTGAGTTTCTAAGGTCTGAGAATCAGATGTCCCGAATGTGATGATCCATCTTCATATTTATACTCCATTTTTCCGTTGATACGTCTTGAATGCGTATCTTGATCATTAATGGAATGAACGCTTGATATTGATGATAGCGTCCGTTACGTCCATTGTTATTGATGATGGCTTTCGTTATAATCTTTAGTCATAAATGTCTTTTGAATCCTGCATTAAACATAATATAACGTATGTTGTAGGTTAGTAACTGAAATCAGGTCGTACGACAGAATTTATCGGACGGGTTTAGGTAGTTTAGTCGTGGTTGCTCAAAGGAAGGACGTCGATTATCTCTTGGGTCATACGACGATGGACTGTTGGAATTCCTACCCAAACAATTCCCCAAGCTCTCACTCAAGCACTATGCCAGCTTAGGATCGACGCCGCTATAACCTGAGATACACATCGACACCAAACAAGTGTTAGGCCAAAAAGCCTAGTGAGTTGAACAATAATAAGCATGCATGAATAGTTACAATTCTTATCAACAGTTAACCAGAGTTCAACATATGTGGAGTCAATAAGGGAGACCCATAACACTAATCAAGTTCCACCCAAAGAGTCGATATGCCTTGATGCCCTCTAACAAGAGACACCCGAAAGGCCCGGAACATCCGAGGACTACAACCATGGCATTACCCCGAATGGAGGAGGTCTAGGCACATACCATCACGGTGACGCCCAAGACTACATCCTCCTAGTGTCTACTGACTTGGTTCGTCCAACATATTGTATAGGACGTCTTGAGGTATATTTCAACCAAAACATTTCGATACCAACCATGGGTACTATGTTACCATCCTATCACATAAATCCATTATGAGACCCAAAAGATAATCATGTTCATTATGCATATAAAATATATCACCAAAAAGGGATTCCAACTAGAAACCATCTCAATGCCGAGACATATGTACATTTATCATATCAAAGTACACCTATCATATATTCAAGAGAAAAGCCCCAAATACTACATTTAGAGTAAGGCATGGCATATCATATAAAACCACATTTCCAACATATCTTCATGAGAAACCCAAATACTTGTACATATAAAGATAAATAACGACAAATAGAAGGATATGATGTGCATCTAGTTTTAACAAAGGTTTAGTAAACTCACTATCTAGGTTTTTGACCAAAACCTAGAAAAGATGAAACCCTAGAAGAAGATGAGACTTGAAGACTTGAGAAGAGTTAATGCAAGAATCCAATGATCCAACCACCAATGTAGGTTGTATCTATGAGGGTTAGGGTTTGGTGAGAAAGGGAACTGATTTGAGAGCTCCAAAAATCGCCAAGGGAGAGAGATGTGTGAAAATATGAGAGAAAAATCGGACAAAGAGGGGTTTTGGGGAGTGCAGGACACCCCGCGACTTGTGCCGCGACTTGCACCCGCAGCATAAGTCGCCCGCTTGCTCCAGGAATAAACACTCCAGTGGGTTACGCGGCTAGTGCCGCGACTCCCACCCGCGGCGTAAGTCGCGTGGTTCCTCAAAGGCATGAATCTCAGTGGTTTACGCGACTTGTGACGTGACTTCAACCCGCGGCGTAAGTCGCGTAACTCACTGCCAAACAAAGATTAGTCTAAAACTTCCAAATCAACAACAAGTAACCAATATAATGGAAAAATAGCAATAATGAAATTCCTATTTTGATAAACACATAGTCATAAAATTATCAAAACTTTATACTTACCTGGAATTCCAGGTGTTACAATAACCCTCAATAAAACTAATAAATTCACACGCATCAAAACTAAAGCCTACGCATTTCCAAGTTTACTCATTCATAGCAAAATGTCATAAAATAATACTTCATAAAACTCAATAAAACTCACACGAAATAAAGTTTCCAATAAAACTCGAACACCGAAACATGGGAATAACTTCTTCCTCTAAAACCTTAACATACGTGGATGAGATCCAATGTTAAGGTCATAAATCGCAGTTACTTGCCCGAGACTCTAAACAAGGTCAAATCGTAAATATCACAATATCCGAAAATAACATTCGATAAAACAGGGATAAAGAAAATCTCAACAAAGTTTGCAACCATGTGCACTAAAACAATTTTATGCATGTTTAAAATCATGGTTTAAAATCTTGTGTGTGCTAAACATTTTCCCAAGATTTCGTAATGTAATCCACATGATAATTTGGAAACAGGAGAAATAATTGATGCAATTTATTTTAGAAATAAATTTTGTGCATGAACTTGATCGGCACTCAACGTCTCGAAACCACACTCCTCAGTTTCCTAGTCACACTATCGTCATCCGGATGCTCAAACATCTTAAGGCGATAAACGAAAATTTCATCGGTTCATCTTACAATTTATCCTTCAATAATGTCGATTCCTTATGTCTATGGTTCTAATCCAACCAATAATTTCGACCCCAAAACGGTCCACTTAGTGCTATCATCATGCTTATTGTCACTCCGAGTGACGAATGTTAAAATCATCAATCTCTTCTACCGACTATTCACTTAGAAACTTATTCACTACCCCAACGGTTATCACATCCAAATAGTTCAAGCATACACATGTGTTAGTGAATGCCCAAAAGCTAATCATACGATGATTGTAATTTTGAGTTTTGTTTCATGAAATTAATAAATAAATAAAAGGCATTGCCCAATTTATTATGTATATGTTATATTCTGTGTTTTAATTATTCATAATAAATAACCTTAGAATAATGTATTCTAAATGTCCCTAGTTAAATATTATTTTGGGTTTTAAGGTTGAAGTAATATGATAATGACTAGCATATGTAGAGATTCATATAGAGATATTGAATCTGCATTTGGGTACAAAATGGAGATTTTGTGTATCGGACGTGACTCGCTATGAGAACACTTCATTGGATGTCATGTGAGTGTCATAAGTGTTTCTCATGTGGTCAATGTACATGTAATTCTTTGACTTGAGAAATATGGAGTTTGTTATGTGTGAGTAATATATTTTGACATTTGTTCTAATCATTCCGTAATTGGGTGACAGAATTATTGTTGGGTATGTTATAAATCATATGGTAGAACTAGCATATATCGAGATAGGATTTGTCCATCCTTTATGACGGGAGTGATGTCTCTGGGGCCCTTGATAAATATATATACTAAGGAAATGCATGCATGCTCGGATAATTGATATGAGATATCATGATCTGTTTTATTAGTATATTAGGGAATCAAGAAACTAGATATTGGACATAACGAGAATGACACATTCAATGTCTCATGTTCAATCTAGACATCAAGGACAAAGGAATTAAATGTGTAAACTAAAATTGACTACAAACCGATAATTTGTTGTATCACCAATTCTCGTCATTTGGGTGACGATGATGTATTGCTAGATACCGCTCATTGTTTATAAATATAAATACGAGATTTATAATTATTACCAACATGTCGAGAACCCATTGGGTCACATGCTTTGGACATATTCGAATAAGGAGTTTAAACAATTAAAACGTTTAATTATTATATCTGATTTGTATTGATTTAATCTGATTAAATAAAACCAGATATTATTTGTGTTGGACATAAATAAAGTTGACTAGGATGACCTTTGTAAGGGAGTGATGGTGTATGGAAAGTCTTACACTCAAGCATGGATACTTCTACACTCAAGTAAGGTGTAGGGATGGTGGTGCTTTCATGCCATGCCTTTCATATCCATATAAATGTATGACATTTTATACAAGAGTTGTTTTTGCAAATCTCTCTAAAACATCACCTACAACTATATGCTCCCTTTCCTTTCTAGGTTTTGAAACTATGACTAGCATCACGGGAAAGCAAAGGATTCGGATTGTTCGCGTGGATAACGTGGAGGCATCAAGCTTGCTTTGTTGTTGTGATTCAAAGTCTCGTTAATTGTGAGGTATAATTTTGAAACACCCGATTTATTCTGGTTCGTATGGGTCATTGGAGGGTTACGGTTTTATTTTCCGCTGTGCTTGAGATCCCGTAACCCAACTGTAACACTCGTAAATTCTTGTCTGTGAAAGCCAACCCTTTTGAGAAATTCTTGTTTCTTATCGTAGAATTTCCTCCCTTATATCTTACCTATTAAGCCTTATCGCGTCATGAGTGGTCTGTGCGGAAAATGGGAAGAAACGAGCCTCGGTACACTCTGGGCGATAATGCCCTGGCAATAGTGCCCTAGGCACAATCGCCGGGCACAATCGCCAGCGGGGGTGTGCCCGCGGTACGTTTTGGGCGATAGTGCCCTGGCACAATCGCCGGGCACAATCGCGGTCGGCCCCAGGGTCTTTTAAGAGTCGCGATTCTCAACCATTTCCCTTACTCTCACTTCTATCTTCTTCCCTTTTCTCTCCCAAACACCAAAACCGAACCCAAACCTATTTTGGGGGTTTTTCCTCCTCAAACCACATGTTTCTTCACCATCTAACTAGTTGGAACCTTGAACCACAAAACCTCCATCTTCATCTCCCTCGTCAAGTGCAACGGTCGGGAGCTCGGGTTGAAGTGTTGGATTGGGTGTTCTCGGAAGCCTCTTTGCCTTCAAGGGTAAGTTTTCTTGTAATAAGGTTATGAATGCTCCATTGGTGGTTTCTTAAGGTTTGATATCTCCAATCTTGGATTTGTTGGTTTTAGAGAAATTAGGGTTTTGATCTTGTTTGGGATCTTGGTATTTTATGATTGGAGAATGTTTCCTTGTGGTTGGGTATGGTTACTTATGGTTATTTTTTGGTTGGAATGTTGGATCTAGGTTTTGGAAGTTTTCGGCTTGAGGATTCAAGCGGCCTTCAAAAGAGCTCGTTGGGTAAAATCTAGATTTAGCCTAAATCTAGCAAGGTGAGTTCAAGCTGATTTGTGAAAACGTTGTACATGCCAAAATGTCTATTTTAAAGTGTTTATGTGTTCTACATGAAATTATCAAATGTTGGGTTATTTGCTAATATTTGATTTTTGGAAGTATTTAACTTTACAAACTTTGTATAACACCCACATTTGGGATTTTTGGGCATTTTGATAAATGTGTTACAAATGAATGTGTTTTGAGGCCTATTGCATAATTAGATCTTTGATCAAAGAAATACGCTCTTAAATGTTTGTCGGATTTTATGCATCATTCATGAAATAGAATGTTTTATAAAGTATTACTTGCACTTTTATGTGAGGTACTTGAAAGAATGTTTATAGTCTCGTTTTATGATTTTCATTCTTATCAGCAGTTAAATTTAGAAAATGCATATTTTGTGTTATGAGGCATTTGTAAGATATAAGAGTATAAGTTCATTTGGAAAATAGGTTGCCTCAACTAATGTTGAGTTTCGAACTAATCTTACTTTTAGTCGTGTTGTTTGCACATCCGTCGGTCGAGTGCGTTCTATCGTATTCTTATTTTCATTTATCAAAGAGTCAATGGGTTGCTAAGCCTACGGCTTGGCATTGTTATTTTGATGGGGTTTTAGGATAATTGTCCAGTTTTGGTAGCTCGACTTCGAGCCTTGTTGGCGTTCTTGGATGAAGCACGTTAGGTATCGGGTGCGATGTAAGTACTTCGTGTTGCACGTTAAGGTACCGGATGCGGTGTAAGTCCTTCGTGCTCAAGTTTTACGTTTTTGGATGAAGCACGTTAGGTATCGGGTGCGATATAAGTCCTTCGTGCTGCACGTTAAGGTATCGGGTGCGGTATAAGTCCTTCGTGCTCAAGTACTACGATATTAGATGAGGGGCTCGACATAAGAACCCGACGGGGTTGAACTCGAGTTTCCGTGGGTGTACGTTTAAAGCTACTGAGCCTGACATCTCTTGCGTGTACTTTCGTTTATATGAATAGTCATAACAACATGAAATGGGCTTACTTTGTGGACCGTCACATTTTATGGAATCGGGAATCCCCCGTCACCGAAAGGTGTTGTTTTTGGGTATTGAGTTTTATTATCCAAGTTTTCGGTGACGTTTTGTATATTTGGGTTTTACCCTTGATTTATGGGTTGAGTATTATGCCCCACCCGTGTTTTGAAATATAAGGTTTAACCGTACCTTCTTAAATGGAGAGTCCAATTTATATTTACGCTTTGAGTGAGTTTTGGGTTAAAGATAATTTATGAAGGGGCGGTTTACATTGGCATCATCATTTTGTATAGTTTGATTTGGAAAATGTCCAAATTGGTGTTCTCCGTCTAAAATGCATATTATTGGAAAACGAGTCGTTTGCATATTCAAAGCATACCTTTTGAAAGATTATGAATTAAATTGCATTATCTATTTTCACAAACATCTTTATATATGTTGAAAACTCTTGAGCTCTCTAGGCGTTAAACATAACCTTTTTATTTGTCGGCATGTGCATCAGGTTCCAGTTGGGTTTTCGTTCTAGCAGCCATGAAGAGTTGAGCCTTAGCTTTGTGCAAATGTAAGTAGTTGGTGAAGTCTTCCGCAATTTTGGAGATAGTGACTATTATGGGGTTTTAGTAGCACCCGTTATTATCATAGGATTTTGTATAGAATGAATGTTTGTATTGAGGTTAAATCTTAATTTGTGATTGTAGATAATTCCTTTATTGATGTATTTAGAAAATTTTAAATAAGTTGATATTTCCAGATTTTAGGGTGTTACACCAACAGTGGTATCAGAGCTACTTACGAACCTCTAGATCGGTTTTTGGTGACATGCATGCATTTTTAAAAATTGTTTTGTTGCTATATGTTTTTGTTTCGTAAATGTTTTAGTTTTTTCGTCCCAGAAATATTCTGAATCTGAGAAAACTTAAAACATGAAAAACGTGGAGATTTCTGTTAGGGTTCCACAGGCTTTTGAATCGCATCATTTCGATTTCGTATGAATTTTTTATGAATTTTTTACGACAGTGTCACAATGCTGTCCAAAAATCGAACCCACTACGGGTTTGACTTGATTTTTGACTCATAAGTGTTCTAGATCTTTGAAATCCTAAAACATAAAAGATGTGTATCTTTTTGTTAGTTTTCCAAAGAACTTTGAATCACCCTTTTTCGATATCGTATGAATTTTGTATTAATTTTATACGGTGGTGTTGCAAATCGGCTTTATGTTTCAATATGATTGAATATGTATAATGTGATTTGCTTGGTGAATGGTTATAGCCCTTAGTCATGGATGTATTATATTTGGTAAATACGACTTGCATGTCGTGCCTTTCTCTATATACTCTCTTTGTACATTCTCCTCTCATCCAATCCCCTCGAATGTAACTCGAGGTTTCTTTGTTTGAAATGTAAAATATTTTGTATAAAAGAAAGCAAGAGATGGAGGCGCAATGAAGTGATGAAGATGAGAAGACTTAGAACCATAAGAGTTTATTTTATGTAATGATATTCATACTTGGCTCTATGAATATCACATAGGGGGGCTATAACCATCTCACATTTATTTTTATGCTTTATTTTACGCTTTATATATTATGATATATTATGCGTGGTTGTATGTATGTGATATTTGTTACAACATTTAAAAACAAATATGATTTTAAAATATATAAGTAAAAGGAGTTTTACAAATCAAAATGAGTTTTGATAAAATAAAATTTGATATTTATATAAGATATAAAGTGGACCGTCGATCTTGAGTGATAAGGTCTTAGTACATCATAGTAAGATTTCAACCGGTTTTGTCACAAAGGCCTAAACCGCCAAAGAAAGGAAGGTATTTAAGTGATCCTCGTGATCCTCCTCCAATCTGGATTCCGGTTAAATCAAACTATGAGGAAACGATATATTACAAAAGAAAGAATGGTAAGATCAAACTGTAACAACCCACCTTAAAACATAACATGTATCATATAATACATGCAAACATTTACATTACAAACACCCCACATATTACATATAGGGTCCCGAAGTCTAGAATTACACTTGCATAATACTACATCCAACAAAAACCGTTGACATATAACATTGTTCAACTAGAAGTATTAACTCATAATGGCTTCCCACGTACAACACATTTCTTCACATAACATCATAGCTTATCTTTTCCTTTTGCCTTACCAGTCATCTGTCCTGGAATACAGATTTGGAAAACAATGAGGGTTAGACCAATTGGTCTAAGTGAGAAAATCCCAAACATTTTAATAACAATACTATGAAAACATTGATATGAAATCGTTATCAACAAATCACAATTCAAATCTCATGCAATGTACACAACACACTCCGTTGGCCTATAACACCAACAACCCATGGCCATATCAGAATTAGTTGGCCGCTAAGCACAACTAATTAATTTACTCCGAAGTACCTCAAGTACAACCAACACCGTTGCCCCTTTCGGTACAACCAACACCGTTGCCCCTTTCGGTATAACCAACTCCATCCGGTCTCTACGTCCGGCCAAAATACAATAGTGTAATGCAATGCTCAAACATATGAGATTCATTTCAATAATCACATTCCATATAACTTACAATCATTATTACGCATATCACATATAAACCATTTTTTTAATATAAGTATTCCAGTTCGAAAATGGTTAAAAGAAAACTCACCTTATTAAGAGTTTGAAGTCACGCACGCACAAACGACACAACTGAACACCACTTATATCAAACTTCACTGACGAGTAACTGAGCCTTGATTATTCCTAGCTTTTCCTTGATCTCTTACTTTAAGCTTAGTAGAGTATTAAGGGAGAGTGAGTGAACGGTTTTGGTATCAACCCAAGAGCCTCCTTTCTTCCTCTATTTATAGGTAAACACAATGCATTAAGTACTTGTTCTTTTTGCTTTCAAGGTTGCACTCTTATTAGAACTCGACACCTCGTGCGTATAGGGATAAGATCGACACGTCATGCGTATAGGGATAGGATCGACACGTCGTGCTTATAGGGATAGGATCGATACCTCGTGCTTACAGGGATAGGATCGACACCTCGTGCTTATAGGGATAAGATCGACACCTCGTGCTTATAGGGATAAGATCGACACCTCGTGCTTATAGGGATAGGATCGACACCTCGTGCTTATAAGGATAGAATCGACACCTCGTAAATAAAGTGACTCATCATAACTATGAATATATTAATACTAAGGACCTCTAATTACTGACTAGTGACAATAAGACCCTTAAATATATATTACCTAACCAAAAAGTACCCTTTAACATTATAACATGACATGAAATAATAGACATAACTTACCGGGTTATTACACAAACTAACTAAAATCCCTCACCAAAATATTAAGTTTAAGATGCCTTCCAAACATGGCACTTGTCAAGACTTTGATCATTGAGGGTGGGTCATGCTAAAGTTGGGTACTCTCTTTAATCTTAGTAAGATAAGGTAAGTGATAACTCTCAAATTTTGAGAGTTAATTCCTCTCTGGTTATATTTATTTTACCGCATTTTCACCCAATTTTCTCCTCATCTCCTTCATTTGGTCTTGATTATTCAAACATTGTGATGAAACCCCAAAAATGCAAAAAATCCGGTTTTACTAACTCTTGTGCAGAACGTGGCCACGTCGCACCCACGTTGTCACCACATTGGGGTGCTAGCCAAAAATTGCTTGGATAAGATTTTACCAGTTCTGGAAGGCTGCCTTCTGAAGAAAGTGAAAGACCCTTCTGCTCATTCATAAGAATAATCAAAGATGAGGGCAAAAAATGTAAGTCCAAGGAAACTTCAATACTTCACCTTAAAAGCTACTTTTAGGGTGTTGTTACATCAACACTTTTCTCTTCCTTGGGCTATAAATGAAGGCTTGAAGGCTCCATTTCAGATCATCACTTGCAGAGCATTAAACACCATCTGGAGCAGCAGAATTTAGTTTTCATTCCTTGTAGTTTATTTGCATTTAATTGTTGTAAGTTTAAATTTCTTGTAATAGTTGTTGCCAAAGTGGCCACCTTGTCACCACGTTGGCAACAGCTCTTTAGTTTCTTTTATGCAATTTAAGTTATGTTATCTCCTTCTTCCATCATGTCTTTTACTTTCATTATAAGCTAAACACCCCTTTGGGTGTGGGTATGAGCCAAGGCTAAGACTAGTAGGCAACACTTGGGTGTTGCCATCGTTGCTAACTCTTAGACTTGGTCACTCGAGTCGGGAATTCAACTCAACGCGGACAAGCCGATCACTTGTTAGTGTTAATATTAGATCTTAGACCTCGAGAGGGGCAGATCCGAATACGGCTTGAGTGATGCAAAGAAGATTTGAGAAAGTCTTTTATAACCACGTAGAGATACTGGTTTTTGCATGATTTTAACTAAGGTTCAAATGTCGGTCGATATGGGTGTCACAAAGAGATTTGGGCATCAATATCTATACTGGTGGAACTAAAATCCTTAGAGGTTTACTTAGTTAAGTCGCAAGTCTTGAGTTGGCCAACGTGGTGACAAAGTGGGTGCAACGTGGCTACGTTCCGAGGAAACTTATTTTCGAGAGAAAAAGGTTTTTAAGGTTGTCGTGTGTCATTTTGTTTCTGACCAAGTTGTTACTACATCAGTCTTAGTTAATGCTTGTACCCACATCCTGCCTTTAATACTGTTAACTCCGTTTAATCGTTGTTTAGTTGCTTAAAACCCACAAATATTGATTTTGTTCTCAAAACTCAACCAAGCACTAGAAGTTCATGAAAAAGTCTCGGATTCTTAGTTGACTAGTCCCTGTGAAAACGATCTCGGTACTCTACCGCTTTATTACTTGTAGCGATCATAGTGTCCGGTGTGCACTTGCACCGCCACTGTGGCAACATAGTGGCCACTTTGTGGACCTATACGATTTTCCGCTATCAGTAAGCATAGGATTCCTACAAGCCATTTTGGGTCGGACTTAACCAAATTAAGCCTAATAGGATTGGGGATTTGGAGGCATGTGTTGGGAACATTCTGTTGGTCCCGAAGGTGCTTAACAAGTTTGTAGAAGGGGGGGGTTGAATACAAACACAGAAATTAAGGTTTAATAAATTGTTTATTGATAAATCAAAATACAATTTACAAGTTTGTTGCGGAATAAGATTAAGACAGACTCAATCTAAACAAACTTAAGAAACACTAAGATGGTTGCACAAGAAATTCAGAGAATGGGGGATTTTTAGAGAGATAGAAAACAAGGGTTTCTATTTTGGAGTTCAAGGATTGAGCACACCTTCAGATGAAGGAGTGAGCTTCCTATTTATACCCTATGCATTAAATGCATGGCAGGGTACTTTACACGTGGCATTCATAGATTGGCTTTGGTAGTCTCACTTTTGGAGACATGCTTTTGGCCACTTTATGAACAGTGTAGTTGACAGAGTTGGTGTACGATTTGTGACAGAGACTTGTCCGTTCTGACACATCGTACTGGTTGTGCAAGGTAAGACAAAAGAAAACTTGAGGCATAAGCTTTGTGATCGTTGATCGCTGAGTATCTCTTCTTCCAGAGATAAAGAAGTTCAGCTATCGCTGAAGCTTTTCCTCAGGCTTCTTCGCGTAAGTAGATTTGTCTGGTCTTCGCTGATATCCGCATCAGGTCACTAGTAGACTTATCTATTGTTCAGTGGCTTCGTCTTCGATTCAGCTATGAACTATGTTGACGCGAGACTTGTCTTCAGGGATTACGTTAACTGTGTTACATAGGAAACTATCAGTGATAACTGAACAGACTCAGTTTGATCGCTGAAAGTGAAACACTAATACATATTAATGTTTACAGAAAGGTCATCAGCGATAACTGAACAGACTCAGTCTGATCGCTGATGATGAAACACTAATACATATAATAACGTAATTTTCACTAAGTATAAAAGAGGGTCGTTATCAAATCACTGAGAGAGTTTGGATCAACAATCTCCCCCTATTTGATAATGACAAAGTAACAAAAGAAAATTACTTTATGATTCAAAATATAGGAATAAAAAGGACTCATAGAATGCATGTCCCAATTACTATTTTGAGGGATCTTTTACAGTACTGATAGGGTTAAGTACATCACTGCAATTTTCATTTAATTCAGGGATAGAATTACAAGATATGAAAATCATAAGTACAAGTGACTAACTAACTACTGTAAGTATAACTAACAGATTACAGATAAGAAAACTAATCTATCAGCTATAAGAAGATTTGGGAGGATTGATCATATACTCAGGTATTTCTTCTCCTTTCTGTCTTCGTTCCAAAGATTCTTGACTGATAATTTCTTTAATTTTTTCAGCAGCAGGGAAGAAGTCACACCATAAGCATAAGAGATCCTTGAGATGATTCAGAGGACAGATAGGAATCTCAGAGATTCTTTGAAATCTGAGTTCCTCATCATCATCTCTGAAGAATATTCCATAAGGCTTGTCGATTACTTGACCAGCTTGGAAGGGACCACCAGGAGGCAGAGATAAGTCCAGAACTGAAAGATCAGGAGGAGGACCAAACAGTGCATCTCTTGAAAATTTGATAGAAGATTCATTCCTGATGATGGCGACATCTTCAGAGGAGGAGGACCCAATTTTTCTCTTGAGTTTCACAGATTTGGGAGGTAGAGGAGATGGCAGCTTTAGTACAGAAACGACTCTATTTATGAGGGCTTCAAGGAGTCCTTCAACGTAGCCTCTGTATGTAGATTTGGATTTCTTCAGCGCATCCCAGAACTCTAACCATTCCGTAAATCCGAAGCTTTCAAGTTTTGATACGTACATTGCTTTTTGGGTTCCATCCTCTCTGGTAATCTCCATGGTCACTGAGAGTTGATCTTTCTTCTTGCGACCAGAGATAGTCACGGCTGATATTGGAAGAAGATCAGAACGATAATCCATCTTTTGTTTGCACCATTCGATAGACTTATCGTTGATCTCTTGTTCTTTGAAGCGTTCCTCTTCAATTTCTTTCAGTAGTGCAGCTTGAACTTCCACAGGTTTGCTTTTCAGCTTTTTGTCCTTGACTTGAGAAGATTGAATCTTTAAAGCGAGTTGGGCATCTCGTTTGCATTCAGCGATCAGCTTCTCAGCTTTGGCAGATTCTTCTCTTTCAGCTTCAGTAAGGAAGTCGAGCTCTGTGGATATTTGAAGAGGGATTTTCAGCCGTTGACTTTCTAGTTGAGCGATCATTTCAACTCTTTTCTTCAGCACTTCCTCTGACCAATGAGATGGTCGAGAGGGCCTTCCTGGATGGACCAGGGAATCTTCTTCTTCTTCATCAATCTCAGCGATAGAGATTGGGATTATTTCTTCAGCGATAGCCGCTGGTATTATTTGTAGTTCAGAACCCTTAAGCAGGGGTGAGAACTGTCTGGTTAGAAAAAGAAGGAAAGAAGGGATAAGTGTATTTTTAGAACGAGAGAGATAAAGGCTAGAAAGACATAGGGGTTTGGAAAGAGTAGAAAAGTGGTACAATTGAAAGACATACCTGAGAAGGATGCTCCCCCTCAGATTGTGATCCAGTCCTCAAGCATTCTTCAGCGATTGGTTGCTTGTCTTTGCTTTGCGAAGGAACACTTGAAGATGTATCACCTCTCACCCCTGTTTTGACAACCTCTTGCGAAGTTGTCCCTGATACGACGTTCGGCTTAGAGAACCACATAGCTTGGTCTTCATCGTCGTCGTCGTCATCGGAGGGCTGATCCTTTTCTTGATCATCAAGATCTAGATCATCTTCCTCTTCATCGTCTTCTTCCTCATCCTCTTCAAAGAGAATGGAGTGAATCGATGAGGATTCTTTTGCCTTCTCCCCCTCAGATTGAGAGGGAGGTTCCTTTGGAGTCTCAGCATCCCCAGCAGCAGCGATAGAAGTTTCTTCAGCTTTCTCCCCCACTTTGTCATTATCAGCGGTAGGGGATTGTTCAGCTGCTGGAGTAGCTGTTGAAGCTTTTAGCACTTGAACGTCAGCCTCCAGACGCTTAACTCGGTCTTCAACCGCAGGTATGTCGCATGTGGCATCATGAATGAATTCCACAGCGATGTTGAGGTTGGTACGATCATCTTCAGTGAAGGAGGGAGGCAGCGCTGGAGCTGGTTCATTCACTTTCTGGAGAACTTGCTGAAGAAGGGACGTGCAGAGGTCAACCTTGGAAGAGAGACCCTGAACGTCAGCTGTAAGAGACTCAAATCGTCCTTGAAAAAGTCGAGAGGACTCTCTGAGTTGGACGACTTGTTCTTCGAGAGCTGAAAGTTGAGAGTTCTCAGCTTTGGATGAGCAAGTGGCGGTCAACTTCTTCAGCTCCTCACCAGCCTGATTGACGGCGTTGGTGGTGTCATTGATGGTGTTGGTGAGAGCATCCACCTTTTCTCCTAGACTGTTGACATGCGTGTCAACAGTCGCCAAGCTAGGACCTGAAAATAATGTTAGTTCAGATATGGGCTTATTTGGAGAGGGGGGGAGAGAAGTGTTTAGGATTATAGGTGTACCTGACGTATCAAACATTTTGTAGAACTGCATAGATTCCTCAAAAGTTTGATGCTCAGGTCCTATAGGGAAAGAAGAGGTGGCAGGTTCAGAGACCAAATGAGGAGAGAAGGGAAGAGTTTTGGGGATAGAAGTAGGGATGGGGTTAATCTCAGGGAATGAGATAGTAGGTGGGGTTACTGATGATGTGACAGCGAGTGAGATCGCTGACACGGCAGTATGAGTGACTGCTGAAGTTGTGGAGGAAAGACCCACAAAAGCATCTAAGGTAGCTTGTTGAGAAGCTCCCTCAGGTATAGTACTAGAAGGTGTACTTTCCTTAGTCTTTTTGGCCTTTTTGGAAGGACCAATTGGACTAGCTGATGGTCTTTTGGAAGTAGTGGTAGCGACAGGGATAGCAGACGAAGGAACCGTCTGCGTGGTCGCTGAAGATGAAGAAGAATGGAGAGAGAGACGAGAGCGAAGGAGAGAGATACTTACCTCGTCTGCAAGTGGCTTGACCTCCAGTGATCGTTGACCAACCCTGGCAAAGGTGCCATCATCTTTGGTAGGATAGGTGTTGGGATAGAGGAACTTGATGTACGTACATATGAAACGTACGTACGAGATCTTGGGATCTCGTTCAGGCTTCTCTAATCTTGACCTCAGATCTTCAAAGATGGCTGTGGCGTAGTCAAAGTTTTGACCAGCGATAACGGAGTATGCCATCTGCAGTTGTGTTTTGCTGGCTTGATCCAGCGAACCACTCTTCCCACTCATGCACTGAATTATGTGCGAGAAGATAAAGTTCAGTTGTGATGGCATCTGAGCTTTAAGAATCTTGGTGAGTTTCTTGTTAGGAATAGAGGATCTTGGTTTGTTTTCCCAACAATAGCCCATTGCGTCCAGGAAGAATATCAGCTCATCATCAGTAGGGAGGGCGTCAAATCCACTCTTTGGTTTGTCAGGGAATCGTAAGGATTTCCTGAGGCTAAGAGCGGTCATGCTCCCTGGCCCTAATTCCGTGCTGAACGAGATAGCAGGGACTCGTTCGCCTTTCCTGTTTGTAAGTTCAGTAGCATCAGCAGTGAACCAGAACTGCTGAAGTAGAGTCTTGGAGGGCTTAGGATCCACAGTGATCGCGTAAGCTATGCATGACTGCTTGAGGAATTCAGCAGCTTCCACCAGATGTGGGTATTTGTCAGCTTTGAAGTCGAGTCTGGCCAAATGATTACATTTAGTAATCTCAACTTCAGTGAGAGCGAATCGTACATGCTTGGAAGCAACGATTGAAGACTGTGTCATTTCTGTTATGGAAAGAGGCATAATAGAAGAAATGATTTAGATTAAAAATAATATGATTACCAGTTTCCATAGATGAAGGGAAACTGGAAAATTATCAAGTTATTTTTAAGAGAAAAAAAATAGTGTTCTGGGTAGAAAGAAGGAAGAACACTTTAAAACCAAAAGGTTTTTATTTAAAAACATAAAATCAGAAAGAATGATCTTTAGTTTTAAAAAAACGTTTTATAAAATCCATAGACAGCGAGTAGGATTTTAAAAGAATAAAAAGCATATGAACAAAGCATATAAACATGAAATAAACCTGTGTATCTTGAAGAAAAAGAGTTGCAGATTCAATATTCTGGGTTTACTTGCTTGAGTGTTCTTGAGAGATTGTTTCTTGCTTTGAAAGTTTTGAAAGCGTAAACCGTATAAAGGAGAGAAGAATTCCTTTTATACGAAGAGAGAGAAGAGAGATAAGAGAGAGAATGAAGCGGGAAAAGAAATCATCATGACATTGACACGTTCCACGAAGTTGATTGGATAGAAGGGCAACGGACGAACGTGTCAGAAAAGGCATGTCGTGGATTGTCGGTTCAAATGACGTCATAGAGGAGAGAGACTGTTCATTTGTCCGTTCAAATGATCACTGAAGAAAAGTCAGTGATAGATTTTCCTTTTTAAAAGTATCCCTGATTGGAAAGATAGGGATAGATTTTCCTTTTAAAAGATCACTGATTGGAAATATCAGTGATTAATGTATTTTTAAAAAAAAAAAGCTTTTAATCATTTGAAGAAAGTTCAGTGATTAAAGTTTATATTTTGAAGAAAAACATCTTTGAGGGAGAGAGAACATACCTGAGAGTCAGAATGTTTATCAGAGAGAATGATGAGGGGAACTTTTGATTACTGACACAATACATGAACGCTGAAGAATTATTCTTCGAGGTTCAGCATTCCAAGCTCACTGATGAGAAAGTTGAACCTTGTCTCATCAAGAGGTTTGGTGAAAATATCAGCAAGCTGAAAGTCAGTAGGGATAAAGTGAAGTTCAATATCACCATTCATCACATGATCTCTGATAAAGTGATATCTGATCTCTATGTGTTTTGTCTTTGAATGTAGCACTGGATTATTTGCTATAGCGATAGCACTAGTGCTGTCGCAATAGATAGGAATCTTTGACAGCTGAAGGTCATAATCTAATAGTTGATTTCTCATCCATAGGATTTGTGAACAACAGCTTCCAGCGGCTACATATTCAGCTTCAGCTGTGGAAGTGGACACAGAATTTTGCTTCTTGCTTGTCCAGCTTACTAGCTTTCCTCCCAAGAGTTGACATCCACCAGTGGTACTTTTTCTGTCAAGTTTACAGCCTGCAAAATCACTATCAGAATAACCGGTTAGATCGAACCCTGAGTCTTTGGGATACCAAAGACCTAGGTTAGGAGTTCCTTTCAGATATCTGAAAATTCGCTTTACAGCGATCAGATGGGATTCCTTGGGTTCAGATTGATAGCGTGCACACAAACAAGTAGAGTACATGATGTCAGGTCGGCTTGCTGTAAGATACAACAATGAGCCTATCATTCCTCTATAGGCAGTGACATTAACAGGTTTTCCAGATGGATCCTTGTTAAGTGTCAGTGGTGGTGCCATAGGAGTTTTCATCGCTGAAGTTTGTGTTAAATCAAACTTCTTCAGCATGTCTTTAACATACTTACCTTGGCAGATAAAAGTACCTTTGTCAGATTGTTTAATCTGAAGACCAAGAAAATATGTCAGCTCACCCATCATACTCATTTTATATTCTTTCTTCATTCTTTCAGCGAAGCGAGTACATAGAGATGGGTTAGTAGAACCAAATATTATGTCATCGACATATATTTGTACAAGAATTATATGACCTTTTATCTTCCTGAAAAATAACGTATTATCAATCTTGCCACGTTCAAAATTTTCAGAGATAAGAAAAGATGAGAGAGTGTCATACCAAGCACGAGGGGCTTGTTTTAAACCATAGAGAGCCTTATCCAATTTATAAACATAATTTGGATGCTTAGGGTCATAGAACCCTGGTGGTTGTTCTACATAAACTTCTTCATTCAGTTTTCCATTCAGAAAAGCTGATTTTACGTCCATTTGATAAACGATGAAGTCTTTATAGACTGCATAAGCTAAGAATAGTCGAATTGCTTCGAGCCTGGCCACAGGGGCAAAGGTTTCATCATAGTCTATGCCTTCCTCTTGTCTGTATCCCTGAGCAACAAGTCGAGCCTTGTTGCGGGTTACAATTCCATGTTCATCTAACTTGTTTCTAAACACCCATTTGGTGCCTATTACAGTTTTATCAGATGGTCTAGGAACGAGATTCCAAACTTTGTTTCGAGAGAATTCAGTCAGCTCTTCTTGCATAGCGCTGACCCAGTTTGGATCTCTGAGGGCATCATCAGTCTTCTTTGGTTCAATTAAGGAGAGAAAGTTTACAAAGAGACAGATATTACCTGAGCTTCGTCGTGTCTGAATACCTGCATCTGGATTACCAAGAATTTGATCTATGGGGTGATCTCTGGTCCATCGCTGAGCAGGAGCAAGATTGCTTATTTCAGCGATAGGATCAACAATAGGAGCAGCCGCTGATGAAGATGCTTGAGGTTCATCAGCTAGTAATTGTTGAACATTAGATACACCAATGCTTTCAGAAGGGTTTTCAGACGTAGATGGATTTGATGGTAGAAGTGTGTTTAGAGGTTCAGCTGAAATCCATGAGTTGGATTCAGCGGTGGGAGGTATGATACTTGGTTCTTCATCAGCAGCTGGAGTTTCAGTGTGCTGTTGGTTTGAGAAGAAAGGTTCAGTTTCTCTATAGTGAGAGATCATCCAAGTATTCAGTTCTTCATTGTCAGCGATTGGTTTAGAGTTCGCTGAGCGCGTTTCATCAAACGTGACATGAATGGTTTCTTCTACGGTTTGTCTTCTTTTGTTGAAAACTCTGTAGGCTTTTGAGATGGAGGAATATCCTAAAAATATTCCATCATCAGCTTTTGGGTCGAACTTTCCAAGTTGATCTTTGTTGTTTAAGATAAAGCACTGACAACCAAAGATATGAAGAAAACTGATAGAAGGCTTTCTTCCAAGAAAGAGTTCATAAGCTGTCTTCCCAAATCGCTTTATTATCAGCGATCTGTTTTGAGTAAAACATGCAGTGTTTACAGCTTCTGCCCAAAATTGAGTAGGGAGGTGAGAATCGCTGAGCATTGATCTAGCAGCTTCTATGATCGTTCTGTTTCTTCTTTCAGCGACTCCATTTTGCTGAGGTGTTCTTACTGAAGAGAAGTTGTGAGAGATTCCCTTGTTCTCAAAGAAATTGTTCAGGGAACTATTTTTGAATTCAGTTCCATGATCACTCCTTATTGATCGAACAGTAAGATTATTCAGCACTTCCATCTTTTTGACAAAAGATATTAGTTCTTCTGGAGTATCATTCTTGCAGCGAAGAAAAATAACCCAGGTGTAGCGAGAATATTCATCTACAATGACAAGCGTATATTTCTTTCCAGCTATTGATTGGATATTGACAGGGCCAAATAGATCCATATGCAAGAGCTGAAGAGGACTTGTTACTGAGGAAACTTGTTTCGACTTGAAACTAGCTCTTGTTTGTTTTCCTTTTTCACATGCTGAGCAGAGAGATTCTTTAGCATATGAGTGCTGAGGAAGACCAGAAACCAGTTCCTTAGACGAGAGAGAATTCAGGGTTTTGAAGTTTAGATGAGAGAGCCTTTTATGCCATAGCCAGTTGACATCAGAAGAGGCCTTAGAGAGAAAACATAAGTTGTCAGTGATAGTAGAGTCCATATCTATTACATAGACATTTTCTCTTCTATAACCACTGAGAGCAAGTTTTCCTTTTTCATCTACCACTGAACATGCTTTCTTAGAAAAGCGAACTTCGTAGTCTTTATCACATAGCTGACTGATGCTTAGAAGATTGTGCTTCAGTCCATCTACATAAGCGACTCTTCGAAAGGTAGTTGTCCCATTGCTGAGGACACCAAACCCTCGGGTAAATCCTTTTCCATTTCCACCAAAGGTCACAGAGGGACCTTTCTCTTCCTTGTATTCAGTGAGCAGGTCTCTTTGTCCAGTCATATGACGAGAACATCCGCTATCGAGATACCAGATGCCCTTTGATCCCTGCATACATAAGGAAGATTAAGCTTTGTTTGGTACCCACTTTTCAATGGGTCCTTCAGAGTTAGTGGATAAGGAAGATTCAGCAGTCTTCACCGCTGATGAAGATTCAGCTTCAGTGGTAATCTTCAGTTTGGTTAATTTCTTAACCTTAGTGGTATTTTTCTTCACTTTGGCTGTTTTATCAGCTTCGGTGGTATTTGGACACTTGCTCGCAATATGGTCAGTGAATCCACAGTGATAACATTTTCTATATCTGATGGTGGATTTATAGCCAGAAGGTTTTGAAAACTTAAGATGAGCAGGTCCAGCTCCAAGAATACCTTTAGCACGAGATCTGGGAGGAATTTTTATTTCTTCAGATTTCACGGGTTTTAGATCAACCTTCAGCTTTGGAGGACAGATATCAAAGATTTCTGTCACTGAGCTAAAAGGTTTATCCACTGAAGGTTTGGAAGGAACTTTCAGTTTGGTTTTCTTGGAAGCCTTCTGAGGAGGGAGAATGGACTTTCCTTTATCTGCAGGCTTAGATCTTGCAGATATCTCCTCAGGGATGGGATTAGAAGAAGAACAGGGATAGAATTGATTATAAGAAGTGTCAAAGAAAGATGTGACAAAAGTTCCAAACTTAAGCGAGGAACTTTCTTCTTTAGGATCATCCTGTGGTGACCAAAAACCAAGACCAGTTTTATCACTTTCAGGAGTTTGAGCATTTATTATCTCAGAGATCTTTGTTGATGATTTGCACCATTTTTCAACATGAGCCTTTTCTGCTTTTAGAGCAGCGATGGCTTGTTCGCGTTCAATGCTGATGATTTCATTTATAATGACTTGATCTTTTAGCTTTTCTTCTAAAAGATTTAGTTCACTGATCTTTTCATGACATTTCTCTAGCTCTTGTGTTAAATAAACATTTTTATTTTCAGCTTGAGTTTTGTCGTTTAAAGCATTATAAAGGTCAATCGTCAGCACATCAACAGCGCGACTTCTCTCAGCTTCAGGCAGAGAGGGATTTGTAGAGATGGATACCTGAGATGATATGTAGCTCATAGAAGGTTCAGATGGTTCTTCTACTTCTTCTTTAATCTCAGCCATGAGGCAAAGATTAGCGACTTCTTCTTCATCAGAAGATGATTCTTCTGATTCAGCCCAGTCATGTTCTTCAGCGATGAGACCTTTACCTTTTTGCTGATAGCTTTTCAGCTTTTGATATTTGTTTTTCAGCTTATGGTATTTGTCATCACTGGATCTTCTTGAGGTAGAAGGTTTGAAGACCTTTTTAGACCTGCACTCACTAGCAAAATGTCCAATTTTTTCGCAGTTATAGCAAGTGGCTGTAGCCTTATCAACCGGAGTTGATTTTGGCTTTTCAGTAAGAGAGAGAGGTTTACTTCTTCGGAAGTTACTCTTTCTTGCAAATCTCTTAAAAGAGTTTGTCAAGAGTGCTAAGGACTCATTAAACTCTGAGAGATCAGGGTCTGATAAATCCTCAGATTCAGAATCTAACTCAGTGATGGTGAGAGTAGATCGCTGAGATGGAATTATCTCTGATGAGACTAAAGCAACAGCAGTGCTTTTGGAGTCTTTAGAATCTTTTACAAGATTCTTCTTCAGGAGATTAGATTGCTCATAGTTGAGCAATATTCCATACAGAGTGCTTAGAGAGAGAGTATGTAAGTCCTTTGTCAGCTTGAGACATATTGAATAACTGTCCCAGCTTTCAGGAAGACTTTCCAAGAATTTTGTTAGGACCTCAGAATTAGAATAGGTCCTTCCAACAGTTCTTAGGTCAATGATCAGGCAGTTAAACCGCTGATGAATGTCAGAAAGAGATTCATTCTTACCAGCGATAAAACTTTCATACTGTCTTACCAAGTTAATCTTTCGGGTCTCTTGGATTTCAGTGGTGCCCTCATATTGAACACATATGGTTTCCCACATTTCTTTAGAAGTTTTTAGATGCATGATGGAATGGAAAACTTCATCAGGCAGAGCCATTGATATAATGGTCTTTGCTCTTGCATCTATGCCTACCTTCTTTTTATCTTCATCACTTCACTGTCTTATTTCCTTAACGACATATCGTTCAGGGACAGCTTCAGTGGTGGCAGTAGCAGGAACAGCAGCTATAATTCTAACAGGTTCATAGGGTCCATTTTCTATATATTCAGGTATAGTAGGATCCGCACCTTCAAGAAATAGCATCATTCGATTTTTCCATAGAGAAAAGTTATCTCTGCTAAATCGAGGAGGTTTAGAAAGTGAACCATTATCATAGTAGTTTGTGTTTGTGTTTAGTGCCATTTTAGAATAGCAAGGAAGAGTATACAGCAAGATCTTGTTTATTAGATTAAACAAACTGCTCTGATACCACTTGTTGGTCCCGAAGGTGCTTAACAAGTTTGTAGAAGGGGGGGGTTGAATACAAACACAGAAATTAAGGTTTAATAAATTGTTTATTGATAAATCAAAATACAATTTACAAGTTTGTTGCGGAATAAGATTAAGACAGACTCAATCTAAACAAACTTAAGAAACACTAAGATGGTTGCACAAGAAATTCAGAGAATGGGGGATTTTTAGAGAGATAGAAAACAAGGGTTTCTATTTTGGAGTTCAAGGATTGAGCACACCTTCAGATGAAGGAGTGAGCTTCCTATTTATACCCTATGCATTAAATGCATGGCAGGGTACTTTACACGTGGCATTCATAGATTGGCTTTGGTAGTCTCACTTTTGGAGACATGCTTTTGGCCACTTTATGAACAGTGTAGTTGACAGAGTTGGTGTACGATTTGTGACAGAGACTTGTCCGTTCTGACACATCGTACTGGTTGTGCAAGGTAAGACAAAAGAAAACTTGAGGCATAAGCTTTGTGATCGTTGATCGCTGAGTATCTCTTCTTCCAGAGATAAAGAAGTTCAGCTATCGCTGAAGCTTTTCCTCAGGCTTCTTCGCGTAAGTAGATTTGTCTGGTCTTCGCTGATATCCGCATCAGGTCACTAGTAGACTTATCTATTGTTCAGTGGCTTCGTCTTCGATTCAGCTATGAACTATGTTGACGCGAGACTTGTCTTCAGGGATTACGTTAACTGTGTTACATAGGAAACTATCAGTGATAACTGAACAGACTCAGTTTGATCGCTGAAAGTGAAACACTAATACATATTAATGTTTACAGAAAGGTCATCAGCGATAACTGAACAGACTCAGTCTGATCGCTGATGATGAAACACTAATACATATAATAACGTAATTTTCACTAAGTATAAAAGAGGGTCGTTATCAAATCACTGAGAGAGTTTGGATCAACACATTCATTTGATGAATTTAAATAAAAGTTATTCACCTAACTATCCAAGAGTTACATAGAGATGTAATTAGCAATATTGTTGCTTACCTAAAACATTATTGGTTGATCGGTTAGCTAAAGTTAAATTGATCGATAATGAGAATATGGATCTTGGCCCGCTAGAAAGCTTATGACGTTTTCCGAAACAATAAAAGAGGGTTGTTGTTTTGATTAAAATAGTGGGAGCTTGTTTGATGAAAGTCCTTATTAAACAATAAAATTTCATGACACTAAGAACTCTGCTTTTCTATTGTAGATTACCAATGGCACAAACCAACAATGGAAACAAAAACACTTTGCGATCGATTCTTAAGAAAGAAAAACTAAATGGAACAAATTTCATCAACTGGTATTGTAATTTGAGAATTGTCCTCAAAGCTGAAAAGAAATTGTATGTCTTGGAGCAACAAATCCCTGAAGAACCTAATTATAGTGCTCCTAGAACTGAAAGGGACACTTTTAAAAAATATGATGAAGATGCTTTGGACGTCTCATGTCTAATGCTAATAACCATGGAACCTGAGCTTCAGAAGCAACATGAAAACATGGGGGCGTTCGATATGATCGAACACCTAAAATTGCTATTCCAAGAGCAAGCTAGACATGAGAGGTACGAAACATCCAAGGAACTGTTCCGTTGTAGAATGTCCGAAGGTAGTCCTGTTGGCACTCATATGCTTAAAATGATTGGGGATATTGAGCGTCTTTAAGGACTAGGTTTTTCTTTACGAAAGGAGTTGGCCATTGATGTAGTTTTGCAATCGTTGCCAAATAGCTACAGTCAATTCGTGATGAACTACAACATGCATGACTTTGACAAATCCCTTCCAGAATTGCTCAATATGTTATGAACAGCCGAGCAAGAGCTTGCAAAGAACAAGTCCACCATTTTGATGGTCCGTAAAGACAAGAAAGGGAAAGGCAAAGGAAAGTCCATTGTCAAACCCACTTCTAAATCTTTGAAGCCAAAAGGAGGCATTAAGAAACCCAAGGTATCTGTACCTAAGGAGGGTGAGTGATTTCATTGCAACAAACTCGGGCATTGGAAGAGGAACTGTCCTCTCTACCTTCAGGAAAAGAAGAAAGGAAGTGTAACTTCCACTTCAGGTATCTATGTGATAGAAGCTAATCTTTCTACTTCTTATACATCATGGGTATTAGATACTGGATGTGGTTCTCATATTTGTAGAAATGTGCAGGAACTCAAAAGGACTAGAAGGTTGAGTAAAGGTGAAGTTGATCTGCATGTTGGAAATGGGGCAAAGGTTGCTGCTATAGCCGTAGGATCTATTTTGTTAACTTTACCGACCGGATTATTATTAGAACTTGATGATTGTTATTGTGTACCATCTATTTCTAGAAATTTGATTTATGTATCTTGTTTGGACAAGAAAGGTTTTACCTTCAGTATTAGAAACAAATGTTGTTCATTCTCTTTTGGTAATATATATTATGGTGACGCAAGTTTGATTAATGGTCTTTATGTTCTTAATATGGATAATCCGATTTATAACATAGATAAAAGGGATGTCAAATCGAATAGTTCAAATTTAACCTATCTCTGGCATTGTCGTCTTGGTCATATAAACGAAACTCGCATTTCCAAACTCCATAAAGATGGATTATTGAACTAATTAGATTTTGAATCATATGGGACGTGTGAAGCTTGTTTAATTGTAAAGATGACAAAGGCTCCTTTTGTTGGACAAAGTGAGAGAGCAAGTGATGTATTGGGAATCATACATAGTGATGTATGTGGTCCAATGAACATACATGCTAGAGGTGGTTATAGATACTTCATTACATTTACTGATGATCTCAGTAGGTTCGGCTATGTATATTTAATGCGACATAAGTCCGAGTCCTTTGAAATGTTCAAAGAATTTCAAAATGAAGTACAAAAACAACTTGGAAAGAGTATTAAGATTCTCCGATCTGATCGAGGTGGCGAATACTTAGACCATGCTTTTCTTGATCATCTTAGAAATTGTGGTATTGTATCACAACTCACTCCACCTAGAACATCACAATGGAATGGTGTCTCCGAAAGGAGGAATCGTACACTGTTGGACATGGTACGATCTATGATGAATCAATCTAACCTTCCGACATCCTTTTGGGGATATGCTCTAGAGACAGCGGCTTTCACACTAAACCGAGTTCCATCAAAATCTGTTGAAAAGACACCATATGAAATATGGACTGGGAAGAGTCCTAAATTATCTTTTATGAAGATTTGGGGTTGTGAGGTTTACGTACGACGTCTACTCACAACTAAATTAGAACCAATATCTGATAAATGCATATTTGTAGGATATCCTAAAGAAACTATGGGATACTACTTCTATCATCCTCACGACAATAAAGTGTTTGTTGGGCGTACTGGTGTCTTCATGGAAAAGGAATTTATTTCCAAAGGTATTAGTGGGAGGAATGTAGAACTTGAAGTTGTTCAAGATCAAAATATTTCAACACAGATGGAACTAACACAGACACCACAAGTAATTGTGGATCCACAAAGCAATGTGGAAAGGCAGTCTGATGTCGTAACACAAAGTGCTCGTAGATCTAGTAGAAAACAGAATGAGTCTGAGAGATATGGATTTCTCATCACTCATACCGGGGATGTGATGCTCATGGACGATGAGCCCACTAGTTACCAAGATGCTATGGCAAGCACTGACTCCAAGAAATGGATAGAAGCTATGAGAATAGAAATGGACTCCATGTATGAAAACCAAGTTTGAAACTTAATTGACCCACCCAACGAGGTATGACCTATAGGGTGCAAATGGGTTTTTAAGAAAAAGACCGACATGGATGGTAATGTGATTACCTATAAAGCACGATTGGTTGCAAAAGGTTTCAAACAAATTCAAGGTGTTGATTATGATGAAACTTTCTCTCCAGTCGCAATGATTAAGTCTATTAGAATTTTACTAGCCATTGCAGCATATCACGATTATGAGATTTGGCAAATGGATATCAAAACAGCTTCCCTTAACGGAAAGCTACTTGAGGATGTATATATGATACTACCCGAAGGTTTTGTCGCTCCTGAAAAATCTCATATGGTAAGCAAGTTGCAACGATCTATTTATGGATTGAAGCAAGCTTCAAGGAGTTGGAATCATCGTTTTGATGAAGCGATCAAAGAGTTTGGCTTCTTAAAAAATGAGGATGAACCTTGTGTCTACAAAAGGGTTAGTGGGAGCACCATATCATTTCTTTTATTGTATGTAGATGACATACTACTCATTGGAAATGATATTCCGACGCTTGAGTCTGTAAAGGCTTGGTTAGGAAAATGTTTTTCAATGAAAGACTTAGGTGAAGTTGCCTATGTATTAGGCGTTCGGATCTATAGAGATAGATCACGAAAATTACTTGGCTTAAGTCAGAGTACATATATAGACAAAGTGTTGAAACGGTTCAACATGTTTGATAGCAAGAAAGGGTTCTTACCAATGTCTCATGGCATATCACTTTCTAAGACGCAATGCCCTACTACATCTCAAGAGAGTGAACGAATGAGTAAGATTCCATATGCTTCGACAATTGGATCTATCATGTATGCTATGATATGTACTCGACCTGATGTATCGTATGCTTTAAGCATGACGAGTAGATACCAATCCAATCCAAGAGATGGTCACTGGATTGCCGTCAAGAATATCCTAAAATACTTAAGAAGAACAAAGGATTCATTCTTGGTATATAGCGGTGAAGAAGAGTTAAGTGTAAAGGGTTACACTGATGCAAGTTTCCAAACGGATAAAGATGATTTTCGATCGCAGTCGGGTTTTGTGTTTTGTATTAATGGTGGTGCTGTGAGCTGGAAGAGTTCCAAGCAAGCAACAGTAGTTGATTCTACAACGGAAGATGAGTACATCGCAGCATCAGATGCATCCAAGGAAGCCGTTTGGATCAAGAAATTTATTTCTCAACTTGGAGTTGTTCCTAGCAGTGATTGTCCTATAGAGTTGTTATGCGACAACAATGGAGCTATAGCACAGGCCAAGGAACCTAGATCTCACCAAAGATCCAAACATATTCTTAGAAGATATCATCTCATTAGAGAGATTATTAAAAGAGGCGATGTTAGTATAAGCAGAGTGTCAACTGACAACAATGTTGTTGATCCACTAACCAAGCCGTTAACACATCAGAAGCATGATGGCCACTGTAGATCCATTGGTATACGATGCATGGATGATTGGCTTTAGTGCAAGTGGGAGATTGTTAGTGAATGCCCAAAAGCTAATCATACGATGATTGTAATTTTGAGTTTTGTTTCGTGAAATTAATAAATAAATAAAAGGCATTGCCCAATTTATTATGTATATGTTATATTCTGTGTTTTAATTATTCATAATAAATAACCTTAGAATAATGTATTCTAAATGTCCCTAGTTAAATATTATTTTGGGTTTTAAGGTTGAAGTAATATGATAATGACTAGCATATGCAGAGATTCATATAGAGATATTGAGTCTGCATATGGGTACAAAATGGAGATTTTGTGTATCGGACGTGACTCGCTATGAGAACACTTCATTGGATGTCATGTGAGTGACATAAGTGTTTCTCATGTGGTCAATGTACATGTAATTCTTTGACTTGAGAAATATGGAGTTTGTTATGTGTGAGTAATATATTTTGACATTTGTTCTAATCATTCCGTAACTGGGTGACAGAATTATTGTTGGGTATGTTATAAATCACATGGTAGAACTATCATATATCGAGATAGGATTTGTCCATCCTTTATGACGGGAGTGATGTCTCTGGGCCCCTTGATAAATATATATACTAAGGAAATGCGTGCATGCTCGGATAATTGATATGAGATATCATGATCTGTTTTATTAGTATATTAGGGAATCAATAAAGTAGATATTGGACATAACGAGAATGACACATTCAATGTCTCGTGTTCAATCTAGACATCAAGGACAAAGGAATTAAATGTGTAAACTAAAATTGACTACAAATCGATAATTTGTTGTATCACCAATTCTCGTCATTTGGGTGACGATGATGTATTGCTAGATACCGCTCATTGTTTATAAATATAAATACGAGATTTATAATTATTACCAACATGTCGAGAACCCATTGGGTCACACGCTTTGGACATATTCGAATATGGAGTTTAAATAATTAAAATGTTTAGTTATTATATCTGATTTGTATTGATTTAATCTGATTAAATAAAACCAGATATTATTTGTGTTGGACATAAATAAAGTTGACTAGGGATGACCTTTGTAAGGGAGTGATGGTGTATGGAAAGTCTTACACTCAAGCATGGATACTTCTACACTCAAGTAAGGTGTAGGGATGGTGGTGCTTTCATGCCATGCCTTTCATATCCATATAAATGTATGACATTTTATACAAGAGTTGTTTTTGCAAATCTCTCTAAAACATCACCTACAACTACATGCTCTCTTTCCTTTCTAAGTTTTGAAATTGTGACTAGCATCACGAGAAGGCAAAGGATTCGGATTGTTCGCGTGGATACCGTGGAGGCATCAAGCTTGCTTTGTTGCTGTGATTCAAAGTCTCGTTAACTGTGAGGTATAATTTCGAAACACCCGATTTATTCCGGTTCGTATGGGTCATTGGAGGGTTACGGTTTTATTTTCCGCTGTGCTTGAGATCCCGTAACCCAACAACATGTATCATGTAGGTTCACGATAACACTGCCCAGGTGTAATTATGAACGCACCGTACATGATCATCATTGCTACTCTCGACGTGCCTCCTGTTTCTAGCGACTCTATCAACTTCGAAATATCTTATCTTAAATTGCCTAATGGTGCAATTTCACCTTTCAATCGCTTAAATGAACACTAGTTTGAGTCTAGGCATCCAAAATCAACACCTAATTCTCTCAAACTTAAGCTCTGATACCAACTTATAACACCCTCAAATTTGGCAAGAGCAACTAATTAAAATTTCGGTATAATATTAACATAAGGAACAAAACTTCTTTATACAATTCAAAACTCAGCATACCTCAAGTTAAAATTCTATAAGTAACATCAACAAATATATAAACTCCAATAATATACAGGTACTAAACCGAAGTCGAATATTACTTAACCCCAAACACAAGTTGTTCTTCCCAAAACAAATGCGGAATACTTCGACAAGCTAAACACTCTCTGAGCACGCAACTAGCACTCATCTCTTCACATCGCCACTAGAACTATTCTCAACGAAGCATGTTGCACATGCCGACAAATAAAATGGTTAGGCTAACGCCTAGTGAGTTCAAGAGTTTTCAACATTAATAAATATATCGTTAAAAAGGAAGAATGCAATTGAAATCATAATCTTTCAAAATGATATGCTTCAAATATGAAAATGATTCATTTTCCAATAATATGCATTTTAGGCGGAGGAACACCAATATAAACGTTTTCCAAACCAAACTGTTTTAAGGACTAAGATTCCAATGTAAAACGTTCATTCGTAAATTAATTTCAACCTAAAACTCACTCAAAGGAGAATAGAAAGTGGACTCCCAATTTATGAAACGCGGATAAACTCTATATCCCGGAAAACCCAAAACACGGGTGGGGCATAATACCCAACCCATAAACCATGGATAAAAACCCATATAAACAAAACGTCACCGAAAACATGGATAATAAAACTCAATACCCAAAACAACACCTTTCGGTGATGGGGGAGACCCGAATTCCATTGAAAGTGGCGGACACACAAAGTAAAGCCACTTCTCGATGTTCTCGAGCTTCACAAAGAGTCATGGATCCCCGTATACGGCTCCTTACCGAGCAACCACCGCAAGATACCCAAATGAACCTAGTGTCTACTCGACCTTTAGATGAGTGTTACCACAAAAGCCACAAGTCCCCGTATCTGGCTCACAATGGGCACCACCGCAAGACTTAACTCCGTATACGGCTCTGCAAAGCACCACCACAAGCTTACAGAAAAACATGACTTAGGGACCACTCACTAGACTTCAAACGCTGACACTAAATTCCACGATGAATAATCAGACTTGACTACAAACGTGCATCAAGTTCAACCACCCACGATCTATACCTCGAGCCCTTCACTAAAGGTTACACGGTTATAGAGTTCAACCACCCACGATCTATACCTCGAGCTCCCGCTAGCCATAAACAATTTTCAATCCCAAAACGAGGATGAAGTCCCCAACTAAACCAATTGACTGACTCGTATGCCTATGGATCCAATGCATTACAATCTAAAACGTTATAGGACTCAAACGAATGAACTAACGCATTCAAAACATGTAACTCTCAAATAAGATGCAACTAAGTACACCATACGTTAAAGGCTCCTTATTGAGATACCAAAACTGAACAAATGTTCCAAGACATCTAAGTATAAATCAAGCCCCAAAAGGCATAATAGACGTTCGACTAAAATACGCGAGCCAATATGGTTGTATAATCTAAATACACCTTTTTCCAAAATCTTTGTTTCTCAAATCACAATTAGCCTTCGCCCCAAAACCCAAAAAGGTTTACTATTTCTAAAATATTCCCAAGGTCGGGAATGACCACAACCAACAGACTTACACATTCGTACTTTCAAAACATCTCATTTCATGAATGATGCATAAAAACCGACAAACACTAAAAATGCATTTTTGACCAAATATCTATTTATGCAATAAATCATCAAAACACATTTATAAAAATGCCCAAAATTCCCAAATGTGGCTGTTTTACAAAGTTTAATAAGATAAACACTTCAAATAATCAAAAGTTACCAAATAACTCAACAATTGACAATTTCATGTAAAACACATAAATATTTTAAAATGGACATTTTGGCATGTACAACGTTTTCACAAATCAATTTGAACTCACCTTGCTAGATTTAGGCTAAATCTAGATTTTTCCCCAAATTGAGCTCCTTTGAAGAAACTTGGATCTTCAAACCAAAACTTCCAAAAACCTAGATCCACAAGTTTCCATCCATAAATAATCATATTCAACCATTTAGAATAGTTCCTCAAACATTTTGTTAGAGCACATATTTGTTGGATACAAGATCATTAATACTGAAGGTCAAAGTTCAAGGAAGTAAAAGTTGAAAGTCAACTCTCAAGCATGATTGTCAAAGTCTTTGTAATAAGTCAAAGTCAAAGTAGTTGTATTTGTTTTCTTTGTATTGTTGTTAGTATAAATACCTTTAGTCTTTGTAATCTTTGTAACACACTTGACACGGAGCAGATTAGAGAAGAAGTGATTGCATATTCATTCTAGAGAGAGTGTATGTAGTGAGAGAAAGTAAGATTGTAATATTTGATGTTTTAATCAATGACATATGAATTACAAATATTCTCATCTTGATTGTTTGTTAGTGATTGGAACTTGAATTAGGGACATTATCAATTGGTATTAGAGCAGATCTGAGTGAAATCAAGAAAAATTGAAGTCGACACTGTTTCATTGAGTCGCAGATTCAATTTTGAGTCTTTCTTCAAAATTGGAGTTTTAATTGGTCTTATTGAGTTCGCTTTATGAAATGGATCAATCTTGTATAGGTTTATTGGAGTTTTTACACTGAAATTGTAATCAAATTTTGAGTTTTTGCGAGTTTGTATTCATGAAGTTCTTCGCACTGTATTAGATTGATTGTGCAATTTTGATTGTATTCTATTAAAATTCTTTGGTCGAATTAGGTTCTAGGAGTATAGGTGATCGATTTGTCAAAGTTTCGATCTGGAACTTGAAGAATTGTGTTGTGTTTGTTTGTAGGTATAAATAGCCTTGTCTTTGTATTTGTTGTTAAGAGTTGTAAGCTCGTAATGTTGTAAGATTAGAATGTGTAAGTTCATACAGGGAGCAGATTAGAGAAGAAGATATTGCATATCATTCTAGAGAGAGTGTATGTGTATGTAGTGAGAGAAAGTGAGATTGTAATCTGTGATTGTTTGAATCAATGACATATGAATTACAAATATTCTCATCTTGATTGTTTTTTAGTGATTAGAACTTGAATTAGGGACATTATCACGTTTTATATCAAAATCTTCATTTTGGCCAAAACCCTAATTTTGACCTAATTTCTCCAAAATCACCCAAACCGAAATTTGAGAAACATAAACACTAGGAAATCATCAAATGAACATTTATAACCCATATAAATGTTTAGGGAAGAGGAGGATGAACTCACCAAATAGGTTTTGATAAAAACCCTAGAAATGTACAAAGAATCCCTCGGAAAGAAGGTGAGATGGAGGAATCTTAGCCTTGATTCCCAAACCTAGTTTGGATGGTGAAGAATCCTTGGAAATCCCATTACTAGAAGTTTTCAATGAAGAAAATCGGGATTGCGTGTTTAGGGTTTGTTTCTAGAGAGAAATGGGAAAGGTAGATAAAAAAAACTAAATGGGGAATGGCCAAGCATCACAGTTTTAAGGGCGACCTTGACACGACAATTATGCCATTGGCACAATCGCCAGGCATAATCGCCTGAGTTGTATCGAGAGGGGAAGGGGTCATGCGACCTTGCCCTACGATTATGCCCGAGGGCACTCTCGTCGGGCATAGTTGCCCAAAACGTACCGAGGGTTTTTATCCCTCTGCGACAATGCCCTCAAAACTCAAACAGATCTCAAATCAAAACCCACACAGATCTCATCATCTCAAATGAACAATCAAAGTAGGTTAATAGGTTTTGGAACTTACCAATCGATGGTGGGGGTGGCCGGGGGTGGACTGGTGCGGTCACTACCTCACTGGCCGGTGGTGGACAATGGACTAGTGGTGGTCTCGTCAGTGGCCGACGATGGAGTGAGGGGCTGAGCCGCCCAGAGATGAGGGTTGTAAGCTTGTCAAAGTCGGCGGTGGTGGGAGAGACGAGGTCACGAGGTCTGGTCGACGGTCATGGAGCTTGGGAGAATCGAGAACGAGAGTCAAAAGCAAAGAGCATGTGAGAGAAGTCAGAATACTTTTTCAGTATTTAGATTAGGTTTAGATTTTAGAATATAAAATAGAAATATATTTTTTAAACATGTATATTCGGACAGGTCGGGTGGGGAATTTGGATACCCAACCAGATCCTACTTATCTGAAACTATTAACGGATATCGGGTCTTTGGGGGGTCGGGTTATCGGCTGGAGCTTCGTCGGGTTATTTGGGTGGTCGAGTCGGGCGGATTTTGCTCACCCCTATTATTATATAGAGTCCTTATTGTTTGTTGCTTGTAACCATTTTCTTCCTTAGTCTTTAAAAATTGTTTTTATTGTCTATGTGGTTTCCATTTCAATTGTTTTTGTCTCTTAAACTAACTCCGTTAAATATAAGACGTTATCTTAGGAGCATTTTAGTCTTTTTATTATTTTAACTATTTTTCCATTAAAATAGTAATAATATACAATACAATATTATATTATGATATAAGACATAATATAGTATAGTATATAATTATAAGAATGTGAACTTTTTTTTACATCCACCAAGCTAGTTTTTATCCATGAAAATCAAAGAAAAATATAATGATTCATAGCCTCGTATAAGCATAGTGTTATCTTTTGATGTTGCAGTTCTTAATGTCAAATAGATTGATTGACAACTTCGTGTAAATTGGATATTTCTGACCATCACAAGCACTGGTTTTTTGGGGAGAGAACCGACTTTGTTGCGTTTTTGGACCATAGCAAACACTGGTTTTGGGTGGGTTTTGTAGTCACCATTGTTGCATTTGGGAAGGGGGAATGCAGACGCCGATTAGGGGAGGGAAGAAGTAGCATCGATGGTCAATTGAGGTGGGCAGAATGGCGTCAGGGAAGGGGATGGGCCGGAGGGAATGGGGAATCGGAAAGTGATGTAAGTCGTCGGAGGTGACGGAGGTCGTTAATTGAAAGGGGGAGATGGAATGGGGAATTGGGAAGTGATGCAGGTCGACGGAGATGATGGAAGTCGTTAAGGGAAAGCGATAGAGGGAATGGAGGAGTTGGGAAGGATGTCTACCATAGTCATGAGGTGCATTAATAAAATGAAGCACCTAACCTGGCATCTTCACATACCAAGAACTACGAGATCACCCCTTTCATTCTGGGGCAACGGAGGGATCATACCTTTCGAGCCTTTTTTTCATGTTTTTCCCCGAGGTCCGGAGAAAGCTGAAATCAATAAGTTTTAAACTTTTAGTATAAAATATATAAAATGACCAAATGATCCCTAACTTAACTGGCATTTTTTTTATCATAGTTGGCCTTAAAGACGAAAAAAAGAAACGAATTGGAAATCATAGAGACAAAAAAAACAACTTTTAAAAATCAGGGACTAAAACAGTTATAAGCAACAAACCACAGGGACTAAAATCTTAATTTACTGACTGTTATAAAAGAAGCAAACAAGATCACCATTCTCGTTTCCAGCAACAGCCATGGCTACCACCGACTCTAATGGTAGTAGCAAGCAGCTTCATGTAGTCATGTTTCCATGGCTTGCTTTTGGCCACATCATCCCTTTTCTTGAACTCTCCAAATTCATAGCCGAAAAGGGTCACAGAGTCTCCTTTCTTTCCACAACTCGAAACATTCAACGTCTATCACCTTCCCATCATCTCTCCCCACTTATAACTTTGGTTCCACTCACACTTCCACCTGTTCCCCACCTGACTCAGAATGCAGAGGCCACCATGGACGTCCGCACCCATGATATTCCACACCTCAAGAAGGCCTACGATGGTCTTCAACCCCAGATCACTCACTTTCTCCAGGAAAATTCTCCAGACTGGATTATCTACGATTTTGCACCCTATTGGTTGCCGCCGGTTGTCGCTGCCCTTGGCATCTCGCGAGCCTTCTTCTCGATAATCAACCCGTGGTTCCTCGATTTTGTTGGACGGTCGACGGAGGACATGATAAATGGTTCCGATGACCGCAAAACGGTGGAGGATTTCATGGTGCCACCCAAGTGGATTCCCTTTCCTACCAAAGTATTCTACCGTAAGCATGAGGTGAACTGGATGCTGGATAGCAGCAGTTCTCTTAATTCTTCTGGGGTTTCAGATTTGTATCGTGCCGGGTTGATCTATCAGGGGTCTGATTGTGTGTTTATAAGATACTGCAACGAATTTGAACCCCAATGGTTAACCCTTTTTGAGGAGTTGTTCCACCTACCCATGATTCCCGTGGGGTTAATGCCACCGGCAACAGCCACCAACGTCGGAGATGACAAAGACGCCGACGCATGGCTGACCATCAAGAATTGGTTGGATGGTCAAGAAAAAGGTGGAGTGGTGTACGTGGCATTAGGAAGTGAGGTTATGCTGACGAAAACCGAACTGGGAGAGTTAGCGCTGGGTCTGGAGCTTTCGGGGTTGCCATTCTTTTGGGCTCTGAGAAAGCCAGCAGGTTCCACGGAGTCAGAATCGGTGGAGTTGCCGGAGGGGTTTGAAGAGAGAACCCGTAACCGTGGGATGGTGTGGAAGAAGTGGGTGCCTCAGTTACGGATACTGAGCCATGAGTCGGTGGGTGGTTTCCTGACTCATTGTGGTTGGGGGTCCATTGTGGAAGGGCTAACGTTGGGTCAGCCTCTCATAATGCTTCCATTTCTGGTGGACCAAGGTCTGAATGCTCGAGCACTGGTCGAGAAACAGGTGGGAATGGAGGTCCCGAGAAACGAGGAAGATGGGTCGTTCAGCAAGGAGTGGGTGGCGAAATCGGTGCGTTCGGTGGTGGTGGAAGATGAAGGGAAGATGTACAAGGCAAAGGCAATGGAGCTGAGTCGAATATTCGGCGACACGAAGCTGCAGAAAAAGTATACAGACGACTTTGTGGAATATTTGGAGAAGCATAGGACGAGTGGGCCTCGTTAATTATGTGGGGTTGTTGGCATAATGGAATAAACATGGAAATATTTTGTTTTACTTTCAAATTTCAATCAGTCTACGTATTCGTGTTAACGATGATTACCACTTGAACTTTCAAATTTCAACATGTGAAACTTTGGTTTTGTAAAAAACTTTGTCAAAAGCAAGGAAGAAAGATTACCACTTGAACTTTTATTTATATTTATATTTATATATAATCAAGTCTTATGGTTATAGATGTAAAGGAATCAAACGAATATATATGAATTGAAGCTTGTTTTGCATCTTTGTTTTACTTTAATCGAACAAATATATAATCGAATGAAACTATTATTCGTGTTTATTTATTTAAAACAACGAACAAAAAATCTTGTTCATCTTCATTCATTTTTCTATTTGTTTACAACCATTCATTTAGTACTAGGCATATACCCACACGATGCAGCGGAATGTAAGTAAAGAACGAAAAATTAATGTTATTTTCTTATATACATGTCATCAACAATCAACCATGACCTAAGAATCACAACTTATGAAACCTAAACCCATAAAGATATTCAATAATTAATTTATATTACAATTATTGACGAAAAAAAATTATAATGATATAATTTATAATAAGAATGAAACGTATTTTACGATTATATATTTTTAATGTGCTAACGGTAGAAAAAAAATAAAACGTACGGATAGAAAACAAATTATTTCGTAGATATTCATAATATTTAATAGTATGGTTAAATTAAAAAATATTCAATATTAGGCTCGTTTTGAACTTATTGACGAGACAATTATAATGGTATAATTTGTAGAAAAATGAATGTATTTTTTCATTGTATTTTTGTTAATATATGATTAGAGTAAACTACGATTTTAGTCCCTATGGTTTGATGTTTATAACGATTTTCGTCTCTGGTCTTTCAAAACTGCTTTTTTAGTCCTTATAGTTTTTATTTGTTTCTATTTGCATCACTTCCTCCAATTTTATTAATATTAAATGAAATTAAATAAACAAATTACATATTTGGTTCTTATGGTATATAAAATTTTATATTTTTATCTTAATTTACATTTTTTTACTTTTTCTTTATTTATTGTATTTAATCAAGACATTTATTTAATATTGTATATTTTCATAATTATTATTATTTTAATTATAAAAATAATCAAATAATTTTATTTAAAATACTAATAAATACAATGAAATTTTTTTCAAAGCTTTAGGTTTATATCTCTTAAAATTAATATTTTTTTCTGTTGATTTATTAAAGCCTTTTATTTATTTTAAATTACTATTGAAAAAGGTTTAATAAATTTCGAGAAAAAAAAACTTATTTTATAACAACCGGTTGTTTATTGGTAAATTCACTTTACTCCCGTTATTTCATATTTTCATTTAAATTTTATTTTTATTAATTGATCTATTTTTTTAATACTTAAAATAAACACACACATACACACATTTATATATATATATATATATAGAGAGAGAGAGAGAGAGAGAAAAAAAATTGGGTTCAAACGAGAGCGATACATATTTAAAATAACACGAGAACGACAAATCACATACAAAATCATAAGCGATTTTACATTAGCGGGGAAGTCGTACAAAATCACAGTATGCGGACGACTTTTGCCGCGACTTAAGGTCGCGGGAATCACATGTAAAATCACTTATATTTTGTATGTGATTTGCCGTTGTCGTGTTCATTTTAAATATGTATCGTTCTCGTTTGATCCTCTCTCTCTCTCTCTCTCTCTCTCTCTATATATATATATATATATATATATATATATCAAGGTTTTAAATAATGAATGTGTTTGACGTCACGTTAATTTTAAGGCACGTTATGACCCATTACATGATTTTTATAACAATATATTGAAATCTTATTATCTTTTTATTTTCTTATTTTTTGCTTTTAATATATAACCTAATTTAAAATGGTATGTGTGTGTTTATGTGTGTATGTTTTATTTAAATATTAAATAAATTTGATTAATTAATAAAAAGTAAAGATTAAATGAGAATTTAGAATAGTGGAGTAAATTGCATTTAACAAAAAACAACCGGTTGTTATAAAATAATACTATTTTTTTCTCGAATTTTATTAAACTTTTTTCAATGATAATTTAAAATAAGAAATAGCTTTAATAAATCAATAGATAAAAAAATATTAATTTTAGGAGATTTAAACCAAAAACTTTGAAAAAAATATCATGTGTTTATCAATATTTTTAATGAAATTATTTGATTATTTTTATAATTAAAGTTATAATAATTATGAAAATATCTATACTATATTATAAAGCACGGATAAAAAAAATTCTTAAATACAAATTATTAGGCACAAGGTACATCATTTTATGCAAGATTTTAAAAATCTCTTAATTTACAAGTATCAAAGCATAATATACATAATACTACTGTAGGTTTCTAACACCCATCAATTTGATATGTGCAGGACTTTCCTTTTATACAGACTTTTCCATGTATCACTATTAACTAATATATTATATATCTATGTCTATATATATATTATCTATCTATACTATATTATAAAGCACGGATAAAAAACTGTTAAATACAAATTATTAGGCACAAGGTACCATCATTTTATGCAAGATTTTAAAAATCTCTTAATTTACAAGTATCAAAGCACACGATACATATTACTACTGCATGCTTCTAACACCCTCCAATTTGGTATGTGCAGGATCTTCCTTTTATGCAGACATTTCCACGTATCACTATTAATTAATATATTATATTACTATAATTTTGTTTTAATTATATTATTAAATATGTAATTGGTTATTTTTTCTAGATGTCATTAAAATATATAAGATAATCATTGAATTCTAATAAAATACTTAAATATTTTTATATAAAAAACATTATATTATTAAGCATAAATTAAACAAATTTATAAAAAAAAATATTACCACTTTCTCAAAACCATCCAAAATTGTACTGTAAATCGACAAAATCGTAATAAATGATACATCACGATTTTAATGTTTCATTTTATTTTTTTGTCGATTTACAGTACCCCTCTATTAAGACATACCCCCTTCTACACACCCCTCTCCTTCACATTACCCACAACAACAATCCAAAATGTGATTTTAAATTGATTTTTAATAATATATTTACATTTTATACCCTTATAATTATTTAGTTAGTTTATTTTATATCTTTTACTTTTCTAATTTTCATTTTACACCATCACCATATTAATACATATAATCGTATATTAACTAAAATACGTTAAAAATACGTTTTAATTTTAACAAGTTACACCATTACAATCGTCTCTTCAATACCTTCGAAATGAGCCCAATATTGAATATTTTTGGATTTAATTATTTTATTATATTTTAAAAATATGTTAAAAATACATTAATGAAAACAAAATAATATGTGATATGTAGCAAAACACAATTTTTTTAAACACTGTTTTCCTAACGAACGATTCATTTCCTTTCAAAACGAACTATTCATTTCGGGATTTCATTTCAAACTCTCTCCCTCCCTCTCTTTATGGACGATGAAAATTGTGGATTTCGAGCCATGTCTAAAAGTTTTTAGAATAATAATGATATTAAAACTAAACCAGATATAATAATCAGAAAGTGGCAAATTAGATTGAAAAACAATTGTTGTAGCAATTTGGGTATAAAAAAACGAATAAACATATTCATACGTTTCAAAAGTGACAAATGAAAAATATTGTTATTAGTAAAATACGTTTAAACATATTCATCGTATATTAACTAAAATATGTTTAAAAAAATACTTTTAATTTTAACAAGTTATGCATTATAATTGTGGATATCGCATGTGATTAATTGTGGATATCACAAATGTCGATTAGATATCACAAATGTCGATTATTTTGAGATATCACATGTTGATTAATGAAAACAGAATGTCGTGTACACCATTGGACACGTCATTACCTTTCAGATGCAATGTCGTGGATTATCTTATACAAACGTAGATTAGATGTGTATGATCAATATTGGGCTCATTTCGAAGATATTGACGAGACGATTATAATGGTGTAACTTGTTAAATTAAAAATTACCTTTTTAACGTATTTTAGTTAATTTTAACTTACGGGTACAAGTGAAATTTATAACAAAATATAATAATTTTAGGTGTTCAAATCTCGAAAAGAAAATAACTGACTGGGTGCGTAATGTGGGACTTTTGGTTGGTGTCGTTGTTGTTACCAAAAGATCAAAAACTAAGACAAATGAAATAAAAAAATACGCAATATATTTATTATTTTTATTATCTTTATGTTAAAAAATTACGTTCGATGTGATGTATTTTCTCTTTTTTCAAAAAAAATCAATTAATCAAGGTACAATATATGACATATAATAATATAATTAAATCAAAAAATATTCAATATTGGGCTCATTTCGAAAGCATCGACGAGACGATTATAATTGTATAACTTGTTAAAATTAAAAAGTATTTTTTTTAATGTATTTTAGTTAATATACAATTATATGTGTTAATATGATAAAAATGTAAAATGAAAAATATAAAACTAAAAGGTATAAAGAAAATCAATCAAAGAGTTCAGGGACCAAAATTGTAATTATGAAATTAAAAACATGATAAAAAATGATGTGAGGGGAGGGGGTGGGGTTTTTGGGAAAGAATTTTCTATTAAATAATATAATTAAAACAAATTTATAGTAATATAATATTTATATATATATCTATACTATCTATATATATATATTATATTATAAAAACGGTATAAAAAACTTTTAATTACAATATTTTAAAGGGAAATTTATTAAACTAGCCATTTCAGAAAATCGGCTTTATCTCCTAACCAATCTCTCCCTCAATTTATTAAAATAGCCCATAAGTTCGTGAAATGTGTTCGTATATACGAACACATCCTTAAAACTGATAAATTTGACATATGTTCGTAATATACGTTCGTATATACGAACATAATTTAAAAACTCATTAAAAACTGATACGTTCGTGAAATGGTTCGTGGAATTCCAATATAATACGAAGATGTAATATATCACGAACTTAAAGTTTAATTTTTAGCCCAATATCGTGAAATGCCCTTTGTTATATACGAACCTGAAAGTTACAATTTTGGCCCTTGATCTGATATACGAACATCAAAACTTAATTCAAATAAAAAAAAGTTACAATTATGGTCCCTTATCTTTGGAACCTAATTCAAAAATATTTACACATTTAACCCAAGTTCGTGAATTGTGTTCGTGTATCACGAACTCAATTTATAAAAAAATTAAGAAAGTTACAAATAAGATCCCTCAACTTTGTCCCAATTATCAAATGATTTACAATTTTGGCACATGTTCCCAATTATCATTTGATAATTGGGACAAAGTTGAGGGACCCTAATTGTAACTTTCTTAATTTTTATAAATTGAGTTCGTGATACACGAACACAATTCACGAACTTGGGTTAAATGTGTAAATATTTTTGAATTAAGTTCCAAAGATAAGGGACCATAATTGTAACTTTTTTTTTAATTTGAATTAAGTTTTGATGTTCGTATATCACGATCAAGGGCCAAAATTGTAACTTTCAGGTTCGTATATAACAAAGGCATTTCACGATATTGGGCTAAAAATTAAACTTTAAGTTCGTGATATATTACATCTTCGTAATATATTGGAATTCCACAAACTATTTCACGAACGTATCAGTTTTTAATGAGTTTTTAAATTATGTTCGTATATACGAACGTATATTACGAACATATGTCAAATTTATCAGTTTTAAGGATGTGTTCGTATATACGAACACATTTCACGAACTTATGGGCTATTTTAATAAATTGAGGGAGAGATTGGTTAGGAGATAAAGCCGATTTTCTGAAATGGCTAGTTTAATTAATTTCCCTATTTTAAATACAGGTTACAACTAATTAAAGTCAATTACTTAATTTACAATTTCTTAATGATTTGGTACAACATTTCCAAGCACAGTATCTCACATAATCATCTATTTATGGAATGGATACTCATTTATTAATATAACTATTTGTTTTTTTGGTGAATGATTTTATAAAATAGATTTTATATTAGCATAATCTATTTTAAATGTAGATTTTACATTTAAATCTATATTAATGAGATGTAATATAAAATCTTTTTTCTTCCGTATTTTTTTTATGTTACATCTCATAATGATTTTTCCATATTTTATTTTATAAAATCTTTTTCCATATTTTATTTTATAAAATCTTTTTACATAATTAGATGTAATATAAACTCTTTTTTCTTCCGTATTTTTTTTGCTAATATAAAATCTATTTTATTTTATAAAATCTACACGTATTTTATATTAGCATAATATAAAATATACACGTATTTTTTTTCACGAGCATTAAAAAAGAAAAAAGAAGGTTGATATGAATTAAAAATAAAAAATAACGAGATAGACTTATAAATTATCATATTATTTAAAATAAAAATATTCTGCAATACTTTCCAAATTAACCAAGTGTAAAGAAAATAAAATAGAAACGATGTAGATATAAAAATATTCTTCCCTATTTTTAATCTATTTACATTTAAATGTAAAATCAACAATAAAAATAAAAGATTTTAAAATATTCTCTACATTCACTATAAATATATATAACTTCTCTATGTATCATCCGAGTAAAAGAAGAAGACGAACGGTCGAGTGTCAATGGCGGAACCTGCAACTGAACAAAAGGTATTCCACTATATTTTTGTTTCTTTGAAAAACTACTTTTTTATATTTTATTTTATTTACTGAGGATTTGTTTATATTTTTCAAAACCCACAATCATATTTTTCGAAGTAGGGGAATAAGATATATATGCATATCTTTATTTTTATCGATTAATACTATGAGGTCTTGAAGTCAATAGTCAGATAAATATGTTGTGAGACATGTCGTTTGAGTATTAAATAATATAATACAAAACTATTACCAATATTATTGCACAAACTCATAACAACAAACGATTAAGAATATATGCAAGTTAACCACTTATGAAAATACATTCGTTTTTCACATTGTATTTCATTAATTGTTAACAGAGAAATTACGTTTTATTTTAACTCGGTTCAGTGTTCCAACAAAAAATTTATCCTCCCGTGCAATGCACGGGCCCAACACTAGTATTATAAAGCACAGATAAAAAAACTCTTAAATACAAATTATTAGGCACAATGTACCATCATTTTATGCAAATTTTAAAAATCTCTTAATTTACAAGTATCAAAGCACAAGATACATATTACTACTGCAGGTTTCTAACACCCATCAATTTGGTATGTGCAGGACCTTCCTCTTATGCATACATTTCCATATATCACTATTAATTAATATATTATATTACTGTAAATTTGTTTTAATTATCTATATCTATACTATATTATAAATCACGGATAAAAAACTCTTAAATATAAATTATTAGGCACAAGATACCATAATTTTATATAAAATTTTAAAAGTCTCTTAATTTACAAATATCAAAGCACAAGATACATATTACTACTGCAGACTTCTAACACCCACCAATTAAGTATGTTTAAAATCTTGCATAAAATGATTGTATCTTGTGCCTAATAATTTGTATTTAAGAGTTTTTTAACCCTGCTTTATAATATAGTATAGATATATATTCCTAACGCATATGCGTAAGGATGCCACGTGGGTGTCGACACATCTACATGTTTGTCCACGTGGTTTTCCTGTGTAAGACATCCTCTTACGCAAAAACATTTTTTTATAAATCTTAAACATTTGATTAAGGAATTATTTTTAAAAAAAAAATTGTATAGAATCTATTCTGTTCAATACCTTTTTTGTTTTTTAGTGTATGTTTTTTGCTTTCCCGGAGCTTTTAATTTTTTTGTTGATTGATTTAGTTTGAGTAGACAAGACAATTGTAAAATAATTCAACTATGAGTTACACTATTAGTCCATGTGGTTTGTTCAAATTTTTTATGAGGTCCTTGAAAACCTCCTAAACATAAAGAATAGGGGTATTGTTCGTACATTCCTATAATTATATGTTTTTTTAATTGTGAACATTTATTTCGGGATAGATGGTGTATCACTTTGAGTTTGGAAATGAAGAACAATTGTTGTAGCAATTTTGGTATAAAAAAACGAACAAATATATTCATATGTACTATATATGACATATAGTAATATAATTAAATAAAAAATATTCAATATTTGGTTCATTTCGAAGTTATCAATGAGACGATTATAATGGTGTAACTTGTTAAAATTAATAAATATTTTTTAACATATTTTAGTTAATATACGATTATATGTGTTAATATGATGAAAGTGTAACATGAAAAATAGAAAAATAAAAGGTATAAAGTAAACTAACTAAATAATTATAAGGGTATAAAATTTAAATATAAATATTAAAATCAATAACCCCGTGATTTTCTCAAACCAATTCACGGCCCAGCCCCGTGTTAACCCCAAAATCACGGCCTGACACTGCGAAAATTCCATAAATCGCGGGATAACCCCCGATTCTATTTTTTATAACCCCGTGAAATGTGAAATTCCGGCCCAAAATCCCGGGAAAAATGGGTATTTCGGTAAACTTTGAGAGATTTTAGGCATTTTAGTAAGTTCATTTTGAAATACGGATATTTTAATTAAATTCCCTAAATATAATCCTATTTGAATTTTTTAAATAGTACTTTAATTATTAAATATTAATCTATTAAAATGTTAAATATTAAATATTTAAATAAGAATTATTAATAACAATCAACTATTAAATATTATTGGTTATTTTGATAAAATAAGGGAGAGAATGGCTAGGAGGTAAACCCGATTTTTCTGAAATGGTTATTTTTAATTTTTAATATTTTAATAGAATATTTTAGTAATTATCAAAGTAATATTAACAAGGGAATTTAATTAAAATGTCCTAAGTTGAAAAATCAATACCCAATATATCCCAAATCTTGTTATTTTTGGCAAAATACCCCATATGTCCGCGTTTTTTAAAAAACACGGACATAGGGAAATTTGGTCCGCGTATTGCTTGAAACGAGGCCTTGGTCCGCGTTTTGTCCGCGTTTCACTGTTACACGCGGCCTTGGTCCGCGTTTTTTTCAATTCACCGAGAAATGGTCGACTTTTGGCTTCAATGCACGGGGAAACACATCGACACGGGTTGGGGCCGCGCTTTGCACTATTACACGCGGACTTGGTCCGCGTTTTTTACAGTTACACGCGGACTTGGGGCTCGCGTTTTATCCTAGTTTGATGTTCCTTCAAAAATCAACGGTGGGGATTGAGTATTTGATTAGGGTTTAGATGACACCCTCCCTATAAATAAGTGAGGTCCCCCCATAACCCCACCACCATCACTCTCAAAGGGATTCCCATCTCTTTCCCTCTCTCAAATATATCGTGTATTACACAGGCTCGGATCTCGGCTCGGTTGGTTAACATTTATGAAAGTCGGATATGGGTCGACCACTTTCTTCGGTAAGTTTCCTTTAACCGCGTTTTAATTTTATATTTATTTTAGTGATTATGTGTTAATTTTAGAGTGTTGCGTTTATGTTGATAATATGTTAGAGGTTGCGTTAATTTTAGTTTTACAGATTACATTGATTTTAGAGATTGCATTTTTTTATTGCGTTAATTGTAAAGATTGCGTTAATTTTAGAGATTGCGTTTTTTATAAAAATATTGTAGAGATTGCGTTTTTTTTTAGGGATTGCGTTTTTTTTATAAAATTATTGTAGAGATTGCGTTAATCTTAGAGATTGCGTTAATTTTAGAAAAAAATTGTAGATTATGCGTCCATTTTAGAGATTGGGTTTTTTTTTATAAAAATATTGTAGAGATTGCGTTAATTTTAGAGATTGTGTTTATTTTTGTATAAAAAACTGTAGAGATTGCGTTAATTTTAGGATTGCGTTAATTTTATAAAATTATTGTAGAGATTGCGTTAAATTTAGAGATTGCGTTAATTTTATAGATTGCGTTTTTTTGTATAAAAAAACTGTAGAGATTGCGTTAATTTTAGGGATTGCGTTAATTTTATAAAAATATTATAGACGAAATCAACAAAATGTACAACCTTAGGTTTACCAAAAAACCAAAATAATAAAAAAAAAACGAAATAATAAAAACCGCAACATATCGATTTGGATTTTGTCAAACGGGTGTAAATAGCCCTAAGGTTTGTAGGGATTTAAGAAATCCACGTGATTCCCCTACTACCTGGAAATCCAATAGATTGAGTGGTTTATTTTTTCTAAAATTAAGCAATAGACGAAATCAACAAAATGTACACCCTTAGTTATAAGTTAGGTGCGTTGACAACATCTTTGCATTACTATGTAGGATGATTTTGATAACGCCGATCTTTCGTTCAAATGCCGCATCGCCATGGTAAAGGAAATTAGAGATGCTTTTGAAGCGTGTCCACCTGAACGGGCACAACGTTTACACGAAATGTTTAGCCGCACATCTTTCGGGCCATGGCTCGAGCTTACCAATATTGGACAGGACCTCCTTCTAGTCCACATGTTTTTACAGATGGAGGTCGAGGTTGCGAGACCACAGCCGGAGGAATTGTATTTCCACGTGTGTGGGACTCGCATGCACTTTGGTCGTCGTGAGTTCTGTATTGTAACAGGACTCCTTTTTGGACCAATACCCGACCTTCCTACCTTGACAGATGAGTCCTTCGTTAGTAGGGTTTGGCCCGGCCTTGCACCAGGTATCTTGACGCTGAAAACCGTCGTCCAGACGATGAGAACTAGCCTGGGTGCGATATCCGATGAGGATGTTGTGCATGTTTGCTTGGTGGTGATGGCGGAGTTGATGTTCATGGGTCGTGATCCAAGGTTGTCGGTTTCCTCTACTGTACTTATCGTCGTCGATGACTTGGAGAGGTTTAACCGCTATCCGTGGGGTAGCTACATCTGGAGTCACTCATACAAAGGACTCCACGGTGCCATCGCCAGACGCAAGCAGAAGAACCAGCAAAACAACAAGATGACGTTGAATGGGTTTGCACACGCCCTAAAGGTTAGATAAGTACAATAACATAAATATCAATTCATTAACTAATTTTGGATTTCTTTTAACATACTTGTTCAATTTATGTAATTCCAGGTATGGATCTTGGAGATGTTTCCTGCATGCCGGCAAAATTTCAGCGCTCCGACAGGTTGATTAGGGGAACCAATTGGGATCGAGATGTTGTCCTTACTAAGTCTGCATGCATTGGGATCTTCAACTCAGCTTTGATCGTACGCCCTCTTACTATATTTTTAATTGTAGTAATTAAAAAACTATTTGTGATTTATATGTCTTATAATTTTATTAGGTTGGAAATGCGCCATATGCGGAACTGAGGCCTACTCAGACTGAGTAGCAGTCGAGTTGGTTTCAACGGAGCGTCGCCTTTCTTGAAAGTTCGGCGGGCAGGCGACCGACAAAGAGGTCCCGACGTAGAGATCCTGATCACGATGACAATGATGACGATGATGATGAAGATGACGATGATGGTGCGAGACGTCAGGCTCCCCCTAGCTCTAGCTATCAGGCTCCCCCTAGCCCCACCCATCATAGGATGCCTGATATAGACCCATACCAAGATAAGTGGGAGTACATGACCTCCATGGACAGACGCGTAAGAGACCTCGAGGCCCTCTCCATGGACAGACGCATAAGAGATCTCGAGGCCCTCACCGCACACGTTAGTGTTTAACATAATTTGGGGATATTCCAGTAGGTGGTCTTGTTTGTTGTGATACGCTTGTCCGCGCTTTTCACGTTCATCTCCAAATGTCGACAACATAGGGCGTGAGGGGTGGAGGGGTACACGGCAGAAATTGTCGCGCTTATGGAAGGAGCCCTGTCGGACATAAACACCAACCCTTCCGGGGCTCCGATACATTCCCGCAACATGTTCAGAAACCAACCCCACTCCTCCCCCGTCTCGGACTTGCCTAGTCCGAAAGCCAAGGGCACAATGTTGTTATTTCCGTTCATGGCAACCGCCAAGAACATCATACCCAGGTAATGCCCCTTTAAATGGGCAGCGTCTATTACAAGGACAGGACGCAGATTTGTCAAAAACGTCCGAATCTGCAATAAACGTACGTGGTTATTATTTGTAAATGTTAAAATTCATAATATGTAAAGCTACGACGATTTAATATACTTACCGCACATCCAAGTGCAGCGAAACACAATTCGAAACGTCCGTTTGAATCCGTCCTTATTCTGGTGCGTGTACCCGGATTCTTCAGCTCCAAGTTATATAAATACGCAGGGAGTCGTTCGTACGACTCCTCGGGAGTGCCTCTCACCATTAGTAGTGCCTTGCATCGCGTACGCCATCCTTGGTGGTAACCAATGTTGATCCCGTACTACTGATTTATATCGTTGACGATGTCCTTCGGCCGAAATGACCTGCTAGCGTCAAGAAACTTTTTTTTTAGTATGTGGCCCAAAGTACTTTTGTTGGCCTGCCGGTGGCTGGCATTTAGTTGTGTCCTCGAACATGTGTGTACGTCGTTCAGCTTTCTAACGACAAACAGCCCTCCTTTAGGGTCCACGGACTTCGCGGACATACTCCATTCACAATTTTGTTGGTCACAGACAGCCTTGTATCTGCTTTTTTCGGATTTCTTCGCTCTAAACACGAAACCCTCTCGCAAGAACTTCATTCCCAACTGTACGGTCATTTCCTCCTTCGTATTAAATATTTGACCTTCATGTATAGTTGTACTGCGATTGTAAGGTGCGGGTTGGTAGGCTGGTATATGGGTCTCCGGGTTAGGAAGGAAATGGGCCATATCAAAATAATCGTTTAACGCACCAAATGATTTATTGCTAGGGGTATATGTTTCTTCTTCTTCGTCCTCGTCATTATCGGTATTTGATCTGTCCAGATCAGATATACCAGTTGTGAAAACATGTGTTTCGTCATCAGCAACTCCAACAAACCGTCTTTTTGGGTCTTTTGCTTCTTCTTCTTCTTCTAGTTGCGTCTCCGGAACAACATCGGGATAAGAATCGTTAGGACGATATGAATGATCAGAATAAAGTGTGGTGTCGTAGGATGCCTGAAATTGAGAGTCAGGCTCCAGTTGATTAACACCGACATGGATTTCGTCATCATCTTCGTCATCACCTTCGTCATCGCACATCAATGGTGCGACATACACAAAAAGTCGTGGAGGTCTTTCCGAATCGGCTACAAGTAGCATAAAACCAAGGATTTCGTCATCGTTGGTTATCTCCATCAGTGAGCCATCTGCACGTCTGAACACCAACTTGCAAGCAGCAGAATCTCCGATTCCACACTTTCCCACGACGTAATCGATAAACGTCTTATACGAAACCATTACTGGAATATTTACACCACACTTTGTGTAGCCAGTATAATCCCACCCATTGTTGTTTTACACCCATTGACCATCGAAACATAATAAGAGCTTAGCTTTTTGAACAGATGAACTCATTTTTTCAGTAGTATGAAAAATGAAGCAATTCAAGTGGGTGTGATAAACGATTTAGCATGTAATCTTACTGATCTTTATAGGAAAAATTGAATGGAGAAGATGAATGTGAACCACAAATTCAATGACAATGGTACACTTATTGTATGACAATCAGACCAAAATGTGGAAAAAAAACAGTGAAATCATTCAAAAAATACGTCAGAAACAATTGACAACACATGAAATAATAGCCCTGAAACCCTAGTTTTGGAACCCTAATACGTTTTACACTATTCAACGCGGCCCCAACCCTCGTTTTTAAGCAAAAACACGGCCCCAACCCTCGTGTCAAGCCAAAAACGCGGACGAGGCCCTCGTGTAACAGTGAAACGTGGACCAAGGCCGCGTGTAACAATGAAACGAGGACAAAACGTGGACCAAGGCCTCGTTTCAAGCAAAAAACACGGACATAAGGGGTATTTTGGCAAAAATAACAAGATTTGGGGTATATTGGGTACTGATTTTTCAACTTAGGACATTTTAATTAAATTCCCTTATTAATATTACTTTGATAATTACTAAAATATTCTATTAAAATATTAAAAATTAAAAATAACTATTTCAGAAAATCGGGTTTACCTCCTAGACATTCTCTCCCTTATTTTATCAAAATAACCATTAGGTTCGTGAAAGGAGTTCGTATATACGAACACCACGTTTGAAGTCAAAAACTTGATTCATGTTCGTAATATGTGTTCGTATATCACGAACATAACTTAAAAACTCATAAAAAACATAAGTTCGTAAAATGGTTCGTGGAAAATGCGAGGAGTTAAAAAAAAGTTACATTTTAATTTTTTTTTCACGAACACAATCACGAAGTGGGACCAAAACTGTAAAATTTTAATTTATTTTGCTATGAGGAGGGGCCAAAATTGTAATTATTTCATTTTTCAAAGCATATGTTCGTATATCACGAACAACTTCCACGAACTTGGGCCAAAAACATAAATATCTTTGATATATGTTCCAAAGATGAGGGGTCAAAGATATTTATGTTTTTGGCCGAAGTTCGTGGAAGTTGTTCGTGATATACGAACATATGCTTTGAAAAATGAAATAATTACAATTTTGTCCCCTCATCATAGCAAAATAAATTAAAATTTTATAGTTTTGGCCCCACTTCGTGATTGTGTTCGTGAAAAAAATTAAAATGTAACTTTTTTTTAACTCCTTGCATTTTCCACAAACCATCTTACGAACTTATGTTTTTTTATGAGTTTTTAAGTTATGTTCGTGATATACGAACACATATTACGAACATGGATCAAGTTTTTGACTTCAAAGGAGGTGTTCGTATATACGAACTCCTTTTACGAACCTAATGACTATTTTGATAAAATAAGGGTGAGAATGGCTAGGAGGTAAACCCGATTTTCTGAAATGTCTACTTTAATTAATCTTCCTTAAGTAGGATTTTAATTATTAAGTTCTACTTAAATAATAACTAAAACAATTTATTAAAATATTAAATATTATATTACTTGAAATATTATTAATAATCAACTATTACATACTTAAAAATGTTGTTTTTAAATAGGATTTTAATTACTAATATTACTTATATAATTACTAAAATATAGGTGAGTTCTTACAAGAATAGTATATATTTAAGAAAAAAACCGAAAATAACCGAGTACATACAAAATCATATATGATTCACGTGACTTTGTTTCGACACTTAAAAAGCGAGCGTATCCAATTTTTTGGCCTTTAATGGCGAATCATATATATATGATACATGATTTGTTATTTTTTTGTTTTCTTAAATAGTTAGTGTTCTTATTTAAAATTTCTCTAATAAAATAATCTTTTAAAATATAAAATGTTACTTGAGATATTAATAATAATCAATTATTAAATGTTATTTTGAAAATTTTTTATTTTTGAATCGGACTTTATTTATTAAATTTTACTTAAATAATGATAAAAATAATTTATTAAAGTATTAAATATTACTTGACATATTATTAATAATCAATTAGTAAATATTACTTGAATTTTTATTTGAGTAAATTACAAATTTCGTCCCTGTGGTTATATGAAAATTTGGACCGAGTCCCCCAAACAAAATAATTACATGTTTAGTCATCGTGATTTTAGTTTTGTTATGGATTGGATCCCTTGCCCTAAACATGTCAACTTTTATTTAGTTAACTCAAGGGTAATTTAGTCACTTTAGTATTTTATATAATCTATTTGTTGATATATAATATTAAAATACTATATATATAGCTAGGGTATTCTACTATTGAAACCCATCACGACATGAGATCCCGTCGACGAAGTCCTTACCAGCGGAGAAGACAATGATCTTTCGTTCTCCTCCATAACGACCACAACCATCGATTCTCCTCCATCGAAACCACCACTAGTAGCTAGCTCTCACCACTCATCTCCAATCTGAAACATAACCCGCTCTATCACCCTTTAAAATTTTCCATATATATTCAAGACATCGTAGGACTCTCTGTCTCATAAAGCCCAAGCATTGATAGAAACCGCAAGCGTAGATCAACTTGGACAAGTTGGTGAATCAACTTGGAGGAGTTGCGATCCGTTTCGAAGAACACACATACAGTAAAATCATTTATGCAAGCAGAAATATATATACATAACCTATTGTTATAAAAAAAATGGTATTTTTAATGCTGATAAATGGTGCCCATGACCAACTGTTATAGAAATGGCTAACGAGATTGTGTTCTTTGATTTTTGAAACAAATGTGCCAAGAAACGTTGTCCAAAAATTTTAGGTGTTAGAGTTTGGAGCGATGGTGGTTTGCCCACGAAAGCTAGTCGAGCTCGAGAGTTATTGCACGTTGATTCGACTGGGGGACCTGACCGTGGTTGGGGTGAAATCGGGGAGGGTCCATAGGATCACACGTGGAGCGGTTTTGGAAGATCGTCTTCCGAAGAAGTTGTTGATAAGATATTCGTGATTTTGAATCATCGGAATTGGGCTAGGTATAACATTCGAGGATTCACTTCTGTTAAAATTCGAGAAGCGTTAAGGAGATCGGTCGGATTTAGATCTGTCGGATTTGGGCTGGGAATAATATTTGTGAAACACACGTAACACGCCATCGAATAATCTTCTTAAGCATTCTCATACGTTGCTTAATTTGATGAAATGAAAGAAAATTAAAAGCTGATTAATTGGTTGAGTTCCAACTTTGAATGGGATTATGGATTAGTCATTAGTTGAAGCTTGCAACAGTAATATATATATACGATGGAGATCCAAATAACAAGAAGCATGAAAAAGCTTTAGCATGAAGCTTAAGTAAGCAGGAAAGTTAGGAGAGTTCGTCAAACGTGGGGTGGGTTGACAACTTGACATTCGTTGTACCAAATATCCCAAACAAAAGTAGAGCTCCTTAATGCGAATACGAACCTATTCATCATTCTGGCGCTTTGGAAGTTAAGCAAACACAAGGAAACAAACGGGTTATTGACGAGGGTGAGGCTCTGGATATTTTTGAAGAGGTAAGGATACAGAAGTCACCTTTTCATGGTTGGAGATGGAGAAGGTAATTTGATGGAACGTGGGAGAGATGTTAAGTATAAATGGACATGTTGCAGTAGTGAGTGACCGAAAAGGAGGCGATGAGTAGTCGAAAATAATGGAGAATGGAGGCTGTCGGCCGGTCTTTGTGTAGGGAGGAGGACGCTGTAGGTTATTCAATATATCTATACATCATATTAAAATAAATGATGTATAAAATGTGTTGTTTTATTTTAAAAATTAATAAAAAAAATTTGAAAATACCATATTAACCCTGATTTAAGGATCCTAAGTTAACAATGTTAAGGCTAGGGACCCCATCCATAATAAAATTGAAACCACGATGATTGCATCAGCAATTAATTTGTTTGAGGGACCCGATCCAAATTCTCAAATCTGTAATTTACTCCTTTTATTTTAAATAGTATTTTAATTATTAAACATTACTTATATAAAAGGGAAATTAATTAAAATGACCGTATTTCAATATCGTATTACCGAAATGCCCTAAATCTCTTTTGTTTTGCCGAAATACCCTTTTTGGCCGGGATGTAGGGCCGGAATAAGACCCATCCCGGGGTTATGGAGCTTCGAGGGCATCAACGGTGCGATCCCGGGGTTAGGGTCGGGATGAACAGTGCAATCCCGGGGTAGGGCCGGGATGAACACTGAAATCCCGGGGTTAAGAAAGGGGGAGAAAAGACATATGTACAGAAAGCTTAGTCACATGACAGGTGGCATGATATAAAGACGTGGCAAGCACCGAACGACCACACCACGTCATTACCTTCTTCTTCGTCTGTATGCACTTTCAACAAATGTAATTGCTGCAAATTTATATCATCTCTTCCTGCTGTGTTGTCTCATTAATAGTATATAGAAACTAGCTGCATCAATGGTTACATAAAAGAATGAAAGAATTCATAGGTAGATGAAGGTAAGAATCCATTGCAAGAATGAAATATATATATATATATATATATATATATATATATATATATATATATGTATATATATGTATGTATTACATTATTATTGTTATAGATACAACAATAACACAGTGACTCCTTGCCTGCTTCTTCACCAACAGGACACAAATAGAGAACAAAGTGTTACAGAATAAATGCATCAGACTCCGGGAACCCCTCCCCCCAATCCCGGCCCTCACCCCGGGAAACCCTTCCATCCCGGCCCCCTACCCCGGCACATCGGTGTTGATCCCGGCCCTAACCCCGGGATTGCACTATTTGGCCCTGCGAAGCTCCATAACCTTGGGATGGGTCTCATCCCGGCCCTATATCCCGGCCAAAAAGGGTATTTCGGCAAAACAAAAGAGATTTAGGGCATTTCTGTAATACGATATTGAAATACGGTCATTTTAATTAATTTTCCTATATAAAATTACTAAAATAATCTATTATAATATTAAGTATTACTTGAAATATTAATAATAATCAAATATTAAATAATATTTTGAAAATGTTACTTTTGAATAGGAATTTATTTTACTTAGATAAGTACTAAAATACTCTATTAAAATATTAAATATTATTTTGAAATATTATTAATAATCAACCATTAAATATTATTTAAAAATGTTATTTCTTTAACATGGTTTAATTATTAAACATTACTTATATAACTAGAAATGTACCCTCGCAATGCAACGAGTTTCTAAAATCTAGAACTCGAAATCTCGATCATTATTCATACTTTTGTTAGTTTTTTTTGATTTTATTTTATGATTTTGAGAAACCTAGATTTAAAACAAAAATATATTTTAGTTTAGTTTAATTATGGTTTTTTCTAAAAAATAATAATTAAGTATTTTGTTACGGGTCAAAAAATGATTAATTTAAATGATAACTATATTTAAGATATTTTATATTTAAAATTAAAAAGATAACATACTTCAATAAAAAAAAATATGGTGTTTTATCTCGAATTTTTTTATATTTATCGGTTAGTTATATCAATAGTTAAAAATTTTAGATATTGTAGAAAATAAAAATAAATGTTTATCTGCAGTTAGTTACCCGAATTCAAACATTGAGTTTTTATAAGTTGTACTTATGTTTAATCAATTTGTACTTTTGGATTTTAAGTAATATGCATTAATAAGGGGTACCTAATGCATAAAAATTAGTTTTTAAGAATTTAACTTAAATTCTTTATAATATAGTATAGATATATTAGTTAAAATTCAAAATTACAAGTTAATGAAACATAATTATAACTTATTAAAGTCCCATGTTTTTATTTGTATAACTAACTGTAAATAAACATATTAAATACAGGATAAACATTATGAGATAAACTACCTGTTTTATTTTTTATTAAAATATATTATCAATAATTTTAAATATAATAACATAACAAAATAATTTAACATTATCTTTATAAACAGATCATAACTAAAAGTAAAATAAATTACATCTTTATAATAAAATATAAGTTGTACCAAAGCATTATGAAATTGTAAATTAAGTAATTGACTTTAGTTAGTTGTATTTTGTGCTTAAAATGTTATAATTAAGAGTTTTTTATATCTCTTTTATAATATAGTATAGATTACTAAAATATTAAATATTATTAATAATCAAAACTCTTAATCAACACTCTTAACCAAAACCCTAAACCAATTTACTGGTTTACCTAAGTTGTATATGAAAAACCTAAACCCAGGCCCGGTCCTGGGGCCGTGCGGTCCGTGCGGCCGCACAGGGCATCAAAGTCGATATGGGCATCAAAATTTTATATATCAGTAGTATATGTTTAATAATTTGGGTTTGGGCTAAAAAAATCAAAGTCCATATTTGGTTATTGGTAGGTTTGTATTTTTAATATCAAAATTCAAAGCCTATATCAAAAATCAAAGCCGATAGCGGTTGTGCTTCTGTGTAAAACTAGAAGATTGTTATTTCTTGTTGAGTTGTTTCTTGATTTTCTTCCCAAATCCCACTGTCACAGGTATAATTTTTGTTTCTAAATTCTAAATTCATTGTATTTCCAATTTCCAAATTTTGTGTGGTTTACTGATAATTGATAATTAAACCCTAGTTTTAGAAACTCTTGTGTGGTTACTGATAATCTATTTCATTGTGTTTAAAATTGATAATGGTGGAAATTTGGGAAAAAAATCCCTAGTTTTAAGAAGATGAAATTAAAGCTCATTTGTCAATGGCTTACTCATTTTGGCTTATTTTGACAATGGTTTACTGATTATGTGATTTTTGTCAATGGCTTACTGAGTGAGTTACTGATTATGTCAATGACTTACAACTTTGGTTTACTAGTTATGTCAATGGCTTACAACTTTGGCTTACTGATTTTGTGATTTTTGTCAATGGCTTACTGAGTTACTTTGGTCTTTTGAATTTTGTTTACAACTTTGGTTAAACTAATTATAGTTTTTACTTGTCTTTTAAGTTGCATATTGAAGTAAAGGTTCTAGTGTACCGGTACTAATTTGGAAAAAGGGAAAATTAGAAAGGAACGAAACATGATCTTAATCCAGGTTTTATCATTCTATACTCGACTAGTAGTAAACATGTTTCCTAGATCACAACCTTCAGGTGCACAAAATAGAAAAAGAAAAAAAACAACAAGAAATTGCTCAATCTTTATAGGGATCATTAAATAGATATTTTGTTAGGTCTGAAAATGTGCCTGAAAATCTCAATAAGTTTGTTGACAATATTGAAAATTCAGTTGAAGAATTAGTTGATGATTTTGTCGTTTCAATTACTTAAAACCGCTTAGGGGCATTTTTTTAGTACCTCGCATAGGGCACCAAAATTCTTAGGAACGGCCCTGCCTAAACCATTAATTACATAAAACCAGTTTACACAAAACACTAATCACAAAAGATAAGATCTAATGATCTATAATAAACTATAAAATAAAAAATAAAAAGCAGGGAGGTTTAAGCAAAAAAGTGGTTTCTGCATAAACTTCTTATGTAAAAACATGTTTTTGCGTAAACATCCCTACCAAACAAATGATGGCTTACGCAAAAACGTGGTTTGCGTAAACCACGAAAAGTTCTTAAAACTTCATAATAGGGAGTGGCCGGAGAGGGAAACTTACATGCTCGTCTACCATCTATGCGTGATATTGTCATAGGAGAGTTGGTTTGCGTAAAAATGTTCGCTAGAGAGTTGTCTGTGTAAAAACCTTCACCGGAGAGTAGGTGTCGATGATCCCCCCTTTTATTCATTCAGGAGGCATGTAATAACCCAAAATGTGATGTTTGGCGATAAAGAAAGTTCAAGGGTTATTTTGTAATTTGTCAATTGTTAAGGGATCATTTGTGCATATGGGACTACAACAATGTTGTTATCTTCCTTATCCTCATTTTTTTTGTTGCCGCCTCTTTCCTTTCTTCATCCCTTGCCGCCTCTTTCCTTTCTTTATCCCTTTCTCCTTCAATTTCATCTTGGTAAATAGATTATGGAGAGATCTTTGGGAGAAAAGGCTATAGTTAGAAAGCTATGGTTTATTAAGCGAATTCTTGTGGAAGGTGTTCGGTTTGAGCAGTTTTAATCGTTAATTCGGATGAAATGTTTGGACTGAGGTGAGTTTTCTTTTAACCGTTTACGAACTGAAATGCATATATTATAAAATGGGTATTATTTCGATGTCATACCAGATTGGTATGTTTGAATTATTATCGTTAACCGTGATACGGTTTTTATTACATGTTGTTTATTATTAACATATGTGGCTTGATTATAATATTTTTTGGGATAAAGAGATTTTCACAACAGAAGTTCGTGTGCGTGTGAGGCTGTAATGGTCCGCGCAGGGGGTTATATATACATATTTTTGGCCCGCGAATATGTTTCATGTGGCGAGCCTCTGTCGATGTTGATTGCGGTCTTATCGAAGTATGCGTGTTTATGCTCGCGAATATGTTTCGTGTAGTGAGCCACAGTCGATATTGAGTTCGGTCTTAAAGGGATGTGCGTTATTTTGAAAAGCGACTGTTGTGGTTAGTTACATGGGAGGGATGTTGTGTCTGAATGTCAATCTATTTATAACTGATTTTGTAGTGTCTGAGAGTCTACTTTATGACTAAATGATTTATGGCATTACATCAAGATGGTTTTACCAAATTAATTATCTGACAAGATTTACTCAGTAGACCATATGGTCTAACCCTCATTTTGTTTTAAAAAAAATATGCATTTCAGGTGATTTTTATATTGGGATTGTTAGTTTGGGAAAAGGTAGTTGAGAGTGGATTCAATTACCGTTCGCTAGTATTGATCAGGTTGTTTATATTCTGTTATCAGTTGGGTGATCATAGATTGGTAAGGATCTAAATCTCCGGTTAGAATTTATTATTGTAGTTAGAATTATTTCTTTTCGTTGTTGTATTTGAGATGATTATGGGAAATTTGTATTATTCGATCCTTTTCAGATATTATTGGTTGGTTTCTTGTACTTGGTGTTATTTTTTAAAACAGGGTCGTTACAACGCAGTTTTCAAGAGAGAGCTAATCCTTAAATAAATGTATAAAGGTTTTCTGCGTAAACTATTTTTTAATTTAAAAAATTGTGGCAATACACGTAAGTTTTCGAAGCTGATTGGGAGTACACATGGATTCCTTATGCAAAATTCTTACGCATGTGTGTAAGTGATAGGTGATATAATATACATTTTAATGTTAAACTTACCTGGCAATTAATATTATTAGATGTTTAAAATGGCTATTTTTGCATGAGTCTAAGGTGTTGTTTGTTTTTTAAGAGGTCTGAAGTCTGAAGTCTTATTTTAGTTATGATTAATAAGAGGTTGTGTGTAAAAAAGTCTGAACGATTCAGACTTAAGAGCTATTAAGAATTTTTTTTTAAAAACAAACAACCTCTAAGCCATCTAAGATGGAGAAAAAAGAGAAAAAAGAAAAAGATTTTACCTTGGGTTGTAATTGTTCTTTTTGGTAGGCGGTAGCAACTAAGAAGGAAGCAAAATAAAAAAATTATATATCTAAGAGATGCTTTACCAACCCGATATCGCAGCCTACATAAAAGGAGATTATAGATCAGTTGCTTGAGAAGCCAAACGGCCACAGCAAAGCCCAAAATTTCAGCCATGTAGTCCTCCACACAAATACAGGTCGCTCAACCCCACTGACTCATAGGGGTGCTCAAAAAACCGACCAACCTAACCCGACTAACTCTGAAAAAAATCAAACCAAAGTAATCCGACGTATAATCGATACAAAGTTAGGACAACTCGAATCTATTGGGTTAGGCTCAAAGTAACCCGACCAACCCGATAAATGTTTTAGCGACTTCTCTAAAATTATTTATATTTATCTTTAATATGTACAAGTTACCAAAAAACAACTCGGCAATAACGAGCAATGGAACTCATAAAAGACATTATTGGAAAGTTATATGTTATACCTAAATATTTGATGAACTCGTATATTCTTTTGAATGATGGATTGTATTTCAAAGAAAATTTTTCTTATTTTTATGTTTTCAATATTGTTTTTACTTTGTTAAACACAACCCGACCAAACCGGCTAATCTGAACGGGTTGAGTTGGGTTGGATTGCACTTTTGTTTGGGTTGGGTTGAAAATTCTCAAACCGCTAATATTGGGTTGGGTTGTTAAAAGGCCTTCAACCCGATCAACCCAACCGCGAGCACCCCTACTGACTGCCCAGATCAGAAAACAAGTGTGCGACTTTTCCTGCTAGAGAACTCGCCTCTCAACCCGCCTTAGTCACTGTCCGATTGCAATTTCAGAAGCGGGCGACTTTCCCGACGGGTATAACCGCGACCCAATTTGCCGGTGACCCCGAGGGCCGAGATTGTGGAATCTTTGGTAAGTTTTAGGTTTTGTTGCGAGTACTTAGTCTTTCAATTTCTATTATTGGTTAGATAATTAAATTGGGATATGGATGAGTTGAGACTCAAATTTGATCTACAATCATTTTAATTTCATTTATGCAATTTTTTTTGGAAGGGTGTCTTAGGCTATGCCTAGACTAATCCCGACAAATTATGACTACAAGAAATCAACCTTAATAAACTCAGTGCCCAAAACTGTTGTGTACACCTGGAATTAAACCCTGGGCAGATGGGGTATTTCACATCCCCCTGAGCTTCAACCACTATGTAACACCCTCAAATTTGGTAAGAGCAACTAATTAAAATTTCGATATAAAATCAATGCAAATCAAATGTTCTTCATACCTCAAATATAAAATTCTACAATTAACCTCCAAAACAAAGGTAAACCCCAAAATCCGTCAAGGACTATACCGAAGTCGGGTGCTACGTAATCCCCAAAGCTAGTTGCTCATCACAACCAAAGCGGAAACTTCGCCAATGCTAAACACATCACGAGCACACTACTAGCACTCCTCTCTTCATAGTGTTACTAGGACCATTCCCAACCAGAACATGATGCACATGCCGACAAATAAAAAGGTTAGGAGATGATGAGGACTTGAAGTCTTGAAAACTTGGAAGAACCCTTGAAGTGGATGGAGATGATGAGGACTTGAAGTCTTGAAAACTTGAGGTAGATGGAGCTCAATAAATGATTTCACCCACCAAACTTTGCAATAAATGATGAGAGGTTTAGGAGAAGAGGAAAATCGCCCAAACCTTAGCTTCTCTCGTTAAGGATCTAATACTTGTGATAGAAATGAGAAGGATCGGCCAAAATGGGGGTTTTAGGGCTTGCAGGTCGTCCCGTGACTTGTACCACGACTTGCACCCGCGGCATAAGTCGCCCGTGTGCTCCAATACGTAGACTCCAGTGAATTACGCGGCTTGTGCCGCGACTTCCACCCGCGGCGTAAGTCGTGCAGCTCCCCGAATGCATGCACTCTAGTGGATTACGCGGCTTATGCCGCGACTTCCACTCGCGGCGTAAGTCGCGGAACTTACTGGCCCAACGAGGATTTGATCTAAAACTTCCAATTCGACATCATGAAACTAAAATAATCGGAAATAGAAATTAAACAATAAGTTTCCTATTTCGATAACCACATATTCGCAAGATTAACAAGGCCTTAAATTTCTTGAAATTCCGGATGTTACACTAAGGTTGGAAGGCAACCGAAAATTTATTGATTGGGAAAATGAATTAATAAGGGCTTGATGCTCTTTACGTCATCGGAAAGGTGCATTGAACCTTATGATTTGAGTTTATGGCTGCTTGTTATGTGGAATTCAGTGGCAACGTCAACGGGATGTAATTGGGATCGAATGTGAGGTGAAGTTTAGTGAAAGCATTCCTTTTGAATAGGAAATCAATCGATCTTTCCAAGTGCGATGTTGGGTGCTTGGTGGTGCCAGATCTCGAGGACGAAATCTCTTTTAAGGTTGGGAGGATTGTAACACCCCGAATCTTAGTTATGCATTTATAGCGTTAAGACTTCTAACCTTAAGAGTGCCGTAAGTCTTGGTGTTTTTGTGTTTAACATTCATCGTTAGTACCCCGTTTGGTATCTGATCACGCGAGTTACACGCGGCTTGTAGCCGCGGCACAAACCGCGTAACCCACTGTTGGGTTTTGAATTCAGGGACACGGGCGACTTATGCCGCGGGTTGCAGCCGCGACATAAACCGCGGGAGTCCCCTGGCCGATCTTATACGACTTCTCCTTCATTTCTCCTCATTTACTTCAATCTAACCTCATTTCTCTCTCTCAACCCTCATAAATTCTCCCATCCGATTTTAGGGCTTCAACCACCACAATCTATCCCATTTATTGCTAGTAGTTGGGGTCTTTGATCAAGATTTCAAGTTGAGCATTTAACCACCATTGTCATCCTCTTCAAGTTCAAATCTAGGGTTTGGGTTTCCTCCAAAAACCCACTTGGTGAGTTATTCCTTCTTAAATGCTCTAGTATTTGATTATTTCCATGGCTTTATCTCACACTACTTCTATGTGCTACTTGGTTGAGTTTTATAACCTAATAGTTGGTATTCTTGACATTATGAACCCAATGGGGGCAAGTATGTTTAGTAGACCTTGATAATCTCTTTAGTAGTAACTATGTGGATTACATGTTCTAGATTTCATGCTTATATGTTGAGTTCATGAGGAAACTACTAATGTCATGATTTAATCCAACTGCTGATAACTTTATGAAGGAATGAGGTAATGATAATGGGTGGATGTATTTACATGTATGAAATTATGAGGACCATGATTTATGAGGAATATGGAAGTAAATATTTTATATGTGGAAGAGAGGTGTATATAATGTGTTATTTATTTAACAAATGTGGATCACCTGATAAGTATGTGGCACTACTCCTTGTGCACGAGGAGGTAGTAGCTTAATGTATGAATTTTGCATTAACCACGGTGTGTTACTATCGAGTAGGCAATAAGGGATCTCGTATCATTGAGGTGTAACTCGTCTAGAATATGGGTAGGCAATAATGTCCGTAAGACTTTGAGGTGTAACTCGACGGAGTAGGCAATAAGGGAAGTAAATACGGTCTGAGGTTGTGATGTCGTTATGGCATGGGAACTAAGATCGGGGCATGAGGTGTAATCCATTACCATCGTGGGCGATCCCACTTTCGAGTAAATATCGCCCCGATGGAAGCGGGTCTCCCCCGTAAATCAAGAGGTATTTCTTGTATGTTTATATTCAGGTTTGAGAAACTGATGGCGGAGAATTGTTTCGCGTGAGGCAGAGGAGTTCGGTAACATGTTTATGGTTTTATAATGTCATGTCTATTATCTGCACATTTATGGTATCTTACTAGGCTTCGTCCTAACACTTGTTGTGGTTGTTGTTTCCTCACAGATCCTAACCGTGGAGGAATTTAGGATGTCGGCTTGGCTACCGGGCACATAGGAGATCTTGAAGTGCCGGTCTTTTGGGGAATTTTGTGAAGAGAGTTCATATTGACTTAGCAACGCTCGTATTAATCTAGATTTAAATCAATCTTAGATTAAGTAGGTCGTTGTAGTATTGATGTCCCATTATTTTGTTGCAACCTTATGATGCAAGCTAACCCGGTTTTATAGGGTTTTAGTTGTATTGATTATTGGGTGAACATCCTTTTGTTATATCATTTAAGCAGGTGTTTGGACCCTTCGTATTTTAGACGTCATATTTGCGAATTTACAAAAAAAAGTATATGTTAAATTTTTAGAGTGTTACACACAACCGGACTTAGCCCTCCTAGTGTACACTTGAAAAGTTAAGGTCATAAGACATAGGTTCCGGAGTCCAACCCCGCAATACCCAATTGACCATGAAATAAAGACTGACTTACGTGTCTATGGATCAAATGCAACACATTCTAACATTACATGACTACACAGGAGTGACCACGCACCTAAGCATGTAAGTATCATTAAAATGCAACACATTGCATTAGTATGTAAATCATAAACGGACTCTACGTCGAGCCATTATAGTCGGACAAGTGTCCTCAAGACTCATTTAAGTCAACACCGAGCTAAATGCTCAAAATCCATTTGACCAACAAATATCAGTTCCCAAATAGAAAAACGCATTTAAACGACGTTTATGTAGACTCATACTTCGAAGATGTGATTAACCCAAAACTTCTCACGGATTGGGACAAAAGGTTTTCCAAATGGTTTACGAACTCAAATACACCAAAATACGCACATCATGAATTATACTTCATTTGTACAAAAATCACTAAAGATGCATAAATCATAAAATGGACTTTATTTGTACAAAATCACCAAAAATGCATAAATCATGCTGATACTTATCATTAAATATACTTATCACTAAAGATACTTCCATAGTTAAGCCTCAAATCACCCAATCCTTGATGTTTTATTGTAGATCCATACCATAACAAGCTCCCAGAGCTGATACATAGTCTCCCAAAATCGACCTAAGGAAGAGAAAAATGGAGAGGGGAGGTAACAATGAGAGAAACCCTAAAACTTGGGTTTAAATTCGATCAGACAGCTCCCTCGGCCTTGGTCGCAACCTCAAGTCGCGGGCCAAGCCGCACGTGTCCCTGAGCCGTGGACAAAAGTGGGTTACGCGGGTTTAGCCGCGGCTTTGAAGTCGCGGGCTAAGCCGCACGTGTCACCTGATGCATCTTCTCACCCTTCGTGTTAAACCATTAGCCGACCGTTTCTCTCGGCCGATCGTTGACTGTTTTTCTTGAATGATCATAAACTGTTCATTAGGAATTTACGGATGTTACACACTATGCCACAACCTTTGTGATTTTCATTTATGCAATCTTTGTGTGTCAATATTTGTCATTTTTAAGTTGGAAATTGTGATTGGATTCCCTTGCTTTGTTCGCTTAAATTTGATTTGCTAGAGGAATTTTAGAATCCATAATTCTTCTTGGATTTCTCTTGGTACCAAGCAACACTCAGTTGATAATGTGTCAGTTGCAAGTGTTGTAAGTTTGTATAATCTAACTCAAACAAACGACATCTGATTGTTGGTCACTTTTGGTGTTTGTTTAATCTTAATACAATTGGAAATTGAATTCAAAGTTTGTGACTGAATTAGATTAGCTAATTAGAGAGTAGTTGTTGAAGCATTTCATACTAGTCGTGCTTTTATAATAAATGAGACATTGAGGCGTGTTGATGTTCAAGCCAATTTGAATTATATGGACAAAATATTTAGTTGAATGAGTCTATGATACATAATCTACAAAATTAGTTGATTGATACTCATCTTCTATTGCTTATAGCTTTAGGCATCGTTTAGCAAAAATAAGTCAGCTTATAAGCTACCTTATTTTCTGGGTACATGTTTGGATGGACATAAACTAGCTGATAAGCAAACCTTTTGATAAGCTATCTGGAGTAGCTTATGAGGAGTTTTTTGTGATTATTCCAATTATGCCCTTATTAATATTTATTATTATATATTAACTATTAATTATAAATAAATATTAATTATTAAAATTTATTATTATTAATTAATATATTAATTAATATTATCTGAAAATTATAACATAAGTTTTAATTATACATTGTTATTAATTTTTAATTATTTAGAACTATATCAATTTTTTTAATATTGATCAATATATTTTAGTTATCAATTATTATTATTTTTGTAATTATAATTTGATTATTTTTTTCATACTATATGTAACAGTTATTTAAAAACATAAGTTAATGTAAGTTTTTTTTTTAAATTTGGTTTAAAACTCAAAATTTATAATATATATAATAATAAAATTTTTAATTAACGTATTATATTATTACTACCTTATTTGTATTAATTAATACAGTATATTACTATAATGTTTTAATTATATTATTTAATATTATAATTGATTGTTTTTTATAGATGTCATTTTTGGTAATTTTACATGTTTATAAGCTAGTTTTTGCCAAATGTGACTTTTTCATCAGCTAACTTATTAGCTACCAGCTAGCTTATCAGCTATCAGCTAGCTTATCAGTTATCAGCTAACTTATCAACTAATTTGCTAAACATGGGCTTAATCCTCTATACATTTTAGTTTAGTATCTCAATTTAAACCCCCCTTTCAACAAAAAGCGTAGAAATTTGACACCATTCACATCCAATCCCTGTGGAATCGACCTTATTTTCCACTATTATAATTTAGGTTGTAATTTGAGGTAATAGAAAATTATTATTTGTTAACCTCGACACCCGTCAATAAGGATTTTTTTTTCTTTTTTACCATTCTTTACGCAAATGTGTAAAGCATCTACGTAAAGAATGACTATTACCAAAGGGCATTTGGCTTAGCGATATCGAAGCCTTTAACCTAGGAGGTCAGGGGTTCAAACCTCACCAAAGGCGATGAAAGTATATGAGTTTATTTGTTATATTTGCGGTATATAAATATTATGTACTAAAAAATGAATATTTTAGGAAGACAGTCTAAAAAGTAATTACAAATAAAAATAGTTGATAAGATTGATTATTTCAGTCAGTATCCTTGAGTATATAGTTGATGTTGAAAGGGTAACCAAGAGAGCCTAGTTTAGAACGTAGCGTTTGTTTGGACCAAATTCAGAGTAGGTGGAGATAGGCCTATATAGAAGGACCATCGTAGGCCGAGGGTTGGTAGCTGTAGCCAGTAGGTGTAAACTCCCATCATGAAACGTACCCATTTTTTTGGGGGAATGCTATTTGCACCAAAATGATGTTAAAATGAGGTCAATTCGTGCATTGGGAATGTAATTTATGCATTGGAAATGTAAAAAGCAGATTTTGATGTTGATATGTGTGAGGAGAAAATTAATCATATTGGTGCATTTAGCAAAATTAAAGGTGCAATTTGTAACACCCTCAAATCTGGAAATAACAACTTATTTAAAATTTTCTAAATACATCAATAAAGGAATTATCTACAACCACAAATTAAGATTTAATCTCAATACAAACATTCATTCTATACAAAAGCCTATGATAAGAACGGGTGCTACTAAAACCCCAAAGATAGTCACTATCTCCAACATTGTGGAAGACTTCACCAACTACTTACTTTAGTGTCTAGTAAGGCTCTACGCTTCATAAAACTGCTAGAACCTGACTCCCAACTGTAACCTGTTGCACATGCCGACAAATAAAAAGGTTAGGCTTAATGCCTAGTGAGCTCAAGAGTTTTCAACATATATAAAGATGTCTGCGAAATCCATACATATTCAACCATACATAAACATAATCAACCACAAAGAATCGTTTCCCAAACCATGTGCATGAATACCTCAACTAAAACCGAAACCCTAACTCCCATAACTTAAGAGAATAGAAGATTAACTTAACCCAAACTTGAATCCACCAACCAAAACACCTCTAATTCCCCAAAATGGCCACAAATCTCCAATCTATGAAAGGAAGCACAAAGGGTGGATGAAACCCTAGAAAACTTGGTGAAGAAGATGAATAGGGAGAGATGAGAAGCTTACCACCACAAGATGATCTAGAATACTTCAATAAACTTCCAATCTCTTGCTTGATCCTTGAAGATCTCTCAAAAACGAAACCTTAGCAAGTTGAATCACCAAAATCGGAGTTGAAATGAGAGAGTTATGAAGAAATGAAGTTTGGGGCTGAAAACGCGATTTTAACACCCTGAAACACCCAGGCGATTTGTGACAATGTCATAATCGCCGGGCACAATCGCTGAGATTGTACCGAGCGTTTCTGGGCTTCGGCGATCTTGACAGGCGATTGTGACAGTTTTGGCCATTATAGCCTAGCGCGTACCGAAACTGTTTTGGCCATAACTTCTTCGTTATAGCTCCGTTTTCGCTCCGGAAAGAACCGTTGAACTCGTAATTGAATCCTTCATCCATATAGACTATAAAATCTAGGATTCAAGTCCAAAATCAAAATTCTTATTTTTCCTTGATATATCGGTTTCTGTATTAACTTGAATTGATACCTTTCGAAAATCGGGGTGTTACAATCCTCCCAACCTTAAAAGAGATTTCGTCCTCGAAATCTGGAATCACCAAGCACCCAACATTCACATTTGAAAGATCTATTGATTCCATATCCCAAAGGGATGCCTTCATAAAACTTCACCTCATATACGGACCCGATTATATTCCGGTTGAGGTTTTCGCTAAGTTTCTCATAACGTGCCGTTACAAACTAAATCTCAATGTTCGATGTATTTCACCAACGTCAGGATGAACGTCGAGTCATTACTTAATCATTTTCTTAATCATTAAATCTCGGTTGTCTCCCAACCTTATGTTGCTCATATTACCTCAAAAGTAACTTACGACCTTAATCCGTCATTTCCACCAATAATACCCCACTAATCCATACTGTAAAAGAGTCATCGTCCCTTCCTTGGCGACAATTCCTAGCACTAGCTTGGTCTGACCCAACACAAACGTAGGTCTGACCCTCAAGTTGCCATAAGCACAATACCCACAGATAGCGGATTACTTCAACCCCACGGTTACACAGTTCCCATAGTGCGTTCAAGCGTCGATTGATAGATCGGAGAAGCCTCGTGGATTGCAGGATTACCACTGATCGATCTTTAAGTATCAATATCTACTTCTCTTAATGTCACCACTTCACCTGTGAATACTCCAAATTCAACGGACGTGCACTGAGCACACTAACGGTTATTGTCCTCAAGAAAAGAGTTGACGCCTAATACCAAAATGATGACTTCAAAACGAGGACATGCCGCCTAATACTTCATTCCAGAAGTATTGTCGCATAAAGGTTGATACTTAACAGAGGGCTAATGTTCCCAAATCTTATATCCCTAACAGACGGACCACAAAATTCCTTGATCACGAAAGTCCATTAAGACGGTACACCGCCAACACATAACTTGATGTCAACCAGACAAGTAACTCATCAATACGAACCCAACAGACGTAGGTAGTCACACAAAACCTCATCCCGAAGGTTTACTAAAGCATAGAGGTCATCTCTTAATTAACTGGGGAACGTAATCTATTACTCCCATGATTCACGCATGACCCGATTCAAAATTGAAACTCAAATTCAAGGTTGACTACAAGTCAGATCATCCGACGCTTCAAATCCTAAGGACTCCCTTAGTCCCTAATTACAACTGCTCTTACGCCAGGGTTAAAATCTATAGGCCTAATGAGTTCAAGGTTTTTCAACTAGTATGCCAATTTGAGTTTATAAAACTTTCGAATACAAAGGCTTCCTAACGATTAAACGTGCGGCAAAATACACTACCGTCCATGCGATAGGTTTCAAAATTGATTAACCACACAGCGCATATAAAACCATTTCCAAAAACTTGTTTGTTCAATACTTACGTTAGTAAAGACAACAATAAAACATGCGCAACAATTTACACCATATAAGAGAAAATAGATTCATGCACCACAACACGTGCAATAAAGGTTTGTACAATTCCAAAAGAGAAATTCACAACTTATTTTTTTTTTAAATCCTTCCTCTTTAACCAAAAGACGTTGTGGCATAAAATTATCAACAATCCCAAACGCATTAGTTTAATCCTCAAGGCTTGGTAAAATAGTGGGAATACAAATAAAGTTTCAAATCAAGTTTAAAGCTTCAGATCGTACAGATAAACACCTTTGACCAAAAAGTAACTGCAACGATATAAACATTGCTAACTCAATAAATGCATTGCGGAAATTTCTAACGGTAAAAGTAATTGATTGAAATATGAACAGAACAAAAGTCCTGTTTGAAAAGATGTAAATATTTTATATATTTACTCATACCAACGTTATAATTAAATCCAAATGCAAATAGTATGCAACGATTGACATTTGTATAAAGCCCAAAGATAAATTGCATGATAAGGGAATTTCTCCAAAACAATATGTGGGATGACACCGATTAGTAAATCTACATTTAGACACGTGCAGAAATGTATGAACACATGATCCAACCTTATTTACGTAACGCTAAAAGACGTACGATGAGACACCAAGGACCCAACTGAATTTTCGTAAGACTTACTAACGTGAAAACCAATTGGCGTCAAACTTTCGTTACTCGACAAAAGTGTAAAACGACAATACTTTTAAGATTTAAACTTTTAGGAGTCTCCTCCTTTTACTGAAATGAAAAATGAAATAGCGCTTTACAAAATTTACATGGGACACGACGCTAAATAACTCGCAAGCTAAAAAAACAAAATTAAAACTCACGCATAAAAAGACATCGTGTAAAACAATACTCCATGAAATTTCAACAAAACTCACACAAACTAAAATTCACAAGAAATTTCGACTCAACGCGTGGGAATAACTTTTCCTTCAAAACCATTGACATATGTGGAGGAGATCCAATGCCTAGGTTAAAATCTCATAACTACTTGCCCAATACTCAAATGACATTAAAACATGGATATTACCATATCCGCAAATAGCGTTAAACAGGAGACATGAATAAAAGATTTTTGATAACAATTTGCAATTACGTGCAACAAAACAATTTATGCATGCTTAAGCTCACAGTTTAAAATCTGATGCGTGTTAAATGCTCTACCAAAACTTTATAATATAAACCACTTTCTGTTTTACGAACTCAAAAAACAATTTATGCAAATTTATTTCAGAAATAAATTTTAGTGCATGAATTTGGTCGGCATTCACCCCTCTAGACTAAGCTTCTCAACAATCCGACATACTAATACCATCCGGGTGTATCAAGCATCTTAGGACAACAATCTCAATTTCCTACTATTGTCATCCGGATACTCCACATCTTAAAGTGACACTCGGATATTTCATTGGTTCACCTTACAATCTCTCCTCGTATGACGTCAATTCCATAAGCTTAAGGTTCTACTCCAACCAATTATTCTTACTCAAGACGATCAACTTAATGCATTCAACGCACTTAACTATCCCTTCAACGTGACATTGCTACAGACACCAACGTTTCCTTAGATTACTCCTTTAGAAACCTTCTCACTACCCCAACGGTAATCATACCAAGGTAGTTCAAGTATATACATGTAGTATGTAGGTTCACCATAACACTGGCCAGGTGCCATTATGAACGTACCGCACATGCTCATCCTTGCGACCCTCGACAAGTTTCCCGTTTCTAGTGACTCGATCAACTCCATAATATCTTATCTTAAGGTTCCTAATGTGCAACTTCACTTACAATCGCTTATAAAAACGCTAGTTTGAGTCTAGGCATCCTACAATCAATACCTAATTCTCTCAAACTTAAGCTCTGATACCAACTTGTAACACCCTCAAATCTGGAAATAGCAATTTATTTAAAATTTTCCAAATACATCAATAAAGGAATTATCTACAACCACAAATTAAGATTTAATCTCAATACAAACATTCATTCTATACAAAAGCCTATGATAAGAACGGGTGCTACTAAAACCCCAAAGATAGTCACTATCTCCAACATTGCGGAAGACTTCACCAACTACTTACTTTAGTGTCTACTAAGGCTCTACGCTTCATAAAACTGCTAGAACCCAACTCCCAACTGGAACCTGTTGCACATGCCGACAAATAAAAAGGTTAGGCTTAACGCCTAGTGAGCTCAAGAGTTTTCAACATATATAAAGATGTCTGCGAAAATAGGTAATGCATTTTAATTCATAATCTTTCAGAAGGTATGCTTTGAATATGCAAACGACTCGTTTTCCAATAATATGCATTTTAGACGGAGAACACCAATTTGGACGTTTTCCAAATCAAATTACTACAAAAGAATGATACAAATGTAAACCGCCCCTTCATAAATTAGCTTTAACCCAAAACTCACTCAAAGCGCAAATATAAATTAAACTCTCCATTTAAGAAGGTACGGTTAAACCTTATATTTCAAAACACCCAAAACTCGGGTGGGGCATAATACTTAACCCATAAATCAAGGGTAAAACCCAAATATACAAAACGTCACCGAAAACTTGGATAATAAAACTCAATACCCAAAAACAACACCTTTCGGTGACGGGGGATTCCCGATTCCATAAAATGTGACGGTCCACAAAGTAAGCCCATTTAATGTTGTTATGACTAGTCATATAAACAAAAGTACACGCAAGGGATGTCAGGCTCAGTGGCTTTAAACATACACCCACGGAAACTCAAGTTCAACCCCGAAGGGTTGCTAGGTCGAGCTCCTCATCCAATATCGTAATACTTGAGCACGAAGGACTTATAACCCAATCTGATGCCAAACGTGCCTCGAAGTGGAAAACTAGTCGTCCCATGCCGGAACAATAAATACAAGCGCAAGGGATGTCAGGCTCAGTGGCTTTAAACATACACCCACGGAAACTCAAGTTCAACCCTGAGGGATTGCTAAGTCGAGCTCCTCATCCAATATCGCAACCAAGGCTCTAAGTCGAGCTACCAAAACTGGACAATTGTCCAAAGACTCCAACTCAAATAAAAATGCCAAGCCGCAGGCTTAGCACCCATTGACCCATTGATAAATGAAGTAAAAATACGATAAAACGCACTCGACCTACGGGTATGCAAACACAACGACTAAAAGTGTAATTAATTCAAAACTCCACGTTAGTTGAGGCAATCAATTTTCCAAATGGCTTATACCCTTATATTCCCAAAATGCCTCATAACACAAAAGACATACCTTTTTCCAAACTTAACTGCTGATAAGAATGAAAATCATAAAATGAGACTATAAACGCTCTTTCAAATACCTCACATAAAAGTGCAAGTAATACTTTATAAAACACTCCATTTCATGATGATGCATGGAACCCGATAAACATTTAAAAATGTATTTTCTTTGACCAAAGATCTACTTATGCAATAAGACCTCAAAACACATTCGTTTGTAATACATTTATCAAAATGCCCAAAAATCCCAAATGTGGGTGTTATACAAAGTTGTAAAGTTAAATACTTCAAATAATCAATATCAACAAATAACCCAACATTTGATAATTTCATGTAAAACACATAAACAATTTAAAATAGACATTTTGGCATGTACAACGTTTTCACAAATCAACTTGAACTCACCTTGCTAGATTTAGGCTAAATCTAGATCTTTCCCCCAACTAGAGCTCCTTTGAAGAACACTTGGATTCTCAAGACAAAACTTCCAAAACCTAAATTCATACATATTCAACCATACATAAACATAATCAACCACAAAGAATCGTTTCCTAAACCATGTGCATGAATACCTCAACTAAAACCGAAACCCTAACTCCCATAACTTAAGAGAATAGAAGATTACCTTAACCCAAACTTGAATCCACCAACCAAAACACCTATAGTTACCCAAAATGGACACAAATCTCCAATCTATGAAAGGAAGCACAAAGGGTGGATGAAACCCTAGAAAACTTGGTGAAGAAGATGAATAGGGAGAGATGAGAAGCTTACCACCACAAGATGCTCTAGAATACTTCAATAAACTTCCAATATCTTGCTTGATCCTTGAAGAGCTCTCAAAAACGAAACCGTAGCAAGTTGAATCACCAAAATCGGAGTTGAAATGAGAGAATTATGAAGAAATGAAGTTTAGGGCTGAAAATCGCGATTTTAACACCCTGAAACACCCAGGCGATTGTGCCAAGCTATAGTGACATTGTCATAATCGCCGGGCACAATCGCTGAGATTGTACCGAGCGTTTCTGGGCTCCGGCGACCTTGACAGGCGATTGTGACTGTCACAATCGCCGGGCATTATAGCCTAGCGCGTACCGAAACTGTTTTGGCCATAACTTCTTCGTTATAGCTCCGTTTTCGCTCCGGAAAGAACCGTTGGACTCGTAATTGAATCCTTCATCCATCTAGACTATAAAATCTAGGATTAAAGTCCAAAATCAAAAATCTTATTTTTCCTTGATATATCGGTTTCTGTATTAACTTGAATTGATATCTTTCGAAAATCGGGGTGTTACACAATTAGCCTCCCCTTTTTTTTCATGGATTTGGTTTTTCCAATGTTTTGTAAAATATTTTTAACTTTAATTATGAACCAAGCATAGATTTTGTTAGTCGTGGTCCTGGTGGTGGATAAGAGCATTGTTAGGAACAGGGGTTGCCTTGATGACGAAGGGACTGGATAATCTCAAGAATCGTATGTGAATACACTTTTCAAATATAATAATTCGATCCTATTAGCTTTGGGTTCACGAATTGAGGATTGGATAATTCTTGAGTTTTTTTTTCTTTTCAAATGTTTTGAAAATCGAGATTATTATACCCAGTTTCTCGTTTTACATATTTAAATGAGAGATCGACAGTTACTGACGGTTTAACAGGGGTAGTTACAATCGAATCAGAGTTCTGAACTTGCAGATCAAAATCTCTGAACCCACATGTCCAAAGTTAGGACTTAGCACGTCCAGAGTTAGGAGATAGCACGTCCAGAGTTAGGACTTAACATGTACTGAGTTAGGACTTAGCACGTCCAGATCTCCGAATGCATTAGATCAGACTTAGGACTTAATCAAATTTAAATCTTCAGAACTCATATCTGAAAGAAGAAGAAAAACTAGGGGTGTTGCCCCTAGGACCCCGCAAGGTGGCGCGACCCACTTGACCTCCCCGCTTTATGGCGATCTAAGGTGATAGGGGCAATATTTGTGAGTGTGTACTTCACACCTCCTAACTCACGTATGTTTGTCTCATCACGTTACTCGATCTCAAATAAATCACAACTATACCAAAATGATTGATGACACCTAAATCACCAACAAGCATCTCCAACATATTTTTTAAATATCTCTTCAAAATGACGAACGAAACTTCCAAATTTCTAAAAGAAAAAATACATGCAACTCTAACAGATTCTCTATTAGATTACATCACTGATTATATTAATACAATATTTCATTCATAATAAAATAATTTTCTTTTAAAAAAAATTAATTTCAAAGTTTCCTACCGGTGAGAATATATAAAATATTTCTTTCTCATTATAATAATTTTTTAGGAGTTCACCAAATTTGGATGATTTTACACTATCTCCCATACTTTCTCCATTTTAGAGAAAGGTTCTGGGAGAATCTGTTAGAGATGCTTTAAAAATCCACTAATCTGGAATAACTCAATCCAACTTGATCCGAAACGACTCTATACTTAATCGAGTTGTAAAATCTTCAAACCGTATATATTGGGTTTGAATTGGGTTAGGGTCATTTGAACCCAACCCAACCCAACCTCGAAGAATCTGATGTTTTTTTGTACCATTAATTTAATATGATTGTTAAATCCTTAATAATTAATATATATACATTAGACAAACCAGCAATTAGCTCTATTCATAATTATATCTTAATTTCAACGGTTTTTCTCGAGAATTGAACACCTGAAAATTTTATATTTTCTTATAACTCTGAATTGTACCCGTAAGTTAAAATTAACATAAATGTTTGTTATCATAATATTGTACCTGGTTGGTGACAAATTCTGATGTTGGTGTCAAATCTTCTCCCATGTTTGTCATCTGCAACTTTGATATATATATATAGAGGGGTGTTCAAATGCAACCCTTTTTAATGGTGCAACCTCATGCAACCCACCTACCTACCACTCATTTTGTTTTCACCATTTTAATTTAAAAAGGTGAAAATAATATGAGTGGTAGATAGGTGGGTTGCATGGGTTGCACCATGTAAAAGGTTGCATAATAACTAACCCCCCCCCCCACACACACATATATATATATATATATATATATATATATATATATATATATATATATATATATATACCATGAGACACTGATCACAGTGTATCACCACCTACAGAATTAGCAACAATAATCCCATCATTCTATCATGAAGGATATCACAGTGTATCACACCCATTTTTCCTAATTTAGTTGCATTAAATCCGGTAAGCGCTAACTTAAATCACACCCAAAATTATGACACCCAAAATTATCGGAACACGCCTAAATTAGATCACACTGAATTATAATGTTTTTTCGACAATTTTACCCCTTTCTCCTAATTTAGTTGCATTAAATCCGTTTTTTAATTATTATTTATATTAGTTATTTTAGACCATTGATTAATTAAATGGATGGATGAGATTGGATCTCATGGTTACCACAAAATACTAGGGTCTCCCATGAAAGGCCCCCTATATATATATATATATATATATATATATAGAGAGAGAGAGAGAGAGAGAGAGGGAGAGGGAGAGAGTTATATATATCGAATGAAAACGAATGAATCGTTCGTTCGATATATATATCGAATTGTTTTTACTTTATTTCAAATCAATAACTTTACTTTATTTCAAATCATATTATATATATATATAATCGACATTTGTGATATCCACAATTAATCACATGTGATATCCACAAAATACAACGTAATTATGTATGTTAATATGATATGTTAAAACGTATTTTTTTAACATATTTTTAACATATAATAAAATATATAAAACAAAAAATATTCAATATTCGGTTCATTTCGAAGGTATTCAAGCGACGATTATAATGGTGTAACTTGTTAAAATTAAAACGTATTTTTTTAAACGTATTTTAGTTAATATACGATTATATACGTTAATATGATAATGGTGTAAAATAAAAATTAGAAATATAAAATGTATAAAGTAAACTAACTAAATAATTATAGAGGTATAAACTGTAACTATATATATATATATATATATATATATATTAAATTTTTTTAAATCAACTTTTTTGATTTTATGTCGTGTTCACGTGAGGAGAATAGTTTTATAGGAGGGGTAGGTATGTGAGTGAGGTAGGAGGGGATTTGTGAGAGAAATATGGGGGTATTTGAGTGAGGAGGGGTAGAGATAGCAACACCCGTTTCACATTTCTTCTTTATTTGCATTTTTTAAAATTTTAAGAAAAAACGTTGAAGTTCACTTAAATAACATGGGTAGGTGTAAAAATAAAAGAAGGATAATATAGAAAAAAAAATCTAAACTTAATATAATAGATTTTAAAATGTTAGTAGATGTTTTCAAGATGCTCTGCAGTTTGCATGCGTCGTTTAGAACATTTCCAATCTTGTCACAAAAAAAAACACCAATTTTGGTGGGTCCAACTCCAACCATCATCCTCTAAAAAAAAAAAAAAATTCAAATTCAACCATTTTCTAAAAAAACACTAAATTGTGGACCCCACCTTAAAATAACATATTTTATATATAAATTATAATAATTAAATATGAATTAAATAATAATATTTTTGAAGAAAGTGGAGGGATCCACCCAATTTGGCAGGTCAAATACACACGACATATCTGAAGGTCAAAATGGGTGACCGGCATTTTTTTTAAATATACCGGCCGATTGGAGCTTCATTACCGATAAAAAAGGAGAAATAACGGCTGGTTGGAGATGCTCTTAGTATGAAAGAGAAAACTGATGTGGTAGAGTCATAAACCTTTTTAGAGGTTCATGACTCGTTTTAGTTGTGAGGTTGGTAATTTGGAATTTGGACAGGAAAACGAAAATCAAGTTAAACAAGTAAACATAAAATAAATAAAGACCACAAATATTTTAGAAAGAAAAGAAGAAAACATATTTGAGTTATATGGGCCGTCATTAAATTTCCCACTATAAAAGATGGGAAGGTGGGAGGAGAGGCAATTGCAGATCTACAGCAATGGCTACCACCAACTCTAATGGTACAAGTAACAAACAGCTTCATGTAGTCATGTTCCCATGGCTTGCTTTCGGTCACATCATTCCTTACCTTCAACTCTCCAAATTCATAGCCCAAAAAGGCCACCGGGTCTCTTTCCTCTCCACCACTCGAAACATCCAACGTCTCCCACCTTCCCATCATCTCTCCCCACTTATAACTTTGGTTCCACTCACTCTTCCACCTGTTCCCCACCTCCCTCAGAATGCAGAGGCCACCATGGACGTCCGCACCCATGATATTCCACACCTCAAGAAGGCCTACGATGGTCTTCAACCCCAGATCACTCATTTTCTCCAGGAAAATTCTCCAGACTGGATTATCTACGATTTTGCACCCTATTGGTTGCCACCGGTTGCCGCTTCCCTTGGCATCTCGCGAGCCTTCTTCTCGATATTCAATCCGTGGTTCCTCGATTTTGTTGGACGGTCGACGGAGGACATGATAAATGGCTCCGATGACCGCAAAACGGTGGAGGATTTCATGGTGCCACCCAAGTGGATTCCATTTCCGACCAAAGTATGCTACCGGAAGCATGAGGTGAACTGGATGCTGGATAGCAGCAGTTCTCTTAATTCTTCTGGGGTTTCAGATTTGTATCGTGCCGGGTTGATCTATCAGGGGTCTGATTGTGTGTTTATAAGATACTGCAACGAATTTGAACCCCAATGGTTAACCCTTTTTGAGGAGTTGTTCCACCTCCCCATGATTCCCGTGGGGTTAATGCCACCGGCAACAGCCACCAACGTCGGAGATGACAAAGACGCCGACGCATGGCTGACCATCAAGAATTGGTTGGATGGTCAAGAAAAAGGTGGAGTGGTGTACGTGGCATTAGGAAGTGAGGTGATGCTGACGAAAACCGAACTGGGAGAGTTAGCGCTGGGTCTGGAGCTTTCGGGGTTGCCGTTCTTTTGGGCTCTGAGAAAGCCAGCAGGCTCCACGGAGTCAGAATCGGTGGAGTTGCCAGAGGGGTTTGAAGAGCGAACCCGTAACCGTGGGATGGTGTGGAAGAAGTGGGTGCCTCAGTTACGGATACTTAGCCATGAGTCGGTGGGTGGTTTCCTGACTCATTGTGGTTGGGGGTCCATTGTGGAAGGGCTAACGTTGGGCCACCCTCTAATAATGCTTCCGTTTCTGGTGGACCAAGGTCTGAATGCGCGAGTACTTGCTGAAAAACAAGTGGGAATGGAAGTCCCAAGAAACGAGGAAGATGGGTCCTTCAGCAAGGAGGCGGTGGCGAATTCAATGCGGTTGGTGGTGGTGGAAGATGAAGGGAAGTCATATAAGGCAAAGGCAATGGAGCTGAGTCGAATATTCGGCGACACGAAGCTACAGAAAAAGTATACCGACGACTTTGTGGAGTATTTGGAGAAACAAAGGAGTGTTCCAATATATCCTTAATTCCAGTAGTACTAGTGTACTACTGCCATTGATGGTTAATCAGTTAGTTAGCATAATGGAATATGGGAGTATGCTGTTTAATTATTCTTTCAAATTCCAATCGTGTTTTTGAAGTTGACAATGATTAACGTTTCATGTGAAACAAATAAAAATAAATCCATTTAAGACCATCTACGGTAGAGGTATTCAGAACATCCACAGAGCATAGGTTCTTACAAAAATCTTGTCTAATCATCGGTCCTTAAGGGTGCGTTTGGTACGCAGACAGGACAAAACAAAATGGAATAGGATGGGACAGAACAAATGGAATAGGATGGACAGAACAAAACAGAACAGTTGTCCAGACACCAGCGTTTTGGTAAAACATGACAAAACTGAACAGAACAGGATTAGACTGGTTAAATGACGAATTTACCCCTGATGAAAATCATAGATTACATCATATAAAACTAATTTACATCACTAATACATAGTGCAATGGATTATCAAAAACATAAAACTAATTTATCACGATTGGATTTTGGATATGGAAATCAAAACCCAAATTTTAAGTTTCGGATTTTAGGTTGTTTCGGGTTTGGGTTGGTCGGGTTTCGGATTGATGTCGGTCAGGTTCGGGTATTATATAATGCAAAAGTTATATATAAATTCAATCATTTTTAGGATGATTACAATCGATTGAAAGATTGATGAAATCGATAGCAAGTTTAAAATTTAGAAAATATTTCAACAGACTATAATTTACGATTTTCAAAAGATAATTATATATATATATATATATATATATATATATATATATATATATATATATATATAGGGTCAGGTTCAGGGGAAAACCTCAAAAAAATGGAAAACTGAAGAACACCCTGGTAGTCCTTCATCTGGACGGTATGCACTTGTGCATACAGGTAATTTGTAACATGCACACGTGCATATGCACAAGTGCATAAAAACCAAAAATCAACATAATTATGCACAAGTGCATACTGTCCAAATGGAAGGCTACCAGAGTGTTCTTCAGTTTTCCGTTTTTTGAGGTTTTCCCCTGAACCTCCGTCTATATATATATATATATATATATATATATATAGACTTAAGTTCGCGTGAGACCAAACAGTTTCCGTGAGACCAAGCTTTAAAGTATGAAACTTCACACCAAAAAACTGTGAATGTAAAAAAAATCGAACTTTTCATAGTGAAAACACCGTAAATGTTACGTTCACGGTGTTTTTCGCTGTGAATGTTCGTTTTTTTACCTTCACAACGTCTTCACTGTGAAGGTTCGGATATACCTTCACAGTCTTTTATCTATGAAGGTTTGATTTTTTTAACTTGGTTTAGGTTTTTTATCTTCATAGTGTGATTACATTATGAAGGTTCGAATGTTTTTTAACTTCACAGTGTTTCGGTGTGAAGTTTCATGTTTTAAGGCTTGGTCTCACGCGGTCTCACGAAAACAGCTTGGTCTCACGTGAACCTGACCCTATATATATATATAGTCGGGTTCAAACGAGAACAATACATATTTAAAAAACACGAGAACTAACAAAATCATTAGTGATTTTACATTAACACACGAAAAAAGGATTTTGATCGCGACTTCAGGTCCACGTGTTTTTTTTGCGCGTTAATGTAAAATCACTAATGATTTTGTTAGTTCTCGTGTTGTTTTAAATAATTACTGTTCTCGTTTGATCCTCCCTTTATATAATATTTAAAATATAGATGTATGTTATTTCGGGTTTTCGGACAGGTTGGGTGGCCAACGATCAAACCCAATCCGAACCCAGATATCCTCCCAAATGTCGGGTTTCGGATTATCGGATTTTGGGGTATTCGGGTTTTGCAAAAACACCTTATTTTTTGTTCGGATTCGGATTTCGAACTATTCGGGTTTTGCACACCCCTAGTTTGGAGGTTTGGATGATGAGAAGACATGTTTAAGGTTTTGGTTTTCAACAAAGGGTATATTAGTCAAAATATTGTTGTTCTACTTAGTTCCAGGGGGTTGGAGTGGGATAAGTGTGTCTCATGCTTGTTCCACTTAGTTCTAGCGTGTCCCACATATGGTCACGCCAAACATGGGACAAACTTGTTCTGTTCTGTCCTGTTCCACTCTGTTTTGCGTACCAAACACACCCTAAGAGCATCTGCAGTCATGAACCTCCATAGAGGTTCATAATTTTGTCAAATCAGTTTTCTCTTTCTGCCACATCAGTTTTCTCTTTCTTACACATTTCATAAACATTTCCCTCTCAATCATGGACCGGTCCATGATTTATATAATAAAAATTACAATAACAAAAATTATAATGGTCAACATTTACTTATTATAATTAAAAGACATAATTAAAACTAATTATAATTAAAAGTTATAATAATAAAAGTCGTAATAATTATAATTTACAACAATTAAAAATTAGGACATTGATTATATATTAACAATAACTAGAGTAGAAGTTTGAGCAGCCGTAAAAATCACATTAGGGTCCCGGAAAACATAATTTAGCCCTATAGACGAATTATTATTGAAGGTAGTCGCATAAGTCTTGCATTATGTTTTTTATTTCATTTATAATGGTTTTTTTTTATAATAATATTTCATTTATAATGGTTATATATTGAATATGGGCTTTTCATGTTTCTTTATATAAAATAATTCAATTTTATTTTGATTTAATCTTTAAGTTTTTCTTGATTTGTTTACTTAGGGGTTGTTTGGTTTTTTTAAAAAACCTCTTAATGACACTTAAGTCTGAATCGTTCAGACCTTTTTACACACCACCTCTTATTAATCATAACTAAAATAAGACTTCAGACTTTATACCTCTTAAAAAACAAACAACACCTTACTTTTGGTCAAATTGTATTACACCTACTAAGTGTTGACCATATGGAAGCATTTGCTCGAATATATTAATAACCAATTATTTGACGGGGACCCAATAAAGAAAACATTGGATTTAGAGCATCTCCAAGCATCCGCTAAAATCTTCAATTTGTCAGTTTCTATGGTCTAATCGGCTGGTATATTAATTTTTTTTTGCCGCCCACGAAATCTGCCCGACATATATGTCATTGAAGTTTTGACCGCCAAATCCTTGGGCCCACTAACTTTACCTTTTTTTTTGTTTTCAACTATTTTAATGTAATATTGATTTGATAATATATATTTAATGTATAATAGTAAATAAAATATGTTATTTTAATGCGGGGTCCACAAATTTAGTGTTTTTTTAAGATGGTTGGAGTTGAGGTTTTTTTTTTGTTGATGGGCCCACCAAATTTGATGTTTTTTTTGTGCTAAGGTTGGAGATGCTCTTATACATTATCTTTATATCATGGAAGTGATACAGTTAAAAAGGAGCAAAATGGAATTCTTCCAAATTGTGCTTATAAATAAGGTTATAAACGAATCGAACGTTCAACGAACCGTTCAGCGATTCATTTATAAATGAACGAACATGAACAATGGTCTTGTTTGTTCATTTACGTTCATGAAAATTCGTTCATTTATGTTCGTTAATGTTCGTTCATTTATATTCGTTTACGTTCGTTTATGTATATAAATATATTTATATATATCATGACATTAATGTGTAAAAGTATTAATTAAAATTATATTTTTATACCTCCTAAGTTTACCCGGTTTTTCATTTTGTTATGTTATTTTTTACGAATGAAATTATGAGTAACGGTGGTTCATTTTTATACATTTGTGTTTGTTCCTTTTATGTTCGTTCATGTTTGTTCGTTTACGTTCGTTTATATTCATTTATGTTCGTTCGTTTAGTTCTTAATGAACGAACACAAACGAACACGGATAAACATATTTTCTTAACGAACTAACATGAACACAAAAAATTTCGTTCGTTTACCGTTCGTGTTTGTTCATTTGTTCGTTAAGTTAAACGAACGAACACAAACAAGTCACCGTCGTGTTCGTTCGGTTCGTTTACAGCCCTAATTATAAAGTATTGACATATCAAATATAAAAAGTAAAATTCGAATTTGGTTCTTGTGGTCATTGGTTTCTTTTTTAGGTCCATACAATTCATGAATTACAAAAAAGACCTTATGTATACAATTTGCTTAGTATTGGTCCCTCCACTAATATTGTTTGCGTTTCTCCCTTTGACTCCTCCAATATGCATTGCATATGAGTATAAAATGATTCTATGTTTATTTTGCAAGGTGAGTTGTGACCATGATGGTGTATATTTCAATGTGCGTAATTGTTTATCCCCATTACATTTTCAGTGTTTCCAATTACATGTTCAATAGTGTGTAACACCGTGCATTGTGCGGTGACAAATTTTTTTGTTAAAAAAACATGATATTAAATTAAGATAAAACATAATTCATTAATTAACAGCTAATGAAATGCAATGTAATACAATAGGTGTATGGTGTTTCAAATATAAATTATCTTAAAAGAGATGCTCAAGAGAAGAAATAATGTTTCATGTTGAAGTTAAAGAGGTAACAAATGGTTAAACGCACGTTGCGGCATTAAGCATTACAGTAGGCATATGACATATGTGTATTCACTTCTTAACTTTACAGTATGCATAAGAAATAAGGCATGGGAGAAGAAAGAATAGGCATTTTCATAGATCATAACCATATCCATGCTAATCATTGTTATTTGTATTTAGGACTCCCACAACATACATAATCATTGAGCCCAACAAACTATCATTATTAAGATGCAAAAAACGTTGTGTAAAACTTTAAACGATAAAGTAATTAACTAATTATATATTGTTGCATAGTCGGTTCAAGATATGAAGGGTGTGTGGAACACCCAATTTAATGATTTCAATATTACACCAAGTGCAATCTGCAACCAGGAACCACACATTAATTGTACATTTAGACATGGGGCGAAAAAATGTGAGAAGTGGATCTGAATCGTTGATCATTTTTTTATCTCATGTCCTCCCATGAATTACGTTTTAGAAGGGAATTGATCCGGTGCATCTTATCTCGGTGCATCTCATCCTAATGTGCATCAATTTCTCATCCAACGGTTGATAACCATTTTTCACGATTCTCACGTTAACCTCAACTTCTCATTGGTACCCAAACCTAATACATGGTTAATTGAATATTTGAATGGTGCATATTAACAACAATTAATGTGAATGAAAAACCACACTAATTTTTTTAAATATGTGAAAGGTGCGTCTTAGCCCATTTGAAATGCCCAAATTCATAATGTACCATGTAACAACATCAACTCATGCATCATTAATCCACCGAGATAGCAATTGATATCAAATATAGCAGCTGATAATGCGTCAACATAAGTAGATGCTTAAGAATCAACAATACCAAGCAGCTACGTGAAGTTTTAGTGGGCACTTTAACATATCTCTTAAGCTCAAAATGGACCTGAATAAACCTTTTATTGTTTTCTTCCGGAAGAGTGATTTTGAATTGCTACTCACAAACTCAAAGATGGACAAATTCTTCCATTAAATAAACCAATCTTTCTTGACACTCGATTATTTTATGATTAAGGGATCATTTACCCAAATGCTTACTATCATATTCAACAATTTATCTGGTAAGCTTATCGAGTAAGAGTTATCACCTCACTTACCAGGTAAGACTCTTCATCCCTATAATCGCTCTTACCGGGTAAGATTCTCGGCCTTTGCCATGTTCATTTAAGGGTCATTTATCAAACGCTTATCCGGGTAAGCACTTACCAAGCTTATCAAGTTATATTACCTTAATCAATGAATACGACAATGACCAATAATCTTAGCCGGTAAGAGCGAAAGCAATGGTCAAGAGTCTTACCCGGTAAGTAAGTGCGACGTCTCTTACCCGGTTAGCGATTACCGGGTAAATTTTTGTCTACAATACTGTTTGAATGGACTAAAATCTTACCCGATAAGGTAAGTGATAGCATTGAATTTAACCGGTAAGTGTTTAACCGGGTAAGTGTTTGGGTAAACGGCCCCAAAGGTAAATGACCAGTAAGCTCTTACCATGATAAGCATTTAGTAAACGACCCCTTACTCTTATGCTTTCTTCTCATTCACTCGTTTAGCTACAAATATATAATATTAATTTAAGAGTATTTGAATTAGACAGATGTCATTAATCAAGTAAAAATAAATCCCTTACTTAACTGTTGAAACTTCCTAGGACAAACTATTTAGATTTATTACTTAAGAGCTAATAATGTACTTAGAATTTCTTCTTTTTGGAGAATGGATAGATAAGCAAGACTTGAAAGAGATTGAGGAAAAACTTTTAAAGTAAATCAAATCTTTTACACGTTCAAGATGTTCACTTGACTCGATCATATATGATTATCAACCATCGCATTACCAAGCACATACGTGAATTCATCTACTTACACATACACACACATATATATATAGAGAGAGAGTCGGGTTCAAACGAGAACAATACTTATTTAAAAGAACACGAGAACTAACAAAATCATTAGTGATTTTACATTGACACACGAAAACAAGACCTTGGCCACAGCTTCAAGTCCGCATGGCTTTTTTGCACGTTAATGTAAAATTACAAATGATTTTGTTAGTTCTCGTGTTCTTTTAAATAGTTATTGTTCTCGTTTGATCCTCCCTCTCTCTCTCTCTCTATATATATATATATATTCACATTTATATGCACATAAACATATAACTATATACCCCTTCATGGATACAATTATTTTAATAAACTTGAAAACCCGCGTTTTAGACATTTTATAATAAACACGAAATGCAAGATATACGATTAATTGACCCATAACGAGAGGACTAGACATGGTGCTTCCTAACGGATCAATTACACGAATAGGAATTTGAGAACTTTTACTTGAAGATTTTCGGGGTGTTACATCATCCAAGTTTAAGTTTCATCTCATCGCGGACAAGCCGTCACTTGTGTGTGTTAATATTAGATCTTTCACCTCGAGAGGGGCGGATTCGAATACGGCTTGCCGGCTTGGGTGATACAAGGAGGTTTGAGAAAAAAATTTATAATCGTATAGAGATGTGGATTTTTGCATGATCGAGCTAAGCTCCAGATGTCGGTCGAGTTGGTGTGTCATAGAGATATGCGCATCTCTCCATACTGTCGGAGCTAAGATTTTCGAGATCTACTTAGTAGATTGGTAAACCGAAAGTTAGCACATGTGGATACTTTATAATAAAATCGTTGTCGCAATCTATACGACGTAGCTTCGAGAGGAGGAAATCGTGTGGGGTCCCATTGTGACCGGTTTTGCTAACCATTTAAGCTATTAAATTACTCTCGGGGGAAACTTACACCTGTACCCGATTTATATTATTTTGTTAATTTAAATCTTTAATATTTCGTTAAAAATCAACCAATCAATTTCATAAAATCCTAAACTTTGCACCAGAAGTTCGTAGAAGCCTCCAAATCTTAGTAGTCCAATTCTCGTGGATATGATATTTGGTCCTTACCATTATATTACTTGAAAATCGAACGCAATTTTTGGTGTATACTTGCGCCATTATTGTGCCACATTTTATACGTGTGTATTTTTGCTATCAACAAGCCACTTGATTTTTTATTTTTGCACACATTTTTCTGTACGAAGAAAGGTGAAGAGGAGTCATGATATTAGTATCATTAATGATCTATATTACTATTTTTAACCTTATCATAAATCTATGTTTATGTTTTAAATAATTTTTAAATATGTTGTTAAAATATATTAGTTAAAAAAATCAAAACTAATATCCATTTAAAACCATTTAATTCTAACAAACTATATAAACCATTATATATATATATATATACACGTGAAAACAATAAAGATATTTATGGACAGTTATTTATAATTCATTAATTATGATTGAGATATATATGTAATATGATAAAGTTCATTCATTATGATCACGACTTTAAATTAAGAAACAAAATAAAATCAGATATTTATTAGACTAGATAAACGGCTAAGGGGTTGTTTGGAATGATTTAGTGCAGAATGATTAAGTGGTCTGAATGATTAAGAGGTTTTTATGATATAGTGTAAAATGAAATATGGTTGTTTGCTAATTGTTCATAATGAAATCAGAGCTCTTAATAGTTAAGGGAGGGTCAGGATACAAAATCATTAAGAGGATTTTGGAACCATTAAGAGGCAACACTTTTTTTGCCAAACAAGATTTACCTCTTAGCGATTCAAAGGTTGCTTCTTAATGGAACCATTAAGAGGTAAACAAACAACCCCTAAGATTGGCTTGTATAATTTATTAGAATTGGATTGTTTGTAAACGAAACGCCCCTACATATAATAAGTAAAAAAAATTATAAAATTATTTATAAATAAAAAAAGAGAAGATAGAAGTTCTTGTTAAGAATCTCTATTGTGGAGTATACATTAGGTTATTGTTTTGTTGAGGTGATAAGAGATGTGACAGAAAAAAAAAATAGTATATTAAAGTTCTTATATACAAGAGTATCACTTGTCACCAAATTCGATTCCATTATGGTGCCAATAATGTTGATTAATAATTAAACACTTTCACTACCCTACAACTTCAAAAAACTTAGCTTATTAACAATCCTAGGGTTGTAAATAGGTCAGGTCAGGTTGGGTTGGGTTCGGATTCAATCCATTTATTAATTGGGTTGAAAATCTCAACCCAACCCAATCTGTTTAATTAAATGGGTTGAGATTTTCAACCCAACCCAACCTGTTGGGTTGGTAGCGGGTTGACCTGTTTATGATTATCTCAACCCAACCTATTAAATAAATGGGTTGAACCTGGGTTGACCAATTTTAATTTTAAAATTGTAAATGAAATAAAAATGCTTAAACTACTTCATTCCACGACAATTACACAACGACAAAGTCAAATAAATTGTTGAAGTTTAATAAAACACAACCATAAAATAAAATAAATAGTTCAAAGTTTCCCACAACCACAAAGTTAAATAAATCATAGTTCCAAAAAAGTTTCTATGTAACTCGACTTACACTTTCATCGACTCCAATTCCACTCTCGGTATTACTTTCCTCTCGATCTTCTATCTTCTCCGTCATGAACAATGGAAATGATGTCGATCAAGTTAAGATTATAAATATATATAAGTAACAATGGAACAATGGAACTGAAGTCGATCAAGTTAAGATTACAAGTTTACCGTGAACAATGGAATTGAACTCGTTGTGGACTGCTTGTCATGAAGCCGTGGAACACAAGGAGAGGAGTCGATGTGGAACAGAGGGAGAGGAGAGGAGTAGCCGGTGAAGAGGGAGGAAGATCTGCACCGGCGGCGTATAAGGGAAGAGGGAGGAGAGGAGGCGTATGGCGTATGGCGTTTCAAATTAGGAATAAGATTTACTGATTTAGTCGATTAGGGTTTTCAACTTTCAAGTTTCAATATAGAAATTATTTTTTAATCTTTAAGAATTATATTAAAATGTTAATTGTATTAAATATTGATTAATAATTAAAAATAAAATATTAGGTAATATTATAAATGGGTTAGAAACAGGTTATAAATTGGTCGAAATCAGGTTGTAAATGGGTCGAAATTAGGTTGAAAACAGGTTGAAAATTTCAACCCAACCCAAACCCAATTAATAAATGGGTTAGACGGGTTGACCCATTTAACTTAAATGGGTTGAAATTCTCAACCCAACCTGCTAATTTTGGGTTAGGTTCGGGTTGGGTCACTTTTTGCCACCCCTAAACAATCCAATAGCTATGCTAAAATGAAATAAAAAAAAGAGATTTTAGCATTTTTGTTGTTCCAGAGGTTATGCTATCCTCTATGCTAAAAAAGAGAAAAGATGAGAGAGATTGTAAAAATCTCTAAATCTAGAGAAATTTCTAAAAAGAAAGTTTCCCACAAAACTAACTATTACTTCCAAAAAGCTAACTTTTCTTCTCCTAACTTTCTATATATTGAATATTTTAATAATATAATTAAATAAATTGAATATTTTAATAAGATAATTAATACTAGAGTTGCTAAAATAATATAGTTGTTGGAGTTGGATGCAAATTTTTTTTAGAGATTTTGATCTTTTTTACTCTTTTTAGAAGGATCATTACCTCATACTAGAAGTCCAAAATCGAGTCATTATTAGTATTATTAGCTACCAAAAGGGGTAAAACATAAAGTCAAGGGTCAAAAGTGAAATATAAAACTACTGTTTGGTTTGATATAATATAAGGGTACATTACCCCAAACCCATCAATTTTCATTCCTAACCAAATTGGGGGGAATGAAAATTTTATTGCCGCTCAGTCATCTTTTCTCATGCGTTCCTTCATTTGTCGATGTTGAATGTAAAATATTTTTTATTTTCATGTTGGATGTCACATATTTGTATTAAAGATATTATATAAAACATTTTTTTATTAATTATATTGGTTTAACCAAACAGCATCAATGCAATGTCCATTCCTATTCCCATTCTTCTGCATTTTCATTTTCATTCTCATTCTTTATAATTAGGGGTGTGCATCGGACGGGTCGGGCGGGTTCGGGTAGGAAAACCGAAAACCCGATCGGATTTCGGTTATTGAAATCAAGACCCAAATTTTAGGTTTCAGATTTCAGATTGCTTCGGGTTCGGGTTGGTCGGGTTTCGTGTTGATGTCGGTCAAGTTCGGGGTTATTATAACGCAAAAAGTAAATATAAATTCAATCCATTTTGAGAATGAATTCAATCGATTGAGAGATTGATGAAACCGATAGTAAATATATAAATTAAAAACATTTCGACCGACTAGAATTTATGATTTTCAAAAGATAATTAGACAAATAAATATATTTATATAATATATAAAGATGTATGTATATTATTTCGGGTTTTCGCTCGGGTCGGGTGGCCAAAGATCAAACCCAACCCGAACCCAAATATACCCAAAAAAGTAGGGTTTCGGACATTTAGATTTCGGGGTATTCGGGTTTTGCAAAAACACCTTATTTTTGGTTCGGGTCTGGGTACGGATTTTGGACTTTTCGGGTTTTGCACACCCCTACTTATAATGAACCAAACGCCCATACTTCACGGACCTACTATGTAAATCTTCCAAACTCTGGAACACGTATAATAGTGATCGTGTATGTGGCTCACATTTAGGGGGCGTTTGGTATAAAGAATGGGAATGAAAATGAAAATGGGAATGCAGGAGAATGGGAATAGGAATGGGCATTGCATTGATGTTGTTTGGTTAAACCAATATAATTAATAAAAAATATTTTATATAATATTTTTAATACAAACATGTGACATCCATCATGAAAATAAAAAATATTTTACATTTAACATCGACAAAAACACATGAAAAAAGATTACTGAGCGGGAATAAAATTTTTATTCCCCCAATTTGGTCAGGAATGTAAATTAATGGGTTTGGGGTAACGTACCTATTATATTATATTAAACCAAACAATAGTTTTCATTAGCATTCTCATTCCTTACCCATTAATACTCCAACCAAACACCCCCTTAGATTAATATAGTGATGAATCGACATATTTTGGATATAAAAAGGTGGATGAATTCATATCGTTCGAAACCCCACAATAATATGTAGAAAAACATGTAAAAATCTGTGGTAATCAACAAAGCAAGAATAATGTTTGGTGATTATGGTTGATTTTTTTAACTAAAATTGTGGTTGATGTTCGTTCATATGATTTATTTCGAGAAGAAGAAATAAAAAGAAGAGTGAATTGTGGATTTGGTCCCTATAGTTTTATGATTTCTTTGATCATGGTCCTCATTCTATGTTTATTGTGGATATAGTGCATGTGGTATGCAATATATTGTGGCTAGGGTCCCTAAACACTAACATCATTAACTTTAAAGGGTTAAAGGCATCATGTGCTTTGCACACTATGAGTATAATAGTCATTTTACTTTTCCCTTTCAATTTATTTTATACACCTTTAAAACAAACAATACTAAATTGTGGATTTGGTCCCTATGCATCACTCATCATCTTTAAAACACATTTATCATCTCTCATAAAAAAAATTCATCCAATTTTCATTGTCAAAGTATAAGAAAAACTAACTTATTAAAGTGCAAAAAAAATTTACTTGCATTTAAAAATAACAATTGTTTGAACTCAACACTACATTCTAAAAAAGACAACCTATCAAAATAACAATTGATTGAAACCAATATTACATCTCCAAAAAGACAACACATCAAAATGACAATTGTTTATATCAACATTTATGTAGTAATTGTTGGCAACGGTTTTGTTTATTTTCTTGACGACATCTAAGTGACTTGAGTAGAAAGTACATTAATTTTTTTCATAAAATGCATAAAGGAAACCATGATGTGGGAAAAGACTTATATGCATGTCAGTTGACATCTGTAAACACAAATATATTATGACATAGAAGGTTGAAGGGAAGACAATAGTGTCATAACAGCATCTCCAATCGACCGTTAAATCGCCTATCAAAATTTATTTATACCAAAATTACCATTTAAACATTAATAATTTGTTTTTAAAATTAACATATTTATATTAAGTAAATTATATATACATTTAATATATATTTGATGTTTTTTTAGAGTGTGATTGGAGTTGGGTTTTTTTTTTTAGTGTTGATGGACCGACCAAATTTGGTATTTTTGTGTTAAATTTGGTGTTGTGGTTTGAGATGCTCTAAATAGTCATACTTGAATTACACACCAAGTCACTTGAAACTTGTTGGAGATCCATACCCTTTCCATTAGCATTTTAATATCTAATGCGCTATATAATGAAGTTTGGATCTCCAAAATGAAGATGATTATATCACATTTTCAAATGGTCTATGTATTTTATGAGAAGAATTAATGTACTTCATACTCAAGTCACTTAGATGTCATCAAAAAAATAAATAAAACCGTTGCCAACAACTACTACATAAATGTTGATATAAAACAATTGTCATTTTGATGGGTTGTCCTTTTGGGGATGTAATATTGGTTTCAAACAATTGTTATTTTGATAGGTTGTCTTTTTTAGGATGTAGTGTTGGGTTCAAACAATTGTTATTTTTAAATGCAAGTAATTTTTTTTTGCACTTTAACAAATTAATTTTTCTTGTACTTTGACAATGAAGATTGGATGAAAAAAAAATTAAGAAAGATGATGAATGATGCATAGGGACCAAATCCACAATTTAGTATTGTTTATTTTAAATATGTATAGAATAAATTGGAAGTGAAAAATAAAATGACTATTATACCCATAGTGTGCAAGGCACATGATGACTTTAACTCTTCAAAGTTAATGATGTTAGTGTTTAGGGACCCTAGCCACAATATATTGCATACCACAGAGAGCATATCCACAATAAATATAAAATAAGGACCATAGTCAAAGAAATCACAAAACCACATGGACCAAATCCACAATTCACTCTAAAAAGAAAAACTAGCTGAAATGAGTTAATTCGAGCTTCAAATTGGGAAAAGGAGGTGGGTTGTGATAAGGTCCAAACTGAATCAATAATCTGTTCATGGATCAAGTCAGCCAAATTGTGCTTTTGGGCCTTCCTTTTATTGGGCCAACGTGTTGAGCCGTCTGCAGAACTTGAATCAGGTGTTCTTTTGGTCAAACGAGGTTTATGCACCAGGTGTCAAATATATATAGTGATATCAAGAATAGAAAATCGAGATTTAAATCTTCCAATTTCTACTCTTGAATTTGTATTCAACTCTCCATACAAGAATGCGAGTAGACAATTGAACTATTAAGAGTTTTAGCTTTTAGGTTTTTCTTTATGTTTATTTAAATCTTAGGTCTCATATATAATTATAATCCCTCTCAGTTATATATTAGAGAAAGTGAAAAAAATAAAATAAAAACTCAAGTAAACAAAATAATGTGCTGCCATAAGAGCATCCACAATGTGCTCGTTCGGAGGTTTTTCGTGAGGTTTTTGGGAGGTTTTTCAAAAATCAAAAACCTCCTTTTGAGGTTTTTCATACAGTGGTGAGGTTTTTCGTCATAGCTCGTAACTGCACGATCTGCTTTTTCGTATTTAATCAGTTTTAACTTTATAGAATTTTATAAAAGTTTCGTATTTAATCAGTTTTATTTATTAACAACTTTTATTTATTAATATATTTGGTCTCTTAGTGATCATGAATGAAAATTTTATTATTTCAAGTATTGTAATATATAGTATTGTTTAATTTCAAGTATTGTAATATAAAATTTTGTTTAATTTAGTTTTATTTAAGTGGTTAATTGTTTTACAATAAAAAATTTATATATAATATATTGTATTAAAATATTTTAAAAAATTATGTAAAATAAATACATAATTAAATTAATAATATTTTCTTGATTTAAATAAATATGTATTTGTATGAATTTTAATGTATTTATTTTTATAAATAAGAATAAAAATGATATAAAGTTAAAATAGTGGGACCCTAAATAGTTTAAAAAAGTAATGAAAAAGCTTGGGTGTGGTTTTTCACATAGTTGAGGTTTTTAAGTTGTTGATGTGACAATAATTTGTAAGTGAAAAAAACACGAACACTATGGATGCTCTAATGTTTTGGAACACAGGTCAAACCTCGGTGTGGAATAGTGACGAAGCCAAGCGTTATACCATAGTGAATTATCTAAAACCACCCTTAATAGTTTGTCAAATCGAGAGATTAATGGACGACAGATAAAACAAATTTTTAATTGAGTTTTATAAAATCATGTCGTGGCATAAGATCCAGGTGGTAAATGAATCGAGACAAATCCCAAATAGAAATGAAAGCAGTAAGCATGCAGTAGTAAATTGAACCCAGACAAATACCCAACTACATTTCTTCATTATTTATTTACTAAAGAAAAAAATATATATATGTTACCTTCAATTTATCACTCCTATAAAAAGCCGCAAACCAGAGTCAAGGGTAGAAGATCACCATTATCATTTACACCCACACCAATGGCTACCACCGACTCTAATGGAAGTGATCATAAGCAGCAGCTTCATGTAGCCATGTTTCCATGGCTTGCTTTTGGTCACATCATCCCTTTTCTTCAACTTTCCAAATTCATAGCCGAAAAGGGTCACAGAGTCTCATTTCTTTCCACAACTCGAAACATTCAACGTCTCCCACCTTCCCATCATCTCTCCCCACTTATAACCTTGGTTCCACTCACACTTCCACCGGTTCCCCACCTCCCTCAGAATGCAGAGGCCACCACGGACGTCCGCACCCACGATATTCAACACCTCAAGAAGGCCTTCGACGGCCTTCAACACCAGATCACTCACTTCCTCGAGGAAAATTCTCCAGACTCGATTATTTACGATTTCGCTCCCTACTGGTTGCCTTCGGTCGCAGCTGGCCTTGGCATCTCACGAGCCTTCTTCTCGATTGTCAACCCATGGTTCCTCGCCTTTATGGGACGGTCCACGGAGGACTTGATAAATGGTTCCGATGATCGCAAAACGGTAGAGGATTTCTTGGTGCCACCCAAGTGGGTTCCCTTTCCTACCAAAGTATGCTACCGTAAGCATGAGGTGAACTGGATCCTGGATAGCAGCAGTTCTCTTAATTCATCTGGGGTTTCAGATTTGTATCGTACCGGGTTGATCTTTCAGGGGTCTGATTGTGTGTTTATAAGATATTGCAACGAATTTGAACCCCAATGGTTAACACTTTCAGAGGACTTGTTCCACCTCCCGGTGATTCCCGTGGGGTTAATGCCACCGGAAACAACCACAAACGTCGGAGATGAGAAAGATGACGACGCATGGGTGACCATCAAGAAGTGGCTGGATGGTCAAGAAAAAGGTCGAGTGGTGTACGTGGCATTAGGAAGTGAGGTTATGCTGACCGAAACCGAGTTGGGTGAGTTAGCGTTGGGTCTGGAGATGTCAGGGTTACCATTCTTTTGGGCTCTCAGAAAATCAGCAGGTTCGACATCGGTGGAGTTGCCAGAGGGGTTTGAAGAGCGAACACGTAACCGTGGGATGGTGTGGAAGAGGTGGGTGCCTCAGTTACGGATACTGAGCCATGAGTCGGTGGGTGGTTTCTTGACTCATTGTGGTTGGGGGTCAATAGTGGAAGGGCTAAGCTTTGGTCAGCCTCTAATAATGCTTCCGTTTCTGGTGGACCAAGGTCTGAATGCCCGAGAACTTGTTGAAAAACAAGTGGGAATGGAGGTCCCAAGAAACGAGGAAGATGGTTCCTTTAGCAAGGAGTGGGTAGCGAAATCGGTGCGTTTGGTGGTGGTGGAAGATGAAGGAAAGATGTACAAGAGAAACGCAATGGAGTTGAGTCGAATATTTGGGGATACAAAGCTACAGAAAAAGTATACAGACGACTTCGTACAGTATTTGGAGAAGCAGAGGAGTATTCCATCGACTGGTTGAGTGGCATAATCAAACATGGAGTCGGTGTTAATAATAAATCTGAGTTTTATAAATAAACCTTTTAATTGCTATTTGAACTGTTTTCTACTAATTTCTTTTCTGTTGATATTCCAGTTATTTCCATGGTAGTTGTTGTAATACCAAAATTTGAAATATGTAATTAAATTAAAGTTTAAAGATTAAAAGTGAAAATTATATAGAAACTGGAGGACCTGTTTTTTAGATATCTGAAAATCTAGAACACGTGTAACGGTGTAGATGAATATAGGGATGACATGCAAAAATCGGTGGTAAACGATGATATTTGGAGTATTTATAACCGACCTCATAAGCAAAAAGAGCGATTCTTGTAAGAATTATTATTATAAAAACTTAGGTTAAATTTCAAATAGCATTTATAATTTTTTTTATTATAGTATTATATTTTTTATACAATAATATATTTTTGAAGTACCTTTTATTAAAGTATTGCATTTTGAAAAAAAAAATGTACATTATACTAATGAGTAACTTTTTGATTTAAATTAAGATGCCATGATCCAAGTTATCAAGTTTTTATGTCTTTACTCATGTGTAACATATTACTAATGGGCTTATAGGACCCTGGCCCCTGTGGTATAAAAAATTTCATGAAGGGAGCAGTTTATCTGCAGTGTAAAAAAAATAAATCTTGTATTTGGTCCCCCAGTCCGGTCCTGGCAGTCCATATTAATATTATATAGGGAAAGAGATAGTCCGGCATTCTCCATTAGTCCAGTCCACAGAGAAGCCCATAATCAATTACCATCCATTGTCCATTGAGTTCGAGAAGACTGAAGATCACTGAGAAATAATGGAGATCACTGATATACTTTGTCTTGCATCTCAGCATATGAGGCTATGACGACATTTGATTTCGTATTTGTCTTGCATCTCGGAAAAGAAATAATGGAGATCACTAATATACTTTGTCAGGCTTTACAAAGACAAAATCAAGATATTTTTAACGCATTGAGGTTAGTTGCATCTACCAAAGTGTTGTTGCAAAAAATGAAAGATGAAAGTTGGGATGATTTACTTTGCCTTGTTAAGTCATTTTGTCAGGTACGTAACATAGTTATCCTACATTCATACATCGTTATCAAGTAAATCTTTCTAACTTGTCTTATTTTCGACTTGTTTTCTTGTTAGGTACGCAACATAAATATTCCTGACTTGTCTTCTTCCTACTACAACAGAGGGGATCGGGCTCGTAATGAGCATAGTGATCATACACTTGAGCATCATTACCGAGTGGATATCTTTTATGATGCGATTAATTGTCAATTAATGGAACTAGATCATCGTTTCAGTGATAGTTCCATGGAGACGTTTCGTCTTGCTTCAACTTTAGATCCTAAAAATGCGTATGAAACTTTTAGAAGTGTTGATGTACGTCAACTAGTAGAGCAGTTCTATCCTGGAGATTTCGGTGAGCACGAGAAAACAATTTTGAAGATGCAACTTCAACATTATGTTGTTGATGTCGTTCAACATGAAGATTATAAGCAATTGAAATATATTACGGAATTGTGTCAATGGTTGGTAAGGACTAGAAGAGAAACCACTTTTGATCTTATTTTACGATTACTCAGTCTACTACTTACTCTCCCAGTTTCTACCGCGACGACCGAGAGATCATTTTCAGCCATGAATATTGTGAAAACAAGAATACGGAATAAAATGGACGATGAGTTTCTAAACGACTCGTTGATTTTGTTTATCGAAAGGGAAATTGCTGAAAAGATTAGCTTCGAGAAAATTGTGGAAGACTTCAATTTAGTGTCTAGTTTTAGAGTTTGTAATACGTTATAACATTGGATAATGTATTTCTTTTTTTTTTTAAATTATATAATATATTAGGCTCGACCCTTTGCGGTTTTAAAGCTTGTGTTCCGCCCCAGTTTACATATTGGTTTTACCTCTTAGCCACTTATCTGAGTTTTACCAAAATAGACATAGGTTCGCAAAAAACTAGGTCTGCAATTGTAGTGCAGACCTAGCTCAAAAAAACCAAAAAATATGAATCTGATCGATTTTTTTAAATGTATATTGCAAACCTGAGGCAAAAAGGAAATTCAAGAAAAATCGACTAGATTCGTATTTTTTTTGGTATTTTTGAGTTAGGTTCGCAATTACGGACCTTATATTGCGGGCTTAGTGCTATTTTGGTAAAACTCGAAGAGAATGGCTAATAAGTAAACCCATAAGTAAAAATATATTTATCAAATATAATTGATTTATTAATTTATTTGAACATTAATTTTTCGTCTGTTTATTAAAATTTCTATTCATAATTTATTTTAAATAAAAGGATATTTTTTATTTAAATTACTAATTTGGATACAAATATAATAATACATGAATATAAATTACGAAAATACAAATATAGTAAAAGGACATTAAAAATAAATTTTTAGTTATGTTCTACATTTTATAATTAATTTATTATTTATATTATAATTTACTATATTATTTATATTATAATTTATTTATTTATATTATAAATAAATAAATCACATTTAATATTTTTTGTGATATTATAAATTGTTAAATTATGTAAATATAAATTAGAGTGAATTGTAGATTTGGTCCCTGTGTTTTGATATTATTTGTGACTAGGGTCCCTGTACTATGTTTATTGTGAATTTGGTCCTTGTGGTATTCAATTTGTTTTGGTCATGATCCCTCTGACTAACGTTTTCGTTAACTCCGTTAAATCAAGGGCTATTTTAGCATTTTTGCATATTATTGTCTTTTTCTTATAAAACAATATTTTTATCTACACAAATATATGTGTGTATATATATATATAACAACAATATAAATAAAATAAGATATTATTTTATAATTTGATTTGTTTAAATTAAAAAAAATCAATCATATTAAATATGGTTTAATTTTATTGTTTTAATACTTTTTCCTATTTATGCATGAAAACATGGTTGAAGTTTATAAAAATGTTTTGTTCAATTTAAAGTTATGAAGATATTATTATGTACGAATCTTTCATTTAGTTAAAATCTAAATAATTGATTTTGAGTTTTGACTGAAAAACAATATGAAAATTGGAACCTCTAATTTTAGGATGATAAAATTAGAGTTCATTTCTCAACGATTTTCAATTGTGTCCGACCGCGATAGCCGCTTTACATCACACTTTTGGGATAGTTTACAGAAGGAGCTAGGAACCAGAGTTAAGTTGAGTACCGCCTATCACCCGCAGACAGACGGACAGAGCGAGAGGACCATCCAGACCCTCGAAGACATGTTGAGGTCGTGTGTTATCGATTTCGGGGGAAATTGGGATGCACACCTTCCACTAGTGGAATTCGCCTACAACAACAGTTATCACTCAAGTATTGGTATGACGCCATTAGAGGCATTGTATGGAAGGAAGTGTAGGACACCCGTGTGTTGGTTGGAAGCGGGTGAGAAACAATTTGCTGGACCGGAGATTGTTCAAGAGACGGCCTACAAAGTGAAGGTCATCAGGGAGCGTTTGAAAGCGGCACAAGATAGGCAGAAGAGCTACGCGGACAAGAAGAGAAGACCGGTCGAGTTCCAAGTGGGGGAGCGGGTAATGTTGAAAGTGTCACCGTGGAAAGGATTGATAAGGTTCGGAAAGCGTGGGAAGCTCAATCCCTGTTTTCTTGGGCCTTTCACGATCCTTGAACGTATTGGTCTACAAGCTTACAAGTTGGATCTTCCGCCGGAGATGGACGGAATTCACCCCACCTTTCATGTGTGCTACTTGCGGAAATGCCTAGCCGAAGAAGAGAGTGGCATCCCACTTTCGAAAATCAGAGTGGACAACAATCGATGTATAGAGGAACCCGAATCTATCCTCGAAAGGAAGACGAAGAGGCTACGGCACAAAGAAGTGGTCATGGTAAAGATTCAATGGAAGCACCATCGCGGAACCAACGTAACTTGGGAATCGGAAGAATATATGAGGAGGCGATACCCTCATTTGTTTAGTTAGTTGGGATTTCGAGAACGAAATCCATTTTAGGGGTGGAGGATTATAACACCCCGAATTTTGGATTATTGGTTATTTTATATTGTAATATATATATATATATATATATCTGGTTTTGTTCAGCTTATGTCGTCAAAAGTTTGGTCGTGATGGCGTTATGGAAAAACGTCGAAATTCGCGGAAAGCACAATTGCGGGGGTTCGATAGCCCGCGGTACATCTTTGGCGAGAGTGCCCGGCGAGAGTGCCAGGGTCACTCTCGCGTGTCACAATCGCGGGAGAAGTGGGAGCCGCGGTACATTCTTGGCGATAGTGACTGGCGATAGTGCCCTGTCACTATCGCGATGTCACAATCGCCGACGGGGGTTTTAGCTTTAAATGTCTGATTTCAAGTGAGGAGCTCATTTATTTCATTTGGGGGTTTTGAAGGCAGCCGATTTTTCTCTCCTAGGTAAGATTCCTTCACCTCAAAAACTCAATCTCTTCAACATTTAATCCTCTCTAGAATCTTGATGGGTGTATTAAATGCTAACCTAGGGTTTCTCTCCTTTGGTAGTCAAGTTCTAGCCATTTGGTGAACCAAGGTTTCTCCTCACCTACTTCTCATCTCCTTGAACCATCTAGGGTTTGGTGGGGTATTGGAGCAACCTAAGTAAGTTTTCTTAACTTATGTACATTCATACTTGCACCATTACTTGTTTATGTGAAATATATGAAATGCATGATGTTGACCTAAAAGCTAGGGTTTTGCTTATCTTCAATAAATAAGATTTTTGGGGTTGGTGGGTGTTTAAACATGCGGAAGAGTGTTATTTACAAGTCTTATAGAAGAGGGGCAAATCATGGTGTAGGTCTACATCTCTACATAATGAAATGTCAAATGCCTAAATTCTTATCAGCAGTTGGGGTCAGTATACTAGTTGAGGATTTGCATGTGGGTAAATGAGTTGTAGTTTCTTATGGTGAATATGTGTCAAGCATGATCACACTATCTGGGCAAATTATATGTTGCATGAAGTTTGTCATCTATAATTGTTCATAACTTTTGTTGGGAGTCTTATATCTATATCCTTGTGCACGAGGATTTAGATGGTATGCATGATTATGACATGGTTATTGTCGTTGGGCATTTTTGAGTAGACAATAGGGGGCGCAAGTCCCTTAGTTGTACACTCGGCTAGATTGGATAGGCACCCTTGCCTGTAAGACCTTGAGGTGTAACCCGACGGGGTAAGCGCTAGAGGCAGAGAGGGTTTGAGGATTGTGATGTCCAGCGTGGCATGGGAACTAGAACCAGGCTGGACGGTGAAATCCAATCTAGATCGCGGGTTACCCCGCTTTATATGGAGGATATTTGTGTATTAATTGTACTGGAAATTACAATGTCCCGATTTGGGAGGTTTGGCATTGACCTCAATGCATTGGGAGCCGGTAACATTTAATTATTGTTCTTGTTTACATTATAATTGGTATTGGCATAACAACCAATAGGCTTCATTCTAACACTTGTGTTCATGTTTAAATGGTTCACAGGTTCCGTTAGCGGTGCGGGTAGGATGTCTTGATCTGTCGGGATCGCACCTAGGACTCCTCCTTGGACCGGGCATTTTTTTTGGGAAAAAGAGAAATAGCGTTTTGAAGTCATAGTGACACTCACTTTAATCTAGTTGCTAATTATTCTAGATTGAATAGGTTGTCATGTATATGTCTTATTTATTCCGTTACTTCATTTTAGAACTACCCCGACTCTGTTGGGTTTTAGTCTGTACGTTTACAGGTTTTGGATTCGCCTTATTTTAGGCGTTATATTGCAGAAATTTTAAGTTTTATTTTACCCAAATTTTTAGCGTGTTACAAGTTGGTATCAGAGCTCTAGTTTAAGTGAACTAGGTATGTAGACACGATGCCTAGACTTAAGCTAAGACTATTAAGCTATGAATTGTGAGCTTTGGGTAGAATATTTAAGATGGGAAGACCCTAGAGTCGACATAAACTACGTCGTTGAGAATTGTAAAAGTGGTAGCGAGAATTTTTATGTAGTGTATGTTCATAATTTCAATTAGCTACTGTTGTTATAAATATATAATTACGTGAACGTACTTGAATTACTATGATTATGATGATCAATGGACCGTAGGAGTATGTTTCTTGTGTATTTTATTGTTGCTTATTTCCATTTCCTTACTTCTTGTGTGGCAGATCCGAAATGATAAATACTCGAAGTCGCCCACTGAATGAGGGAGAGATGCCTGAGGATATTTCATCTAACCCGAACCCCGTGATTCGAGTGGCAAATGTGGTTCCTCCCAGCATGCCGCTGATATTTACCGGACCAGAGGAAATCATACCTAGAGTGGAACTAGTATCCACAAGTCCGGTCATGGAAAAACAACAAGAAGCATTCCTGAAAATGTTAGAAGACAGAGATGCCAGTCTTCGGAGGCCAGAGGTGGTAGCAGAGAACGCGGTAGCTGGCTCGGGTGGTACCGGGGGCGAGAACCGTACTGAGGGAGTGGTGGTCTTAGAGACAGGACAAACTGGAAAAGGGTTGCTCGTATAAGTCCTTCATGGGATGTAAACCGCCAGAGTTCGTCGGGGCCGATGATCCCGTAGCTTGCATGAAATGGTTGAGGGAAATTGAGCAGGCCTTCAAGGCTTATGGATGTAATGAGAATCAGAAGGTGAATTTTGGTTCCCAAATGCTTCGGGGTGCGGCTTTAATATGGTGGGATGTCCACACCGCAACCATAGGGGAAGCCGTGTTAGCAAAGATGTCATGGGCCACCTTCAAGAAGAAGGTTATGGAAGAATACTGTAATGAAAACGAGATGGATTTGATCGAGGAAGAGTTCCGAGCGCTAAAGAAAGGGGATCTGACGGTGAGGGAATATACCCGTCTTTTCATGGAGAAGTTGAATCTTATGGGGAATGTGGCCCCGACCGAGAAGGAACAGATAAAGGCCTATCTGAAGGGCCTACCCGCGGACATGGGAAACCGAGTCCAAAACTCGAAAGCTACAAAGCTACGAGAGATAATTGAGGAAGCCAAAGTAATGGAAAGAGTCAACGCTAGAGACAAAGAAGAGAAGTCGAAGGCCGCATAAAAGAGGAAGAGCGAAGTGCCGCCGAGTTCATTCAAGCGACCGAAGTTCCAACCGAACGTTAGAAACTTTAATGATCGCCGAGAGGCGAATTTGTGTCCCAAGTGCAAAAGCAAGCATTTTGGTCCTTGCAACTCCAACCCCTGACAAGTCGTTGGCTTCAAGTGTAATAAGCTGGGTCACACAAGTCCACGATATCCCATGCCGGGGACACTCTGTTTCGAATGCCAGGAGTCGGGGCACAAGAGGAGGGATTGCCCCAAGTTAAGGGGAGGATTTAGAGGAGGAAATCCACCGGTCCAACCAAAGAGGGAAGCCGTCCCTAAAGCTCAAGGGAGAGCCTTCCAAATGACTATAGAGGAAGCGAAGGAAACCACCGATGTGGTGTCGGGTACGTTCTTACTCAACTCACTTGTTGCTAAGGTGCTATTTGATTCTGGTGCGAATTTCTCTTTCGTATCTCTTGACTTTTGCAAAGAATTGAACATGCCCTCTAGTACTCTTAGCAATGCCTTAGTAGTAGAGATAGCAAATGGGGAACAAGTGTTATTGCGGGAAGTGTTGGAAAAATGTCAGCTAGATATTGGTGGGGAGTTGTTCGTTGTGGACCTACTCCCTATGGCAATCGGGAGTTTCGATGTGGTGATCGGAATGGACTGGTTGTCTCATCACAAGGCGGAGATCTTTTGTTCAAAGAAGATGATCAGATTACCGACTTCAAGCGGAAGGTTTGTCTATGTCTACGGGGAGAAGCGTAAGGGGGAAATGGCTCTTATTTCTTCCATCAAGGCAAGTAAGTGTCTTGCGAAGAATTGCCCTTCATTCCTTGCCTACGTGTTGGATGCCAAAGCAGAGAAGAAAAAGATTGAATATGTTCGAGTCGTTAGTGAGTACCCAGACGTCTTTCCTAACGATCTTCCGGGTTTGCCACTCGACCGCCAGGTGGAGTTCCGAATCGATTTAATCCCGGGGGCAGCGCCGATTGCCCGTGCACCGTACCATCTTGCTCCGACCGAAATGCAAGAAATGATGTCACAACTTCAAGAGTTGTTGGAGAAGGGATTTGTGAGGCCGAGTTCCTCGCCTTGGGGAGCTCCGGTACTCTTCGTCAAGAAGAAAGATGGATCGATGCGGATGTACATCGACTATCGGGAGTTGAACAAGGTAACCGTAAAGAACAAGTATCCATTACCCCGAATCGACGATCTCTTCGATCAACTGCAAGGAGCCGAATGTTTCTCAAAGATCGACCTTTGATCGGGTTATCATCAAGTTAGAGTTCGAGGAGAAGACATTTCCAAGACCGCCTTTAGAACCCGTTATGGTCACTACGAGTTCTTGGTTATGCCCTTCGGGCTAACCAACGTGTCGGCGGTATTCATGGATTTGATGAACCATGTTTGCCGGCCTTTCCTAGACAAGTCGGTCATAGTGTTCATCGATGATATCTTGGTGTACTCGAAGAATGATGAAGAGCATGAGTAATATCTCCGAGAAGTGTTAGAGGTGTTAAGGGACGAGAAACTCTATGCCAAATTCTCCAAGTGTGAATTTTGGCTAAGAGAGGTCCAGTTTTTGGGTCATGTGGTGTCAAGTGAGGGAGTAAAGGTGGACCCATCAAAGATTGAGGCTATGATGAATTAGGAACCGCCAAAAAGTCCCACGGAAATCCGAAGTTTCTTGGGTCTAGCCGGTTACTATAGAAGATTTTTCCAAGATTTTTCCAAGATCGCCTCACCGTTGACATCTCTGACAAGGAAGAACGTGAAGTTCCTTTGGACCAAGAAGCAAGAGCAAGCCTTTCGGGACCTCCAAAGGAAATTGTGTGAAGCGCCAATCTTATCTCTACCCGAGGGGACAGAAGACTTTGTAGTCTACAGCGATGCATCTAAGATGGGTTTGGGGTGTGTCTTGATGCAAAGGGGCAAGGTAATAGCTTATGCATCCAGGAAATTGAAGGAGCATGAAAAGAACTACCCAACTCACGACCTCGAGCTAGCGGCAGTGGTGTTCGCCTTGAAGTTATGGCGACACTACCTCTACGGGACGAGGTGTACCCTTTTTACCGACCACAAAAGCCTGAAGTACGTCTTCGATCAGAAAGAGTTGAATATGCGACAAAGGAGACGGCTCGAGCTACTCAAGTATTACGACTGTGAACTTCAATACCATCCCGGAAAAGCAAATGTGGTCGCGGATGCCTTGAGCCGGAAGGAGTACAGTCGTGGAGTTCAAGCCACCTTTGCAAGGGTAGATGTAGTCTCAAGCCTAATCGATAAAATCAAAGCATCACAGTCGGAAGCCCTTCTTGAAGTCAACCTCAAAAGTGAAATTATGGTGTAGCAACATCTCTAATTGACCGAGGATGGAAGAGGTTTGAAGTTATATCAAGGTCAAATTTGGGTGCCAAAGATTGGAGGATGTCGGGAGCTACTATTGGAGGAATCGCACAAGTCCAAGTACTCGATACATCGGGAGCTACTATTAGACGTGACTAGTTATGTGGAGCAATGCATAACTTGCCTACAAGTGAAGGCGGAGCACCAACGACCATACGGTAGTCTCCAATCCTTGGAAATACCGGAGTGGAAATGGGAGCACATCACCATGGACTTTGTAACCAAGCTACCGAGGACTTTAAAGAACCACGATACCATTTGGGTAATAGTGGATCGTTTGACCAAGAGCGCGCATTTCTTGTCCATGCGAGAGACCCTACCGATGGACAAGCTGGCCAAACTGTACATTGATGAGGTAGTCTCGAGGCATGGAGTGCCACTTTCTATTGTGTCCGACCGCGATAGCCGCTTTACATCACACTTTTGGGATAGTTTACAGAAGGAGCTAGGCACCAGAGTTAAGTTGAGTACCACATATCACCCGCAGACAGACGGACAGAGCGAGAGGACCATCCAGACCCTCGAAGACATGTTGAGGTCATGTGTTATCGATTTCGGGGGAAATTGGGATGCACACCTTCCACTAGTGGAATTCGCCTACAACAACAGTTATCACTCAAGTATTGGTATGGCGCCATTCGAGGCATTGTATGGAAGGAAGTGTAGGACATCCGTGTGTTGGTTGGAAGCGGGTGAGAAACAGTTTGCCGGACCGGAGATCGTTCAAGAGACGACCGACAAAGTGAAGGTCATCAGGGAGCGTTTGAAAGCGGCACAAGATAGGCAGAAGAGCTACGCAGACAAGAAGAGAAGACCGGTCGAGTTCCAAGTAGGGGAGCGGGTAATGTCGAAAGTGTCACCGTGGAAAGGATTGATAAGGTTTGGAAATAGTGGGAAACTCAGTCCCCGTTTTCTTGAGCCTTTCACGATCCTTGAACGTATTGGTCTACAAGCTTACAAGTTGGATCTTCCGCCGGAGATGGACGGAATTCACCCCACCTTTCATGTGTGCTACTTGCGGAAATGGCTAGCCGAAGAAGAGAGTGGCATCCCACTTTCGGAAATCAGAGTGGACAACAATCGATGTATAGAGGAACCCGAATCTATCCTCGAAAGGAAGACGAAGAGGCTACTGCACAAAGAAGTGGTCATGGTAAAGATTCAATGGAAGCACCATCGCGGAACCAACGTAACTTGGGAATCGGAAGAAGATATGAGGAGGTGATACCCTCATTTGTTTGGTTAGTTGGGATTTCGAGGACGAAATCCATTTTAGGGGTGGAGGATTATAACACCCCGAATTTTGGATTATTGGTTATTTTATATTGTAATATATATATATATATATATATATATCTGGTTTTGTTCAGCTTATGTCGTCAAAAGTTTGGTCGTGATGGCGTTATGGAAAAACATCGAAATTCGCGGAAAGCACAATCGCGGGGGTTCGATAGCCCGCGGTACATCTTTGGCGAGAGTGCCCGGCGAGAGTGCCAGGGTCACTCTCGCGTGTCACAATCGCGGGAGAAGTGGGAGCCGCGGTACATTCTCGGCGATAGTGACTGGCGATAGTGCCCTGTTACTATCGCGATGTCACAATCGTCGACGGGGGTTTTAGCTTTAAATGTCTGATTTCAAGTGAGGAGCTCATTTATTTCATTTGGGGGTTTTGAAGGCAACCGATTTTTCTCTCCTAGGTAAGATTCCTTCACCTCAAAAACTCAATCTCTTCAACATTTAATCCTCTCTAGAATCTTGATGGGTGTATTAAATGCTAACCTAGGGTTTCTCTCCTTTGGTAGTCAAGTTCTAGCCATTTGGTGAACCAAGGTTTCTCCTCACCTACTTCTCATCTCCTTGAACCATCTAGGGTTTGGGGTATTGGAGCAACCTAAGTAAGTTTTCTTAACTTATGTACATTCATACTTGCACCATTACTTGTTTATGTGAAATATATGAAATGCATGATGTTGACCTAAAAGCTAGGGTTTTGCTTATCTTCAATAAATAAGATTTTTGGGGTTGGTGGAAGTGTTTAAACATGTGGAAGAGTGTTATTTACAAGTCTTATAGAAGAGGGGCAAATCATGGTATAGGTCTACATCTCTACATAATGAAATGTCAAATGCCTAAATTCTTATCAGCAGTTGGGATCATTATACTAGTTGAGGATTTGCATGTGGGTAAATGAGTTGTAGTTTCTTATGGTGAATATGTGTCAAGCATGATCACACTATCTGGGCAAATTATATGTTGCATGAAGTTTGTCATCTATAATTGTTAATAACTTTTGTTGGGAGTCTTATATCTATATCCTTGTGCACGAGGATTTAGATGGTATGCATGATTATTGCATAGTTATTGTCGTTGGGCATTTTTGAGTAGACAATAGGGGGCGCAAGTTCCTTAGTTGTACACTCGGCTAGATTGGATAGACACCCTTACCTGTAAGACCTTGAGGTGTAACCCGACGGGGTAAGCGCTAGAGGCAGAGAGGGTTTGACGGTGAAATCCAATCTAGATCGCGGGTTACCCCGCTTTATATGGAGGATATTTGTGTATTAATTGTACAGGAAATTACAATGTCCCGATTTGGGAGGTTTGGCATTGACCTCAATGCATTGGGAGCCGGTAACATTTAATTATTGTTCTTATTTACATTATAATTGGTATCGGCATAACAACCAATAGGCTTCATTCTAACACTTGTGTTCATGTTTAAATGGTTCACAGGTTCCGTTAGCGGTGCGGGTAGGATGTCTTGATCTGTCGGGATCGCACCTAGGAATTCTCCTTGGACCGGACATTTTTTTGGGGAAAAAGAGAAAGAGCGTTTTGAAGTCATAGTGACACTCACTTTAATATAGTTGCTAATTATTCTAGATTGAATAGGTTGTCATGTATATGTCTTATTTATTCCGTTACTTCATTTTAGAACTACCCCGACTCTGTTGGGTTTTAGTCTGTACGTTTACAGGTTTTGGATTCGCCTTATTTTAGGCGTTATATTGCAGAAATTTTAAGTTTTATTTTACCTAAATTTTTAGCGTATTACAACAAAGACCAAATCCACAATAAACATACCATAGGGGACTCTAGTCAAAGAAATTATCAAAATACGAGGACCAAATCCACAATTCACTCTATAAATTATAAAGTAGTTGGTGATGTGACCAGGGCCGTTCCTGGGGGAGGGCGGCACGGGCGCTTACCCAGGGCTCAAAATTTTTTGTCAGTATATAATAATAGTCTTAAAAATCAATATATTAAAAAGACCCAAAAAATCGTAGCATATAATAAGAGGCAAAAAGAATTTTGTAGATAATAAGGGACTAAAAACATATTACCTAATTACATTGAAGAACTAAATAAAAAATAATAATTGGTCATTCATTATATCCTATTGTTTTTGCCTCTTTAATTTTTCAAAGTCCAATGTTATTAGTATCTCTATGTCTATCTGTTTGATTGTTTTCGTGCTTCAACAATTCAATGGATAACAACTTTAGGTTCATGTGCTTGTTGTTGATATAAGTTTTTTTTTGGATGTTTTTATCTATTTTTGTTTATAATGACTATTGCTATTTGCTTATGTAGTTTGTGTAATTGCTTTTGTTGGTTATTGCTATATATTTTTGCTTCTCTAGATGATCTTGTACTATTGTTTGACGACCTATCTATTGTTCTCATGAGTTATGACGTGTTACATGGTTTTTGTGATTAATAAATAAATTTTCGCTACTAAATGTATTCAGTAATTTCTTTTATATATGTCATGTTCTATAAACTTTTAATCCTGACATCTTATATTCATCAATTGTTTCACTTCCATTGGGATTCCACTACACACCATAATATATATTTAAGTGTTCAAGCAACAATTCACTGAGCTTGCAAATTATAGGTTTCATTCATTATTTATTCTTTTTGGATCTTAATTAATCAACTTTTCTTCCATATTCTTAATGATCCTCATTTGTCTATATGTCTAGAAAACATTTATAATCTTTTTTATCATTGATCTCTCATTGACTCTCTCGATTACTTCCTCTACATAAGTTTTCTTTTTGTATCAAAATAATACTATTTCTTGTTATGAACTAAGAAAAATCTTAACTTTTAAAAAACTTACCGACCATTGTAAATGGTCAAACTCATATCTATATATTAGGACTTCAAAACTATCATTTTTTAGTACATTATACTCTTGATTGCTAATTACCTAATAAAGAGTATATAAATCTTAAGTACTTTCTTATCTATATTAAAGAATAATAAGATTTGTTTCCTCCATTAATTATTAGCATTTCTTGTATTCAGTTTTTTACTAATGAAAAATATCTATTGAATTTTTTTGGAGGGCCCTGATTTTACATACGCCCAGGGCCCATAAAATGTCAGGAACGGGCCTGGATGTGACAGTAATGACCAATTTTGAAAGATGTATATAATTTCATTGATGTAAGATGTTATTGAAAAGGCGATGTGACACTTTTAAAAGGAGATTGATATTGCATTGGTGAGGATGGTCTAAGTCCAAATTGGCCAACTCTTTAGGTCGAATCAACCCACGTGATTTTCTAATTTTCTTGAAGTTGTAGGAAGCAACAACCTATTAACTACTTGGATTGTGGTGCACCGATAAGATTTAGGGGGATATGATAGAAAATTTATTTTTTCAGGTTTAAATTCAAATATTGTCAAAGCCCTGGTGGCCATGGAGATTCATCTACGATGACTTCAAGACATTTGTGGTTTCCTGAAAAATTAGTTGGTACGTGTAAGCTGACCCAAATCCTATAATTACCCAAAAGAAGTAGGAACATGTTATTTCTAGGGAAAAGTCCATAAAAACCTAACAAACTATTTCGTTTTTAATGATTAAGTTCTTGAACTAATTTTTTGAATGAAAAAACCATTAAACTTTCTCATTTTGAATGATTAAGTCCCTGAACTATTTTTTTGAATGAAAAAAACATTAAAAACCATAAAATTTTCTTATTTTGAATGATTAAGTCCTTGAACATTTTATTTCAATAAATTAAATTATCGAACTTCTAAAAATTGGTTACTTTACATCATTTTAACAAAAAAAAAAAAACTACTTGTAACCGGTTATCTTTTGATTCTTCATCTTTTGATAGATAAAACATAGATTAAAAAGAGGGAGATCGATGGTAGGGGCCAACAGCGTGTTAGGAGATATGGAGAGTGGACAACGTTTGGGGAACGGAGAATGGCGAGGCGAAACGATACGATTGTTTGTGAGAGGTTTTTAATGGCGTAGCGTTTGAGAACGGTAAAACTGATTTAAATTTGTTTTTACTTTAAAACCTTCATAATTAGTTCCAGATATCTTAAAAAAAGTAATAAATTTTTAGAAGTTCGACAGTTTATTTATTCAAAAAAATGTTTAGAGACTTAATCATTCAAAATTAGAAAGTTTAATGGTTTTTTCATTCAAAAAAATAGTTTAGGGACTTAATCATTCAAAATGAGAAAGCTTAACGATTTTTTCATTCAAAAAAATAGTTTAGGGACTTAATCATTCAAAATAAGATAGTTTATTGGGTTTTTTTGAACTTTTCCCTTATTTCTATCCTTAAACCAGAACTTGAACATCATTGTGATTTGTGGGCATAGATGAATGTTTAAAACTTTAATACACCATTTTACAATCTAACTAAGTGATTATGTTTAAAAAACTAAATTCAAAATGAAAATATAAAAATAAGGCTAATAAGAGAAGAGAAAAGAAGAGTATATTTTGTCTTTTGATTCTATCGATGTTAAAGATTTTTGAAGATTTGAAGGTTAGTTTCGTACGATTTTTATCGGCGTGGTCTCGTAGAAAGATCTAAACTACGACTATAATAGGAAGACTTGAGAATTGATAGAAAGAAAAGCCGTTAAAAATATAAAACCATAAATAAATAAGTAAAAGCTTACAAGTTTTGGTCGGATTACTTTGGGCCAAACCCGTTTCCAACCCAATAGATACGGTTTACGCAAAATCTGTATCGAGTTACCTCGGTTTGAATTTTTTTGTGTTTTTTCTGGTCGGGTTGATCGGAAATTTGATCATCCCTAGCTCGTTATACCTGGATCAATGGGGTCTATGGCATAGTCATTATCAACTATCGACCGTACAAATCAATCTCCACTAGCTGCCACAAACAAACTTGTTGTACCATGGCTCAATAATTATTGTACCGTGTTAAAGGACAATTTTGTTTTTATAAAAATGTTTAGTTACTTTCAATTAGTAATTATTGTACCAAAATTCAAAATTTTCTTTCTAAATTGTAGCTTTATTAAGGGATAAATTTTATCTTTGACACGTGATTTAATAAGAATCTATATTTGATAATTAAATATCTAAAATATACTATTTAAATAAAAATCCATAAACAAAGTGTTTCATTCAATGCTTGTGGTACTGACTTGGTCATTTTTTTCTATTATAGCAATGCTGTTGGAGATGCTCTAAGAACCCAAACTCCTCTAGATTCTTAAATAATAACATTGGTTCTTACCATGAAATGTGTGAGATGTGACAATATCTTTATTTTCTTATTTTTTTTTCTTGACTTTATAATAAGTATTAATATTATATGTATATATATATAATATTAAAATGTATGGAACCCACAAAAAGATATTCTTTAAGAACTACCATTGTGGACTTTTATCTGAATTTTTAATTTAATGAGGTGGAAATGAGATGACACCAAAAAGTACAAAAAATAGGTTCTTATAAGAACTTGCATTGGAAATGCTCTAAGAACAATAGTTCTTACCATGAAATTTGTGAGAGAGAAAACATGCAAAAATCGATGGTAAACGATGATATTTTTTGTCGGGTGTTGTGTAGACTGATGTCTGAATTATTAATTAATTAGCCTAATTTCTGTAGTCGTGGTTGTGGGCCATCTACAACTACAAAATTTGAGTTCAATGTTTAGTTGGACAAATTGTGATTTCTTACGAAAACAAAAAGGAGCTTAAAATGGAGCGTAAAACGGCTTTGTTTGATTTGGGCTTTTGAGCCGTCCATTTACTGTCAATGTTATCTAAATTCTAAACCCAAGGCCTACTGTTTAGGCCCAAGCTCACTCACATTTTCATTTAATTTTGTTAAAGTTGTAGGAACTAAGAGGTCGTTTGGTTTGCATAATAGAATTTGGTAAAATTGGAATCAATCAAAGAAATTTGACTTTAAAGAAATTGGAATAAAATTTGATAGAATTTGACTATACGTTTTGATTGTGTTTGGTTGGATGGAATTGGAATGAAATCTCTAAAAATAATTGGAATCTCCATCTTTGTTTGGGAGGAGGGTGGGGTAAAGGGCAGGGCTAGGTGGGGGTAAGGTGGGTAGGGGTGGCAGTGCTTGGGCGAGACGAGTGGAGTGAGGGTGGGCAGGGGTAAAAGGTGGGTAGTGGTGGGCAATAAGACAGGGTGGGGGTGGAGATGGGGGCGTGACAGTGACAATAGTAGCATGGCCGTGGTGGGGGAGGGGTGGACAGTGTTGGTTAAAACGGATGCAAAATGATGAAATTCAATTCCTTCCATTAGGTCAAAGAATGATGAATTAATTGATTTGTGGAATTTAGAGGATTCAATCCATTTCAAGAATTGAACCAAACAAATGAATTGGAAGTTGGTCAAAAGAATTTGTCATTCCAATTCCATCAAATTTCTTCAAATTCCGCAAACCAAACGACGTCTAAGAAGTAGGAACTAGGAACCTCTTATGTGTATGAACGAATATAAACCACCTATAATTAAGCCTAAACCTCACACACATTATTATATTAAAAAATAGATAATAAAAATTTTAATTAAATAAAATAACGATGAATCAAAAGTTATTGGTTAAAAAATAAAAGACAACTGATTTGTATTCATGTATTAAGAACATCTCCATCAGATTAGTTAAAATGGAGAAAAGTAAGATCTTAGAAATTTTAGTCCACTTTTCTCCTCCAACAGAATGTTTAAAACATTTTTGCTAAAACCGAGAAAGTAGGAAAGAAAAGCTAAAAACTCCAAATTGGAAAACTTCTCAAAAATAATTGCTACGCGCGAATATTTGTTTTGTCATTGTTTCCATCAATGGGATTAATTGTATTATCACTTTGTATAATATTTATTTGATATTTTATTTAGAACTTAGATTTAGTGTATAATTTAATATTAAAATTATTGTTTTATTCTCCAAAACAAACAATTTTTTGAAGTTGAATTAAAATTTTTTTGAAGTTTTTAATTTTAATTCTTTATGTTGAAGAAATTTTAGAGAATTAGTAGGAAATGCTTTAACATACACAGAGTCAAAATCTCACTCTACGATGATCATTGATTTATTAATTATGTGAAATTTTATGTAGAATGTATGCTTTGGAATAATTAATTATGCCAAAGTGTGTTTATTATCTAAAATAGTACGAATGTTACACGGACAATCGTGAACTTGCTAGGCTAACTTTTATACTTTTATATCAACTGAAAGAAATAAACATTCAACTATCGAAAAACCTTGTAGCCAAAAACTTAAGCAACTTATTTTAGTGGTATACAAGGGAGTCAACGAGAAACTACAAAGCAAATGCGAGTGATTCTTAAAATTTTACACTATGAGGCTGAATATCAAGCGTTTACGGGATCACTTACATTATCCAACGAGATTGAAAGGACTGAAAATCTTACCCAGTAAGAGACATGACAACAACGAAAGTTTTTTACCCGATAAGTGGAGGATAAGACTCTTAGGTGGCGTTTGTTTTTTAAGTGGTGCTGAAGTCTGATTTCACTACTGATTTTTATGTGGTGGTGCTGAAGTCTGAAATTTGAATAAAAAAGACTGTTTGATTTTTTTGTGCTGAAGTCTGAAATCTGAATAAAAAAGACTGTTTGATTTTTTTGTGCTGAAGTCTGAAATCTGAATAAAAAGACTGTTTTTTTAAGCTGAAAACGTCTGAATATATACTATTGTTTATTTTATCCCTGAAAATGTGATACTATCGACTTTAATTAAATTATACAACTAAAATCAGTCTTTATAACAACTAAAATCAACTGAAATACATTAATTGGTTCATATACAATAGAAAACATGTACAAAGTCTTATAACAACTAAAATCAATCTCCGTTTTGCATCAATTGTGTCGCAATTACTTCTCTTCGGTACTCCCATGCACGTGAACCTCTTCGGCCTCATCATCGCCATCGTCCCCTTCGCCATTGGTGAGAATATAATAACGTTTCTTTGAACCTCAAGTGAAAACGGTGCCATCATCTTCTCATGAAGATCTAAAGAAAATCGAAAGTTTAACAAATAACCATCATCATCTCATAAAGATCAAATAATCATCATCATCACACTGCATAAACAAAACTTGTATAAACAAAACTTGCAAACAAATCTTGCTATTTGTATTGCTATTGTATAAACAAAATTTGCAAACAAAAAAAGAAGCAATGAACACTATTTTTAACAAATAATCATCATCATCAGAGTGAGCCATGTGCTAGTGATGAAGGATTATACCATGAACACTAATTTTAACAAACAAAACTTGTATAAACAAAACTTGCAAACAAAACTTGCTATTTGTATTGCTACTGTATAAACAAATTTTGCAAACAAAAAAAGAAGGCGTGGAGAATCGACCAAAATAGACAAAAATAAAATCGAACAAGCACCGATAATCTGGAGAAATAAAATCGATAATCTGGAGAAATAGACCAAATCGACCAAAATAGACCTGGAGAATCGAACAAGCACCGATAATCTGGAGAAATAAAATCGACCAAAATAGACCTGGAGAATCGACCAAATCGACCAAAATAAAATCGAACCTGCAAGATGTTATGCTTTTGGGAAATCGATTTGAAGACCTGGAGAATCGAACAAGCACCGATAATCTGGAGAATCGAACAAGCTTTTGGTAATTGTTCGATAATCTGGAGTCCAGCGCCGTACAATCGTTCGATAATCTGGAGATCGAACAAGCTTTGGAGATTGATTTGGATATCGATTTGGAGATCGATTGTTGGAAGGATCTGGAACGATAAAGAGAGAAGTGAAAAACAGATCTGATGGGAACAATAAAGAAATAAGTGAAAACAAAAATTGATAGATCTCTCACTTTTTCGGTCAGTGCATAATAAGTGATAAGTGCAACTGATTTTTTTGAAAAAACAAACACACTTATTTGGCCTACATCTGACCGAATAAGTGATAAGGGGAAATTAAATGTTTTTTTGTAAAAAACAAACAAGGCCTTATTCTGTTAACATTTACCAGGTATTCAGGTAAGAGGTTTTTACGAACAATTCATTTTGATGGCCGATAGTTTAACCCCACAAACTTTTACCCAATAAACATTTAGTAAATGACATAAGTATCAAAGTTAAGGCAAATAAACATAGAAAAACAAAAAGAAAATAAAACCAACTCAAATCTACATATATTACAAACATACAAAGAAAACACTTCAAGTCTATGAAGCTTTTATTAATTAAATATTTATGAGTGGAATCAGTGGATTATATTCGTGGTCCATGCGTTATTGCCAATTTTTGGGCATGGTCCGTAAATGCAACAAGTATATTATTAGTCTTTTTCTAATCAGTCTGTTATGTGATATATAAAATATGTAACACCCTCAAACTCGGAAATAACAACTAATTTAAAATTTTCTAAAATACATCGATAAATAATTTATCTACAAACACAATGTAGGATTTAACCTCAATAAACACATTTATTCTCTACATACATTCTATAATAAGGATGAGTGCTACTAAAACCCAATAATAGTCACTATCTCCAACTGCGGAAGACTTCATCAATCTACTTACTCTCGTGAACCACTAAGCACATCTCTTTATACGACTGCTAGAACCGAACCCCCTTCAGGAACCTGATGCACATGCCGACAAATAAAAAGGTTAGGCTTAACGCATAGTGAGCTCAAGAGTTTTACATTAGAGATGTCTGAAGCAATAACTTTAAGAATGTTATTTAAAATCGTGATTTCCACAATCCAATACATTTGATTTGAAAGCAACCAAAGAAATGAAATACATTAATTCTTAAAACCATCTCCTTTCAACATTCACCCTTTTCGTGATTAAAATCATAAAACATACGCCTCTTTAAATAAAGCCAAAACCCAAAGCATCCGTAAAACATTACCGACATTATAATGATCAAACGTTGAAAACATAGATAACTCAAACTCTCAAGACATCCCAATAACTCGAATGAGTTTCAATAACCGAACCTTAAAACATAGATAAATACCCATACTCAAACGTCTCCGAAAACATGGATTATAAAACTCCATAACCAAAACCACACATATTGGTGACGGGGAGGACCCAATTACATTGTACATGACGGAACACAAAGTAAGCCTCATAGTTATGTAGTAAATCAAACATGTGGGTTACACATAAAACACCCACCGAGCATCAACTACTCCAAGTCTTTAGCTCGAAAACATCAAGTCAACCACTCCAGGTCTATTCTTGAGAGTCCCCAAAACCGGGCAACTCGGGCACAATGGAATTACACCTTACTGTCCATGGGACGCTGCCCGACCGTATAGGCCCACACCCTACTTACCATGGAGCCCGATGCCTATTCCGTGCCAAATGGTGAACCAACTTCCCAAACGGGGACAGAGGAACACCGTGCCTATGGATCCATTGCACTAACTAAACCATTACATGACTCAAAACGAATGAACTATTGCATTCAAACATGTAATTCTCAACTAAGATGCAGTAAATGCAACTCTTAAACAAACGCTCAACATCGAGCAATTAAAAACGGACAAGTGTCCTCAATACCCAACGAAATCCAAACCGAGTCATAAGCTCAACAAATCCAAAGACCCAACGTCGAAATTCATAAAATGAAATCAAATATAAATAACCCGTACTTATATAAACCCATGCTCCAAAACATATAATTAACTCCAACGTAGTTTAGATTGGGACAAATCATTTTCCAAGTGAGTTTACAACATTTATCCTTTCAAAACGTCCCGTAACACAAAACCATGCATTTCTCCAAAACACAAATCAAAACACATTTATACTCAAAATCTACTACGATAAAATAAATCATAGAAATACCAAAATACCAGATTTATTTATCATAATGCTCCAAAATCCCAAAGATGTGTGCTAAATGAGTTTATAAAGTTAAACACCTTTAAAATACTCAACTTATCAGCAGTTAACAAAACTTATCAGCAGTTAGCAAAACTTATCAGCAGTTAACAAAACTTATCAGTAGTTAACAAATTCATGTAAAACGCTTTAAAATAAACATTTTGGCATGTACACCGTTTTCACAAATCAACTTGAACTCACCTTGCTAGATTTAGGCTAAATCTAGATTTTACCCACTTAGAGCTCCTTTGAAGAAAACTTGAATCCTCCAAGCCAAAAGTCTCCAAAAACCTATATCCATACATTTCCAACCGTAAATAACCACATTCAACCATATAGAAACATTTCCCAAACATTACACATCAAAATCTCCATTTTGGTCTCAACCCAAATTTCGACCTAAATTCCTCCAAAACCATCAAACCCGAAATTGATAAACCACACACTAGGATCACCATCAATGGAGCATTTATAACTTATGTTAAGGTTTAAAAATGGAAGGGATACACTTACCACTTAGGTTTTGATGAAAACCTAGAGAACCCAAAAATGATCTTGAGGTTGAAGATGAAGATGGAGATGGTGAATCCTTAACCATAGCTTTCCATTTTACCACTTGATGGTGTTCCGTCTTCATGAAATCCAAGGAATTGAGCCACAAATAAGCTAGGGTTTGAAAGGGGAAGAAGGAAAACGAATTGGGAGATGATAGGGGAAGTTTGGGTGTGAAGAAATGAAAAAATAGCTGATTTTCGCGACTTAACAGCCCTCTGGAGTGTTTGGGCGACATTGCCAGGTGACATTGCCCTGGGCAATGTCGCTGGTCATAGTCGCAGCCAGCCAGCCTCCTTCTCGTTCACTGTTTTAGCCGTAACTTCTTCGTTATAGCTCCGTTTTTGCTCCAAAAAGAATCGTTGGACTCGTAATTGAATCATTCATCCATCTAGACTATAAAATCTAGGATTCAAGTCCAAGGTTAAATGTCTTATTTTTCCTTGATATATCGGTTTCTGTATTAACCTGAAGTGATACCTTTCGAAAGTCGGGGTGTTACAAAATAAGAATCATTCTTGTACTCAATAAGTTTTATGGATCAAATCTAAAAAGAAACCATAGCATATGGACCATGAATGTAATTCACTCAATATTTATTAATTGAACCTTATTTGACTACTCTTGTAATACAGATTCAGTCTCATTCTTAATCGTAGATGATGAATTAGTAAATGGGTCGACGTCTCATACCAAGCCTTCAAAAATTTTGATGGTTTGGCTAGTGACTGGAGTGAAGTCATAGCAAGGTAGCCGTATGGGAAGGTGTGACTGGATCACCTGTGAAATAAGTTAGGAAGAAGTTGTTAATAATAGATTACCTAGAGAAATGGGTAAAACCCTTTTTTTCTAATCCTTTGATAAAAAGATTCATTGAAGAATGAGTTGGCGACTCATAGGCACTGACTTGGTTAAGGGAACCCACCGGAGCTCTAACGCCCACACTGGATATGGACTGAACTGTCTCATCTCAGTCTTAGTGTGACTGATCATCCTCTCGGACCAACTACTAATCATCGCCTTAGCTCTGTATCAATGAAATCTCATCATCCATATACAACGAATTGAAGCCCAAAGATTCCCCGAGTAAGAACCGCGGTGAAGGGACTGTATCGAAAAAAAAAGAGGGATTATAGTTGTAAGATTGTTGGCCTCTATGGTAGAATCTGTCAGGGGATTCGATTTCTAAACAAAATTTAATCCTTAACTTTTCGAGGAATCCTTCATTAGTGATTTGGGTTTTCTCGTTAACCATCCGACCCTTAAAAATCGTAGAACAAAAGAAATTTTGAACTTCTTTTCAATTCATCAATAATAATAATAAAATTCGTTTAGTTAACATAAAAGTCGGTACAATTTCTTTATTTTCATATTCCGTTTTTTAACACCCATACACCCTTAGTCTACTGATATACATGCTACGTTTCGTAACACCAACTTCTATCAAAACAATGTTTAAAAGATATTAAGGTCATGTTTTCAACGATGCTCATTTATTCGGTTAAATAATACTAGTCAGGCATCATGCAACCTTATAGAATAACTAAAAGTTATGTAAACCTTTTTATCCACCAATCAAACAAACATGACCTAATGTATGATCAATCTAGCTTGTCGATTTGTGATAATTCAAATTTCTTTTTATCTTGACCTTTCGAAATACGTAGTCCCTTTTGTCCCCCCTATAAAAAAGACCGCAGACTTTTCCAATATTATACTTTTTTAAAAGATTTATTTTGTTTATCAATATTCATTATAAACGATCTTTTATAGTACATATTTTTTTAACAAAATTTTATGTTATTAAAGCATATATGACTAGTTTGTGTTTCTCTCACTAAGTTGGCCCCCAACCTTAGAAATTTGGGTTACCAAATCCAGTTAGGAATTGGAAAGTGATGTAATGAGAAGTAAACAAGGATTGGATATTTGGATGTTAAAAAAAGGGTACACTAACTACTTTGTCCTACTACACAAAAGCATGCCTCCATTAACTATGCCTAAATTACATAACTAGTCCATCAATTATCAATAATTCTATTAGCCACCTATTTTTAGAAAATTCTTTACAATCTAGTCCTTTTTATTTATTGATTCAAATTATGAGATGCATTCTTTTATTTGCTATGTGAAGTTTTCTTATTTTATGTCAAACTATAAACATTACTAGCTTATTTAGTCAACATATAATTTATGAGCCAACAACGTGTTTATCTAGATTATCAAAAAACATAATCTTAATCTAACCGGTTGATACACAATGATTAATGATCATCCACCAAAAAATATTCCATATAAATAAAATCAGACACAACATTAAATTCCAAAACTATATTAACATATCCATAATCAAAATCAAACATCACAATTCTCATTTTCCCACAATCACACATAACCAAGGTTCTAAACGGCATGAGACATGATGTAGCTTTGAGGTCAAGTTTCTTATCTTATGGGCCACTGCCAAGTCATGTTTTTCAATGTGTGATTTATGACAACATGTATGATATATATATATATATATAATTATACATGCACACATAAGTTTTCTACTATTAGCCAAACAACTTAGATTAAGATTATATAGTAAAAAGGAAAAAAAAACAAGACACTAAAAACGTAATAAAAAACCAAATAGACCTTACAAAAACCGCACAACAGGTCATGACAATTGGCATGCCACAAGCTTAACGTTACATGGAAAATGAGTCCAAAGCCGTAGCAATTGGGACGGTGAGTCTTTTAGAACAATGCACATAACATAAACTATTTTAGTTTTGATTTTGTAGTGTTGGGTTCTTCCTATTTGTTTCTCCCCATATTACACAACCTAAAAGGTAGACTGAGTTTATGTTTGTTAAAACAAAATGGGGAATTATCATTAAAATTATATGTCGGCGAAAGAAACACATTTGAAAGAATAGTTCAAATCAAAATAGGGTAAAATTAAGAAATATTAAAAGTATAGGGATTGAATATATAAAAATGAACATAGTTTAGGGCATTATTTATTGTAGTTTACACTCCATTTGACTCGAAAGGAAGAGAAGGGATTCTGTTAAACTTACTTCTCCAACTGAAGTGACATGAGCAAGATTGGTGGTGTGGTTGGTGGTGGATGTTTTATTTATTTATTTTAATTAAATATTAATTTATTAATGAAGAAAATTGGTTGATCATATGGACAGGCAGTAGGTTTAGTTCACCCACTAGTGTTACCATGACTCCATGCATATGACTTTCTCCAAATTATCCATGCAAAAAATATAATTATTGCTATCAAACAACGTAGACAAACGTTAAATAAAAATCTTTTGTCTTTAAATCCCAGTTCATTAATCATGTTGAAGACATAAATTAACAAATATTATATGAATTAATAATGTATCTTCAGTAGGATAGAAAATAGGAAATTGAACTTGAGAACAGGACGTTTATATTGGACAAACGTCATACGGACTTTTACTTGTGGACCTAAGACCACTTCGATCGTAGACGTAAGCCACAACCAGAAATTGATATAAAGGTTTATTGATCGTTGTCGGTCTTGGCCATCCAAACTTGATGTATTGCTAATTTTTTTGTTTATATAATTTAATAAATTTTTTTTGGCTAATAGTTAAATTCTTTACTTTATTTATCCATAAAATTAAAAAAATGATCATATCGAATAAAAATGTAAGACTATTAATGAAATTACAGAATTATTTCAATGTAGGAATAAAATAATGAAAACATATGGATTGTATTTAAAACTAATGTTTATTATATAAACAAAATTAACTTAGAAAGCATGTCGTATTATGGTTTAGAAAAGAAATTAATAGTAGTAGTATTTAATAAAATTAAAAACAAAGCGCATCAATCTTTGACCGGTAAAAGCAGATTCAAGTCCACGCAGGTATCAATTGGACAATACCAGGAATACTTAATTTAAAATAATTCAAGCATAATTTTTAGATGGAACAAAAACATGTATAATTTATACATTTCGATCGTCAGTCTTTTCAATAAAGAATTTGTAGAATTTATACGGTCTTTAATTTTAAGTAATATTATTTAAATTTATAAGAGGATCTCTAATAGGTTCTTCATAACTTTTTTTTGAAAATGGAGAAGTACTTTTTTGAGTAAATTACAGATTTCGTTTATGTGAATATTGAAAACTTTGGATTGGATCTCCCAAACAATAAATTAAAATATCATCATTGTGGTTTTAATTTTATCCGTTGGAGCAAAAATCCCTAAAATCTTCATTTTCGAGAATCTGTTGAAGACGCTCTAACACTATTAACCTTACCTCTATTAAGTCAAGGGTATTATATATAGTCTTTTCCTTTTTTAAGAAATAAAAAATTAATTTACTTGGAGAATTCACCGATGTCATTATATTTCTTTCCTACTTTCTTTATTTTAGAGAATATCTTAAAAAAATATATAACTTAATAACTTAGCCAACATTTGGATTACAAAATGAAAACTGAAAGAACTGAAATGTAATTTTATTAAGATTTTAAATGACGTCAGGCATGGCGTGACGTGACGGTGAGGTCAAACCTCAAGTTTTACGAGTTACGGTGAGACCATGATGTTTTTCAAGGCATGCCATAAGGCGACATATGTATATAAATACATATATACATGTATTGTAATATATTTCCGGGTATAAAGTTTAATAAAGAAAAGTTGGGGGTTTATTGGGTCAAGATTTATAGATACAAAGGGGGTAAAAAGTAACATTTCTTAAAAGGGGTTTTACCCTAAAATCTATCTTTATTTTGACATTTGGGCGGCTGAGAGCGAGAGTGCGAAGGAGAGCGAAGAAGGCGATGAGCAAGGGAGAGGTATGTGATCGAGGTTTCTGGTTCTGGAAGATTTCTTAAGGTAAACTTTTCCTTTAATCTCATTCTTTTATCAGTCTTTAGTATTAGATTTAATCGTTGGGTTGGAGGCCATAGATGTAATCTCTGGTTGTGTTTGTTGGAAAGGTTGGGGTTGTAAAGTTTTATCTATTGTAGATTTGTAGTGAACGAGTTTGTAGTTCTTAGCTTTGTTAAGAATTTAATCGTTTCCAGCAAAGGGTTTTGGGGCTTTGATCGAGCCCCGATATATGTGGAATTGGGAAATTCATCGAAGGTTTCTTCGAGACCTGTTAAAGACTCCAGTCAAAAGTAAACCTCGGTCGAGTGGACCTCGGTCGAATAGACTCGGTCGAACATTAAACCTCGGTCGATAGGGTGACCCCGGTCCATGCCTTGGGGAGGCACCGGTCGCCGCATGGGGTACCGGTTGAAGCAACACTGGGCGCTGCCTTGGCACCGGTCGAAGCATGACCTGGGCGCGGCGTGGTCACGGCGCGGGCGTGACCCTGGGCGCGGCGCTAGGCGCGGCATGGGCGCGACCCTGAGTGCGGTCTGGGCGCGGACTGGTCGGGGTCGGTCGGGTAGGCTTCAGTCCTGAGAGCTTTATAGTTATGTTTTTAAGGGTTTTCTGTTATTGTGGTTATAGGTTCGATATTAAGGAGTTAGAGCGGAAGCTTCGCAAGGACCAGGTGAGTTTTCTTAACCAAAACCCTTTTTCAGCAAAGAGTTTATGCTTATGATTATATGAGCTTTTATGCAAGTTTTGTGATATATTTATGTGATAATAAATTGGGAGAATTCTTTATAAATGTTAAAGTTGTTTATCTTTATGCTTAAAGTGGAAAGGTATGCATACAAGGTCTTAAGTGAGAAGGCTCAAAGTCGGGGGGTGTGGCCCGCCTGTGCTCATACCGGGGGGTGTGGCCCGTTTATGCTATATGGGGGGGTGTCCCATCTAAGGCAGTGTGAGTCACAGACACGCTGTCACCTTAGGGTGGCGGTAGTGTGAGCGGAGAAGTTTTCTGAAAGTTAATGATTTCTTGAAAACTGAAAACGGTTTATTTGATGATGATTTATTAAATGTTTTGTTGAGTTTTAAAGTTGTTGCAAGAGGGGACTCACTAGACCTTTCGGTCTAACCCTCGCTCTTTTCAAACTGAAACTCTTTTTAGGTATAGAGTGGCCGTAGAAGGAGCGGTTATGTTTTAGAAGAAGTTGTGCGCTGGAGCTAGATCAGAGGACCCCCATTGTAGACCATTGTCTTTGTATTCTCAGTTGTGTACTAGATTATCTTTCCGTAAATCTCGTATTTCGGATGTGGTATTAAGCCGTTTGGCATTTTTTTTAAGATTTAAGTTACTATCTTGTTGTTTAAGTAGTGGGTTGTTACAATTGGTATCAGAGCCATAGTTTAAGGGATTTAGGTGACCGAATGGGCCTAAACTTAAACTGTGGAGTAGATGCACACATCTGAGATTTAGGAAGCCTTAAGAAAGACCTTGTTTATCGTGAGGTGTGATAACAATAGTGAGTACTCTCATGTAAGGTAAATTCAGAATCGCATCTGGCCAATGCCATTATGAATTTACATGTGCATGGGCATACTCAAGTACTATTGTTGAGTGTGGTTCAGGGTAGAGAGTCCTATCCATAGATTGATAGTTTTAGTCTAGCGTGTGGTGGAAGTTCGTTTTTGGGCGTAAGGTTATGCCGTTTAGGATGCGTGTCGTGCGGGATGTAGATGTTTCGTTGAGAAAGGACCTCCTGGGTCCATAAGGAATAGAATGTTGGTGGGAGGTGGCTTTTGCCCCAAGGGAGTCTTCGGTCTGGTAGAGTGGGGTGTTGAGTAGTGAGAAGCAGGAGAGTGATAATTCAAGAATCAAATGATAGAGTTGAGGCTTCTAAAGTTATTGTATTTGAAGGGGTGGTTGAGAGACGATATCAGTGTTGTTGGTTAACGTGTAGAAAGGATGGGATTGGAATGGGTTATCGTTTGGGTTATGAGTCAATAGTCACGGTGATGACTAGTTTTGGGCTTTCAAGGCTGTTAAAGATCGATGGTGCCGTAGGTTATGGCACAGTTGAGAACCCTGACTGGTTGGTCGGAAGCGAGGAGTCTGGGATAAATTATATTGAATGTAAACAATTGACCTTATGGGAGTAAATAGCCGTCAATGTTATTGAATCTCCTGCATTGTGTCAAATAAATTGCTGAAGTTTTTATATATTCTTCACATCGGCCGTTTTGGCAAGTGTGTGTCTTACGAAGTAGTTGTTTCGAAAACGTGTCGACACATGCGGATATGTGTTTGAATCGAAAAGACAAGTGTTTGAACTTTGGGTGATAAATTTTGAAAATAATTATATATTTCTTTACAAATGAGTCGATCTTTGGATAAGAAAATCAAAACATCATTTGATCGCATGAATTTATAAGGGAGTTGGGTATAAACAGGTGTTGTCATATCAACAAGGGTGAGAGTCGTTGGCACACTCAGTGTAAGCATTTTCTGGGGTATTTCTATAAATTGTGTGTAGAGTTCCTTGGAAACATTTTCAATTGTGCCAACCCCGACAATGGGGTATGGTGAGGAGAAATTGTTGTGGAGTGAGGTAAAACGATTATTGAAACCGTTGTACGTGGCTAAGTCAGTGTCGTGTCGTGTACACGTGAGTTTGTTTTCTAATGTAGGTATTTTCTAAATTTTCAAACGTGTCAAAAGTTTAAATGTTTGTGCGTCATGCATGAAGGCTATGAACTCTCTAGGTCGTGAGGAAGGTTGCAATTAGGAATAATGAAAGTTTTAAGAGTGGAGGTGTGTCGCTCAATCATAGGGTAGTAAATGTGTGATATTGGTATTCTTCTAAGTAAGGGGGGTGAATAGCGGAGGTGGTCAATGGAGACATTGACCTATGACGTTAATGATGATGGTACTATAATGGATCACCGTTGGTTTCATGTGGATGTCGGTAAACGATTGTCTCTGGAGTGGAGTTCGGAGTTGTAAAAATATTTTAGCAATTAGCTGCTGCGGTGGAAGATTAAGGTTTCTCTAGAGATCCAGGTAGGATGGTAACAGAGTGGAAGTACATCAATGTCAATTGTTGTTGTGGTAATCAGAAACCATTAGTGGTAAATGTCGGAGCGTGGAAAAATGAAGTAGTTATTACGGATAGTTTCGAGGAGTTTTGTGATGAAGCGAAGAGTTATTCAGAAAAGGTGTACCTAGTGTGATGTTGGACAACCTTGTGTGGATAATTCAAAAAGGGAAAATCACTAGTTTAGTAAAGTGGTTCTTTATCAACGAAGTTTTGATGGTTATGTGGGAGTGACGTTTTTATATAACACAACTGGAATGGGTTGCGCTTTGTGCATTTAAGACTTCGAGGTAGTACGTTTAATTATTCAGGCTACTGGAGTTTGATTCCAGCTGGTCGCGATGAGCTGGCAGGGAGCGATATCTACTTGAGTGGTTTTAAAAAAAAATCGTAGTTTTGTGATTTAGCTAGATTTGAGAAAGACAAGGCCATGAAATGCCTTGAGGTCCGATTTCAGTATTATAACCAGTGAGAAGAGAGCGGTATTTGTAGGTGTGCCAAGTGGTTGTAGAGACTTGCAGTAGTTCTGGGAAGAGGTAGTAGAGTGTTGGTGGTAACCAGAAGTCGATGACGTCTTTATGACATAGCTGGGAGTACAAATCCTTAAAGTGGTAAGGAGTTTCCTTAAGGATATGTAGAAGGTGGGTGTTATCGTCTTAGGATGAACGTCTTCGTCCAAAGATCTAGGGGAAAGAGTTGTAAGATTGTGGTTGGGATGCTATGTGGAAATTAATGTTGTCAAATGATGGGTGGTGGTTATCTAAGAGATGAGCTATATATTCTGGTTTACAGCAGGTTTTGGGTGGGATTATTTTATATCCCTAAAATGAATGTTGAGAGTGTCGAACTGTTTAATTCTGGAAGTTGCGCAGTAGAAAGGAAATTCGTGGGCATGATGTATTATGCTTGAGGGTGAAGGGATTATAGCAGATTGGGCAATCTTGTTTGGCAAGAGAGAGTGGTGCGGCATTTTCGAATAGTGGGTAACGTTTTGAAGAGTTGGGTTGATAATCTTGCGTGAGAATTGTGGGTAGTCGGTGGAGCTAGCAAGTAGTGTTTTTGTGCTTCGATACATTTGGGATTCATCGAGGAATAAGTCAGCAATGTTGGGAGAGCGGTGTTTCTTGCAACGAGAAGAAAGTGAAGATATCATGTCGAAAAGATGGGAAATCTGAGAGTAAGAGGTTGGCAAGTGACACAAAATGTGGAGGTATGTTTTAGATTCTGTTGACAGCAAAGTTATAAATCCCTAGTGTGGGTATGAAAAAGGAAGTGTGGTGTTGGTGCGGTGCGTGTATGATTAATCAAAGTCGTGCAGCTGACTAAAAGTTCACGTTACCAATCAGTGAGTTGGTCGTTAGAAGTGGGTTTGAAACCCTCAAGGAGGAAGATAGAGGTGTTGGATTATAGTGCTGGGAGCGAAGAGCCATAGTGTCAGTATTGACAATGCGTAAAAAGGGGATTCCAAGTGAGTCCGTTAGTCCGTGTTAATTCCTTTTAAAACAAAAGTTTGTATGAAATTTGGTCTTTCCGTATCAAGCGGGTGAAGCTGGGTTTTATTGCGTAATTGGTCGGGTGTTTGTGGATGCAATGAGAAATGGAAGTGTGTGTCGCATTAATCGGACAGTTGGAACCGATGGATTACGAAGGTTTTGATTTGTGAGAGTTTCTATCATTATGTGATAAGTTGAAGTGATAGCGTTGGAGCGAGGTATGTTAGCGTGTAAGATTTGTTTAATGCCAAGGAGTTGAGGTCTAGGGGGAAGTCGAAAAAGAAGGAGCTTCTGCGTTGGACTTATGTTGTACTAAGAGGGATTGCTTGCAATGGCAAGTTGCATGATGAAGAGACTCGTGGCGATGAGTTGTTGGTGAGGTCTACAGTTGTCGATGTATTATGTTGGTGGGTGGAGTGATTATGTAAACTAGGATGAATGTTGTTGTGGTGTTGACTCCGGTAAAATTTTATCGGTTATGGAAGTTGTTGTAATCGAGGGGTAAATCTGATAATTACGTATGGCGGGATATTGATCAGAATGGTTTGGTTAATCGAATGGTACCCTCTTGATGAGATTGGGAATTACGAGTCTTTAGTCTCAAGCGATGACTAATGTAAAGTTACCAGTCTCGTATGGGGGGGTGATCGATTTAGAAAGAAATGGAAGTTAATACCTAGATTTGTTGGGGCGTTGCTATTGGCGAGCGAGTTGGGATAAGTAGCCTACAAACTAACCCTACCGAAGATCTGAGTGGGAATCATTCCTCATTCCATGTGTTTACTTTGAGCAGATGTTTTGTGAAAGCAGATGTGGTGGTACCTTTGGGCAATATTCAAGTAGATGAGAAGCTACGTAATTTGAGGAACAAGGAGATGCAACTGGTGAAAGTCCGGTGGCAATTTCCCTAGGGTCAAGAAGCAACTTGGGAGTTAGAGTCGGTTTCGAGAAGCTAATATCCCAGTTTGTTTGACGAAGGAATTCTGGGGACGAAATTCTTTTGAGGGGGGATATTGTAATATCCTGGTATAAAGTTTAATAAAGAAAAGCTGGGGGTTTATTGGGTCAAGATTTATAGATACAAAGGGGGTAAAAAGTAACATTTCTTAAAAGGGGTTTTACCCTAAAATCTATCTTTATTTTGGCATTTGGGCGTCTGAGAGCGAGAGTGCGAAGAAGGCGACGAGCAAGGGAGAGGTATGTGATCGAGGTTTCTGGTTCTGGAAGATTTCTTAAGGTAAACTTTTCCTTTAATCTCAATCTTTTATCAGTCTTTAGTATTAGATTTAATCGTTGGGTTGGAGGCCATAGATGTAATCTCTGGTTGTGTTTGTTGGAAAGGTTGGGGTTGTAAAGTTTTATCTATTGTAGATTTGTAGTGAACGAGTTTGTAGTTCTTAGCTTTGTTAAGAATTTAATCGTTTCCAGCAAAGGGTTTTGGGGCTTTGATCGAGCCCCGATATATGTGGAATTGGGAAATTCATCGAAGGTTTCTTTGAGACCTGTTAAAGACTCCAGTCAAAAGTAAACCTCGGTCGAGTGGACCTCGGTCGAATAGACTCGGTCGAACATTAAACCTCGGTCGATAGGGTGACCCCGGTCCATGCCTTGGGGAGGCACCGGTCGCCGCATGGGGTACCGGTCGAAGCAACACCGGGCGCTGCCTTGGCACCGGTCGAAGCATGACCTGGGCGCGGCGTGGTCACGGCGTTAGGCGCGGCATGGGCGCGACCCTGGGTGCGGTCTGGGCGCGGACTGGTCGGGGTCGGTCGGGTAGGCTTCAGTCCTGAGAGCTTTATAGTTATGTTTTTAAGGGTTTTCTGTTATTATGGTTATAGGTTCGATATTAAGGAGTTAGAGTGGAAGCTTCGCAAGGACCAGGTGAGTTTTCTTAACCAAAACCCTTTTTCAGCAAAGAGTTTATGCTTATGATTATATGAGCTTTTATGCAAGTTTTGTGATATATTTATGTGATAATAAACTGCGAGAATTCTTTATAAATGTTAAAGTTGTTTATCTTTATGCTTAAAGTGGAAAGGTATGCATACAAGGTCTTAAGTGAGAAGGCTCAAAGTCGGGGGGTGTGGCCCGCCTGTGCTCATACCACGGGGTGTGTCCCGTTTATGCTATATGGGGGGGGGGTGTCCCATCTAAGGCAGTGTGAGTCACAGACACGCTGTCACCTTAGGGTGGCGGTAGTGTGAGCGGAGAAGTTTTCTGAAAGTTAATGATTTCTTGAAAACTGAAAATGGTTTATTTGATGATGATTTATTAAATGTTTTGTTGAGTTTTAAAGTTGTTGCAAGAGGGGACTCACTAGACCTGTCGGTCTAACCCTCGCTCTTTTCAAACTGAAACTCTTTTCAGGTATAGAGTGGCAGTAGAAGGAGCGGTTATGTTTTAGAAGAAGTTATGCGCTGGAGCTAGATCAGAGGACCCCCATTGTAGACCATTGTCTTTGTATTCTCAGTTGTGTACTAGGTTATCTTTCCGCAAATCTCGTATTTCGGATGTGGTATTAAGCCGTTTGGCATTTTTTTTTAGATTTAAGTTACTATCTTGTTGTTTAAGTAGTGGGTTGTTACATGTATGGGGGTGGTTTATTTTTCAACCTAGTAAAAGGTTATAACCTCATGCAACCCTCATCTAAACCATTCATTAATCATATTTATTATGGATTGCATCAACGATTATTGATTTATGCAATAATCTTACCTGCAATGCATAATATTTCATTAAATGCATACACTAACATGGAATGCATATTGTTTAATGAAAATACCATGTTCATCCGATATATCACATGAACTATTATGTGCATCGACATCTGCTGTAGAAATTCGACGAAATCTAGTAAATTTGATACAGGGAGGATTCGAGAGCTATCAATGTATTTTTGTATATTTGGAAGAGCAGAAAACGAGTTCAAAAGAAGCTCGTAATTATGAATTGGAAACGGAAAACCAGTCTCTTACACAACTTCTCCCGCGGCATGGGTCCCGTGCCGGGTCGGGGGCGTGTCCTAACGGGTCCCGAACGAATTGCATTTATTTGTTTATTTGATTATTTTGTTTCTTAATTATTTAGTTTTAGTAATTATTTATCATCTTTATAATTATTATTATTATTAGGATTATTATTTAGTTTCCTTTTATTAATTATTTAATTACTTTTATAGTTGGTTTAAAATTAGGATAGATTTATTTCCATAGTTATCTTTGAATTAGTTTATATTATAAATAAAACTATTAGGTTTATTTGTTATCAAGTTTTAATCAAGTTATCAATTAATAAAAGTTCTTATTTTAGAGAGTTTTCTTTTGGGTTTTAGAGTTTTACGCGTCGTAATTCTCAACCGTTAAAGGGTTTAGACCCTTGTCGATCCGTTCCGCGTATTCCCCGTTGCGTCAGTTGGTATCAGAGCAGGATTCGCCTGTCTTTTCACTAACAATTGCAGATCGACAGCTGACTACCAAAGCGGGTCTAGTAGATATGAATGTGGCCTTATCCACATCACTTACTAATCTGACAGCGACTGTTAACAGACTTTAACCCAACATCGTCAACGATAATCGTCGGAGAAGAGACAGGTTTGAAGGACCGACTATGGCGCCGTGTAATGGCCACCGTAACCGGGTTTATTTTTCAAGTTTCGAATCCAAAGAAGATAAGGAGGAAGAACCAGTGAACTTGAAAAGAAACGACCACAATAACCGAATAAAAGTGGACATCCCGTCTTTCTATGGAACCAGAGGTATAGAAGAATTCTTAGATTGGCAAATCGAAGTCAACCGATTCTTTGACATTATGGATGTTCCCAAAGACATACAGGTAAAGTTGGTTGCTTTCTGTCTAAAGAGTGTCGCCGCTATTTGGTGGGATAAATTGATCGTGCAAAGACAACGACAACGAAAGAGACCAGTTCGATCTTGGAGGAGAATGAAGCAGCTTATGATGGAACGATTCTTGCCGGAAAATTATGAACAGTTCCTTAAGAAACTCCATCCCGAACCCGACAATGGCAACTCTTGGAGAAAGGATACGCACGAGAAATCAATCATGGTTTTGGGCGACAACAACTACGATCATATTATACCATCAGTTTCTACTCTCGTTAAACAACCACCCATTCCGGAAGAGCCACCCGAAAAAGGCGAAGTCTTGCCGGACAAATTCGAAGAGAAAATCATCCCTATCGTGATCGAGCCACAAGAAGAAATCTTGACCAAGACCAAGGCGTTCGAACCAAATCTCGGACCGTCCACTGAAGAAACCGAAAGTGAACCGGTTAAGGACAATCTCGAGCCAACGAAACTTTTGTCACAAGAAGTCAAGAAGGTTGAGCCCGAATATGATATTTCCATTATTCCAACACCTAAAGTACCGAATCAAATCGAAAAAGTTCCTACTAAAAATCTTGTCGTTTCTTACCCTTTCGAGTTAGATAAAGTATCTCTTGTATGGAGGCAATCCAAAAGCCAAGTTGTAGGTTCAAAGAGAATTTTCTACGCAAGTGATTTGGTAAAACATCGAAACCCCAAGGAGTCTAATGAAGTCGTTTTTCAAGTGAACTCGAGGGCGAGTTCTTTTCAAGTGAGGGTGACTGATACAGGGAGGATTCGAGGGCTATCAAGGTATTTTTTCTATATTTGGAAGAGTAGAAAACGAGCTCAAAAGAAGCTCGTAATTATGAATTGGAAACGGAAAACCAGTCTCTTACGCGACTTCTCCCGCGGCATGGGTCGTGTGTCGGGTCGGGGGCGTGTCCTAACGGGTCCCGAACGAATTGCATTTATTTGTTAATTTGATTATTTTGTTTCTTAATTAGTTTAGGATAATTATTTAGTTTTAGTAATTATTTATCATCTTTATAATTATTATTATTAGGATTATTATTTAGTTTCCTTTTATTAATTATTTAATTACTTTTATAGTTGGTTTAGAATTAGGATAGATTTATTTCCATAGTTATCTTTGAATTAGTTTAGATTATAAATAAGACTATTAGGTTTATTTGTTATCAAGTTTTAATCAAATTATCAATTAATAAAAGTTCTTATTTTAGAGAGTTTTCTCTTGGGTTTTAGAGTTTTACGCGTCGTAATTCTCAACCGTTAAAGGGTTTAGACGCTTGTCGATCCGTTCCGTGTATTCCCCGCTGCGTCAAAATTCATTTAGAGAATCAATGAGAATCCAAATGCAATGGGCTAAATGAATTGTTTAGATAAGGGTTGCAAAATAAACCATACATGTATATATGTATATATATATATATATACTCACGTGTGTTTGTGTTAGTGTTTTAAATAATCTCGTAGAATAAGTTAAAATGATATTAAGAGTGCAAAGTCGGGATTAAATTTTTTGATTCTCTACTCAATACTTTATTCAATCTTCAAAAAATTCATGTTTGACTCTCCATGTACGAAATGAGAACAAAGACATGCCTATTTAGGGTTTTTAGTTTTTTTATGTTTCCTTCTAATATTTATCTAAATATTAGTCATCGTACATAATTATCATTTACCTCAAGTTATATGTTTAAAGAAAACATGTCTTACAAAATAGCGCGCCATAACGTGTCATAACGCGTTACAATGGAATTCAAACCTCAGAGTAGAGCTACGGGGGTTAAAGTGGCGGAAAAACCAAACCTTGAACGCTATAACAAAGCCATAACGAGTTATTTAGAACCATGAATTTAATCGGCGGCAATTAATAGTGGCAATGGTGTTGTGTTGTGATTAGACATAATTAAAGTAAATATAAAAAGAAATTAGTCTTTACTAAAGTATAGGATAAAAGTGAATTTAAATTTCTTTCTCAACTCCAAGGAATTCCAATTCTATACTAAAACTTAGAAAATAAATCAAACCCATGAATCACAACAAAATTAATCGTTTCAACTTTTTTCAAAATTTAACAAACTAAGCGTCAACATAAAATCTTCATTTTATAAAACCATTGATGTTCTAACACATATCCGAAATAATAAAGATTTTAATAAGGTCAAATGGTAGAATCTTAAAGGCCCATCACATCAATAGATTGGGAAGACAACAAAATGCAATGAAATTCCCAAAACACCCTCCTATGACCTATTTCTCGTTTTGTTCGTTGACATGGTTTAAACCAGAACCCAAATAAAGCGTGAATTACGCCAATAATCATGCACGTAAATAAAATTTCTATCTTATAAAGAATTAAAGACTACAAAATATCATTTGTTAAAATTAAATTAAAAAACCTATAAATAGAAATCAATATTTTTAGATGTTGATTATTAGTTAACAGATAAATAAATATAAGTCAAAATCCATCTAAAACAATGTTAGTATACAGGTTGGGTTTCGGCCAAAATAAAAATTATAGTGAAAAGGGTAAGAGAGATTTTCATCTTTAGATCAATACAAATTGAAATCAACACTTATGGAATACACCAGATCAATTCTTTTCTAAAGTGCAATTCATTAATTGTTTTGAGATTAAAGTAATCAATGATACAAATTTCTTCTTACACTTCTGACTTTAACTCTTATTCTCGCACGATCTTTCTTCTTGTTTATACAACCTAAATAAAAATTAAATATCACAACTTTTAAATGACGAGGTTTTGCAAAATGGGTTTCTTCATCTTTTTTAACTTTTGTTTTTGATTTAAATGTCATGTTTGTTGCCTATGCTACGTAGCTTAGTTGGCAAAGGCGTAAAATCACAGCCCCCTGCTAGTCTCAGTCGCTGAGTGAGTCAAAAGTTCTCTTTTACATTGATGTCTTTGAAAGCGGGTTCTGTGTAAAGTCAGTTGGGATTGTTGGTAATCAACTTAATTGCCTTAAACACATTTGTATTAGATTAAAATAGCAAAAATACTGTATATATATTGTATTATTATTTTATTTTATATTTGATTAACTTTTGTCTTTTCAAATTAAATATATTTGCATTAAATTTCAAGACAATTTGTTTAACATTTAAACTTAACAGTCAAACAATTACTATATGACAAAACAAGTAGTCTTTTCTTATGTGGCACTCAATTTGTTTTCACATGTATGCATGTATGTATGTAAGATGCATATGCTTATCTGTGTATAGAAATGCATCTTCTAACAAGGGGTCATATTGGTTGGATGACCTCTGTTAAGGTTTTTGAACAACTCAATCAATTATTTATGAAGTGTGACTTAAAAATCCTCAACTCATTTTAAAGTGTTCTTTTGGTTATAACCCACCCTAACTCAAACTTGGGTTTGGATCGAGTTGGATTGCTCGGATTGAAACACACGTAGCTTACATCATGTTACAGACAAATTAACAGGCTATTTGGTTGGTTTTCCATTAAGTCGTGTATGAATAAATTGTCTGTATAAACTGGAAAGGTATTTGTTTGGAAGAGTTTTTCATAGATGGAAAAAGTGTATATTTTTTGGGAGTGGCAGGGTTGGAAAAAAAACATGAGTTTCTACATAAAGCTCCCCTGTAACAACCCAAACTCCCGGTATAAAGCAAAACTAACCTTATTAATTAACAACGCCAAACGACCCAAACAACATCTCAAATTCAAGATTTGCGGAAAGACAACCTAATACACAACTGAGATTTACAAGGAACGAAAACTAAATTGGAGGTCTTCTACCCCAGCTCCGGCCTACGCCTTCTCCTTACCCTTGCTCGATCCTCCTACCTCACGCTTGCCTGAAATTGTTTTTAATTTTGAAAGAGTGAGGGTTAGACCGAGAGGTCTAGTGAGTTCCCTCTATCAACAGTTCACAAGCCATAACGTCATATAAAAGATTTATAAGCAAATATAAACCAATTCAGTTTTTATAAAAAGAACATCACATTCACAAATCTCGTTTTTGGCACACACTACCGTCACTCGAAAGTAACAGTGTGTCTGGCTCATACTGCCTTAGTTGGGTCACACCTCCCAATTGGCATGAACGGGACACCCCCCCCCCCCCCGGTACGAGCACAAGCGGGCCACACCCCCCGACTTTGGCCATACATCTCACAACAATGTATGCATACATTTAATCAACAACAAAAGCATAAACCACGTTTAACAGAAAACTCGCATGTATAAAGCTTACGTAATAAAAAGATGTTTTAAAGTAACTTCCACATGTATTTAACCACTTTAGTAATACAAAGCATTTAGTTAGAAAAACTCACCTTTGGTCCTTGCTTAATCCCCTGCTCTAGCGATCTCACAACCTACGATACATTGATAATTTGGTAAGACACCCCCTTGAACTCGCTAACTAACGACGGTGAATTAATCTATCTCTCGATCTTAAGTAACGACATCTCCCCAATTAGACTAACACACCCTCAAGAAACAACAAGCTCCCATAATGAAACCTGGTTTGACCCTCACCCCCGGCGCCCCGACTCCCGGGGTCAAGGCCCGGGTTCGACCGATCCCCCGGTCTCCCGGGTCCGCCCGGGTTTCCTCGCCCGGCCCCGACTCCACAAACCCCCGGGCGCCCCGTCTCCCGGGGTTCCACGCTCGGGTTCCCATTCTGTCTCCCGGACTTCCAAACTCCTGGGTGGAGTCGCTCCCGGGTCACCCCGGTCGAGCCAACTCCCGGGATACCCCGGGTCCCTCTTACCAAATCGTCCAGGTTGCAGACTGACGATGTGAAGAACAGTGTTGGAACAAAGAGTTCTGAGTGACGAAAATATCGTTCGCACACACTCACAAATCATAACCCAGATATCACATTCCTAACAACACTATCGCCGCTTAACCACAATTAATCATTAAAAACCCTTTTCTCAAAATAGGGAGAAATCGATTACCCTCCCAAGGGACAAATCTTATACTTATTAAGACTCCCAATTCCTGATCAATAAAAATAATAAGAGGATTAGGGCTTACCTTGAAGAGAATCGATGCAGACTTTCCTAAATTTGATGATTTGCTCTTCTCCTTCCTTCCTTCTCAAAATCGCCTTCACCCCCCCCCCCCCTCTGCACTTCTCCTTAGTCGCCTCACCCCTAGAAAAGTGAAATGAGGAATAGGATTGCTAGGGTTAAAGTTCATTTCCCCAACTTTGCAACATAGCCCCTTGCACTTTGGACCTTATTAACAAAGACCCTTCCATTAGCTAAAACTTTATAAAACCGGTTATTACAATATCCTCCCGTCAAAAGAATTTCGTCCCCGAATTTCCATCGCTGAACAAAAAGGGTATTGGGACCTCATCTCCGATCCCACCTCTCACGCTGCCTCCCGCCCTTTTAGATATCGCCAATGAACCTTCACAGGGCGGATCTCTTTTGATCCTTAACTTTTTAACCTTACCAATGACTTCCTTAAAACCCATGATAACGGTTAACTTCTTCTTTGCTTGCATACTTTGTAAAAGTATTGCCGCCCCAACTTCCAACAAGTGCTCTCAAAGAGAGGCGCGAAACACGTTACGAGTTTTCCCAAATTCCCATTGAACACTTCCAAATTATACATTATCTCACCAACTCTTTCTATAATTTCGACGGACCCCCAAACGTAACCCAATACTAGCTTACTCTCGAACGCACCACTTCATTCTATGGGGACGACTTATGTAACACCCTCAAATTTGGAAAGAGCGACTATTTAAAAACTTTCAACAATACCGTAAAGGATAATAAAATCTCTTACTACTAGTCCATAAAAAAAATACAAATCTAGGTTGAACCATCAACAAATAAATAAATTCTTACATAAAGACTAACTAAAGTCGAGTGTTACTATATCCCAATGACAATCGCTATCTCCAAATATAAGTGTGGAAGACTTCAACAAGCTAATCAACTCTTCGAGCAACCAACTAGCACTCATCTCATCATAGTGCCGCTAGACTAATCCCAAAATGAAACCTGATGCACATGCGGACAAATAAAAGGTTAGGCTAACGCCTAGCGAGTTCAAGAGTTTTATACCATGATTATAGAGGAAAACGTAAAATGGAAATATTGTAACTTACAATCATGATCCTTTAGAATGATTTTACTAAAGAAATTAAGAGAACAACTCATTTACTAATAACATGCATTTTATAACTGGATGCCTCGACGTCAAAACATTCTTTCATGAAATAATAAAATCCAACACTTATGCAAAACGAAAATAATGGTAATGCTCGAGTAATGAAATTTGAGTAAGCTTTATAAAATAAACGACCAAAATATGAGTAAACTCAAGTTTCTAAGATTATAGCATAAGAGAGATAACTCAAACTCAAAAAGTGGATATAAATTGACTCCCAATTTATGATAATGTAAATAATATTTCATATCCCAAAACACCCCAAAACACGGGTAGGGATTAATACCCAACCCATAAAACGTGAAATGAACTCATGTATGCAAAATGTCACCGAAAACAAATCTATAAAATATTCAGCCCAAAGACAACACCTTTCGGTGACGGGGGAAAACCCGATTCCGCATAATGTGACGTGCACAAAGTAAGCCACACGTTACGTTAAATTGGTATAAGTATCGGGCTCAACATCTTTCAGAATACACCCATAGATACTAGCACGGAGGACTTACACCATACCAAAGAGGCCTAATCGCGCCTCAATGGGGAAAACTAGCGTTCCACCATTGGACAAATAATAAGAGTATCGAGCTCAACATCTTTCAGCATACACCCATTGATACGAGCACGAAGGACTTACAACCCAAACCAAACCGATGTCGAACGTGCCTCGATGTGGAAAACTAGTCGTCCCAACACAGGATAAAATACAAAAGTGCTCATGGATCCATAGCAGACGGGGCTGAAACATTACATGACTCAAAACAAATGAACTAATGCATTCAAAACATGTAATTCCCAAGTAAGATGCAATAAATACAAATCATAATCAAGCGCTCTATATTGAGCTATCAAAACCGGACAAGTGTCCCCAAGACCGAACAAAATCCAAACTAAGCCATAAGCTCAACAAATCCAAAGACCCAACGTTGAAAGTCATAAAATGAAATCAAATGTAAACGACCCGAAATAATGCAACCCATGCTTCGACACACCCAAATAACTTCAACGTGATTTAGATCGGGACAAAACATTTTCCAAAGTGGGTTTATACCTTTTCTTCTTTCAAACTGACACCCAATAGAATGCATTTATACTCAAAAATATGCTCCATTGTAACACCCGTAAATTCATAAGGTAAGTATTTGTTCCCTTAAATACGTTAATTGTATTTATTTGAAAATATGAGCCTTATATGCTTTTTTCGATCGTTAATATATTTAAATATCACATATATTGATTTACCATCTTTAATCGTACAACCTTGTGCTCGTTATCGTTTTCGGTTGAATTTTCGGACTGATTTGGGGGCGCGATTGTGCCTGGCGATTGTGCCATTGGCACTATTGTCGGAGGCACTATCGCCAGGAAGGTACCGAGAGTGGGGGTTGGGTCGCGATAGTGACACGCGATAGTGACAAATGTCACTATCGCCGGGCATACTTGCGCGGTTTGTACCGCGGGTGGCTTGTAGTTCGCGATTGTGACTCGGGCACTATCGTCGTCGGGGTGCAGGGCTTTAAATGAGTATTTTGGCCGATTTTCATTTCATATCCCATCTACCTCTCTTTTCCTTTGGCGATTTTGGAGCCTCCAAACCAGTTCCCTTCCCTCATAAAACCCCAACTATCATAAATACAACATCTTTGGTGGTTGGAGCTTTGATTCTTGCAATAAATCATCTCAAGGAAAACTTTCTAGGGTTCCTTCAAGTCAACTTCTCCTCTCCAAGTTCATCCTTCACTTTCTAGGGTTTCCATCTTTTCTAGGTTTTGGTTCAAAACCTAGATTGTGAGTTTGCTAACCTTTGTTAAAACTAGATAAACATCATATTCTTCTACTTGTTATTATTTATCTCTATATGTTCAAGTATTTGGGTTTTGGAGTATTTGGGGTTCTTCTCTTGAATACATATTATGTGTGGTTTGATACGATCAATGTATACATGTCTCGGTATTGGAATGATTATTAGTCGAAATTCCTTTTGGTGAAATATGTATATGTTATGATGGGCATGATTATCTTTTGGATCTCATGATAGACTTATGTGTTAGGATGGTAACATTGTACCCTTGGTTGGTATCGAAATGTGTTGGTTGAAATATACCTCAAGACCTCCTAAAATGTATGTTGGACGAACCAAGTCAGTAGACACTAGGAGGATGTAGTCTTGGGTGCCACTGTAATGGTCTGTGCCTAGACCTCCGCCATTCGAGGAATTTCCTTTGGTGTAGTCCTCGGATGTGTCGGGCCTTTCGGGTGTCTCTTGGTAGATGGCATCAAGGTATATCGACTCTTTGGGTGGAACTTGATTGGTGCTATGGATCTCCCCTATTGACTCCACATTTGTTGAACTATGGTTAACTGCTGATAAGAATTGTGACTGTTCATGCATGCTTATTATTGTTCAACTCACTAGGCTTTTTGGCCTAACACTTGTTTGATGTCGATGTGTATCTCAGGTTCTAGCGGCGCCGGTCCTAAGCAGGCTTAGTTGCTTTGGGGTGAGAGCTTGGGGATTTTGCACTTGGACGTATTATACTTTTGGAATGAACCGTTGGGTTTATAGATGACAACCCTTTTATAATCTCTTTTCTAATTGTAGAAATTAGATTAGTTGGTTGTTAATTTATTGTCCGTTTAAATTACAATTGTGATTAAACAGGTTATATATATATTCCCCATTTTTGGGAGGCTCTTGCTATGGCAATTTTTGTATACCTCATGTCCGTTTTTCGGATTTTTGTTATACCCATTTTTAGGGTGTTACAAGTTGGTATCAGAGCTTTAGTTTAAGTGAACTAGGTATTGTTTAGCATATCTAGACTTAAGATTTAGACTTTATGACTTCACTGTCCACTTGGGTAGCAATCCTAGGTGGGGAGAGCGTTAGGATTACGGAATTACTTTAATTGAAAGTCATGATGACGGTGACAAGAATTCTTGTGTATGGTTCGTTCATAATTTCACTTAGCTACTGCTATTATGAATGCGTTGTTACGTGAGCATACTTGGTTTACTATTATTATGATAATTGATGAAGGTATTAGTACGTACAATGAGTTCAACTCGTTTAGTCTTTTCTCAATCTATTTCTCGTGCGTGTATGGCAGATCGTGATGGTAAACACTCGAAGTAGAATACCGGACATGCCAGAGGGTCAACCAGAAGTGGAATCTGCAGCTGTACGACCCCCGGTGGGGGCAACCTCCGATGGAATTCCCGTACCCAGAATCTTGAGAGGCGGACCTGAACATATTCCTCACCGGAACCTCAACACGAATAATGCTATCGTGGAAGAGGTGACCATGGAGACCCGGATTCGGGATAGCATGATGGTGGCCATGAACTCCGCCATGGCCCAACAACAAGAGTTCTTCATGAAACTCTTAGAAGATCGAGACGCCAGTAACCGCCAACTAGAAACAATGGCAGAAAACATTGTTGTGGGGTCGGGTGGACCAAATGTGGTATCTGTTGAAGACCCATATGATGATGGGAACAAGACGAAGACTAAGGGGTGCACCTACAAAGCGTTTCTGGGGTGCCACCCTAAGGAATTTACGGGTTCCGATAACCCGGTTGCTTGTATGTATTGGCTCAAAGAGATAGAGATGGATTTTGAGTCAAGTGAGTGTGATCCCTCTCAACGGGTTAAGTTTGCTTCTCAACTACTTCGGGGAGAGGCTTTGATTTGGTGGAATCTCACTCGATCGGTCCTCACTCCTGAAGTTCTGGCTAAGTTAACTTGGCCGGTGTTCAAAGAGAAGATTATGGACAAGTATTGTAGCGAGCGTTCAATGGACAAATTGGAGTTGTAGTTCCGAGATCTGAAGAAGGGGAATCTGTCTATTGTTGGCTACTCCAAACTCTTTTTGGAGAAACTAAACTTGGTGAGACATCTGTTCCCCGATGAAAGGTCAAAGATTAAGGCCTATCAACAAGGGTTACCGGAAGAGATGCGAACGGCGGTAAGAAATGCTAAGTGTTCGACTTTACAAGAGGTTATCGAAGAGTCCTTGCTCGTTGAGGACGACATCAATGCTGAAAGGGAAGAGAAGAGGCATGTTGGTGAGAAACGGAAGTGGGAAGGGCCATCTGGGCCCGTTCGTCAATCAAGACCCTTTGTAAGCGGGAGAACGGGTGATCATCGTCGTGAAGACCGGTGGTTCCACAAGTGCAAGTCGAAGCACTCGGGGCCATGTGTTTCAAGAACTTATTCCGGTCCAACGGGGTGTGCCAAGTGTGTTAAGAAGGACCACACGACTCGAGAGTGTCCCATTCGGGGTCCAGTATGCTATGAGTGCTGAGAACCGGGGCATATGAAGAGGGATTGCCCAAAGCTAGTAGGAGGTAATGGTGGAAATTCTGTGGGTTCGACGGCTAGAGTCGAACAACCACCAAGGGTGCCAAGTCGAGCTTTCTGGATGACTACCGAGGAGGCAAAGGGACCGCGGATGTTGTTTCGGGTACGTTTCTAGTAAACTCATTGCCTGCTCGTGTTTTGTTTGATTCGGGTGCTACATGTTCCTTTGTGTCGGATACTTTCTGTAAACAATTCACCACTCCTATTAGTGTCCTTCCCGATGCGTTAATAGTAGAAATAGCTAATGGGGATCAAGTGATCATTCGTGACCGTTTTTGTGATTGCACTCTAGAGATCGATGGAAATTCTTTCGGAGTAGATTTACTACCTATGGCTATAGGAGGGTTTGATGTAGTCATAGGCATAGATTGGTTAGTGAGGCATAAGGCGGACATCTTTTGCTCCAAAAAGATGATCCAAGTGCCATTGTCGGAAAATGGGGTGGCTACCATTTATGGGGAGAAAGGAAAGAGGAATAATTCTATTATCTCATCTATTAAGGCTCGCAAGTTTCTAGCGAAGGGTTACCCTTCGTGCTTGGCCTATGTTGTAACACCCTCAAATCTGAGATAGCAACTGATTTAAAATTTTCTAAATACATCAATAAATGGATCATCTACAACCACGATTTTAGATTCAACTACAATACACAAACACCATCTTATACGTACGTACTATAAGGGACGGGTGCTACTAATACCCATGCATAGTCACTATCTCCATACAGCGGAAGACTTCACCGAATACTTACTTTCAGATCTATCCAAGGCTCTACTCCTCATAGGACTGCTAGAACCAACTCCCAACCTTGAATATCTGATGCACATGCCCACAAGTAAAAAGGTTAGGCTAACGCCTAGTGAGTCCAAGAGTTTTACATGAATAAATATATCTTTAAAAGAATGAACTTTACTTGAAACCGTGACCAGTTAGTTGATGTCCTTTAAAATGTGGAAACGAATCTTTTCCCATATCATGCACTTTCAGAGGTGGACACCTCATTTCAAACATGCTTTATAAAGTAATGTAACCTAATTTAACTCAAAACATGAATCATCATCAAAACCATATATACCATACGTTCGAAAACATGGACACTAGAACCAATACTCACGCGACCGAAACGAGCATACTCTGATTTCCAAAACACCGGGGGGACATAATTCATTCAAACCTTAATATACGAGGAGGATTGTCCAATATTAAGGTCCTCATTCACTGTCGACCATAAAGACCCGATGACCATAAAGTAAAGCGTCTTATATATATAGGAAAGAAATACTGATAACTGACAACGGGGGAAGCCCATATCCGTTGAGGGTGGAGGTAACACAAAAGTATGCCACCCAAGCAACGTTAATCGCATGACACCTCCCGACATCCCAGCCTGGTATCCCTACGACTTCTTTACAAGTGTCACCCCAAGTCAGTTGACCTTGATGGATCATTCCGAAGAACTCCATCCCGAAGGCCCGACACACTTAAAGACTACCTCCCAGGCATTACTTCAAGCGGCGGAGGTCCTAGCGCCTACTATTCCGGTAGCACTAGCCGACTCAACCCTCCTAGCGATCACTTGTAAAGTTTCCGGTCATAAAACATGGGTACCGAAGTTCAACCCCGCAATACCCAACTGACCATCCCAAAACAGACTGACTCACGTGCCTATGGATCCATTGCAACACAGTCTAACCTTCCCGGACTAAACATGAATAACCAAAGCACTCAAGTCCGTAACCAACCTCAATACGCATCACAGCGCATTAATACGTACGTCATAACTGGACTCTACATTGAGCCATATAAAACCGGACAAGTGTCCTTGAGACTCCTTTAATACGACATCGAGCCAAAATGCTCAAAAGCACTTTTGACCAAAGATTACGTTTTGCAAGTAATAAACTCACTCAACCCATACCATGAAATTACATGCTCCAAAATACTCGAATGGACTCCAACACAGTTTAAGTCGGGTCAAAAGGTTTTCCAAATAGATTTATGCTCCTTATCCTTTCAAAACGTCCCATAACACAAAATTGAACCTTTTACCCCAAACAACACTAAAATGCCTTTTAACCAAATAATCTCATTTATGCAATAAGTTACCAAACACACCCATTTATGACTCATTTACCAAAATGCCCAAAAATCACAAGAATGTGTGCTATACAAGTTTATAAAGTTAAACACTTTCAAAATAACCAAACTGATCAGAAGTTAACAATTTCATGTAAGATGTAAAATACTTTAAAATGACCATTTTGGCATGTACACCGTTTTCACAAATCAACTTGAACTCACCTCGCTAGATTTAGGCTAAATCTAAGTTTCACCCAACGAGCTCTTTTGAAGGCCACTTGAATCCTCAAGCCAGAAACTTCCAAAACCTAGATCCATACATTCCAACAGTAAATATCCATAATCAACCATAAGGAAACATTCTCCAAACATTAAATACCAAGATCCCAAACAAGATCAAAACCTTAATTTCTCTAAAATCACCAACTCCAAGATTTGAGGTATCAAACACCAAGGAACCACCAATGGAGCATTTATAACATTATTTCAAGAAAGCTTACCACTTAAGATGATGAGACTTTCCAAGAACACCCAATCCAACACTTCAACCCGAGCTCCCAACCGTTGAACTTGATGAGGAAGATGAAGATGGAGGTTTTGTGATTCAAGATCCCAAGTGGCTAGATGGTGAGTAAGCATGTGGTTTGAGGAGGAAAACCCCCCAAAATAGTTTAGGGTTCGGTTTTGGGGTTTGGGAGAGAAAAGGGAAGGAATTAGGAAGTGAGAATGAGGGAAATGGTTGAGAATCGCGACTCTAAATGGCCCTGGGGCCGACCGCGATTGTACCCGGCGATTGTGCCAGGGCACTATCACCCAAAACGTACCGCGGGCACACCCCCGCTGGCGATTGTGCCCAGGGCACTCTCGCCAGGGCACTATCACCTAGAGTGTACCGAAGCTCGTTTATTCCCATTTTCCACACAGACCACTCATGACGCGATAAGGCTTAATAGGTAAGATATAGGGGATGAAATTCTATGATAAGAAACAAGAATTTCTCAAAGGGTTAACTTCACGGGTAGAGATTTACGAGTGTTACATATGTGGTGGACGCCAAGAAATAAAAGAAGTCGGTGGAAGATGTGGAGGTGGTGCGAGATTATCCGGAAGACTTACCTGGATTACCGCCGGAGCAGCAAGTGGAGTTTCAGATTGACCTCACCCCGGGAGCGGCTCCGATAGCTCGTGCTCCATATCGTTTGGCACCGACAGAAATGAAAGAGATGATGACACAACTTCAAAAGTTGTTAGAGAAGGGCTTCATTCGACCGAGTTCGTCACCTTGGGGAGCACTGGTACTGTTTGTGAAGAAGAAGGATGGATCCATGCGGGTTATATATATATTCCCCATTTTTTGGGAGGCTCTTGCTATGGCAATTTTTGTATACCTCATGTCCGTTTTTCGGATTTTTGTTATATCCATTTCTAGGGTGTTACATCCATGCAATAAATCATTTAAACACCTAAAATATATGATTTATTTATCAAAATGCCCAAAATCCAAGTGTGGGTGTTTTATAAGTTTGTAAAGTTGAATACTTCCAAATAACCAAAACTTATCAGATGATTGACAGTTAACAATTTCATATAAAACATGTAAACACTTTAAAATAAACATTTTCGCATGTACACCGTTTTCACAAATTAACTTGAACTCACCTTGCTAGATTAGGCTAAATCTAGATTTTACCCACTTAGAGCTTCTTTGAAGAAACTTGATCCTTCAAGCCAAATCTTCCAAAACCTAGATCCACACGTTTTCAACCGTAAATAACCATATTCAACCATATAGAAATATTCCCCAAACATATTACACCAAAATCTCCCTTTTGGTCCAAACCCTAATTTTTGACCCCAAACTCCCAAAATTATCCAAACCGAAATTTAGAGAAATCAAACACTAGGAAACCATTAATGAAGCATTTATAACTTATTTCATGGTTTAGAAATGGAAGGGATACACTTACCACTTAGGTTTTGATGAAAACCTATAAAACCCCAAATTTCTTGAAGGTGGAGGTGATGATGATGAACTCTAGATCCTTGCTTCCACTCCACTACCAAATACTCTTGGATATTCCCAAAACTAACAATATAACCTTGAAAATCTCTCAAATACGAATCCATAGCAAAAAGAATCGCTGAAATCGGAGTTGGGATGAAGAAGATATGAAGAAATGAAGTTTTAGGGTGAAAATGTGGCTAAAAATCAGATTTTAACTCGTGTTGTTTCTTATGATGCCAAGCATGAACCGTGCCATTTTTGTGAAGACATTGGCACGACTCGTGCGCCCTGCAGACCATGAATATATGCCCAAACACTGTTTTGGTCATAACTTCTTCGTTATAGCTCCATTTTCGCTCCAGAAAGAACCGTTGGACTCGTAATTGAATCATTCATCTATCAATGCTATAAAATCAAGGTTTCAAGCCCAAAATCAAATATCTTATTTTTCCTTCATATATCGGTTTCTGTATTAACTTGAAATGATACATTTCGAAAATCGGGGTGTTACAGTTTCCGCATCAGGTCGCGCCCTCTCAACTTAGGATTCACAAGGCTTGCGTTATTTCAATCGTATCAACTTAACTTCACTCAGATGCCCAAAATATTTTGACCCAAAACTAAAGTCGTGCCCTCTGATCAACCTACTGTAACATACTATCTGTAACTTCCCAAGATTTTAATATTCCAAAACTTCTCAAGCCAACCGTACCAGATATTGTCCATTTTGTCCATACACCCGAACTCAAGGTTTAACGCGTCTCCTTAGGGTTTTCACATACAACTTTATCTCATTAGATAGGTGAACTCCACCAGAGATAGGGACACCACGAAAGGTATCCCTGATTAAGATAATAGTCCCTCAATTCGTCAACTTAATACGATGTCATCCTTAGGCATCGCCATGAACCCACCGTTATGAATTTCTTTATCAAGTATCCTGCCATAGAAAATTATCTTCCCTCAACACTACATACGCCTAGTGCCCAAAGAACACATTCTTTCACGAACCACAATGGTCACAACTCAACGGTGTTGCACAATTAATATGCATTATACATACGTTGCCCCAAACACCATCACCCCAAATTCTCACATACAGAAAAGAAAGCTTCCACAACTCAATGCTTTCATAATCCACCTGCTCCAACTGACAGAATTATAAAGATACATACTTCATTTTTCGTGTAATACCAAGTCTGACTCACTCCGAACGCTACATTCCACTATTCTTTTCCACTTTCTTCTCGGAATAACAAACATGTCTCCAAAAAATGGCTCACTAATGGGTGCAAACCTTACACCAACCGCACAACTTAGATTTCTCAACAAACATAACCTACACCCCAATATCCTTCTCACACCCTCATTAGGGTTCATATCTCACTATGGCAAATCTGAAACATAGATCCCCATTTTCGTGCCTCGTGCCAAACTTCTCACTCTCAGTTTAGCCTCTTTCCTGACGAGCCCAAATGTGCCGAGAACACGTTTTGATTACTATACTTGGCCAAATGGCTACCCACGATTCTCGTTCGAGTTCTTCAACCAAGCCCTTCCAAAACCATCCCCCATGCTCGAAGGCGTCCCGCATTTCTCGCTCCCCAAACAAGATTGACTTGACTGCTAGAATTCCTTTACACTCAAGGACTACTTCGACAACCCCACAGATTTTCTTACCAGCTACAAAACGTCACGAACTAAAACATTTGTCATTCCCTTCAATATTTTAGCGGTAAAGGATAAACCCGTCTATAACTCACCGAAAATCATGGCACATAGTTCCTCTCTTAGATAGCCACTCACTATCATCCGAACACATAATTCTCAAATCATCAATACCTCTATACTAACTAACAAACATATATCTCAATAAAATACATGACACTTTTGAAAAGTTCCCCAGAAACCTCCGAGCAAAGATTCCCGCCTACGCTTAGCCCCTGACAACAACATAAGTCCACTACTTAATCTCAAAGAAATTCCTTACCACACCAAAGACCTGCATGACCACTTAGGCATAAAATAACACCAACTCATCCATACGTCCATTACCACACCACAACCTCACAATACCATCAAAATCTCCGCAACACCTGGTACGCATGCCAGATACCCTCCTTTTCATACCGATCATAACCCCAACATTTAAGATAAAGTCGTTTCACAACTTTGTCTTGCTCGAATCTGGATAACCCACAACACCATGATTATTTAAACCACTCATTATGATTTCGTTCTTGGTCGGCTCATCACGATCTGCTAGAAATAAATTTAGGTAGTCTATAAGATTAAGCATACTACATCGCAGACCTAGATGCTCGAAACGCAACCACTTCAGTTGTGTTATAATTACAGCACTCCTAACAAACCATCATAACCTCATAGGAATTCACCTGACCAAACTAGCGGTCTTCCATTTTCGTTATACTCACACGAAGTGGTTCGACACCATGCCAGGTACACACATTTCCCTTATAACTCCTTGCTTTCTCACGAACACTCAACAACAATATCCATGGGTACTTCCTCATTTTCCACATCCCGATTATGACTTCAACAATTGACCGTTGACTTCAACCATGCTTCCGACTCATGAGCATTCCCAAGGAACCTATTCCTTCCAACGCATCATAACCATCTCGATGCCCCACCGACTTCGCCCGTTGAAGGCACAAGACTTACTTGGTTTAATCTGATTACTAGTCCACCTCAAACTTCGGCTCGACGTCAATGACTTTTCATCCAAAACCATAAAACTACTTATCAACATGCTGCTAAAAGAGGTATGTTGACGGCTTCGAATTCCACCCCGACAACACCACTCGTCGATTACCACATCTCCAGTTACCGACATAAGTGCATACTACCACAAAATAAATCATTCTCAACATCAAAGGCTAAGGCTCCCGTTAATCCCTACCTTTCCCTAGTGGGAATGCCAAGGTCATGAATCGACCAATATCGGCTCGAACGCCACCCTTTCACTCTCCACACCTTCCCTCATCCATAACCACAATGCTTCCTTATGACCTAGAGAGTTCATAGCCTTCATGCATGACACACCAAAAATTTAAACTTTTGACTCATTTGAAAATTTAGTATGCACCACATTATGAAACAAGTTTGAGGGTACACCACACTACACCGACATCATTGATTAACCAAGCACAACGATCTCGAGGATCGTTCGTTCTCAACTCCATGAAAAATTACGTCTCACCCCACCCCAAAATCGATGTTGGCATAATTGAAATTATTTTCGCTGAACATTACCCACGCGATTTATAAAAATACTACAAAATTGCTTACATTGAGTGAATCAGAAGACTCTCACCCTCATTGATATGACAACACGAGTTCATACCGAAATCACTTATGAAATCATGTGATCAAACACTGTTATGATTTTCCCAACAAAAGTTAACTCATTTATAAAGAGATAAAATAATTCTCCCACACCAAAATCGAAATTTATCACTCAACTCAATAAATTTGTCTTTTCAATTCAAACACCCGTTTACATGCATCGTCTCATTTTCAAAACAAACGACTCGAAAGGCGCACACACACCAATAAATATGACCTGAAAGACTTAAGCAACTTATTCGAAAACACCATGCATGATACTTTTTTAAGGCTATTCACTCTCGTAAGGTCGGCCATTTACACTCGCAACAATTTATCATTGATCCTTACTTCCGACCAACCAGTCAGGTCTCTCACATTTGCGACTACCTTCAGCACCAATGTTTCCCAACATGCTTGTACGTCCAACTACTCTTTTGCCACCGCGACTAAAGATTTACAGGTCAAGCGTCCTCACTTTGACCCCAACAAACTTACCAACAATAGCTCATTTCCATCTGATCCTCACTACATCTTATCAGTCAGCACTGATACCGTCTCTCAACTACCCTTTAATTAACTACAGCTCCAAAAGCCTCATTTCTATCCTTCGATTATTGGGTTAACACTCTCCTGATTCCCACTGATCGACATAACAATCTACCAAACCGAAGACTCCCATGAAGCGAAAAGCTCACCTCCAATCGTTATACTTTTCCTTATGAACCCAAGAGGTCCTTTCTCAACGAAATATCTACATCCCGCACGATACTCATCCCAAACGGTATTAACCTTAAAACCATAAGCGAACTCGCATAGCACGCAAGACCAACACTATCATTTCAAAGATAGGACTCTCTACCCAAAATTACACTCATCAAAACTCAACAATAGAAATCGAGTTGCCCATGCACCTGTAAATTCATAATGGCATTGGCCAGATGCAATTCTGAATTTAACTTACATGAGAGTACTCACTATCGTTGTCACGACTCTCGATGATCAAGGTCTTCCTTAAAGGCTTCCTAAATCTCAGTTGTGTCCCCCCTACTCTACAGTTTAAGTTTAGGCCCATCCGGTCACCTAAATCCCTTAAACTATGACTCTAATACCAATTGTAACAACCCAAACTCCCAGTATAAAGCAAAACTAACCTTATTAATTAACAACGCCAAATAGCCCAAACAACATCTCAAATTCAAGGTTTGCGGAAAGACAACCTAATACACAAATGAGATTTACAAGGAAGGAAAACTAAATTGAAGGTCTTCTACCCCAACTCCGGCCCACGCCTTCTCCTTACCCTTGCTCGATCCTCCTACCTCACGCTTGCTTGAAAAGGTTTTTAGTTTTGAAAGAGCGAGGGTTAGACCGAGAGATCTAGTGAGTTCCCTCTATCAACAATTCACAAGTCATAACGTCATATAAAAGATTTATAAGCAAATATAAACCAACTCAGTTTTTATAAAAAGAACATCACATTCACAAATCTCGCTTTCGGCACACACTACCGTCACTCGAAAGTAACAGCGTGTCTGACTCATACTGCCTTAGCTGGGTCACACATCCCAATTGGCATAAACGGGACCCCCCGGTACGTGAAGTGTTATGGAAGTCATTTTGTTGTTGTTAAAACTCGAGAGTATCTAATTTATTTATGTAATAATTAGTTTTTATCGGACTAGTTTTCACCATTTATTATATTTATTAATTTAAGTTGGTATTTTGTAGTTTGCACTATACTTCAAAAGTTAAAATTACATTTTTATTGTATGAAATGTTAAAATTTAAAATAAAAAAATTGAAACGGATACCCAGAACCGGAATCGGTTCCAAGAAATTTGGCAGGGTACCCAGTTATGCTCACCCTTAGATGATGGGGGCTCCGACGCTCATTTTAGGTTTTTGAAATTATTTCCCTTTTCTTTAATATTAATATTTATTTTTATAAGTGTTTTTCAAAAGTTGCACAGTAGTAATTCATATGTGGAATTTACGTTGTGTTCTCGAAACTCATTTAACGAAAGAAAGGAAAGGAAAGTAAAAAAAACTCGTGTTCTCGAAACTTTTTTAGGAGAGAAAGGAAACGAAACGAAAGGAAAAAATTGATAACTTTCCTCCCAAACCTTTCTTCCCAAATGTGGGAGGAAAGAGAAGGAAAGGAAAGGAAAAAGAAATTAAAACCATTTAAAAAAATTACTGAAATTATTAAAATTACAAAACTACCAAATCTTTCATTATAATAAATATATTTTTATAAGGGTATATTTGTAAAAATGATATATTTTCTTTCATTTCTCTCATGTTCAAGAACATGAAAAACTATTTTCTTTATTTTCTGTTCCTTCCTTTCCATTTCGAGAACATAAATGAAAATATTATTTTCCTTTCCTTTATTTTTTCTCTCCTTTCTTTTCCATCCATTTTTTTATTTTCTCTTCAGATTAGAGAGGACAACGTTAGCTTGTAAAAATTAAATTGTATGGCACATCATAATTTTAAATGCCATGTCATTATTTTAAATTTGTTTTTTTAAGTTTAATTATGACATGTTAGCAAAATACGTGGTACTTATCATCATTAGTAAGTCAACCGGTCAATTATATCCTTAAAATAACGAAAACTTTGTTATAGATTCTTAAATGGTCATTTTTAAAGTTGATTCTCCAAAATAAAAATCAGTTTAAAGTTGGTTCTATTAATTTAATGTAAGTTTCCCTGATTTAAAAAAGTTGTTAGATATCTCTGTAATTTTATTTAGTAAATAAGAGCATCTCTAACAGCTTCTTCAAAATAGAGAAAATAGGGAAAATAGAGATTTTAAGCTATATTTTTGCTCCAACAGCTTATCCATAACTATCACCAAAATGAAGAAAGTAGGAGAGAGAATAAGTTTTTCTCCAAATATGGAGATAACCCCAAAAATGATTACTAGTTAGGAGCACCAATAAGAAACCTTGGAAAATAGATATTTAGGAGAGAGAAATAATATTTTAATATATCAATGTAATATTTTAATATTATAATTAATGTTTGATTCTCCAAAATAGAGAATCTGTTGGAGATGAATGTAATTTTTTTTGGAAATTTTGACATTTAGTTCTCTATTTTAGAGAAATTTTGAGGAAGCTGTTGGAGATGGTCTAATGCAATGTATCTTAATAATTCTTAAAAGTAATATTTTTGACATGAAATAAAATTAAAAACAAAACTCCACGTAAGTTGTAACATTGAATTTGGTAAAAATGGCGCTCGAGAAAGAGTTGAGGGAAAGCACAAAATCCTTTTTAATTGGAGAATGTGTATAAATATGGACACCATATTCCTTCCATTTACCCCTGCTCCTTTCCCTTCCAAGAATAATTCCGTTTCAAGATATCCCATTAACAACACCATGTTTTCCGGCCACCGGAATTTCAACTTCTTCCTTTCTTAATTTCTTATATTTCCAGATTCTCACCGGAACCCTACATATAATTTAACCCCTTTTCACTCCAAATGAACGGTGATTCCCTTCCCACCTCTAAATTTTCTATATCTCTCTTTCTTTCTTATGCTTTTGTTTTTAATCTCTTATTACAGGATTTTAATTTAATCACAATATCCACTTTTGCAAATTTTAATTTTGTAGACTCCGAAAACAATCACAAGATTATTGAGATCGAAGATGGTGACGATCACGAGGACCAAGAATCTCCCAGAGGCGTATTGGAAATCCCCGTCTCTGGTTCGGATTCCGATAACCACAGCAGCCTTAGCAGCCGCGGCTCCTCTTTTAATGACAAATCTCCGGCAACCCACTGCGGTGGAGAGGAGGAGGAGGACGAAGACGGTGGCGGCAGAGCAGTTGGTCAGTCGTTGCAGTGGAGAAGTTTGGTTGATAGTTTGAAGTGGAAGTCCTTCAAGAAGTTTTCGACGGTGCCGTTGCTCGCCGGATATGGGGTTTCGAAGAAGAATTTGATGAAGAAATTAGGGAGGAATCACGGCGGCGAGGAGACGGTTGAAGGCGGCGGCAATTGGGCGGTTCCGAAACCGTCGTGGCGGAATTTCACGTTAGACGAACTGGCGGCCGCCACGGACAGCTTCAGCCCCGGTAAGACCGCAACTCTTCATATTCCTGTTATTGTTTTTCCATAACCGTTATATTTTATTTCCACATTAAACTTTTTATTTTTTTAGTATTATACTATCTATATGAAATATAAATCATGTTAAAAGAGGAAGTTTTAATAAATGTCTTTAGTATTTCTTTTTATAAAAAATACTGTATAATATTACTTTAAAAATGCAGCATTTTATGTAGATTTTAATTTACCTTTTTAACTTGTTATTAATAGTTACTTAAAATTACTTCATGAGAATTATTGTCTTCCTTTTCTGATATAAGATACCTTAAACATGTCATTTATTTGATTGTATTGTCATTGTAATTGATTTTTTACTGGAATTGGATATTATAATCTGGGAACAAAATATAAGTCAAAGAATTTTTATTTTATATTTTTTAAAATTATATGAGGTTCTTGTGGAACATATTTCAAATGTTTTTGGGAACAAAATATAAGTCAACCGGTTTTTTCATATGGCATTCTTCCAACCAAACAACAAATGATGAGTCTCTTAAATATTAAAAAAAACATATTTAATAATAAAATAATAGTATTTAATGTACTAGCTATTAATCTTTGTTATTATTCCATTTTATTGGAGATGATTTTAATTCCTTAAAATAAATGTTTTTTGAGTTGGGTTTTATAATATTAAAATAATAATAATAAAGCATACTCTTTAGTTAAAAAATTAGTAAAATGAAATTTAAGCATAGGAAACATGAAACGAACCTAATTTGACATCCCCTTTCTCGGACATTTCTGCACTCGCAAGTCACGAGGGATGCATGCCTAACCTGTTCTTACCGACCATTCATATATGCCTTTCTCTTAAAACAAATGTTTATTTTTTAATTTATCTTTAATTGTGATATTAAAAAAAATCTCTTTATTATTGATTGACTAAACTTTAATTTTGGTTATTGATTGATAAATTTAGAAATCATTCTTTAAAACATAAAAATTAAATTTATTATCTGCAATAATTTTTATATAATAATTTTTTAGATAAGTTTAAAGCATAAAAATTAAATTTACTATCTGTAATAAAAACATAATTAGAAGTAAGATACAACTAAAAATACGTAAATATGAAACTTGTTGATCAATTTATAAATACATTAATAATCAATAGAATTACAAAAATTTAATAATAATGTGCAGATTGGTGTTATATAGTGATGCTATTATACCAAATTTAATGTAAAATAATACTATAAATTTTGGTATTGAGTTGGAGATGCTTATAATTAATGAGCTTATTGTGTCGTGTCTCAACCATATATCTTGGACGTGGCTTTCTGGAACATCGATTTACCAACACCGACTGCTTTGGCTTGTCATGGTCAATCGTAAACCAACTTAAAATCATTAATTTTATTTCTTCAATTCCATAAATATATAATTTTTTATTTTCTTTTTATTTATAATTTTCAGAAATAAGATGTTATAATATAAAGAGACTATTAATAATCATAACGAAAGATGGTGTGAGAATAGGAGTTAAAGTGAGAAACGTATAAAGAGATTTGGACCCTTGATCACTTTTAATTAGTGTTAGATCTGATGGTTCAAATTAATTCCCAAAATAACCTATGAATTAACTAATAATGGATTTTCAATTGATCTTCAATTAGGATTGATCCAAGGGTGGAGATCCTTTCTTACCTTTCTCACGATCACTACTATTTTTACCATAAACCAACTCTAATTATGATTGAGCCGGTTATTTCGCTTGATTCAAATGATGCATGCATGGTGTAGGTAATTTGGTGGGACATGGTGGGCACGCGGATGTGTACAAAGGATGCTTACCCGATGGCCAAATTGTGGCCGTCAAGAGGATAACCAAAAAGGACAAGAAAGACGAGGATAGGGTCGGGGATTTCTTATCCGAGCTTGGGATCATCGCTCATATTAACCATCCGAATGCGGCTAGGTTGATCGGCTTTAGTTCCGATAGCGATTTGCACCTTGTCCTCCAATTTGCACCTCATGGCAGCCTTGCAACTTTACTACATAGTAACTACATTTTCCATCTACCTCTCTTTATATAGCTTATACTACGTTTTTTTTTTCATTCATTTAGTTCCAACAGAAAGGGGTGGAGTTTCCACAATAAGGTCTCAGGTTCAAATTTGAGACCCATACTGTGAACCCTATTTTTTCTTAGGTCCCATCTACATAGACCCCATTTGTGAAGGTTTTACCGGTCCCACATGAGTTCATGCATGGCAAAACACACACACGCTATATTGGTGATTTAAGTGTCATCAAGCTATTTTGGTGTAATTGTTGATCTACAAGAGATCGACTACGTATAAAGGCATACACGAAGTGAGTTAGGAGATGCAGAGTGCACACTCACATATGTTGCCTCTATCACCTTAGATCTCCGTAAGACGGGGGGTTGCGTCCTTTTGCAGGATCCTAGGGCCATCGTCCCTAGCTGTGGTCCCGTTGGGAGGCTTCCCTTGCAGTATTAAGATCAACGCCCCGAAATCCTCTGTGGATTTTACGAAGGGGATTACTTAGGAAATTTGAGTTTCTGAACATTCTAAAAGTGAAATTCAGAAGGTTGGAATCCTTCTTGAGTTGGTTCTAAAACATAGTATTTTGGACCAAGTATGGAATCAGAAGCCTCTATTTGAGAAGGCTTCTGACTCAAAGCCTTCTAATTTGTTTCTATGTTATCCATAAGCGGTTGTAACTCTTGTGCAGTTAAGTATTAACTGCCGGTAACCGTCGATCTCTCTTATAAATATATAAAACATGTAACTTGGGTGTGTATAAAGAACTCGATTTTAGAGTCTTTAGGATCAGCGTAATTATTGGATTATTCAAATACTCATTTCGTGATACCCAAGGCTAATAGGACCGAATTAGTGTATTTGGAAAGCAAACAAACGACGATGCGATTGATTTAACCTGTCTTTTATGGTCAAGGACCCTCAATATCTAACACACTTGCTTACTATTGGTGAGGCTTAAGCCCTTAACCTTGAAAAAGGTTGGGATCTACCGCTAACTGGGTGCCGCTATGGTCAGGACCCATGTGATCCAAACTAACTTCTTTTGTGTTGATCCCATCGTTATGGACATTTATGTATTCTATACAGATCGTGAAGAAAGATTAGAATGGGCGTTAAGGTTTAAGGTGGCGATTGGTGTGGCCCAAGGCTTGCAATATCTCCATTGCGAATGTCATAGGCGCATAATTCATCGGGATATCACAGCTTCAAACATTTTATTGATGGAAGACTATCAACCTCAGGTAATTAGTCTTCCTCTTTTGCTACATCTTATTGTTTATGCAACCATCTAACACCTCGTTGTATCATCAAATTTGGTCATGTTTGTGCAGATATCTGATTTCGGTCTAGCGAAATGGCTCCCGGACAAATGGGTTCACCATGTTGTTTCCCCCATTGAAGGGACTTTTGGGTATGATCTACCTACCTTTATTCTGGTCATTGGTTTTAGCTTTTCTTCTTGTACTAGTAGTTGTCAGTATTGCGTTTTTTGTTTTTCTTTGTTTTATTTTCTTTATATTTGTCTTTGTTGTGTTGTCTATTTAATGTACATATTGCTTAATTGCATATATTAGAGTCCCACATCGGCTAGACTTTGACCAATTATCCTCTACCGATGTTGGAACTGCTTTTGGAGATTAATCTGGGGGTTTCAAAGGCTTATGTTTAAGAAAATGACATGTCTCAGGTACATGTCACCTGAATATTTCATGCACGGAATTGTTCATGAGAAGATCGACGTATTTTCTTTTGGAGTTCTTTTGCTCGAGCTTATTACCGGTCGTCGTGCTGTTGATTCATGTCGACAAAGCCTTGTTATTTGGGTACGTCTGATTTCGTCATCAAGATCCAATATTTCAACTACGAAAATAACTTGTGTTAATTTGTATAGGCTAAGCCACTTCTGGAGCAAAGCAACATCAAGGTGCTCGTGGATCCTCGATTAGAAGGTGATTATGAAATGGTCGAACTCAAGCGTGCAATGTCGGCAGCTTCAGCTTGCATTCATCACTTGCCGAACATGCGCCCAAACATGAAAAGGGTAATAATTTCTTTGGCGATATCAATCCTTTTTTATGTGTGTTGAAGTCTAGGCCACGATTGCTAGACTTGAACCATTAATACTCTATATGTTGAAACCCATATTGTAGAGGGTGGGGTCAACCAACCACAATCAACCCTTTAAACATACAAATTTACCTTTTAAAGTTATGTACTTGACATCCTTTTACAGCTCCGACCCCACTGGAATGTGAGAAACCATTTAAAATGTGATAATTTTTTTTTTACCTTTTAAGTTTTTTTACCCCACTAGCCAATGTTAGGAATGAAAATGTGATAAATGGTTTTTAAAAGATAAAAACTCGTAGAAAACAATTATGTAATGTAAGTTGTTTCTCGTTTCTATACTTTTTTTATTTAACATTTATTATATTTTACATTATGTTGATTTTAAAGTATGATCCCATTTACCAAAATTTCTGAAACCACCATTGGCTTAGACTTGGATCATTTATACTTGGAATAATGGCTATTTTAGAAAGTAATCTAATGGGGATCCACATATTTACAAAGTGTGAAATGGCAAGGAACCCCATTTCTCCAAATTAAGGGAGTTAGCGGTTATGGATCTGCTGAATGTATTATGTTTCGTGGCTGTGGCACAGGTTGTACAGATACTGAAGGGAGAGAGCCCGGCAGCGGAATTGAAACCGAAAACAAGCGGAGGGCGAGCATTGATCGTAGACGCATGCGATTTAGAGGATTACACTTGTACAAAGTACCTAAAAGACCTGAATCGGCACATGGAACTTGTAATGGAGTGATGGTTAACCAACTCGAAGAAGAGATAGTGTGCAAAGCAGCGGTTTTTTTGGTGATGTTTTTGGGTTCAGGTGGTGTGTGTGTGTGTATATTGTTGATCGGAGTGAGGCGGAGAGGGAAGTCCGGGACGGTGGTGGGATTTGGAGATGGCTGATGAAACCTTTTTTAAGTTTTGGCCACATCTTTTTAGTAGTTGGTTTAGAATTAGATGGGAAGAAAAAGTTGTAAAGCAGGTTATCATCCAATTATATTTGGTCCCTCCTTTTTTTTTGTCTGTTATTTGTATTATTTTATATTGTGTTTTTGAAACCCTTTTTTACAAAAGAAAGGAAAGGGAGGAAATTAAATACACTCGTGATTTTGAAACTTTTTAAGGAAAGAAATGAATGAAACAGAAAGAAAATAATGATAAGTTTAATCCCAACACTTTCTTCCCAAATGTATAAGGAAATGAAAGGAAAGAATAAATAAATTAAAGATCTTTAAAAAAATTATTTAAAATTATAAAACTACCCAATCTTTTATTTTAAAAGATATATCTTTAGACACATACATTTCTTTCCAAATTTTTCAAACATGATATTCTATCTCAATGCAGTGTCCCAAATCAAAAGGGAGAGGCAAAAAATCGAACTCTTTATTTTGTTCAATTGAACACCAAAATTCCAGAATTTTAGGGCACGTTTGGTTTGCAGGAAAGAATTTTGTTGACCGGATTTCAAATCCGTTGACCATTTTAAAATCTTTCATATGATGGATTTGAAAATCCTTGGCATTGGGTCTGGATTTGAAATCCAAATCCGATGGATTCTAAAGCATGATTCATACTTCAAATTGTATTGATCTAAATCCGTCGTTTACCAATAAAAGTAAATTCTTTATAAAACAAACAAATAAAAAAAAAAAAAAACTCAATCAAAATCAAAATCCTACAAACCAAACAAGATTTGTAAAGGAAGGGATTTGAAATCCATTCCAAATCCTACAAACCAAACACATGAAGGGATTTCAAATCCCCCAAAATCCAAATCCTTCCAAATCCAAATCCCCCCTTGAAATCCAATCCATTCCATTCCAATCCCGCAAACCAAACGCGCCTTTAGTTCCTTCTTTTGTCCCAAATGCATATTGTTGCATGTTTCATGTGATCAGGTCGATGGAGCATTTTTAGTTATAAATATTGTGAAGAACATGTTGCACAATAGGATGGAGATTAATTGTTGAACGACAACTTGGTTGCTTATTTTGAAAAATATGTGTTTGCGGACATTGCTAATGAAGATATCATTAATATGTTTCAGAAAATGGAAACGTGTTGAGTTCATTGTTGAATATGTAAAGGTCAATGTTACGGCTTTTGAAATTTATAATTATTTTTTTATTGAACTTTGTCATGAATATAATATCCTCATATAACTATTTTGTGTTTTTACTAAAGAGAACCACCATTGACAAAATTCTTGACTATGCCCTGTCTTCATATACATATATTTTCAATCTCTTCTCCATCTCTATATAACTCTTTATATATGTTTACTAAGGGGTTGTTTGTTTTTTTTAAAAAACCTTTTAATGACTCTTAAGTCTGAATCGTTCAGACATTTTTACACATCACCTCTTATTAATCATAACTAAAATAAGACTTCAGACTTTAGAGCTCTTAAAAAACAAACGGCACCTAAATGTGATATATATGCAAAATGAGAAAAAGTAGTTGAATGCGATATACTTAAGACTTAAAGAGTATGGATAAGTTATCAAATGAATGATCATGAAAAAAGAATTGTGAGTAAAGCAAACAACATGTTCAAGGTTATGAGAATATTTTGATGTATCAAATACTCAAAGTTGACCAGCCTATACGGTTTGGGTTGGGTTGGATTGAGTTGAGTTGAGATTTTTCAAACTGTAAAAATTGGGTTGGGTTATTCAAATACCTTCAACCCGATCAACCAAACACATGAGCAGCCCTACTTAAAAGTGGGGAAGGGCAGTTGACTACGAACGTCATTAATTGAGATACCTATAAGGTAATATACCGGAACAAGGGGCCGTGTTGACAGCCATCATTCTCTGATCATAGTTCTAAAATCGGCCAATTTAACAACCACAAGTTACTGATGTCTCATTGAAATCTTTACATATTAAAATTTGTACTGAAGTGATTATAATTGTAATATTGATGGAAAAAAAGTATTCTATAATCAGTCGATAACTTTGTACTTAAAAGTATTTTTTTTATATGGCACGTTGAAATTTTAGACTCAATTTAAGCTATAGTACATCGAGGACTAGTAACAGTTTAGTATTGTAATTGATTTGTAACACATTTCATCTATGAACTCTTTTTGAAAACATTTCCACTAAACGTTTTTTTTTTTAAATGTTTGTCCTTATGCGTTCTTTTTTCTCATTTTCCGAAACCATCTCATTATTTTATTCAATATAAATTTATTTAATTCATATTTTTCACTTAAATTTGGTGATCTTTATCACCCATGTCACGCAAATGGCCTGAAACAAACCAGACACATTTGCACGCCAAGTTCAAGTATGGTCAAGTCAAGAAGCACTGATGATCCAATAATGGAATGAGACAGGTTGACCCAAACCATAAATCTCCTGTTCCTTGCTTAAAGAAGACCTGTGGCTGTATAACACCAAAATTACAACATATATCATCATCCCCCTAACCATATTCTACTACTTATACTAAATAATACTTAACTAAGCTACATCAGTCACCACATATCAAAGATTCAAGAAACCTAATTAAAACCACAACAACTACCCACCCTAAACCTATTCTCATCCCATCTTAATTAATACGACTGGTTAGGCCAAACCAAGAACTCAGTTGAAGGTGCCGCCACTAAACCCATCGCACCGGAGGTTTCAGCTGCACCGCCATTGCCGCTACCCGACTGCAGATGCTGGAACAGACTCTGATGATGATACATTGGTGTTGAATTTGGATCAAACGTCAAACTGTAAACTGGTGCCACCCCACCAAAGCTGATGCTGCTTCCACTGTTGCCGCCGCTGTACGGCGGTAGTTGGTGGTGGTTACTGATTAGGGGAGGTTTTTGCTCCACCTCGGATGAAACTTTCAGGCGCTTTGCAGATCCGCCAACGGGAAGTGAGCTAGTGGAGATTGCCTCCACGTCGTACCGACTCATCTCAAAGTTTGTCACGGCATTCACGCCTCGGAACTTTATTGCTGCTATATCGTAAGCCTCTGCTGCTTCCTCCTCGGTGGCTGCAACAGCATCACATGTCAAACAAAATCTTATGAGATCGATCACATTCTTGAAAACCGATTTCCTCTCAATGGAACAAATCGCCACCATTATAACAAAATCGGACTTTATAGGACACTAAATATTATTCCATAGGACTCACGAATAGAGGTGTTACACAATAGGATGTGAGGGCATAGTAACAAGCTTTTTAAGGTCACTTTTGAAATAAGATTATCCTCTTAGTTTTTCTATAAAGCACTTTTCTACAAGACACTCAATTTTATAAGATATTTTTTCAAATAATTTCATACAAAAAGACTAATAGAACGCTTTATTTCAAAATTTGTCCCAAAGAACTAGTTACGATGCAAATTGTAGCACATTTATATGTACAATGGTTTGGTCCTATAAACTTAAGTCCTATTAATCAAACTATTAGGCCACTTAAACATAATATGATTGTCTTATTGTAGTGCATTGAGATTATAACTTACCGAAAGTCCCCAGGTAAAGATCTTTGTTCCCAGCAACACGGCCTATCCTAGCTTGCCAACGACCTTGTTGGTGATGCCTTGTCACCCCACGGTAGATTGAGGCTCCCCTCGAGAAACCACTGCTTTTCCTGTGCAAAACACAAAAAAGAACACATCTGAGAAAACCTCGATAATAGAAGACACCAACCATTTTACGCTTGTTCGATGAAGATTTCGACACATGACATTCACAAGATTAATAATCAAAAACTTGAACCTTCTTAACGACGCAATGAATTCTTGCTTAGTTGCATGTTTCATGTCTTCCAATTCTTGTGCATAATTTGCAACCTGTAGCAGATTAAAAACCAAATGCACCATAATTAGTTTTAATTCACAAACACCAATCCAACAACACAAATGTGTAGTATGTTTACCGGAAAGTTTGTAGTGGCGGTGGGACCCCAGTACTTGAGAGCAGCCAAATCGTATGCCCTTGCCGCCTTGTCCTCCTTGTCATAACCACCTGATTAGACAATTAAACTCCATTATAATCATCATCTAAAACCTTGCTAACTCACTAAACAACGATAATACATACGAACAAAAAGAACATGAAAAGAATGATCCACTCACCCAAGTACACTGCAAATCAGAGTGTCCAGCAACATCAATCCATGCAACATATCCAGTAAAAGAACATCAACATTAGCTTAGATTAGTGGTCCATGATAAGAGCACCAAACCACTTTCAGATAAAGCAAAAGGTGACCCAGCTAACAAGATGAAAAATGACACATTAAAACCAAACCAATAAATCTAACGCAGAGAGTAAGATGTACACAGACTTTACCTCGACCCCACAGAGTATAGAAAGGTTGTTTCTTAATTAAGTAACACATAGTACCTACATAATGCTTTAGTGGGTTGTATTTAATGCAACAATTATTGTAACTTAACATTTATTTGGCCATTTGAGGTCTTGAAAAAAGCCTATTGATGAGATTGAAAAAGAAGAATGGGGAGTTTGACTTGGTCAAACTAATGAAGAACTGGGAAGGGGGTAAAAGAGGAAAGGAAAAGCAAAAGTGAAAAGGCAAAGGCATGAAATGTACGAAAGCACAGAGAACAGCAGGCACACTAAGTAGTAGGATTCAGAGACTAGGTATGCGATTGTTTAGTCTGGAACTGATGGCTAGATTTGGAGAGAGAAACAAATTACAGGGGGGTAATCTGTAAAATCCAGCGGACAAAATTGTGCCAATTTGGGGATAAATGGCAGCCTATCTCTCTGAAAAATTTAAACCCATAGATACATACAGAAAGTACAAGAATTCGTACATTTTACAAACATCAATCAATCATCACCAAGAACAAACTTCTGATGGATTTGAAATCCATGATCATAATCTCACTCACAAGTCAAAACAGTCAAATCTAACACCAATGTACAACTCTCACTGTATAAGGTACAACCATCATAAATAGGCCTAAATGTATCTGTTGAACCGTCAAATACACATAAAATTAAAATGTACACAGACCTGACCTCTACCGCAAATAGCAGAAAATGGTGAGGGTGAAAGGAGTAGTACCTTGACGTCCTTTCCTTGCTTGGCCTTCCCTCCTACAGCTATTATCCCAAAGATGCGCTTCGTATCTTCCAGTCCACCTGTGCCTGCACACATCAAACCCAAAATGTACAATTTTTAATGCATAATGTACAAATAATTTTTGAAAACCCTTTTTACCAAAAAAACCAAACACCTTTGCGTTACCTAGTAACACCTCTGTAGATTGAAGTTCTTTGTCCAAAAGTATCCGCAATCTTCTTACAATTATTCTGATCACCGGAATCCACAGCTACGATAGCTTTCTGATTACAAACCTGATGGGTGGCGCCGCCGCCACTACTGCTGGTGGTGATACCTAGTGACAACGCATTCATTGGGCACTGTACATACGCCAACTCGCTACCCGACTCAATCGACTGCCCGGCAAACTCAGTTAGATGCGTGGCTGAGTCGTCCACCTCCGATCCCGAGTTTGTTGAGAACGTTTGGAACCCGGCGGTAGCGGCGATGCCGTTGAGATCTTGTTGGTCGGAGAAGTAGACGGAGCTGCTTCCGTCGTACAAATGGGTTAACGATGACGAGTCTTGGGTTTCTGTTTGTGTCGCGTCGGCGTAACGGAAGGATTGTATAGAGTGGGCGGTGGTGGTGGTGGTGGTGTCGCCGCCGAGAAAGTCTTCCAGTTTGGGAGCTTGTTGCTGGTTGATATGGGATTCCATGAAGCTTCGGAAAAGCGGTGAATCGGCGCCATCTTTGACATCATCCCCCTGACTGTTGCTGGTGTCTCCTGTATACATCGTTGAAGTCTTGCCGCCGTTGGCCCAACCTGCACCGCCGGAAAATCGACGACTTGTTAGTTCGCCACCGTAAACATATTCAGTATCAACACATGCAAATCAACAAAGAGACGTATAAATATAAATACATAAATGTTACCCATAAAACTAGCAAAAAATTGTATTATTTTCATCGAAATTACATCATCAGGTATTTATTTCACCAAACTTAAACGCGCGCACCAACAACAAAAAATCTTATTTTTCTCAACAACTTTCGTTCTTTTTTCCGACATTAGAACTGAAATCATGGTTTTTTGAATCTTCAAATTAATTTTCAAAAGAATGAAGTGAAAGAACAACTGATTCGAGATGGGTTTTGATTCTTGAGACTGTAAAACATTGATTGATTCATAATCGAGCATAGAAATTAACCAGGCATTTGCAGTTGGGGTAATAAGAGATGGACGAGTAGCATTTATTACCATTTGCATAGAAATTATCGTTGAAGTAATACTGGTGAGGGTGAGAGGTTGAAGAAGTGAACATCTCCATGGGTGATAATGAAAACGATAGCCAGTTATTCTCCGGAGCCATTGGTGTTTATCGAGAGGAAGAAACAATATTATCCATTTGGAAGAAAAGAAAAGAAAATAATGTTTAATTAAAAGTGTTGTTGATTGAAAACTGAATGGAAAAAAGAAGAGATTGGTGTTGAAGGAAGCACATGCAGAAGCTAGGTTTCCGGCACCGGGAAAGGCAAGGGGGTACTTGTTGTATTGACTGTTTTCTTTGAAATGAATACTAGTGGTTGTAGAGAGAGAGAGTTAGGAGAAGAGAGGTGGAGGTATATAATGGGATGAGAGAGTCGGTTTCATCTGCCACACCGGCGGAAAACCAGAGGGAAAAAACAAAACATTGTCTCTTCGGTTTCATTTATTATTATATTTTACTCTATTTTATCTTTGACTCAACTACATTTTTAGCTTTTCTATTTTTAAATTGAAATCTTTAGCGGTGTTCAAAATATTTTCACACTAAAATGATCTTTATAACTAAGGGGTTGTTCGGTTGCGCCTTATTGGGTTGTATAAATTATATAGCTTATTCGGTTAGCTATATAAACTTGTTTAGATATGGCTTAATCGGTCAGTTAGAGGCTTATTCGGTCAGCTAGAAGAGATATGTTGTTTAGACTTGATCCAAAATTTTACCCATATACCCTTCTCTAAAACACGCTTCCAGCCTCCTTCAACAAAGTTCAGGCGTTCCTCCTTCCTTCTCAGCTCAGTCTCATGGCCCTCCTCCTCCCTCATCTCTATCGCCTCTCCTCCGATGCTTCTCCATGCCGCCATTCAACCATCTGCATCTGCACAATCTGGTGGGTTTTCGAGTCATGACTCCTCTACCTTTGGTTTCAAGATTTCAAGATTTCGATCAGCTGCACATTGGTTTCAACCATCTGCATCTACACATTGGTTTCAATTTGGGTTTGCACGCTTACAAAAAGTTAGGTCATTGCAAAATTTTGGGTTTGCGTCATAATTTCGATCTGGTCCTTGCTATCGTTGCAATGCAAAATCAGCAATTAGACTAAAATTTGGGTCTATATTAGAATTTCTACCTGCTCTATATCAAAATTTCGATATGGGTTTTCACCAGTCTCGTGATGCTTAATCTAGATTAATAGTGGCTCTTATGAATTAGTATTTTCAATTTGCTATACAATTATTTTAATAGTTGCCTTTTAATCTAGGTTGAGGGTAAAATAGTCATTTTAGTCATTTAGACCTTTTATTCAGCACAACAACCAAATAACAATTTATCTTATATCAAACAGACAACTTTATCAATATAGACAACTATATCCACACAAAACCTTAATGGAAAAAGAACTGAACAGCCTCTAAGTTAAATCAGATCGTTTACGAAACAGGGACTGTTTATCGATACAGATTAGTTTGAAAATTGTTCAGATAACATAAATGTAACATCCGGAATTTCAGGTAAATATAAGGTTTTATTAATCTTAGGATTATGTATTTATCGAAGTATAAATTATATGCTTAATTGCTATATTGCTTAAATTGGTTATTTGGTTTGGTTTGGAAATGATAGAACCATCCTTTGGAAACAGGGACCTACGCGACTTACGTTGCGAGTGGAAGTCGCGGCACAAGTCGCGTAACCCACTGGAGAGTTTCTCCCTGGAGCAAGCGGGCGACTTAGGCCACGGGTGCAAGTCGCGGCACAAGTCGCAGGGCGACCTGCCGGTCTCCAAAACCCCTTTTATCCGACTTTCCTCTCATAATTTTGGTATCTCTCTCCCTCTTGGCGATTTTTAGAGCACCCAAACCAGTCTCCTTTCTCACCAAACCCTAACCCTCATAAATACAACATCCATTGGTAGTTGGATCTTGGATTCTTGCATTAACTCTTCTCAAGGGATCATTTTCTAGGGCTTCTCAAGTCTTCAAGCTTCATCTTCAAGTCCCAACCTTCTCACCTAGGGTTTCCTATTTTCTAGGTTTTGATTCAAAAACCTAGATTGTGAGTTTACTAATCCTTCTGTTAAAACTAGATACACATTATATTCTACTACTTGTTATTGTCTTGCTTCGTATTTGAAGTGTTCATATTAAATGCAAGTATTTGGGGCTTTTCCTTATGAACATATGTTTATGTGTAACATGCTTCTACATATTGGGTAATGTATGTATGTATCTGGTTATGGAGATGATATCTTGTTGGAACATCATTCGATGAGTTTAAAACTACATGGTTGAATTTGTGGTTATATTAGTCTTGTTATGGACTTAATATTAAATGGCTTGTAATATTGTACCCATGGTTGGTATGGATAATATTCTTAGTCATATTGTGCCTTGAGGCCTATTAAATAATTATGTTGGACGAACCATATCCGTAGACACTAGGAGGATGTAGTCTTGGTTGCCACCGTGTGGGTATGTGCCTAGACCTCCGCCATTCGGGGTAATGCCATGGTTGTAGTCCTCGGTTGTGTCGGGCCTTTCGGATGTCACTCGTAGAAGTTGGCATCAAGGTATATCGGCTCTTTGGGTGGAACTTGATTGGTGCTATGGGTATCCCCCGTTGACTCCACATTTAATGAAATTTGGTTAACTGCTGATGAGAAATGTAAATGCTTTAACATGCTATTTCTTGTTCAACTCACTAGACTTTTTGGCCTAACACTTGTTTGGTGTCGATGTGTATCTCAGGTTCTAGTGGCGCCGGTTCTAAGCAGGCGTAGTTGCTTGGGTGAGAGCTTGGGAAAAATGCACTTGGACATATATCTTTTGGAGAAGGCTTTTGGGTTTATAGATGACACCTTTTTTGTAATCTCTTTTCTAGATATAGAAATTAGATTAGTTGGTTGTTATTTATTGTCCGTTCAATTACATTTGTGATTAAACAGGTTTACTTATTTCCCCATTTTTGGGAGGCTCTTGCTAAGGCAATTTATATATCACTTCTCCTCTTTGGGAAAGTTTTTATTATCCCTATTTTTAGGGTGTTACAAGTTGGTATCAGAGCTTTAGTTTAAGTGAACTAGGTATTGTTTTAGCATATCTAGACTTAAGCTTTAGACTTTACTGCTTCATTGTCCACTTGGGGTAGAAATCCTATGTGGGGAGAGCGTTAGAACTTACGGAATTATGCAAATTAAGAGTCGTAATTGTGGTAACAAGAATCCTTGTGTATGATTTGTTCATAATTTCACTTAGCTACTGCTATTATGAATATGTTATTACGTAAGCATGCTTGCAAATGCCATTATTATGGTGATTGAAATGTGTATTAGTACGTACATTGAGTTTAACTCACTTAGTCTTTTCTCAATCTCTTTTCTCGATCATGTTTGGCAGATAGTGATGGTAAACACTCGGAGCAGGTTACCGAGCACGCCAGAGAGGCGCGTGGAGGTAGAATCTACTGCAGACCAACCTCATGTGGTCGATACCTCCGTGGTGTCTCCCATGCCCAATCTCTTGGGAGGGGGACCCGAACAGATCCCACGCACCAACATTGCAGCTAACAATGTTATCTTGGAGGAGGTGACGATGGAGACAAGAATCAGAGACAACATGATGTTGGCCATAAACTCGGCCATGGCTCAACAACAAAAGTTCTTTATGAAGATTCTGAAAGATCGAGATGCAGTAACCGCCAACCCGAGACGATGGCCGAGAATATCGTTATGGGATCGGGTGGTGGACGGACCGTTGTGTTAACTGAGGAGCAAACCGAGAACGGAAATAAGGGGGAGGTCAAAGGATGCACCTACAAAGCTTTTCTAGGGTGCAACCCAAAGGAGTTTTCTGGCTCAGCGAATCCAATCGTTTGTATGTATTGGCTGAAAGAAGTCGAGATGGCTTTCGAATCTAGTGAATACGATGTCTCGCAGCGAGTGAAGTTCGCTTCTCAACTTTTGAGGGGTGAGGCCTTGATTTGGTGGAATCTCACACGGTCCGCCCTTACTCCTGAAGTTTTGGCCAAGTTAACTTGGCCGGTTTTCAAATGAAAGATCATGGACAAGTACTGCAGCGAGTGGTCGTTGGAAAAGCTGGAAGAAGAGTTCAAGAATCTGAAGAAAGGGTGTAACACCCTAAAAACTGCGGAAATAAAATTTCGAAGAAACAATTCGGCAATAGACTAACTTGCGGAATAAGGTGTGACAATTTCATTACACAATCAACCCAACGGGTATAGAGTAGCCAATATTGAGGTAGAAAACTGAAGTATAAAATGACATCCTATTAATCTACAAAATATCTAGATTAGGGACGGGTGTCGCTATACTTCCAAAATGAATCTTCAAAAGAATCTCTCACGACCCCAAGGTCGCTCCCTCAGTCCCGACGAGCCCCACTGCTAAGATAACCTGCCAACATGACAACCAAGAGCAAGCGTTAGGCTAACGCCTAGTGAGAACAAGCAAAATAGAAGAGAGTACTAAACCCAATTGGTGCCACGCGGTAGTATAGCCATGAGCTAAGTCAAGAAATCCAATAAACCATTAGTGATTAAACATGGTATAAGTAATACCCACAAATTACATAACGAGCTCAACCCCTCTAGATCTGTTGCTCAAAACATTCAAGTCAACCCCTCTGGATCTATCCTTGAGAGTTCCCAAAACAGGGGAACCCAAGCACATAATGGGATTACACCTTACTGCACCATGAGACGCTGCCCGACCGTATAGGTCCACACCTTACTTATCATGGCAACCCGATGCCTATCCCGTGCTAAACGTGAACCAAATGCCCAAAACAGGGGACACAGGAACACCGTGCCTATGGATCCATTGCACTAAGACTCAAAGCCAAAACATGTCATTTCAGAGCATACTCATATTAAATCAGATATGCAGGCAATTCATATGAACAACGGTTCAATTCTATAAATCTTGTTTCTTGAAAATATGGGATTTTTAGAAGGTATTTCCATACGACAATAAGTTATTTTGAAACCAGGTTTTCCACATTTCAAATAATACATTTATCACATACCATTCGTAATACAGACCGATTTAGCTTAAAGGACTCACCTCAGATTTCTTCCTGAATAAAACTGCTTCTTACGATTGCTACCTATGACAACACCGATAAATCGGTAAGTCGAAACACAGATAACTTTCTCAAACAAAACTTAAAGACAACAGAACCTAACAACTACCAGAAACTAATCCGGTCGAAAGACAACACTGATCGAACCCAACCTCGGTCGAATCCCAACCTCGGTCGAACAACCGACCGGTCGAAGGGGCCACCCGGTCGAACAATCTCTCGGTCGAATCGACCATCCGGTCGAACGACCATCGCCTTGTTCATCAAGAACAGTTCGATGTAGAACCCAGATCCAAAAGAGAAATACACAGATCTTAACATGGAACGGTTCAAAACCTTCACAATGAGATTCTACACGGCTAAAAGCATTCAGATCAAAGCATTAAGCTAGATTCGTACCTGGATTTGGAGAAAACCGAACGACCTCTTTCTCCTGTTTCTCTTCTCTCTCTCTCTGATTCTCAAAAACTGAGATTTGTGATATTTTCAAAATATCTAAAATCTGAATTGTATTTATATAACCCAAGTTACATTTTACCCCCTTGAACTTCGGGTAAAAGTCAACTTTTCACCCAACCCCAAAATATCGGGTGTTACAATCCTCCCCAACTTGGAGAAGATTTCGTCCTCGAAATCTCGGCTATGGGAAAAGGTGAGGGTATCTCCGCTTCAAATCCTCTTCCGCTTCCCAAGTTACATTAGCACCTCGATGGTGCTTCCACTGAACTTTGACCATTGTGACTTCCCGGTGATGAAGCTTCTTCGTCTTCCTTTCCAAAATCGCCTCAGGTTCTTCAACGCAACGATTCCCTTCATCCACTCTTATCTCGGAGAGTGGAATAACACTCTCCTCCTTTGCTAGACACTTCCGTAGATAGCACACGTGAAACGTGTTATGAATGCCCCTCATCTCCGGAGGAAGTTCCAGATGATAAGCTTGAAGTCCTACCCGCTTAGTCACAGTGAACGGTCCAAGGAAACGGGGGCTTAACTTCCCACGCTTCCCAAATCTAATAATTCCCTTCCAAGGGGACACCTTTAACATAACCCGGTCTCCTACTTGGAATTCCATTGGCCGTCTTTTCTTATCGGCGTAACTTTTCTGTCGATCTTGGGCCGCCTTCAAACGTTCGCGGATGCCCTTGACCTTGTCCGCCGTTTCTTGTACAACTTCTGGTCCGGCGAACTGCTTTTCCCCCGCCTCGAGCCAACACACGGGAGTTCGACACTTGCGACCGTATAACACTTCAAACGGTGCCATCCCTATACTTGAGTGGTAGCTATTATTGTACGCGAACTCTACCAAAGGCAGGTGCGTATCCCAACTACCCCCAAAGTCGATTACGCACGATCTTAACATATCTTCGAGCGTCTGGATTGTCCTCTCGCTTTGTCCGTCGGTTTGAGGATGGTAGGCTGTGCTCAACTTCACTCGTGTACCCAATTCCTTTTGTAAGCCATCCCAAAAGTGCGACGTGAACCGACTATCCCGATCAGAGACTATAGATAGCGGCACGCCGTGCCGGGAAATTACTTCATCGATGTACAACTTCGTCAATTTATCCATTGGTAACGTCTCCCGCATGGCCAAGAAGTGAGCGCTTTTGGTCAAGCGGTCAACTATAACCCAAATGGCGTCGTGACCTTTCAAGGTCTTTGGTAGCTTTGTCACGAAATCCATCGTGATGTGTTCCCATTTCCATTCCGGAATTTCCAAGGATTGTAAACTTCCGTAGGGTCTTTGGTGCTCAACCTTCACTTGCAAACAAGTCACACACTGTTCCACATAGCGCGCCACATCGAGCTTCATGATTGGCCACCAATAATGCAATTTCAAATCTCTATACATTTTCGTGCTTCCTGGGTGAATGGAGTATTTTGACTTGTGGGCATATTCGAGAAGAAGTTCTCTATTACCCCCAATCTTAGGCACCCAGACTCGCCCATTGAAAAGCTTCATCCCTCGACTATCTTCAGTCAACAGAAGATGTTGCTTCGCCATGACTTCTCCTTTGAGGTTTTCCTCTAGCAAGGCTTCGACTTGCGATTCCTTGATTCTGTCAATAAGCGTTGAAGTTATTTCAATCCGTGCAAAGGTAGCACGAGAATTTCCTCCGCAGACTTTCCGACTCAAAGCATCGGCAACTACGTTTGCCTTACCCGGATGGTAGAGCAACTCGCAGTCATAATCCTTCAACAATTCCAACCATCTCCGCTGCCTCATGTTTAGCTCTTTCTGATTAAAGATATGCTTCAGACTCTTGTGATCAGTATAAAGAGTGCACTTCGTACCGTAGAGGTAGTGTCGCCACAATTTCAGTGCAAACACCACAGCTGCCAATTCCAAGTCATGAGTAGGGTAGTTGACTTCGTGCACTTTAAGTTGCCTTGATGCGTAAGCGATCACCTTCCCTCTTTGCATCAGGACACAACCCAAACCCATCTTCGACGCATCGTTGTACACCACAAAATCTTCCGTCCCGTCTGGTAAGGATAGGATAGGAGCTTCACAACGCTTCTTCTGTAAGGTGCGGAACGCCTCTTCTTGCCTCTCGGTCCACACAAATTTCACGTTCTTCCGGGTCAAGATCGTCAACGACGAGGCTATCTTCGAGAAATCTTGAATGAATCTCCGGTAGTATCCTGCCAAACCTAGGAAACTTCGGATTTCAGACGGATTCTTGGGAGGTTCCCAATTCGTCATTGCCTCAATCTTTGCGGGATCCACTTTTACCCCTTCCTTTGAAACTATATGCCCCAAAAATTGAACTTCTGGAAGCCAAAAGTCGCACTTTGAAAACTTTGCGTAGAGTCTTTCTCGTCTTAACACCTCCAATACTTCACGGAGATGTTGCTCGTGCTCTTCTTCGCTCTTGGAGTAAACTAGGATGTCGTCGATGAACACGATTACCGATTTGTCGAGGAACGGTCGGCACACTCGATTCATCAAGTCCATAAATATTGCCGGTGCGTTGGTTAGGCCGAATGGCATCACCAGAAACTCGTAGTGTCCATAGCGAGTTCTAAATGCCGTCTTTGGGATGTCGCTCTTTGCTACCTTCACTTGATGATACCCCGATCGAAGATCGATCTTTGAAAAACAATCTGCTCCTTGAAGTTGATCGAACAGGTCGTCGATTCTTGGAAGTGGATACCTGTTCTTCACCGTCACTTTGTTCAGTCCCCTGTAGTCGATACACATTCTCAATGCACCGTCCTTTTTCTTGACAAATAGAACCGGAGCTCCCCAAGGTGACGAGCTCGGTCGGATGAAACCTTTCTCGAGAAGGTCTTGAAGTTGAACCACCATCTCTTGCATTTCGGTAGGAGCCAAACGATATGGAGCTCGAGCAATCGGAGCCGCTCCAGGAATGAGGTCAATACAAAAGTCCACAACACGATCGGGCGGCAACCCGGGCAAGTCTTCCGGAAACACATCGGGAAACTCGCGTACCACCCTAACCTCTTCCAACTTCCGTTGGTCGAGTTTGGTATCGATGGCATAAGCCAAGAAAGATACACATCCTTTCAGCAAACTCTTCCTAGCTTTGATTACTGAAATAATTGCCACGTCGCCTTTCCTTCCTTCGCCGTAGATTATAGTCGCTTCTCCGTTTGCCACCGGTAAACGGATCATTTTCTTGGAACATACAATTTTGGCTTGGTTCTTAGATAACCAGTCCATACCTACCACCACGTCGAATCCGCCAATTTGCATTGGTAATAGGTTAATGGGAAATTTCTTCCCCTTAAGCTCTAAGATGCAATCCTTCAGGATATTATGAATTAGAACTTGACCTCCATTTGCTATTTCTACCACAACAGCAATCTCTAGCATACTTTTAGACATAGCAAACCTTTGACAGAACAAATCAGATATGAACGAGTAGCTAGCACCAGAATCAAATAGCACACGCGTAGGTACGGAATTTAGAAGAAACGTACCCGACACTACATCGGTCGATGCTTTAGCTTCCTCTGACGACATCTGGAAAGCCCTTCCAGTCGACCGCGGAGGTTCCATCTTCTTCCCGCTAAATCCCCCAGTCTTGAGCTTCGGGCATTCCGCCCTTACGTGCCCCGGTTCCCTACACTCAAAACATACCTGTCCCTTGAGAGGGCAATCTCGGAACGTGTGACCCGTCTTCCCACACTTGTAGCACACTCCGGGAACAAAGTTACACGGGCCGAAATGCTTACTTCGGCACTTGGAACACCACCTAGCATCACGTCTAGGATCAGTTCCTCGCTGAGTGTTGTTGTTGGCATAAAAGGGTTTCTTCGAGGGCATTGAACTTCCCTCCCATTTCCGCTTCTCGACTTGGCGAACACCTTGCTCCCGTCCGAGACTGTAAGCATCTTCCATAAGTTGAGCTTCTTCCAATGCCTCCCGAAGGGTGGAGGTCTTTGTCACACGAACCATCGACATCATGTCCGATAGGAGGCCCTTGATGTAAGCCTTGATTTTATCCTTCTCTGTCGGGACCAGATGTCCCACAAAACCCAGCTTGTCCATGAAGAGACGACTGTACTCCCTCACAGACATACCTCCCTTCTTCAAGTTCTGGAATTCATCCTTGATTCGGTCCAACGACCTCTCGTTACAGTACTCCTCTAGCAGTTTCTCCTTGAAGGTAGACCAAGACATTTGGTCTAGAACAGTCGACTCCAGCGAAGCAGAGTACACGTCCCACCAGGTAAGAGCTATTCCCCGCAGCATTCGGGAACCAAATCTCACCCTCTGTTCCTCCCCACATTCGCTTGAGCGAAAAGTTTGCTCCATCTCCCGGACCCAGGCCATACAATCTAGCGGATTGTCTGAGCCTTTAAATTCTGGTGGTCGGCAACCCAGAAAAGCCTTGAACGTGCAAGTCCGCGCCGTTCGACTGACGCCCAGGGTTGCAGTTACCACAGGGGAAATTACAGGTCCGGTACCCCCGGATCCTGCAACAATCACATTCTCGCCAACCGTTTCGGGCCTACGGTTGTTAGTGTCTCGGTCCTCGAGGAGTTTCAAGAACACTTCCTGTTGTTGCGCCATGGCCCTATTCATGGCCAACATCATACGATCCATCATTCTCGTTTCGGCCGTCACTTCTTCTATAATAGGCTCATTAGCTTCCAAATTTCGTCGAGGAATATGCTCGGGTCCTCCACCCAGCACATTACTCACACGTACAGTTTCCCCCACTACGGTCGCCAGCGGATGGTCGGCCGTAGGTATGTCGGCCTCCTGGCCTTCCGGATGACTCCTGGTATTAACCATGGTTCTGCTGAACGCAATCATGCAAAAGAACGGGATAAGGATTACGGAAAACACAGAGAACGTACTTCTACACTTATCAATCGTTATAACAACAGTAATTTAAGTATGCTCACGTAAGACATTTTCATAATAACGTTAGCTAAGTGAAATTATGAACGTATAATACGCAAGAGTGCTTATTACCATCGTTACAACTTTCAACTTGTGCAATTTTCCGTTGACCCTAAGACCGTCCTATCTTACAAGATCTACCCCATCTCACGAGTCGTAACTTAATAGTCTCAGCTTAAGTCTAGGCATCTTACAGTCATACCTAGTTCACTTAAACCAAGGCTCTGATACCAACTTGTAACACCCTAAAAACTGCGGAAATAAAATTTCGAAGAAACAATTCGGCAATAGACTAACTTGCGGAATAAGGTGTGACAATTTCATTACACAATCAACCCAACGGGTATAGAGTAGCCAATATTGAGGTAGATAACTGAAGTATAAAATGACATCCTATTAATCTACAAAATATCTAGATTAGGGACGGGTGTCGCTATACTTCCAAAATGAATCTTCAAAAGAATCTCTCACGACCCCAAGGTCGCTCCCTCAGTCCCGACGAGCCCCACTGCTAAGATAACCTGCCAACATGACAACCAAGAGCAAGCGTTAGGCTAACGCCTAGTGAGAACAAGCAAAATAGAAGAGAGTACTAAACCCAATTGGTGCCACGCGGTAGTATAGCCATGAGTTAAGTCAAGAAATCCAATAAACCATTAGTGATTAAACATGGTATAAGTAATACCCACAAATCACATAACGAGCTCAACCCCTCTAGATCTGTTGCTCAAAACATTCAAGTCAACCCCTCTGGATCTATCCTTGAGAGTTCCCAAAACAGGGGAACCCAAGCACATAATGGGATTACACCTTACTGCACCATGAGACGCTGCCCGACCGTATAGGTCCACACCTTACTTATCATGGCAACCCGATGCCTATCCCGTGCTAAACGTGAACCAAATGCCCAAAACAGGGGACACAGGAACACCGTGCCTATGGATCCATTGCACTAAGACTCAAAGCCAAAACATGTCATTTCAGAGCATACTCATATTAAATCAGATATGCAGGCAATTCATATGAACAACGGTTCAATTCTATAAATCTTGTTTCTTGAAAATATGGGATTTTTAGAAGGTATTTCCATACGACAATAAGTCATTTTGAAACCAGGTTTTCCACATTTCAAATAATACATTTATCACATACCATTCGTAATACAGACCGATTTAGCTTAAAGGACTCACCTCAGATTTCTTCCTGAATAAAACTGCTTCTTACGATTGCTACCTATGACAACACCGATAAATCGGTAAGTCGAAACACAGATAACTTTCTCAAACAAAACTTAAAGACAACAGAACCTAACAACTACCAGAAACTAATCCGGTCGAAAGACAACACCGGTCGAACCCAACCTCGGTCGAATCCCACCCTCGGTCGAATCCCAACCTCGGTCGAATCCCAACCTCGGTCGAACAACCGACCGGTCGAAGGGGCCACCCGGTCGAACAATCTCTCGGTCGAATCGACCATCCGGTCGAACGACCATCGCCTTGTTCATCAAGAACAGTTCGATGCAGAACCCAGATCCAAAAGAGAAATACACAGATCTTAACATGGAACGGTTCAAAACCTTCACAATGAGATTCTACACGGCTAAAAGCATTCAGATCAAAGCATTAAGCTAGATTCGTACCTGGATTTGGAGAAAACCGAACGACCTCTTTCTCCTGTTTCTCTTCTCTCTCTCTCTGATTCTCAAAAACTGAGATTTGTGATATTTTCAAAATATCTAAAATCTGAATTGTATTTATATAACCCAAGTTACATTTTACCCCCTTGAACTTTGGGTAAAAGTCAACTTTTCACCCAACCCCAAAATAGCGGGTGTTACAAAGGGGCTTTGTCCATTACTAATTACTTCAAGCTTTTCTTGGAGAAGTTGAACTTGGTGGGACATCTCGTCCCTGATGAGAGAGCTAAAATCAAGGCATACCAACATGGGTTGCCAGCCAGGATGAATACGGCAGTGAGGAATGCTAGAGGATTGACCCTTCAGGATGTTATTGAGGAGTCACTTTTATAGAAGACGATTTTGAGGCAGAGAAGGATGAGAGAATTGCAGTGGGGGAGAAGAGGAAGTGGGAAGGGCCGTCTGGGCCCATTCGTCAATCTAAGCCATTCGCGGGCGGGAGAGTCGGTGACAATCGTCGTGAGTGGCGATGGTGCCACAAGTGCAAAACCAAGCACTCTGGCCCATGCGACCCAAAACCTCACTCGGGTTCTGTTGAGTGTGCCAAGTGCGGCAAGAAGGGCCATGCGATTTGGGATTGCCCTATCCGAGTGTCGGTTTGTTTTGAGTGTCGGGAACCGGGGCACATGAAGAAGGATTGCCCAAAACTTGTGGGCGGAAACCGAGGAAATTCTTTTGGATCAACGGCGCGGGTCGAGCAACCGTTGAGAGCGCCAAGTCGGGCATTCCGAATGACTACCGAGGATGCAAAGGAGAACGTCGATGTTGTTTCGGGTACGTTCCTAGTAAACTTCTTGCCCGCTCGTGTGTTGTTTGATTTGGGTGCTACGAGTTCTTTCGTATCGGTAAATTTCTGTAATCAATTTGTCATCCCTAGTAGTGTACTTCCCGATGAACTAGTAGTAGAGGTAGCTAATGGAGATCAAGAGATCATTCGGGATTGTTTTTGCGATTGCACTCTAGAGATCGATGGGAGTTCCTTCGATGTAGATTTGTTACCTATGACATAGGGGGTTTCGACGTAGTCATAGGCATGGACTGGTTAACGAGGCATAAGGCCGACATCTCTTGCTCCAAAAAGATGATCCAAGTGCCTTTGTCGGGTGACGGTGTGGTCACCATCTACGGGGAAAAAGGGAAGAGAAGCAACCCTATCATCTCCTCCCTTAAGGCTCGTAAGTTACTTGCGAAAGGTTGCCTTTCGTATCTGGCTTATGTAGTTGACGCGAAGAAGGAAAAGAAGTCTGTAGAGGACGTGAAGATCATGCAAGACTTCCCAGATGTCTTCCAGGAAGATTTACCCGGGTTACCGCCAGAACGCCAAGTGGAATTCCAAATCGACCTCACTCCGGGAGCGGCTCCGATAGCTCGGGCACCCTACCGTTTGGCTCCGACAGAAATGAGGGAAATGATGATGCAACTTTAAGAGCTGCTCGAGAAAGGATTCATTAGACCGAGCTTGTACTTTGGGAGCTCCGGTCTTATTTGTAAAGAATAAGGATGGGTCCATGCGGATGTGCATCGACTATTGAGAATTGAATAAAGTCACGATAAAGAACAAGTATCCTCTACCACGCATCGACGATCTTTTCGATCAATTGCAAGGCGCGAGATACTTTTTAAATATTGATCTTAGATCCGGTTATCACCAAGTCAGAGTGAAGAAGGAAGATATACCGAAGACGGCTTTTCAGACAAAATATGGTCATTACGAGTTTTTGGTGATGCCCTTTGGCTTGACCAATGCTCCGACCATATTCATGGATTTAATGAACCGTGTGTGTCGGTCATTCTTGGACAAGTTCGTGATTGTCTTTATTGACGACATCTTGATCTACTCAAAAGACGAGGTTGAACATGAGAAACACTTGCGTGAAGTGTTAGAAATTCTCCGGAAAGAGAAGTTGTATGCGAAGTTCTCAAAGTGCGAGTTTTGGCTCAATGAAGTTCAATTCTTAGGCCACGTAGTGTATGAAGACGGGGTGAAGGTGGACCCAGCGAAGATAGAGGCGATGATGAGTTGGGAACCGCCAATGAGTCCGACGGAAATCCGGAGTTTCTTAGGTTTGGCGGGCTACTATCGACGCTTTATTCAAGATTTCTCTAAGATAGCTTTGCCACTCACATCTCTCACAAGAAAGAATGTCAATTTTCTTTGGACTGACGTGTAGGAGCAAGCCTTTCAGACGCTCAAGAAAAGGTTATGTGAGCTCCTATTCTATCCTTGCCCGATGGATCGGATGACCTCGTATATAGTGATGCTTCCAAGATGGGTCTCGGGTGTGTGTTGATGCAACGGGGAAAGGTGATAGCTTATGCGCACGGCAACTAAAGGACCACGAGAAGAACTACCCGACTCATGACTTGGAATTAGTGGCGGCGGTCTTTGCTTTGAAGTTGTAGCGACATTATTTGTACAGAACCAAATGTACTATCTTCATTGATCACAAGAGCCTTAAGTACATCTTTGATCAAAAAGAACTCAATATGCGACAAAGAAGGTGGCTTGAGTTGCTAAAGGACTATGATTGTGATTTGCTCTACCATCCCGGTAAATCCAACGTGGTGGCGGATGCGTTGAGTCGAAGGAATCATGAGGGAGGTGTTAAGTTATCCCTCATAAGAATCGATGTGGTATCGATTCTCTTGGAAAGCATCAAGGCGAGCCAGATGGAAGCGCTCAAAGAAGAAAATCTCAAATCTGAGGTCATGGTGAAACAAAGTGGACTTTTGACAGAAGATGGTCGAGGACTTAAACTCTTCCAAGGGCGAATTTGGGTGCCAAAGTTTGGTGGAAATCGGGAGTTACTTCTCGAAGAAGCGCATAAGTCAAAATATTCTATACATCTCGGTAGCACCAAGATGTATAGGGATTTAAAGTTGAACTATTGGTGGCCGGTGATGAAGCTGGACGTGGTAAATTATGTGGAGAGGTGTGTCACGTGCCTTCAAGTCAAGGCGTAACACCAAAGACCGTACGGGAGCTTACAACCGTTGTCCATTCCCGAGTGGAAGTGGGACAACACCACCATGGATTTTGTGACAAAGCTACCAAAAACCTTACGAGGTCATGATACTATATGGGTGGTCGTGGATCGTTTGACCAAGAGTGCGCATTTTCTTGCTATGCGAGAGATCTTGCCAATTGAGAAGTTGGCTAAGCTTTATATCGATGAGGTAGTGTCGAGGCACGGGGTTCCGCAATCAATCGTGTCGGATCGGGACAGTCGGTTCACCTCAAATTTTTGGGCGAGTTTGCAGAAAGAATTGGGCACTAGATTGAATCTGAGCACGGTCTACCGTCCCCAAACAGATGGTCAAAGCGAGAGAACAATTCAGACGCTCGAAGATATGTTGGGACTCACACCTACCTCTGGTGGAGTTTGCATATAATAATAGTTACCATTCTAGTATCGAAATGGCACCGTTCGAGGCGTTATACGGACGAAAGTGTCGAACCCTAGTTTGTTGGCTTGAGGCAGACGAGAAGCAATTCACCGGACTGGAAATCGTTCAAGAGACGACAGACAAAGTGAAAGAAATTCGAGAAAGATTAAAGGCGGCCCAAGACCGACAGAAAAGTTATGCGGATAAGAAAAGGAGACCGGTCGATTTCCAAGTGGGCGACCGGGTGATGTTGAAAGTATCTCTATGGAAGGGAATTATTAGGTTCGGGAAGCGCGGGAAGCTTAGTCCTCGTTTCCTTGGACCCTTTGTGATTTTGGAAAAGATTGGTCTACAAGCCTATCCGTTGGACTTACCACCGGAGATGGATGGGATACATCCTACCTTTCACGTTTGTTATTTGCGGAAGTGTTTAGCCGAGGAGGAAAGTGTGATACCCTTAACGGAAATTCGAATAGATAATAGAAACCGTTGTGTAGAAGAACAGAGGCGATTTTGGAATCGAAAGTGAAGAAGTTGCGGCATAAGGACGTAGTCATGGTCAAGGTCCAATGGAAGCACCATCGTGGTGCTAACGTCACGTGGGAGTGTGAAGAGGATTTGAAGAAGCGATATCCTCATTTGTTCGTATAAATGAGATTTCGGGGACGAAATCCAAATTAGGTGGGGAGGATTGTAACATCTGGAATTTCAGGTAAATATAAGGTTTTATTAATCTTAGGATTATGTATTTATCGAAGTATAAATTATATGCTCAATTGCTATATTGCTTAAATTGGTTATTTGGTTTGGTTTGGAAATGATAGAACCATCCTTTGGAAACAGGGACCTACGCGACTTACGTTGCGAGTGGAAGTCGCGGCACAAGTCGCGTAACCCACTGGAGAGTTTCTCCCTGGAGCAAGCGAGCGACTTAGGCCGCGGGTGCAAGTCGCGGCATAAGTCACGGGGCGACCTGCTGGTCTCCAAAACCCCTTTTATCCGATTTTCCTCTCATAATTTTGGTATCTCTCTCCCTCTTGGCGATTTTTAGAGCACCCAAACCAGTTTCCTTTCTCACCAAACCCTAACCCTCATAAATACAACATCCATTGGTAGTTGGATCTTGGATTCTTGCATTAACTCTTCTCAAGGGATCATTTTCTAGGGCTTCTCAAGTCTTCAAGCTTCATCTTCAAGTCCCAACCTTCTCACCTAAGGTTTCCTATTTTCTAGGTTTTGATTCAAAAACCTAGATTGTGAGTTTACTAATCCTTTTGTTAAAACTAGATACACATTACATTCTACTACTTGTTATTGTCTTGCTTCGTATTTGAAGTGTTCATATTAAATGCAAGTATTTGGGGCTTTTCCTTATGAACACATGTTTATGTGTAACATGCTTCTACATATTGGGTAATGTATGTATGTATCTGGTTATGGAGATGATATCTTGTTGGAACATCATTCGATGAGTTTAAAACTACATGGTTGAATTTGTGGTTATAATAGTCTTGTTATGGACTTAATATTAAATGGCTTGTAATATTGTACCCATGGTTGGTATGGATAATATTCTTAGTCATATTGTGCCTTGAGGCCTATTAAATAATTATGTTGGACGAACCAAGTCGGTAGACACTAGAAGGATGTAGTCTTAGGTGCCACTGTGTGGGTATGTGCCTAGACCTCCGCCATTCGGGGTAATGTCATGGTTGTAGTCCTCGGATGTGTCGGGCCTTTCGGATGTCACTCGTAGAAGTTGGCATCAAGGTATATCGGCTCTTTGGGTGGAACTTGATTGGTGCTATGGGTATCCCCCGTTGACTCCACATTAAATGAAATTTGGTTAACTGCTGATGAGAAATGTAAATGCTTTAACATACTATTTCTTGTTCAACTCACTAGGCTTTTGGCCTAACACTTGTTTGATGTCGATGTGTATCTCAGGTTCTAGTGGCGCCGGTTCTAAGCAGGCGTAGTTACTTGGGTGAGAGCTTGGGGAAAATGCACTTGGACATATATCTTTTGGAGAAGGCTTTTGGGTTTATAGATGACACCCTTTTTGTAATCTCTTTTCTAGACATAGAAATTAGATTAGTTGGTTGTTATTTATTGTCCGTTCAATTACATTTGTGATTAAACAGGTTTACTTATTTCCCCATTTTTTGGAGGCTCTTGCTAAGGCAATTTATATACCACTTCTCATCTTTTGGAAAGTTTTTGTTATCCCTATTTTTAGTGTGTTACAATAAACTAGTTTGATTTGCAATTTGTTATCTTTATATTGCAGTTTAATCGACCAAGCTGTTTATTCCGGTATAGTTTTTTTTAACATTCTTCTCATTAACAATTAGGGGTTGTTTGATTCAGGGAATGAAAGTGATAGAATTTTTCAAATTCAATTGAATTCCACAATTTAAGGAATTCTCCATTTATTGGCTGAATTAAAGGAATTGAATTTCTACCAATCAAACACGTGATCAAATTTCATTCCAATTCTTTCAAAGTTAAATTCTTTAGATGTATTCAAATTTCATCAAATTCCATTCTATGAACCAAACGTCCCCTTAATATTTGATTTTAATAGGTATTGAAATCCAATATTTCACTTTTTAATGATAAAAGAAGTCGTTGAAATGTGAAAATCTATTTTAATTCTTATTGATAAGAAATAATGTTGAAGTTTGAAAATAAATCAAAAAGAGCGTTTGCTTTTACAAATTGATAAATATTTGAATGAGGGTAATTGTTTGTTTTACTCCTTAGAATATTGTCAAGTCGAATATATGTTAAAAAAATATTTTTAGTCATAAATATGTAGAATGATCATTGACAAAGCGCTTTTGATTATTCTACGTATTTATGATTGAAAATATTTTCTTTACATATATTCAACATTACAATATTTTAAAGAGTAAAACAAACAATTACACTCATTCAAATATTTATCAATTTGTAAAAACAAACAATTTCTTTGACTTTGTTTTCAGACTTCAATATTATTTTTTATCAACAATAGTTAAAATAAAATTTAAGACTTTAATAGCATATTTTATTATTAAAAAGTGAAATAATACTTATTTTCAATCAACAAGTAACATGAAGTAACGTATTTTATTGTATATTGTTTCTCATTAGCTTTACACTGTTTGACATTAATGTGTTGTAAGATAATTATTTATGAATAAATAATATAATAAATATATTTATTATTAATTAATAATAATAGTGTAAAAGCATTTTCGAAAATATTGTAACTTTTAAACAAATAATCTTACTTCCTCATAAATTTCAAAATTATCGGCATATATAATAAGAAAAATATTACCTAAATAATTAAAAAAATATACAATCTATACTTATCTATACTATATTATAAAAAAGACATAAAAAACTCTTAAAAACAAGTCTTAAAGCTTAATGTACCGCTATTTAATTCAAATTACTTAAAAAACAACTATTAAAGCTATATATACTACATTTAATGTTATTTATTAATTTTCAATCATTATCTCTAACCATTTCAACTCCCCTAAAAACATTTACCACTTTAACTTCCATAAAATAATTCTCAACATAATTAAATATAGAATAAAAATCAAATTTTAAATATAAAAAATATAAAATATAATTAAAAAAATCTAATCTATACTATATTACTCCCTCCGTCCCAAAATAAATGTCTACATTTCTATTTATGTTTGTCCCAAAATAAGTGTCCACTTTCAAAAACTAGATAGCTAAATTCTCACATTTACCCTTAATTAATGCACAAATACATAAGAGTTGTGAAGAAAAAGAAACATTAAATAAGGGTAAAGATGTCATTTGATACCAAAAAGGGGTAATAATTATGCATGTCTAAAACTGTGTGCCAAGTCAATTGTGGACACTTATTTTGGGACGGAGGGAGTATAAAGAAGACATAAATAACTCTTAAAAACAAGTCTTAAAACTTAATGTACCAACATTTAATATTAATTACTTAAAAAACAACCATTAAAGCAATATGTACTACATTTAATGATATTTATTAATTTTCAATCATTATCTCTAACCATTTTAACTCCCCTAAAATCATTTCTCATTTTAACTTTCATAAAATAATTCTCAACATAATTAAATATAGAATAAAAATCAAATTTTAAATATAAAAAATATAAAATCTAATTAAAAAAATCTAACATAATATTTTATAAAAAAAATTATTTATCCTAAAATCATTTCCCACTTTAACTTTCCTAAAATAACTTTCAGCATAATTAAATATAGAATAAAAATCAAATTTTAAATATAAAAAATATAAAATATAATTAAAAAATCTAACATAATATTTTATAAAAAAAATTATATTATGAAACCAAAATAAATTACATTATATTATTAAGTCTAAATTAAACAAATTTATATAAAAAAAACATTATCACTCTCTCACAACCATCCAAAATCGTAATGTAAATCGACAAAAATAAGAAAATAAAATGAAACATTAAAATCGTGATGTATCTAGCTGCATTACGCGAGTACACTTCTAGTATTATAAAACACGGATAAAAAACTCTTAAATACAAATTATTAGGCATAAGGTACCATCATTTTATGCAAGATTTTTAAAAATCTCTTAATTTATAAATATTAAAGCACAAGATACATATTACTACTTTTACGTCCTAAAATTCAGAGTAATTTAAAACTTCATAAATTAGACAATATGACATCTGAATTGATATAAACTTCTCAAAAAGTGTATCAGTCCTTAAGACTTTACAAAAACCTGTACGGATTTAGAATTAATCAACAGACTAATCTAAACATAACTATCTACATTACATCAGTTGACAATCCAAAAATTCATCAAAAGAATGAGACTTAACAATGCCCAACTATCAACACTTTAGTCATCTCAAAATGCCTCGAGACCCAACTCGTCTCTCAAAACCCAGTGCATCCCACCGCTAAGGGAAACCTGTTATACATATCATTTGAGAAAAAGTGTCAGGCTTAAAGCCTGGTGAGATCATACAGTTTATAAAGCTCAAAAGATATAAACATTTGTATCATAAGATAATATTTCCAAAGAGGTTAAATCTTACAATTGAAACCTTTGCCACAATCGGGCTTTTCCGTTATAAACATGTCATCAAATGACCAACGATAAAACATTTTACCAAGGATTGTGGCGTAACACAAAGTAGGCCAAAATCCGAGTTATGAGCTAAACAATTGGAATCCAATGATACGAACACATAGGTCCGTGCTACAACGTGAGATCGCGCCCCCAAGCAAAACCAATGTATACTCCTTCACTAGGATCACTATGAACCATGGCTAGTATCCGACCTCACATAACCGTACCAAGTTGCCCCCGAGGATCATGTGCATCCATAGCTACAAAATGGGGAATATGACATCCCAACAATACAGTCGACTCAAAACCTAGGGATCCGCTAGTAATGGTACAGACTCGTCACAACAACATATATGACCAACCATAAATAAACATATGGTATAAACACATTTTATAAACAAAATGTCATTTCCAGTTCAACTTCTGGTAAGAATGAAAATCATTAAAAATGAGTTCTTAAACATTCTTTTCACATATCCACATAATGTGCAAGTAAAACATCATTTTACGAAAGAGAACAATTCAGATACGAAAGAGAAACTGGCACCTGTATCGAATAAAATACGAGCAGGTACAGAGTTTATAAGAAAAGTACCCGATTCCACATCAGCGGATGCCTTGGCCTCATCGACCGTCATCTAAAATGCTCGACCCGGAGCCCTAGGAGGGTTCTCCTTCCTTGCTGGCGTGCTACCCGACACAAGCTTCGGGCAATCTCTTTTCACGTGCCCCAGTGTCTTGCACTCATAACAGACAAGTCCTCTGACCGGGAAATCTCTGACAGTGTGACCAGGATTCCCACACTTATAACAAGTTTGAGAAGTGGTGTTACAGTCACCGTGGTGTTTAGTTTGACACTTGTGGCACCACCTAGCTTCCTGCTGATTGCTGAAGTTTCGATTTCCGCCAAAAGGTCGTGATCTCTTGGGATGAGTAGAATTGCTCTCCCACTTTCTCTTATCAGGCACCACAACAGCTTTCTCAACTTTGTTCCTCGCGAACATCTCTTCCATATACTGAGCTTCTTTAACCATCTCGCGGAGGTTAGAAACTTTAGAATTGTGGACCATAGATTGCATGTCCACGGGTAGACCATTCAAATAGGCCTTCATCTTATCCTTCTCTGTTGGGGCAACGTTCCCCCCCAGATCAAGTTTCTCCATGAACTGACGGGTGTACTCCCTCACCGTCAGGCTTCCCTTTACCAGAGACCGGAATTCTTTCTCGATTCGGTCCATTGTTCTTTCATTGCAGAACTCTTCTAACAACTTTTTCTTGAACTCGGCCCAAGACAACTGAGCCAACACAGCAGGAGATAGGGTGGATTGAATGACATTCCACCAAATGAATGCAGTATCCCTCAGCAGTTGGGTACCGAACCGCACTCTCTGATCATCTCCGCATTCGGAAGATCCAAAAGCTTGCTCGACCGCTCGAATCCACTTCACACACAAGATTAGGTCGTCGGAACCAGAGAACTCTGGCGGTCCGCAACCCAGAAAGGACTTGTAGGAACAACTTTTCCTATTTCCCGGAGCACCAACAATCCCGTGCTCCTCAGCCCTGACCCCAGCACCAGCGCCTCCAGGACCCGCTACAATGTTTTCCACAACCGTCTCACTCCTCTGATTGTTCACATCGCGGTCCTCAATCACTTTCAGCAAAAACTCTTGCTGTTTTGCCATCTCTTCCCTCATTGCCAACATCATGCTGGCCATCAACTCAGACGGGGAACTAGCATCCCTGATGACTGTGTGGGACGAAGCCAGGTCTACTCGCGGAATGACCTCTGGACCCCCACCTAGTCCTTGCTGAACAGGTGGTCGCACAACAACCTCAACTCCCTCCGGCTGACCAGCGGTGGAGGCTGTCGCTTCCAGACCATCAACACGCGTACGCGGTCTACCACGCGTATTCACCATGCCAAACTGCTTCACAAAACAGGAAAAGAGATAAGAGAGAGTTGGAATAAACGCAAAGGAAACGTACTACCACACTACCAATCGTTATAGCAATAGAAATTCAAGCACACTTACGTACGATATCCTCGTAATAACATTAGCTAAGTGAGATTATGAACATATAACACACAAAGGTTCTCGTCATGATCGCCACAACGCCTGATAAACGTACTTTCCGTTGACTCTAAGACTAACCCATTTTAGAAGCTCTACCCAATCTCACGGATCAATTCTTATCATACTCGGTCTAAGTCTAGACATCTTACATTCATGCCTAGATCACTTAAACTAGAGCTCTGATACCAACTTGTAACGTCCTAAAATTCAGAGTAATTTAAAACTTCATAAATTAGGCAATATGACATCTGAATTGATATAAACTTCTCAAAAAGTGTATCAGTCCTTAAGACTTTACAAAAACCTGTACGGATTTAGAATTCATCAACAGACTAATCTAAACATAACTATCTACATTACATCAGTTGACAATCCAAAAATTCATCAAAAGAATGGGACTTAACAATGCCCAACTATCAACACTTTAGTCATCTCAAAATGCCTCGAGACCCAACTCGTCTCTCAAAACCCAGTGCATCCCACCGCTAAGGGAAACCTGTTATACATATCATTTGAGAAAAAGTGTCAGGCTTAAAGCCTGGTGAGATCATACAGTTTATAAAGCTCAAAAGATATAAACATTTGTATCATAAGATAATATTTCCAAAGAGGTTAAATCTTACAATTGAAACCTTTGCCACAACCGGGCTTTTCCGTTATAAACATGTCATCAAATGACCAACGATAAAACATTTTACCAAGGATTGTGGCGTAACACAAAGTAGGCCAAAATCCGAGTTATGAGCTAAACAATTGGAATCCAAGGATACGAACACATAGGTCCGTGCTACAACGTGAGATCGCGCCCCCAAGCAAAACCAATGTATACTCCTTCACTAGGATCACTATGAACCATGGCTAGTATCCGGCCTCACATAACCGTACCAAGTTGCCCCCGAGGATCATGTGCATCCATAGCTACAAAATGGGGAATATGACATCCCAACAATACAGTCGACTCAAAACCTAGGGATCCGCTAGTAATGGTACAGACTCGTCACAACAACATATGTGACCAACCATAAATAAACATATGGTATATACACATTTTATAAACAAAATGTCATTTCCAGTTCAACTTCTGGTAAGAATGAAAATCATTAAAAATGAGTTCTTAAACATTCTTTTCACATATCCACATAATGTGCAAGTAAAACATCATTTTACTTCAATAAGATAAGATCCATCATTTTAGTAAACACAAATGATCGGGAACCCTAAAATCTCCCAAAACTCAAGTTATATCAAATATGTAGAAAACTTAAATCTGAAACCATTGAGATATATATAGGAGTTCCAAAAGGTAACTTTTGATATGTATAAAGTTTAAAATGATAGTAGGAACTCACCCAATAGGTTTATACGAAAACTCGAAGAACCAGATATCGACCCGCTTGACAAGACGAAGCTTTCTACACCGGAACCTCGGATCGAAAACTAGATAATAATCACCAAACTCTAGAGAGAGAGAAATATATAGAGAGAGGATGAGAGAGTTTGAGAATAGAGATGAAAACCCAAAAATGAGATATTTGTTTGGAAAAACCCTTAAGTCGGTCCAGGGGGTGTCGCGGGTTATGCCGCGACTGCAAGTCGCGGTGCAACTCGCCCGTGCCTTCAAACCCTAAAACCAACAGAGGCTTTCGTGACTAATGCCGCGACTACAAGTCGCGATCAAGTCGCGGAACTCACTGGAAGGTTCCAACTTCACCGAACAACATAAATTCGAACGATAAACTAATTACGGTGATAACGACAAGAGTTATACACAAGATTTACAACAATACATGTATAATGAAAATCCAGGGTGTTACAATCCTCCCCAACTTGGAAATGATTTCGTCCCCGAAATCCAAACTATACAAAAAGATGAGGATATCTTCGCTTCATATCCTCTTCGGATTCCCACGTCACATTTGATCCCCGGTGATGCTTCCACTGCACCTTGACTAACGTGACTTCTTTGTGACGCAACTTCTTAGATTTTCTCTCCAAGATAGCGTCGGGTTATTCCACACAACGGTTACCCTCGTCAACTGTCAATTTGGAGATAGGAATAACGCTTTCTTCTTCCGCCAAACACTTCCGAAGGTAACAAATATGAAACGTGTTGTGGATTTCGCTCAACTCTGGCAGTAGTTCCAATTGGTACGCTTGCAAACCTACCCTCTTGAGCACTTTGAAAGGTCCGAGGAAACGGGGACTCAGCTTCCGATGCTTTTCGAACCGTATAATACCTTTCCACGGCGATACCTTAAGCAACACATGATCACCCACTTGGAATTCCATCGGCCGCTTCTTCTTATTGGAATAACTCTTCTGCCGATCCTGAGCCGCTTTCAATCTTTCACGAATACATTTGACCTTATCGGTCGTCTCTTGCATGATTTCTGCTTTTCTCCCACTTCAAGCCAACACACGGGAGTTCGGCACTTTCGCCCGTACAATGCTTCAAAAGGTGCCATTCCAATACTCGAGTGGTAGCTATTGTTGTAAGCGAACTCCACCAAAGGTAAGTGAGAGTCCCAGCTACCCCCGAAGTCGATGACACAATACCTCAACATGTCTTCCAATGTTTGCATCGTTCTCTCGCTTTGCCCGTCGGTTTGTGGATGGTAAGCCGTACTCAACTTAACTCGTGTACCAAGCTCTTTCTGAAACCCATCCCAAAAGTTCGAAGTGAATCGACTGTCGCGATCCGACACGATCGACAATGGTATGCCGTGCCTCGAGACCACCTCATCGATGTACAATTTTGCTAGCTTGTCCATCGGTAATGTCTTGCGCATGGCCAAGAAGTGAGCGCTCTTTGTCAATCTATCAACTATCACCCAAATGGTATCGTGACCTCGAAGAGTTTTAGGTAACTTTGTCACGAAGTCCATAGTGATATGCTCCCACTTCCACTCGGGAATCTCTAGAGAATGAAGACTCCCATATGATGTTCGGCCTTGACTTGCGAGCACGTAACACAACGCTCCACATAACGCGCCACATCAAGTTTCATTACCGGCCACCAATAATGCAACTTCAAGTCTCTGTACATCTTCGTACTTCCCGGATGAATGGAATACTTGGACTTGTGAGCATCTTCAAGCAAAAGATCACGGTTACCCCCAACTTTGGGTACCCACACACGACCACTGAACAGTTTTACCCCACGGCTATCTTCCGTTAAGAGCAAACGTTGCTTTTTCATGACTTCTTCTTTGAGATTCTCTTCTAACAATGCTTCAACTTGCGATGCTTTGATCTTTTCAACAAGACTAGAAACCAACTCGATTCTCGAATGGGTAGCCCAAATACAACCGCTATAGTCCTTCCGACTCAACGCATCGGCTACCACGTTTGCCTTACCAGGATGGTAAAGCAACTCGCAATCGTAATCCTTGAGTAACTCGAGCCACCGCCGTTGCCTCATATTCAACTCCTTTTGATCAAAGACATACTTTAGACTCTTGTGATCAGTATAGAGTGTACATTTGGTGCCATAGAGGTAATGTCGCCAAAGTTTCAGGGCGAACACCACCGCTGCTAACTCCAAATCGTGGGTAGGATAGTTCTTCTCGTGTATCTTAAGTTGCCTCGAGGCGTAAGCGATTACCTTGCCCCGCTGCATCAACACACAACCTAAACCCATCTTCGAAGCGTCGCTATAGACCACCAAGTCTTCTGACCCTTCAGGTAATGATAAGATCGGAGCTTCAGATAACTTCTTTTGAAGGATACGGAAAGCCTTCTCTTGTGTTTCGGTCCATTCAAACTTCACATTCTTCCGAGTCAAAACTGTCAACGAAGAAGCGATTTTCGAAAAGTCTTGGATAAATCTCCGGTCGTACCCCGCCAGACCCAAGAAACTTCGGATCTCTGACGGACTCTTGGGAGATTCCCAATTCATCATAGCTTCAATCTTGGAGGGATCCACTTTCACTCCGTCTCGAGTGACAACGTGACCCAGAAATTGTACCTCTTTAAGCCAAAAGTCACACTTGGAAAACTTGGCGTACAATCTTTCCTTTCTCAACACTTCAAGCACTTCCCGCAGATGTTGTTCGTGTTCTGACTCGCTCTTGGAGTACACGAGTATGTCATCAATGAATACAATGACCGACTGGTCGAGGAATGGTCGGCACACTCTATTCATCAAGTCCATAAATATCGCCGGTGCGTTCGTTAGACCAAAAGGCATTACAAGAAACTCGTAATGGCCGTAACGCGTTCTGAAAGCTGTCTTCGGAACATCTTCTTCCCTCACCTTCACTTGGTGATAACCCGAACGTAAGTCGATTTTTGAAAAACAACCCGCTCCTTGAAGTTGATCGAACAAGTCGTCTATTCTCGGAAGCGGATATCTGTTCTTTACTGTAGCTTTGTTCAACTCACGATAGTCAATGCACATTCTCATTGTGCCATCTTTCTTTTTTACAAACAAGACCGGAGCTCCCCAGGGTGACGAACTCGGTCTTATAAAGCCCTTCTCCAAAAGCTCTTGGAGTTGTGCCATCATTTCTTGCATCTCTGACGGCGCTAAACGGTAAGGGGCTTTAGCAATTGGTGCTGCTCCAGGCACAAGATCAATCCGAAACTCTAACTGACGATCGGGTGGTAACCCGGGCAAGTCGTCCGGAAAGACATCTGGAAACTCACGCACAATCTTCACATCTTCCAGCTTTGATTTCTCTAACTTGGCATCGATCACATAGGCTAGGAAAGACGAACATCCTTTTACTAAGCACTTGTGTGCCTTTGCCATTGTGATTATTGCCACTTCACCTTTTCTCTTTTCACCATAGATGACAATAACTTCGCCAGAGGGGTTGGGAAGTCGAATCAACTTCTTGGAACATACGATCTCGGCGTGATTGTTTGACAACCAATCCATGTCGACCACAACATCAAAACCCCTGATTAACATCGGCAGTAGATCGATCGAGAATTCTCTCCCTTCGATACTAAGAGTACACTGCTTCAGAACATCTGAATCAGAACTTGACTACCATCGGCTATTTCTACCACTAATGCATCCTCAAGACTAGTAGTGGTCATAGAAATCTTCTGACAGAACAATTCAGATACGAAAGAGAAACTGGCACCTGTATCGAATAAAATACGAGCAGGTACAGAGTTTATAAGAAAAGTACCCGATACCACATCAGCGGATGCCTTGGCCTTATCGGCCGTCATCTGAAATGCTTGACCCGGAACCCTAGGAGGGTTCTCCTTCCTTGTTGGCGTGCTACCCGACACAAGCTTCGGGCAATCTCTTTTCACGTGCCCCGGTGTCTTGCACTCATAACAGACAAGTCCCCTGACCGGGAAATCTCTGACAGTGTGACCAGGATTCCCACACTTATAACAAGTTTGAGAAGTGGTGTTACAGTCACCGTGGTGTTTAGTTTGACACTTGTGGCACCACCTAGCTTCCTGCTGATTGCTGAAGTTTCGATTTCCGCCAAAAGGTCGTGATCTCTTGGGATGAGTAGAATTGCTCTCCCACTTTCTCTTATCAGTCACCACCACAGCTTTCTCAACTTTGTTCCTCGCGAACATCTCTTCCATGTACTGAGCTTCTTCAACCATCTCGCGGAGGTTAGAAACTTTAGAATTGTGGACCATAGATTGCATGTCCACGGGTAGACCATTCAGATAGGCCTTCATCTCATCCTTCTCTGTTGGGGCAGCGTTCCCCACCAGATCAAGTTTCTCCATGAACTGACGGGTGTACTCCCTCACCGTCAGGCTTCCCTTTACCAGAGACCGGAATTCTTTCTTGATTCGGTCCATTGTTCTTTCATTGCAGAACTCTTATAACAACTTTTTCTTGAACTCGGCCCAAGACAACTGAGCCAACACAGCAGGAGATAGGGTGGATTGAATGACATTCCACCAAATGAGTGCAGTATCCCTCAGCAGTTGGGTACCGAACCACACTCTCTGATCATCTTCGCATTCGGAAGAGCCAAAAGCTTGCTCGACCACTCGAATCCACTTCACACACAAGATTGGGTCGTCGGAACCAGAGAACTCTGGCGGTCCGCAACCCAGAAAGGACTTGTAGGAACAACTTTTCCTATTTCCCGGAGCACCACCATTCCCATGCTCCTCAGCCCTGACCCTTGCACCAGCGCCTCCAGGACCCGCTACAATGTTTTCCACAACCGTCTCACTCCTCCAATTGTTCACATCGCGGTCCTCAATCACTTTCAGCAAAAACTCTTGCTGCTTTGCCATCTCTTCCCTCATTGCCAACATCATGTTGGCCATCAACTCAGACGGGGAACTAGCATCCCTGATGACTGTGTGGGACGAAGCCATGTCTACTCGCGGAATGACCTCTGGACCCCCACCTAGCCCTTGCTGAACAGGTGGTCGCACAACAATCTCAACTCCCTCCGGCTGACCAGCGGTGGAGGCTGTCGCTTCCAGACCATCAACACGCGTACGCGGTCTACCACGCGTATTCACCATGCCAAACTGCTTCACAAAACAGGAAAAGAGATAAGAGAGAGTTGGAATAAACGCAAAGGAAACGTACTACCACACTACCAATCGTCATAGCAATAGAAATTCAAGCACACTTACGTACGATATCCTCGTAATAACATTAGCTAAGTGAGATTATGAACATATAACACACAAAGGTTCTCGTCATGATCGCCACAACGCCTGATAAACGTACTTTCCGTTGACTCTAAGACTAACCCATTTTCGAAGCTCTACCCAATCTCACGGATCAATTCTTATCATACTCGGTCTAAGTCTAGACATCTTACATTCATGCCTAGATCACTTAAACTAGAGCTCTGATACCAACTTGTAACGTCCTAAAATTCAGAGTAATTTAAAACTTCATAAATTAGGCAATATGACATCTGAATTGATATAAACTTCTCAAAAAGTGTATCAGTCCTTAAGACTTTACAAAAACCTGTACGGATTTAGAATTAATCAACAGACTAATCTAAACATAACTATCTACATTACATCAGTTGACAATCCAAAAATTCATCAAAAGAATGGGACTTAACAATGCCCAACTATCAACACTTTAGTCATCTCAAAATGCCTCGAGACCCAACTCGTCTCTCAAAACCCAGTGCATCCCACCGCTAAGGGAAACCTGTTATACATATCATTTGAGAAAAAGTGTCAGGCTTAAAGCCTGGTGAGATCATACAGTTTATAAAGCTCAAAAGATATAAACATTTGTATCATAAGATAATATTTCCAAAGAGGTTAAATCTTACAATTGAAACCTTTGCCACAATCGGGCTTTTCCGTTATAAACATGTCATCAAATGACCAACGATAAAACATTTTACCAAGGATTGTGGCGTAACACAAAGTAGGCCAAAATCCGAGTTATGAGCTAAACAATTGGAATCCAATGATACGAACACATAGGTCCGTGCTACAACGTGAGATCGCGCCCCCAAGCAAAACCAATGTATACTCCTTCACTAGGATCACTATGAACCATGGCTAGTATCCGGCCTCACATAACCGTACCAAGTTGCCCCCGAGGATCATGTGCATCCATAGCTACAAAATGGGGAATATGACATCCCAACAATACAGTCGACTCAAAACCTAGGGATCCGCTAGTAATGGTACAGACTCGTCACAACAACATATATGACCAACCATAAATAAACATATGGTATAAACACATTTTATAAAAAAAATGTCATTTCCAGTTCAACTTCTGGTAAGAATGAAAATCATTAAAAATGAGTTCTTAAACATTCTTTTCACATATCCACATAATGTGCAAGTAAAACATCATTTTACGAAAGAGAACAATTCAGATACGAAAGAGAAATTGGCACCTGTATCGAATAAAATACGAGCAGGTACAGAGTTTATAAGAAAAGTACCCGATTCCACATCAGCGGATGCCTTGGCCTCATCGACCGTCATCTAAAATGCTCGACCCGGAGCCCTAGGAGGGTTCTCCTTCCTTGCTGGCGTGCTACCCGACACAAGCTTCGGGAAATCTCTTTTCACGTGCCCCAGTGTCTTGCACTCATAACAGACAAGTCCTCTGACCGGGAAATCTCTGACAGTGTGACCAGGATTCCCACACTTATAACAAGTTTGAGAAGTGGTGTTACAGTCACCGTGGTGTTTAGTTTGACACTTGTGGCACCACCTAGCTTCCTGCTGATTGCTGAAGTTTCGATTTCCGCCAAAAGGTCGTGATCTCTTGGGATGAGTAGAATTGCTCTCCCACTTTCTCTAATCAGGCACCACAACAGCTTTCTCAACTTTGTTCCTCGCGAACATCTCTTCCATATACTGAGCTTCTTTAACCATCTCGCGGAGGTTAGAAACTTTAGAATTGTGGACCATAGATTGCATGTCCACGGGTAGACCATTCAAATAGGCCTTCATCTTATCCTTCTCTGTTGGGGCAACGTTCCCCCCCAGATCAAGTTTCTCCATGAACTGACGGGTGTACTCCCTCACCGTCAGGCTTCCCTTTACCAGAGACCGGAATTCTTTCTCGATTCGGTCCATTGTTCTTTCATTGCAGAACTCTTCTAACAACTTTTTCTTGAACTCGGCCCAAGACAACTGAGCCAACACAGCAGGAGATAGGGTGGATTGAATGACATTCCACCAAATGAATGCAGTATCCCTCAGCAGTTGGGTACCGAACCGCACTCTCTGATCATCTCCGCATTCGGAAGATCCAAAAGCTTGCTCGACCGCTCGAATCCACTTCACACACAAGATTAGGTCGTCGGAACCAGAGAACTCTGGCGGTCCGCAACCCAGAAAGGACTTGTAGGAACAACTTTTCCTATTTCCCGGAGCACCAACAATCCCGTGCTCCTCAACCCTGACCCCAGCACCAGCGCCTCCAGGACCCGCTACAATGTTTTCCACAACCGTCTCACTCCTCTGATTGTTCACATCGCGGTCCTCAATCACTTTCAGCAAAAACTCTTGCTGTTTTGCCATCTCTTCCCTCATTGCCAACATCATGCTGGCCATCAACTCAGACGGGGAACTAGCATCCCTGATGACTGTGTGGGACGAAGCCAGGTCTACTCGCGGAATGACCTCTGGACCCCCACCTAGTCCTTGCTGAACAGGTGGTCGCACAACAACCTCAACTCCCTCCGGCTGACCAGCGGTGGAGGCTGTCGCTTCCAGACCATCAACACGCGTACGCGGTCTACCACGCGTATTCACCATGCCAAACTGCTTCACAAAACAGGAAAAGAGATAAGAGAGAGTTGGAATAAACGCAAAGGAAACGTACTACCACACTACCAATCGTCATAGCAATAGAAATTCAAGCACACTTACGTACGATATCCTCGTAATAACATTAGCTAAGTGAGATTATGAACATATAACACACAAAGGTTCTCGTCATGATCGCCACAACGCCTGATAAACGTACTTTCCGTTGACTCTAAGACTAACCCATTTTAGAAGCTCTACCCAATCTCACGGATCAATTCTTATCATACTCGGTCTAAGTCTAGACATCTTACATTCATGCCTAGATCACTTAAACTAGAGCTCTGATACCAACTTGTAACGTCCTAAAATTCAGAGTAATTTAAAACTTCATAAATTAGGCAATATGACATCTGAATTGATATAAACTTCTCAAAAAGTGTATCAGTCCTTAAGACTTTACAAAAACCTGTACGGATTTAGAATTCATCAACAGACTAATCTAAACATAACTATCTAGATTACATCAGTTGACAATCCAAAAATTCATCAAAATAATGGGACTTAACAATGCCCAACTATCAACACTTTAGTCATCTCAAAATGCCTCGAGACCCAACTCGTCTCTCAAAACCCAGTGCATCCCACCGCTAAGGGAAACCTGTTATACATATCATTTGAGAAAAAGTGTCAGGCTTAAAGCCTGGTGAGATCATACAGTTTATAAAGCTCAAAAGATATAAACATTTGTATCATAAGATAATATTTCCAAAGAGGTTAAATCTTACAATTGAAACCTTTGCCACAACCGGGCTTTTCCGTTATAAACATGTCATCAAATGACCAACGATAAAACATTTTACCAAGGATTGTGGCGTAACACAAAGTAGGCCAAAATCCGAGTTATGAGCTAAACAATTGGAATCCAAGGATACGAACACATAGGTCCGTGCTACAACGTGAGATCGCGCCCCCAAGCAAAACCAATGTATACTCCTTCACTAGGATCACTATGAACCATGGCTAGTATCCGGCCTCACATAACCGTACCAAGTTGCCCCCGAGGATCATGTGCATCCATAGCTACAAAATGGGGAATATGACATCCCAACAATACAGTCGACTCAAAACCTAGGGATCCGCTAGTAATGGTACAGACTCGTCACAACAACATATGTGACCAACCATAAATAAACATATGGTATATACACATTTTATAAACAAAATGTCATTTCCAGTTCAACTTCTGGTAAGAATGAAAATCATTAAAAATGAGTTCTTAAACATTCTTTTCACATATCCACATAATGTGCAAGTAAAACATCATTTTACTTCAATAAGATAAGATCCATCATTTTAGTAAACACAAATGATCGGGAACCCTAAAATCTCCCAAAACTCAAGTTATATCAAATATGTAGAAAACTTAAATCTGAAACCATTGAGATATATATAGGAGTTCCAAAAGGTAACTTTTGATATGTATAAAGTTTAAAATGATAGTAGGAACTCACCCAATAGGTTTATACGAAAACTCGAAGAACCAGATATCGACCCGCTTGACAAGACGAAGCTTTCTACACCGGAACCTCGGATCGAAAACTAGATAATAATCACCAAACTCTAGAGAGAGAGAAATATATAGAGAGAGGATGAGAGAGTTTGAGAATAGAGATGAAAACCCAAAAATGAGATATTTGTTTGGAAAAACCCTTAAGTCGGTCCAGGGGGTGTCGCGGGTTATGCCGCGACTGCAAGTCGCGGTGCAACTCGCCCGTGCCTTCAAACCCTAAAACCAACAGAGGCTTTCGTGACTAATGTCGCGACTACAAGTCGCGAGCAAGTCGCGGAACTCACTGGAAGGTTCCAACTTCACCGAACAACATAAATTCGAACGATAAACTAATTACGGTGATAACGACAAGAGTTATACACAAGATTTACAACAATACATGTATAATGAAAATCCAGGGTGTTACAATCCTCCCCAACTTGGAAATGATTTCGTCCCCGAAATCCAAACTATACAAAAAGATGAGGATATCTTCGCTTCATATCCTCTTCGGATTCCCACGTCACATTTGATCCCCGGTGATACTTCCACTGCACCTTGACTAACGTGACTTCTTTGTGACGCAACTTCTTAGATTTTCTCTCCAAGATAGCGTCGGGTTATTCCACACAACGGTTACCCTCGTCAACTGTCAATTTGGAGATAGGAATAACGCTTTCTTCTTCCGCCAAACACTTCCGAAGGTAACAAATATGAAACGTGTTGTGGATTTCGCTCAACTCTGGCAGTAGTTCCAATTGGTACGCTTGCAAACCTACCCTCTTGAGCACTTTGAAAGGTCCGAGGAAACGGGGACTCAGCTTCCCATGCTTTTCGAACCGTATAATACCTTTCCACGGCGATACCTTAAGCAACACATGATCACCCACTTGGAATTCCATCGGCCGCTTCTTCTTATTGGAATAACTCTTCTGCCGATCCTGAGCCGCTTTCAATCTTTCACGAATACATTTGACCTTATCGGGCGTCTCTTGCATGATTTCTGCTTTTCTCCCACTTCAAGCCAACACACGGGAGTTCGGCACTTTCGCCCGTACAATGCTTCAAAAGGTGCCATTCCAATACTCGAGTGGTAGCTATTGTTGTAAGCGAACTCCACCAAAGGTAAGTGAGAGTCCCAGCTACCCCCGAAGTCGATGACACAATACCTCAACATGTCTTCCAATGTTTGCATCGTTCTCTCGCTTTGCCCGTCGGTTTGTGGATGGTAAGCCGTACTCAACTTAACTCGTGTACCAAGCTCTTTCTGAAACCCATCCCAAAAGTTCGAAGTGAATCGACTGTCGCGATCCGACACGATCGACAATGGTATGCCGTGCCTCGAGACCACCTCATCGATGTACAATTTTGCTAGCTTGTCCATCGGTAATGTCTTGCGCATGGCCAAGAAGTGAGCGCTCTTTGTCAATCTATCAACTATCACCCAAATGGTATCGTGACCTCGAAGAGTTTTAGGTAACTTTGTCACGAAGTCCATAGTGATATGCTCCCACTTCCACTCGGGAATCTCTAGAGAATGAAGACTCCCATATGATGTTCGGCCTTGACTTGCGAGCACGTAACACAACGCTCCACATAACGCGCCACATCAAGTTTCATTACCGGCCACCAATAATGCAACTTCAAGTCTCTGTACATCTTCGTACTTCCCGGATGAATGGAATACTTGGACTTGTGAGCATCTTCAAGCAAAAGATCACGGTTACCCCCAACTTTGGGTACCCACACACGACCACTGAACAGTTTTACCCCACGGCTATCTTCCGTTAAGAGCAAACGTTGCTTTTTCATGACTTCTTCTTTGAGATTCTCTTCTAACAATGCTTCAACTTGCGATGCTTTGATCTTTTCAACAAGACTAGAAACCAACTCGATTCTCGAATGGGTAGCCCAAATACAACCGCTATAGTCCTTCCGACTCAACGCATCGGCTACCACGTTTGCCTTACCAGGATGGTAAAGCAACTCGCAATCGTAATCCTTGAGTAACTCGAGCCACCGCCGTTGCCTCATATTCAACTCCTTTTGATCAAAGACATACTTTAGACTCTTGTGATCAGTATAGAGTGTACATTTGGTGCCATAGAGGTAATGTCGCCAAAGTTTCAGGGCGAACACCACCGCTGCTAACTCCAAATCGTGGGTAGGATAGTTCTTCTCGTGTATCTTAAGTTGCCTCGAGGCGTAAGCGATTACCTTGCCCCGCTGCATCAACACACAACCTAAACCCATCTTCGAAGCGTCGCTATAGACCACCAAGTCTTCTGACCCTTCAGGTAATGATAAGATCGGAGCTTCAGATAACTTCTTTTGAAGGATACGGAAAGCCTTCTCTTGTGTTTCGGTCCATTCAAACTTCACATTCTTCCGAGTCAAAACTGTCAACGAAGAAGCGATTTTCGAAAAGTCTTGGATAAATCTCCGGTCGTACCCCGCCAGACCCAAGAAACTTCGGATCTCTGACGGACTCTTGGGAGATTCCCAATTCATCATAGCTTCAATCTTGGAGGGATCCACTTTCACTCCGTCTCGAGTGACAACGTGACCCAGAAATTGTACCTCTTTAAGCCAAAAGTCACACTTGGAAAACTTGGCGTACAATCTTTCCTTTCTCAACACTTCAAGCACTTCCCGCAGATGTTGTTCGTGTTCTGACTCGCTCTTGGAGTACACGAGTATGTCATCAATGAATACAATGACCGACTGGTCGAGGAATGGTCGGCACACTCTATTCATCAAGTCCATAAATATCGCCGGTGCGTTCGTTAGACCAAAAGGCATTACAAGAAACTCGTAATGGCCGTAACGCGTTCTGAAAGCTGTCTTCGGAACATCTTCTTCCCTCACCTTCACTTGGTGATAACCCGAACGTAAGTCGATTTTTGAAAAACAACCCGCTCCTTGAAGTTGATCGAACAAGTCGTCTATTCTCGGAAGCGGATATCTGTTCTTTACTGTAGCTTTGTTCAACTCACGATAGTCAATGCACATTCTCATTGTGCCATCTTTCTTTTTTACAAACAAGACCGGAGCTCCCCAGGGTGACGAACTCGGTCTTATAAAGCCCTTCTCCAAAAGCTCTTGGAGTTGTGCCATCATTTCTTGCATCTCTGACGGCGCTAAACGGTAAGGGGCTTTAGCAATTGGTGCTGCTCCAGGCACAAGATCAATCCGAAACTCTAACTGACGATCGGGTGGTAACCCGGGCAAGTCGTCCGGAAAGACATCTGGAAACTCACGCACAATCTTCACATCTTCCAGCTTTGATTTCTCTAACTTGGCATCGATCACATAGGCTAGGAAAGACGAACATCCTTTTACTAAGCACTTGTGTGCCTTTGCCATTGTGATTATTGCCACTTCACCTTTTCTCTTTTCACCATAGATGACAATAACTTCGCCAGAGGGGTTGGGAAGTCGAATCAACTTCTTGGAACATACGATCTCGGCGTGATTGTTTGACAACCAATCCATGTCGACCACAACATCAAAACCCCTGATTAACATCGGCAGTAGATCGATCGAGAATTCTCTCCCTTCGATACTAAGAGTACACTGCTTCAGAACATCTGAATCAGAACTTGACTACCATCGGCTATTTCTACCACTAATGCATCCTCAAGACTAGTAGTGGTCATAGAAATCTTCTGACAGAACAATTCAGATACGAAAGAGAAACTGGCACCTGTATCGAATAAAATACGAGCAGGTACAGAGTTTATAAGAAAAGTACCCGATACCACATCAGCGGATGCCTTGGCCTTATCGGCCGTCATCTGAAATGCTTGACCCGGAACCCTAGGAGGGTTCTCCTTCCTTGTTGGCGTGCTACCCGACACAAGCTTCGGGCAATCTCTTTTCACGTGCCCCGGTGTCTTGCACTCATAACAGACAAGTCCCCTGACCGGGAAATCTCTAACAGTGTGACCAGGATTCCCACACTTATAACAAGTTTGAGAAGTGGTGTTACAGTCACCGTGGTGTTTAGTTTGACACTTGTGGCACCACCTAGCTTCCTGCTGATTGCTGAAGTTTCGATTTCCGCCAAAAGGTCGTGATCTCTTGGGATGAGTAGAATTGCTCTCCCACTTTCTCTTATCAGTCACCACCACAGCTTTCTCAACTTTGTTCCTCGCGAACATCTCTTCCATGTACTGAGCTTCTTCAACCATCTCGCGGAGGTTAGAAACTTTAGAATTGTGGACCATAGATTGCATGTCCACGGGTAGACCATTCAGATAGGCCTTCATCTCATCCTTCTCTGTTGGGGCAGCGTTCCCCACCAGATCAAGTTTCTCCATGAACTGATGGGTGTACTCCCTCACCGTCAGGCTTCCCTTTACCAGAGACCGGAATTCTTTCTTGATTCGGTCCATTGTTCTTTCATTGCAGAACTCTTATAACAACTTTTTCTTGAACTCGGCCCAAGACAACTGAGCCAACACAGCAGGAGATAGGGTGGATTGAATGACATTCCACCAAATGAGTGCAGTATCCCTCAGCAGTTGGGTACCGAACCACACTCTCTGATCATCTTCGCATTCGGAAGAGCCAAAAGCTTGCTCGACCACTCGAATCCACTTCACACACAAGATTGGGTCGTCGGAACCAGAGAACTCTGGCGGTCCGCAACCCAGAAAGGACTTGTAGGAACAACTTTTCCTATTTCCCGGAGCACCACCATTCCCATGCTCCTCAGCCCTGGCCCTTGCACCAGCGCCTCCAGGACCCGCTACAATGTTTTCCACAACCGTCTCACTCCTCCAATTGTTCACATCGCGGTCCTCAATCACTTTCAGCAAAAACTCTTGCTGCTTTGCCATCTCTTCCCTCATTGCCAACATCATGTTGGCCATCAACTCAGACGGGGAACTAGCATCCCTGATGACTGTGTGGGACGAAGCCATGTCTACTCGCGGAATGACCTCTGGACCCCCACCTAGCCCTTGCTGAACAGGTGGTCGCACAACAACCTCAACTCCCTCCGGCTGACCAGCGGTGGAGGCTGTCGCTTCCAGACCATCAACACGCGTACGCGGTCTACCACGCGTATTCACCATGCCAAACTGCTTCACAAAACAGGAAAAGAGATAAGAGAGAGTTGGAATAAACGCAAAGGAAACGTACTACCACACTACCAATCGTCATAGCAATAGAAATTCAAGCACACTTACGTACGATATCCTCGTAATAACATTAGCTAAGTGAGATTATGAACATATAACACACAAAGGTTCTCGTCATGATCGCCACAACGCCTGATAAACGTACTTTCCGTTGACTCTAAGACTAACCCATTTTAGAAGCTCTACCCAATCTCACGGATCAATTCTTATCATACTCGGTCTAAGTCTAGACATCTTACATTCATGCCTAGATCACTTAAACTAGAGCTCTGATACCAACTTGTAACGTCCTAAAATTCAGAGTAATTTAAAACTTCATAAATTAGGCAATATGACATCTGAATTGATATAAACTTCTCAAAAAGTGTATCAGTCCTTAAGACTTTACAAAAACCTGTACGGATTTAGAATTAATCAACAGACTAATCTAAACATAACTATCTACATTACATCAGTTGACAATCCAAAAATTCATCAAAAGAATGGGACTTAACAATGCCCAACTATCAACACTTTAGTCATCTCAAAATGCCTCGAGACCCAACTCGTCTCTCAAAACCCAGTGCATCCCACCGCTAAGGGAAACCTGTTATACATATCATTTGAGAAAAGGTGTCAGGCTTAAAGCCTGGTGAGATCATACAGTTTATAAAGCTCAAAAGATATAAACATTTGTATCATAAGATAATATTTCCAAAGAGGTTAAATCTTACAATTGAAACCTTTGCCACAATCGGGCTTTTCCGTTATAAACATGTCATCAAATGACCAACGATAAAACATTTTACCAAGGATTGTGGCGTAACACAAAGTAGGCCAAAATCCGAGTTATGAGCTAAACAATTGGAATCCAATGATACGAACACATAGGTCCGTGCTACAACGTGAGATCGCGCCCCCAAGCAAAACCAATGTATACTCCTTCACTAGGATCACTATGAACCATGGCTAGTATCCGGCCTCACATAACCGTACCAAGTTGCCCCCGAGGATCATGTGCATCCATAGCTACAAAATGGGGAATATGACATCCCAACAATACAGTCGACTCAAAACCTAGGGATCCGCTAGTAATGGTACAGACTCGTCACAACAACATATATGACCAACCATAAATAAACATATGGTATAAACACATTTTATAAACAAAATGTCATTTCCAGTTCAACTTCTGGTAAGAATGAAAATCATTAAAAATGAGTTCTTAAACATTCTTTTCACATATCCACATAATGTGCAAGTAAAACATCATTTTACGAAAGAGAACAATTCAGATACGAAAGAGAAACTGGCACCTGTATCGAATAAAATACGAGCAGGTACAGAGTTTATAAGAAAAGTACCCGATTCCACATCAGCGGATGCCTTGGCCTCATCGACCGTCATCTAAAATGCTCGACCCGGAGCCCTAGGAGGGTTCTCCTTCCTTGCTGGCGTGCTACCCGACACAAGCTTCGGGCAATCTCTTTTCACGTGCCCCAGTGTCTTGCACTCATAACAGACAAGTCCTCTGACCGGGAAATCTCTGACAGTGTGACCAGGATTCCCACACTTATAACAAGTTTGAGAAGTGGTGTTACAGTCACCGTGGTGTTTAGTTTGACACTTGTGGCACCACCTAGCTTCCTGCTGATTGCTGAAGTTTCGATTTCCGCCAAAAGGTCGTGATCTCTTGGGATGAGTAGAATTGCTCTCCCACTTTCTCTTATCAGGCACCACAACAGCTTTCTCAACTTTGTTCCTCGCGAACATCTCTTCCATATACTGAGCTTCTTTAACCATCTCGCGGAGGTTAGAAACTTTAGAATTGTGGACCATAGATTGCATGTCCACGGGTAGACCATTCAAATAGGCCTTCATCTTATCCTTCTCTGTTGGGGCAACGTTCCCCACCAGATCAAGTTTCTCCATGAACTGACGGGTGTACTCCCTCACCGTTAGGCTTCCCTTTACCAGAGACCGGAATTCTTTCTCGATTCGGTCCATTGTTCTTTCATTGCAGAACTCTTCTAACAACTTTTTCTTGAACTCGGCCCAAGACAACTGAGCCAACACAGCAGGAGATAGGGTGGATTGAATGACATTCCACCAAATGAATGCAGTATCCCTCAGCAGTTGGGTACCGAACCGCACTCTCTGATCATCTCCGCATTCGGAAGATCCAAAAGCTTGCTCGACCGCTCGAATCCACTTCACACACAAGATTAGGTCGTCGGAACCAGAGAACTCTGGCGGTCCGCAACCCAGAAAGGACTTGTAGGAACAACTTTTCCTATTTCCCGGAGCACCAACAATCCCGTGCTCCTCAGCCCTGACCCCAGCACCAGCGCCTCCAGGACCCGCTACAATGTTTTCCACAACCGTCTCACTCCTCTGATTGTTCACATCGCGGTCCTCAATCACTTTCAGCAAAAACTCTTGCTGTTTTGCCATCTCTTCCCTCATTGCCAACATCATGCTGGCCATCAACTCAGACGGGGAACTAGCATCCCTGATGACTGTGTGGGACGAAGCCAGGTCTACTCGCGGAATGACCTCTGGACCCCCACCTAGTCCTTGCTGAACAGGTGGTCGCACAACAACCTCAACTCCCTCCGGCTGACCAGCGGTGGAGGCTGTCGCTTCCAGACCATCAACACGCGTACGCGGTCTACCACGCGTATTCACCATGCCAAACTGCTTCACAAAACAGGAAAAGAGATAAGAGAGAGTTGGAATAAACGCAAAGGAAACGTACTACCACACTACCAATCGTCATAGCAATAGAAATTCAAGCACACTTACGTACGATATCCTCGTAATAACATTAGCTAAGTGAGATTATGAACATATAACACACAAAGGTTCTCGTCATGATCGCCACAACGCCTGATAAACGTACTTTCCGTTGACTCTAAGACTAACCCATTTTAGAAGCTCTACCCAATCTCACGGATCAATTCTTATCATACTCGGTCTAAGTCTAGACATCTTACATTCATGCCTAGATCACTTAAACTAGAGCTCTGATACCAACTTGTAACGTCCTAAAATTCAGAGTAATTTAAAACTTCATAAATTAGGCAATATGACATCTGAATTGATATAAACTTCTCAAAAAGTGTATCAGTCCTTAAGACTTTACAAAAACCTGTACGGATTTAGAATTCATCAACAGACTAATCTAAACATAACTATCTAGATTACATCAGTTGACAATCCAAAAATTCATCAAAATAATGGGACTTAACAATGCCCAACTATCAACACTTTAGTCATCTCAAAATGCCTCGAGACCCAACTCGTCTCTCAAAACCCAGTGCATCCCACCGCTAAGGGAAACCTGTTATACATATCATTTGAGAAAAAGTGTCAGGCTTAAAGCCTGGTGAGATCATACAGTTTATAAAGCTCAAAAGATATAAACATTTGTATCATAAGATAATATTTCCAAAGAGGTTAAATCTTACAATTGAAACCTTTGCCACAACCGGGCTTTTCCGTTATAAACATGTCATCAAATGACCAACGATAAAACATTTTACCAAGGATTGTGGCGTAACACAAAGTAGGCCAAAATCCGAGTTATGAGCTAAACAATTGGAATCCAAGGATACGAACACATAGGTCCGTGCTACAACGTGAGATCGCGCCCCCAAGCAAAACCAATGTATACTCCTTCACTAGGATCACTATGAACCATGGCTAGTATCCGGCCTCACATAACCGTACCAAGTTGCCCCCGAGGATCATGTGCATCCATAGCTACAAAATGGGGAATATGACATCCCAACAATACAGTCGACTCAAAACCTAGGGATCCGCTAGTAATGGTACAGACTCGTCACAACAACATATGTGACCAACCATAAATAAACAATGGTATATACACATTTTATAAACAAAATGTCATTTCCAGTTCAACTTCTGGTAAGAATGAAAATCATTAAAAATGAGTTCTTAAACATTCTTTTCACATATCCACATAATGTGCAAGTAAAACATCATTTTACTTCAATAAGATAAGATCCATCATTTTAGTAAACACAAATGATCGGGAACCCTAAAATCTCCCAAAACTCAAGTTATATCAAATATGTAGAAAACTTAAATCTGAAACCATTGAGATATATATAGGAGTTCCAAAAGGTAACTTTTGATATGTATAAAGTTTAAAATGATAGTAGGAACTCACCCAATAGGTTTATACGAAAACTCGAAGAACCAGATATCGACCCGCTTGACAAGACGAAGCTTTCTACACCGGAACCTCGGATCGAAAACTAGATAATAATCACCAAACTCTAGAGAGAGAGAAATATATAGAGAGAGGATGAGAGAGTTTGAGAATAGAGATGAAAACCCAAAAATGAGATATTTGTTTGGAAAAACCCTTAAGTCGGTCCAGGGGGTGTCGCGGGTTATGCCGCGACTGCAAGTCGCGGTGCAACTCGCCCGTGCCTTCAAACCCTAAAACCAACAGAGGCTTTCGTGACTAATGCCGCGACTACAAGTCGCGAGCAAGTCGCGGAACTCACTGGAAGGTTCCAACTTCACCGAACAACATAAATTCGAACGATAAACTAATTACGGTGATAACGACAAGAGTTATACACAAGATTTACAACAATACATGTATAATGAAAACCCAGGGTGTTACAATCCTCCCCAACTTGGAAATGATTTCGTCCCCGAAATCCAAACTATACAAAAAGATGAGGATATCTTCGCTTCATATCCTCTTCGGATTCCCACGTCACATTTGATCCCCGGTGATGCTTCCACTGCACCTTGACTAACGTGACTTCTTTGTGACGCAACTTCTTAGATTTTCTCTCCAAGATAGCGTCGGGTTATTCCACACAACGGTTACCCTCGTCAACTGTCAATTTGGAGATAGGAATAACGCTTTCTTCTTCCGCCAAACACTTCCGAAGGTAACAAATATGAAACGTGTTGTGGATTTCGCTCAACTCTGGCAGTAGTTCCAATTGGTACGCTTGCAAACCTACCCTCTTGAGCACTTTGAAAGGTCCGAGGAAACGGGGACTCAGCTTCCCATGCTTTTCGAACCGTATAATACCTTTCCACGGCGATACCTTAAGCAACACATGATCACCCACTTGGAATTCCATCGGCCGCTTCTTCTTATTGGAATAACTCTTCTGCCGATCCTGAGCCGCTTTCAATCTTTCACGAATACATTTGACCTTATCGGCCGTCTCTTGCATGATTTCTGCTTTTCTCCCACTTCAAGCCAACACACGGGAGTTCGGCACTTTCGCCCGTACAATGCTTCAAAAGGTGTCATTCCAATACTCGAGTGGTAGCTATTGTTGTAAGCGAACTCCACCAAAGGTAAGTGAGAGTCCCAGCTACCCCCGAAGTCGATGACACAATACCTCAACATGTCTTCCAATGTTTGCATCGTTCTCTCGCTTTGCCCGTCGGTTTGTGGATGGTAAGCCGTACTCAACTTAACTCGTGTACCAAGCTCTTTCTGAAACCCATCCCAAATTTTTGTTTGTAATTTGTATTTTTTTGATAATTTAATCGGCCAAAATGTTTATTTAAACAATATTTTGACATTTTATATCTATAATTTAATTGGATTGCTAATTTAGGGGTTGTTTGTTTTTTATTAAAAACCTTTTAATGGATCTTAAGTCTGAATCGTTCAGACATTTTTACACAATACCTCTTATTAATTATAACTAAAATAAGACTTCAGACTTTAGACCTCTTAAAAAACAAACAGCACCTTAGTGAATTGGATTGAGCTCTTAAAATGTTAGGATCTAAAATTTGTTCCAAATGGAACAATAAAATTTCTTGACTTCTTTAAATTTGGGGTTTACGTCTATTGCTGACATCAACCACAATTATTTGGTGATTCTATGGGAAAATCAATTATAATTACATTGAGTTTTCATTTTTATTTTAAAGAGGATTTTTAACAGATTTTTTATAATTTTTTTAAAATAGAGAACTAGATATCAATAAAAAATTTTAAAAAAAAAGTACATTTAATTGTAACATTCTCTACTTTAAATATTTCAATATTCATTATATTATTAAAATATTCTATAGATTTATCCTATCAATAAATTTTTTAAAAGAATTTGTATAAAATAATAATAATTCAATCTCATTGATGGAAATAAACAAAAAAATAATTTCACTATCTGCACATCAAGTTTTAGAGAATTCTTTATACTTCAAGCTATCTGTGGTTTTCTCTCTTTTAGAGATCAATCTAAAAAATCTGTTGAAGCAAAATATAGAACAAAAGTCTTATTCTATCTATTTTCGAGAATCTTTTGGTGATACTTTACGACATGAGCTTAATTTGTTTGGCATAGTAGGTTCAAAATGTTTTGATATTTATAGTTTAGTTCATTCATTGTTTTATCATATTAAGTATTATCGTGGACTTTTATACTATTTTGGTATTTTACATTAGCATGATACCATCCTTGTCAAAATTTATTAAACTATTTTCAGTTATGTTCTACAAGTTCCAGTACCTCGTACAAATATATAATTTTATAAGTTCATAGTTGAAAGCTCTCTATAACCATAAATTGTACAAACTTGTCAGATCATACTGCATATTTGTTGTCCATTCGGACAGTCGGTTTGAAATTCTTCTTATACTATACTTGTGATTTGGCTTTTGTTAAAACGGGTGTCGGACCGTCTAGCCTAGACAACGGACATTCCTATCAATTTTATACAACATTTGCCTTATTTCTTTTATCAAAAGAGCATGTCTTCGAACTCGATACAATTTTTTTTAAAACGACACAGACTCAATTTTATTTTATGATTACCAACAATTATTGTAATATGTTATATTAATTAAGACTTCAAAGATCGTTTATATTATTTTTACAAGGTTGTATTATCTTTGTCGTTTATGTACTAGTTTTAAAACGAAACGTGACTTGTTTTCATTTGCATGAACGAAAAAAGACAATTAGTTAACTAAAGGTGGGTTCAAATGAGAATAGAGGCTATTTAAAATAATAAATGGACGATTCTCAGCCAAACATTTTTTAAAAATAATTCGGAAAGTAATAGTTTCCAAAATTAAGATTAAAAGGGTATTAAGGTCATATTATGTTATGGATTAATTTATGATAGTATTAACTTCCTAAAAACAAGGATTACAATATCTCATTCAAATCAAAATCGCATTTATCTTTTTCCTTTATTCAAGCAAATTCAGTTAATCCATTTTGGTAGTTCATCTGGTTCTGTTTGTTTCTTTAAGCAAATCCCAAATATGCAACCCAAAATCACAGATGATTATATGATGTACAATATGTAATCCAAAATCACATATGATTATATTGTAAAGAAATTGGACAGATTGTTTAAGTATAGTATACATCACTAAATCACATGTGATTATACTTTATAATAAATGGACATATCCTTATATTTGATATCTTTCACTTTATCATATATGATTTTATGATAAATAGATAGGATAAAATGATGTTATTAGTTTGTAACCCTAAATCACATGTGATTAGACTACAAATGAATTAAACACAATGCTTAGCTATAATACTTAACACCAAATCATATGTGACTTTGTTATAACTAACTTGGACATTATGTTTCTATTAAGTTTGCAACTTTAAATCATACGTGTTCATCCAAAAAAGATCATAAATGAGCAAAACTAAAACACAAATGACATTGATTAATTTCCCGAAAATTCCATTCATATACCATTCCAAAATGACCAGACCAGATTCCAAACAACCATCTTTCATCTTCATCCTATACCTAGTTCATCTTCTAAACCCAATTAATCTTCTTGACCTATGTTGATCCCCTCACTGTGTTTCATGACATTCTCAAGAACCGAAAAAACCCATTGAAACAAAGAAAAAGAGTGGAACAATCGCTCAGATCCAACACAGAGACGACAAATGATCGCTGGTGTGCGCCTTTGATCGCACAGATCCAACATCTTAAACGACATCCCGATACGACCCTCCGCTTACTCTAGTGTGTGCTTCTGAATATGATCACATGATACACATGCCCGTTGAAATTGATACACAGAGGCAGATCCCTGTGTGAAATCGATACACAAATATCAACTTCATCGATGGAGAGAAGTTGATTCATAGAAAGGTACATACCTGCTTTTTGTTTTTGACAGTAGGGTTTCGATGCAGACAAGTAAATGAGAAGCCTTGAATAGGTGGCGCCTTCGATGCAGGATTTCACATCCATAGAAGACATTGAATAAGTGGCGCCTTCGATACCCATATGAAGAAGAAAGATGAAGATGGTGTATGAGATAAACTTGGAAATGGTTACCTTTCCCTATTTGATAGGGATAATCATATCCCACTTTTTTCTCACGTCACACGTAACCAACTACAACCTTTTGATTTGTTCCATTTTTACCCTTAAAATATTTTGGCCACAGTGGAAAGTTGACTTTGATTGTTATTAATTACTGATCTTGCCATTTTTGATTATAGCCATTGATTTAATCTAACAAGGGGTTGAGATTTGTCCCTTTATTCTTTTAAACAACCTTCATTCTTATTTGATCCTACCCCTAGTTAACTAAATAAAGTTTACTTTATCAATATGAAAATTAATGTATATTGTGTGATTAAAAAAATAAATATATGATTGCTATTTTTTTTAAGATGCGTGTAACAGAAAAACACTAAAAGTCTAATGGTCACATTACATTTGCTATTGATTATGTTTAAAATTGTTGGTAGCTAATTGTCATTGTTTATTAATACATTATAGTGGTATGATTCTTCTACTTTGTTTCATCAAATAATATTCAAAAAATTATCAAACAAAATTTTAAACTGCATGTTATACGAAATGGTAGTTTCATTGAATTGAGGAACGGAGATGCTTAGAATATAAGAATAATGTGCTAGTCAACCTACCACATCGTTCTTACACATTAGTTCCTAATGGTTCCAAAAAGAACGGGGTCCTTAAGCAATCATTGGTATCTAGCTCGCTAGTCCTAAATGGTCATGTTTGAGCCCAATTTAGTTATACATTTAATATATAGAAAAACCAATTGTTATTTCTACGAAAACAAGTTTAAACAAATGAATCTTCACACATCGGGTTTTGACCATGCCTAATATGACCCTGGATCCGATAAGATATTAACCCATATTTATCTAGTCCTATGTCTAAAATCCTTAATTACACTGGATCTGTAACATGGTTCGTAAACTAGAAACTTTATAGGCAAATCTATCAAGAAAATATATTGTTTTATTTGTGCTATTATATTTACAATAATGATTTGACATATTATTGTAGTGCTTTGATTTGTGCTTATATATGAAATGTTATTTAACATAACAAAATAGAAGAGTTGCTTGTGCAATCTAGTATAATAAGTCTGTTTTACCGACAATAATCGACATATAGGAAATTTTATTATTTAAAAAATGTCACAAATTTTATGGTCTATAAAACAAAATGCCACAATTTGCATAGAATTGTCCCTTGTTGATTGTGACCTCATTTTAATAAAAAAAAATTATATTATTGTGGCCGTAAGTAGCTTGAGAGTATTAGTTTATGTGTCCATGTATATATAAAATATCTTTTATAACGTTCTTTCTATTAAACAACATTTAAGTACTTAACAATAGTTATACAATACCTTTAAGTTTATATTTTCAAATTAAATGTTTATTCTTTTACGAGATAGATTATCATATGGAACTTAGTTTGAAATTATGAATATTTTATAGATTTCAAACATGCAATCATATTCTAAATCACAGTATTCGTAGAAGTTACTGATCAACATTGTAATTACCGTTAAAACAACCATATGCATATATATAAGTTAATGTAATAATATAAATAAATATTTGATTATCATACTTTTGTAAAGTTTTCAAGATATTAGAGATATCCTAGAGGTTTCAAAATTTGAGATGGTTTGTAATACACTTAACATTAGACATCATATGACAAAATTGTTGGAAAATGATGTTGATATTCATACCATTTGTTAAATGTCTTGTAAAACATGTAATTATCCAACTTTTTATATATATAAAAAAGTTATCAAAGTGAAAACAATGTTGGCAATCAATATATAAAATAGGATTACATATAAACCCGTTGGGTCAATGAACCAAACCAATTAATTGGAGAGCACTAGTGTCGTGAATATGTATCTTCTTCAAGGTAGGTATATTCTCTCTTGTTCTCTTTAACCTTTTGGGAGAATAAAGCTATGGGGTTTTGCTAGTCAGTAACCCCATTTGTTTGGATTCGTGGTTCAATCGTTGGATTACCGATTAATCACTATGAGATGAAGTTACGGATGTCGTTTGTAATCTTTTAGTGGGTTGAATTAACTTGGGTTAGTTTGTGTTTAAGCTGAAATGATTATTCCTAGCAGAGTTCTCATGCAAAATACCCTATGTCAGGGCCCTAAACTAGGTTCAGGCAGAAACCCGGTAGAACCGAGAAACCGAAACCCGGTAGAACGGGGAAACCGGGCAAGCCGGAACCCGGTAGAGCTGGGAAACCAGACCAGCCGGAAACTCGGGTGTGGCCCAGAACCGGACGGGGTTGTCTTGCAGTTGGCTTTTAGGGTTCTGCCAACCGCGTTTCGTACTATCTACCGGTGCGTAGAGTGTGGATCTAAAGTGTCGTTTAGAAAGTCTCACGATTTGGAGAGTTAACCTAAGTAAGATATTCGAGTGACTCACCACTCTCGTGTATGGGTTGAATTGTAGATGTACGGTTAACTAGTACCTAGCTTGGTAAAGAAGGGAGCTTAGCGTGGACGTCAGGTTAGTCTTTCTAACTGCATTGTGGACTTATGAATTTTAAATATATGCATTGATATTTGAATAACACGTTTTTATGTTGTTTCTTATGTGCATGAAAGGTGAGTGGTTTTTAAGGTGGGTTTTGTGGGGTGGAGACGTGTAATGGCTTATCTTATACACATGGGGAGTGTGTCCCATGTTGAGTATATGAATTCGTTTCATATATCAGATTTAAGGGCGAGTGTGTGCCCTATCACGTTGTCACAAGTGTGTGCGACCATAACGTGGGCCATCAGCGTGTATTACGTGTGTACTCTTTTTCTTTAAAGTGTGATTGTTTTAAATGCCTATAAACTCTTTTCCGTTTATAAATGTGGTGCGATGTTGGTGATAGAGGGACCTCACTAGACCTCATGGTCTAACCCTCGCTTTTCAAAACTAAAACCTCTTTCAGGTAAGCAAGTAGTTGGGGGCTCGAGTAAGGGCAAGGGCAAGATGTGAACTTGAGGCTTTGCGCCTAGAGGCTTTATAATATTGGTAGATCGTGTTAGACTCTCCTATCAGACAAAGGTTATAACTTCTCAGACGTTTTTCGTAAACCTTAGTGATGTAAATCTTATGGCATGACTGGATATTTGGGTTGCTTTGGCGTTTGTTTATATTATGTTAGCTCTTCGGTGTGTTTGTAAAGTTGGGTTGTTACACCACCATTGGGAGAACCGATTCCAGATTTGTTTGGCGGCTACACAAGTTGCAAGGCAGTGGTCGATTGTCTCAGGTACTTCTTCATAAATAGAGTTATGTCAAAATCAATGCCTCTATAATCCAACGCGACTTGTACTAGAAGTCTTCCATGCATGGTGCGCCATACAAAGACGTTAATCTTGATTGGAACGAAATTGTTCCATCTGGTTGCCGGATTTGAAGTGTCGCCTCTAAGACATTTGTCTTCAATTAAGGCTTTCAATTTCTTTACCTCGAAACTCCCATTGGTTCCATCACCATTTGTCCCTGCGATGAATAAGAGGTGAAAATGTTGCAATAATAAGAGAAGGTACAAATATTATACGATATAAATATTTATTTATACACTGCAACAAAATTGAGTTTTTAAGATGTCAAAAGTTATATATGTATCTTGATATATTTCTTTATAAGACTTAATTTTATGCGATCAAACAATTATTTGTCATTATGTCTAATATAAAAGCATTGCAATAAGCTTATATGACGTTTTAAGGTGTTTTAACAAGTTTTTGTAACATTTTTAAAATAAAGTGTCGTATTACGTTTTTGTATGACACTTTACGAACACATCTTTTTATAGAAAGTTTGTTTTAACCATATACTTTTTCAAATAATATCATATAAAAAACTAATAGAACACTTTATTTTAACATGTATTACAAAACTTGTTAAGACGTCCAAAAACGTTTATAAATTTATTACAACACTTTTACATATGACCCATAATTGTCTAGTTATATAACCTTAAGGATGTGTTCTCTAATCTGGAGAGAAAAGAAAGGGAGAGAAAGGGAGAGAAAATAAAGGAAAGGAAAATAATTTTTTCATTTGTGTTCTCGAAATGGAAAGAAAATAAAGGAAAAGAAAGGAAAGAAAATGGTTTTTCATGTTCTTGACCAGGAGAGAAATGAAAGAAAATATGTCATTTTTACAAATATACTCTTATAAAAATATATTTTTTTATAATGAAAGATTGGGTAGTTTTGTAATTTCAGTAATTTTTTAAATGATTTTAATTTCTTTCATTTCCTTTCCTTGCTTTTCCTCCCACATTTGGGAGGAAAATTATCAATTCTTTACTTCTGTTTCCTTTCCTTTCTCTCCTAAAAAAAATTCGAGAACACGACTTTTTTTTTATTTTCCTCCCCTTTTCCTTCCTTTCATTTCCTTCGTTAAATGACTTTTGAGAACACAACATAAGTTTTATAAATTAGTCCATTAAAATATTTAAATATTTTTGACATTTTATAAACTAGATTATTACGTTAATTTGATATGGAGTCAATGTGATTATATTATATTTGGGATTATTATTTAATAATAGTTAGATATCTTAGTGATATTTGTCTTCTAATGCCTAGTTAATTAAATAGAGAAAGGGAGAAATTTTGTTGGGAACAAGCTTGCCAAAGATCCGGGCTCGGCTTCACGCCGGCTTGGCTGGCCTCAAAACATGGTTAATTGGTTATGTTTTTCCCCCCTTATTTTTTTAATAATCATTATATTTAGCGTGTTAAACTCAATTAATTTGGAATTTATGTAATGTGGTTATGAATTAGGGGTTGTTTATTAAATACTATCCGATATCACTTACCGATTAAGTATGATAAAGACTAAAAATCTTACTAGGTAATAGACATAACAATAACCAAAAATCTTATCCAGTAAATGAGAAAAAATACTAAGCATTTACTGGGTTTAAATTTCTACCAACAATCCATTTTGATAGCTAAAAATGTTACATAACAAAGTGAGGGATCGTTTACCCAATTTCTTACCCAGTAAGTGTTTGTTGGTTAATTCAACATTATCACTTACATTACCCGTTAAGATTTTAGTTCATGAAAAACGGTATCGTACGCAATAATCCAGTAAGTGCTAACCGGGTAAGACTCTTGGTTCTTGTTATTGTTTTTACCGGGTAAAATTCATGGTTCTTGTCATGTTCATCAATAAGGTAATATGACTTGGTAAACATTTATCAGGTAAGTGATAGGTAAACGACTCCTAAGTAAGATAAATTCTCTTACCAGTAAACATTTAATAAACAACCCCTTAATATGAAATACGTGTATATTACAAAAAAATGTGGATTTTAATCTCATTTAAAAAATAATAATCAAATATTGAGGTGTATATGCGTATTTTGTTGACCAATTTAACCTTCCCACTTTCACCCGATTCACACACTTGTCCCTCATGCTCCCATATTCTTCGCATGCCTTTTTGTCTTTTCCTTTTGGGCTTTATATCACCTCTTTTAAATTACAACAAACATAAGAGAGTAAATTACGCCTTTAGTCCTTATAGTTTGTCAAAAATTATGACTTTTATCCCTATAATTATAATTTTACGGTTTTCATCCATGTGATTTCCAGTTCATTGCTATTTTTGTCCTTCATACTAACTCTTATATTTAAGGATGAGAAACGAAAATAACAATGAATTGTAGGCCACAAGGATAACATTAATAAATTGTAAATCATAAGAAATGGAAACAATAATGAATTATAAAGGTAAATTGCACCAAAATAAAACCAACTTTACCCCGGTTTCTATTTTAGGAAACCAACTTTAAAAATCATCAAGTAAGGGTCTAGAACAAAATTTGTATTTATTTGAGGAACTCATTAACCAGTTAAATAGGTAACGAACCATCTTAATATGATGTGACAAATAATAAATTAAAATAGTATTATATGGATTTTTGGATGCCATATCATATGATTGCCTATGGAAAAGTAGTTAAAATATTTTTAAACAAGAAAAGAAATTCTCCTAAATGAACATCCCCACGACCCAAACACCACCGCCCCTACATTTTTATAATAGTTTGTGAACACATTGTGGACACACTATAAATCTATTTGGTATAGTTTATGAACACTAACTACATCAATAAAACTAAATTTATCACTTGTGAACACCATGTGAACCTTGTAATATATTATGAATACACTAGTAAAAAAATTCTTAAGCTTATTTATAGTGTGTTTATTTTATAAGCACATTTAATTGTACGTTTGTGTATGTTACAAAGAGATGAGAGGGAAAAAAGGATATTTAATTTTTTTTAAATGCATTAATTTTTATTTAATAAACAATGAGAATTATGTCCTTAATTATCTCATTAACAACATTAATTATTTTAAACTTATGATTTAGGATGAACGAATCTCACAATTTTTAGAGTTCTCAAATGATTAAGTCCCCTACTAAAATAATACTTTTGAAAAATAGAAAACAAAACAAAATATTTCCATTATATGTGTTTCAAGTTTAAAAACAAATCCATATCAATTGGTAACCTCTTTTTCTATTTTTTTAAACATTGAGATATTTTAAAATAAGGTTTTAAAATATGATTTTACAAAATATAAACTAAAACAAAGTATTGTTAATTATCTTCTATTTTGCTCATCAAATTTGTAAGTTGGATTTGTGTATTTTACACATGCAAAGTTCATAAATTGATTACCATTTTTTTTTATTTTGGATGATAAATATGAGTATTTGATTTGTGGGTCATTCAAAAGTTTCAAACGTTTTTGTTAAATGCAAACGAAATTAGCATCCTTTTTTGTTCTTATTTTCCTTCTAATTTTATAACTAAAAATGAAGATGCCATTTTCCCCCTAAAATTGTTAGTGTATTAATCAATATAAACGATAAAAAGCCCCGCAATGCATTACTTATCCAAAAACAAACTATCAAATACAACTAAAATATTGTTTTAAAGAAACCGTGACCTTAGTTTTTGTAATATTTTTCGACTATTATGCTAGCTCATGTTAAAATATAAAAATTAAAAATAAAACATCCAATCGTAAAAGTTCCAACATAAAGATACATGCTAGTGACTACATCATTTCCGTTTAATTATAAACATGTTAATAATATACATAAATGTTTTTCTAAATGTTTGTATCTTAAACAACTTGTCGCACCTCGACAAATCTCATAAGACCCTCGAAAATAGGCAGAAAAATCGTCAATGATTTTGAAATGACTAGTACTAATGACATATTGGGAGGAACCCCAAAATCCCAAATTTTATTGTCGGTAGCTAAGCTTTCAAAACATAAATACTAAACATGAATCAAAAAGCATGAATAAAAATTGATTGAACGAAAATGTTAATTATCTAGATCATTATAAATAATTATGTAGGTTAAATAAAATTTCAAATTTTTTTATGTAATTATATGATTATCAAAATATAAACATACAATTATTTATATCTTTTGGCATTGTTTGGCAAAAATAAGCTATCTTATTTTCTGGATATATGTTAAGATGGACATAAGCTAGCTTTTTGATAAACTACTTGTAGTAGTTTATGAGGAGTTTTTTTTATTATTCCAATTATACCCTCATTAATATCAATTATTATATATTAACTATTAATTATAAATAAATATTAATTATTTAAATTTATTATTAATCAATTAATAAATATTAATTAATATTATCTTAAAATTGTAAAATACATTTTAATTATACGTTGGTATAAAATTTCAATTATTTAGAATTATTAATAATTATATCAATTTTTTTAATATTGATCAATATATTTTAGTTATCAATTATTATTATTTTTGTAATTATTATTTGATTATTTTTTCCATATTATATGTAACGGTTTTTTTTAAATCACAAGTTAATGTATATATATTTTTTCTAAATTTGGTTTAAAATTCAAAATTCAAAATTTATAATATATATAATCATAAATTTCAAAAATTTTAATTAACATATTATATTATTTCCTACCTTGTTTGTATTAATTAATGTATTTTATTACTACAAATTTATTTTAATTATATTATTAAATATTGTAATTGATTATTTTTGGTAGATGTCTTTTTTGGTAATTTTACATCTTATAAGCTAGTTTTTGTCAAACGTGACTTTTTCATCAGCTAGCTTATCAGCTATCAGCTAGTTACCAAACATAGCCTCATAAAATAGTTAAAATTTTGTTACTTTAATGTAAAAAATTAGCCAAAAATAATATCATATCAAAATATAAATAAAAGTTATGTTTCTCCAAACAAATGGAAGTAGGATCACGTTGGCGTACAAGCCCCGAAACTGCTTTCTCGGATTCGGGGCCGATTCGAACCTACCCGACCAAATCGTATTTTACTCGTTTCAGCTTTTCACGACCTTCTAAACCGGCACGTGACATCACACGTGCATTTGTGATCATCCTATTTGAACTTGCCTATTTGCTGGATTTAGATATGTGCCCCTTGCAGTTTTTATATTTCTGCATTTGGTCCTTGTACTTCTTCACTTTTTCCAATAAACATTTTGTCTACAATTTCGTTTTTAGTTAAATCCATAGCTTAACAATGAATCTACCATCGAGCTTCTCAGAATTTATCTCACAATGAATCTACCATCGAGTTTCTCAGAATTTATCTTAATTGAAAAACTATTATATCTTTCACAAAAAAATAACGAGGTTGGTGATTATTTTTAATGATTTAAAATTTATATACATGTTCAATTGCCTTTTACACATTTATATTCAGAGTTTCCGTGTCCTCGATCATGTACTTTAGTTAATAAAGGGACGAACCGATTTTGCTCAAATACACAACAGGTTCAAGTTTGAATCTTCTGGGAGATGGGTTTAAACACTTCCACTATCCCCTAGCCTAAGCCGCTCAGTCGGCTATGTATATAACCTTTATACTCTAACCTATGCACTTTCTTCAAGTTCAACCAAATAAAAGTTTTTTTTGTATGTAAGTAAAGAAGGAAAACAACTTGAGATATTTAACATTATATGCGAATATCTAGTTGTTAATCAATATTTATTAACTGGTAGCATGTTGATTTATCATTATATTTTTTCAATCAACATAGTTTGAAAATTTGGCATTCACGTTGTCAAATGTTACTATCAAAATGTGAAGGAAATTATAAAATTTGAAACTTTGTTAGAATGATTGAGAAAAAAAATTATTCGTTACACAAACAGAAACTAAACAAAATTCGTTATATTTTGAAGTATTTCCCTTTGTTGGGTCTCGTTAAGAACATGAGACTGGAAGACACACTATGAAGATTCGGTATATTATCCATTGAAGGTTCGTTGTGTTTTTCATGTCAATGTTTTGTTCCTATCAAGGTTCAATGTTTTTTATTGTGAAATATTGACATGCTACAGTTGTGAAAGATTAAAGACATATTCGAATGACTAATTGTTCAAGAGGAAGTTTTTCAACCGTACATTTTCCTGCCCATTTGAATTATTATTTTTTGTATAAAATACATTTTTGATAATTATACAAAAATTATCCACACCCACGGTACAATTTTTTTTTGATTTTTTTTACAAAAATTAAACAAATAACTAAGAGATAATAATTTAATAAATACAATATCCAAATACTTATCAAACAACAACAAATACACCCATATCTACTTGTAGGTTGTAACGCTACCACTCACATAGTCACATATACATATAGTCATATACATTCCATATTAGATTCGCTTACGATCCTAAACGACTTTAGGGTAACTAATTATGAAATTTGTGATTAATGTTATGTTATAATTTGAGCAAACAAGAAGAAGTCCTAAACAACCTAATAAGCAGAAAAAACTCAAAAAAAGAGTAACCATCGGAAGGAAGAAACAAACAAAAGTAGAGAAAACAAAAATAAATGGAAGAACGGTGAAGAAATAGAGAAGACACAGAGATTTATCCTCGTTCAAAATGTGATGTGCATTCCTACATCCAACTTCGACTTGGCCAATCAAATCCACTATGACAAAGAATAAGATACATATTACAATGTATGTTTCTTAGATATATCATATACAAATTATCAGCCGACTAAATTTCTGAAGTCCATCGATGACACCTTTTCTCCTTGCTAATATTTGCTCCTCTCTCTCTCTCTTTCTTCCCCTTGCTTTATGTTATTCTGCCCTCAAACATTTTGCAATCCCCACAAATAATCTTTCATCGCACCACAATCCCTCTCTGGTACAAAATGTACGATTCGTTATATCCAACCAATAATATGCAGTAATTGTACAAATACCTTTCACCATAAAATCCAGATATAGCTATTGGGACACATCAACATTTAAATATTTGGATTATCATATCAGATATTATATAAACAACTCTAAATTCTAATACATATATAAGGATGCAACTCTAATGTATATTTGAGGATGAAAACATATAAATCAATACTAAATCTTACAAATACATTTATCATTTATGTGTGTATGTGTACATAAAGAAAGGGGTGGTAATAACTAATGATTGATCAATATTTAAGCAAATATATAAAAATAAATGTAAAGGAAAGGAAAGAATTTTAGATTGTGTCAAGTGGATGCATCTTTTCCTCGTCATTCTTCTTATCCCGGCGTATTATATTATAAGTATTATACGTTAAGAGAAGGGAAGGAGGGAGTTTAGGGTAGAACAGTAGGAGGCTTTTGACCTTTGACTGCTAAGCACGTGCGCGGCATCTTTTGACTCGATGATCATGGGCTGGCCGCACGTGCATCCTTTTCAACCATTGGCCCATACTCAAACATTTTCTTTACGTCATAATTACTATAAATAATGTATACTATTCATTCATTAATTACCTACATTTTTCACATTGCTTATACCATTTTTCACATGCTACACTATTTAATATATATTAAAAGCGTACTCGTGCAATGCAGCGAGATAAATCACGATTTTAATGTTTTATTTTATTTTTTGTTGATTTATAGTACGATTTTGGATGGTTTTGAAAAAGTGATAATGTTTTTTTTTATAAATTTGTTTAATTTAGACTTAATAATATAATGTTTTTATATAAAAAAATTAAGTATTTTGTTATAATTCAATTATTATCTTATATATTTTAATGACATCTAGAAAAAATAATCAATTACATATTTAATAATATAATTAAAACAAATTTATAGTAATATAATATATTAATTAATAGTGATAAATGGAAAAGTCTGCATCGTGGGCACTCCGGGCGAAAAATAGAGGAAATCGGGGCGAGGTACACTCTGGGCGATAGTGCCCTGGCGAGAGTGTCCTGGGCACAATCGCCGAGCATAATCGCCAGCGGTGTGGTGCCCGCGGTACAGATTGGGCGATAGTGCCCTGGGCACAATCGCCGGGCACAATCGCCGGCGACCCCTGGTCGTTTTAAAATCGATTTTTGAGCAACCTTCCCCATTATTTTACAAACTTTTGGGTATAGTGTCTCATAAAAGTTTTGTTAAAAAAGGGCACTTTATTTTACGTTGTGATTGGGGACTTAACATTTTTGGATTTATTGTCGTATTACGTCTTTTCTTTATTTATGTTGGGAAATGAAATTTTGGCACCGGTTGATTTTAGTGTTATCGAGTTTTTATGAAAATTCAGCTGGGTTATAGTGTCTTATTTCATGACCTTTTGCGTTGCGTAGATGAACTTTGGTCTCGATTTAAAATTTATTTACGTTCCTATCGTGTAGATTAATTTTGGGGAAATAAACGGACGTACATGGACCTTATTGGAAATTTTATCTTCCGATATCTTGCGTTCTTTTAAGGAAAAGATTTTAAAATTAAAGTCGTGGAAATTTTCTTGGGAGTTGTACAAACTTTGGTTGCATGTGCTTTAGTGCAGAAAATTATTTTCACAGTTATGGTATAACTCAATGTTTATTAGGACCATGATAGTCCATTTAAAACTTTACTACGCATCTTTTATTTCTGCCCATATTAACGTATGTACTGGTCAAACGAGTTTTGGAAATGGTTTTATATGCGTATTATTGGCGATCAAATTTGAAACCTACCGAATAAATGGTAGCGTATTATTTTTTTTACCGCACGATTAATTGTTATAAAACTTATGTGTTTGAAAGTTTTATAAAAGTTTAAATTGGCATAAAAAGTGAAAACCTTGAACTCATTAGACCTATAGACTTAAACCCTGGCGTAAGAACAGTTGTAATTAGGGACTAAGGGAGTCCTTAGGATTTGAAGCGTCGGATGATCCGACTCGCGGTCAGCCTTGATATTTTGGGCGTGGAGCTTTTGGAATCTATGTGCGCTTGTATTATGAAAATAGTAGATTTAAGTCTTCCCAAATATTTAAGAGGTAATTTTATACTTCGGTAATCATGCGGGATAAGGTCTCATGTGAGTATCTGCGCTTAATTTGGGGTTCGTTTTGGTGGTTTGCTTGTCGGTGTGACATCATGGTATATGTTGATGGTGTATCGTCTTAGTGGGGTCTGCGATCAAAAGAAATTTTTGTGGTCCGTTTGTTAGAAATGTAAGATTTGGAATTTTAGCACTCTGTTAGATGTCAACCTTAGTGCGACAATCCGTCTGGAATGAAATTTTGGGCGGGATACCCATGTTTTCAAGGTCACTGTTTAGTCCTAGGCGTCGACTTGTTTCCTTGAAGTCAATGGATCTTGGGATATCCGGAAATATCCCGGTTGGACCATGGAAGATAACGACCTTTCAGTAATGGAAATTTGAAGAAGGTTAGATGTTGTTAAGAAAATACCGAGGGGTATAAGCTTTTCCAGGGTGATAAAGATCTTTCTAAAGGAATTTTGTGAGGCTGGGGTTGGAACGGAGTTGAGGGACGGACGAATCGGTGTTAACCGGTTGTTTGAAGGACGCGTTGGTGCGCCTTGGAAAGATATCTTTATCGAAATAAGGAGTGAATCAATTGAAACCTGAATATTTTGGAAGTTTGGTTATGATCTTTGATGCTGGGTTTGGGACCGTGTAGATTTGAAGGAAATCGATCGGTGGAAAGTTGGGATCATTAACTACCTGGAGGTGGTAATTGTCATCCAAGGTTGGGAGATGACCGTAATCCGGTGAGTAAAGGCTACTTTGGAGAGTTAAGTGGTCGCTCAGTTATTAGTGTAATGTGTCCATGAGGGGCGGTGGGCTTGGGTATCAGTGCAAGATTCCTGCATGTGGTGCTGGCAGATGGGTTAAGGGCAGTCCTTCGACGGGTAAGGACTATTGGGAAGCTAGATTTCGAGGACGAAATCATTCTAAGGTTGGGAGGATTGTAACACCCGCAAATTTCTATCTGTGTAAGCCAATCCTTTGAGGAATCCTTGAGTTCCGATCTCAGAATTTCATCCCCTACGCCTTATCTTTTAGCCTTATTGCATCGTGGGCACTCCGGGCGAAAAATAGAGGAAATCGGGGCGAGGTACACTTTGGGCGATAGTGCCCTGGCGAGAGTGCCCTGGGCACAATCGCCGGGCATAATCGCCAGTGGTGTGGTGCCCGCGGTACAGATTGGGCGATAGTGCCCTGGCGAGAGTGCCCTGGGCACAATCGCCGGCGACCCCTGGTCGTTTTAAAATCAATTTTTGAGCAACCTTCCCCATTATTTTTCAACCATTTCACCCTTTTCTCTCTAGAAACCGAACCCAAACCCTAAAATCGGTTTCTATGCATCCAAGTCACCAAACCTATCATGTTCCAAGTGTTCTCCTCCAACCAACAAAGATTAGAAGCTCCATCTTCATCTTCCTCATCAAGTTCAACGGTTGGGAGTTCGGGTTGAAGTGTTGGATTGGGTGTTCTAGGAAGTCTCATCGTCTTCAAGGGTAAGTTTTCTTGTATTAAGGTTATAAATGCTCCATTGTTGGTTTCTTAGTGTTTGGTTTCTCAATCTCGGAGTTGGTAAGTTTTGGAGAAAACTAGGGTTTTGATCTCGTTTGGGGTTTTTGGTATATTGTTTGGGGGAAACGCTTCTAGATGGTTGAGTATGGGTATTTATGGTTTGAAATGTATGGATCTAGGTTGTTGGATGCTTGAGTTGAAGAGTTGGAATGGATGTCTTTGGAAAGCTTTGGGTGGGAGCTATGCTTGGAAGGCCAATGGTTGTGGATTGAAAACTAGGTTTAACGTAACCTAGCAAGGTGAGTTCAAGTTGATTTGTGAAAACGGTGTACATGCCAAAATGGTTATTTTTAAAATGTTTATGTTTTACACCAAATTGTTAACTGCTGATAAGTTTGAGTATTTGGTTATATTTATCTTTATAAACTCATGAAACATGCATCTTGGTGATTTTAAGCATATTGACAAATAGAACTTATTGACGTGTTTCTTGGACGTATTTTATATAAATGGAGTCCATTTGATGTAAATGTCATTTACATGATTTTGTTCTTACGTCTAGTTGGAAAATGTGCATAATTGTGTCACGAAGTATTTTGGGAAATAAGAGTAAAGAGTTTATTTGGGAAAATGGTTTGTCTCAAACAATGTTGAGTTTGTGTTATTTTACACTTTTGGGTCGTTGTGTCTTCGTTAGTCGGTTAAACGTGTTTTTAATGCTTACAAAGGCTTCGTTGGTGATTTATGTAAAGTGTTGGGCCTTTGGCTCGGTTTTGACTAAATGGGTCGCGTGGACATTTGTCTGGATTTATAATCGTCGTGGGTTTTAAGTGTTGACGATTAATTCGTGTCATTGGTGAGTTACATGCTTTGGGTGCTTTGGTCATTCTTTTGGAGTCATGTAATGTTAGATAGTGTCGTAATGGATCCATAGGCACGTAAGTTTGTCGGTTGTGTAAGGCCTGAGGTTTTGGGTTACTTTTAGTGACCGCTCGGGTTTGCTAGCGAGTAGGAATATGTGGTTTGAGCCGCAGAGTTGGAACTCGTCTAGATTGGATTAGGCACCCGGTTGCTCGTAAGACCGCGGGGCGGAACTCGACGGAGTATGGCAAGGGGCAGCAACATGTTCGAGGATTGTGATGTCTGTTATGGCATGGGAACTAGAACCGGGGCACGTTGGTGAAATCCAATAACATCGCGGGTGGCCCCATTCACGTGTTCTCGCCACCCAAGATGGAAACGTTTAGATGACATACAAGGAAGTCGTGTGAACGGCCTACTTGCTTGTTACTCTATTCTCAGTGTATACGGGTCTCTTCATCGTTGATTCGTGATATTTTATATGGTAATGTCGTATTTTACCAGATTGGGTTTTTATGTGGTCGACGATAAATGATGCCTTTAATATTGGGTTTCCCCCACGTATATTAAGGCTTGAATGGAATGCGTCATTCCTACGTTTTCCGTATTTGGTTTCCTTTCATTTTATGGTTGCGTGAGTTTTGGGTTAAGTATAAGTTTACGAAAGACGTTTTATATTGGAATCTTTCTGTAAAACATCTTGGTTTGGTTAGCGATCAACATGGTGTCTCTTTCGTTTAAAATGCATGTTTATTAGTAAATAAGTCGTTTCATAAGCAAAGCATATCATTTTGGAAAGATTACGACCTTAATTGCATTCTTACATTTTTAAACGATTTATTTATATATATATTGAAAACTCTTGAGCTCACTAGGCGTTAAGCCTAACCTTTTTATTTGTCGGCATGTGCATCAGGATTCCAGTTGGGGGTTGGGTTCTAGCAATGCTTTGAAGATGGAGAGTCTTAGCTAGGCGCAAGAGTAAGTAATTGGTGAAGTCTTCCGCAAGTTGGAGATAGCGATTGTTATTGGGTATTAGTACACCCGTTCTTTTTAGTCTGTATGTATAGATTGTGTGCGTGTATTGAGGTTGAATCTAAATATGTGGTTGTAGATGATCCAGTTATCGATGTATTTAGAAATTTTTAATTAAGTTGCTATTTCCAGAATTTAGGGTGTTACATTATCTTATATATTTTAATGACATCTAGAAAAAATAACCAATTACATATTTAATAATATAAATAAAACAAAATTATAGTAATATAATATATTAATTAATAGTGATAAATGGAAAGATCTGCATAAAAGGAAGACCCTGTACATACCAAATTGGTGGGTGTTAGAAGTCTGCAGTAGTAATATATATCTTGTGTTTTGATACTTGCAAATTAAGAGATTTTTAAAATCTTGCATAAAATGATGGTACCTTGTGTCTAATAATTTATATTTAAGAGTTTTTTATCCATGCTTTATAATATAGTATAGATATAGATACATACACATACGAAGACTTTATATTTGGATTGAGAATAAGAAATGTTGAAAGTCTTATTTTTTTTTATTAATAAAAGATAGAACTGAAGTCTGAAAGTTTTTTTTTACTATAAACTGATAAATATTAAGTGTATAATTATTTATTTGACTTCTTAAAATATTATAATATTAAATTTATATATAAATTTATACAATTTCATTCTTCTAATCATCATCATTACAAAAATTACATAATTTTGCACTCCATACTCATCTTATTCCCAACAAAACAAGACAAGACTCATTTTCATCCCTATATAATAACTCTGTTGGACCAAAATGGATAATGTTAATGTTTTGAATCTTAGGTGGTGGTTGTTTTTTAAGAGGTGTGAAGTCTGAAGTCTTATTTCTCTTATGATTAATAAGAGGTGGTGCTAAGATTTGGAATCTAAATTAATAAGATTGTTTGTGTTTGTAATGTATGGAGACGTCTTGAGAGAAATGAAAGCATATGAAATGAGGCAGCGATAAGAGATTTTAAGAAGTTAGGTCACCACTTTTCTTATTTCAGATGTATTTAAGAGTTAATAGGTTCTGAAAACTAGAAAAAAACAAATAGTCTGAAATCTGAATGTTAAAAGGTCTGAACGATTCAGACTTAAGAGGTATTTAAAAAAACAAACAACCCCTTACTATGTAAAGGGGAAAAGTTGGGTTGGGCTTGGCCCATAAGTAATTATAATTAGCCCAAAACCAATATGGTGGTTGTTTATATCAAGATTGTTGTTCGAAGGCATCATAATCAAATTGGATGAAAGTTACTCCATGATTTAGGGGTCGTTTATCAAACGCTTATCTAGGTAAACGGTATGCGTTTACTTACTGCTAAAATTCAACACTACACTTACTTATGGAGTAAGATTTTAGTCCAACAAAACGGTATTGTATGCAACAATTTTTCCTGTAAGCGCTAACCGTAGTAAGAGTTTTCGCCATCACTTACCGGGTAAGACTCTCGGTCCTTGCCTTAGCTCTTACAAGGTAAGATTCTTGGTCCTTGTCATATTCATCCGGTAACATGTACAAGTACCGATCCGATAATCCGAAAAAAAAAACATGTCACTCTATAATTGGTCATAAAACTGAAAGTATGCCAAATCTGGGGCTAATCATCTTAACTATGTTCAGTTTTAGAAAAATATTTTTTTTTTATATTTCTTCGAAAGCAATAATAATTTACCAAGTTTTAAGAAGCATCAATTATAAGGGGTGTTGCTTCGGCTCTGACCAGACCTAACTAGGTCCTTGACCAAATTTTTTTCGAACGAGTTTTTATGGATCCGATTCTTGGGCCAAGCGCGGTTAAAATTCAAATTCCAGTCATTTTGTGCGTCTCTAGTCTTTGTGCAAGGATGATACACTAAAAAAGTATTGCATTTCTTTGATGAAATAAGTATATAATATGATTATCAAATAGTACGGATTTAAAACCTCAAGTAAATTAATAATATTTTATGTTAACATGTTGTCTAGATTTTATGTCCACAAATTCGCATGATTATATCATCAGTATCAATTAAAATATATATATATATAATATCAACATCAAGTCAATAAATACACCTAATGACTTGAAATATATTTATAAATAAATAAAGGAGAGAGCGGTTCAAATCAAATGATTATGCATAATACAACAACAATTAGGAAAAGGTGAGGCAAGTTTCCTGACAATCAATCCAAAGTTGACAAAACGCAAAATCATTAAGAAAAAATGGACTCAATTTTCAAGATATGAAGATGATTATTGTTTTTCATTAATTTTTATAAAAAATATTGATGTCAAAAAAGTTCATTTAAAAAAATTAAATATTTTGAGAATTTTAACATGGTCAATCTCAGTAGATATATCTATCATGAATAGTTGATTCTCAAGATTTTTATTTACGGTTTTCAAATTAACCTATCTTGGTATGTAGTTGAAATATTTTGAAGAGTTTTTAATAAAAGCATAGATTTAAACCAGCAATTATCTTAAAGTGGGCGGTTGGATGAGATAAAATCATAAAATATGGTGTCCCAACTCCCACCAATGAAATTAAGACACGTTAGATTTTATATATTTTTTATTTAAGTTCATATTCTCTCTCCGATGACATGATTGGTGGACATTAATGAGACATGATAATTTATGACAGCAAATTTCTATTCAGTTGGATGGATGTCATAAATTGCTTTTACATAGAGTTCTAAACATTTACCAGATTATCACTTACCTTAACGGATGTGCATGATAATGACCAAGAATCTTACCCGGTAAGAGACATAACAAAGATTGAGAATCCTACCCTGTAAACAAGATAAAAAAACGCTTAGCAATAATCCATTTTATTAACCAATAATCTTATCCAATAAGGTAACTGAGAGTGGTGACCGTATGCATTTCACCCCATATCCCCACCTTTGAGTCGAATATACCGAGCATTTTTGTTTTGTAAACTTTTGGTGACGATAAATACGATATTCTGGTCCAAAACTTTTGGATTTATTAGAACAACCTGTTGATACCCTTTTCAGATATTTCAAAACCCATCAACAAAAAATCATTCTTGAGATGGATTTTGATCCCATTTAATACAAAAAACACCCAAAAAAACACAGACTATGGAGATAGAAGCAGAAAAAGTGTATGTAGCGATTGGGAATGACGTACAAGAAGGTCTTGCAACTCTCGAATGGACACTCAGAAAATGGTCTTCTTCTCGAATCTCCATTGTTATCCTTCATGCAGATATCAACAAAGATTATGTTTACACATACTGTAAGTAGTAGTTACTTCATTACACAATTCTAATTTTGACATTTTTTTTCTTTCTTCTGCTTATGATTTGACTAAAATGGTGTCCTAATTCAAGATGGAAAGATACCTGCAAGTTATGTGAATGATCAAAGTGTTGACTTTCTCAAGAAATGTGAGCAAGGGAAACTGAACAAGATTCTACGTCAGTACATAGCTTTCTGTGGCCAGGTGAAAACAGAAATTCTAAATATCGAGAAATACGATGAGTCGATACACAAACGGATCGTGCAACTCATTTCGGGTCTTCGAATTTGCAAACTAGTGATGGGAATTACGTTCTTGAAGTTGTCTTCATGGTATGTTGACTTTAATTGTATGTAATTTGTGAAGATTTATGATCTGCTTATCTTTGTTCTTGCTGTGTGGAAGGAAATACGGAAATCTGTCGAGTGGATTGAAGCATATTCAGCAAAAGAAGCCCGATTTCTGCGAATTATACTTGATAAGTGGTGGGAAATTGTTCTTTTTGAAAGATGAAAACAATGAGGGATTATTCATAGAAGACGATCAAGGGGCGATGATCGCTAAATTGAACAAAAAGAGAGGGAGTTTTAAAGGTTGGATCGGTAAAATGTTCCCGGAAAATGTAAAAAGTCCTCGGTTTTCGGCTACTTCCGCAAGCATAGATTCGCCTTCAATCTGGGAGAAATGTGTAGAAGAGATTGAAGACTACTTCAATCACTTAGTTGAAGAATCAGAAAGTGGGCAGGTTTCAGATGAAATCTTGGAGAATAATAGATCCACAGAGCTAGATATACCCATAAATTTGGTAATTTCGTTATCTTTTTCACAAAATTAACGATGTTCGAACATATTTCTTGATGACATCTAAAGACATCTTCTTTATCGATGTCCCAGAATCCAACACAGAGAACCGAATTTCTGAGAGTTAAAATAGGTGAAGCACGAGATGCGATCCATTTGAAGAGAAGAGAAGCCAAGGAAAGTGCTCAAAGATATTCAAAAGCAGAATGGGCAATTAATCTGTGCACATCAAGGGTAATTCTTCGATCTCGTAGTTAAAAATTCTGTAAAATTTCGATTTATTTTTCTTCAATTAATTGATTTTCAGTCGGAGGATCTTGAAGCTCGATTAAACGAAGAAACCATGAAAAGGAGAGATCTAGAGAAAGATTTGGAGACTGTAAGAGAAGAACTTACTGAAACCCGAATTAGACTTGACCAAAACAGAACTAAGCTTGATTCAACGCTCGAAATCCAGAGGGAGTTGTCAAAGAAACTTAAATCATCAACAATGGCGAAATCACAATCCGAAGAACAACTAGGGAAGATGATCCACACGAGGGCTGGCATGATTCAAGATATCGAAAAGCTGAGGAAACAAAAAAATATTATGCAGCGAAGAATTGAGTTTTGTAGAGATAAAGATGCTATCGAAATGGTGACAAGATTGAATAATTTGAGTTTCTCTTATAAAGAGTTTACTGCTGAGGAGATTAGAGCAGGAACCGAACATTTCTCAGAACACTGCAGAATAAAATGTTCTGGTGATTTCACAAACGTGTATAGAGCTCGAATCAATCATACCACGGTCGCTGTCAAGTTATATGGCTCCATGATCAAACAAGTTTCAGAAGAAGAATTTGATACCAAGGTAAACAAACAAATTTTCCATGCCAGATTACGGGGCTATGTTTGGCAAATTAGCTGATAAGCTAGCTTGGGGCTAATAAACTAGTTGTTAGCTGATAAATTAGTTATGTTTGGTAAAAACTGGTTGATAAGTTAGTTGTTGGCTAATAAACTAGTTGTTAGTCAATAAATTAGTCATGTTTGGTAAAAACTAGTTTATAAGGTAGTTGTTGGCTGATAAATTAGTCATGTTTGGTAAAAACTAGTTGATAAACTAGTTGTTAGCCGAAGCTAGTTGTTGGCTGATAAATTAGTCATGTTTGGTAAAAAAAAAAAAACTAGTTGATAAGCTAGCTGTTGGCTAATAAACTAGCTGCTAAACGACAAATTAGTCATGTTTGGTTAAAACTAGTTCATAAGCTAGCTGTTAACCGATAAATTAGTCATGTTTAGTAAAAAAACTAGTTTATAAGCTAGCATGTTGGCTAATAAACAAAATATTGGCTGATAAATTAGTCGTGTGTGGCTAAAACTAGTTCATAAGCTAATTATTGGCTAATAAACTAGTTGTTAGCCGATAAACTAGTCATATTTTGTAAGCTAATAAATTAGTTGTTAGCTGAAAAACTAGTCATATTTGGTAAGCTAATAAATTAGTTGTTAGCTGAAAAACTAGTCATCTTTGGTATATTAAAAAAACTAGTTGATAAGTTAGATGAAAATGCAAAATGACATAAAACGACATGATGAAAAGTAAATTGGAAAAGTATAAGGGGCATAATTGGGGGGAAAAATCCCCTGGAGCTTATTGAATAACTTATGGCTAACCTAGCAGAACTTTTTCAATAAGCTCAAAAAATAATGATCGACAAACATGGTCTACGAGTAATAAATGCATGTAACAATCAAACGTTTTCCATGTGTAGGTGAAGGTTCTAAGCCGCATACAACATCCACATTTAGTGGCCATGATCGGGTTCTGCACAGAGCTAAAATGCATCGTTTTCGAGTATATGCACGAAAGCTGCCTAAGAAACGTGTTTTTCTCTAATAGTAGGAAAAAGCAAGCTCTAAACTGGCATGCTAGAGTCGATATAGCAGCCGAAGTTTGTTCAGGCCTGAGCTTTCTGCATCTATCGAAGCCCAGGCCTATGGTTCATGGCAACTTGAACCTAGGCAAGATCCTTTTGGACCGTAATAATGTTGCAAAACTAAACGGGTTTAGGTTAGATTTCTCGTACGATGAATCTGATATCAGATCTGATATTCAGGATTTTGGGAGTTTGGTGTTACAGCTTCTGACTGGGAGAAATTGGTGTGGGTTTCTTGATGAGGTAAACATGATGAGCGAAGCTACGCTTGTGGAGGTATTGGATCAAAGGGTTGGGGTATGGCCGTTGCAGGTGGCAATGGAGCTCGCTAGAATAGCAATACGGTGCTTATCTAGCGGTGAAGGTGCGTATACGGGGATGACGATGGTGATGAAAGAGATGGAAGAGGTGAGGAAGAAGGCAGATGATGTAGTGGCGGGTGTCGGATGTTCGGTAAACGAGTTTAATGTGGATTCTGATGACGAACCCATCATACCGTCTTTCTTCTTTTGTCCAATATTAAAGGTTAGCATCTCTCTTTGTATGTAGTTAAGGTATTTCATATCTAGCGGAAAGTTCATTTAGGATCGGTAAATATTTTGAGAACCGTGGAACCAACTATTCATTAATTATTCATTATGAATATACCTAAATATTCATGAATAGTTTATAAGGCGAAGAATCGTGTGAGAAGTTGTGGTTGACGTGAGAAGTGGATATGAACCGTTGATCACTTTTAATCAAATGCCCTCCCAAAAATTGTGGCTTAGAAGGGAATTGATCTGGTGCATCTCATCCTAATGTGCATCCATTTCTCATCCAACGGTTGATAACCACTTCTCACGCTTCTCACGTCAACCTCAACTTCTCACTTGAACCCAACCCTAATTTATAAATAGTTGGTTATCACAGTTCTCAAAATATTTACGGTTTTCAAATGAACCTACCTCCTTTTATCTACACTATCTTATAAAGCAATTAGGTAAATATCTAAAATTTCAATAATAGTACATCTATGAAACATATAGGTAAAAGTAAAACTCTTGTATTTCAAGAGCACAACATCTACGAAGAATTAAGTATAAATCACTAAAGCATTAAGAGTTATCCCAATAAAGTTTCAACTGTTTCAGCAAACTCATTTTTCTCGAGTCTTGTGTCTTGTTTCAGGTTCTTCGAGCCCTCACCTTTTGCATTTTCCTCTATTTTTCGGGAAACTTTCTACTTGTTTTGCACACTTATCACAAGCCAGGGATCTTCACGGAAACAACTGCTCTACTCTATGAGGGTAGAGTCAAGTCTGGAGACTCCACCTCCGAGTGGGATATACCGGGCTCGTTCGGTTTGGTTTGATGAAACTTTTTGATGGTTGCAGGATGTAATGAAGAACCCACACATTGCTTCAGATGGATTCTCGTATGAGCTGAGCGCCATAAAGCAATGGCTAGGAATGGCGCACAATACATCACCGATGACAAACTTAGACCTAGAACACAAACGCCTTACTCCTAATCACACCCTTCGATCCTTGATTCAAGATTGGCACAACAAAAGATCCATTCCTCTAATATAAACCGTATGTAACAATACAACTTGTTCGTCCTCTAGATCGTAGAACATCAAATGGAGCTTCTTGATAATCTATATATAATCTGTTTTAATCACTTCTAGCAAAGAACTAGCCTACTTAACATGTATTTATCAGGAAATAGTTATTTTCTTTAAAATACTAATCAAACTTACAAATGGTGTATAAAAGTGTATGCATATATCACCTGTTTGAGATGTTGACTAAGCCGAGGTATCAGTTGACCATGGACTATTACGTAAGGTCATGCCAAACATTTTGCCCAGCTGAAAACTCGAGAAAATTTGGTTGGTAAAGCATAATCATCAAGAGAAGATGGATCCGACGATAAGTCCTCGGAAGTAGACCAAAGGTACACACCACGTTCTAGTCGACTGTCGGGCACGGTGTTGTCTAGTACAATCGCTACCAAAAGTGTCACTACCATGTTCATCGATAGAAGCGCGTTCATTGTGAAATCAAACTGATGGTAAATCGTTAGAGAAAGATAGATGTTAGATTTTATCAACAGTCCACCAACGCTTATTTTATAAAATTAGAGATAAGACTTGCTCCATCCCTCCCAAAATAAGTGTCAACATTTCTATCTTAGTTTGTTCCAAAATAAGGATCCACTCTCAAAAGTAAGTGCCTACTTTCCCGTTCTATGATTCTATCCTTAATTATGAGATTGAGAAACTCGTTACTCCCTCCATTAGTAAGGGTAAAAGTGTCATTTAGTTAATTAAAAGTGTAATAATTACACATTTTTAAAACTGTGCGCCTTTTTTATTATGGAACGAAGGGAGCATGTAGTATCTTCAAAATCCAAAAATCAATTTTAGAGGACACAAAAAGGTATTGTATTACCTTATACAATAAGTATAACAAGCTGCCGGTTTATTTTGATATGAAAAATCATACCATGTCATTTTCTGGATTTACAATTCGAACACTTGACCGCAAAAGTCAAGAGGTATTACCGTATCAGTTTTTCAGAAAATGTTCATGTATTTACCTCCATTTTACAACTAGATATATGTTCAGACTCAGGAGGTCAAACAAGGAACTTTTAGGATCGAAAATTGACATAGATGTTATTTCAATTTAGGGGAATAAAAGGGTACTATAATCCCTAATAATATAAGCATCGAAAACGAAAATTATAATTCTTAAAAGAAGTTATTGCAATATTCATGAGAGTATAAAGTTTTTACAGAAGGAGAGAAGAACTTACTTGTTTATTTCCAGAGTGAATTGGCCCATCTGATGCTGCCGAGTAAGGAATGAAGTAACCGGGCAGAATCAACGCGGTTTCTGGTTGATACTGTTGAAAATATGCCGGTAAGGACAAACCCAGAAACAGGGATGCACCAACTATCATCATGTTTCTGAAACTTGATGTGTGAGTATACTGCAATGTCGACAGTCCTAATGCCACAATTACAGCCCACACAAAGCACAACAGTGAAGCAGCCAACGCTTGTGGTATAGAAGCAAGAATGGCACCCACTTTACCTGAAATAATCTCTCATTAATCAATTGGATTCAATTCACGAAAAAGAATCACAAAATTCCCATTAATCAACCGGAATCCTATCTGAATCACCATCATAATCAGGTGCACATCTATAAAAACCAAGTTATTTCACATGTTCAGGGTTCAGGGTTCAACGTTCAGATCTAAAACTTATTTGGTGAAGTTTTATAGTGACTAACAGGAAAGACAATGTCTGCATGATTAAAAGATTAGGAGCAAAAGGGTATATACCTACAAAAGAGAAGAAGATTAAGATAACCGCTCCCAGCTGCACAGCCCTTCTACTAGATACCTTTGTGATGGTAACGGTGTGTGCATTTTCGGTTAAAGTTGTTGAGCCAGCCCCCGAGCCCCATAAGCCAGCCAGTACACTACAAAAGCCTTCCAAACCAATTCCTCTACTTACAATACCCCGTGTAGGAGGTTTTGCATTAACTCGCATTGATGTGGAGTAATACGTTCCAACCTGTCAACATGCCAAATCGCATAAGAATTAGACCATTTCCTTTGCTATATAAGTTTCATTCAAGTTGTGAGTTCCTCACCGAGTCGACTGATGCCACCAAGGACACAACGATCATGATGATGGAGGTTCTTAGATGGAATATTGGGATACCCCATTGCAAAGGGTATGGTACCCTAACCCAGTCGGCAGTTCTCCATGCATCGGATGCATCGGTCCTGCAATGTTTCATTGTATATGCATGCTTAATGCAAGAATCGACTAACATATTGGAAATGGGTATGTCCGAGCTACATCCTTTGTAGTTGTATGCTCCTCCAGCTGTCAAGAAAAATGCGTACACCCATATGATTACAACGCTCAAAGGGACCTGTAAGATTAATGTCGTTGGCATCGAGAGTATTTAGGTAGTATTATGAACATGAAAGAAAAAGCAAAAAGAAAAAGAAAAAAAAGAGAACTTTATGATAGAAGTAGCTGAGCAAAATACAAGATAGAAATACTCTAGCTATTTTCAAACTTTATGTAGTATACACATACCGCATATATTTGAAATACCCGATGTCCAAGAACAGATACTCCTCGAAGGTGCTACACAGAAGAAACAAACTATGTCAAGCGGCATGAAACCAAACAAAACAAACCCATTATATCCCACTCAATGGTTGTCTCAAGAGACAAAGAGATTGTTTCCGAGAAGACCCCACTTCAACAAAAATATACAAATAATAAGCCATTCAAGTCACTTACATTTGTATGCAATCAAGTCTTGGCTGTCAGTTGTTGAGATCTCAACATGACTTTCCATTTTTAGGTTTTTTAGATTTCATCATTTCTTTTTTTAATTTGTAAACTAGATCTTATTGACTCTAAAATTTGTCATGTTTTTGAAATTATTCTAATTATATAGAAATTAACAGTAGTATGCAGTCGGGCTTCGGCCCATATTGCCAGGGATTAGTCTGGGCCCAATGTGGTCTGGGATACCCTCTCCAAAAAAACAGTAGTATGCAGCGCGTGTAAATACGAGCAAAAAAACTAGTATTTGAATTAAGCTGAAGATGCTATGCAGGTGTTACTCACCAAGGAAAAGATAAGCACCAATAATATCTGAGGAAGACTGATCTCGACACAACTACCAGCTTGAGGGAAACCATAGCTGAAAAATGCCAACCCCACGGCACCAATAGTAGGTGCAACCACAACCGGATTTATCAACCTGCAGCAAACTAATTTCACTTGAGGTTTTATTTTATTTCAAATTTGAAACCTTTTGAGCGCTTATGAAGATTATGATAATATATATAACAGTTTCCTAATAATGAAGGTGACTAAAAGCCTTTTGTTTCATTTAAAACTTGTATAGGCGTTAATTCAGCGCAGGTTTCATTAGGAACCTAAAAATTGATTAGGAACCAGGGGACTGCCCACAACGCGACACGTGGCATGTTCATCTGGAATATGGACGTGTTCTTCTTCATGAACGATGATGTAGCATATTCATCATGAATGTGTGATTCATGATGAATAACACATAATTATTCATGATGAATATTCATCCTGAAAAGGGACATGTGGCGCGCTGTAGGAGGTTTCCGGGTTCATGATCAATTTTGGGTCCCTAAGGGAACTTCCCTCGGGTTGCTTATATCCTAAAAGATCACAAATAGATGAGTTAGTATAGCCTTCTGAAATCAACATTAGTGTTAATATATTTTTATGCAATCCAATATAACAAATGCAACCATTGAGTAATAGATCTCGTAATTATATTGACCAACTACATTACGATTTAATTGACGTCTAATTTTCTACCCAATTTTTTCGACCTATAAAACCAAAACATAATTTATTCTCGGATTGATGGTAGGGCTGCATATGGGTTGGTTTGGTCCGGTCGAAGGCATTTGAACAATCCAACCCAATGTTTGTGGTTTGAAAAGTCTCGACCCAAACCAAACCATACGGGTTGGGTTTGGTTGGTCAGGTTATAACCGGTACATCATTTCACAATTTAGCTAAGTGATTGTGTTTAAACAAAGTAAAATCAAAATTAGAACATACAAATAAAGCTAACAATTACATAAGAAATATTAAAAGATATTTGCATGGGACTTTCTATTAAGGCTAACAATTACATATATTGATCAAGGACTAAACAATTATATTAAATCCATGGTCAAAAGGCATTGTGTTGAGTTGGGTTCTAAACTTCTAATGGCCCTAACCCAACTCCAACCCAATATGATAAGGGAGTTAGAGTTTGTTATAACTAAATAACAAACTTCCCTTTTAGTTTTTTGTTAAAAATAGTAATTGATTGTAGTTCTACCATATATAAATAGGAGCTCCATTCTTGTAGAAATACATGAAGATAACAAAAATGATTTCCCTCATCTCCCTTGTTCAACCATTAAAGGAGAGTTCTTCAAATGAATCGTGAAATGGTGAAGATGATGCGTGAAATGAAAGAGTTCTTCAAATGAATCTCCAAGAATTGGTAGCAATGAAGGAGGCAACTCAAATCGATCTCTTGTGTATGTACCTAAACTTGACTTCCAAAATTTGAGGGTTAAACCCTAGAATTTGGATAAAAAAATGTTGCAAATACTTTACTCTGTGTAAGATACCAGAGGATCAAAGAGTGGATTTAGCCTCTTTGAACATGATTGATAAGGCTGAAAATTGGGTTTCTAGTTATTTGTCTATGAGAAATAATGTGGATTGGAATGATTTTGTGATTGATCTGACTGCCCGTTTTAAGGATGAATCCGGGAGTAATGTAGTGGAAGAGTTCAACAATTTGCAACAACATGATTCTCTTGAAGCTTACATTGATGAATGTGAGAATTTGAGAGCCATAATGTTACAAAACAATCATGTGTTACCTGATTCTTACATCTTGGATAGCTTTATTGGGGGTTTGAAACCGGCTGTCAAACCTTTTGTAAGAGCTTTCAAGCCTACTTCATTAGCAGGAGCTACAGAATTTGCAAGATTGCAAGAAGAATCTTTGAGTTTTATTAACTATGACACATAACCTACAAATCCATTTCACCATAACCCCTCCAAGAAGTACATTAGTACCTATGACTGAAAACATTCAACCACCTCTATTACCATCCTCTGGCTAACATTCCACGACCTTTATTACCGACTCCTTCGGATAAGACAATGACAATTCCTTCGGCAAAGTTTCATCCAAAAACCACTTTGTAACACCCCGAATTTTCGAACCATGTAATTAAATTTGTGTGATAACCTTCCATATTAATGTCACACTTAGATCTGTCGCGAAATCGAGTTTGAGAAGTCAAATTTTGGTGTGGATGAGACCCCGGCGAGATTGCCTCGGCAACAGTGCCCTTGGGCATTGTCGCGGATCACTATCGCTAACCCTTTCCACCATTCAGTACATTTCGGGCGAGAGTGTCCGGGGCACTCTCGCGTGTCACAATCGCGAGCAGAGGAAACCGCAGACTTACGGTACATATTCAGCAAGAGTGACCGGCGAGAGTGCCCATGTCACTCTCGCATGGCACAGTCGCCGTCGGGTGCAGGGACTTTAAATGCCTGAATTAATTAGGAGAGTTCATTTATTTCACTTAGGTCTTTTTGGCAGCCGATTTTCCTCTCCATCTAGGTAAGGTTTCTTCATCCAAACTTCATCCCCTTGCATTTAATCCCCTCTTGATTTGTTGGTGGGTGCATTAAGTGCTAATCTAGGGTTCATCTTCTCTATGTGCTAAGGCTCAAGCTACTTTGAGGTTCAAGGCTTCTCACCACCTACTTCCATAACTCCATCAATCTAGGGTTTCTATTTATAAATCTCTAGGTGAGTCTCCTAACCCTTATTTATCTATACTTGCACTATTATTTGCTTATGTGAATATTATGAAGTGTTTAAAGTTAACCTAAAACTAGGGTTTTATATAACTATCATGTATAGGGGATTTGATGCTTGTGGGAACTATTAAACATCATGGGGGTTCCTTTATGCATGCAATGTAGTAATAAGTTAATTTTATGGCAAATGACCATTCTCATAAATATGAGATTTGGTTACACATATTCTTATAAGCAGTTGGAGTCATTACATTGGTTGATGGTTGTCATGTTGTCAAACAAGTGATGGGGTATAAAGATAAACATGAAATGGGCATTATTATGTTGTTTGAAAGAAATGTGCATTGTATGAAAATTTCTATCTATACTTGATCATGATCTAAATGTGGAGTTTATATCTATCTCCTTGTACACGAGGATTTAGATGGTATGTATACCTGATTTTAATTGTTGACCGTTGGGTCATTAGCGAGTAGGCAATAGGGGACGCGAGTCTCCGAGTTGTAACCCGTCTACTTTGGTGAGGCACCCATGTCCGTACGTCCTTGAGGTGTAACTTGACGGAATGAGCACTAGAGGCATGAACGGTCCGAGGATTGTGATGTCTGGCATGGCATGGGAACTAGGACCGGGATATGTGGTGAAATCCAATAAACATCACGGGTGACCCCATTCACGTGTTCTCGTCACCCAAGATGGTAACAGGTCTCCCCCGTCTTTCCGGAGTTATCTCTTGTGGTATTGTACAGGAAATGGACTGTTTATCCCAAATGGGATGTTGACATTGGTTCAACCTAAGAGTATATTGGTAACACTTAATTACGTTACTAATGCTTATTTTATAAAAATGTAAATTCCCTGTTATAACTCCCAGACTTTAGCCTAACACTTATGTTCATGTTTATTGGCTCACAGGTTCGGATAGTGGTGCGCATAGGGCACCTTGATTCGCCGGAAGCGCATTTAGGATCGTCCAAGGACCGGGCATTCTGGGATTTTTTAGAGAAGAGCGATTTGAAGTCATAGCGACACCCATCTTAATCTAGTTGTTAAATGTTCCAGATTAAATAGGTTGTTGTGTATATGTCTTATTTATTTCGCTACTTTAATTGATGCAACTGCCCCAAACTTTATTGGGTTTTGGTCAATCATGTTATACAGGTTTATAAACCCTCTTATTTTAGACGTCATATTGCCGAAATTTTAAGTTTTATTTTACCCAATTTTTAGAGTGTTACACACTTAGGGGGAGTTTGGTTCACATAATGCAATTTGATGGAATTGGAATGGAATTTGACCACACGTTTGGTTGGTAGAAATTCAATTCCTTCACTTAAGACAAGGAATGATGAATTCTTTAAATTGTGGAATTCAATGGAATTGGAAGGATTCCATCGCTTTCATTCCGTGAACCAAACACGGGCTTGGAATTTGGTCAATGGAATTGGTCATTCCAATTCCTTCAAATTCCTTGCAATTCCATGAACCAAAACAACCCTAAACCCGTGTTTGGTTCACTGAATGAAAGCGATGGAATCCTTCCAATTCCATTGAATTCCACAATTTGTGGAATTCATCATTCTTTGGCTTAAGTGAAGGAATTGAATTCCTACCAACCAAACGCATGGTCAAATTCCATTCCAATTCCTTCAAAGTCAAATTCCTTCGATAGATTCCAATTCCATCAAATTCCATTCTGAGAACCAAACGCCCCCTTAGAATTTCGGACATATTCCAGCAAATGTGAGAGCCGAGAAAATTGCAAAAGGTTTATCGTTATTTCTGTGATCAGCCTTATGAGAGACAACATAAGTGTCAATTCAAGGAGCCCAAAGGACGGGATGGTGAATCCTACAACATGGTGAAGATGGAACAAGATGATCCAGAGCAGTACATCCACACCAGACAAGTTAAAGGAATGACATAGAGTTGAGGACAAGTCTTTTTGAAGGGGAAAAGTATGATAAGGGAGTTAGAGTTTGTTATAACTAAACTCTCCTTTTAGCTTTTTGTTAGACATAGTAATTGATTGTAGTTCCACCAGATATAAATAGGAGCTCCATTCTTGTAGAAAGACATGAAGATAATAAAAATGATTTCCCACTCTATAATTCTCTCTATTCTCTTCTTCCTAAATCTCTCATCTCCCCTGTTCTGCCACTAAAGGGGAGCTTCCAGCTTCCTATATCACAATACGTACGGTTTGAAGATCTTACAATCGATCAGGTATTGAGTGGCTTCGGGTTGGGTTATTTCGGGTTAGGTTGGTCGGGTTCAGTTTAGTCGGGGGAGGGGGGTTAGCACCCGTTGGATGGGGCAGTTAATTTTTCAAGGAATGAAGCTTTATGTCTGCCATAAGACGGATCACTTATTCAAAAATAATGAATTAAAATGAGCCTAGAAAGATACATACCAAAAAGGCAAAAACACACATTTGTTCGTTTGAATTGCTTGTAGTATGAGTATATGACCACGGTAAGTATTTACCTTAGGAACAAGGACATCAAACCGCTGAATCCCAGGATGCATTGAAAGATTGAACTAACAATTATAGCCCCTTGCAGTTCCCTCATTATATGTCTAAATTTCTGCATGTGAGAGAGAATGCGTATCTGACTATCTGTAATTATGGAAGGTAATACTACAATATGAAAGAAAAAGAAACGAAAAACTTACATTTTCAGTAAGATTTCGGTACTCGTGAGCATTGATAATAACCAAAGCCGGAGCCAGAAAGACAAATGAACTCCCTTGAACCAGTGGTAGCCGTGTCCCGAAGTACGAGTGCAATATTGTGGTTAAACCCGAAACTAGCATTATTGTGGAAATTACCGTGGCCGTGTCCTTCTGCCAAGAAAAAAGTAGAACATGTCAAAAATCGTGAATCATGAACCGTAAGATAACTAAGCTTAAACTCAAAGGAAAGGTGGCGACTAACATCGGTTCCACCCATGGCAGGGACGATGATCAAGGGGATGAAGATTAGTGAACCGGCTAGTGAGAGATAATGTTGCATACCATAATACACTAGCGGTACTGCATTGCAGAAAGTAATTAATATAAGTCAGCAATAGTATATACGATGAAGCATAAAAAAAATTAAATTCTTCAAAACTTTGATTTCTAATCATAGTCAACGACTCTAGATCGAAAGAACTTAACAATTAACATTTCCTACAAATTTAGGTGTCGTTTGTTAAAGAGAATGCAACCGTTAGTCATACAGGGGTCGGTTCAAAGGTAAGGACGGAAGATTCATATGTGAATCATTGAAAACTTACATTTGAAGATGCATATATAATATGGCCACGATTATTTTGCAACCCAGTAAAAGGTTACAACCCGTGCAACATTCATTTAAACCGTCCATTGCATTTGGATTCTCATTGATTCTCTAAATGAATTTACCTGATTGCATCGAATTTTGTTAAATTTATGCAAAATATGTCGATGCACATAACGGTTCATGTGATGTATCGGATGAAAGTGGTACATTCATGAAACAGTATGCATTCCATGACATTTAATGAAATACTATGCATTGTAGGTAAGACTATTGCATGAAATCGGTAATCATTGATGCAATTTACATAATGAACGGGCTAAAAGAATGATTTAGATGAGGGTTGCACGGGTTGTAACCTGGGTTGCAAAATAAACTACCCCTATATAATATCGGTTTACTTGTGCATATTCAAATGGATTTTTTCTCAATTTTTTTAATGTTTCACATATGAATATATGAACCAAGATACTTGAAGAAAACAAACCTAAACCAGGATTGTCTCTGATCCCACATTTCATCTCTGGTGGTTGATTGCATTCTGCATTACCAGATTCTATTCCACCTCCAGGATACATTATATCTATGGGTTTATAATCACCATCTTTCTTATTACCATCATCACCACTTGCAGAAACACCACCATTTCTTCTCTCATCTTCCTCTTTTTCTGGTAAAATGGGATCAGCTTCACTATCTTTCCTATTCCGGTTCAAACCCGGTTCAATTTCAAGACTTCTATTCCTACTTCTTCCCAGAACCGGATCGATTTCAATCTTCGGCGACAATGAACCGGCGCCGCCGCCTCTCTCCAAATCAACCGCATCTCTGTTGGTATTACTCCTGCTCGTGGTCCCCACTTCGCCGGAAAAAATAGAAACAAAGCCGGTCCTTTTAGCCCAAGATCTCAAGTCTCTGGCATTGTGGTCTCCTTGCGATACAAAAGGCTCGACTTTGGATTTTTTACCCTTTTGTTTATCCACTCTCTTTCTTGATTCTGAGTTCGAACCACCTTCCATTTAAGCTTTTTTTTTTCTCAAATACTAACTAATTTTCCAAAACCCAGAATCAATCAACCCCTTTCGTTCTTCCAAATTTCTTTCTTTGTTGCTTTTGGGTTACAGGTCGGCAGTTGCCATCAGTCCCAGTCAGTCGGAAGGGGGAACTGTTCGGTGGGTAATTTACCTGAATGCCCCTAGAATTTGAGTTGACGGAGGTTGTTGCCCGTTGGGGAAAAAGGAAAAGGGTCAAAATGGAAATGGGTTTCCTTCTATTTCAAGTTTCTCTTGCTTTTCATGTAATCGCTTATTACACCACTTTTCGTAAAAAAGTTTCCGACAAATTTACAATCACCACAAAAGTTTTGGTTTCTTTACTTTTTCTATTAATAATTAAAAACTATAATTATAAATTCGAAATTATAATTAAATACTTAAAATATATTTTAATGAAGTAAAGTATACAAAATTCATGGATCATAATCAACTTTTCCCCAATATAATTACACTCTTATACATGTAAATTTGCAAATAAATCTTATAACAACCATAAATTTTTTAAACAACCCAAAGAAAAATTGTTATATCTTCTTGTTAACACAAAAAAGTTATAATTAGACATGATTGATTAGAGTTAGGTTCTACCGAGAATGGAAGTTACGGTGAGAATGGTATAATGGATCCCCACCCTTGAATGCACGTTATGATGAGATAAATCAAGAATCGGATCAACTCCCGTATCAAGTTTGATTCATGGTAGATTTGAGATTAAAAGTGATCAAAGATCCAGATCCCTTCTTACATTCTCATTTTAACTCTTTCTCTTACATGATCCTTCGTCTAATTGATTAGTGATATTTAACTATTAATTAAATATCCTCAGTATTTTAATGGAGTGAATGTGATAGCCATGTGTCTTTGTCAAAATATACACACGTATCGTAAATATATTCATAGACACGTCTTTTGTCTATTTTTATAAAGGGTATTAATTGCAACCCTACATCATATCCGGAATTTGTGCATGAAGATTTATGAAGTAAAAACAACTTTTTTAAGAATCAGTATGAATTTGAATTACATATTTAAATGTTGTTTAAGATTTTGTTAAGAACATGTTGATAAAAAAAAGAATTGGCTTTCTATATATTTTAGAAAGTAATTAACATAATTGTAAATTGACATAGAAAAGTAAATGAATAAGTGGGACAACTTTATTAACACTCAAGTTGAAGATAAGGAAAATGACAAGTGATGATTGGTAATTAGGAATTTAGGATAGGAAAACACAAATGAGTATGTTATGTGTAACAAAAGCTATGTTTCTTTAAATAAAAATGAGTTGATTTAATGTAGTATCAAAAGATATAAATGTTATATTTTATTATAATATTGTATTTTGATTAATATTTCTTACCCTAGCTATTGTAGTTTTAAATTATTCCTTATTTGGTTTATGTGATTGTTACTTATTGTCAACTTTGAATTGAAATAATTATATTTGTAATCATCATGGTTGATATTTTGTTAAACTTTTGATCCTTTGACTAATTCACACACAAAAAAAAATTGTTAACTTAGAGGTATTTTGGTCTTTTACTTTTCTTTAAAGAATAAAAAAAATAAGTATATTAATATAGGGTTGGGTTCTGGTGAAAAGTTGAGTTAACGGTGAGAAACGTGAGAAGTTGTTATCAACCATTGGATGAGAAATGAACGCATATTATGATGAGATGCATTGAGATAATATGAACCGATATGCACCGGATCAATTCTCTTCTAAGCCGCAATTCATGGGAGGGTTTGAGATTAAAAGAGATCAACGGTTCAGATCCACTTCTCACGTTTCTCACCATTAACTCAACTTCTCACATGATCATTCACCTATTAATATAATATAGTGTCCATTATCATATATATCATTGATATGTATGTATAGAGAGAGTATACTTCTTACCCATCCCTACCTTTTTTGCAGGGCCACGTGCAGCCCGTGCCACTGCACACGGCATCAAAGTTCAAGGGGGCATCAAGTTGGTCATATATTACTAGTTTTTTGTTTAATAATTTGGGAATTGGACAACTGAGCTTTAACTATAAAACAGACCAAGGCATGGTGGTGATGAATACTGAATGCACATCGTGAACCGGTAAAAGTCCAACATTTCAACAACTCAAGCTAATTTTTATTTAGCATTTTAATGAACAAACATGAATAAAAAAGTTTTCTTAATGAACGAATATGATCACAAAAACTTTCATTCTCTTTTACGTTCGTTTAGCATCTAAACGAACAAACATTAACGAACACGCTTTCTTCACGAATGAACAAAAATACAAAAATAACCACAAGGGTTGTAGCGTACTGGTTAAGACCCTCTTACATCATCGAACTTTACTGCAACCCGTTACAATACAAAAAAAAACATCATTTTTGTTCCCAACATCTCCTACTATCAAAACCAACCTCCAATAGCCACGATGCCTCTTGCAATTAAAATTCACCCCTTCGCCAACCCCGATGCAATCAACCCCTGGGACCACTCCCTCATCATCCAGCCTCCTACCTTTCGTTCCAACACACCTTCAAGCTTCAACCCTTGTGAATCTCCATCGCTCCCACCCAATAGTCATCGTAAAAACCACCAACATATCCAGATACGTGACCTAAACCCACCCTGTATCTAGGACAAATAATAGGGATGAACAACGATAACGAACCATCATCTCCATTTTTGTTTAAATTGGATTTGGGTTTGATTTAGTTTTTAGTTTTTATTTGGATTTACCACTATCACCATCTCAAATTTTGTTTTGGCTTTGGTTTTTTATTCTAGGCATGGTTTTACTTTTTTGATTAGGGTTGTTGGGTTAGTTTTTGTTTGTTTTTTGACTGGATTTGGATTACTTTGTTGGAAAAGAAGACAAGAGGGGGAGGGTTGTGGCTGAGAAGAGTGGGTTGGGTGTATTAATGACATAAAATACAAAAATGAAAATCTAATAAAACAAAATAGAAAAAGACAAAAATAATGAGTAAGAAATCAAAATAGAGTCACCCAAATTTTTAACAAGAGTTAGGCGTGTTTAGCAAAAATAAGCTAGCTTATTTTCTGGGTACATGTTTGGATGACATATGAGGAGCTTTTTGCAAATATTCCAATTATGTCCCTCATTAATATTCATTATTATATATTAACTTTTAATTATAAATAAATAATTAATGTATTTTTTGGTAATTTTAGGCTTTGTTTGGCAAACTAACTTATAAGCTAGTTTGTAGCTGATAAGCTAGTTTTTCAAAACGCTACTTTGAGTAGCGTTTCAATAAGCTAGCTTATGGTTATCCAAACATGTACGCTAGCTTATAAGCTAGCTTTTTTTTTTCCAAACATAGGCATTGTTTAGCAAAAATAAGCTAGCTTATTTTCTTTATACATGTTTGGATGGCCATAAGTTAGGTTATCAGCTAGCTTTTTGATAAGCTACTTGGAGTAGCTTATGAGGAGCTTTTTGTGATTATTCCAATTATGCCCCTCATTAATATTCATAATTATATATTAACTTTTAATTATAAATAAATAATTAATGTCCTTTTTGGTAATTTAAATGCTTATAAGCTAGTTTTTACCAAACGTGACTTTTTCATCAACTAGCTTATCAGTCACCAGCTAGCTTATCAGCTACCAGCTAGCTTATCAGTCATAAGCTAGCTTTTCAGCTAGTTTGCCAAACATAACCATAGCCTTAATGATTATAAGCTAGTTTTTGCCAAACGTGACTTTTTCATAAGCTAGCTTATCAGTCATAAACTAGTTTGTCAAACATAGTCGATTAAACCAAAAGTGTAACAAAGTAGCAACTACATTGACAAAATGTATAATTATTTCAATCTAGGAATGAGATTTAATAGTAACAAATATCAATATAACATGCTAATTTTTTTTTTTGTTCGAGTATCTATGTTTGGTGGATTCAAACCTCCTAAACCTAGCTAGCCAATTTGGTCGATACAACAAATTAAATCAACAATTATCCTACACATTTTTAGGTGTTGTTTGTTTTTTAAGAGTTATTGAAGTCTGAAATATTATTTCCATTTTGATTGATAAGAGGTGATGTTAAACTTTGAAAAAAGATTTACTAAAACTATTTGTTTTAATATTAATAAATGACCGAACGTTTGTAATTGTAATTGTCTATTTTACCCTCATAATAAAAATTATATTTATAGTCATAAATGTATGATATAATTATTAATAAATCTTTTATAACTATCATATTTATTTCCAAAATTACACATCTATTTCAACACATTTCCACTAATTTCACCTGTTTATTCATGATTATTGTAAAATCTTATAAAACTCAATTTATAATATAACTAGAAGCTTACTCGCGCAATGCAACGAAATACATCTGTAACACCCGTAAATTTCGGTAAGTAAATGTCACCCGGACATTTATGTGACTTGTAAACTGTGGGGTTTTGTTGGGGAGTGTATTGTTTAAAGTCCCTCGGAATATCGGGAGTATTGGCGTTGAAAAGGTCGGATTTTTGGAGTTCGGGGGCACCCGGGCGACTATGCCAGCGATTGTGCCAGAGGGCACTGATAACTCTCAAATTTTGAGAGTTAATTCCTCTCTTGTTATATTTATTTTACCACATTTTCACCCAATTTGCTTCTCATCTCCTTCATTTGGTCTTGATTGTTCAAACATTGTGATAAAATCCCAAAAATGCAAAAAAAATCCGGTTTTACTAACTTTTGTGCGGAACGTGGCCACGTTGCACCCACGTTGTCACCACGTTGGGGCGCTGGCAAAAATTGCTTGGATAAGATTTTACCAATTCGGGAAGTCTGCCTTCTAAAGAAAGTGAAAGACCCTTCTGCTCATTCATAAGAATAAACAAGGAAGAGGACAAGAGATGTAAGTCAAAGGAAGGTGCTATACTCTTCCTAAAAAGCTACTTTTATGTTTGGTCACATCAACATTCTCTTCTTCCTTGGGATATAAATTGGAGCTTGGAGGAACCATTTCAATGCATCACTTCCAGAGGCATTAAACACCATCTGGAGCATTAGCATTTAGTTCTCATTCCTTGTAGTTTGTTTGCATTTAATTGTTGTAAGTTTAAATTTCTTGTAATAGCTGTCACCAAAGTGGCCACCTTGTCACCACTTTGGCAGCAACTCTTTAGTTTCTTTTATGCAATTTAAGTTATGTTATCTCCTTCTTCCATCATGTCTTTTACTTTCATTATGAGCTAAACACCCCTTTGGGTGTGGATATGAGCCAAGGCTAAGACTAGTAGGCAACACTTGGGTGTTGCCATCGTTGCTAACTCTTAGACTTGGTCACTCGAGTCGGGACTTCAACTCAACGCGGACAAGTCGATCACTTGTTAGTGTTAATATTAGATCTTAGACCTCGAGAGGGGCAGATCCGAATACGACTTGAGTGATGTAAAGAAGATTTGAGAAAGTCTTTTATAACCACGTAGAGATACGGGTTTTTGCATGATTTTAACTAAGGTTCAAATGTCGGTCGATATGGGTGTCACAAAGAGATTTGGGCGTCTATATCTATACTGGTGGAACTGAAACCCTTAGAGGTTTACTTAGTTAAGTCGGCAAGTCTTGAGTTGGCCAACGTGGTGACAAAGTGGGGGCAACGTGGCCACGTTCCGAGGAAACTTATTTTTGAGAGAAAAAGGTTTTTAAGACTGTCGTGTGTTATTTTGTTTCTGACCAAGTTGTTACTACATCAGTCTTAGTTAATGCTTGTACCCACATCCTGCCTTTAATACTGTTAATTCCGTTTAATCGTTGTTTAGTTGCTTAAAACCCACAAATATTGATTTTGTTCTCAAAAATCAACCAAGCATTAGAAGTTCATGAAAACGTCTCTGATTCTTAGTTGACTAGTCCCTGTGGAAACGATCTCGGTACTCTACCACTTTATTACTTGTAGCGATCATAGTGTCCGGTGTGCACTTGCACCGCCACTGTGGCAACATAGTGGCCACTTTGTGGACCTATACGATTTTCCGCTATCAGGCACAATAGCCTGGTACAATCACCAAAGCTTGATCACCCACGGTACATTCCTGGCGATTGTGCCATGGCACTATCGCCTGGCACAATAACCTACGGGTACCAGTGGGTTAAATGTTGCGATTTTCACCATTTCTTCTCATTTTCTCATTTCTATCTTCTTCCCTTTTCTCTCCCAAACCCTAAAACCGAACCCTAACCCATTTTGATGGTTTTCCCCCTTGAACCACATGATTCTTCATCATCTAACTAGTTGGAACCTTGAACCACAAAACCTCCATCTTCATCTTCCTCATCAAGTTCATTCGGTTGGGAGCTCGGGTTGAAGTGTTGGATTGGGTGTTCTCGGAAGTCTCTTTGTCTTCAAGGGTAAGTTTTCTTGTAATAAGGTTATAAATGCTCCATTGGTGGTTTCTTAAGGTTCAATATCTCAAATCTCGGATTTGATGGTTTTGGAGAAATTAGGGTTTTGATCTTGTTTGAGATCTTTGTATTTTTATGTTTGGAGAACGTTTCCTTATGATTGATTATGGGTATTTATAGGATGAAATGTTCGGATCTAGGTTTTAGAAGATTTCGGCTTGAGGATTCAAGCGGCCTTCAAAAGAGCTCGTTGGGTGAAATCTAGATTTAGCCTAAATCTAGCAAGGTGAGTTCAAGTTGATTTGTGAAAACGTTGTACATGCCAAAATGTCTATTTTAAAGTGTTTTATGTGTTTTTCATGAAACTATCAAATGTTGGGTTATTTGTTAATATTTGATTATTCGAATTATCTAATTTTACAAACCTTGTATAACACCCACATTGGAGATTTTTGGGTGTTTGAGATATGTGTCACAAACGAATGTGTTTTGAAGTCTTTTTACATAAATGGATCTTTGGTCAAAGAAATACACTTTTAAATGTTTGTCGAGTCTTATGCATCGTCGTGAAATGGAGTGTTTTATAAAGTATCACTTGCACATTTATGTGAGGTAACTTGAAAAAATGTTTATAGTTTCATTTTTATGATTTTCATTCTTATCAGCAGTTAAATTTGGAAAATGCATATTTTGTGTTATGAGTTCATTTGGAAAATGGATTGCCCCAACTAATGTTGAGTTTTGAACTAATCTCATTTTTGGTCGTGATGTTTGCGTATCCGTTGGGTGAGTGCGTTTAGCGTGTTTTTATTTCATTTATTAATGAGTCAATGGGTTGCTAAGTCTGCGGCTTAGCATTGTTATTTTGATGGGGTTTTTGGACAATAGTCCAGTTTTGGTAGCTCGACTTCGAGCCTTGTTGGGCCTTATGCGTATTATGTGGTTTATTTGATGCATTTGGGAGTCGTGACCCCGTATTTGGTTTATTATTGTTCGGCGTTGGGACGATTAGTTTTTCACGTCGAGGCACGTTAGGCACCGGATGTGGGTGTAAGTCCTTCGTGCTGCACGTTAAGGTACCGGATGTGGGTATAAGTCCTTCGTGCTCAAGTATTACGATATTAGATGAGGGGCTCGACGTAGGAACCCGACGGGGTTGAACTCGAGTTTCCGTGGGTGTACGTTTAAAGCTACTGAGCCTGACATCTCTTACGTGTACTTTTGTTTATATGACTAGTCATAACAACATAAAATGGGCTTACTTTGTGGACCGTCACATTTTATGGAATCGGGAATCCCCCGTCACCGAAAGGTGTTGTTTTGGGTATTGAGTTTTATTATCCAAGTTTTCGGTGACGTTTTGTATATTTGGGTTTTACCCTTGATTTATGGGTTGAGTATTATGCCCCACCCGAGTTTTGGGTGTTTTGAAATATAAGGTTTAACCGTACCTTCTTAAATGGAGAGTTCAATTTATATTTGCGCTTTGAGTGAGTTTTGGGTTAAAGCTAATTTATGAAAGAGCGGTTTACATTGGTATCATCATTGTGTAGTAGTTTGATTTGAAAAATGTCCAAATTGGTGTTCTCCGTCTAAAATGCATATTAATGGAAAACGAGTCGTTTGTATATTCAAAGCATACCTTTTGAAAGATTATGAATTAAACTGCATTATCTATTTTCACAGACATCTTTATTTATGTTGAAAACTCTTGAGCTCACTAGGCGTTAAGCCTAACTTTTTTATTTGTCGGCATGTGCATCAGGTTCCAGTTGGGTTTTGGTTCTAGTAGCCACGAAGAGTTGAGCCTTAGCCTTGTACAAAAGTAAGTAGTTGGTGAAGTTTTCCGCAATTTTGGAGATAGTGACTATTATGGGGTTTTAGTAGCACCCGTTCTTATCATAGACTTTTGTATAGAATGAATGTTTTTATTGAGATTAAATCTTAATTTGTGGTTGTAGATAATTCCTTTATTAATGTATTTAGAAAATTTTAAATAAGTTGCTATTTCCAGATTTGAGGGTGTTACAACATCATTATTTTAATGTTTTTTTTGTCGATTTACATCACGAGATTGGATAGTTTTGAGAAAGTGATAATGTTTTTTTAATAAATTTGTTTAATTTAGGCTTAATAATATAATGTTTTTTATATAAAATAAACATTAAATATTCTGTTAGATTTTTTTAATTATATTTTTTATATTTAAAATTTGATATGAATCCTGCAAAAATTATAAAGTGTATGTATTTCTCACTTGTACATTATGCATTATATTTTGTAATTAAGAGTTTTCAAGATTTTGTGCATAAATTAGCAGTCCCTTATGCTTAAAATGTTGTTTTTAAAAGTTTTTTTTTTTTTTATAGATGCTTTATAATATAGTATAGATACATTACAAAGTGAATAACAAAATAACGATATGAGTTTTCCTCTTATCAGAGTTGAGGTTTTAAGTTTTTATTACAAAAGATAAAACCTAAGCTCTTCTCCAATAAGATAAATAATGAGGGGTGTTTGGGATTGCTTATTTGAGGTGTTTTTTAGCTTATTGCGGTGTGACATCGGAGATAAACACTTTCTAGTGTTTGGATGGAGAAAAAAATCAAAGTGCTTATAGCAGTGTCAAACCGGAGATAAACACTTTTTCATAAGTCATTTTATTCTAACTTATCAACTTATTTAAAAAGTGCTTATGACTTTTTTGGTTATTTTATATGTACTAGAAGCGTACTTGCGCAATGCAGCGAGATATATCACGATTTTAATGTTTCATTTTTTTTTGTTGATTTACAGTGCGATTTTGGATGGTTTTGAGAAAATGATAATGTTTTTTTTTAATAAATTTGTTTAATTTGGGCTTAATAATATAATGTTTTTTATATTAAAAAAATTAAGTATTTTGTTAGAATTCAATGATTATTTTATATATTTTAATGACATCTAGAAAAAAATAACCAATTACATATTTAATAATATAATTAAAACAAATTTATAGTAATTTAACATATTAATTAAATGGTGATACATGGAATGCATAAAAGGAATGTCTGTACATACCAAATTGGTGGGTGTTAGAAGTTTGCAGTAATAATATGTATCTTGTGCTTTGATACTTGTAAATTAAGAGATTTTTAAAATTTTGCATAAAATGATGGTACCTTGTGCCTAATAATTTGTATTTAAGAGTTTTTTTATCCGTGTTTTATAATATAACTAGAAGCGTACTCGCGCAATACAGCGAGATACATCACGATTTTAATGTTTCATTTTGTTTTTTGTTTTTTTTGTCAATTTACAGTACGATTTTGGATGATTTTGAAAAGTGATAATGTTTTTTTTATAAATTTGTTTAATTTAGGCATAATAATATAATGTTGTTTATATAAAAAAAAATTAAGTATTTTGTTAGAATTCAATTATTATCTTATATATTTTAATGAAATCTAGAAAAAATAATCAATTACATATTTAATAATATAATTAAAATAAATTTATAATAATATAATATATTAATTAATAGTGATACATGGAAAAATTTGCATAAAAGGAAGGTCCTATAAAAAAAATTAAGTATTTTATTAGAATTCAATGATTATCTTATATATTTTAATGAAATCTAAAAAAAATAATCAATTACATATTTAATAATATAATTAAAATAAATTTATAGTAATATAATATATTAATTAATAGTGATACATGAAAAGATTTGCATAAAAGAAAGACCCTGTACATACTAAATTGGTGGGTGTTAGAAGTCTGCAGTAGTAATATGTATCTTGTGTTTTGATACCTGTAAATTAAGAGATTTTAAAATCTTGCATAAAATGATGGTACCTTGTGCCTAATAATTTGTATTTAAGAGTTTTTTATCCGTGCTTTATAATATAGTATAGATATAGAATATATAGATAATATAGATATAGATAAACAATCCCAAACACCTTTAAATAACAACTTATTAGCTTATTATGTTTTTGTATCATAATAAGCTAATCCAAACACTTTTTAGAAAACTCAAATTTGATGACGTTTGATAAACAATTTTCAAAATAAGCCTAAATTGTTTTAAATAAGCAATCTCAAACAACCAGATTTTAAAAAACTAGAAACAAGCAAACGACACCATCTGAACGGTTCCTAAAACCACTGTTGTTCATCTTCTAGAGCTTGCCCGTATCGTTCGGTGGCCACCAAAAAAAATTACTTTGATTTTATGTTATGTAAGTTTCTGGGCCCCCAACATCAGTCCACTCTCCGCCTCTTTCCCTCTCGATCGACGACTCACGACTGAAAACAGAAAACTCTCACTCGCGGACTCGCTAGTTCGCTCAATCTTGGCGACGCTGCAGACCGGCGGCGACTGTTGTTCCTCCGTGAAACCGACCGGAGACCGTGACCTCGTCTCCCTCCTTGTCGCCCGCGCCTGCTGTTCTTCTTTTTCTCGCTCAATCGCTACTGCACCAAGTCCTGACTCCTGATTTGGGTAAAATTTAAAAACCTAATTTTTTGATTTATACTCTTGATTTTTGTTGATAAATAATTTCTTAGTATTTGGTATTTGCAATTTGGTATTTGGTATGTTTGTTACTTGGTAGGCACTGTATTTGGTATTTGCAAATTGCAAATTTGTTTTTTAAAGCTCAAACTAATGTGTTATATACTTATATTGATATTGTTATTGCTAATTGCTATTTATATTTGATAAATAAACCCTTGATTTTTATTTAATTATCTTGCTATTGTTATTGCTAGAAAAAATGGAAAGATTTTTTAAAAGGAAAACATCAACACCTAAATCGAGTTCTGCTCCTTCAATGCCTTGTGAAATTGATTTGAGTGATCTTCCTTGGGATCCGGCCGATAGGAAAAAAATTATCGAGTATCATCCGAACCAAAGAGATGAAATAAGGAGAAATTATTTAATTACAGGACCTTGTCAACCACGAGGCCATGTCTTTCCAAAAAAATTTGTGGGAGTAAGGGAAGACGTTTTTGCCCAACTTGGTTTGATCAATACTCCAATTGGTTGGAGTATAGTGTAAAAACGGATAAAACTTTTTGCTTGTGTTGTTTTTGTTTAGAGATCATTATGTAGGACAATGTGGGAGTGATGCTTTAGTGATGGATGGCTTTAATAGTTGGAATAAAACGGAAAGACTTGGTCTTCATGTAGGCGACGTTAATAGTTTTCACAATAGAGCACTTAAGAAAAATGAGGATTTAATGAGACAAGATCGATCTATTGCCGTTGCCTTTCATAAGCAAGTGATGATGTAATTAGCCAATTCCAAAAGATGAAGACTCGCAGGACTCAATTGTAAAAGGTAACTTCTTACCATTTTTAATGAAATCTTATCTTTTGGTTAATTATTTTTTTATATGGGCCCCCATCAATTATTTTTCCTGGATCCGCCACTGCCATTGATTTCAACTATTGCCCTTTATTTCTCGCATCGTCTCCTTTGGTCGTCTCTGCCTCAATCGTTCATCAAGCCTTGCTCTTCGCCTCTTCGTCTCCTATTTGGTATTCGGTTATTCTTTCTACTGAATTTTTTCTCTTCAATTTTATGTTGCATATACTATATTGCTTTTGCGATTTGGCTTCTCCTCTGCTCAATTCTAGTGCTTCTTCTATGTTGCTCTAGGGTGGATTTGGTGAAGGGGTGGTTAGACGGTGTTTATAGTTAGCTTGATTACCCCACTGTGTTCCAATTTGAGATTGTGATCTTAGTCTAATGTATAGAAGACTATTCATAGTGATTTTACAATTTAATGCACATGAGGTGTTTGAGTATTTGTCTCAAACAAAACTTGTATTAGGTGATGCCTACGTCTCTTTGTTTCACACCAACATTGTGATTCCTCATATATTATACATGTTGCTTTGCCTTTAGATGCCTTGTATTGTATATCTCAAGTCTCACATGCACTAAATATCTTTACACAAGACCTCATATACTATAAATGTTGTTTCACTTTTGATCTCCTGGCAACATGCCTAGATCAACACCATGCTGACCCTGTATAATGCATGTTGCTGCACCACTTCAACTTGTAGACAAACTTTTAATATACTTAGACAAGTCAAAATCCATGCTATGTATTTTCATTTTCACTATGCTAATGAGTAATAGGAAAACTTTTTGGATGGAAAAAGTCCGGTAAGTTTTGGACATCAGAAAATACAACTCAATGAAGATTAATCTTATTAGAGTTGTTACATTTTTTGATGAATTTTCTTTGTTCATTTTAGTAGAGTCGGCTTTTTGCGTTGAGAAAGAAGCCTTTTTTATTCCAACTTTATGACAATTCTAATAAAGAAGCCTTTCGTTTCCAACTTGTTATAGAGAGATTCTGCTTGGAGATGAGTCTGGGTCTCAATAGTGTAGGAAAATCATACAACAATTTTGCAAACGGCATAAAAATAAAGATCCCGGATATCACACGTCCAATGTATTTGTCATTTTTTCTGGTTTTGAATCTTGATACGACATATTGGTTTTGATTGTATTCTTATTCATTAGGAGTCGTGATAAACATGTAATGTTGTGCTTGTTTTAATATGATATGTTTTGATTATTGTTATTTGATGCTTAATTTTTGTAATTTATATTTGCTAGATGATATATGGAAATTTATATTTCTTTTTGTAATTTATATGTACAAGGTGATACATTTGCAAGGTAATTTATTAATTCAAAAATAGTTATCAAACTATCATGTTTAATTGAATATTTAATCATATAGAGGATTAAAATGGTAATTTTCTATGATTCAGACAGTCCATTCGTAACACTTACCAAACAATCATTTTCCATCATGCACTAAATTACAAAGAGCCTCTTCATCTTTATGATCACTAATCATTCCACACTAAATCATTAACATCTGCCAATCAGCCCAAAAACAAACATTGCTTAGCTATAGCTAAATTTTATACCTGAAAAATTAAAGGAGTTTTCTGGGGCATTTGCTCCTGATTGAACCTCTGTGATAAACCCTATTTCTTTGATACCATTGTCACTGCCCTAATTTCTCCCTGATAAACCCTGATTCGAGGTTTTAACGTCAATGTTTCACAAATTGAAAGTTGAAACCACATATAGGCATCTGCTCTACTGACTGTTTCGAGACGCATACCAGGTGATTAACGGTGGAATTTGTTAACTTTGATTCTTGTTTTAAGTTCTATTCGGGAAGCTTCTCTCTAATCACAATTGCAATTTGCAATATCATATCATCATAATCACTTGCCTCTATGTACCCATTTCTGATTTTTTTTTCCATAATTTTGTGAGAACAAATTTCAATTTAAGCACGATTATATGAGTTCCTAGTTGATTGGGTAGTCATCTAAGCACGATTGTGTGAGCTCCTAGTTGATTGAGTTGTTTCTTGATTGTAGAAATTGAAAGATATTGGAAACGATTTCGTGTTTATATTTGGTTTTTTCGCTGAATGTAAAAAATTTGCCTCAAATTTGCTTTACATACGCAGATACACTGTCCAAAAAGCATTGCCCCTTCTGAAGAACTGGAACCCTAAGCTGTTGAGTGTTGGTTACTGTAATCATAACTTGTAAAGATAATGTCACAAGCTGACCCTTCATCCATCTTCTCCCAGAAGAACTCAAGACTCCCTGAAGACACTGTCTACTTCTCCATATTTCCCGACTTTTCTCTTTCATCAGACCTCAAATCACAAAATTCTAAAACCGACCCTCTTCTCTCCTCACAGCTTCAATCTCTCCACCTCCAAATCCTCCAGACTCTCTCCTGCTACACCACCAACTACATATGGCAACATGAACCCTTCACTCTCTCCCTTTCCACCCAGGCATCATGTGCCTTTTGCTCCTCTTCCTCGAAGTATATCCCCCACCTTCATGGCAAACTCAGGTATGGAGACAATCTTGAAGATGAATGGTTTGTTGTGTTCCTACTTTTTGAGACCTCACGCAAATTCCCGAATCTCTCAATCCGTGTATGGGACACCGATGGCGAGTTTCTTCTAATTGAAGCTGCTTTCCACCTCCCAAAGTGGCTCAACCCTGAGACCAGCACCAATCGTATCTTTATCCGTGGTGGCAACTTACATATTGTTCCCAACAATCATTTCTCTTCGGCTCCCACTTTATTTGATGCTCTTTTGTATGTAATGAAATGTGAGGATAAAACCAAGGCTTCAAAGTCCGTTCAATTAGCTATAGAACATCGAATTGGGGACTATCCTGACAGGGCAATTAAGAATATGCATAGGGTTAGGGTTCGGGTTCCAGTATTGGTGGCACATGTCTTGAAGCATGAACCCTGCTTAATATCACTAGCTGTGGAGGGGTTTTATGACCGAGACATAGATTCAATGAAGTATGCAGCAAATATGGAAAGATTTTTGCCTAATAAAAGTGCTGATGAGATAGTTGAGGTGTCGGTGATGATGTCACGTGCAATGTATGCACAATTGATGCAACAAACATTTCAGGCCCCGAAGTGTTACCCAATGCCGGCAAGGAGTGATAGTGGTTACGCTGCAGCAGAGTTGGGAATGAAGATAGCATGTGGGTTTGAAATGATTTATCAGATGAGAAAACGAGAAGTGTTAGAAGGGAAAGGGAGCTCGTGGGAGGTGTATAGAGAAAGTTTAGATAGGAGTGGGTACTTTGAAGGGTTGCTTCCTGGGTCAAAGGAGTATAAAAGATTGATGGAGAATGCAGAAGATTATTACAGAAAAAGTTCCTTACATTCCAGAGAAAGGTACGTCTCCCCTGCTTCTTTGTAAAGATGGATTTATGCATGCTCTACATCAAATGTGTGTTGAGGGTCTCCATTTACATGTTAAAATGTCTGTTTACTTCTGTTGCTTCCTTGTTATCTTAGATCATGTGTTACAAGTAAAACTACTCTTCTACATCTGCTATTTGGTCATCATTTTCGTTGCTGATACTTGTAGTTGTTCCTGCAGCGAAATTATGAGTGCTCCGGTCAGGCGCATAGATGATATCCTTGCTCACCCCCTTTCAGCAGATGACTTTAAAGGTAAAGAAATTCCTCCATCAGATGATGATTCGTGGCTCTATAATGGTGAGGATGAACTAAATGCTGCTCTTCTTGAGAGACAGCAAGAGATGGAACATTACGACCTAAACCATAAAAAGAATAAGAAATCAAAAGAGCAGGAGGATGCTGGTCCCTCGTCTTCCTCAAATATAGATGATTATGATCTTGGTGATATAGCAAAATCGATGCAAGCATTTATTCATAAGATGTCAAGCTTTGAGGGAGCAGAAGTTCCTGGAGACAGGCAAGTCTATCCTTCTATTGATTATAAATGTTTAATTCTTTGTCATCTGTATTCTTAGATGAGCCATGAATTATGTGTTAAAAACTTTGGAGGAGGAAATGATATTACATGATCAAATATTTACCAAATATCTTTGTACATAACGCGTTTATTACATATTGTTACCTGTTATCTGTGATGACATCAGGGTATTTATAGGTAGTCATAGGATCTTGACCAAAAAAGTTATAATATCTGGGCGTTCAGGTCAGCATAAGCTGGCATGAGACAGTCATCAAAACTTGGATTTACTAAATAAGTAATATCAGATATTTACTATATTAGATGTCTGTGTTTTTTGGTTCTTTCAGGAATCCAAACATTGTGGACCTTGATGTGGAGCGCTTTATGAAAGAAATTGAGTCAGTTATGAATCCTCCAAATGCAGAACATGCTGATGATGATGATGTTGATGAAGATCTTTCCTCTGACATGGATTTGGGTGAGTTTTTGGGTGAATCATCAATTCATCATTATTCTTGATATGCTTAAATTCACTTGATTCTAGATATCTGAAACTCTTTGCAACAAGGTATCAATAGTATATCTTTTTCTCATCGCACCTGACATTGAACATTGCCAGAACTTTATGGTGATCCTTTTGCCTTAGACATCAGATGTAATTTGCAACTGATTGGTATGAATATACTAACTTACTGCTGTCCCGTTTTGAAACTATAAGCAAGGAAAAGAGGATATAAAACATAAAAAGGGAAGTGCTCTGCCTTTAGCTGTAGTTTTAGCATGCAACCAATGGCACTGAGGTGTATTCCGAGGAAGATCGATAGACTCCTTTGTTTCTGTTGGTGCATATCCTCTGTTTTTTGATCAGTTTTCTAGTCATTCTAATTTTATATTACAGTAGCTTCTGATGCAACCATCAGCAGTGATAAATCACAGTAATATGAGATATGGGCATATGCAGAAAGTTGTACCATTTCTCAGTTTTCCAAAACCTAAGCTATCAGGTTATTTAGATGACCAAAAAGCATTTTTCGGCATGCTACTTGCACATTTATTGTTATTATCTTGGTTTAGATTGATATCTATCATTAAAAGAAAGACAAGGGACAAATTGGCCATTTTTTGCTAGGAAGGACTTGCATTATGTGATTAAAATTGCGTAGGCAATCCATCTTATATCATGGTTTGAGGTTTTCTGTGATTGTTAAAAAGTTTCCATACCACAAGGAGTACACTAGATGTCCTCCTGATGCATTCTGTAGCCTAGTTTTATGCAGTTCTCATTGCTTCATCAATGGACTAGCATGTAGGGTCAGTGGAAATGTTATGATACATAAAATCTGTTTGGATTTTTGTATAATTCCTTCTTTTTTAATGCCATGCTACTGTAACATCATTTGAATACAGATGATTCCGAAGATAGCGATGTTGGAGAAGTGTCTGATGATCACGAAGATGAACAAACAGCTTTCATGAGCTCTTACTCTGATGCTCTGAGTGAGGAACTCAAGACCACCACACTTGATAAAAGTTTTGTTCGTGCAAATGAACCAACCTTCAAGAAGGACGAGGTTAGTTTTACCATCTGCATTTATTAGACAAATAACTTAGAAACTAACTGCCCGATATTTTATACACCTCTCTGGCTTCTAAGCTTTTTTTACACATCATAATATGCTCTCCATCTTTTCACAGAACACACACATAAGTTAAGTACTTAAACCTCCTATTTTTTATTTTTTTTAACATGTTTTGCAATATCAGTTTTGTGTAGTTTTTGTTTCTTTTCGTATATCCACCTTTAAATACAGTTTTTTTTTTTGTTGCTACAATTAGTTTTAGCTTTGATAAACACTACATTCTAGACGTGCTGGTTCCGCCCTTGTATGAATTTTATGCGTTGTCTTCGTTCTTTCTACCCCCCTCTTTATGTTTCTTCTTGGTTGATCAACAAAGGGCTAGGGATGAGACCTAAGCCCTTGACTTGTATAGGATGGGAATATGCTTTTGCAATTAGGGGTGCATCGCCATCATTGTTTATCTTATATCTGCTTTAGCATTCACAAAATCTGTTCGGTTGTGATAATTTTAGTTTGCAGATGACTTTCTGGAAGAATTTGAACCATTCTTTAACTGATTTTCATTGACTTTATTTATGATGAATTCAGGGAACGTCAAATGCCGCTGGAGATGTGCATGATGAGTTCACTCCTGTGGATGTAGATGTGAACCTTGTGAAGAGTTTTCTTGGTTCGTTTTCTTCTCAAGAGGGACTACCAGGTCCAGCTTCCAATCTGCTTGGCCTCATGGGCCTTCAACTCCCACAAGATGACAAGAATAACAAATGATTTTGCTATCTCTTTTACAACCTTCCAATTTTCACAGGCAAAAATAGTTGATTTTCTGAGAGGTTAGCCTTTTGATTGCTCCTACTCCTACTCTTTTTGGTCTTGTATATCATCTGATCACATGTAAAACAATTATGTGTTTCTTACAAAGCTTGGACGATAGTTATCCAAATTCTAGAGGGATCTTCTGGTAGTATTTGAATCTGTGATTTTGTCATATGACATGGATGCTCAAGTTCATCTTGTTATTGTTTAGTGGATGCATTTGGCTCTTGGAATTGGTAGTTTTGGCATGGTGCTGAAATTTCCAGACATACGGCCTCATGTGGCAAAATGGGTATGAATTATTTAACCTCAAAACCGACAAGATTGAAGTACCAGGTTTTAATCTTCAGTTTAATATCAAATAAAATGTTGAGCTGTCAAAGAGTAGCAGTACATGTTAATATTTGGTCATATGGTTTGACTTGAGGATGAAAAACATGTGTATGTCATATCTTATCATCTACTGCCTTGCGGGTGTCGTTTCACAAACCAGAATTGCGATGCTGTTGGTGCAGCAATATGATATAGACATCTCTCGTGATCAGGTATGTCTTGTTTAATTGGTTTTGATTTTGGTCTTGGTGTTACGTCTCACTTTTTGCTTCACCTCTTTGGTCTCCTGCTTCTCTTGTTTGGTCTCGATTGTTGCCATCTCCTATTGTTATCTTTTGTTGCTATTTCGATTGTTGTTGGTCTTTAGTTTTGGCTGCTATTGCCATCAACCTGCTTCTCTTGTTGCTGTGTGTTGTTACTTTGTGGTCAATAGACATAGAAAAGTTGTTACTTGTTGCAATCTGCTGTTGCTGCATTTTAAAAATCTTGCATCAATTTGTATATGGCCATTGTCATTGGTTCAAATGTTGCATCAATGCCAATGCCCTTTGCCATCCCCTACAAATAAATTCTTGAAAATCTATCAAATGATTATCAAGCGGGTGGACCAATAGGAAACTTTGAAAATAAATATATAGTGAGAGAAATAATATTTTAATAAATTAATGGAATATTTTAATATTATAACTAATGTTGTATTCTCCAAAATGAGAAATTTGTTGGAGATGAATATAATTTTTTTTTTAAGATCGACTTTTGGTTCTCTATCTTGGAGAAGTTGTTGGAGATGCAACTGTAGAACCTAGAAAAACAAACACTATATATAGGCTTAGGCTTAGGCTTAAGGATGCATTCTTGTATCTGGAGTACATGGTTGGCAAGTGGTGTACTGTATGCTCTTTTGTTGGTCCATCCTTGCTTTGTATGCTAAGAACTTGAATCAGAGTATCAACCATTTTTACATGCTATATAAGTCACAAGTCATTCAAGCAATAAACATCTATTTACTATGTTTCAGTAGGGATGTTCAAAGAAACTATTGAACTACTTAAACCAGTCAAACCAAGTTAAATCGAACCATTTTTGGTGGTTTGAACGGTCTGTTGGTCCGGTCTAGTTTGGAAAATGGCCAAACCGCTTAATCTGGTTTGGTCTGCGGTTTGAACCGAACCTACTGCCAAAATATACATGTACTAGTTATATTCAATTGTCATGTTATAAACTCAACTTTTATGGTCCAATTGATAAAAATATATGTCCAAGACATTAAGTTTTTGGTTTTCATTTCTCAATTGTTTGTCATCTAAATCAACAAAAATTCGAAACCCATCAAAAATCAATATCCAAAGTTCCAAATCGTCATGGACTTGCTCAATGTTTGTTCAAAATTCAACTATTGTTGATGGACTTGTATAACCTTTTTCAACTTGCTAAATGTCTTTTAATTTTTGTGATAGATGTTTATTTTATAATTCGGTTTAATATTTCTTTTTAACAATGTTATATTAGTAGAAATTTTATTTTGGAAATATATGTTGGGTCTTTTTAGTTTAAAGCCCATAATAGGCCTAAACCACCTAAACTGGTTAGACCAGACCGTCTTTTTGTGGTCTGATTTGATTGTTTTGGTCACTTGTTGTCAAACCGCTCGGTTCGGAAAATTTCGTAACAGTGTGGTTTGTAGGGCTGTTCATCTAAACCGGCAAACTGTACAAACCGTCCACACCGCACCACCCTGTAAAGTGCAGTTTTCAACGTCCACGATGCGGTTTTGGGTTATTAAACCGTGGTTCAAACCGCACCGCACCGCACATTATATATATATGCATATATTTTTAATTTTATATATTCTACACACACATATGTGTATATATAGAATAAATTGCAATATTTATGTAATATGTATTTAGAAATCGATCATGTTGAATATTTTTATTTTTTGGATTATGGTCACGTTATCGTTGATTTTAACATGAAGTTTTAATCTTATAATTATTGGATTATAGGTGTAAAGTGCATTAGGTATATACCACATAAACCATATCTCACCTCACCGCATTTTGCGGTAAGGTTTGGTGCGGTTTGAGGTATATGCGGTGCGCTTTGTGGTTTGGGAAGATGTTCAAACCGCGTATGCGGTGCAATTTGCGGTTTTTGCCCCAAACAGTACTGCGAATACACCTAATGGTTTGGTTTGTAATTCCGAGGGTTAAACCGTCTAAACCAGACCAGAAACACCCCGATTTCGTAATATCTAAAAAGTTATTATTTAAAAAATATTATTCAGAGGCACTCAAAATATAAAAGTCCACTTGATTTTTTATTTTGACTTTCTCCAAAAATAAAAATATATAAATGCTAGAAAAGTTTGAAAAAACCCAAAAAACTATCTGATTTTAAATGATTAAGTTCTTAAACTATTTTTTTGAATGATAAAATCATTAAACCTTTTGAAACCGGTTAAATAAATCATTGTAACCTGTAAAAACAAGTTAATGTGATAAGAATTTGGGAAAAATCTAGGAAATCCCAACAAACTATCTGATTTTTAATAATTAAGTCCTTGAATTTTTTTAACAAATAAATCTCTAATGTTTTCCCTAAATCTTTTTACCAAAAGAATTCTTGAAATTTTTTTGAACAAACAAATCCCAACGTTTTTTTAAACAAAATCATGAACTTAATTTTGAACAAATAAATCCAACTTTTTTTGAACAAAATCATGAATAAAAAATATATACTATTTCTCTCACCGACAACAAAGTAAAATGAACAAATTAAACAGAGAAAAATTATACCATTTTCATTACTAATTTCGAAACATTCAAAAGTTATAACTAAAACATAAATAAATAAATACAAAAATTATACTCATCATTTCACAAAATATACCAAAAAAAAAATAATCCTTTCACAATATATACCAAAAAAACACCCATCACTTCACAAAATATACCAAAAAAACACGCATCCATTCACAAAATATACCAAAAACATGTCAATTCCTTCACAAATATATACCAAAAAACGTTTTTGGTATATTTGAGGGATTGACCTTCTTTTGGTATATTTTGTGAATGAATAGGTATAATTTTTGTATGCATCTATTTATGTTTTAGTCATAACTTTTGAATTTTCGTAATTAGTAATGAAAATGGTATATAATTTTTCCCTGTTTAATTGGTTTATTTTACTTTGGTGTCGATGAGAGAAATTGTACACATTTTTGTTCAAAAAAAGTTTCGAGTTTATTTGTTGACAATTAAATTCATGATTTTGTTTCTTCAAAAAAAAAATTAGGATTTATTTGTCAAAAAAGTTCAAAATTTTATTTGCTAAAAGATTTGAAAAAAGTTCATATATTTATTTGTTAAAAAAATTCGAGGATTTAAACATTCAAAATCCATTAGTTTGTTGGGTTTCTTAAATTTTTTTCAAAATTTTATCACATTAACCTATTTTTACATGTTATAGGAATGCATTTAACCGGTTTTAGAAAGTTTAAAGATTTTATCATTCAAAAAAATAGTTTAAGAACTTAATCATTTAAAATAAGATATTTTGGTGAAGTTTTCAAACTTTTCCCATAAATGGTTCAAAAAGTTGGATTCTTTTAATCATTCAATTTCATCACAAGGAATCTGTTAAAATGTCAAAGCTTGGGTCCTACCTCCGTTCTATTTCTATATCTTGGTTTCTGTTTTATGGAGTTATGGTCCTTCATATTTGGTCTAATGTCATACGACTCCCTTCCAATTTTGGAAATTACAGTTATAATCCTATACTAACTATGTTTTTGGTTCGTTTTCTGGAAAAAGAAATAAATTCGTGTGAATATATGTCTAGAGAGATTTTTTGTAAATTGTTCAACCTCTCGCATGATCCTCTATAATATATGTATATATATTTATAAATTATAATATAATATATTATATATACACACATAAGTTATTATAATATATATATTTATAGAAAATTTTTAAAATTTAAATTATAGTATATAATATATTTATATTATATACATTTAATATAAATTATAACTTGTAAAATAATATATAAAATTTAATATTATATATAATAGTATTATTTATTTAGGCATTGTTTGACAAACTAACTTATAAGCTAACTGATAGCTGATAAACTAACTTTTCAAAACGCTACTATGAGTAGCTTTTCGATAAACTAGCTTATGGTCATCCAAACATGTACAAAAAAAAACTAGCTTATAAGCTAATTTTTTTTGCCAAACATAGCCTTAGTGCCAGGTTAGGAGGAAACACTAAATAAATGAAAAACCAAAAAATCATGAAAATTTGATGAAAAAGTATATCAATATAAATGTTAAATTAATGAGAAAATATGATTGATTTTTTGGTGTAATTTATTTCGTTCGAATTTTGATCATATAATTTTTCGATTTAAAATATGAGGAGTATGAGATTTTTTATATAAAAATAAATTGTAACTTAATCACATCCATTAGATTAATTAGTATGAAATATTTTTTGGTTTTTCATTTATTTAGGGTTTTCTCCGAACCCCCTATATATATATATATATTACAAATTATAATTTTATTCTCTACAATAAAAATATATAAACGATACTTTAGGGACAATGTTGCCACTTTAATAGTTTTGTTCTATCTTATTATAATCCTATCAATCGTATTAACGTAGGGCAAACATTTAGGGGGTGTTTGATTCACAAAATGAAATTTAATGGAATTTGAATTCATCGAAGGAATTTGACTTTGAAGGATTCAATAAAATTTGATGGAATTTGACCACGCTTTTGGGTGGTAGGAATTCAATTTCTTTACTTAAGTTAAGGAATAATGAATTTCTTAAATTGTGGAATTCAATGAAATTGAAAGAATTCCATAGCTTTTATTCCGTGAACCAAACATTGGTTTGGAATTTGGTCAACATAATTGATCATTGCAATTCTTTTCAATTTATATGAACCAAACAACCCATTAGTCTTATCATGTCTAGATCGGTCATCCAAGAATCTAATATATGGTTCTGGGTTTATAAATAGGAGGTATTTGCAACACTTCAGGTTACTTCTTTTGTTAGGTCTCGACTTTGCAAAACGCTACCCTAAATACAAGCACCTTATAATAACCCACTACTTTTTTTCTCCAACCCTTTCATCCTTTTCAATTATTTTCTCCAAGAATGACAAGCTATTTGAAAATTTGAATTCAAAAATATATTTGATAGTCAAAAATTATAAAATAATATCATATTTTCATTTACATACTAGGCATATACCCGCGCGATACAATGGAATGTAAGTAAAGAACGAACAATTAATGTTATTTCTTTATATACATTTCATCAATAATCAATCATGACCTAAGAATCACAACTTATTAAACCTAAACCCATAAAGATATTCAATAATTAGTTTATATTACAATTATTGACTAAAAAAATTATAATGATATTATTTATAATAAGAATGAAACGTATTTTATGATTATGTATTTTTAACGTGCTAACGGTGGAAAAAAAATAAAACGTATGGATAGAAAAACAAATTATTTCGTAGATATTCATGATATTTAATAGTACGGTTAAATTAAAAAATATTAAATATTGGGCTCGTTTTGAAGATATTGAGGAGACGCTTATAATGATATAATTTGTAGAAAAATGAACGTATTTTTTCATTGCATTTTTGTTAATATATGATTATTTGTGTTAATATGATAATGATGTAAAATGAAAAATGAAAAAATAAGGGATATAAAGTAAATTAAATAAGTAATTGTAAGCATGATAAATGTAACATTGTAAGGGTGGTAAATGTAATTGTACAAAAGTTTGTACAATAACGGTTTTAGTTTTTTCATTATATAGTATAGATTCTGATATTTAATAGTACGGTTAAATTAAAAAAAATATTCAATATTGGGCTCGTTTTGAAGGTATTGATGAGACGATTATAATGGTATAATTTGTAAAAAAAGGAACGTATTTTTTCATTGCATTTTTGTTCATATACGATTATTTGTGTTAATATGATAACGGTGTAAAATGAAAAATGAAAAATGAAAAAAGAAAGAGATATAAAATAAATTAAATAAATAATTGTAAGGGTAATAAATGTTATTGTACAAAAAATTAAGGGTGGTAAATGTTATTGTACAAAAGATTGTACAATAACCGTATAACCGTTTTAGAATTTTCATTATATAGCTAGACATATACCCGCGCAATGCAGCGGAATGTAAGTAAAGAACGAACAATTAATGTTATTTCTTTATATACATTTCATCAATAATCAACCATGATCTAAGAATCACAACTTATTAAACCTAAACCCATAAAAATATTCAATAATTAGTTTATATTACAATTATTGACTAAAAAAATTATAATGATATAATTTATAATAAGAATGAAATGTATTTTACGATTATGTATTTTAATGTGCTAATGGTGGAAAAATAAATAAAACGTATGCATAGAAAACAAATTAATTCGTAGATATTCATGATATTTAATAGTACGGTTAAATTAAAAAATATTCAATATTGGGCTCGTTTTGAAGGTCAGACGAGACGATTATAATGGTATAATTTGTAGAAAAATGAACGTATTTTCCATTGCATTTTTATTAATATATGATTATTTGTGTTAATATGATAATGGTGTAAAATGAAAAATGAAAAAGTAAGGGATATAAAATAAATTAAATAAGTAATTGTAAGGGTGATAAATGTAACATTGTAAGGGTGATAAATGTTATTGTACAGAAGATTGTACAATAACCGTTTTAGTAGTATAGATAATTTGTATATATTTGATATTTAATAGTATGATTAAATTAAAAAATATTCAATATTAGGTTCGTTTTGAAGGTATTGACGAGACGATTATAATGGTATAATTTGTAAAAAAAAACCGTATTTTTTCATTGTATTTTTGTCCATATACGATTATTTGTGTTAATATGATAACGGTGTAAAATGAAAAATGAAAAAGTAAGGAATATAAAATAAATTAAATAAGTAATTGTAAGAGTGGTAAATGTAATATTATAAAGGTAGTAAATATTATTGTACAAAAGATTAAGAGTGGTAAATATTATTGTACAAAACATTGTACAAAAACCGTATAACCGTTTTAGAATTTCATTATATAGTATAGATATATATATAAAAAAATTGTCTTATACTTTTTAATCATATCATTCTTTCAGAAGTCAAATTATCTAAATAATCAATAATGTTGAAATTGATTGAAATAATATACTAAATATGATTTTAAAATTTTTAAATATATGAAATAATATACTTTTATTTTTCTTCTTAAAATACATAATTAGAAGAAGAAGAAGAAAAAAACACGTCTTTTAAAGCAAAGGAGTGAAACAAATAAAGAAAAAGGGCCATCCAAGACATATCCCAAATCCTCAAGGGAGTCAGTTGTAAAATAAATACTTTGAGAACAATCCAAAAAAGCAGAAGTCAACAAATCCAAGCTCCACACCATTTGAATAGGCGTGCTGCGTGCGCACACACACACACACACACACACATATATATATATATATATATATAGAGAGAGAGAGAGAGTGTTGAAGACGTCGGGTTGCAAATCTGTGAAAAATGTCGTTGGAGAGGGCGATAGATCTGGTGAAGAATGAGCTACCAGTGGATGATGAGTCAATGGTGTTTTCCGGTGACGTGCGTACCGGTCTTGTCCTTGTCGATATCGTTAACGGCTTCTGTACCGTTGGTGCTGGTCATTTGGTAAAGCTTTTCACACTCGTTTGTTTTTCTCAATCTAATCTCTCTCGATCGTTTTCTCAATTGTTCGCTCATGGTTATGGATTGCAGTGATATGATATTGTTATTGTATATTCAATTATTCTCTCATATACTTCTAATTAACATTTTATAGAATGATCATGAATAGCTAACAGTGTTTCTGATCCAACTGATACCTATCATAGCTTGAACCATATAATTGTCGGACTTCCATTAAGTGTGTTGTAGCATTTTCATGAATATCTAACAGTGGTTTGACCCAACGATACATGTCGAGTACTTCAACCAAATAGTAAATTAGTTGGAGAGACATCACATGTTATAGCATATTCAGATATCCTTTTCTTCTTATTACTTCGTGGGGTCAAAGAAATGTCCACCTAACCTGATAATTTTCAAGTTTCCAAAAGAGAAAAAACCAATTTCTTAGCTCAAATACAGACTTGATGCGTGAGGAAGGGAGTATTTTCTGTTTGATGCTTGGTTTATTTCTGCTTTCTGGTTTTTATATCCTAGAAATAGGGACGTACTTTTGTTTTTGAGATCAGATGAGCTGATTTTCAACTTAAAAACTTTAGGAATTAATCGTAAAAAGGTCAACTGCAAATGGAAGGACCGCACTGGTCTTCCCAAACAGTACTTTTGTAGTCAAAACTAAATTATCTTTGTTTTGGCCTTATAATTAGTAAGAGTCCTGCAGTATGATGGAAATCTAAGTAAAAAAACCCATTATAGTGGTAAACTATGGTGTTGCCTTTTCTATTATGATGAAGATTGAATATGGAAACGAAGACACATATTAACAGTTTTCCTAAATTGATCATTCTCTGCTTTTCTTTGAACTCAATTTAATGGCTTAATAGAGCTTTGTAATAACAAGTTATGCTAGTTCTTTAATTGCTTCAACATGGTTTTGTTTGTGACATGATGTTGCAAAATTCATGCTTTAAGAGCATCTCCAACCTTCCGTTATAATCTTAAATTTGGCGTTTTGTACCCTCCAACCTACTGCTATAATTGGAAAAGATTTGCCGTCTTGGAATTGTCCACGGCATATTTGCCGTGAGAATTGAACCACGGCATAAATTTGGGACCCACCACTTCACTTGAGTTTTTTTTTTCATTTACTTTAAATTGTTTATTATATTTAAATGGATATTATAGTTTGTTTTAACGTGGGGTCCACAAATTTGGTGTTTTTTTAGAGGATGGTTGGGGATGAGGTTTTTTTTTGTTGATGGGCCCACCAAATTTGGTGTTTTTAGTGTTTTTTTTAGTGCTAAGGTTGGAGATGCTCTAAAAGAAAGGTGATAGCTTAGTTCTATATCCTCATATTTGCATAATCTTCTATGAGGACCTCTGTTCTGAATTGCTAGCCACCTACCATCCTTGGTACAGAACTAAGCCTATATGGAAATCCATTTCTTATTGGGTAGTTTGAGTTTATATTACAAAGAAACATACAAAAGCACAGGGGATACCCCAGAACAAGTATACAGCCAGTTAGCCACAAAACATTTTTCCTCATGACCGATATTGAAGTTCTTAAGCAATTTGTGGCTTGGATTTTTTTATACCACAACCATATGCAAGTCATGTTATCTGCATTTCTCTGTTTGTCTTTTTGATGCTAATCTGTAGGAAAAGTGATGCTAACTTCGTTTTAATATAATGTCACTCTTGGACAGGCTCCAAAAGTACCCGATAAACAAATATCTAGAATGGTTGATGAGTCAACACGACTTGCCAGAATGTTTTGTGAAAAGAAATGGCCTGTGTTTGCTTTCCTTGATACTCATCACCCAGATGTCCCTGAGCCCCCATACCCTCCTCACTGTTTAGCTGGGACAGAAGAAGCCAACTTGGTTCCTGGTAATCTTTCTCCTGTGCAATTGCCGGTAGAGCTTATGATGATATAGCTGAATGTAGTTTGAATTTTTTCATCTCAAGCTACCTTTTGCTATTCTAATTTTGATTTCCACCTCCTTTCTGTAGCTTTGCAATGGTTGGAAAACGAGTCAAATGTGACACTTCGACGTAAAGACTGCATTGATGGATTTCTTGGTTCTTTTGAGAAAGATGGATCTAATATCTTTGTAGATTGGGTGAAAAAACACCAGATTGAAGCTGTAAGTATCATGTGTATATTTATTAACTAGTGAAATCAAACAAATAAATGGCTCTTTCTTCTTGGTGGAAGATGATAACAATGGCATGTTGTATGATCTCTAGTACTTTCTAAGATGGATATCTATTCTATTTTCAGATATTGATTGTAGGGATATGCACAGATGTATGCGTACTGGACTTTGTGTGTTCTGCACTCTCTGCAAGAAATCGTGGTTATCTTACACCTCTAAGGGATGTGATTGTGTATTCTGGTGGTTGCGCAACTTTTGATCTTCCACTACATGTTGCCAGGAGCATCACTGGAGCTCTTGCTCACCCTCAGGTACACTTGTTACCGTAGATCATACTAGTCATGAGTGTGTTTAATGTTGACATCCACAGATAACTAAACTGAAAAATAATCAATGGTTGTACAATATCTATTAGGGGATTGTTAAAGCCTTCCATATAGGCTTTATAAGATAGAAATGTTGCTTCATTCTACCCCATACTACCAGTAGGTTTATTGTTGTTGAATGATCATGAATGAAAGTCAGATTGTGTGGTTTACTTTCATTTCACACATTGTCTCTATTAGGGGATTGTTAGAGCTTGCTATATAGGCTTTCAAACATAGATATGTTATTATGTTATTTCATTCTACATCAGTAGGAATATTCATGTCCAGTACATCATTAACGGAAACCAGATTGTGTGGTTTAGTTTCATCTTCATGCATGCACATGTTTGATCTGCCTAACATGAATTGCTCCCTCAAGGAAACCCTCAACACATTTTCAGGTAATTTATAAGGCAAAAGAACATTATAGCTATATTGGCTCATAATTTACCATTCATTTGTCTCTGAACGAATGCTCAACAAAAGTCTATGCTTATAATCAATACAGGAGATAACTTAATTTTTTGGATTTGAGTTCATTTTGTGCTGATATATGTAGTTGTCCTTTTCTGAAATAACTTTTGATGGGCAAACGCCATTTGTTACTATGTACAGCATTCATCTACGAATTGTGATTATCAAGCATGGGGTCCATAGTGTCATAGACTCATAGTTCATATATAATTTTTCTAACTAAATAAATTGTTCTAAACATCATTACTTTCCCTTTACCACAAAATATTTAATCTTGCAACAGGAACTCATGCACCATGTTGGGCTTTACATGGCAAAGGGCAGGGGAGCTAAGGTGGTGTCAGAAGTGTCATTTGCAACCTGAAGAAGGGATTATCTTGAGTGACTTGCTTTCTCTGTCAATACTGTAGGACATATTAGTAAAAGAAAGTCCAATGCTTTTCAGAAGCTTATATTGTAACAAGAAAAAGAAACTGTTGATATGAAAGTGAAAGATCCCTTGTTATGTTGTACTTGCAAGCTTTTGAATGTTTACAGAAAAATACATCGTATGGATCATGGCACACCCAATTTCCCCAAATTAGGAACAAAAGGAAACATAGTTTCTGTTGTCCGCTATCTAGATGAACAAACCATCTCCTCACCCCACAGAAATAACGAGAAATAAGTTGGATGGTTTACATAAAGCCACCTTTATATGCACTGACTTACTTCTATGATGGTGTAACAGGAGAATGTCCAGGTATTTTGCTTCTTTGCTTTTAACCTGGAAACAGATGACCTCAAGGGTATACCACACCAGCTTGGTGAACTCCCCAATTGTGGTTGACAACCCGTAAAAAGATTTACATTCGGCCACCTTTATATCCACTGGATTTCTTATGATGGCCTAAGCAGGCAAAAAGGGAGAGCTTTGGCTTCTTTGATTTACCCCCAAAAAGGAACGACCTCAAGGGTATTCTTGACCGACGTGTTGACTTTTGATGTGGTTGATTCTGAATTTCAGCAAGGCCAAACTCCTGTTCTAGCCTTGCTAGAGTCTTCTCTATTTCGAGTTTAAGGGCGATGGCATGATCCACACCTGCTTGAAGTTCTTCCTTAACTTTGTTGTTTTCTTGTTTTATGTTCAATATTTCACCTTGGAACTTTGCAGCCATCAGGGAACCGAACTTGATTTCTTCCTCTTTCAGACTTTCCCTCAAAGCCCTTGTTATTTCTTCCTGGATGTTGGATAAAGACAAGCATCTCATCTGTAATTCATCTTTCAGTAATGTGCTTCGTTGTAACCATGATGTAAGTTCATTATTTATCTCCTTAAGGTGCTTATATATCGGCCTGATATTTGATATTAGATCCGTGGTAAACATAGATGTGCTTGATTTTCCCATTAGTCCCTTGGCCTTGACTATTTTAGCCTCTTCCTGCAGATCTTGTACCTGTTTCTTGAATTTCTGTACCTGATGGAACACAGCGCCGAATCTGAACCAGAAATCAAGATTCTCATCAAGAATTGCATCAATATCCGTTCTTAGCTTTTCTTGAATTGCAGAAACAGGTTGAGGTTCATCAATGGAGGTAACCCCCTCTTTCTCTTCTGAAGGTATGTCTACCTTATCTTTACCAAAAGTTTCTTGAAGAAGTTTCAACTTCTGTTTTAGCAATCGGATCTCGTGATCCTTCTTGACAATTTCGGAGTTCAATTTCTTAGCGTGGCTCGTTACTGGAGAAAGGGTTCCTTGGTTTCTTTCCTCTTCTTCGGCCAGTTTCTTCGTGGTATCCTTGTAGTTTCTTAAGATGGTAATATACTCTTCGAGTAGTATCTTTTCTTTTTCTTCAAAGTCACTCAACAACATCTCTTGCAAGTTCATGTCATCTTTAGATTCAAGAACACTGTCTTTAGCCTCAATAACCTTCTGATCTTCACCCTGTGGACTCAAGGTCTCCGCGTTTGCAGATTCATCAACGGGTTCTTCTGACTCTCCTTTCAGCTTCACACTCTCAATTTTCTCAGACAGAAGTTCAAGATCGTGAAGGGCTTCAGAGAAAAGAGTTTTGAGGCTTTTGTTTTGGTTATTGACGTTTTGCTCCAAATCCTGCACCGCATTCGACTTTTCTTCCAGGCTCTTCCTTATTTTAATCAAAGTAGGTACTCCAACGATCAAGGCAGCCTTATTCTCTTCCGACTTTTGAATTTGTGTCTGTAGATTGTCGGCTTCTGTTCTTAACATGTTGATAAGAGCATTCTGGGATGAAACCGAGCTCTCTAAGCTTATCACTTTGTTCACGAGCTTCTCGATGGTGTCTGCCATTTCTTCATCTGTTTGAGGATTCTTTGATAGACTTTCAAAGCTTTCTTTAGTCTCGTTTTGATCATCTTGATTCGAGACATTTGACTTTGGCTTCTCATCAGCATCCTTTTCTTCATTGTTTTTGAGAGATTTGAGTTTTTGTTTAACTTCCTGGCTCGATTTCTCTTGTTCCTTCTGTAACTTATCTAAGGTCTCTTCACATGACTTCAAGGCACCTTCCGCCATTAAAGCCCGAGCATCATCTTCCTCGATGATCTTGCTTACTTGAAACTCATCTTGTAGACTGCAAACCTTTTGTTGAAGTTCTGTTATCTTGCTTTCGGTGTCCCAGTACTGAGCTAGACTACTTTCATAAGAACCCTTTATGAACTCCTTCATGGTTTGCATCCCAACTATCTCCTTTTGAAGCTTATTGATCTCTTGGAGTGCTTCATCTTTCGTCAAACCAGATCTCAAGACATCATCTGAACAATTAGTCTTACTCTTCTTTGTTCCTTGGATCGATTTTGATGCGTTTTTGAGGAGACCCTTTACGTTTTTACGTGGCATTTTCGAGTTTTTGGGCATCTTGGTTGTGTTTTGAGAGGTGTTTTTGGGCGTTTTAGAGGGACCATCGGTGTAGTCATCGTCGTAGTCGTCATACGTGACTTTTTCCGGACAAATCGCAGCGATGGTCGTGTTGGCCTTTTGCAATTCGGTTGACAATTTATCATACCGTTCGGCTAAAGCTCTATAAGCACGGACAGTTTCTTCGACAAAGCTTATTAGCTCCGGCCGATGTCTGTAGTACATTTCCGCCCTTCTGGCAAACGAATCGCCATCTTTTTGAATCAAGTTCAGTACATGTTCCACCTTCCCATCCATATCTGCAAACGAAAACTCGTTACACTTTAAACGATCATACACATATATACACAAAAGTTAGTTAAGTTGGTTGGTTGGTTAACCTTGAAGGCTTTGTTCGAGCCATTTGGACTGTTTGGTTCGAATGTGACTAGCCCACCACCACGAATACCCGTTGCCAGCAGCTTTTTCTATCATCTCCGATCACACAATGTTGATCTTCGACTTTCCTTCCTTCCTTCCTTCCCTTTCCCGTATCTTTCTCTCTTCCCCCCTCTCCGTTATCTAATGATAAAAAACAACTCAACTCAACTCAACCCGACCCGACATGATCCAATTTGATTCGACAGGGGATGAGAGAGAGGGGGGAGAGAGAGGATGAAAAAACTTTGGTACTGAGGGAGGAAAGTTGGAGGGATAATTGTTAAGCAAACAAGGCAAAGAGCAAAAGGGTAATTGTGGGGATAGCTGCAAATTAGGAAAGAACATAGAGGGATGGGGGTATCTTATGAAGTGAATTTGCTTCTTAAAATAGAAATAATATATGTGCATAAGAGATCATTTAGGAGTCTGAAAATAGAAATAACTTTTTTTTGGTCCAAAATATTTGGTTCATATAATTGGCATTCAGATTGTTCGTAAGTTGTTATGCTCGGTTATTGTCCTTCCAAAACCCGAATTATGTGTCACATATATATCTTATGAATATATTTGTGAGTACAACGTGTATGGATATGAAAGTACATGTCAACCTTTTATTTTAAAAATTATAGTTGTTTATAGATAATAATCATTAAATCTCCGGTGGTCCTAACATATTCACACCAATGGTTAAATAGTTACAAAACAAAGCTAAGCAAACGTTAGGAGTCAAAATAAATTTAAAATTTGAAAGAAAAAAAAAGCCTCAGGATATATGAATAAGTGATAATAATTACATAAAAAAGCAACCACTAGCACTATATATATATATATATATATATATATATATATAAATGTATATTTCTTTTACTTAAGTTCGTACGTGATTTTGTATGTGTTTCTGGGAAACAAATTGTAATTTTATTATGCTTGTCAGGTTCGTGTTCTGTATTTAAATTTTATTGTTATTATCATCTTTTGTAAAATACTTCATTTTTTATAAAGAGAAGATTAAAAAAACCCAACAGATATTGTAATTTTGAATAATTAAGTTATTTAACAATTTTTAAAATAAATAAATCTCGGGATTTTCTAAAACAAATTCTTTTGACCTATAAAAATAGTTAATGTGGTAAAGTTATGGAAAAACTCCGAAAAAAACTTAGGGGTTGTTTGACAGTTGTTGAATGGTTTAGTGCAAAATGGTTAAGAGGTTTTTATGATATTGTGTAAAATGAAATATGGTTGTTTGCTAATTGCTCATAATGAAATCAGGGCTCTTAATGGTTAAGGGAAAGTCAGGATACAAAATCATTAAGAGGATTTTTGGAACCATTAAGAGGCAACACTTTTTTTTGCCAAACAAGATTTATCTCTTAGCGATTCAAAAGTTGTCTCTTAATCGAATCATTAAGAGGTAAACAAACAACCCCTTAGTGTGCGTTTGGTTTGCCGGAATGGATTGGAATTAGAGGAATTTGAATTTCAAATTCATTCCAATCCCATGTTTAGTTTGTAGGATTGTCCGAATTTGAAATCGTAGGATTTCTTTGAAATCCCTCAAACATAGGATTTTGAAATCCAGGGGGTTAAGATTTCAATGGATTTCGTAGGATTTCTATATAATAATGTTTAAAATATATTAAAAACACTTGTTTTTTAATAATCAGTTAAATAAAGGTAATTTAATTATTTTTATAAACAATGGAATTCAAATCCTACAAACCAAACACGGATTCCAAATCCTTTCAAATCCAAATCCCTATATGAAATCCAATCAATTCTATTCCTACAAATCCCTCCAATTCCATACATTCCGTCAAACCAAACACGCCCTTAATGAATTTTTCGATTTTGAAAAATGAAGTCCAAACATTTTTTGAACGAATACACCCCTAACTTGGATTTTCTTTTTAGTTAAATATTTTATCTTCTTCATCTTTAATCTTCATATCTTCCATCCTCTTTAGCTTCCTTTCTTTTTTAGAAAAACACACACATTTGTTTGAAAACCACCAGGCACCAACACAAAATAACGTTCCTACAAGGTGCAGCAACAAAAGCCACAAACAAAGCTAAAGACATAGGCAGCAAAGGAAAAGAAAACCCCAACTTTCATCCCTCCCCAAACGTAAACAAACCAAAGACATCCAAAAACCTGCCTCCATGAAACAGGAGCGGAGCCAGATTTCTTTCTATTGGGTACCTAGAAAAAATGTAAGAAAATTCATGATTTCAAGGTCGAGCAACCCTTTTTAGTATATGTGTTTTTTAATAAATAGTTGGAAAACGTGAGTGGCCTAAACAACATAACTATATCTATATTTATACAAACAAATAGAGCAATCATTTATTTTGTTTTTTGTGAAAGTGTCGATACTCGGAGAAGCAGGAAAAAACAGATACATAAAAACTGAGAATATTATTAGGTGGAGATGGGGCCCAGTCAATTACATTTTAAAAATTGGACCTTAAAACCGATACATAAAAACAAATTAAAAGGGTGAGGGGGTGTCACTGCACCTTATGGTGCTAAGGTGGCTCCGACTCTGCCACTAAGCGCATGGATCCACATGAACTATTGTGGTATCATAACTATTAAAAGTTTAAAGATATGTATAAAGATTAAGTTTGGTAATAGATTTGGTTGTGTGCAACCATAACTATTGAAATTTAAAGTTTACATATTTGTGTAAAATTTTATAAAGAAAAACATAGAAAAAGTTCTTGAAAATGGGAATAATTCATTAATATTTGTTAACAAAACCGGGTTTTTTAATTAATTAAATTTTATTTATGTTGGTTAGTTGGTGCAACCACTTCGATTTTTTTGGATCCGCCTCTGACAAAGAGACATGCATGCATGAGACCCATGTACCAGACAAACTCAAGCACGAACATTACGACACCAATCGAGCATAAATCAAGAATATCTTCATCTTTTTTTAAAGAATATCAAGATTTTAGTTATTATTTCCGTCAAAGAAGTTAATACCCTAAATCAAAACTTAAATAAAAATTTCTAGATGGTTTGAATAAAACTAGAAAACGTAAAAGAAACACTGAAAAAAAGGTTCAAAACAAACAAGTAAAACAGAGAGAGAGATCACTTTTTTACAAATCATATGTTGCTAGCATGAACCTTCATCTATGGAGAAAATGAGCACGAACCTTTCGAAGTTTGACAAAACTTTTCATCTATAACAAAGTTCTGAGTTGAAGACTTTGATTTAACATTTCAAGTTTTCATTTAAGGTTTGATTTTAGGGTTTTAATGTTTTATGAAGATTGGTATTGAAGAGAAAAATATTAAAACAAAATGTTATAATAATAAAAAAATAGTAAACTGATCTACTTAATCGATTTTGAAATATTCAATAACTTATCTATTAAAAAGAAGTGTTTAAGAATTTTTTTCACTTAAAATTATTAATCCCGTTTTAATTGGTGTTACATACATAGTAGCAACAAATGATTATTTACTTTCTTTTTTGGTCTTTACCGAAGATTGAGTGGATAAAATAAATGCAATGAACGACGTCGTACGATAGTGTAAACGGTAACTTAGTTGGGAGCAATTTAAAATACATCACGGTTCAGTTGCAATTGCAACGGCTACCTGCAACAACATTTTCTCCCCCAAATCCTTCAACTCGAAGCTGCAATTTCTCCTGAAATTCTTCAATAATCAGATCGCCTTCAACAATCTCTCCATTCTCATCATATGTTAATGGGTTAATAATCTTAACCAGGTACATTTCTGTTTTCCCTTCTTTTGGAAACCCTAGCTAGCTAATTCAATAACTCTCCTTCACATTCTTTCTTCATGTGGTTTTTGTAATCGATCGATGTTGTTAATCCTCTCTTTCTTCATCAGATTTTGAAGTGGTTTGAAATGTTACCAAATTCAAATATGTAGCATTCAATCTTCATATTTGACCTAGGGTTTTTATTGATTTTAGTTTAAACATGTGTAATTGTCGTAATACGATGTTATATTTCATTGAAATTAGCAATTTATGATATAAACAAAACCATTCTGGCCCAGATGGACATGTCCAGGTGGCTGAGACTTGTTTATCATAAGCCTAACAAACCATTCTTTATTAGTTTTTTAAGTTAAAATATAGTTATTTGACACTCAAAAGTCAAATGTTGGACTTTTATTTGGCACTGAGGAAGTAAGAAATACAATTTAATTTTGAAGGGAAAGAGGGAGATGAATATTTTAATTTGATTTTGACTTGAGGAAGGAGCTTTTGAATTTTGAGGAAGAATGTTGTGCAACTACTAAATGTTGACTCTTTTATATTCAGAAAGAGGTGGGTTTGATCTTGGAAATCAAATGGTATCTCTCAATTTGGACTTATTGTGATGAATAAGAGAATGATCTTTTGTATTAACACTCTGTTCATATTGCTAATTTTGTGATGGAGCTTCATAATGATTTTTTTTTTTTTATCAATGGTTATTTTCCATTTTCTTCAGTTTTGTAAACAGATTCGCATGCATCAAGTGGCTAGCCATCGCATCTCCAATGGGAGGTTCTATAAGAACCACCATTGGAGAGAGTTCCAATGGTTGTTTCTTATAAGTCACTTTTAACATTGTTGCTCCAACCATGCTCCCTACATTATAACATACATATTATGTTAAGAATTTATTGTGTATTTTAATGGATGTTATTTACATTTTCTAACTATTAATAAAACAAATAATAGTAAAATAATATAATTATAATGTAAGGAGCTCCCCACATGTAGGGAGTGATTTAATGTATTTTGGATAGGGAGTGCATTGGAGTGCTCTTTTTTTAATTGTGGCTCTCTACATTTGTTGATGTAAGGAATCCATTGGAGATGCTCTTAGAGTTCTTGTACAAGAATCTTAGTTCTTACCTTAACTTTGTGTGAAATGACATTTTATTAGTTTTTTATTTTTATTTTTTGACTTTTATATTATAAAAGATATAATAATCATTGATGTTGAAAAAAAATATACATGGGACCTACAAAAGGGGTTCTTATAAGATTGTGGAGGAGTCTTATGTAGGTTGTGAGTTAAAAATGATGTGGCAAGAAAAAGTATAAAAAATGGGTTCTTATAACCTCCATTGATGATGCTCTAATATATACTAGCTTTTCACAGGTTATACGAAAGAATGAGCATGCCTGAAAAAGTTTATGAAGAGCTAGATGATGCAAAAGCTGAAATCGAAAAGCTCAGATCAGAATATCATGTGAAAGCCAATCATTGTGACAACTTGAAGAGATCGTTCGATGATCAAGTCAAAAAGATCCAAGAACTTAATCAGAAACTCGAGAACCAAGCTCAGGAAATAGAAGCAAAATCTGATGAAAATTATGCTGCAAAGCAGTCAATCGAAGATCTCAAGTGCAAACTTAAAGAGAAGGAATGTATCATCAAGAGTTTCAATTCTGTCAATGATAAGCTTCGTGTTGATTTTAATTCGAAGCTTCGAGAAAGTGAAGAGGAGAAAAGGGAGCTTGCTTCTTCGTTAGAAGAAGCCAACATAAAGATTTTAAATCTAGAGCACGAAAACCGTGCTTTCATGGACAAGATTGAGGTTCTGAAAGAAGGGATTTTGTCGGTTTCACAGAAGAAGTGTGCCAGTGAAAGCAAAATGGCTAAAACTTCCAAACAAATGAGAGAGAAAGGAGACATGTTTGAAAAGTTGGAGGAGGAAAAAGTGAAGCTTGAAGAGAAACTTAAATGGAAGAACGAACAGTTCAAGCACTTGGAAGACGCCCACGAAAAGCTTAGAGATAATCTAGGCAGAAAGGAAAAAGAATGGGATATGGAGAAAGCTACTTGTTTTGATGAAATATCCACATTGGAAACAAAGTTGGATTCTCAGATTAGACTTTCGGAAGATCTTAAAAGGCGGTTAGAGATGTGCAATCGATCTCTGGCTCATGAAGAGGATCAAAGAAAGTGCTTAGTTGCGAAACTTCAATCGCTGACCAACGAGAAAGATGAAGATATCGGGATTTTGAGGAACTTGCTTAGTGAGAAAGAATGTGTTTATAAGGATATGGAATATAAGATTTGCAAGTTGGAGGAAGAAAATCAAGAGTTGGTTTTCTCTCTTAAAGAACTCAGAAAAGCCGGTGATTCTTCTTCTGTTGGAAAGCTTCGGAACAAGCTTAAAACTTTGGAGCAGATTCATAGCGAATGTTCTCATCACAGTAAACTCCGAGAAGCTGAATGGAGCTCTCAATTTGAAAAAGTGGTTGCAGACCTGAATTCTTGCAGGCTCGAGTTAGAAAGTAAAGAGGCACGTTTGAAAGAGATCACAACAGAATTGAACGGTTATAACTCTCAGGTGTTACAGTTAACGATGGAGAAAGAGGAGTCTGCAATCATGATGGTGGCAATGAAATCGACACTTTTGGAAGCCAGATCAAAGATTGACGAAGAGAAAGTATTGGTTTTAATGAAGGAGTTGGAGAGTAAGAACTGTGATCTTGTTAAAGCCCAAGAAAGTATGAAAGAACAACTTGCAGAAATTGAATCCTTGAAGATGGTCAAGCGTAAAGAGATCGAGAGTCATGAAGAACAGCTAAAGAATGTATGTGATTTGTTAGATAGATCAAACAAAGAACTGGCTTGGTGGTGTTGTGAAGCAAATGAGGTTGAATTCGAACTACAAATATGGAAATCAGTTGCAGAAAGATTAGAAGCCAATCTGGAACAAAGCCATCGAATGAGAAAAGAAGTGGAAGCTTCTCTCTTGGCTCAAGTGGCTATGGAAGTCGACCTCAAACAAGAAATCGATAATCTTGTTTGTGGTTTACAAGAAAAAGAGAGAAGAATCAACGAGCTCGAACAAAAGCTTAAAGAATCAAACCGATTTAGTAAAGAGAATGGTGAAAAGCTTGAGAAAGAGATCGAATGGTGGGAGCTAGAATGGGTGACAAAAGAACTTGAAGCCGCGATTCTTGCACAGTTAGAATCCGAGAGAATCCATGAACATGAGAAGCAGAGTCTTAATCAGCTTGTAGAAGAGAAAGATGAAAGAATCAATAACCTGCAACAGATTATGAAGTGTTTGGAGGAAGAATTTGATGATTCAAGTGCTTCTTTTTCGTGTAAACTTGGAAAGATGCAGGCACAAATGAATCTGTTTCTTGAAGCTTGGGAGAAGATGAGAACATTTGTGGTTCTTAAGGAGATTGAAGTTCAAGAAAAGGGTTTGGTGATGATGGAATTGGAGAAAGATTTGGAGTTTGAGAAGAAATGTGTGAAAAAGGTGTCATCAGAGAAAGAAAAGTTGATGGATATCATTGGGGGTGTTTCTGAAAGGATTAATAAGTTATCAAGGGAAGATGGGCAAGTAATGAGAACTTTGAGGAGTATAATGTTGAGTTTTGATGAGTTTGATCCTGTGAAAGAAAACACAAATGTGTATCAGTCTCCGAAAAGGAACACCACGAGTCTTGAAGAGCGATCCCCGTTAAGAGCTCTCAACGGGTAGCTTTTTTTTTTTTACATATAACCATGTATTTTGTTTTTCTGCACATTGTTTTCACGGGATATTTTCATGGAACACGATGTGCATATCGACTTGTATGAACCCATTTGTTGAAATAACATAACCGAAGATTTGAAATCAATGGGCATTTGGTGAAAGTTAGATCAAATGCCAAACTACAACTCCACGGATCCAAAGAAACTGAGTTTTGCAAAACTCAATGGTGTTTGGCTGTAAATCCAATGGTGTGAGGAGGTTTCATGGGAAAATTACAAATTATAAGGTTAAATTTAAAGAAAATTGCTTCTTTTTAGAGTGGGTCAGGAGACCTCACTCCTTTGGCTATGATTCCTTCGAGCCCATTGATTTTCGTGGAAGTGTTGTTTCTTTTTCATTCAAGTTACAGAATCAAATGATAAATTACAACAATTACAATACAGCATCGTCTACACAATTGTTAATGTGTTACATAAGGGCGTTTTAATGGGTGGATCTTTGACCAAAAGTTCAAGATAAAAGAAGTGTGAACCAACACATCCATTTTCTTAGATCCCAATGTCATTTTAAATAGATAATTAATAAACTTGGACTTTAAAGGCCACAAAACCATTAATTTACTTCATTTTTCCATTATAGTTTATCTTTTACTACAAACTAACCATTATTCATATACAAATACTATAATATAAGATGCCCTTAAAATGGTTACCTTTACATAAATATTTTTATAATGTATACAAAGTCTTCCATACTTACAAAATACAATATCCCCTACACCTTAAATTATCAAAAAGAAGATATTTTATTTGTAACATAAAAAATGAAATATAATGATTTAAAATAATCATTGATATATGAGTTAGGGGTGTTAACTAAATGCTTATCACGGAAAAGTAAGTGCCCTTCCACAACTGTGATCACTCGGCTCAAGTATTATCATTATCACTTACCTTACTGATTACATATGACAAGGACCGAAAATCTTATTCGGTAAGAGACATAATAGCAAAGACCGAGAGTAAGTGAATGAAAAAACTCTTACCTGGTAAACATTTACAGGTTTAACATGTTTACGAACAATCCATTTTGATGGCCGTGACTGTTACACGATAAGGTAAGTGTGGAAGATGGTAAGCGTTGGTAAAATGGTTATAATCATTTTTACAACAGGGTTGTGTACTTTTGTTACTTGGCTATATTTTGGTATCTCTTCGTATGGTTGTATGTTGTTGATTACCCATAACATTAATTACTTGTAATCAAGAATTAGTGATTCCAAAAGTAAACAACCATAAGAAGGAATTCAAACAAAACCAAAAACCTCTTACCTCATTAATTAATGTCTTCAATTCAGAGAAACCCAAACGATAATTCGTTCAAAGAATTACTTATGATGATAGCTAGAATCCTTTGGGTTTCTTTCATTAAATAAATCTTTCGTTATTAATTAAGTATTTATTCATCATATAACTAAATGATTCTTTTAATTTATACCTAGCTAGCTAATATAACACCTTACCTCTATGTATGCACAGTCCATCATACAACCACCCAGTTGATTCCCTAGCTAACTCATGGCTGCAGTTAGGCTTCTTCACATCACACTCACACATGTACTACTAATATCATGCCTTATGATTATGACCTTCGAAGTCGGTTCAACGGCTCGGAAAATGCATACGATCGAGCCTGGCCAAGGCCTGGTGGCGAGGGTTCAGGGAGAAAAGGATGGTGTAATGGAGTGTTGGAACGCATTACTGGAATTGAAATCGTGTACGAATGAAATCATACTTTTCTTTCTTAACGGAGATAGTTACTTGACGATGGACTGTTGTAGAGCCATTCGTATCATCACTTACGGCTGCTGGCCTTCCATGCTTACTTCTCTCGGGTTCACTTCCGGAGAAGCTGATATTCTTCGAGGCTATTGTGGTGGCGCGCCGCTCCCACAACCGGTCATGCTTCAAGGCCCTCAACTATGATATCTTGAATTTTGAATTGTGAGTGCAGGTTTTAATGCATGCTTGAAATTAATAAACAACTCCAAATGATTTGAATCTTTGCATGTTTTAGTTATAATGCTTGAAATAAACAAGTCGAATCTAGGATTATGAATGGAAAATAACTTCCAGATGGAGTTGTGTTATTATGAACTCGATCGGTTTTCATCTTTCTAGTCTTGATACAACATGACAAGACTCATTGTTCATGTTTGAAATCTTTAAGCATGAAAGAAAGCAACAAAGCAAATCCATCAAATATAAATAGACAAGGGTTATGATTTAAAAGTGGTACAAGAGACTTGATCGTGATTTAAAAGCGGTTCGTACCTCAAACCCGTCACAATTATGCTTCACTTCAAATTTGGGCAAAATTTGAGGAATCAACTATATGAGATTAGGAAGAATCGTACAACCCAACATTTCATACTTATAATCATAAAACCAGTTTACTTGTATAACCTATTGAACCGATTGAGTTACAGACTGTATGATCATTGTACAACAATTGTTTTATTATTACAGTTTTGATTATATTAGAGTTTACTCTTATCAATTAGTATCTATGCCACCTCAAATTGGTTTGATAGGAACGATCTTAAAATATTTTTATGATCATGCTTGTAATTTTCTTTTTAAATTACGAACAATATATATATATATATATATATTTGAATACTTAAGCTGTAATCCTTGTTACAATCCCATGTCTATTTGTGTTTGCTATTGTGGTAGCTTTTATGTGTTAATGATCCATTAAAATGTGCTATTGTAAGCATCTTGTTTAAAAAGAATGGTAAATATCCCATGTTGGCTTTGCAGCGATTCATGCCCATAATTATATGCCGATGTTAAAGTGAGTCAGTTCAGAACTCCAGATCCATAAGCATCAGAAGGCAAAAATGTAGGAAATATGTAAAGCATAGCGTATTCAGCTATAATGGCAAAGACAATAATAGACATGGGTATGGTTTCTCTGATGAAAACCTCATTTTGTTTCATTAACCTTCTATTCTCTGGATAACTACTGTAACAAAAACAAGATATATTCATTCGCAGACAAACAAAAACCCAAACTTGACAAGTCTAACCCTGGATTGGTTTTGTGTCTTGAATCTTCGACGTACACTCATAGATCATGTGACATGTGACCAAGTTGTATAGCACATCACCTAGGATTAATTAGAGCAATAGAAGAAATAAAGGCCTGCCAACTCAAGAAACAGTAATAAAATGTGTTCAATAATTGAACAGCATCACCATTGAGACTTTTCATGCTGCTTTCAGAAGGAAACCAGTCTCCCTTGTTGTTTTTGATTATCCCCCGTGCTTCAAACAGCAATGACAATAAGTCCCCACATATGTCATGTTAAAGTCAAAGTAGAACCTACAACCAAATTCAGAGCCCATGAATTTGAATCAAGAATGGTTATGGTATTGGTGGAATAAAAGTTTCCACTTATTGTTATGCATAAAACAGAATATTAACATATACATGTCTCTTTTTCTTGCTTATCCCTAAAATAGTTGCTACAAATTAAAGATGATTTAAAAGAAATTGTGAGTGCGTAATCAGAAAGACAGGCAAAGAGAGAAGATATTCTAAGCTTAATGTACCTTCCAGAGTGGAACTAATACAAAAAGACAGACCGATAAAGAAGACCAAGAATGAGTAGCCCATCATCCAGCCAACACCAACAACAGGTTCTTTGTGGCGAATTTGCTCCTCCTGACAAATCATATGTGTTCTTGTTCAATCCCAGTAAATAAGACCCATATCCACCTATATAATAATAGTTACCAAAAACCCATTATTAATTGTAAAATATTTGAGAAATTCTTAAGAAACAAACAACATTAGTTTCTTTCTGAACCAACAACTTTTGAAGAACATAGATCTAATTGTTCAGAATGACTTCAAGATAACTCTTATTAGAGAAAAATTAGAATACCAACTAAGAAGCAGGTTGATCATAAAAAATAAACATGTAGTTTCTTCTAATGGTTCTCTCTTAGTTACCAAAACAGAACAAGTATGCTAATTGTTCAATTCTAACCATTTAGTAATAAGTATCTGTTCTCTTAAACTAATTGCATATGCATTGCTTGGTTTGTACTCCACAACAGGTACTATATTAATTTTAGGTAAGACGTTACAGAACATGAATCGACTATTGCTGGTCCAGAAATAATACACTGATTGTAAAACTTGTGTGTGTGGGTGGGTGGGTGAGAGCGAGTCAGAGTTTTATACCCATGTTAAAAGTTTGGATTCTAATGCACCACTTAGAAGATCCGACAAATTGGATTGGATCACCTTACCTAGGGCGAAGGAGAATGCGGATGCCACGTGTCCATCCAATCTGGCAGAATTCGGCACCTGTCTCTGTAACTGGCTGAGAGACACCACAAGCAATCTAGAAATTCATCAACATTGAACAGATCTAGAATCAAAAATAGCAAAGAGCAAGGATGATATCAAGTAATTGGCAAGGTTATTGGAAGACGAAGCGTTGGAAGCCGGAAAGATTGCAGATTCGGATCCCGATCCGGCCAATCTCTTCTCCATCGCTCAAAATATCTGTAATGAACAACAACAAAATGAAGGTGTGATTGCAGAATCGAAGCCCGTCGATTTATTCTCCAAGGCTAACCAAGCGGATGAAGTTGCTGTGGGCCTGTGGTTAATTTTTAGGGTTCTTAACTAGGTTTTTGTAGGAATGTCTCACGATGGCTACATCATCTTCTTGAAGGGAAGAGAGGGAGAGATGTCTGTTGATGAGAAAGGGAACTTGGAGGGTCATCATGGAACGATCACTCTACTTCTAAAGCTAGCGGTCAGATCTGCCCAGAACCCACCTCCGGATGACATGTAGTAAGCTTGTTTGATTGGGTTCAGTTATAATCATGTATACAACTCCTAAAATGCATCATATATAATACAATTTAAGATCGAATGTTATGTGGTAAATGGTGATGGTGGTTCAATATCATTTATGGCCTAACATCTGCAGGAAAACAAAGCAAGAAACTTCCTTTCAATTTTCCATTTTCTCCCAACCTCTTTTCACTGCTGACCTCATCCCCCCCCCCCCCCCCACACACACAAACACCTACACGCACAAGATATCACATCTGCACATAGTTCTAATAAAGCCACACATCTCCATTCTCTATTATTTGACCAGTAACATTCAATTTCACCCAAAAACATAACATAACCAGTACCATGACTTTCATGATAAGCTGAATTCAGCCAATACTTGATGAAAGACACATTCTGTTGAATTCTATCACTTTTGTTTTCCTTACATATATAATATGATGACATCATTCAGTTGAAAGACTTTGAAACCGTTTGAAATTTCCTTACTAGTTATTTGCATGATACATACCCACTAGATTAGATGGGTTTCAAGATAGAAGCATATAACTAGTAATCACTTCAAAAAGACCAGAACATGATTTATTTACATCAATTAAACTGGATGTTATCATGGAAATCAAACGCTGTTTAAACATAGTTGGCCATCACATTAACAAGTCATGAATATGTAACTATATAACTATATAACTATATAAATGAGGCTTAAGTTGTTGAAAAGATAAAGTTGGAAACTTGGAATGTATTTACCTGCAAAATGCTTCTAGTGGAGTAACTTCTGAGTGTCAAGACTCAAGCATGACCAATTTACTCTTCGTTCTCCATTGATGTATATGCTCTAGCTTTAACTGATAGGAGCGACTAAAAGTCATGGATCCAATCCAAAATAGTCTTTCATTTAGTAGTTTTTTTTATATGATTAACTAAAAATCCCTTCATTTTGCACTTGGCATAAACATTGACTCTGAACCAATCCTCAAGATCTTCGCCAAAAACTCACTAGGTCTGAAATTGGCAGAAAACAAAAGATTGAGTTTCATGACTTTGAAACAAAGAAAAAGATTGAAGAAACTTCCCATTAAGAAAAGACTTTATGTATACTTTTGAAAAAATATGCATAGAATATCCAATAGCGAACTAATATCATGAGGTATGAGATTTTAAACCAAGTTTTACCTTCGACAGGGACACTCTGAATACATGGAAGTGATATCCATCTTCAACTGCATGCAAGTTGGTCGTCCTCTTATCACCTTTTCTGTAACCGATCAATACAGGATATACCTTATAAACTAAGAAAAGATATATCTTCTGACACTGGATCATCTATTCATCAACCATTGGTGAAGCACATATCAACCGCCACCAAGAAATTCCATTGATGTAGGTGGTATTTGTGATTGACAATGAGTCACTAGTGATACAAATACATTTTAATCACCAATAATCTGCACATGAGCAGCTTCCATCTTGGAAGCGATGGAAACGGTTGACATCTCTTACATTTATTAACCTTTTTGTAACTTTTGAGATTAGTTTCATCGCAGAGTGACAGTCGTCACATATCCTCAAGTTTTTTATGATACAGATTGGTGCCTTTTCATGTGTTTTTAATAAGGCATATGCTACTGCAAGCTTCTCACTGTGATAACCAATGTGATCTTCCTTCTGTTCGTCCTCAACATCATGTAGCACATTAGCAGTATCAGGCACGTAACCAAGTGCTTTGATCTTGGCAAACAACTCCTTCAACTTTCCATGAATCTGGACAAATTCTGGATGTCCATTGTCATCCGAAACGAACACATGTGTTTGATTCTTTATCTCCAACCAGCTCAGTCCAGGCTCTTTTTTTATATTCCTTTTTTTCATCAGTTCACGGATTTTTGTGACTCCACCCCACTTATTAGCTTTGGCGTGCATATTAGACAAGAGGGTATAAGTTCCCACATCATCAGGGTCCAAACCCATGATAATGTCTGCAACTTGGGTGCCTAGAGTATGATTTCGATGAGTGTAACAAGCACTGAGCAAGGTGCGCCAAGCAATGACATCCCAATTGATCGGTGTTGATAGCATGAAATTTGCAGCCTTGTTTAGACGTCCAGCCTTGCTTAGAAGTCCAATCATGCAGGTATAGTGCTCCAAACCAGGTTCGATACCCTTCTGTTTCATCAACTGCTTCAGATAGTAGAACCCTTCTTCGACTTTCCCCAAATGTCCACAAGCAGTGAGAACGCCAACAAAAGTCACATGATTAGGATTTTCATCCGTTTTCAACATTTCTTCAAACAAAGCTAATGACTTGTTACCAAGACCATGATAGGAGTACCCACATATCATCGTATTCCAGCTTACAGTATCACGATAAGTCATACCTACAAACATCTTTTTTGCTGCTTCAATGTCACCGGTCTTTGAGTACATGTTAATCAAGCCATTCCCAACATTCGTATGACCCTTAAAACCCCTCTTTTCTGCAAGTGCATGCAATGAATATCCATATCCCAGAGATGATAATCCAGCACTAGCATTGAGTAGTACAGAGAAGGTAGATTCGTTTGGAACAATATCCTCACGTTGCATATCTAGAAACACTTTTAACGACTCCTCAAAGGACCCATGTAGTGAGTAAGCAGCCAGCATTGCTGTCCAAGCAACCACATTTCGGGTTTCCAACCTGTCAAAAACTTTTCTGGCACATGAAATCTGTTTACATTTCCCATACATGTTGATAATTGCACTACATACAAACACATCAAACTCAACATCACTCATTAGCAGCTGGTTGTGAACTTGATGCCCCAAGCTCAAATCTTTAAGGCGAGCACAAAGCCCAAAAACACTTATATAAGTGGCTTTGTTCCACATCACATGTTCAGCCAACATTCTCCTCAAGATATTTGAGGCTTCATCCAAGTAGCCATTCTCAACAAGTCCAGTTAAAATCAGGTTATAAGTACAAGTATCTGACCCAGGGACCGAAACCAAAACCTCCATAGCCCCTACCACGTCTGACAACATGGAGTACAAGCGTACAAGAGCATTCTTCACATACTGATGGAACACTAATCCAGATTTCAACACGTATCCATGACACTGCCTCCCTGATAAAAGGTACCCAACATTAGAGCAAGACGAAAGCACCGTTGCAAAGATATACTCATTCGGCTGGCACAAATCATCGTCCTCCGAAACCATTGATTTAAACAATCTAAGAACTTCAAAAGCAAACCCCTTTTGAAAAAGCCCTGCCATTAAAGCACTCCATGAAGCTACATTTCGTATGTTCATTTTATCAAACACATGGTGTGCGGATTCCAGTTCTACACATTTTGAGTAGAGATTGATCAAAGAGTTAGTCTCATGTACATTGTCTCCATAAACTTGATCAGACACAATCAAACGAGCGTGAATTACTTTGCCGAGCTTAAGGTTTTTAGTCTGGGCTAAGTATCTGAGGAGCTTGACAGTGTCCTGGACAAGCACACTGACATGTCTTGGCTGTGTTAGGACAGACATTACTGTAATTCCACTTCAGTTCATCTATCCTTTTTCAATACTGGATCAAAGTTGACCTAAATTTGATCGTTGCCAAAAAAACTCCCTAATAAACTTACATAAGAATGCCGGGAAGAGAGTGCTGCGGAGCGAACATTGAAACAGGTTCGATGAAGAAGTATTGCATATCGAGTTGACAGTTTCTATAAGTTGATGCTACAAACGTTCAGATCTACCCTTGTAACCAAGCATGGAGATAACCACTGAATAGTAAGCACAGATACATCAGCCTTTTAAACAGAAGTGTAAATCACAAAGTTCAGGTCCAAATTACATGCAGCAACAGCAGAAAAAATTCAACAAGATAAGTAAACATCTAACCAACACAATTAAAAATCATTTACCACACAAACCACATTCAACAATTGGTAAATTCTGAATGATTGATATGAAGAAGAAAGCAATGAGAGGAAAGTGATCATTTGTAGGGTTCTGAAAATGGAACATTAGCATTCGAGCAAAAGGTTAGCTTAACAAATCAATCAAACCACTCAAATCTTAAAAAAATATGGAAACTTTGAGGGAAATCGCTTGAAGCCAGATACCCAACAACATCCATAGACAACATATTCAACTGTGAAGGTCAGATAACCAACAACATCAATAGACAACATATTCAATGTACCAAAAAATTATACTTGCATATTCGGTCAAGCAAACCAATACATGAGAAAAACAAATCCAATCCAATCAAAATCAAAATCAAACCAGGAAAAGCAAAATTTGTGAATCTTGAGGTGTATGATGTTGATTTCGAGAATTTAGCTGGGTTTTAATGGTAAATTTTAAAGCTTTGTTTATAGTGAATCTGATGCCTGAGTAGAGCTTTGTTTATGGTATTCCTAGTTGCTTGCAAAGATCTAAAAACACCCAAAATTTGTGATAATTTGATATGAGGGTTTGGTTTGGCATATCATTTGTTTATTGAGATTCGTAATGATAGACAATTGTTTCGGGTTCATTTATTTGAGGGGTAAAATAGTCATTTCAATCATTCAGACTGTTTACACAGCACATCAAACAAAAGCAATTTAACTTGATTCTTATAGACAACTTAATCCATACAGACAATAATCCACACAAGACTTAATGGAATGTTAGACAATAAGTGTGATATACGTACATATTTATATTAGAGGGTTTAGAATGTAAATGTTTCTCTTATATATACCCTTGATTGTAATCGTGTTTCACACAATAATACAATACACAATTACCAAGTTTATCTTGGTATCAGAGCCACCGCTCCTAAAACCCTAATAGCCGCCGCTCCAAAACCCTAATAGCAGCCGTCCCAATTTCTGCAAGCCACCATCGTGAACAGTGTTTCCGACGTGAACAGTGTTTTCCGGCGTGAATAGTTTTCCGTCATGAATATTACCTTCCGACTCTAAACAACGATGACAAACATGACATCCTTTACTCCAATCTCGTCTACTCCTCAACTGGATCAGCTTCAAGCGATTCAACAACTTCTGTCACAATTTGGTCTTCAAGTTAAGCCTGTTAATGCACAGCCTGCACAGGCCTTTTACACCAACAGATCTGGGAATAACCGTGGCCATGGACGTGATTTTAGACGTGAACGCAGAAACTACAACAACAGAAGTCAAGGCGGAGGTAATCGTAATCAATTTAGTTATCAAAACACTGTTTTTGGCACATGCAACAGGTGTGGGATTGGTCATATTCCGTCTCTTTGCCCTAATCGCGACCCTGCCACTATGAGGACGAGACAACCACCTTCTGCCAACTTTAAAGAGTACCGGTCACAAGCTTGGCTTCCGGACACTGGCTCTAGCCATCATGTTGCACCGGATCTATCTAGCTTCGATAACTCTGAGGCCTACTACGGTGAGGACAACCTTCACGTTGGCAATGGTAAGGGTTTACCCATCCTACACATTGGTTCCTCACATCTTTCTTCACCAAACAAAACCTTTTCCCTTACAAACATACTACACGTACCTGACATAAAACAAAACAGTCCAAAAATTATGTCTTGATAATCATGTGTATTTTGAATTTCACTCTACTTTCTTTGCCGTAAAGGACAAGTTTACACACACTCTCCTCTTCACGGGTCCAAGTAATGATGATCTCTACTCCTTCCGTCTTCCTCAGACTCAACATGTTCAAAAAATGTCCTTTTCCACCACTCGTGCTTCTTTCACTACATGGCACCAAAGACTTGGACATCCACATCCACAGCTTTTGAAGTCCATGTTGTCTAAATACAGTTTACCTTTACAAAATAAATGTGCTAGTGTTTTTTGTGACTCATGTTCTGTTGGCAAATCGTCCAAACTTCATTTGTTACCATCTACTTATAAAAGTTCGCACATTTTGGATTTAGTTTTCTGTGATATATGGGGCCCCGCTCCTGTTCCTTCTTTTGATGGTCACAATTATTTTCTGCTGTGTGTTGATCATTACTCCAGATTTATGTGGATTTTTCCATTAAAATCAAAGTCTGATGTTTATGCCACTTTCAAACGGCTCCTTGCGATGGCTGAAAGGCATTTTCAAACCAAACTAAAATTTGTCCAAACCGACTTGGGAGGCGAGTTTCGGAATCTCTCCCAGTTCTTCTCTCCTCTCGGCATCACCCATCGCCTTTCATGTCCACATACAAGCGAGCAAAATGGGTTTGTTGAACGACGACATCGACATGTTGTTGAAACCGGCCTTACTTTGCTCGCTCAATCCTATGTTCCACAACGGTTTTGGCATTTTGCTTTCGACACCGCAGTCTATCTTATTAATTGAATGCATCAAGAACCAACTCAAACACCTCACCCTTTGAACATGCGTTCAAGCACAAACCTGATTTTTCCTTTCTTCGGGTTTTTGGATGTCAATGCTACCCTCATCTCCGTCCATACAATAAACACAAAATGGACTTTCGTTCTACACCTTGTGTGTTCCTTGGTTACAGCACCACTCATCATGGCTATCGGTGTTACGACCCACAGTCTGATCGTATTTACGTGGCCCGTCATGTTCGATTCAATGAACAATCATTTCCTTTCCAAACATCTCCTACACCCACCCCTACTCCAACCACCCCAAATCCCTACGTCTCCACCTATCCCAATTCTGACCTCCCACCCACCGATCCACCCTCCACTGAACCTAATACATATCCTATTCCACCAGAACCAACACCCTCAACAATACCCACCGTGCAATCTGTCCCACACGAAACACCACCTACCACCACCCTTCACAATGCCTTTCCCACGGCCCAATCACCCATCATTCAGACCTATCACCGCCGTTCCAAAGTCACCGAACCACCACCTCAGCCTACCCCTACCCCCCTCCCTCCTCTACCACTGAACAACCCATCCGTACTCGACCATCCAACCTACGCCCAAATCCCAAATCGACCAAACCCTACAATGCCTCCTCATACCATACCCAACTTCCTTCACCTGATACCGAACCGACCACCTTTACTATTGCTAACAGGTATCCTCAGTGGCGTAGTGCCATGGCTGACGAGTATTCGGCACTGATGCGGAATGGTACATGGACACTAGTGCCACGTGTTCCGAATTCCAACGTTGTTGATTGCAAGTGGGTATACAAATTGAAAAGGGACCAAACAGGGGTAATAAAACGTTACAAGGCACGACTAGTTACCAAAGGGTTTCGGCAACAACCAGGCATTGATTATCAAGAGACATTTAGTCCCGTGGTCAAATCGACCTCCATCCGTGTTGTTCTATCTCTGGCCGTAACACATAAATGGTCCCTAAGGCAACTTGATGTGCAAAATGCCTTCCAACATGGTGATCTCAACGAGACAGTTTATCTGCAACAACCACCAGGGTTCGTTGACCCGGCCAAACCCGACCATGTTTGCCTACTTCACAAATCCTTATATGGATTAAAGCAGGCCCCTAGAGCGTGGTTTCATCGCCTTTCTACGGTCCTTCATTCTCTTGGCTTTCAAGGCTCTAAGACGGACCCTTGTTTATTTACTCCCACAGGGGCACCATTTTGTACATGCTAGTTTATGTTGATGACATCCTTTTGACAGGAAACAATCCGGGGGCTATTGACAAAGTGGTACAACTTCTTAGCCAATCCTTTGCTGTTCAGGATATGGGTCGCTTGTCTTATTTTCTCGGTATTGAAGTAACCAGTCAGGGTCATGATATGCTTCTATCACAAAGGAAATACATCCTTGAACTCTTGCAACGTGCAGGCCTGTCTAATGCTAAACCGGTTTCATCTCCTATGACCACTACTGCTAATCTTGCTCTTGGTGATAGTGCTACGTTTGTTGATCAGGTCAAATACCGCCAAATTGTGGGTGCCCTTCAGTATGTCACATTGTCTCGATCGGATATCACTTTTGCGGTCAACAAAGTCTGCCAATTTATGCACTCCCCCACTGAAAATCATTGGACTGCAGTCAAACGAATTCTTCGCTACTTGCAGGGCACTGCTGACTATGGTTTACGAATCATGCATGATTCCGGCACAATCCTTCATGCTTACACTGATTCTGCTTGCAACTCTCTGACTGGCTTCTCAGATGCAGACTGGGCTGGTTGCCCCGACGACCGTCGATCCACCGGGGGATATGTTATTTATCTTGGCTCAAACCCAGTATCATGGTCCACACGAAAACAACAGACTGTCTCTCGGTCGTCAACAGAGTCTGAATACAAGGTTCTAGCCGATACTGTTGTTGAGCTCACATGGCTACAAACACTGCTGAGCGAACTTCGGGTTCCTGTGAAATCGGTTCCTACCTTATGGTGTGATAATCTTGGAGCTACGTATCTTTCAGCTAACCCTGTATTTCATGCCCGTACCAAGCATGTAGAAGTGGACTTTCACTTTGTTCGAGAAATGGTTGCCCAACGGAAGCTCTCAGTTCAGTTTATATCTACAGATGATCAGATTGCAGACGTGTTCACTAAGCCGCTACCTTCACAACGGTTTCTCCTATTACGGTCCAAGCTACAGGTCGCTCCCCGACCTTAGCTTGCGGGGGAATGTTAGACAATAAGTGTGATATACGTACATATTTATATTAGAGGGTTTAGAGTGTAAATGTTTCTCTTATATATACCCTTGATTGTAATCGTGTTTCACACAATAATACAATACACAATTACCAAGTTTATCTTAGAAAAACAACCTAACAGCCCCTAAGATATATTTATCAAACTAAACTGCAACTTTATATCAACTATTGCACTGTGTTGTAGAATTTGGGAAGAAGGGAAGGAAAGAAACTTTTTTGTTTGTGTTCCCGAAAAGGAAGGAAGGGGAAGGAAAGAAAATAAGTTGTCAGTAGGAATGGCAACGGGCCGGGTTCGAGTCGGGTTTTAGTATCCCCGTCCCAGAAATCGCTAACCATAACTATCCCGATCCCCATCAGGTCCTGCGGTTTCCCCGATCCCCGTTGAGGAACCCGTTAAGGATAAAAATCACCGTTACCCGTTGATTATACCCCAACCCTAAACTGAACCCGAAAACTCAAATTTCTCAAAACATAAATTGAAGCAACAACTACTTAGGAATAAATCATGACAAAATTAGGATTAAATAGTGAAATTAAATTCACAAAAAGATGGCCAAAATAGTTCATTTGACCAAATACACATGATCAAACAAAATCAAACCAAATCCTATGCAATAATACGATGGAAAACCATTATAATTAACATTCTACAATCAATATATATATATATATTGCAATAAATAAATAGATAAATGATGTCATGTTTGAAATGGTGATTTACCTTTTTAAAAAGACTTCGGTGACATTTTATGAAGTTGTATGACACTGAGACACTCTACCCTTTAACTAGTCCAATCTTAATAACATTTTGGACAGGTTGAACCCTGTGCAGATGGGATATTCGACCATGGCCTTAACCGGTACGCCACAACCCTTTATAGCAAATTATGACAAAAATATATAAAAACAATAACAAATCCCCTTTTAGGTTTTCATAATTTCATCTGTAAAGTATCAGCGAGCACTTAAAAATTGAATAATCATGAATGAAAAAGTGTCAACCTAAACATCAAATGTTGGTTCATATCAAAATTTGTTTTCAGTTTATCCTCTAAATTGGTATCAAAGCCATCTGGAACAATTTTTTAAAATGAATATTTTAAAAGACAAGAATCCTGAAGAAATTCATGAACAAGAAAACTTTGAAATAAGCTTTTCTGAAAGTAAGAGGGGTTTTCAAGGAAGTTTTCTGGTAAAACAGGAGATCCTTCAAAAAATCAAGAAGTCCAAACTTGATTTAAGAAAAGAAAAAATATTTGACATACCCATGTTAAATCTCCTTAAAAGGAAAAATACTATCTTTTATTTTGTTGGCACAAAAGAAATGCATGTCGACATTAAAGATACAAAAGGTTCAGTTTTTCTACCTCTTATTATTACAAGGGAAGAAATCAACAAAAATCTTTTAAAAATAGATCCTAAAATCAGATCTACTATTAATATGGTTCACCTTGGTGCCATAAAAATTTTGCTGAAGGCAGAATTTCAAGAAGGAATTGATACTACTATTAAGATGGCCTTAATAGACAATGGAATCAATGATAGAAAAGATTGCATTCTTGGAGCGGCTAGAGGAAATTTAGCCTATCAAAGATTCATGTTTTCAGTTTATCCTAAATTTGGTTTTAGTTTAGACACTAAGAATATAGATCAAGTTCTTTCTTTCGTCCATCAGTTTGAAAGAGAAAACTTAATGAACCCTGGAGACAAGGTTTTTAGCCTAACCTACGTAATAGCTTATGCCTTAACCAATAGCCACCATAGTGTTGGTTATAAGAAACAAGAATACATAGAAATAGAAGATGTATTCTCTGAAATAGGTTCTATAGAAGAGAAGCAATTCTCTAACATTAGTCCTATGAATGATTCTTGGGCAATTGATATTGCAAAGAATAAACCAGTTCTAGAACAACCTAGAATGAGCTTTAAGAATAATAACCTAGAGATAGGAGAACCCTCTAATAGAAGGTATGAACCTTCCAGCACTAGAGAAATCTCTCAAAGAGACCTTCTTAGATGTGTCTCAAAACGAGTTGACGATCTCTGTCAGAAACTCGAATACTTAGGATAACCATGTCCGATAGCCCTATAGTTATGCATCCACATATCTATAAGGATGGACATATTCTTTCTTTTAAGCAATTAAATGAAGGAATTGATCCTAACCCCACACACTATAGCTTTAGTGGACATCTAAACAATAAGAGCCTTTCAACTCTTATTTCTTCAACCAATAATCTTAATCAGATTACTGGGAGAATTTTACTTGGGGTCTATGGTTTATTATCCTATTTTGGAATAAGCAAAGATCCTAGTGAGAATTTATCAAAAACACCAAGTGTTTTTAACCAATTCCATCAACTTTTTCAGAAAGGAGGATTAGAAGAAGAAATTTTTATTCTTCTGAAGAAACAAAATGAGAAAATAGAAGTCTTAGAAGCCCAGCTTGACATCCTATCTACCACAAGGAACGAGGTCCCAATATCTAGAAACGAAGTTCTAGACTTCACCTCTAAACTAGACAAAATTGAAGATTTTCTTCGAAAAATCATAGGATGAGTCTAAAAGACCTTCAAGAAGACTTTGACAACAACATCAAGCCTCAGTTAGGAGAAATCCTCGCGATGCTCAAACATCTACAGCTCAACAACAATATTGAAGTTGCTGCTGCAAAGATCATAAATGAATTGAAAGCAACAATTCAAGACTGTCCTTGCAAGAAAGAGATCCATGAAGTTCTCAGAGAAGAACCTGAAAAAGGAAAAGAAATTTTACACTTCAACCCTAAAGGATCTTGGAAGTATAGTTACCCTAATTACAACGTTGGAAACGAAGAATTAGGAACCAGTAAAAACCCAAACAGTCTTTCTTGGCCGATTAAAAAAGACTAATGGACTATATGAAGACAATAGAAAGCTACTTCTGGGATAGCTTCGAAGAGGAAGAGCTTCAAATTAATGACTCTAACCTAGAAAAACTCGAAGAAGCTATTAGGTTAATGGAAGTAGACCCAGCTATAGCAAATTCAGAAGTCGAAGCAAATGAAAACCTAAAAATTATTTTTGGTTTCAAAAAAGAAAACATCAGAGTCCTCGAAGATTACAGCTCCGAAGACGACGAAGAAGATCTAAACGAAACGTTTAGAGTTAGCAAAGAAGAAGACTTTTCTGGAGATGATTTCAAAGAAAGAAACTTTGAACATGGAGAATCGTCAAACACGAAGAAAAGAACAGGAAATTTCTTTGAACCAACGATCAAGACGAACAATATTTTCGGTACCAATATCTTAAATATTGATTGCTCTCCAAATAGAAAAGAACTCATCGACAAGTGGAGTCAAGAAATGAGCCTCATCATTCAGACTAATGATGCCTACGAAGATCCTAAAACGGTTCTTCTACTCATAGAACACAAGACAACAGGTATTGCCAACAGTCTTGTCAAAAATACTAATTGGCCTTTAACCAAGGCCATTCAAACCTTTGAAAATGTTATAGATGCAATCTACACCATGTTCCTAGGAATTGATTATGCAGAAAACAAAATGCATGAACAACTGCATACAATGAGTAAAGCCAAACATAGGCTTACCAATATGCAATTATGTGATATTTGTTTTTTAGAACAATTTTATTGTGCCTTTGAAAAATATCTTTATCAATTAAACAACAAAGATGATTATAAGAAATTTGTTAAAGACTATCTTTTAAAAATTCCTTTTATTGGAGAAAAAGCTTTAAAAAGATTTCTTCTAGAAGCATCTGAAGGTGCTCTTTACAGCTTGGGTTTTGCCCAAAGAATCGTTAAAGAAGAAATTGCTAAGATTTGTGATTTAACAAAACAGCAGAAAAAACTAAAGACATTTTCCAAAAAATGTTGTGAAAAAATAGTTGAGCATTCTTTGGATTATGGATGCAGATCCAAAAAAGTTTTTAAACATAAAAAGAATTTTTTTTCTAAAATAAGTTTAAACGGAAAAAGAGACGTTTTAAACCAGGAAAATATGTCAAAAAGAAGCCTCATGATTCTTCTTCAAAACAAAAGTTTTGTCCGAAAGGCAAAAAGAATTGCAGATGTTGGATCTGTAATGAAGAAGGACATTATGCAAATGAATGTCCAAATAGAAAACAATTTTCTAACAAACAAAAAAGGTTAGAAACTATCTTCTCTTTAGGTTTTTCACCGATTGAAGATATCTATAGTGACGCTGAAAGTGTCTATTCTATAGAGACCATTAGTTCCGAGTCTGAAAACTCAGAATATAATGAACATTCCTCCTCTGATTCTAAATGAGGAAAACTTAGAGTTAGTAATGCCTAATATTACTAACCCTAATTCAATTTATATATCCGGAAAATTAAAATTTAAAGGATATAAACAAATTGAAGTACATTGTTATGTAGACACAGGGGCAAGTCTCTGTATAGCAAGTCTCTGTATAGCAAGCAGGTATGTTATACCAGAAGAACATTGGGTTAATGCTGAAAGACCCATCAAAGCAAAGATCGCAAATGGAAGCACCGTTTCCATCAACAAGGTCTGTAAAAATTTAAATATTATGATTGCAGGTGAAGTATTTCATATACCTACTGTCTATCAACAAGAATCTGATATAGATTTCATTTTGGGAAATAACTTCTTTTATATGGACCATTTACCCAATTTACAAAAATGATAATACTTACGCTTAATCACAAGGAAGTATTTATCAGCAAAATTAACACAGCATTTCGTGTTGGTGTTAAAGGTTATCTTGAATCTATGAAAAAAATTTCAAAAATTCAAAAACCAAAACCTTTGAATATCACTTCAAATAAAATTCATCTTTTAAAAAGGGGGAGTGATAAGATAAAAGAATTTAAGGAAATGAATTTTATCCTTGAAAACTTAAAGAAAAAATCTATAATTGAAAAATTATTAGATTCTGTCTGTTCAGAAAATCCCTTAGATCCTAGTAAGACTAAACACTGGATGACAGCAAGTATTAAGCTCAAAGATCCCAAGACTATTATCAAGGTTAAACCTATGAAATATAGTCCACAAGATCGAGTAGAATTTGGCAAACAAATTCGAGAACTGCTAGATATGAAAATTATCTTAGAAAGTAAATCTCCTCATATGTCTCCCGCGTTCTTAGTTGAGAATGAAGCCGAGAAAAGAAGAGGAAAAAAGAGAATGGTTGTCAATTATAAGTCCATTAATGATGCGACTATCAGCGATAGCAATAATCTTCCCAATAAGGATGAACTTCTCACCCTTATTAGAGGAAAGAACATATTTAGTTCGTTAGATTGTAAATCCGGTTTTTGGCAGGTTTTACTTGACCATGAATCACAGCTTCTAACAGCTTTCACTTGTCCCCAAGGACATTATCAATGGAAGGTACTACCCTTTGGTTTAAAGCAGGCTCCATCCATATTTCAAAGACATATGCAAAATGCATTTCGGACTTTCAAAAAATTTTGTTGCGTTTATATAGATGACATTCTTATCTTCAGCGACAATGAAAAAGACCATCTTTGGCAGCTCGCAGCTGTTCTAAAGAAGTGTCAAATTTTAGGAATAATTTTGTCAAAAAAGAAAGCTCAGCTTTTCAAGACAAAAATTAATTTCCTAGGTTTAGAAATAGACCAAGGAACACATTGTCCTCAAAATCATATCCTTGATCATATTCACAAATTTCCGGATAAGATTGAAGATAAAAAGCAACTTCAGAGGTTTTTAGGAATTCTTACTTATGCTTCTGATTATATTCCTAAACTTGCAGCTATACGTAACCCTTTACAGGCAAAGCTCAAGAAGGACGTTCCCTGGGAATGGAAAGATTCTGATACTTGTTATATTAACAAAGTAAAAAAGAATCTAAAGAGCTTTCCAAAACTCTATCATCCTCTACCTGAGGATAAACTAATTATTGAGACCGATGCCTCTAGAGAATACTGGGGAGGAATTCTCAAAGCAGTAAACTCTGGACAAGAGTTAATTTGCAGATACGCATCAGGAAGCTTTAAAGACGCAGAAAAAAGATATCATTCTAACGAAAAAGAATATCTGGCAGTCATCAGAGTAATTAATAAATTTTCAATTTATTTAACTCCTGTTAAGTTTCTAGTTAGAACTGACAATAAAAACTTCACTTATTTTCTTCGTATTAAGTTACAAGGAGATAACAAACAAGGAAGACTAGTTCGTTGGCAACAATGGCTTTCACGCTACTCTTTTGAGGCTGAACACATCGAAGGAACGAAAAACTGTCTAGCAGATTTTTTAACAAGAGAATATCAAAACTCATAAAAGCACTAATAATGACATCATTGCTTGCGTCACTCTTTTTGCTTTTTACAGGTTTTAGCCTCTATAAAAGGGTGAAGAACCATAAGAGGATTTTCCTTCCTCAAAGAGACTCACTCTCTCTAAATAGGCCTCTCGCCAAAAATCAAAAGATAATGGAAAAACTTATGTTCCAGAAATCTCTGATCTTAAAAAAGATTCAATTACTTCAGAATGAGTTAATGCTCCTTGATTCTGAAATGGAGTTCGAAAGAAAATTCTCCAAACAAAAGGTAACTGTCGAACCTTTGATTGAAAAATCAAAATCGTCAGCTAGTCCAGAGCAAACGGCTACTGGTAAAGACCTATCAAAACCGTTGAAGCCTGTGGCTTTGGCTAAAAACCAAGAAGGAGGTTCATCTTCTTCATCCTTAGATTCTTTAAATCTAAGGCCAAATGGGGATTTTGATAACCCTAAAAAATCTAAAGTTCATTCTTTAGTACAATCGCAAGATTGTCAAGGCGCAAAAGCCTATTACGTTGTTTTTAACGATCCCAAAGCAGGTATCTACACTTCTTGGAACATTGCCGAAACAGCAGTTAAAGGTATTTCTGGTGTAAAGCACAAGAAATACAAGTCTTACGACGAAGCAAGAGTCTCAGCCAACATCTACACGGCTGCAGAATATAAAGCGCCTCTAGAACTTATCACTAGTTCTGAAGGATTAAGACCTTCTCTTTATTCAGGGGTCTTAACAAGCGAAAAGAATCCTAAGGTTGTACTTGGGATGATCCCAACAAGACTTGCATACACTATGCAAGGTGTTCTTGAAGAAATGGAGGATTACGACCTCGAAGCTACTTATACAGGTATTCTGTATGAAAAAGGCAGAAAAACTACTGAAGTCTCTTTTATAGAGGAACATTATTACACTACTGATAAAAGAAACATTAGTTATTTCAACTTCTTTCCGAATGCTCATCCAGAATTCGTCTTAGAAGCATATCAGTTTGGATTACTCAAAATGATTTATCCTTCTGATAATCTACTTGAGCTATCTAAATTTCCGGCAGAATTTAGAAGTGCAGTCAAAACCTACAAGAAAAGATGTCTCAAGGGTGCTGACAAAGAAATCTTCCTAAAGTTCCAGAGTTCCTTAATTTTTTGGGATGATTCAGAAGAACCAATTCAAACGTACAAATACGTTCAAATTGGAGTATGCAAAGATAAGATCTACGCTCCTAGTCAAGCAAAAGATGCTCTGCTTGAAAAGAAAGATCTTCGAGAAATGGCTGAACAAAAACTACTTGTTCTCATAGACAAAGTTTTTGATATCAGAAAAGACAGCAAGATAAAAGTGAACCTCGCCACTCACTATTGCTTAATGACGTCATTTTCCACCTCTTCTATCTCAGAGGTAGACTATGCAAAAATCATAGAATTCCAAAAACAGCTAATCTCACCAAACGTTTTTGGAATACATTATCCTAGCCTTTGCAGAAATATAAAGCTGGAGCTAGACAAAAAAGACCTCAATCACTTCTGTCCAAGATGTGACCCTACCACTAAAGATAAAGGAGTGATGGTCGATTAAAGTAAAAGTCAGGGCAAAAACTTTTACTTTAATAATTATAAAGATTCTTTCTTTATAAAAGCAACCAGTGCGCATAACGTAAGCAATGACACTCTATGTTTTGTACTGATCCTCTTTCCATATTCTATAAATGGAAGAGTTAATTGTTTTTCTAGGTATCGAAAATCACAGACACACACCCCACTGTAAAATAGCCTTTTTTCTTTGAAATGTGTGAGTAAACTCCATATAGGAGAATAGCTATGTAGCCTGATAATTCGGGAGTAGCCCTGAATAATCTTGTAATATGTAATCTATTGATTAATAAACCTTTCGTTTGTTTCTATCTTGTCCTTTATGAATATTGAGACGATGATGTTCCTGGAAAGTTTAAGCCGTCCCCTGGAAAGTAACGCTTAGGCATGTGGCCGTTTAGTGAAATCATCGACGCAACTTTGGAGTCTTCTAAATCACATATTCATAATCCAAGCAAGATTTTGATCGACAAGACAGGTTTATTCTTCTTTATGATTTCTTATTCTCGATTTATGCTACTCATGTTTATCTTAAGTTACATATGCTATGATCCTATTTTCAAAACAAACTTATAAACCTTAAATATTTTATCAAATATTTATCCATGAGTGATTCAAAAAGACAAGCTGCAATTCCAAAGAATTCCAGACTTATTCTAGAAATTCAAGATTTCGAAGATACTCTCGATGGAGATCATCTTAGAAAGAAAATTCTTCAAGATCGAATAGATCTTTGGAATACTTCCAGCTATGGTTTCAAACCAGCAATGATTAAAACCAAAGATTTAATGTCTTTTGGTATTTCTATCAAAGAATCGACGCTCAGACGTCTTAAAAGCCAACTCATTATTTGTTAGCTTTTCCTGCTTTTATTTCTATGAGTAATAAAATGCAAGCAAAAAATTTTGTTAATAGCAGCGCTATTTCAAAAATTAAAGATTTAGAAAAATCTCTTAAGATTGGCCATGAGAATTTAATTCTCATTTCATCTCTTGAGCAAAATGGTAGTACTTCTGCCAGTCGTTTTAAAGAAATACAGAAAGAGATTAACTCTTTCCTTATTGTTGAACGTAAAAATGAATCCAAGAAACTCATTATTTCTTAGATTTATTTCTTTTTTATCCGCACGGGTGGGGGAGTTTCATAGCCTAATCCCTTGACAAATTATGAGTGTAAAAGACCACAATTGTTGTGTACTCCCGGATTTGAACCCTGTGCAGATGGGATATTCGACCATGGCCTTAACCGGTACGCCACAACCCTTTATAGCAAATTATGACAAAAATATATAAAAACAATAACAAATCCCCTTTTAGGTTTTCATAATTTCATCTGTAAAGTATCAGCGAGCACTTAAAAATTGAATAATCATGAATGAAAAAGTGTCAACCTAAACATCAAATGTTGGTTCATATCAAAATTTGTTCACACTTATATCTCCACTCTCCAGTGCCAACCTAAACATCAAAAAATGTCAACCGAAAACTTATCCAGGAAAGCAGGAAACCAAAATCAGTTTACAAGATTATGTAAACAACAAATATAATTTGTGAAACAAAGATGACAGCCCCATTTTGTATTGCAAAAGAAAAACTCCATGTAGAATAGAGAAACAGATATAATTTGTGAAACAAAGATGACAAAAAAAGACAAGTGCAAACAGAGTAGAGAAACAAATATAATTTGTCAAACAAAGATGACAGCCCCATTAATCGACGAGTGAAGAACTTACAGAGCTATTTTTGATGGACGACTACGAGTGAAGAGTGAAGACAGAGCAGAGACCGAGTCACCGAGAGCGACCAGGAGATATGCCGATTTGCCGAAGTACAGACTCCACGCAGCGTCGATTACTCGATTTGCCCATTCATGAACTGATCGATTTTACTGGGGATTAGGCCATTTGGTTTGGGGTTTGGGCTTTTAATCCTTAAATACTTATTTGGGTTTGGGATTGCTTATTTACTTGAGGTGTTTTTTTTTTAGCTTAGTGCGGTGGGACATCGGATAAACACTTATTTGGAAGAAGAAAAAATTAAAGTGTTTATAACGGTGTCAAACCAGAGATGAGCACTTTTTTATAAGTCGTTTTGTTCTAACTTATCATCTTATTTCAAAAGTGCTTAAAACTTTTTTAGTTATTTTATATGTATAAACAATCCCAAACACCTTTAAATAACAACTTATTAGCTTATTACGTTTTGGTACCACAATAAGTTAATTCAAACTCTTTTTAGAAAACTCCGGTTTGACACCGCATAAGTTGATAAACACTTTTCAAAATAAGCATAAGTTGTTTTAAATAAGCAATGCCAAACACCCCCATAGTTTACTTGGGGCATAATGAGTTTAATGACAAAAATGGCTTATTCGTGTAGACGTTTGGGGTGTTTACTTGTGACTTAATGGCTTATTGGTGCAGACAAAAATGGCTTATTCGCACAGTATGGAAGGGGTGTGTTGTCCCATTAAGCCAAAAATTTGACCATTATATCCCCCCCCCCTCTTGAACACGCCTCCCCCTTCAATCCCACATGCTCCAATTCAAACCCTAGCACCATCGCTTCCGGGAACACACCTCCACTTCTCCCCGTCGTTGCACCTTTTCTTCGACGACTTTTCTCCTGGCGGGGACCTTCATCATTGACGGTGATTTTATTTTTCTCAGAAAAGATGCTCCCAAGCTGGTTACAACGTGGGTTCTATTCAATCTCGACCCCCAGGTCAGGTCATAACCCTCCCCCTATCCATGGCTTCCCCGATTTTTACATCTCCTTCCCCGATTTATGCATCTTCGCCGATTTATGCATCTCTTTATCCGGCTTATGCATCTCCGGCGACGGCGGATGATGTCTGCATCTTCTTCCCCAACGACTGTAACACCCTAAAAATAGGGATAACAAAAATCTGCAAAACGGACACGAGGTATATAAAATTGTCATAGCAAGAGCCTCCCAAAAATGGGGAAATATACAAACCTGTTTAATTACAGTTGTAATTTAACGGATAATAAATAACAACCAACTAATCTAATTTCTATAACTAGAAAAGAGATTACAAAAGGGGTGTCATTTATAAACCCAAATGTTCTTCTACCAAAAAGTATGTCCAAATGCAAATTTCCCCAAGCTCTCACTCAAGCAACTATGCCAGCTTAGAACCGGCGCCGCTAAAACCTGAGATACACATCAACACCAAACAAGTGTTAGGCCAAAAAGCCTAGTGAGTTGGACAAGGAATATCATATAAGAGCATTTATAATTCTTATCAGCAGTTAACCAGATTTCAACAAATGTGGAGTCAACGGGGGATACCCATAGCACCAATCAAGTTCCACCCAAAGAGACAATGTACCTTGATGCCAACTACTAAGAGTGACATCCCAAAGGCCCGGCACACCCGAGGACTACAACCATGGCATTACCCCGAATGGCAAAGGTCTAGGCACATACTATCACAGTGGCACCCAAGACTACATTCTCCTAGTGTCTACTAACTTGGTTCGTCCAACATAAAACATATACGAGGTTTGTGAGATAAATTTCAACCAAGTATATTTCAATACCAACCATGGGTACTATATTACCATCCTAACCATAAGGTCCAACATAGGACCCATTTAATAACCATTTTTGTCATGTAAACATGATAGCACCAATAAAGATAACCCAAATGGAAGTCATCAACATATCAAGATTCCCATTCAATAAATCATAGCATGATACACTTTCACATATTCCCAATCATACTTCCATAGTGAAACCCAAATACTTGGACATATAGATATGAATATTTTGAGCCAAAATAGACAACAATACAAATAAGAGATAATGATGTGTATTTAGTTTTAACAAAGGTTTAGTAAACTCACAATCTAGGTTTTAAACCAAAACCTAGAAAAGATGGAACTTTAAAGACGGAGAAATGCTTTGACTTGACTCTTGGGAATCTACTCCAATAAATGAACTCCAAGGTAGGTTGAATGCCCAAGGATTGATGTTTAACCACCCAAGGTTGCAATAAATGCTTCAAGGGGAGTAGATGATGAACTTGATGCCCAAACCCTAGAAAATCGCCTTTGAAAAACGAGTGTGTGTGTGTGTTTTGAAATCGGCTGAAAAAGGGTTTTGGAGACCTGCAGGTGCTCCCGAGACTTATGTCGCGGCTTGCAACCCGCAGCGTAAGTCGCCCGCGTGCCCTAAAGGGTGTACTCCAGTAGCTTACGCGGCTTGTACCGCGACTAGCAACCCGCACGGTAAGTCGCGTAAGTCACTGCCTGCCAAAGGTTGAATTATAAAATCCCAAGACAACACCAACAACAACCTTAAGCAAAAAAAAAATATTAAGCATATAAGTCCTACATCAATTATTACAAAAAAAAAAGCATAGGATTAACAAGGCCTAATACTTACCTGAAATTCCGGATGTTATAATCCTCCCCACCTAATTAGGATTTCGTCCCCGAAATCACACTCATACGAACAACTGGGGATAACGCTTCCTCATGTCCTCTTCGGACTCCCAAGTGACATTAGCATCACGATGGTGCTTCCATTGGACCTTGACCATGACTACGTCCTTATGCGGCAACTTTTTCACCTTTGACTCTAAGATCGCCTTCGGTTCTTCCACACAATGATTTCCATTATCTACCCGGATTTCCGTCAAAGGAATCACGCTTTCCTCCTCGGCTAAACACTTCCGAAGGTAACACACGTGGAACGTAGGATGTATTTCATCCATTTCCGGTGGTAAGTCCAACCGGTAAGCTTTTAAACCAACTCTCTCCAAAATGACGAAGGGTCCAAGGAAACGAGGACTAAGCTTCCCGCGCTTCCTAAAATGAATGATCCTCTTTCATGGAGATACCTTCAACATGACACGGTCGCCCACTTGAAACTCGACCGGTCTTCTCTTCTTCTCCACATAGCTCTTCTGTCGGTCTTGTGTCGCCTTCAATCTTTCTCGGATCTCCTTCACTTTATCCGTCGTCTCTTGAACTACTTCCGGTCCGGCGAATTGCTTTTCGCCCGCTTCTAACCAACAGACCGGGGTTCTACACTTCCGTCCATATAAAGCATCGAACGGTGCCATCCCGATACTAGAATAGAAACTGTTGGTACGCGAACTCCACCAAAGGTAGATGTGAGTCCCAATTTCTTCCGAAATCTATTACACATGACCTCAACATATCCTCTAGCGTCTGGATCGTCCCCTTGCTTTGACCATCCATTTGAGGATGATACGCCGTGCTCAAATTCAGTCTAGTGCTCAACTCTTTCTATAAGCTTGCCCAAAAATTCGATGTGAAACGACTATCCCGATCCGATACAATAGATTGCGGAACTCCGTGCCTTGATGTAACACCTCAATTTTTGTGTGGATTATCTCCTTTATGTATCGTTATAAGATTTGACTTTGGAACATAGTGCATATGTATATTATCAAGTTTTGAGCTAGTGGACAACTTATTTGTCGTTATCTGATCAGTTGAAAGTGGAAAAGGAGTTTTCCGAGCAGCTCAGACCCACCAGGCGACAGTGCCCGGTGACTATGACATCTGTCAATGTCGCAGGGCATAATCGCGGAGAGGAACGGGCTCTCGATACAGGTTCTTCCCCGCGACTATGCCAGGGTCAAAATCGTTTGGTCACAATCGCGTGGGGTGTACCGAGAGGGCCCCGACGCGGGCGACCTTGCCCCGCTACTATGCCATTGGCATAGTCGCCGTGTCATAATCGCCGACGGGCAACTTGGGTATAAAAATCAGATTTCGGGATTTTCAGATTTTGTGAGTTTTGGGAACTGATTTGGGAGCTCTTCCTCAGCGATTTTGGTAAGTCCCAAACCCTAAAATTTCATCTCTTCATTTATTGATCTCCAACAACCATTAATGAGGAGTTAATGCTTGGTTAGGGTGAACTTTTGGTGAACCTAGCTTGTGTTATCATCTCAAGTCCTCAACTCTCCATCCACCATTTCTAGGGTTTGATTTCTTGTGAGAAATCACCAAGGTGAGTGTTTTCTTGACCCTTCCACTCTCATACATGTCTAATAATGTGCTAGTATTCATGTACATTTTATTATTTACTTACTTGATTTTGTGGATCTAACCTAAAATCCCACTTGTGGGTGAAGTGGTAAATGGAGAGTATTAGAGGTGCTACTTGGTTAAGACATGTAGCAAGAACTATGTAAGAATAGTAAGTTGTATGTTTGATCATATTGGGATTTGATGTTGATTTGTAAGTCTCGGCTTGTGTTGCCACTATCGATAGACTAAAGACCCGGTTTGGGTTGAAGTCATAAATAGACTAAAGACCCGGTTTGGGTTGAAGTCGTAAATGGACTAAAGACCCGGTTTGGGTTGAGGTCACAAATAGACTAAAGACTCAGTTAGAGTTGATGTCGTGTATATGCTAAAGACCCGGTTTAGGTTAAGTGCTCAAGTAGTTAAAGATCTCATTTAGGTTGATGCTAATCAAGTTATGTGACTTAAGAGAAATTATAAACGTGTTGACGATATTATATCGTGTTTTCTGTTTAATGTCAGGTGAACCAAATTGGTGGAGCGTTGTGTAAATACAATGTTATTGTACTTAGATCTCATTTTATCAATTTAAATTGTGGTCATACGTTCTCACTAGGCCTTAGCCTAACACTTGTTTCTTTGGTTGTCGTGTATGACAGGTAATCCTAGTGGCGGGAACCTTCGGGAATGAGTGGTCGATCATGTGATCGAGAGCGGTCCTTTTGGGAGATCTAGAGACCGGTATACTTGATGAATAGTCGACATTTTTGGGAGAATAGCGACACCCGACTGTAATCTGATAGAGAAATCTAGATTATTTAGGTTGTCGTAAATTTATTCTTCATTAAATGAGTTTGTACACAATATACTATATTCCCTTTATTGGGTTGATACTTTGGGATACCTTGGCAGGTCTTGTACAACAGGTTTCATCAATTTACAGCTATCATATTGCCAAAATTTTAAGTTTTAAATTTACCCCAATTTTTAGGGTGTTACAAGTTGGTATCAGAACCAGGTTTAAGTGAACTAGGTATGGACGTAAGATACCTAGACTTAAGCTATGAAATTAGGTAATGGTTGTGTGAGATTGGGTAGAACTCTTAAGATAAGAGGGTCTTAGAGTCGTTGGAAGCTACACAAATTAAAATTATGGTAATGGGAATGAAAATTCTTATGTATCGCATGTTCATAATTACGCCTAGCTAACATTATTATGAAGATGTTTTACGTGATTATGCTTGTTTTCCGTTGTTATGATAATTAATGGAAGTGGTAGCACGTTTCCTTGTTTATATTCTGTTCATCCTCATCTCACCTATATTCTCGCGTGTATGGTAGACTATGGTTAATACGCGTAATCGGCAGGAAGGGCAGGATACGGCAGCATCCACGGCTGACCAACCGAGGGTAATGATCTGCCTCCACCGTTTTTAAACGCGTTGGGCGGGGGACCGGAGCACATACCCCGACGGAACATAACTGCAACCCATCCGATCATGGAAGAAGTGACTCCGGAAACAAGAATGATGGACAGAATGATGCCAGCCATGAATGCAACTATGGCACAACAACAAGAATTGTTCATGAAGCTACTGGAAGATCGAGATGCCAGTAACCGTAGGCATGAAACGGTCGTAGAGAATGTCGTAGTGGCGGGATTTGGGGGCACGGGACCCGTGATTCCCACTAATGAGGCCCCAACTCCGGAAGCAAGGCAAGGGTCTAAGCCTTGCACTTTCAAGACGTTCCTCGGGTGCCGACCCCCAGAGTTCAAGGGTACCGATGATCCGCTTGTGTGTATGAATTGGGTTCGAGAGATGGAGCAGGCCTTCAGATCAAGTGAATGCGGGGAGAGTCGGAAGGCAATTTTTGGTTCTCATTTGTTGAGGGGTGCGGCCCTAACGTGGTGGAACGTTTACTCCTCCTCGGTGGAAGCTACGGTTTTGGCCAAATTGAGTTGGTCAACCTTCAAGCAGAAGTTGATGGAAGAATTTTGCAATGAGCGGGCCTTGGACCGAATAGAGGAAGAGTTCAGGAATTTGAGAAAAGGGAGCTCGTCTTTGAAAGAGTATAACCGACAATTCATGGATAAGCTCGGTTTGGTGGGACACCTGGTTCCGACCGAGAGGGAAAAGATCAAAGCCTACACCAAAGGGTTGCCAAGTGAGATGAAGAATCTAGTTCGGGTGTCTAAAGCCTCTACCCTCCGTGAGGCTATCGAAGAGGCTCAGTTGGTGGAAGACTCCTATGATCCAAGCAAAATGGAGAGGAGTGGACCGGTTGAGAAAAGGAGGTGGGAAGGAAATTCCGCACCTTCAAGAAGGACAAAGCCTTACAACAACAGCTATCGTGGGAACGAATCTGGACGCGAAGCTAAATGGTGCTCTAAGTGTCGGAGCAAGCATTTTGGCCCGTGCTCCTCGGGCGGATCGAATTGTTTCAAGTGTGGAAAGTCGGGTCATGATCGTCGTGATTGCCCGGTCCGAGGGATGACGTGCTTTGAATGCAAGGAACCAGGTCATATCTGGAGCGAGTGTCCGAAGTTGAAGATTGGGGGAAAAGAGATGAAGAAGGTGGATCCTCCGAGAGCGACGGGAAGAGCATTTCAAATGACCACCGAAGAAGCGAAGGCTTCGACTGATGTACATTTCTTCTAAACTCCGTACCTACGCGTATATTGTTTGATTCCGGAGCGAGCTTTTCGTTTGTATCGATTTCGTTCTGTCAGAAGTTATCTATACCCACTAGTAGTTTAGAAAATACTATAGTGGTAGAATTAGCGGACGGCGATCAAGTAGTGGTTCGGGATGTTCTGAAAGGTTGTAAATTGGAGATTGAAGGGAAGGAGTTTCCGGTCAATCTAATGTCGATGGACATTGGGGGATTTGATGTTGTGATTGGGATGGATTGGTTAGCGGATAACCATGCCGAAATCCTTTGTGCAAAGAAACTGATTCGAATTCCGACCTCGAATGGCGAGTCGGTGACTGTGTATGGTGAAAGGCGAAATGGAGAGGTAGCGATCATTAACATGGTAAAGGCACATAAGTGCTTATCGAAAGGGTGTCCATCCTTTTTGGCATATGTTATAGATGCCAAGTTTGAGAAGAAAAAGCTTGAAGACGTGGGTGTAGTAAGAAATTTCCCCGACGTATTCCCGGAAGAATTGCCTGGTTTACCGCCCGATCGTCAGGTGGAGTTCAAGATCGATTTAACACCGGGAGCGACCCCGATAGCTAGAGCCCCGTACCGATTGGCTCCATCCGAAATGAAGGAAATGATGAGCCGGTCTTATTCGTGAATAAGAAGGATGGTACTATGCGAGTGTGTATCAACTATAGGGAGTTGAATAAGGTAACCGTGAAGAACAAATATCCACTCCCTAGAATTGATGATTTATTCGACCAACTTCAAGGTGCGGGTTGCTTTTCGAAGATTGATCTCTGCCCGGGTTATCACCAAGTGAAGGTCAAGGAGGAAGACATTCCTAAAACCGCTTTTAAGACGCGTTACGGTCACTACGAATTCTTAGTGATGCCCTTCGGATTGACGAACGCCCCAGCGGTGTTTATGGACTTAATGAACCGCGTGTGCCGACCCTTTCTAGATAAGTCCGTCATCGTGTTCATTGATGACATTCTTATCTACTCGAAGGATGAAGCCTATCATGCGCGTCATCTTCGAGATGTCTTGGAAATCTTAAGAAAGGAGAAGCTCTATGCAAAGTTTTCCAAGTGCGAGTTTTGGTTGAAGAAAGTGCAGTTCTTGGGGCACGTAGTTTCGAAAGATGGAGTGAAGGTGGATCCGGCCAAGATTGAAGCTATGATGAGTTGGGAACCTCCCAAAAGTCCGTCCGAAATTCGAAGTTTTCTAGGCTTGGCGGGGTATTACCGGAGGTTCATACAAGACTTCTCCAAGATTGCTTCTTCGTTGACGTTGTTGACCAAGAAGAACATAGAGTTTGTGTGGACCGATGAGCAAGAGAAGGCGTTTAGGACGTTGCAAAGGAAATTATGCGAGGCTTCGATCTTATCCTTGCCGGAAGGATCGGAGGATTTTGTGGTCTTTAGTGATGCATCCAAAATGGGACTTGGATGTGTACTAATGCAAAGAGGAAAGGTGATCGTGTACGCGTCTAGGCAATTGAAGGTGCACGAGAAGAACTACTCCACTCATGACTTGGAGTTGGCGGCGGTAGTGTTCACATTGAAGTTATGGCGACATTACCTATATGGCACAAAGTGTACCTTGTACACGGACCACAAGAGCCTGAAGTATGTTTTTGATCAGAAAGAACTCAACATGAGGCAACGAAGGTGGTTGGAGCTACTTAAAGATTACGACTGTGAGTTACTCTACCACCCGGGTAAAGCAAACGTGGTGGCCGACGCCTTGAGTCGGAAAGAGTATAGCGGGAGGCTTCAAGCCAAACTCACAAGGATCGAGTTAGTATCGAGCCTTATGGAGAGGATTAAAGGGGCGCAAACCGAAGCATTAAAGGAAGAAAACCTCAAGGAAGAAGTGATGACCAAGCAACGGTCATTGTTGACCGAAGATAGTCGAGGGATCAAATGCTTCAATGGGCGAGTTTGGGTACCAAAGTTTGGTGGTTGCCGAGAGCTACTTTTGGAGGACGCGCATAAATCCAAGTATTCTATCCACCCGGGAAGCACCAAGATGTACCGGGATTTGAAATTACATTTTTGGTGGCCACTTATGAAATTGGACATAGCTCATTTTGTAGAGCGATGTGTGCCTTGTTCGCAAGTGAAGGCCGAGCATCAACGACCCTATGGGAGCCTTCAGTCACTAGAAATCCCCGAGTGGAAATGGGATAAGATCACCATGGATTTTGTGACCAAGTTACCGAAGACCATGAGAGGGAACGATACTATTTGGGTTATTGCCGATCGGTTGACGAAGAGTGCCCACTTTCTAGAGATGCGGGAAACTTTGCCAATGGATAAGTTGGCGAAGCTTTACATAGTGGTCTCTAGGCACGGTATACCCTTGTCGATAGTTTCCGATCGTGATAGTTGGTTTACGTCGAGGTTTTGGGGAGCGTTACACCAAGAGTTGGGCACGCGTGTAAATTTGAGCACGACTTATCACCCACAAACGGACAGGCAAAGTGAAAGGACAATTCAAACGCTTGAAGACATGCTTAGATCATGCGTGATCGACTTTGGCGGTAGTTGGGATACCCATCTGCCTTTGGTGGAGTTTGCGTACAACAATAGTTACCATTCCAGTCTCGGGATGGCGCCTTTTGAAGCCTTGTACGGACGAAAGTGTAGAACCCCCGTGTGTTGGCTGGAGGCAGGGGAGAAGCAGTTTGCCGGCCCGGAAATCATTTAAGAGACGGCCGATAAGGTCAAGTCAATTCATGAACGGTTGAAAGCGGCACAAGATCGTCAGAAAAGTTATGCCGACAAGAAGAGAAGACCGGTGGAGTTCCAAGTGGGAGACCGTGTAATGCTGAAAGTATCTCCTTGGAAAGGTTTGATCCGTTTTGGGAAGCGTGGGAAGCTAAGTCCTCGTTTCCTCGGGCCGTTTGCTATTCTTTAACGTATTGGACTACAAGCTTATAGACTAGACTTACCGCTTGAGATGGATGGAATCCATCCTACGTTTCATGTGTGTTACTTGAGAAAGTGTTTGGCGGGGGAAGAGAGCGTCATACCGCTATCCGAGATTCGTGTGGAGGACAACCGTTGCGTTGAGGAACCCGAAGCTATTTTGGAAAGGGAAACTAAGAGACTTCGCCATAAGGGAGTCGTGATGGTCAAAGTGCAATGAAGGCACCACCGAGGCACAAATGTGACATGGGAGTCGGAAGAGGACATGAAGCGTAGATACCCTCACATGTTTGTATAGTATGGATTTCGGGGACGAAATCGTTTCCAAGTTGGGGAGGATTGTAACACCCCAATTTTTGTGTGGATTATCTCCTTTATGTATCGTTATAAGATTTGACTTTGGAACATAGTGCATGTGTATGTTATCAAGTTTTGAGCTAGTGGACAACTTATTTGTCGTTATCTGATCAGTTGAAAGTGGAAAAGGAGTTTTTCGAGCAGCTCAGACCCACCAGGCGATAGTGCCCGGCGACTATGACATCTGTCAATGTCGCAGGGCATAATCGCGGAGAGGAACGGGCTCTCGGTACAGGTTCTGCCCCGCGACTATGCCAGGGTCACAATCGCTTGGTCACAATCGCGAGGGGTGTACCGAGAGGGCCCCGACGCGGGCGACCTTGCCTCGCGACTATGCCATTGGTATAGTCGTCGTGTCATAATCGCCGACGGGCAACTTAGGTATAAAAATCAGATTTTGGGATTTTCAGATTTTGTGAGTTTTGGGAACTGATTTGGGAGCTCTTCCTCAGCGATTTTGGTAAGTCCCAAACCCTAAAATTTCATCTCTTCATTTATTGATCTCCAACAACCATTAATGAGGAGTTAATGCTTGGTTAGGGTGAACTTCTCCGGAAAGGATTAATTGAAAGCCTCTAATTGTGCCAACAGCCGCGGTAATACAGAGGATGCAAGCGTTATCCGGAATGATTGGGCATAAAGCGTCTGTAGGTGGCTTTTTAAGTCCGTCGTCAAATCCCAGGGCTTAACTCAAAAAATAAGCTGTTGTGACACAGGTGTATCGAGGTAGGCCGTGGATTGAATAGAGAAAGAAGGGCTCGTATTTGACAGATTTCGAGAACCTTCTATAAGGCCAGTCCTATCCCTTATGAATAAGTGACCTGACCACTTTCATGCTTCAAATGAGAAGTTGCGCTTTCGATCTTGTTCTCAGCTCCCGGTCTGGTCCTTTAGGTGAGGCTCTTTACAGGGTGGTTCCCTTTACGGTTCAGGAATTCGTGGTTGGCTTACTTTTCTTTGGTTACAGTTCATGCCCACTCGTCATGAACCCCCGCCCGCCTCGACGCGGAGTCGCAACTCTTCCTGTAGAAACCTCCTTCAAATGATTCAAGTGATTCAGTCAGTAGAAAAGTCAGTAAGAAATTCAGATGCCTCTCCTGCAGGCCGAAACATTTACTTTGAATAGATGCGGTTCTTCCCATAAAATAAAGAAAGAGTGAGCGCTAAAACCTATTTCATTCCTATCCAAATAGCCCACTTCGGCAATACGATTCCGACGACTCAGCAGCAGTGCGGAATTTTCTTTCTTATCTGCTGGCGGTAGCCATTCAAAAGCCCAAGAGACGATGCCCTAGTTCGATACCTGATGACTTGCCCTACTTTTTGTCCAAACCGGTTGATTAAATGTCTGAGGTAGGGCATGAGATGTTTACCTTTTATAAGCAAAAGTTGACTTAAGACAGAATGTCTTTTGTCAACGTTAATATAGGACCCCATTAAAACCCAGTTAAAACGGATGGTTGATCGCCGCCTCCTTGTCCTGGAGGCTCTCCGGTCGGGGAGGGGCTTGCTATCGTAACCTTTTTCCCGGTGTATGTGAGGGTGATGAACTCCTTTTTGTTCGGTCATAGGTTGGTCCAAAGAACGAGAGTCAACTTCCTTAAGTCCGTTGTTCCTCATGGGGAAGGGTCGACCTTGGTTTTAGCTACTGATGACGGGGCAACATCGGGGACCCCTTCCTTTCTGTTATTGCCAGCGCTTTCCCGGGCCGAGCCATAATTCTTTATTAGAAATGGCAGGCAAAGCCCAAAGGCTGCTATCCCAATAGGCCAGCGGGCGGAACGAGGAGAGGGCCCGACAATCATACCACCCCGCGGTCGAAAAAGCGTGTTCCCTTCAGATAAGACGCACCGTAGGCCATCATCGACCTTCTTCGTTTTCGATGAAAAAGAAAGAAAATCTCGATATCCGAAAACCTTTTCCTGCACTGAAAAAAAGGACCTAAAAGAAGAGCGTCTTCTCTTAGCTTTCTTCCTCCCGCGCCCGCCGCCGTCCGACCCGCGTTAGAAGGGAAGAAAAATGGAGAGAGAAAGAGCATATGGATTATATCCCCTATATCGAACACTCATTCCTATCTATTGATAGAAAGATCTTCGTCAAATACCGGACTTTTCCTTTTTTTTGTTTTTTTTAGAATTCCTCATATCCAAGGCAGCTTATCACAAGCACCCCACCCCATACGACTTGTTGGGGGGTCGTTTGCCTTTTGAATCAAACAAAGTAAGTAGTAGGGGCTTCATAGCAACTTTCATTCTAAAGGAAAGCGAATAACCCACTTTTAGTCAATAAGAGCCCTACTTCCCTCGAAAAACCTCATCACTGAAATTCAAGCGCAACCCCATTTCTTAGTCACCGGGATGAGCGCACCTTTGGTAATTCAGTAGGGCAAGCTCTTTGATAGTGACTTATTTCGAGGCGACGAAAGGCTACTTCAATCTAGAAAACAGCCGGAAACTCGAGAGGGTCGCCTTTGGGAGCGTTCGCCGGTAACCATCACGACAACATAAAAAGGAAGGAGTGAGGCTGACTGAATCCAATCCATAAACCCGGAAACGAAACTAAGTTCGTTCCCTTTCGTCAAATAGGTAAAGTAGGCATACGAATCACTTTAACTTTGCCTTAGACTCTATTGGAACAAAGCAAAGAAGGAGGCGGAATGGAGAAAGGAAAGGGACAAGGGCGGTCTTGCTTGGCGCGAAGGCTGCTGGTTCGGGGGTAGAGTACAGTACTAAAGGTCCTCGGACTTCCAGGCGGTTTTTCTTTTGGGCAGTTGTTCACCGTTGGATCTCGCCAATACAGCCCCCTATAGTTTTTGTTATCGAGATATCTTTTTTTGTTTTTTCATTGTTCCCAGGTATTTTTTGGGTAATCTGCTCCCATGCTGCAATGTAACACCCGCTATTTTGGGGTTGGGTGAAAAGTTGACTATTACCCAAAGTTCAGGGGGGGGGGGAAATGTAACTTGGGTTATATAAATATAAATCAGATTTTAGATATTTTGAAAATATCACAAATCAATCTTGAGAATCAGAGAGAGAAAGAGAAAAGAAGCAGTGAAGTGGTTCTTCGGGTTTTTCTCCAAATCAAGGTACGAATCTAGCTTAATGCTTTGATCTACATGCTTTTAGCCGCGTAAAATCTCGTTGTGAAGGTTTTAAACCGTTCCATTGTGAGATCTGGGTATTTATCATTTTGGATCTGGGTTCTGCATCGATCTGTTCATGGTGTTCTTGATGAAACAAGACGATGGTCATTTGACCGATGGTCCTTCGGCCTGGGGTCCTTCGACCGGTTGGTCGTTCGATCGATTGGTCGTTCGACCGATTGGTCGTTCGACCGGACATAGGTTCGACCGGACATCGGGTTCAACCGATGTGTCCTTTGACCGGACATAGGTTCGACCGGACATCGGGTTCGACCGGTGTGACCTTCGACCGGGGTGGGACGTTCGACCGGTGTGGGGTTCGACCGTATGGGGTACTCGACCGGATCAGTGTTTGGCAGTTGTTGTGTTCTTATTCCTGAGTTTTAAGTCATTAAGTTGTCTTTATTTTAGCTTACCGATTATCGGTGTTGTCATAGGTAGCAATCGTCAGAAGCAGGCCATAATCAGGAAGAAATCTGAGGTGAGTCCTTTAAACTAAATCGGTCTGTATTACGAATGCTATGTGATAAATGTATTATTTGAAATGTGGAAAACCTGGTTTCAAAGTGACTTATTTTCGTTGGGAAATACCTTTTAAAGATCTCACATTTTCAAGAATCACGATTTATAGAATTGAACTGTTGTTCATATGAATTGCCTGTATAGCTGATTTAATGTGAGTATGCTCTGAAATGACATGTTTTGGTTTTGGGTCTTAGTGCAATGGATCCATAGGCACGGTGTTCCTGTGTCCCCCTGTTTTGGGCATTTGGTTCACGTCTAGCACGGGATAGGCATCGGGTTGCCATGATAAGTAAGGTGTGGACCTATACGGTCGGGCAGCGTCTCATGGTGCAGTAAGGTGTAATCCCATTATGTGCTTGGGTTCCCCCTGTTTTGGGAACTCTCAAGGATAGATCCAGAGGGGTTGACTTGAATGTTTTGAGCAACAGATCTAGAGGGGTTGAGCTCGTTATGTGATTTTGGGTATTACTTATACCATGTTTAATCACTAATGGTTTATTGGATTTCTTGACTTAGCTCATGGCTATACTACCGCGTGGCACCACTTGGGTTTAGTACTCTCTTTTATTTTGGCTTGTTCTCACTAGGCGTTAGCCTAACGCTTGCTCTTGGTTGTCATGTTGGCAGGTTATCTTAGCAGTGGGGCTCGTCGGGACTGAGGGAGTGACCTTGGGGTCGTGAGAGATTCTTTTGAAGATTCATTTTGGAAGTATAGCGACACCCGTCCCTAATCTAGATATTTTGTAGATTAGTAGGATGTCATTTTATACTTCAGTTATCTACCTCAATATTGGCTACTCTATACCCGTTGGGTTGATTGTGTAATGAAATTGTCACACCTTATTCCGCAAGTTAGTCTATTGCCGAATTGTTTCTTCGAAATTTTATTTCCGCAGTTTCTGAGGTGTTACAAGTTGGTATCAGAGCCTTGGTTTAAGTGAACTAGGTATGACTGTAAGATGCCTAGACTTAAGCTGAGACTATTAAGTTACGACTCGTGAGATGGGGTAGATCTTGTAAGATAGGACGGTCTTAGGGTCAACGGAAAATTGCACAAGTTGAAAGTTGTAACAATGGTAATAAGCACTCTTGCGTATTATACGTTCATAATTTCACTTAGCTAACGTTATTATGAAAATGTCTTACGTGAGCATACTTAAATTACTGTTGTTATAACGATTGATAAGTGTAGAAGTACGTTCTCTGTATTTTCCGTAATCCTTATCCCGTTCTTTTGCATGATTGCGTTCAGCAGAACCATGGTTAATACCAGGAGTCATCCGGAAGGCCAGGAGGCCGACATACCTACGGCCGACCATCCGCTGGCGACCGTAGTGGGGGAAACTGTACGTGTGAGTAATGTGCTGGGTGGAGGACCCGAGCATATTCCTCGACGAAATTTGGAGGCTAATGAGCCTATTATAGAAGAAGTGACGGCCGAAACGAGAATGATGGATCGTATGATGTTGGCCATGAATAGGGCCATGGCGCAACAACAGGAAGTGTTCTTGAAACTCCTCGAGGACCGAGACACTAACAACCGTAGGCCCGAAACGGTTGGCGAGAATGTGATTGTTGCAGGATCCGGGGGTACCGGACCTGTAATTTCCCCTGTGGTAACTGCAACCCTGGGCGTCAGTCGAACGGCGCGGACTTGCACGTTCAAGGCTTTTCTGGGTTGCCGACCACCAGAATTTAAAGGCTCGGACAATCCCTTAGATTGTATGGCCTGGGTCCGAGAGATGGAGCAAACTTTTCGCTCAAGCGAATGTGGGGAGGAACAGAGGGTGATATTTGGTTCCCGAATGTTGCGGGGAATAGCTCTTACCTGGTGGGATGTGTACTCTGCTTCGCTGGAGCCGACTGTTCTGGACCAATTGTCTTGGTCTACTTTTAAAGAGAAATTGCTAGAGGAATACTATAACGAGCGGTCGTTGGACCGAATCAAGGATGAATTCCAGAACTTGAAGAAGGGAGGTATGTCTGTGAGGGAATACAGCCGTCTCTTCATGGACAAGCTGGGCTTTGTGGGACATCTGGTCCCAACAGAGAAAGATAAGATAAAGGCTTACATCAAGGGTCTTCCATCGGACATGATGTCGATGGTTCGTGTGACAAAGACCTCCACCCTTCGGGAGGCAATGGAAGAAGCTCAACTTATGGAAGATGCTTACAGTCTCGGCAAGGAGCAAAGTGTTCGCCAAATCGAGAAGCGGAAATGGGAGGGAAGTTCGATGCCCTCAAAGAAACCCTTTTATGCCAACAACAGCGCTCAGCGAGGAGCTGATCCTAGACGTGATGCCAAGTGGTGCTCCAGGTGTAGAAACAAACATTTCGGCCCGTGCAACTTTGTTCCCGGAGTGTGCTACAAGTGTGGGAAGACGGGTCACACGTTCCGAGATTGCCCTCTCAAGGGACAGGTATGTTTTGCGTGTAGGGAACCGGGGCACGTAAGGGCGGAATGCCCGAAGCTCAAGATTGGGGGAGTTAGCGGGAAGAAGATGGAACCTCCGCGGTCGACTGGAAGGGCTTTCCAGATGTCGTCAGAGGAAGCTAAAGCATCGACCGATGTAGTGTCGGGTACGTTTCTTCTAAATTCCGTACCTACGCGTGTGCTATTTGATTCTGGTGCTAGCTACTCGTTCATATCTGATTTGTTCTGTCAAAGGCTTGCTATGTCTAAAAGTATGCTAGAGATTGCTGTTGTGGTAGAAATAGCAAATGGAGGTCAAGTTCTAATTCATAATATCCTGAAGGATTGCATCTTAGAGCTTAAGGGGAAGAAATTTCCCATTAACCTATTACCAATGCAAATTGGCGGATTCGACGTAGTGGTAGGTATGGACTGGTTATCTAAGAACCAGGCCGAAATTGTATGTTCCAAGAAAATGATCCGTTTACCGGTGGCAAACGGAGAAGCGACTATAGTCTACGGCGAAGGAAGGAAAGGCGACGTGACGATTATTTCAGTAATCAAAGCTAGGAAATGTTTGGTGAAAGGATGTGTATCTTTCTTGGCTTATGCCATCGATACCAAACTCGACCAACGGAAGTTGGAAGAGGTTAGGGTGGTACGCGAGTTTCCCGATGTGTTTCCGGAAGACTTGCCCGGGTTGCCGCCCGATCGAGTTGTGGACTTTCGTATTGACCTCATTCCTGGAGCGGCTTCGATTGCTCGAGCTCCTTATCGTTTGGCTCCTACCGAAATGCAAGAGATGGTGGTTCAACTTCAAGATCTTCTCGAGAAAGGTTTCATCCGACCGAGCTCGTCACCTTGGGGAGCTCCGGTTCTGTTTGTCAAGAAAAAGGACGGTGCAATGAGAATGTGTATCGACTACAGGGAACTGAACAAAGTGACGGTGAAGAACAGGTATCCACTTCCAAGAATCGACGACCTGTTCGATCAACTTCAAGGAGCAGGTTGTTTTTCAAAGATCGATCTTCGATCGGGGTATCATCAAGTGAAGGTAGCAAAGAGCGACATCCCAAAGACGGCATTTAGAACTCGCTATGGGCACTACGAGTTTCTGGTGATGCCATTCGGCCTAACCAACGCACCGACAATATTTATGGACTTGATGAATCGAGTGTGCCGACCGTTCCTCGACAAATCGGTAATCGTGTTCATCGACGACATCCTAGTTTACTCCAAGGATGAAGAAGGGCACGAGCAACATCTCCGTGAAGTGTTGGATGTGTTAAGGCGAGAAAGACTTTACGCAAAGTTTTCAAAGTGCGACTTTTGGCTTCCAGAGGTTCAATTTTTGGGGCATAGAGTTTCAAAAGAAGGAGTGAAAGTGGATCCCGCAAAGATTGAGGCAATGACGAATTGGGAACCTCCAAATAATCCGTCTGAAATCCGAAGTTTTCTAGGTTTGGCAGGATACTATCGGAGATTCATTCAAGATTTCTCGAAGATAGCCTCGTCGTTGACTATCTTGACCCGGAAGAACGTGAAATTTGTGTGGACCGAGAGGCAAGAAGAGGCGTTCCGCACCTTACAGAAGAAGCTTTGTGAAGCTCCTATCCTATCCTTACCAGACGGGACGGAAGATTTTGTGGTGTACAGCGATGCGTCAAATATGGGTTTGGGTTGTGTCCTGATGCAAAGGGGAAAGGTGATCGCTTACGCATCAAGGCAACTTAAAGTGCACGAAGTCAACTACCCTACTCATGACTTGGAATTGGCAGCAGTGGTGTTTGCACTGAAGTTGTGGCGGCACTACCTCTACGGTACGAAGTGCACTCTTTATACTGATCACAAGAGTCTGAAGCATATATTTAATCAGAAAGAGCTAAACATGAGGCAGCGAAGATGGTTGGAGTTGTTGAAGGATTATGACTGCGAATTGCTCTATCATCCGGGTAAGGCAAACGTGGTTGCCGACGCCTTGAGTCGGAAAGTCTGCGGAGGAAATTCTCGTGCTGCCTTTGCACGGATCGAAGTAACTTCAACGCTTATTGATAGAATCAAGGAATCGCAAGCCGAAGCCCTGCTAGAGGAAAACCTCAAAGGAGAAGTCATGGCGAAACAACATCTTTTGTTGACTGAAGATAGTCGAGGGGTGAAGCTTTTCAATGGGCGAGTCTGGGTGCCCAAGATTGGGGGTAATAGAGAACTTCTTCTCGAAGATGCCCACAAGTCAAAATACTCCATTCACCCGGGAAGCACGAAAATGTATAGAGATTTGAAATTGCATTATTGGTGGCCAATCATGAAGCTCGATGTGGTGCGCTATGTGGAACAGTGTGTGACTTGTTTGCAAGTGAAGGCTGAGCACCAAAGACCCTACGGAAGTTTGCAATCCTTGGAAATTCCGGAATGGAAATGGGAACACATCACGATGGATTTCGTGACAAAGCTACCAAAGACCTTGAAAGGTCACGACGCCATTTGGGTTATAGTTGACCGCTTGACCAAAAGCGCTCACTTCTTGGCCATGCGGGAGACGTTACCAATGGATAAATTGGCGAAGTTGTACATCGATGAAGTAATTTCCCGGCACGGCGTGCCGCTATCTATAGTCTCTGATCGGGATAGTCGGTTCACGTCACATTTTTGGGATGGCTTACAAAAGGAATTGGGTACACGCGTGAAGTTGAGCACAGCCTACCATCCTCAAACCGACGGACAAAGTGAGAGGACAATCCAGACGCTAGAAGATATGTTAAGATCGTGCGTAATCGACTCTGGGGGTAGTTGGGATACGCACCTGCCTTTGGTAGAGTTCGCATACAATAATAGCTACCACTCAAGTATAGGGATGGCACCGTTTGAAGCGTTATACGGTCGCAAGTGTCGAACTCCTGTATGTTGGCTCGAGGCGGGAGAAAAGCAGTTCTCCGGACCGGAAGTTGTACAAGAAACGGCGGACAAGGTCAAGGGCATCCGCGAACGTTTGAAGGCGGCTCAAGATCGACAGAAAAGTTACGCCGATAAGAAAAGACGGCCAATGGAATTCCAAGTAGGAGACCGGGTTATGTTGAAGGTGTCCCCTTGGAAGGGAATTATTAGATTTGGGAAGCGTGGGAAGTTGAGCCCCCGTTTCCTTGGACCGTTCTCTGTGACTAAGCGGGTAGGAATTCAAGCTTATCAGCTATAACTTCCTCCGGACATGAAGGGAATTCATAACACGTTTCACGTGTGCTATCTTCGGAAGTGTCTAGCAAAGGAGGAGAGTGTTATTCCACTCTCCGAGATCAGAGTGGATGAGGGAAATCGTTGCGTTGAAGAACCTGAGGCGATATTAGAAAGGAAGACGAAGAAGCTTCGTCACCGGGAAGTCACAATGGTCAAGGTTCAGTGGAAGCACCATCGAGGTGCCAATGTGACTTGGGAAGCGGAAGAGGACTTGAGGCGGAGGTACCCTCACCTCTTCCCATAGCCGAGATTTCGAGGACGAAATCTTCTCCAAGTTGGGGAGGATTGTAACACCCGCTATTTTGGGGTTGGGTGAAAAGTTGACTATTACCCAAAGTTCAGGGGGGGAAAATGTAACTTGGGTTATATAAATATAAATCAGATTTTAGATATTTTGAAAATATCACAAATCAATCTTGAGAATCAGAGAGAGAAAGAGAAAAGAAGCAGTGAAGTGGTTCTTCGGGTTTTTCTCCAAATCAAGGTACGAATCTAGCTTAATGCTTTGATCTGCATGCTTTTAGCCGCGTAAAATCTCGTTGTGAAGGTTTTAAACCGTTCCATTGTGAGATCTGGGTATTTCTCATTTTGGATCTGGGTTCTGCATCGATCTGTTCATGGTGTTCTTGATGAAACAAGACGATGGTCATTTGACCGATGGTCCTTCGGCCTGGGGTCCTTCGACCGGTTGGTCGTTCGACCGATTGGTCGTTCGACCGGACATAGGTTCGACCGGACATCGGGTTCGACCGATGTGTCCTTTGACCGGACATAGGTTCGACCGGACATCGGGTTCGACCGGTGTGACCTTCGACCGGGGTGGGACGTTCGACCGGTGTGGGGTTCGACCGTATGGGGTACTCGACCGGATCAGTGTTTGGCAGTTGTTGTGTTCTTATTCCTGAGTTTTAAGTCATTAAGTTGTCTTTATTTTAGCTTACCGATTATCGGTGTTGTCATAGGTAGCAATCGTCAGAAGCAGGCCATAATCAGGAAGAAATCTGAGGTGAGTCCTTTAAACTAAATCGGTCTGTATTACGAATGCTATGTGATAAATGTATTATTTGAAATGTGGAAAACCTGGTTTCAAAGTGACTTATTTTCGTTGGGAAATACCTTTTAAAGATCTCACATTTTCAAGAATCACGATTTATAGAATTGAACTGTTGTTCATATGAATTGCCTGTATAGCTGATTTAATGTGAGTATGCTCTGAAATGACATGTTTTGGTTTTGGGTCTTAGTGCAATGGATCCATAGGCACGGTGTTCCTGTGTCCCCCTGTTTTGGGCATTTGGTTCACGTCTAGCACGGGATAGGCATCGGGTTGCCATGATAAGTAAGGTGTGGACCTATACGGTCGGGCAGCGTCTCATGGTGCAGTAAGGTGTAATCCCATTATGTGCTTGGGTTCCCCCTGTTTTGGGAACTCTCAAGGATAGATCCAGAGGGGTTGACTTGAATGTTTTGAGCAACAGATCTAGAGGGGTTGAGCTCGTTATGTGATTTTGGGTATTACTTATACCATGTTTAATCACTAATGGTTTATTGGATTTCTTGACTTAGCTCATGGCTATACTACCGCGTGGCACCACTTGGGTTTAGTACTCTCTTTTATTTTGGCTTGTTCTCACTAGGCGTTAGCCTAACGCTTGCTCTTGGTTGTCATGTTGGCAGGTTATCTTAGCAGTGGGGCTCGTCGGGACTGAGGGAGTGACCTTGGGGTCGTGAGAGATTCTTTTGAAGATTCATTTTGGAAGTATAGCGACACCCGTCCCTAATCTAGATATTTTGTAGATTAGTAGGATGTCATTTTATACTTCAGTTATCTACCTCAATATTGGCTACTCTATACCCGTTGGGTTGATTGTGTAATGAAATTGTCACACCTTATTCCGCAAGTTAGTCTATTGCCGAATTGTTTCTTCGAAATTTTATTTCCGTAGTTTCTGAGGTGTTACATGCAAACAGTCAAATCTGAACTTAACCTTGTCACTATTCTTTCTTTCCTCGCGAGCAGAAAGCACACCAGCAGCGTGCATTACGTGATTCTACTGTGTTTTTTTGCACTTGATTGGGTGGACAGTTGACCGGAAGAGAACTTAGATTCGCCCGGCCAGCAGGCGGGCGGCGGGCTTATCTTGTGTGACAACATTACAGAGCGAGTGGCTCTTCTAGGCAGGCAGTTGTGTGACAATACTACAGAGAAAGCGGCGCTTTCGTGTAACATGTTATGGTCTCAACGCCCTTACGAGGTAGTGATGAGTTTCACGCGCTCTAAGCCCAGCCCGCGCGCGGTTAGGAAGATTGACCGCAATCTGAGCGGTACCACCCACCCTACCCTACCACCTATAGGTGGTCGCCCGTCTTACAGCCGCCCAAAAAGGATCTGCAGTGATCTTGAATAAGGATCCTACAACGATAGATAGAATCCCCATAAAAATACCACTAGATCGAGCACCAGTGATTTCATATCCGGTCAAAATCTTGGATAATTGATCAAAGTGGGTAGCTCCAGTAGACCCATAGATCATGGAACAAATAGGGTGGGTAGGCCCAACCACCACACTACACGTATAGACGCAAACCCCCCTCGTTACCGTATGTGTGACTCTCACCGCATACGGCTCGCACAAAGACTCCTAAATTCATCCTGAGCCTTTTCTTCCACCTCTCCTCTCTAATCCTCGATCAAACTTGCGTTTCCCAGGCGCTATGAAATGGGGGGTCTTTCCTTCGCCTATTGTATGTATCGGCTTGGCTTCATACCTAACCAAGGAGGCATTCTGGCGGGCGCGTGCGTGTAGGAAGGTCGACGACTATATAAGCTAAAAGAATACGACTACAAGCCAAGCCGGAAGATACTCGCTTCAATTCTAGTTGGGATTGGATATGGATGGGGAATTTATAGATTGTAGTTCTCCAACCTCTCTAACTAACATACGATACAATTGAACTTCACGGAACGGCCAAAGGAGCTTCGCTCGATTCGCCTTCCTACGCTGATGAATGACTCTTTTCTCTTCTCTGAAGTCTACAACAAACAAGTGGGAGAGGCAGGATTCGAACCTACGTAGAAAAACTTCAACAGATTTATAGTATGTCGCTTTTGACCACTCGACCACTCTCCCCTTCCCGGGCCGAGGCCCCCCTTCGTAGCTTCTGACGAAGCTGCGAGTTCATGAGCAAGTGAATGAACGAGCCATGTTCCTAAAAGGAGTGACCATCTTTCTTTTCTTCTGTCTCTTTTTGAGAGAAGATTTTATACCACGCCTGACTATGAAGATCTTCGAGTCTATCGGGAGAGGATGTGGTGGTAGCCTTTCTTTTTTTTCCTTCCCCAACTTGAAGTTCAGTTACTTGCCTTAGGGCAATCGGAGTTCACCAAGGTGAGTGTTTTCTTGACCCTTCCACTCTCATACATGTCTAATAATGTGCTAGTATTCATGTACATTTTATTACTTACTTACTTGATTTTGTGGATCTAACCTAAAATCCCACTTGTGGGTGAAGTGGTAAATGGAGAGTATTAGAGGTGCTACTTGGTCAAGACATGTAGCAAGAACTATGTAAGAATAGTAAGTTGTATGTTTGATCATATTGGGATTTGATGTTGATTTGTAAGTCTCGGCTTGTGTTGCCACTATCGATAGACTAAAGACCCGGTTTGGGTTGAGGTCGTGAATAGATAAAGACCCGGTTTGGGTTGAAGTCATAAATAGACTAAAGACCCGGTTTGGGTTGAAGTCATGAATAGACTAAAGACCCGGTTTGGGTTGAAGTCATAAATGGACTAAAGACCCGGTTTGGGTTGAGGTCACAAATAGACTAAAGACTCGGTTAGAGTTGATGTCGTGTATATGCTAAAGACCCGGTTTAGGTTAAGTGCTCAAGTAGTTAAAGATCTCATTTAGGTTGATGTTAATCAAGTTATGTGACTTAAGAGAAATTATAAACGTGTTGACGATATTATATCGTGTTTTCTGTTTAATGTCAGGTGAACCAAATTGGTGGAGCGTTGTGTAAATACAATGTTATTGTACTTAGATCTCATTTTATCAATTTAAATTGTGGTCATACGTTCTCACTAGGCCTTAGCCTAACACTTGTTTCTTTGGTTGTCGTGTATGACAGGTAATCCTAGTGGCGGGAACCTTCGGGAATGAGTGGTCGATCATGTGATCGAGAGCGGTCCTTTTGGGAGATCTAGAGACCGGTATACTTGATGAATAGTCGACATTTTTGGGAGAATAGCGATACCCGACTGTAATCTGATAGAGAAATCTAGATTATTTAGGTTGTCGTAAATTTATTCTTCATTAAATGAGTTTGTACACATTATACTATATTCCCTTTATTGGGTTGATACTTTGGGATACCTTGGCAGGTCTTGTACAACAGGTTTCATCAATTTACAGCTATCATATTGCCAAAATTTTAAGTTTTAAATTTACCCCAATTTTTAGGGTGTTACACTTGACACCACCTCTAGCTTGGACAATTTCTCCATTGGCAAAGTCTTTCGCATTGCAAGGAAATGCGCACTCTTGGTTAGCCGGTTAACAATTACCCAAATGGTGTCGTGGCCGTGCAAGGTCTTCGGTAGTTTCGTCACAAAATCCATGGTGATATTGTCCCATTTCCACTCGGGAATAGACAACGGTTGCAAACTCCCGTATGATCTTTGATGTTCCGCCTTGACTTGGAGGCACATGACGCACCTCTCCACGTAATTGGCCACGCCCAATTTCATTACCGGCCACCAATAATTCAATTTCAAGTCCCTATACATCTTGGTGCTACCGGGATGTATAGAATACTTCGATTTGTGTGCCTCTTCAAGAAGTAGGTCACGGTTTCCCCCAACCTTCAACACCCAAATTCTCCCTTGAAAGAGCTTAAGTCCACGACCATCTTCCGTTAAAAGTTCCCTTTGCTTCATCATGACTTCAGATTTAAGGTTCTCCTCTTTAAGTGCTTTCACTTGACTCGTCTTTATGCTATCCAATAAACTCGATACCACATCGATCCTTGTAAGGGACATCTTGATACCACCATCATGGCTCCTTCGACTCAAAGCATCCGCTACCACATTGGCCTTGTCGGGATGATAGAGTAGGTCACAATCGTAATCCTTCAGAAGCTCAAGCCATCTCCTTTGTCGCATGTTGAGTTCCTTTTGATCGAAGATGTACTTAAGACTCTTGTGATCCGTGAAAAGAGTACACTTTGTCTCATACAAGTAGTGTCGCCACAACTTTAATGCAAAAACTACCGCCGCCAATTCTAAATCATGAGTCGGATAATTCTTCTCATGATCCTTCAGTTGTCGTGACGCATACGCTATCACCTTTCCCCGTTACATCAACACACACCTGAGACCCATCTTGGAAGCATCACTATACACCACGAAGTCATCTGATCCCTCGGGTAGGGATAAGATAGGGGCTTCACACAACTTCTTCTTGAGTGTCTGAAAGGCTTGCTCTTGCTCGGCGGTCCAAAGAAACTTGACATTCTTCCTCGTGAGTGAGGTGAGCGGCGTAGCTATCTTGGAAAAATCCTGAATGAAACGCCGATAGTAACCCGCCAACCCTAAGAAACTTCGTATCTCCATCGGACTCGTTGGAGGCTCCCAACTCATCATCGCCTCGATCTTTGTCGGGTCCACCTTTACTCCGTCTTTAGACACCACATGCCCCAAGAATTGCACCTCTTGGAGCCAGAATTCGCACTTTGAGAATTTGTCAAACAACTTCTCCCTCATTAGGACCTCCAACACCTCCCGTAAATGATTCCCATGCTCGGACTCATCCCTTGAATAAATTAAAATATCGTCGATAAAAACGATCACGGATTTGTCCAAGAATGGGCGACACACACGGTTCATCAGATCTATAAATACGGCCGGAGCGTTGGTTAAGCCGAAAGGCATCACCAAGAACTCATAGTGACCGTATCGCATTCGGAAAGCCGTCTTCGGAATGTCATCCCTCTTCACTCTCACTTGATGGTATCCGGATCGAAGATCAATCTTTGAGAAGCATACCACGCCATGAAGTTGATCAAAAAGATCGTCGATACGAGGTAGAGGATACTTGTTCTTCACTGTGACTTTGTTTAACTCTCGGTAGTCGATACACATCCGCATGGATCCATCCTTCTTCTTCACGAACAAAACCGGAGCTCCCCAAGGTGACGAACTCGGTCAGATGAAACCCTTCTCCAACAACTCTTGAAGTTACGTCATCATCTCTTTCATCTCCGTCGGGGCCAATCGATAGGGAGCACGAGCTATCGGAGCCGCTCCCGGTGTGAGGTCGATTTGAAACTCCACTTAACGTTCCGACGGTAATGCGGATAAGTCTTCCAGGAAGACGTCCGGATAGTCTTGCACGACCTTCACATATTCCACCGACTTCTTCTCTTTCTTCGCGTCTACCACATAAGCCAAATACAAAGGGTAACCCTTCGCTAGAAATTTGCGAGCTTTAAGAGAGGAAATGATAGGATTACTCCTCTTCCCTTTCTCCCCGTAGATGGTGACCACACCATTTTCCGACAACGGCACTTGGATCATATTTTTGGAGCAAAATATGTCAGCCTTATGCCTCACTAACCAATCCATGCCTATAACCACATCGAACCCTCCTATAGCCATAGGTAGTAAATCTACTCCAAAAGAATTTCCATCAATCTCTAAAGTGCAATCACAAAATCGGTCTCGAATGATCACTTGATCTCCATTAGCTATTTCTACTACTAACTCGTTAGGAAGGACACTAATAGGAGTGACAAACTGATTACAGAAAACGTCCGATACAAAGGAACACGTAGCACTCGAATCAAATAATACACGAGCAGACAAGGAGTTTACTAGGAACGTACCCGAAACCACATCGGTCGTCTCCTTTGCCTCCTCGGCAATCATCTGAAAAGATCGGCTCGTCACTCTCAATGGTTGCTCGACCCTCTCTGTCGATCCCAAAGAACTTCCACGGTGACCACCCACAAGCTTCGGCAATCCCTCTTCATGTGCCCCGGTTCCCGACACTCGAAGCACACCGGCCCTCGGATAGGGTAATCCCGAATTGCATGACCCTTATTGTCGCACTTGACACACTCCGCGAAACCCGAATAAGGCTTGGGGTCGCATGGTCCAGAGTGCTTGGCTTTGCACTTATGGCACCAACGTGCCTCTCGACGATTATCTCCGACTCTTCTGCCTACAAAAGGCCTAACTTGACGAATGGGCCCGGATGGCCCTTCCCACTTCCGCTTGTCACCCACGTACCCTCTCTCATCCTTCTCTGCCACCATGTCATCTTCCACTAACAAGGATTCTTCGATAACATTCTGAAGTGTCAATCCTCTCGCGTTTCTCACTGTCGTCCTCATACCGGCCGACAATCCACATTTGTAAGCTTTGATTTTTGATCTCTCATCGGGGACTAGGTGTCCCACCAAGTTTAGATTTTCCAAGAAAATCTTGGAGTAGTCAGCGACGGATAGAGTCCCTTTCTTCAACCCTCGGAACTCCGCTTCCAGCTTGTCTAACGACCTTTCACTGCAGTACTTGTCCATAATCTTCTGCTTGAAAACCGGCCAAGTCAACTTCGCCAAAACTTCAGGAGTAAGGGCGGGTCGCGTGAGGTTCCAACAGATCAAGGCCTCACCCCTAAGTAGTTGGGAAGTGAACTTCACTAGTTGCGAGACATCACACTCGCTAGACTCGAAGGCCATCTCCACTTCTTTCAGCCAATACATGCACGCAACCGGATTTGCAGAACCTGAAAACTCTTTCGGGTTGCACCCCAGAAACACCTTGTAGGTGCACCCCTTGGCCTTCCCCTTGTTCCCGTTATCCGTCGGGTCCTCGACAGACACAACAACCGGTCCACCCGACCCCATAACGATGTTTTCCGCCATCGTCTCCGGTTGTCGGTGACTGGCGTCTCGATCTTCCAAAAGCTTCATGAAGAATTCTTATTGTTGGGCCATGGCCGAATTCATGGCCAACATCATGTTGTCCCTAATCCTGGTCTCCATAGTCACTTCCTCCAAGATGTCATTGTTAGCAGTAAGGTTCGTACGCGGAATCTGTTTGGGTCCTCCTCCCAAGATTGTGGGTATGGGAGGTCTCTCGGAGGTTATGCCCAAAGGTGGTCGGTCTGCGGTAGATTCCACCTCTACGTGCCCCTCTGGCGTACTCGGTAACCTACTCCGAGTGTTCACCATTGAAATCTGTCAAACATGTACGAGAAAGAGATTGAGAAGAGACTAAATGAGTTGAACTCTTTGTACGTACTAATACCTTCATCAATTATCATAATAACAGTAAATCAAGTATGCTCACGTAACAATACATTCATAATAGCATTAGCTAAGTGAAATTATGAACGAATCATACACAATAATTCTTGTTACCGTAATTAGAACTATTAATTTGTGTAATTCCGTAAGTCCTAACGCCCTCCCCACCTAGGATTTCTACCCCAAGTGGACAGTGAAGCTATAAAGTCTAAAGCTTAAGTCTAGATATGCTAAAACAATACCTAGTTCACTACTATAGCTCTGATACCAACTTGTAACACCCTAAAAATAGGGATAACAAAAATCCGCAAAACGGACATGAGGTATATAAAATTGCCATAGCAAGAGCCTCCAAAAAATGGGGAAATATACAAACCTGTTTAATTACAGTTGTAATTTAACGGACAATAAATAACAACCAACTAATATAATTTCTATAACTAGAAAAGAGATTACAAAAGGGGTGTCATTTATAAACCCAAATGTTCTTCTACCAAAAAGTATGTCCAAATGCAAATTTCCCCAAGCTCCCACCCAAGCAACTATGCCAGCTTAGAACCGGCGCCGCTAAAACCTGAGATACACATCAACACCAAACAAGTGTTAGGCCAAAAAGCCTAGTGAGTTGAACAAGGAATATCATATAAGAGCATTTACAATTCTTATCAGCAGTTAACCAGATTTCAACAAATGTGGAGTCAACGGGGGATACCCATAGCACCAATAAAGTTCCACCCAAAGAGACAATGTACCTTGATGCCAACTACTAAGAGTGACATCCCAAAGGCTCGGCACACCCGAGGACTACAACCATGGCATTACCCCGAATGGCGAAGGTCTAGGCACATACCATCACGGTGGCACCCAAGACTACATCCTCCTAGTGTCTACTGACTTGGTTCGTCCAACATAAAACATATACGAGGTTTGTGAGGTATATTTCAACCAAGTATATTTCAATACCAACCATGGGTACTATATTACCATCCTAACCATATAAGGTCCAACATAGGACTCATTTAATAACCATTTTTGTCATGTAAACATGATAACACCAATAAAGATAACCCAAATAGAAGTCATCAACATATCAAGATTCCCATTCAATAAATCATAGCATGATACACTTTCACATATTCCCAATCATACTTCCATAGTGAAACCCAAATACTTGGACATATAGATATGAATATTTTGAGCCAAAATAGACAACAATACAAATAAGAGATAATGATGTGTATCTAGTTTTAACAAAGGTTTAGTAAACTCACAATCTAGGTTTTGAACCAAAACCTAGAAAAGATGGAACTCTAAAGATGGAGAAATGCTTTGACTTGACTCTTGGGAATCTACTCCAATAAATGAACTCCAAGGTAGGTTGAATGCCCAAGGATTTATGTTTAACCACCTAAGGTTGCAATAAATGCTTCAAATGGAGTAGATGATGAACTTGATGCCCAAACCCTAGAAAATCGCCTTTGAAAAACGAGTGTGTGTGTGTTTTGTGTTTTGAAATTGGCTGAAAAAGGGTTTTGGAGACCTGCAGGTGCTCCCGCTACTTATGTTGCGACTTGCAACCCGCGGCGTATGTCGCCTGCGTGCCCCAAAGGGTGGACTCCAGTAGCTTACGCGGCTTGTACCGCGACCAGCAACCTGCGCGGTAAGTCGCGTAAGTCACTGCCTGCCAAAGGTTGAATTATAAAATCCCAAGACAACACCAACAACAACCTTAAGCAAAAAAAACAATTTAAGCATATAAGTCCTACATCAATTATTACAAAAAAAACATAGGAGTAACAAGGCCTAATACTTACATGAAATTTCGGATGTTACAACGACCCCTCTCCCGGTACTGATTCTACTTCTTTTTTTATTTTCTTCTCTTTGATTTCTCCAGCGAAATACCTCCTCTTTTTCTGATTCTATTCTTTTCTATATGATTTCTACAAAGAAACCCCTCATATGGGCATTTTTATCCCCTCGTCTCCTTTTTCGATTTCTCTTCTCTTATATACTTGTATTTGTGCAGAGCATTAATGCCATATTTCTTGGAATATTAGGTTAATAGTATCAAAGCAAAACAAAAAATGAGGGATTGTTTACTTTATGAGTTGAAGAAATGTAGACAAATTGCAATAATTCAAAGCACAACACCATTATTTTCCAGAATAACAGTGTTACAAGTAATAATAATAGCAAAATAATGAAAGAGCGTATATGGACACATGCTTCATGATGAAATTGCAAATATTTTGATTTGAACTTGGCTTATAATTTACATCCAGGGGTAAATTGGTCATTTATGTTATTCAGACTGTTTATTCAGATAAAAAAGTAAACAACAACATCATTTTATTTTGTAACGCCCAGAATTCTCAAAGTAAGTTATCTTACATCTTTAACCTTTTATTCGTCTTTCGTTAATCACTTTTTGGATTGGTTACGTTATATCATCAAGCCTTGAATCGAGCCATGCGAGAAATCGGAGTTTTGAGCAAATTTTGGTCTCGATACCTTTTCAGCGAGAATGACTCGCGATAGTGATAGTGTCACTATCGCTTGGCATAATCGTCGAAAGAACCACGAAACTCGCGATACATTTTCAGCGAGAATGCCTCGCGACAATGACAGTGTCACTATCGCTTGGCAAGCTCGCCATCGGGGTCATATTGTTTTAAAAACGGTATTTTGACATCTCTTCTCATTTATTACTTACTCAACTCATTTATTACTCTCTCAAAAACTATTTCTTCATCAATACCGAGTCTAGGATTTCTCCAAACCCTAATTCCTTCATTTATTACAAAGATCAAAGTATACCAACCAAGAAATCTAGCTAGGAGCATTTAACCACTACTTTCATTGTCATCTTCTCCAATAAAGCAAGCTAGGGTTTTGGATTTTCATCAAAAACCCACTTTGTGAGTTCATCCTTCTTAATAAATGATACATGCTACCATGAAAACCGTTTCCTTACATTACTTTAGATTTAACATGATTTCTATATTTATGTACTCTTAAAACTACTAGGTCAAAATCTAGTTTTGGCACTTATTGGGATATTTTGTAATATATTGTCTTAAGATATTCAAAGTGTTTATAAACGTGGTTTACACAAGTATTGTGAATGATTGGAGCCCAAATGGGTAATATGAATTTAATTTGGTTTATGATTGGGAATGGAGTTGAGTATTAAAATGATTGTGTATTATTGATTTTGGTGAATGTGGAAGAATATGGTAACATGCCTTATATGTTGGGAAACATAGTTAATGTGAAGTGATTGACATTATGATTATTGGATTTACCTTGAAATGACATGATACTATGTAAGACTCATGTGTTTGGAATTTATAGCATATACAAATTGTTATGTTGGTGAATCGTGTTAGTTTGGAAATTGTGAGGTCCTAATGTAAAGATCCATGGATAGGGTCGAACTTGGTGACTCTTTGGGGTAAATGTTCGGATAGAGTTGAACCCATATTTACATTGAACTAAAGATTCATGAATAGAGTTGATGTTCTAACGACTAAAGATTCATGAAGAGAGTTGACGCCGGTAAATAACCATTCCAACTAAATGCTCCACATAGGTTGTGGCCTACTTTCGTGTTCCGTCGCAACCTATGGTGGAACGGGTCTCCCCCGTCTCGCATAAGGTTCAAACGTTGGAGAATTCGTCTATTATTGTTACTCTATTTATTGTTAAATGTTCATTAATGTACTACACTTCATCGCACATATATTTTGGATGTTCTTACTAGGCTCCAAGCCTAACACTTGTTTGTTTTGGTGTACATATCAGGTTCATTAGTGGTGGAGTGACGAAACCTTGAGCGGAAAGTTGGGTCAACCTTTTTGGGAATTAGCATCGACAAGATATAGAGCGTGCATATACTTACCGTTATTTTGGGAAATGATGACGACACCCAATTATAATCTAAACTATAATTGTTTTAGATTAAGCAGGTTGTCGGTCCTCGTTTCATTACCTTTTTAGAATTGTAAACGTTTACACTCTCCCCCTTTTTGGGATGATGTCAATTGTGAAGTTTTATTTCATATTAAATGTTCCAGGTTTAAATTCTTTTCGTTTTATAAACGTTTTATTGCGAAAATTTTAAGTTTTAAATTTACCCAGTTTTTAGGGTGTTACATATTTAGACAGACAAATTTATCAATACATGACTTAATGGAAAATTTGGTAAACAACCCCTAAGTTAAAACCCAAGAGGTTTTAGGTTTTTGGGTCGGGTCGGGATCCCCGTTCCCATTAAATTTCTCGAAACTTTCCCCGATCCTTGCCCCATCCCCGAACCTGGACTAGAAAGTTTGGTTTTTACCTTCGGTTTTGGTTTTCTTTTTGCCATCCTAGTTGTAAGGAGAGACATGAAAGAAAATATGACATTTTCACAAATATACCCTTATATATATTTGCACTTTTGTTCACTTCTCTTTTTCTTTTGATTATATTATAGGTATGCTCAAGTCTTTTGAGTTATGGGCGACAATGAGTCAGTTTGGGTTGGGTTCGGGTTTAACTCATTTATTAAGTGGGTTGAAAATCTTAACCCAACTCAACCTGTTACTTAAATTGGTTGATAGCGGGTTGATCTGTTTATGATTCTTTGAACCCAACCTGTTAAATAAACAGGTTGAACCTGGGTTTACATATTTAATTTTAAAATTTTAAATAAAATAAAAAAGATTAAACTACTTAATTTCATGACAAATACACAACCTCAAAAGTCAATTGTTCAAAGTTTCAATAAAACACAACCACAATGTCAAATAAATTGTTCAAAGTTTCAATAAAACACAACCACAACGTCAAATAAATTGTTCAAAGTTTCAATAAAACACAACCATAATGTCAAATAAATTGTTCAAAGTTTCAATAAAACACAACCACAAAGTCAAATAAATTGATTAAAGTTTCAAATCGTGGAAGTCAAACCATGGAATTCGTCGTGGAAGAATAATAGGAAATGTATGGAAGTCAAACCGTGGAAGTTGTTTGACAATGGTCGTCGTGGAAGGGCGTCGAGCCGTCGATGGTCGTGGAAGGGCGTCACCGTGTCTGGGCGTCGGCAGTCGTGCAAGGGCTTCAAACGTCGGTGGTGGCTAGGGTTTGAGGAGTTGACGAGTATTGTGAACGAGAGAGAAAAAATTGGTTTCGTCAATGTGTCAAATTGTCAATGTGCCGTCGGATGTAATTAGGATTTAGGAACCATATTTGTTTCTATTAAATTTTAAATTATTAAAGGATATTAAATTATTAACTATAATTAAATAATGATAATTTAATTAAAAATAAAATAAAATTATGTAGTATTATAAATGGGTTGAAAACAGGTTGACAGTTAGTTGAAATCAGGTTGAAAACATGTCAGAAATTTCAACCCGACCCAACCCAACCCATTTTCATAGATGGGTTAGGGGGTGTTTACTTGTGGCTTAATCATCTTAATGACAAAAGTGGCTTATTCGTGCAGACGTTTGGGGTGTTTACTTGTGGCTTAATGACTTATTCGCGCAGACGAAAACGACTTATTCGCATAATAGGGAAAATAGGTGTTGTCCCCATTAAGACACAACTTTGACATTTCTACCCTTAACAAAAAAAAACCCTATCAGATATATCACCCTAATCCTTCCCTCCCACATTCCACGCCTCCATCATCCACGCCTCCCTCCGACGATTGCATTTGTTCCCGACGACCCTCTCATCTCTATTCCCCAACGACCTCGTTTCCCGTAGACAACACTCCTCATGTCACTCTCTCTTCTCTGCATCCTCGTCCTCCATCGTTGCTTCTCTCACAGTTGAAACCCTACATATCTGATATGCGTTAATTATTTAATGCATATCAAGTCTTTTTATTGATAATTTAGGTCTGTTTACATTCTATATCCCGAAGTTTGAGTCATTTTATTTACTTATTTTCTCTTTTATTGTTTTATGGAGCTAAGGTATTGAATGACTTGTTTTACGACTTAGAATGACTAATTAATATCTATTTTTGGCAGATTTATAAGTGCATACCTATGCTGCAGCATCGGACGATGAACAGCAGTTTGAAGGGAAGAAAGGGAGCTTATGGTGGACAGCTTGCAACAATATTTTGGGCAGATTTGGGAGTTTCCTAGATCTGATTTGTGGTTGGAAAATATATTTTGAATCTCCTTTTCTTTATTTTATTGTTCATGATGTCATCTTTTAGTACAATTATTATTATATTTTTGTGAATTGTCTTTTTTGCCCTCCCCTTCCTAGTATATAAAGGAAGCTTGAGAGGTGTATTTGGGACACGTGATCTTCTTACTTACTTGCAATCTTAGCTAACTTGTAGAACATTTTAGAATCTCTTTTTGTGATCTTTAAAAGTCAAAGTAAGAGAATTGACAATCCCTTGGTTTGATTATTAAAGTCAAGTAACTTATTAATATATTGAAGTTCTTATCTCTTGTAAATTTAATTTACCGCACTTTACTTTATCGTCATTTACTTTATCGTCATTTACTTTATCGTCTTTTACTTTTACGTCATTTACATTCTTGTCATTTACATTATGTCTTTTATTTTATGTCATTTATTTTACGCATTTACTTTCCGTATGAGTAGCTAATTTTATTAGTATGGGTGTTTGACGGAAAGGTGGAATTTTAAACCAAAGAAAGGTGGGCATTGTTTCGCAATAACAATGATCCACCATTTCATTCAAGTTTTATAAATATCAATGATACTTCTTGACGAACCGATCACTTGCTAAAGTGTTAAAGTGTCGTGGACTTAGAGATAAGCCACGAAAAGCACGTCCGTTTGAATGATATAAGAAGTATACTTGAGAGAGTTACTGATAAGGAAATTTATCGTTTATATCCTTCTAAACTGGTTTATTCTCGACAAGTTGATCGCTAATCAATAGTGTTAAAGTGTAGAGGACTTAGAGATAAGCCCCTTCGAACACGTCAACTTGGATGATATGGGAATCGGCTCGAGAGAGCGGTTTTTACAAAGAGATTTGTATCTCCATATATTTTGAGGACTCTATTCTACATTATAAATAGTTGGAGACTACACAGAGATGTGTTTAGTCGAATCTAAACAGTAGTGTGAATATTGAAGTCCGAGAGGAATACCCTCAAAATAGATGGTGTATCTAGTTGTGGCAGAACTTCATGTTGCAGCATGCCTGCAACATGGCCCACTGGAAATTGTGTTTAAATCCCACCTGAAAGTCTAACACCCGTACTTGCTTTATTCTCTGTTAACTTATTCAAAGTGATAACTCAACCAAACCAAAGTCTTCAAATTCGCTATCTGAAATCATTTCTTTCTTCTACTTTTTATTAAACTTTTACTCTAGTCTCTGTGGGACGATATCCGGTACTTTACCGTTTTATTACTTGAAAGACGATATTAGATCTCATTGTATACTTGCTTTGAGGTTTAATTAGCACACGTCTATAGGTGTATTCCAAGCACTGTCAAGTTTTTGGCGCCGTTGCCGGGGATTGGTTAGCTAAAAGTTTTTAAAAGTTTCTTAAAAGATTTGATTTTTCTAACACCTTTTCGTTCTCATTTTGGAAGTGGTGTATGCCAAGAATACCACGGGGAGAATTATTTGAATTTGACCCGGACATTGAAAGAACATTTCGAATTAGAAGAAGGTCACAAAGAATTTCATTAATTTTAGACCCTCCCATCATGGAATTACCCCGACCAGGTTTTGAGAATAGAGGGCCTAGACAACATCTACTAGAAAACCCACCAAGACAACCAATATTTCACGATGCACCACCCATTTTTGGAAATCCACCAGAACACCCTTTTCAGCAGAATGAACCAATTAATGGAGTTAATAATGATGAGGATACAGAGTCAAATGGTAACAATGAACATAGGGATGAGTTTCCAAACATCATTAATCTTGCAAATTCCAAAGAGGGAAAAATTATGGACTATGCTATACCTAATTTTGAGCAATTAAATTCAGGAATAGTTAGACCTCATATAAACACCCTCCATTTTGAACTCAAACCTATCATGTTCCATATGTTGCAAACAAACGGACAATTTTCCGGAATGCCATCGGAAGATCCTCATTCTCATTTAAAATCATTTATGGAGATCACCGATGCATTCTTGATCCCTGGGGTATCTAACGATGCTTTGAGACTCACTTTATTTCCATTCTCTCTAAGGGATCGAGCAAAATCATGGTTTAACTCATTAGCTCCTGGTTCTGTACCATCATGGAACAACATGGCTGAAAAATTCTTGCGAAAATATTTTCCACCTACTCGAAATGCTAAGTCCAGAAACAAAATTTGCATGTTTAAACAAATGGACGATGAAGCAATTCCCGATGCATGGGAAAGGTTTAAGGAGTTGTTAAGAAAATGCCCTCACCATGGCATTCCCTACTGTATTCAACTCGAGACATTTTACAATGGGTTAAACCCCATGGCTAAACAAATGCTCGATGCGACATCAGGAGGGGCCTTTACAGCCAATACCTACAATAACGGGTATGAAATTCTTGAAAAGATTTCCACAAACAACGGACATTGGGCTGATCCACGTGCTCAAACTCAAAAGAAAACTGCTGGAATTCATGATGTAGATGCACATACTGCATTAACAGCACAACTCTCTTCCATGGCAAACATGCTTAAAAACCTATCTTCAAGTCAGGGAGTGCAACAAACTGTTACTACACCTATTGCAACAGTCCTCTCAGTGCAGTGTGTTTGTTGTGGCGGGGAACATGCTTATGAACACTGTCCTCAAAATTTTGAGTCTGTAAATTATGTTCATAACAAGCCTGCTCCCTACGGCAACAATTACAATGCCAGTTGGAAGCAACACCCAATTTTTTCATGGAACAGTCCCTGTTTAAATCCATCTTCATCAAAACAGCAAGGGAACTCAAAATTTCAAAATCAAGCGAGTAGTTCCCAAAATCATCATCAAGGGAATCATCATCAAAACAATCATCATCAAGGAAACCATAACCAGAACCATCAGAATCAAGGTTTTCAAAATAATCAACCACATTTTCAAAGTAAACCACCTTCACAGACTGATTCATCATCTTCCTTGGAAGAAATGATGAAAGGGTTTATGACCCAAACTCAAGCTTCACTGAGAAATCTGGAAACTCAAATCAGTCAGCTCGCCCTTAATCAGAACAACAGGACCACCGGGGCTTTGCCTAGCAAGATCTTTAGGAAAGAAGCATATAAAATCTGTGACACTCAGAAGTGGAAAAGACTTAGAGGTAGCCGTAGACAAAGAATTTGGACCAATGACCAAAGCTGATTTTGAAAAAAATTTAATGTCTAAACCCAAAGCTGCAGCATTACCCACTATTGTTGAGGAACCATCTGAACCTTTAGAGGGATTAGAGCCAACCATGACATCTAAAGAAAAGACAATAGAAAGTGAAGTCATCATTCCTAAGTCCAGTTCTAAATGTCCCATTAGAGAAGGCACAAAAAAGGCATCAAAGAACCATCTTGCTCAACACAAACAAAAAAAGCTGTAATTGAACCAATTCCTCCTTATGTTCCTTTTCCCCAAAGGTTAAAGAATCAAAAGGAAGAATTGCAGTTTAAGAAATTTTTGGATGTGTTCAAAGAGTTGCATATCAACATACCCCTTGTTGAAGCAATTGAGCAAATGCCTAGTTATGCCAAGTTCCTCAAAGATATCCTAAGCAAGAAAAAGACGTTGACTGAGTATGAGACTGTTGCCCTTACTGAAGGATGTAGTGCCCTCCTGACCAACAAAATTCCCCCTAAGCTTAAAGATCCAGGGAGTTTAACCATTCCTTGCTCAATAGGAGGGAAAGAGGCTGGAAAAGCCTTGTGTGATTTAGGAGCTAGTGTTAACCTTATGCCTTTGTCCATTTTTAATAGTTTAGGCATAGGAGAAGCTAGACCTACCACAGTCACACTCATCCTAGCTGACAAAACAGTTGCATATCCAAAAGGAAAGATTGAAGATGTCTTAGTCCAAGTTGATAAATTCATCTTTCCAGCAGACTTTATCATTTTAGACTTTGAGGCTGACCAAGATATTCCTATCCTTTTAGGAAGACCTTTTTTAGCCACAGGTAGAATTTTGATAGATGTCTAGAAAGGAGAATTGACCATGAGACTCCAAGACCAGAAAGTCACATTTAATGTCTTCAATTCTTTAAAATACCCAACTGATGTGGAAGACTGTTCAAACTTAAGTGTGATAGAATCATCATGTTATGAAGAAGGAGTAAAACAGGCTTGTAGGATGGAAGAAAAGGATGAGGAATATGATGATGATGATGATAGAATCATAGAAGAGACTCTACCTTTGAATGTTGCTAAATTTGAATTGTTGGAAAATAATGAGTTGAAAAGTTTCACACCATCTGTCATCATACCACCTGACCTGGAGTTGAAACAACTCCCATCTCATTTGAAATATGCTTTTCTAAGAGATAAAGACAAATTGCCTGTCATCATCTCAGCCACTTTAGAATTGCATCAAGAAAAGAAACTTGTGGACATGTTGAAGTTGCACACAAAGGCTTTAGGATGGACCATTGCTAACCTTAAGGGGATTAGTCCCTCTATTTGTCAACATAAGATCATTCTAGAAGATAAAGACTTCACTTCCATTGAACCACAAAGAAGGCTGAATCCTGTCATGAAAGAGGTAGTGAAAAAGGAAATTTTGAAATGGTTAGATGTTGGAATTGTTTACCCAATAGCCAGTAGTTCTTGGGTAAGTCCAGTACAGTGTGTCCCAAAGAAGGGAGGGTTCACAGTTGTCCCAAATGACAAAAATGAACTCATCCCAACTCGAGTAGTCTCCGGATGGAGAATTTGCATGGACTACCGTAGACTTAACAAGGCTACACAAAAGGACCATTTTCCTTTACCTTTCATAGATCAAATGTTGGATAGGTTAGCCGGTAAAGAATATTACTGCTTTTTGGATGGATACTCTGGATACAATCAAATAGCCATATCACCGGAGGACCAAGAAAATACTACCTTCACCTGTCCCTATGGTACTTTTGCTTTTAGAAGAATGTCATTTGGACTTTGCAATGCACCTGCAACCTTTCAAAGATGCATGATGTCAATATTTTTCGATATGCTTGAAAAATCCATAGAAATCTTTATGGATGATTTTTCAGTGTATGGTTCATCTTTTGACCAATGTTTGGAAAATTTACAAAAGAGTCTTGAGAGGTGTGAAGAAAATGATTTGGTTCTCAACTGGGAAAAATGTCATTTCATGGTTAAAGAAGGGATTGTCCTTGGACATGTAATTTCCAAGAGAGGGGTTGAGGTAGACAAGGCTAAAATTGAAATTGTTGAAAAACTACCTGAACCCACCACTGTTAAAGGAATCATAAGTTTTCTTGGTCATGCTGAATCTTATAGAAGATTCATTAAAGACTTTTCAAAAATCTCAAAACCTTTATGTCTTCTATTACAGCATGATCACAAATTTGATTTTACTGAAGAGTGTAGAAATGCATTCCTCACTTTAAAGAAAGCTTTGATAACTGCACCAGTGGTTATTACTCCAGATTGGGAAAAACCTTTTGAAATCATGTGTGATGCCAGTGATTGGCCTGTTGGAGCTGTCTTAGGTCAAAGAAAAGAAAAAGTTTTCCATTCAATTTGCTATGCAAGCAAAACTTTGAATGAAGCACAAATCAACTATACACGTCTATAGGTGTATTCCAAGCACTGTTAATATCCTTCCCTCGTAATCGAAACCCATCAACGAGAGCAACACCTAATCTGGTTTTTAGATATCTCCTTCCCTCATAATCGGGTTTTTAGATATCTTCGACCTTTGAACCTCCTCCCCACATCTGATTCTGTGATTTCTGGTTTTGAGATTTCATTGGATTATCTTGTTGTACTTCAATTTCTGGTTTTGAGATTTCATTCGATTTCTGGTTGTACTTCGATTTGTTTTTTATCATCTAGTTCTATTGTTTTTTTCATTATCATGTTGTACTTCGATCTGGTTCTGTGATTTCTGGTTTTGAGATTTCATTTGATTTATTGTTGTAATTCAATTTCTGGTTTTGAGATTTCAAGCATTAGATTGCTATATTTTAATTTAGATTGATTTTGGTTCTCAGATTTGATTAGATTGCTATTATTAATCTAATAACGAGAGATGCACAATATTTATATTCATGGGTAAAATAGTCATTTTAATCGTTCAGTCTATTGATTCAGGAAAAAAAAGTAAACAACAAAACATTTTTATACGGACAGACAAATATATCTGGACAGACAGATTTATCCATACAGGACTTAATAGAAAATTTGGTAAACAACTCCTTAGACTGTTTGACCCATTTAACTTAAATGGGTTGAAAATCTCATCCCAACATGCTAATTTTGGGTTGGGTTCGGGTTGTGTTGGTGGGTTAGCCGTTAGGTCACTTTTTGTCACCACTATTGTGAGTATTATGTGTAAATTCGGCCTAATCTTCACCTTCAAAAACCTAATATTATCAAGGGAAACTTGGTAATTAAAATATTAAATAGATCGAAATTGCAACCAAAAGTTCATAAAATTTATAATTAGTGTAAGTAAAACTTATTTGACCCCACATACATTAAGGGGTTGTTTGGTTCAGGTTGAAGAATTAAAATGCCAATAACAAGGAAAGAGAATTGGAATGAATTCATTCCCCTCAATTTAATCTAAAATGAAAATTTGGGCTTGTAGGGGATTGAGTCCATTATATTATATAAAACCAAACAATTTCGCATATTTTAATTCACATTCACATTAGTTACTACTTAATACCTCTAACCACACATCACCTAAAAAGTTGATAAAGCTACAATCCCATTGAAGTTCATAACAAACGCTACATAAAAAGGGGAGGTTTATGGGATTAATATTTGTAATTTGAGATCCGTACAAAATTTGTTCGGAAAGTAGCCAATTTGACTTCACTGTCGCTCTACTACAAGGTTTTCTTTAAATCTAAATAATTTGATTGAAATCATTTTATAATAATGCCTTCAGTGTTGTTGCAAGTTTTTCTTTAAATCTAAACAATTTGATCGAAAACATTAAATAATAATGTCTTCATTTTTTTTGGGAAGGGTGTCCTAGATCATACCTAGACTAATCACTTGGCAAATTATTGACTGTAAGACATCATTCCTGATTAAACCTCAGTGACCACAATTGTTGTGTACTCCTGGATTCAAACCCTAGACAAATGACAAATAATGTCTTCATTGTTGTCGTTGCAATTTTCTTTAAATCTAAACAATTTGACCATAATCATGAAAAGAACCCGTAAATTAATGATGGTCATAAAATAAATTACTAGCATCGTTCCAAGAGCTTGAGAATTCGATATATGTACATGTTTATACGGATACGGAATGAAACTAAAGCTTAGTATCGATTTATGCTATCATAATATTTTTTGTTATTTCGTTTTTAAGTAAACACTCCTATGTACAATTCAACTTAACGGTCATGGTTGTTAAAATGCAAAGGTCGAGATCCCGAACCACAAGGGCTGTGGTGTGGTGGTAAAGGCTTGGGGAGTTCATAACGCTCAACCCGGGTTCGAGTCCCACTAGCAGCACTTGTGGCCACTGAGAATAAACTCAGGGCTGCACGCTTTAGCAGCTGGGCCAAAGACTCTAATTGCCAGGGATTAGTCTGGACCATAGGCCCAGGATACCCTTTCCAAAAAAAAAGGTCGAGATCCCGAACTTACAAGATGTTGCAGATCAAGTTCATGAAGGTTCAATCTTAAATGTGTTAATGTAGTTGTAAACTATTCAGCCATATGAAGGTCCAATCATAAAGTTTCAATATAGTTGTAATAAAAAAGAAGCGTCAATCATAAAGTTTTAGTATAGTTGTAATAAAAAAAAATTCAATCATAATTAATCATATGTAATTGTAATTAAAAAAAATTCAATCATATTTAGTCATATGTAGTTGTAAGAAATAGATTCAATCATAAATATTTAGTCATATGAAGGTTCAAACATAACATTGTGTTTCCTTCCTACATAAAGGTTGAATCATGAAGTTTCATAGTTGCAGACCACGAGGAGTTTCAATCATGTAGTTCAATCGATCAAGCATAAAGTTTTAACCAATGTAGTTCAATCAAGATGTCCATCAACAATTGACAAAGTAGGAGATGGAGAATACCTGAACATGTGACGGGGCAACATAACAAACAAAAGGGAGGACTAGTTGGCGCCAGAGTAATCATGAAACCGACAATAGGTAAGGGGCAGAGAACAACATGAAGAATTAAAAACAAAGGAGAAAAGGGTTTTGTAACTAACGTTATTCCTTCCCACGTTTGGTTGGAAAGGGTTGAGAGGAGTTTCCTTTTTTTTTTCTTTCTAAAATAAACTTCGTTTTTGGTTCTTGTACATTTTTGTTTATATTGGTTTGGGTTCCTATAACCAAGGTTCTAAAAAACGCGCCATGGCGCCGAGGCGCCACCTTGCCGCCACGTTTTTACCCTTGGCGTCGATGTATGGCGTTAAGCTTCATAAGGCACGCCATGGCGCGTTATGGCGTTACGTTACGTTATGGAGTTAAGCTTCCTAAGGCACGCCATGGCGCGTTATGGAGTTATGGGGGGAAATTGTACTTTTCTAAAACTTGTAAATTTACATGGTAAAAAAGTCAAAATCTAAAAAGTCAAAATTAAATATTTTAAACCCTAGAATTTCACTTCCCCTTCTCCCTTTCTCTCTCTGTTTCTCAATTCTCAGTCACGATCACGTGGGGGAGTTATGATTTTTTAGGGAGTTATGATTTTTTGGGGAGTTATGATTTCTTGATACCATTTTTGTAAACTTTGTATATTTGATATCAAATCAATTCATGGTTCTTCTTTTGTTTTTTTATATGATATAAAACTCCAATTATTATTATATATATATATATATATATATATATATATATATATATATATATATATATTTGCCGCCTTGGCGCCGCCATGAAAAACGTCATGGCCTCGCCGTAACTCGTAAGGCTTGAGGCTTGACCTTGTCGCCACGCCGCATCGCGCGCCATTTAGAAACTTGCCTGTAACCCATTTAATATAAATTAATCATCATAGTTTTCATTTTCGGCTGATTTTGGTTCTCGTCCTAAAGAATTCTTTTCCCTCAGTTAACTAAGAGGACATTTTGGTCTTTTACCTCTCTTTTTTCTTTTCTTATTTAAATTTAAATTTAAATAAAAAATATAAATATTATATATTGTATTGATACATTATAGTTATATATTAATATTTAATAGAGTAAATTACAAACTTCTCCATTCCTCACTTCTACCTAACTCCCCTTCGGTATTCCTCAACTCCGACCACTCCCTCTCTCTATCTATCCCCTCCCCTACCACCATCCCCCCCTTCATTTCTCCCTCTCTATTGCTCTTTCCGTAGCCAAAAACGATCTTTATGGTCCAAACACTTTTGAAATCGGACATATATTGATCAACATTTTCCCCATCGGTTTCTTTGCAAATGCACCGAGATCTTTATAAATCCTCTTCGAAATCCTGGATTAAATATCACAGAACACTATAGTTTTTCCAAAGACTGATTAGTCTCTTATAATGGTTGCTACCTGAATATTATGAAATTGATAAATTAAGAATCATCCGTATAGATAATTTGTTTTGAGGACCAAATCTAAATTTTAAACAAACCAAAGGGACCATCGATGTAATTCACTTATAAAATGTTATGTTAATAATTTTCGAAGAACCAAAAAAGAAAATGAAGAAGCAAGCGGAGGGATAAAAAACAAAGACATACGTTTCTTGGGAAAAACAACCATTCTTGGTTCTATTCTTCCTCCGCGCCAAATAACCAGCCAAATTTCCTCTGATTCCTTGCCATAGAGGTTATTGTCTAATTGATTTCATTTTATGATTGTTATTTGTTATTGTTTTCCTAATTTTGTTCTTAATTTCTGCACTTTATGAATCAATAAGAACTCAGCGTTTCCCTAAATTTTGTAGTTTCTCAATGAACTTGTTGTTTACGTTATTCTGTATGTGTAAGTGAATGGTATTGAACTATCATTAGTAAACTTCTTCATATATTCATTTTCTCCAAAGTCTTGGATTTTGTGATTGTTTGCTAGAAGAAAGCAATCCGGAAAATCCAAGGAATTGGTACTTTTAGGGTTCGGAGAGGTTTTTTTTTTTGTGTTTAATGACTATTTCAGTTCTGTTTCCGATTGAATACCTATAATATGCCTTCTCTTAAGCTGAATATTCACTATGTCTGCGACGAATCTGGAACTGGGAAAATTGGTGAATTGTTGCCATTTTGAATACCTAGTAGTTGCAAATGGTGAATCTTTGACACCTCTGTTTGCAAAGTTCTGTTTGTTTGTTTTTCCAATGTTATGGTTCGTTTTTGTCCTAAACGTTTTAATGCATGTTCTATTGGCATTGTTCTGAAATTGTCAGTTCTCTTTGGAAAGGCTTGGTGTAGAGTAGCATGTGTTGGGATTCTCTTGTACGGTTGTACCCTAACAACTTTGGTGACAAGAAACTTCATCGAAGGAGTTTGTTTAAAGCAAAAAGATATTTTGAGATGAAAGAGAAAGAATTCTTTTGTTCAAGAACTGTTCTTTTTTACATACACTGAGGCAATGATGTCTATCTTTAATGATGCGGACCATTATTACTCGGTGCACACTCGAGGCTAAAATAGGGATAAGGCCAATCTGGACCATATGACAGCTCCCCCCCCCCCCCCCCCCCCCCCCCCCCCCCCGCGCGGGCGCCCTTCATAACCAAGCTTAACACACACAAGGATGGCTAAAGGCCCAAAGTGGGATCTTCTGCAAAGGTGGCCCATCCCATGGGATCTGGAAGGAAGCTAAACTTTATCTGAACAACCCCTCATGAGGGGTGTGGATTTAGCCAAACTCCAGGCTACCTTACCCAAATCTGATAAAGATGAGAAAGGATGGAGTCCTATCCAACCCAACATACTTCACCTAGGCAGCCAAGCCTTAACTAAAAAAGAGGTCACTGCCCTCATCTACATGCACACACTTCAGAAGTTACTCGAAATTCCTCTTTATATCATATACTAAGTTTAGGCATGGGACCAGTCCCTTAAGCAAAGAGCTAATCCAACGCATTTCCAATGCAAGAATCAACCAATAGCAATCAATAGTTAAAACTAAGTGCACAAAATACTTACTAATGCTCATCACATAAAATCAATTAGATCAAATCATCATATGACGAGAATCATTTTTGGTAGCTAATTATTGGGAACAATTTTGTGTTCAAGTCCTCATCAAATCAAATCAATGACAAAAACCCCTACACTCCCGTCAAGCTGGGGGATAGACACTTCCCATTTTCTATACAGATGTAAGAGTGCAGCTGGGCATGTCGTGACCTGTTTTTATGGAGGGTTCAGTTTAAATTCTTGTCTCAAGGCATCTGATACTTCCAAAAAATGTAAGATGCCTGGATTTTTGTCTCCAATCTGTGACTGGACCAGCATAATAATCAACATAGATGTAATTGAATGAAGATGAACTTCCTTCTGGTCTTTCATGAGTTGACTTGCAACTTTTATGGCGTTGGCCTATGTTAGGTCTTGTATAAGACAAATAAACGAGTTTGCCAACCAGATGTTGGTACATGCATCTAATAATTGATTCACTTTTTATATACTCCCCACATGATTAGGCTAAATGAGAAGCACTTGCATAAAGGGATACCATGGAGGCCTAGAAGGAATTTCTAAGCCCCAAGGTCTCTGATACCTTGAGGAAAATGGAAGAATTCTTGTATTCATAAAGCTGTAGTTTTACATACAGTATCATACAATCCTTGTACATAAAACATATCCTATAAATAAGCTATTTACTATAGTTTGTCTCGGTCACTACCAATCAGTTGGCTACCATATATACTTTTGGCTATGTGAAGGGAGCAACCTACATACAATTCTTCATCAATCATTCACATCAAATTTTCAACAAGACAACAACGTACATCTCCAATCTGATTATGATCATTGGTACGTGAAGACTCGATAATAGTAGCATTAACTGCAAAATGAACTTAGACACATTACTATTTTAAGCTTGAAAAGCCTTTAGTTAGACTAATTGTGTAGGTTAAATATGAGATTGTGTTGAAACTTTAAAACACATTAGGGAAGGAGATAGGGGCTGGCCAGGGGAGATGCGAGATACCTGTAAGCCATTCTTCTTAGTAGGGCCTACCATCTATGTTCATGGGTACTGACTTACAAAGTTGGCCTTCCTCTGGAACTGCACTACAATGTATTGGGTATATTGTAACGTGCTTAATCTAATTTGTTCTCTTTTATGAAACTCGAAAGCTCACATTTAACTTCCTTCAGCATTTTACTTCCCATTACTTTTGCTGCTTTGCAGCCTTCATATCATTTCGCTATTTATTATTATGTTTTCCTTTGAGGTGATGGTGCTGCTTTTGGATTATCTTTTGAAGTAACTTATTAGAATGTTTCCCCTGCCAGTAGCAGAGGCAAGGCTGTTGTCAAATAGACATCTTTCCTCAACCGTCTGTGCGGAGGGGAAGCTAAAGTACTGTTGCGGAGTTGCTTTCTTATCTTATGCTGAATGTTTGTGGCTGCATTCTCATCAGATGATGGCTTCGACTGGTTCTTTGAATTTTTCTCACAAATGGGGAATTTGCAAGAACCATCGGTACAACAAGCAGTTCAAGGTACGAACGTGTTGCCCTTTGTTTTGATAATTTATCTTAAGGCGGCTTGGACTAATATCTTTCACAGAATGTCATGTGTACTCGACAGGGCATCATTAAAAGTGACAAATTACATATAATACCAGCCAGTCTCTCATCAGTTGCTTCGGTATGGTTGGCTTCGGCTTGAATTTTAGGAGAATAACATTTGTTGTTTATTTTTCTCTGTTTTTTTGTCTACATTATATATTTGAACTTATTTTTCACTGAACACAATTACATAATTCAACTGTCAAAATTTGGAAGAATATGAGTAGGTCAACTTTCAACATATTTTTCATACAGTTTCAAACCCTCACGATCAAGCTCAAAGATTTCCCTATTCTTAGATCTGTGTAAATCATTTCTGGCCAATAAATGATTCCGAAGGGTGCTGCCTTGCAAGAAGGTTTTGAAAATTTAAAGCTGAAATGCTGAATATAAAATCTGACATCACCAACTTGATTATCTGAAAACTTGTAACTTGCCATTGTTGTTCTCAGTGCTGAGGTTTGGTGTCCATTGGATGAGTGGGCCTCTTTGTTACCACTTACCACCCAATAAACTCTGGCCCTGCTTAACATTCAATAGCTTCTTCCACAATCCTTCGAATTCATTCTATTTCTTTGTGTTTCTTCAGCTTTTGGAAGTAACACCCAAAAGAAACCTGTTTTTATCTAGGGTATAAGATAACCCTGAATTTATATTTTCTTGCAGCGACACGATTCTTTGAGTATCAAGCTTTCAGTTCGATTACAGCAGCCATTGAGCACTGGTTCTCATAGATATAATCTACTCAAGTGCAATTGCTTTCTGAATCCAGACCTTGGGACTTCTGCAGTGAAGAATGGTGCCCTTGCCTTATCAAGGTGATCTCTCTTATTTTAAAACTATGTTCTTCAGCATTCAGTTATTTGACTTAACGTAGATGAAAGCTTGTGTTCTCTGACTTAGGTCTCAACAGCAAACATCGTATACTATGACTACACCAGAACTTTTGTATCTGTCGAACTACTACCAAATCAAGTCTAATTTCTTGAACAATTTGGTGCTCATTTATTTGTACAACCACAACAGGCACTAACATTAGTGACCAAAGGATAATAGCAGTCATCGAAGTAACTTGTAACATTTATGTGCTCTTCTAGAAGCATCAGTTATCATCTAGGAATCTAGACTGAAATGCTTCGGGGAGTTGAAAATAGGCATAGATCCGGAGATTCCCGGGGTGTAATTTACAGCCTGTTTGGTTGAATATACTTCTGGACAGCATCTTGGAGAAAACTAGCTTACCTCCTAACTTCATGAGAGAGTTTAATAATTGTGTTCAAACATCCTGCAGCGCTTTGCAAGGTCAACCTATTATGTTGAAGCTACTTCCAGCAGTGGCTATTGTTGTGTTTGCTGTGTGGGGTCTTGGGCCGCTAATGCGTCAAAGCAGAAACATTTTTCTTCATGTTTGTGCCTTTTCCCATCTCCATCTAAATTTTGCTATTGTTTCACTGTTGTTTCCCTTTGTTAAATATCATATTTCACATTTTTCTTCAGAAGAGCGATGGGAGTTGGGGAAAAAGTAACACACATTATGTTATGACTTCTTACCTTCAGCCTTTGCTGCTATGGACAGGAGCAACACTTATCTGCAGGTTTCAGCTGATAAAATTCTAGACAAGATAACGAAGTCAATAACTCTAATGTTAAACTGATCACATCTAACTTTCTTGCAGAGCATTAGATCCAATCGTCCTGCCATCAGAAGCTAGCCAAATTGTTAAGCAACGGCTCTTAACTTTCGTGAGATCATTATCGACCGTGCTTGCACTTGCTTACTGTTTGTCCAGGTGAATTTTGTGTTTCTTTCTTTGTCGGAAAGTCTTGTGATGAACTTGAAGATGAAATTGTTTATTTCCATAGACATAATAAGCTGTCTATAGCATCAAGTTATTTTCAATATATTTTTATTGTATTTGTCCAAATAGTTTCTGTTTGATCACCCAACACGTCGCTGGTAGTTTGATCACAGAAGAAAATCTGCCATCCCAAAATTCTCCGTTCCTTTCCTATCCATCAATTAGGTGAATACATATCATCAGAGAAAAAGAAGATAAACATGAATTAGATAAAGTTATAATTAAATAAAATAATGATGCGGTCTTCGCTTGATTCGTGGGACAGGAAGGGGACGTGAATTTTGAGACAGCAGATTTTATTCCTCTTTCACTGCCCATTATTTTTTCTATTGCACTTGTGTCCTTACCTGACAACTTTTCTTCTGTTCTTCTCATGTTCCTCCTTTATTGTTGTTTAATACAACCTGGTTCTCTAACGCAGCCGACTATTCTGATTTGTTACTAATTTGCAGGTTTTTTTGTTATAACTAATCCTTTGTTTGAATCATCGATGCAGTGCAATTCAACAAACACAAAACCTTTTTATGGAGACAAATGACGCTACAGATACAAGAAAGGTATGTTCCACCAACAATTATTTTCTTCAATTGAATTTGATCCTCTTTCCACACATGCTAACCTTTTAATTGATCATGAGCTCAGGCTACTGTTGTTGTGTTTAGTCTACCTAATAATCAGTCATATTACTAACTGATCGTTGGATCTTTTTAGTTACTGGTCACAATTCTATTGCATTCTTCTAACCTAACTACAAATGTTAATTTCTGTCGAATGCCTTGTCTTATTTTATTTTCATTCTTTATTGCATGAATATTGAAGATGTTATTGAAAAATCTATTCCCTACCTTCACATTTCATAGAGGAAATATGGTAAATTATAGAATGAGAACCCTGACTTTTGGGTTCATATACAAACTAAAAGCAGCAAAGTCGTGGATTGTCAGACCCTTCTTTTACATGTGCACAAATCCGTAATAAACCGCTGCTGTTTTTATCTGTCAAACTACCAATTGAATGAAACATGCTCACTGCCCATGAAATAATACTCCTGGTTTGAAACATGTTTTTGCCAAGGTAGGGTATGTAGGTTGGTGGAATTGTTGTAGCTTGTTCTGGTAGGCTTTGGGGATGTAAGGAGAAAGAGGAAGGGGAAGAAAGAAACAAGTCTTTTTTTATCTCTTTTAGTTGGGTGGAACGAGAAAAGGGAAGAAGTAAGAAATTTAGAGACATAGTCCAATTTATTTTTCAGAACACAAAAAGTCAACAAGCTTATTCTTAACAACTTAACAAGTTAAACTTTTCAAATAAAGTAATCCTACTAGAATAACTATGCTTGAGCAAGAGAACAAAATGCCACTTAAAATGAGTCCTGTAATTTTATGAGATGACCGTTTAACACCAATATTTAATTGGGTAGACAAGATAGTTCATCATGTACAAAATCTTTTGACAGAGCTTATTTTGTAACCTTGCCCTGATTCCTGAAGCCAGCTTTTTTTCAATGTAACTTCTCCTAACATTTTATATACTAGAATATTTGTAGGGATTGACTTTGAGAAATTGGTGCATAATGATAATTGTGTCCAGATGCAATTAGGTTGAAATATTCCTCCATTCATGCACTTCACAAGATGTATATTTGAGATTTTTGTCATGGTCGCTAGGCCAATCATTTAATATCCTTCCTGTTAAATGTTGACAAGTTGTTCAAATTAATGCAAATTCTCCCTGTTAGGAAAGCTAGACATTATTGGGCCGATAATTATCGGTGCTAGCGATAAGTAGATCAATATGCTTTTGTTTATTAATGTTTTAATATTTAGTTGTCATTGACAGATGGGATTCCAATTTGCCGGCAAGGCTGTATACACTGCAGTATGGGTTGCTGCTGTATCACTTTTCATGGAGTTGCTAGGTTTTTCTACCCAGAAATGGCTAACTGCAGGAGGTCTTGGGACAGTCTTGCTGACACTTGCTGGTCGTGAGGTCTACTTTGATATACACGAACACATATCTTGTGCTTGTGGAAGCTGTAGCACACACACACACACACAAACATGCAGGGCCTACGGGGAGTCACTTGTGGTTGTGTGCCATGGAGAGTTTCCACAAGAAGTATTCTTTTTGTGGGATACTCTCTCTCTATATATATATATGTGTGTGTGTGTGTGTGTGTTTGTATATATATATGTATATGCCTATAGGGGAAGGTTCAAACGAGAAGCTAACATTTTGCGAGAAGGCGAGAAGTGTTATATCATATATGATTACACGGTCTGTGGGTGTATTTAATCATATATGATTAAACGTCTATGTATTGCCAATGTAACATGTGTTTGATCACATATGATTAAGCTTGTGTATCATATGATATCACACTTCTCGCCTTCTCGTAAAATGTTAGCTTCTCGTTTGAACCTTCCCCTATATGCATATATATATATATATATATATGCGTGTGTGTGTATAATGCATGCCATGTCATGCAATTATTACTTGACCATCCCATTTCTTACATGTTCTATCATTTATGAAGATCTATTCATTAAGTTATCTATCCATCTAGATATTCACAAATTTTCTCTCAAGTGCGATGATTCATGCAACCCGACCATTTATCGTCAATGAGTGGATTAAAGCTAAGATTGAAGGCTATGAAGTTTCTGGAACTGTAGAGGTTTGCTTCTTTTATAGTTGCATGTGAAGCAAGCATTGTGCGTTTCAACAAGATTTTACAATATCGAAGTTGCATATATTTTATAATGATCACATATAATATTCTAAAGTACCAGATGCCTGTCAAGGATCTCTGATGTGGATCCCCATGTTTCCCTTTGCAGCATGTTGGGTGGTGGTCACCTACAATTATAAGAGGTGAAGATCGTGAAGCTATTCACATTCCAAACCATAAGTTTACAATGAACGTAGTGAGAAATCTCACTCAGAAGACTCACTGGCGTATTAAAACTCACCTAGCTATCAGTCATCTCGATGTCAATAAGATTAATGTAAGAACATATTTGATCATTTGGCATGACATTTCCTTTTTCCATTGTCATTCTTAAGATTTACCCGAGTTGTTACTCTTTTACAGAGTATTGTAGCTGATATGCGGAAAGTATTGGCAAAGAATCCTCAAGTAGAACAGCAGAGATTGCATAGGAGGATTTTCCTTGAAAACGTTGATCCTGAAAATCAGTCCCTTCTGGTTGGTCTTATTCCCTGTAATTTATATTTATAGAAATGCTATTTTTTTCATTCTAGCCTCGTGTTTATAAAACCTATTAAGACTACTTAACTTAGATGGTGTCTATTGGAAGGTCTGTCCTATGGTATTCCATATCTATTAAGGTAGATTCATTAAACCATTTCAACTTTCAATCTAGATTTCGTTTGTACATCGCTAAAGGGAGGCAAATAATAAATTTGAATCAAGAAAAAAGAACGAAATAAATTACAGAGTTGAACTAGTCCAGAAATGGAAAGGGAGACAAAAAGGAGTTTGAGATGGAAAGGAAGAGATAGCTCTCTTTTCGCACCATGAGCATACGGAAGTTAGAATACTTTTTGTTCCCATAAAGCGAAACTTTTGATTCTATAGCGTTTTTCAGCTGTTGAGGAACTTGTTGTCATGTTGTCAATTTTGAGGAAATTAAACCAAATCAGACCAAACAAAGCCAGTATATCCCACCTGGAGGCGGGGTCTGGGGAGGGTGGGATGTAAGCTAACCTGACCTCTACCTCAAGGAGTAGAGGCGCTGTTTCCATTAAGACCCCCCCCCCCCCCGGCGGGGCTTGTGCAAAGTGTGTGAAAATAAAGTATAAGGCTTTTACTTTTACTATAATAAGGTACTAATAAAACAATCGTATGGGATCCGCCCCTGAGTTCAGGGTGAAGCATATACTGCCAAATCCCCCAAGCCTTATATCTAACACCTTTACCAATTGTTCCTCATGGGTTCTTGATTTCATCATTGATATAAATACGTTGGTTCTTCCAGCTATAATTGTCGTTATATGACCAAATATATGTTTGTTCTGCAGATTCTGGTGTCCTGCTTTGTGAAAACTTCTCATTATGAAGAGTATCTATGCGTAAAGGTAAGATAACTTTTCTCGACCTACACAAATTTAGACTACTCATTAATTCTTTTTAGGCGTCTTACTATTGTGTTTTAAGGGTTAACTTGTAAATTTCTAGCATTTAATTTTTCTAAACGCTGATTTTAGAACAGTCACATTGTAGGCTTCACTTTAAGTCTAATTTAAAGTCTAATTGTTTCAAGATTTGACACATATGAAAGTTAATTATTTAAATGATGATGTTTATGTTATTTACAAACATAGTTAATTTTTTATTATGTGAACATATAATTACTATAATTACTGACTGAAGAGGACTAGGTTCAAAAAAACCACCGCTTTTGTATGTTGTATTGGATTATTTGCTTTTAGGCATACAACTATGCTGAATTGTTTTAAAGTAAGTAGGCTACAAAAAGTAGATATCTTTTACTGGGTAAATAATTACCATGCGTTTAATTTATTAATCTGGTTATATGAGAAACCCAATGAATCCCTGATTAATTTGATTAATTTTTTGAATAAGTAATTTAACGTTGTTGCTAACTGGAATGGTTGTCTTATTCCCCCAGCAGCCAATTAAGTAACCCTAAGCAGAGAGCTTAGAACACTGTTAGTAAATATTCATTTACATCTCTATTGTTTTCTTTTTCTTTTTTCTTTTGTGAGTATGCTGACATCAATGCGCGCATGTGTGAAGTGTGAACTGTGTTGTATCTGGAAATTTGATCTTCAATCATCAATAGTTTTTCTCTTATTTTTATGTTCTTTGTAATATGAAACCAGGAAGCAATCTTGTTGGATCTTCTAAGAGTGATTAGTCACCACCGGGCTCGACTTGCAACTCCAATCCGTACAGTTCAGAAGATATATAACGACTCGGACTTGGATGGTTTCCCCTTTGCAGATTCAGTGTTCACCCGTGGTCGAGCACCTTCAAATCGTCCCCTGCTATTAATTGAACCCAATTACAAAGTCAACGGAGAAGAAAAATCAAAAGGCCAAAACAGCAGCAAGAAGTCAAATAGCAAGGTAGAAGGGAACTCCAAAACCAAAGATACACCACCAGCATCTGATGTCAAGACCATTGATAAAGTACCTTCTGATTCAGCAGCCGATAAGAAGCCAAATTCAGATAAAAATGATGAAAAGCCAAGCAACAAAGTTGCAGGTTAGTCTGCCATGGCTATAAAAACTTGATAGTTTTTTCAAACTTATTATAATAGCTGTAATGATAACAAGCAATCTGATGCAGCAGATAGCAGCAACAAAGCAGTGGAAAGTGAGAAGCCAAGTGTAACAGAACAAAAGCAACCGCGGCCGCCAATGGAAGAAAACATAGTTCTTGGTGTTGCTTTGGATGGTTCTAAAAGAACTCTTCCTATTGAAGAAGGAATGGAATTGGATAGTGAAGTAAAGGAACTGAGTAAAAGCCTGAGCGCAAAAGGAGGGTCGGAGAAAGATAAGAAAGATGGTAGCACCGATAACAAATAAACAAGTTGGTTCCCAACTCTGTACATTTTGTGGTTAAAGGACTTGCTATAAATCTTCAGGAATTCCTTGCTGGTGGTTGGGGAGATAGGTTTTCGACTACAGAGGTATGCGATTCGATTGGATTGCATAAAGAACACTGCCCAGCTACCCCTTGAGAGGGGTATGAAGGAATTAGAATAGTCAATTCCATTCACCAAATTTCGTTATTGCATATTTGCATCTGGTCCGTTCTTTGTGGTTTAGAATGGAATTCAAATTCATGGATGCCTGGATTCAGATAGATGTTTTGGGGTTTGGTAAAGAATGGACATTATATTCCTTGGAATCCATTGCGTTATCTTCCTTTCGTCCTTCCATCTCAACCCATTATTTACAAAAAACGGGGAACATAGAAACCTCGACTTGCAACCCACTTCATCGTCAGTTATTGCTTGTACAACGGCTCTATTGCTATGCAAATTTCCCAGGCTTTCTCTATCTTCTTGAACTCTGATTCGTTGCCATGGTGAACTCAGATCCGTTGAACAAATATTGTATATCGGGTTGGCAGTTGTTATAAGTTGATGTTGATCTATCCTTGAAACCAATAATAAGCACAGATACATGAGCCTTATAAATCACAAAGTTGATTGATGTCCAAATTACAAGCAGAAAAAATTCAGTCAACAAGATAAGTAAACATCATTTACAACATAACCCAACCCACATTCTAAGTGGTTGACATGAAGAAGAAAGGCAAATTGTGGGGTTCTGAAAAAGGAACACTTAGCTGAACAGATCAACATTTAAGTAAAGTGGAAGCAACATGCGTAGACAACATGCGAATGTCAGATGGCCAACAATATCAATAGACAACATATTCAATGTACCAAAAGATTGAACTTGAGAAAAACAATTCCAATCCGATCAAAATCAAAACAATAACAACTTCTTATTTCTAGAATTTGGAAAGAAAGGAAAGGGAAAGACTTTTTTATTGGTGTTCTTGAAAAGTTGTGTGATTGATATGTGATTTTACACGTGATTTTTGTAAAATCATATGTACGTTTTTTTATTTACTTATTTGGTTACCTCTCTCTCCCTCCCTCCCTCTACACGTGCCATCAAGAACTCCAGCTGCAAGAAGATAGGATCTTTATGTTGGGACAAAAGCCGCATTGATTTGAAAAGTTTACCTCTCTCTCCCTCCCTCCCTCTACACGTGCCATCAAGAACTCCAGCTGCAAGAAGATAGGATCTTTATGTTGGGACAAAAGCCGCATTGATTTGGCTTCGTTGTTCTACTATTGAAACACACACACACACACACACACACATATATATATATATAGAGAGAGAGAGAGACTTGAGATCACGTGAGACCAACATGTTTTCGTGAGACCCGTGAAACCAAGTTTCAAGTATAAAAAATTGGTCTTACGGATCTCACGAAAACAGGTGTATATATATACACACAAACACACATATATCAAATTCTGGACTTGTAACCAAAAACAAATTTTAGAAAAAACCTATGTTAACTATGATTTTAATAATGTAAATATAAATAAAATTGGTAATCTCACATCCTAATTAATTAATAACTTTTCAACAAATATAATTAATAATTGAAGGGAGTATTTTATTAACTCATTTATCACTAACTCTATTATTTATAAAACAAGATAGATATAACTTTAACTGTTATGTAACATACATGAACGTCTTTAAAATCATTATATTTGTTTTCTGATAACTATATATATTGACTAATAATTAAAAGAAAAATAATAGAAGAACAATAGATATGATTAATAATAATTCTAAATAATATATATAATGTATAATTAAAATTAATTAATAATTTTTTAATAGTAACAAAATAACAATTAAATAATAATCAAGGTTATAATTGAAAAAAGTTTCTAAAAACTCCTAAAACATAACTCCAAGTAAGATGCAATAAAACCTACTTTTTGTTCATCCAAATGGAACTTTTGAAGTAGACTCAAAAAATAAGTTAGCTACAAAGATCAAACTTACAACTTCAAGTACAGTTATAAACTTAAAATATCGCTACACTAAGGGCAACTTCTTGTTTATCATTCTTCCATTTTGATAATATTACTATACTTTATTTTGATTTTCAATACAATTTCATCTTAATAAAAAGTCGTTTTTTTTATCTCGTTTACAAAGCAACATAAATTTATTTCAAAGGTCAAGGTTGATTATATTTTAAAAAATATATGTTATTTCTAAAAGTTGACTTTTCCCAATATTAAACCACATTGATTTCCCTCATGTCAAAATGCTATTTTGTGGACCCTTAATCAAAATTTAAAGGTGTAACTGCTAAAAAAATACACGCGTCCATCACTAGTTTATATTGGACGGATCGATTTTTAGTTGTGAACCAATGTAAGTCTATATATACATATGCAATATCAATACCAAAAAGTTTATATTGATTTTTTTAATTAAATAAAAAGATATGATCGAAGATGTACTCCTCATAACAAATTTGAGTTAATTAAGATGATAGCTAGGAAAAAAAAACAATAATTAATGAACTAAAACCAATTAATTAAGGTTGTAATTAATTAAATAATTTGATCCCCACAGTCTCCATGTATTTCCCTCCTGAAGTGATATCGAGGCTACTGTGGGCATATGAACACAACTTGGCTATGCTATGCTTCTCTATGTCAACTTTGTAAATGGCAAATCTAGAATGCATCACCCAATTTCCATTCTTCTTCATCAAGTGAAATGCACCATTCAGGTCCCACCAAGGATAAATAGGCGGATCATTATAAGTTGCCAACTTCGTCCACTCTCCATCACCGTCCATCCTCCACAACACCATTGCAAAACGACATGTGGATTTACATTTCTTACCACGATAACTCATAAACAAGTGAATGTACCCTCTTACAACCGTGAAACTAAAACAGTATGGGTATGAGCTCGTATCAAGATCCATTCCAATTAAAGAGGGAGCTGATATATTTCTCAACTTTTCTGTTTTCAAATCAAACCTCATAATTGAATGATTTAAGGTTCCTAATTTCCTCTCGTGTTGGTAAACTATGAAATAGAGTTTGTCATTCAACAAAACACATGGTTGCTTCCAACATTCTGTAAGCCAGTAGGAGAGAAAGAAATACTTGAAATCCTCTTGTGTAGTCTCGACCTTTCTCCACGAGTCAGATTTCAAAGAGTATATATAAACATTGTCATAGAAGGTTAAAAGTAGAAGCTTGTAGTCATTACAACTGTAATACAACCCAAATGCTCTTGCGGTGGTTACGTAACATTTTTCGTTGTTGGGTCTAGACAAGGTCTTGTATTCACCCGTTAAAGGATTCCATAAAATTAGATCAGAGTATTCCCTCTTGTTCCACTTGCGTACACATACCAGTCCACGTACAGATGCTATAATCGACACGTTTTCATGACTAGCAACTTCGAATGGCAAAGAACGGCTCACCGTACTTATACCATCTTCGGGTGATTCACAATCAATGGTTTGAAACTTGTATGGTGTTGTGGTGGACAAGACGATAAGAAGAAGTTTGTGGTGGTGGTGGTGATGCATGTTGGCAAACACTGGTGTAGTTAAGAACGACTGCCATTGCTTGCAAACACAAAGAAAACGATATATGGTCTTGGCCGACAGTCTCGGTAGTATGTGGAAAAAAAGAATGTCCACTAACAATGGTGTCATCATGTTCTCAATTTTGAATTGGAGCATTGGGAGATCCGGATATGTATATATGGTGTTTGTTATTTCCTAACAAATTATTGTTTATATTTTTATCGATAAATATGGAGTGAGAATTGAATGCTTAATTTTTGGTTATTTTGTTACTTTGATTTGAAAGGAAAGTATCACGTGGTTAAATGGAAATTTAAAAACCAATACATGAGAAAAACAAACCCAATAAGATACTTGAATCAAACTAAACTGCAACTTCATATCGACTATTACGTGTTCTAGAATTTAGGTCCCTCCTGCTAATTGTCATTATGTTAGATGTTAAGTGACCCAATTTTGATCGTGCAACCACCAATTGTAGCACACAACGAAATACAATGGTAGCCCATTCAGGGGCGGAACAAGGAATTTGTATGAGTGAGAGCATGAATAAGAAGAAAAAGTTAATATTCTGAAAATGACAAATATAACGATATTATATTGATGATATTTGGGGTTGGCAAGGCCCTTTCAATATATATGATCTACGAACTTTATCATGAATATCAGGATTATAATCCGAAATCCTAATCCACCATCTAGGGTAAGTTGATTTCCATATGGTTTTGTTTACAACTACCAACATTATTCTTCTTTGGCATAGGCTACGAATCACCAGTTGTTTTTCTCTTTATTAAATATTTATCCATGACTATTAAAAATTAAACTAATTAATAAACCAAGCAAATCTGAATGGAACTAAGGGACCAAACGTTTATCCATTAAGCGTTTACTAAGTCACATTACCTTACCGATGAATATGACAAAGACCAATAATCTTACCTAGTAAGTGACCGTGACGACTTTTTATCGGATAAATTGTTGCATACAAATACGATGTTGTTTTGATGGACTAGAATCATACCCAATAAGGGAGGTGATGGTGTTAAACATTGCTGCTAAACACTTACTGAATAAGTGTTTGGGTAAACGAACATTTAAATTATTTGGAACACATAAATTTAATCTTAATTATTCCACTAATGTGTAAAAAAAGTTCTAACACATGGCCTACAAAAGAATGCACAATCATTGAACCAAATAAGGAAGAAAATGAGATATTACAATTGAACAAAAAGGGCTCATAAAGTAGCTACTTTAATGGAAGATGAACATAATTACATAAAGCATTTATCATAATGAAGAACCAAGTAAGGAAGAAACACTTAACTGGTTAAATGATAAAAATAAGTGATAATTTTTTTCAAAATCATAAAACCTAACTTGAGGTAGAACCCGTGGCATCATGCTTCAAAGGGCATCATAAAGACAAAGAGAGATCAAAGAGGCAGAGAGTTGTAGACTGCAGTGTAACACCCTCAAATTTGGAAAGAGCGACTAATTTAAAATTTTCAAATACACCTCAAAGAGAGATAAAACCTCTTACAACAAGCTCACATTAGAACTACAATTCTAGATATAACCGTCAACAAAATCAATAAAATATTACATAAATACTAATTAGAGTCGGGTGTTACTAAACCTAAAGACAGTCGCTACATCCAAGGTAAATGCGGAAGACTTCACCAAGCTATTCACTTCTTCGAGCACACAACTAGCACTCGTCCCTTCACAATAACGCTAGAACTAATCCCGAGATGGAACCTGATGCACATGCCGACAAATAAAAATGTTAGGCTAACGCCTAGTGAGTTCAAGAGTTTTTAACATGAATATAGTAATCGTTAAATGAAAATAATGCAACTTAAATCATGATCCTTTAAAATGGATGGCTTTAAATATGAGAAAGACCCGTTTTCCAATAATACACATTTTATAAATGGACGTCTCAACGACAAAGCTTTCTTTCATGAGGTAATGCAACCAAACACTTATTCAAAACGTGAATAATGGTAAATACTCAATATTGGAATTTGAATAAAACTTTATAAAATAAACGACCAAAATATGAGTAAACTCAAGTCTCCAAAATTAGAGTATATGGAGGAAAACCCAACTCAACATGTCACCGAAAACAAGGATAAAACTAAATACCCCAAAACAACACCTCTCGGTGACGGGGGAGACCCGAATTCCAAGGCTAGTGGCAGAACACAAAAGTAGGCCACATTCTAAGTTACTGAGCTCACCATACTAGGATCAAGGCCACGAACACGTCGGCTCATACTAAGATGTGGGGGAGGCACCCAATGATTCCTAGTCATGTTCATTCTCTAGGATTACATTTATGGTCCATGGCTAGTAACTGGTCCCACATAACCGTACCAAGTTTCCCCCTAGGACCCAATGTCTCAACTAGCTACAAATGGGAAGTGACTATCCCACAAAAACAGGCTCAAAAATTAACTCGCGGATGCAGGTCCGGTTATTGGACTCCAAGAGCCCTCACCGACAAGTCCTAGAAATCCCAAGACTAATTCTGACACCAACATATAAATAATAGCCCATTTTCTTTTTAAATAATAAAGACCGACTCATATGCCTATGGATCAACTGCATTACAGTCTAGAACATTACAAGACTCCAATCGAATGACCAACGCACTCAAAACATGTAATTCTCAAATGATGCGCATTAACCGCCATCATACTCAAATCTCCACAACGGGCTATTAAACCGGACAAACGTCCTCAAGACTCATTTTAGTCAAAATCGAGGCAAAAGCTCAACGATTTACTTAAATCCCCAATGAAAGCCAGTGTAAACATTAAAACACGTTTGACCAACGAATATGCCAACACAACGACCAAAAGTAAGATTAACTCAAAAATCGTCATTGGTTGAAACAAAGCTTTTTCCCAAAGGACCCATTCCCTTATTTTTCCAAAATGACTCATAACACAATGATATGCATTTTCCGAACGGTTTATGAAATCAGTTGCACCAAAAAGATAATTACTTAAAATGACCTTCAATTAAGTATTAAATCATCAAAGAAACATATTAATATGATTTATGTATCAAAATGTCCAAATTCCCAAAGATGGGTGTTATATAAGTTTATAAAGTTAACCACTTCCAAAATAACCAAACTTATCGGCAGTTAACAATTTCATGTAAAACGCAAAACACTTTAAAATCAACATTTTGGCATGTACACCGTTTTCACAAATCAACTTGAACTCACCTTGCTATATTTAGGCTAAATCTCGATTTTTACCCCACTTTGAGCTCCTTTGAAGAAACTTGAATCTTCAAAGTCGAAACCTCCATAAACCTAGATACACAATTTTCACCCATAAATAATCACGTTCAACCAAGTAGAATCGATCCTCAAACACATAACATCAAAATCTCCATTTTGGTCAAAACCCTAATTTTGACCTCAAACCTTCCAAAATCTTACAAACCGAAATTGAAGGAATCAAACACTAGAATATCATCAATGAAGCATTTACATCACCTATTAAGGTTTAGAAAAGAAGGGGATAAACTTACCACTTAGGTTTTGGTGAAAACCTAAAATACCCCAAATTCTTGAAGATGAAGGTGATGATTATGGGCTCTTGATCTTTGCTTCCAATCCACCACCAAATACTCTTGAATATTACCAAAACTAACAATCTATCCTTGAAAATCTCTCAAATACGAAACTATAGCAATTTGAATCACCAAAAACGGAGTAGAAATGAGAAAGATATGACCAAATGAAGTTAGGGCTGAATTTAAGCACTGCACCCCGACCGCGAGAGTGCCAAGCGAAAGTGACAGTGTCACTTTAGCTGTCACTTTCGCCAGGATGGTACCGTGGGCCAATTTTTCAATGCGAAAGTGCCCGGCTAAAGTGCCAGTGTCACTTTAGCTTGGCACTTTCGCCCAAAAGGTACCGAGAGCCATTTTCACCCGTTTTCTCGACCGTTCCTCGCCCTTTTTCTCGACGGATTTCCCGACCATTTTCTCGGCCGTTCCTCGACCTTTTCCCAACCATTTCTCGACCCTCTCTTGGAACATTTGATGCTATTATTCCAGTTATTATGCCATTGCCATAATTTCATGCACATTCGTTGGGACGACCAAACACTCGGTAATGTCGATGCCATTGTGACGCATGTCATAACTGCATGGTACTATAACCGGGACTACCACACTTCCATTTCTATTTGTGCTATTGTGACAGATGTCACGACTACATGGCACTATATCCATACTTCATATTTGGTTCTTCATTTACCGATTCACTCAGTTCAATAATTTTCCTCTATTAGGATAAAAATCAGGATGTTAGATGCAGCCAAACGATGGTTCGATCGGTGGAAAGGGGTTGGTTGGGCTATTGGGCGGTCGTCGGCCCGACAAACGCAAAGCTATAATGTCCAAAAGGTGGATGGGTAGGTGCTCTTTGTTTCGACAGAGGTGTCATTGTTTTTTAATGTGAAAGCTTGATCGATACTACAAGTTACAATGTGGAGAGGCGGGAGATCAATCAAGCGCACAAGGAGAATGATGACTCTCATGGGACCATCATAGTCCCATGGTACCCTACTCCTCTTGTGCAAGTTAACCTCCCACACACACCACCACCAAAATGGTACCAAAAGATTTCATGCTAACGTATGAGTATCAAAATGAGTTAACATGCGTGCATGGTTAATATATAATCATGATTTATCATCAAAGCATTTCCATAAAATTAGTTCAAAGAAAATTACCTGAGGACCAAAGTCCTAATAGTCCAACTTGCAAGACTAAACCATCTCGTTACCAACAACCAACATCTGGATAAAATCAATCCGAAGTCAGCTTATTTAAGCGCTACAGACTTACAAATCTTAAGATGTCTCTGTAAGACTACAAGCCCTTTCGTGACCATTTGTCACAAATGTTAAAACAACTACTCAATTTTCAATTTTAATGGTTCATATCCTATGGATCAGACCATCTCTTAAAAGTTAAAACAATCTTGATTACACTTCAAACCCCTAATTAAATATTAACTAGAAGCGTACTCGTGCAATGCAGCGAGATACATCACGATTTTAATGTATTTTTTTCTCGATTTACAGTACGATTTTGGATGATTTTGAGAAAGTGATAATGTTTTTATAAATTTGTTTAATTTAGGCTTAATAATATAATGTTCTTTATATAAAAAAAATTAAGTATTTTGTTAGAATTCAATGATTATTTTATATATTTTAATGACATCTAGAAAAAAATAACCAATTACATATTTAATAATATAATTAAAACAAATTTATAGTAATATAATATATTAATTAATAGTGATACATGGAAAGGTCTGCATAAAAGGAAGATCCTGCACATACCAAATTGGTGGGTGTTAGAAGCCTGCAGTAGTAATATGTATCTTGTGCTTTGAGATATGTAAATTAAGAGATTTTTAAAATCTTGCATAAAATGATGGTAACTTGTGCCTAATAATTTGTATTTAAGAGTTTTGTATCCGTACTTTATAATACAGTATATATATATATAGATATAGATTAACTAACTTTTAATTAGAGGCTGTTTGTTTACCTCTTAATGGTTTCATTAAGAGGCAACATCTGAATCGCTAAGAGGTAAATCTTGTTTGGCAAAAAAAGTGTTGCCTCTTATTGGTTCCAAAATCCTTTTAATGATTTTGTATCCTGACCCTCCCTTAACCATTAAGAGCCCTAATTTCATTATGAACAATTAGCAAACAACCATATTTCGTTTTACACTATATCATAAAAACCTCTTAATCATTCAGACTACTTAATCATTCTGCACTAAACCATTCAGCAACTGACAAACAGTCCCTTAGATTCAATATAATACAAGTTTCAAGCTCACCTCAAAATGGCAAGTGGTCAACATAAAGGGGGAGGGGGTGTTGCATTACCATTAGGTTTTAATGAATAATGTAGGGGCTGGGTTTGCCAACTCTGTAAATGGAATCACACGACCTTCACCGATCCAACCCATACTTCCATCGACCCGTTGTAAAAAACGGTCACCACTCCAACACTTTCCTAATAAAAAAAACCCTAATAAAACCTACGATGCGACCCCACTCATTGTCTGTTCGCCGTCACATATTGGTTGGGTTTGCCACTGCTACACCTCCACCATTTGCTTAGATCCCTTGAAGCAACCTAAACCAACAACAATGGAAAACCAAGATCCATATGGTGTCCGATATACTCAACAAAAACCAGCAACGAAGGAGAAGAATCGTTTTCATTTATGGAGATGTTTCATCTTAGTAAGGTTTTTATCTTCTTTATTTACATTGTAGTTTTTTTACTTTTTGTTGATATTTCATGTTCTTTACGAAGGTCAGATTGACGGACCTATCAATGAGATATGTAAAACTGTTAAGATATTAAGAAACAATATGATGGACATTTGAGGTAAATGTAGAACGTGATTGCTTGAAAGATTTAAAGAGCAAATATGGTTCAGTCTTGACTGAGTTAGAATAACTGAACATGATAGAGTAATTTTGGAGTGTTTTTATTATAAAAATTCATCTTAAACTGAATTGCTGAGACTATAGACATAGGTATTCTAGCGCTAAGAACTCCACAACTTCATTTAGACAAAGTGCAAATGCAAGAACAAGCCAAGTTTACCCGATTAACACCACCGGACCTCTTCTTAGGTAAAGTGAGGGCTATTTCATCAACATATATGTAGACTACTCATATTTAACTAATAAACATGCAAAGTTGTGTTATATTTAGATCCCCTGATTGGTTAGAGGTACGATAAAATTGCGGCGGTGGTGGTGGTGAAGGCTATTCTTTTCAAATATGAATTACAAAGGTGTAGTGACACGAGAAGGGTCATGATAGGGGAGGCTTGACAATAAGGCGAAACAATTTGTAGTCAAGTAAAAAACATCTCCAACGAATATTTCTTAAAAATAATTTAATATTCAACATGAACACTTTCTTTTGAAATATAATTTTATCTTAAATTATTTTTAAGAAAGATACGTTTTAGATGTTATTACATCACTACACATCGTTTCCCCTTTTGTCAAGACTCCCTTACCTTTACCATGTCACTACCCCTTTTGTCAGCTAAATATGACTTGCCTGTTTCATGAAGTTACGATTTAATCCTACAATATATTTAGATAAGTTAATGAAAACAAACTAAAAGCATCCCAGTTATGAAACAACCCTCACTTTACCTAAGAAGAGGTCCGGTGGTGTTAATCGGGTAAACTTGGCTTGTTCTTGCATTTGCACTTTGTCTGATATGAAGTTGTCAATATCTTGAGCTATGATGTCTATAGTCTCACTCTCAGCAATTCAATTTCAAACGAATTTTATGATAAAGACACTCCGAGATTATTCTCTCATGCTCTATTTTCAGTTTTTTTTAATCTCCGTCAAGATGCCGTTGTATTGGCTCTTTAGATCCTTCAGGCAATCACGTTCTACCTTTACCTTGATTTTTCTTTCTTTAGCTCTATGAATTCACTCATAATAAGTTCATCATATTGTTTCTTGATATCTTCAACAACTTTGCATATTTGATCAATAGGTCCGTCCATCTTACGTACATAAACAACATCAAAATCTACAAAAAAAAAAACTACAAAGTAAATGAAGATACAAACCCTACAAAAAGATGAATGCAGTGTTTTCTCACAATAGGGTTGCAGGTATAAATAAGGTCTCCCTCACACATGGTCCAACCATTCATTTTTGAGTAAATTATAGATTTGGTCATGTGGTATGGACCTTTTTTTCTTTTATAAACTTCGTTTATTACGTGGACGACTGGGTAGTTTTTTTGGTCCTTTACCTAAACATCCGTCTATTTGGTCCATAAACTACAAGAATAATTCCATCTTTTTGCCATTTTTCTCAATTTTAACATTTTTACTTATCTTCTCGACCTAACTATCTATCAGGAATACTTAATAATAATCTATACTACATTAATATGCATTTCGGTAAAAATTCGTAAAGACAACCTTTCATGCATCATGTACAACTATTTTATGTACAAAATCTGAAAATCTCTTAATTACAAGTGACAAAGAACAATGTACAACATCTTGATGCATTGATTTAAACCTCACGACCACCCCAACAAGTTTTGTCATGTGGAGAGTTTCCTTCATCTCACCACCACCACCACCACCACCGATTCGGATAGACACAATTATGTGTTTCTTTCTTACAAAAAAATGAAGTTTTCCTCCAATTTTCAGCTTTCATGGTTTCTTCGCACACTTTTAATGTCTGTCATCATCAAACTTGGGAGGCCAAGAGAGTTCTTTCATCGTTAAGGCTTTTTCTTCTCCTCAATTTCATGTCTCAAATGTCTCCCTAGACAAAACAATTGAGAGGCTCCCAAATTGTTTTTGTCTTCACTTTTTCCATTCCTTGATTATTGCTTAAATGGTTTATATTTTTACCTCTTCCATGTTACATTCATAAAGGACAAGTATCAAATTGAAAGCTTCCCATGATTCTTTCATTCCACTGATTTGGTTATGTAGCAGTATCTTTTGGTTTTACCTGTCTCTAAAAAATTTATTTGGCCTTGTTATGTTATTTCATCCTTAATTTAGCAAATTGTAGTATGGCTTCTTGCTAAGTGGTTACATACCAATCGTCATCTATTTTATAGACTCATTTTCAGTTATGGTAGTTGAACACATGGAATCTTGAAGTTGTTTTAGACTTGGTCAACATTTTGTCATTTAATTTGGAAGAAGTTCATCCGATGATATCATGTTTTCTATGAACTTTTATTTGTTAAGCATGTATATTATTAGATCAAATTTCGGTTTCATACAATTTAGGATCGAATGTGTGGTTGAGAAGAATTGCATCAAGAGAGAAGATATTTTAACCAGGTCGAAAAATCATTGTTTTTCCCACAAAGTCATGCAGATCATCTAGAAACTTGAAATTTTGAAGTAAACCCTTTCTTAAAATTTGTAGAGGTTGCCCTGCGAGGGCGGCCCCCTTGACCATGCCTTATGGCGATCTAAGGTGATAGGGGAAACATTTGTTAGTATGCACTTGCACTCCTGACTCACGATGTTTGCCTTTCACCTTAATCGATCTCAAGTAAATCGCAATTATACCAAATGATTGATTGATGACACTAAAATCTGCAATAATATGTCACTAGTCATTAATTCTTTGTAGGCACTTCTAAATGCTGATGTTAGAGCAATCACAATTAAAAGGGTTCACTTTAATCAACAATTGTTTTAAGATAATGGAAACATATGAAAATTAATTATTCAAAGTATGATGATGTCTATGTTATTTTCAAATATAATTAAAATTTTATTATGTGAACATATAACTACTATAATCACTGACTGAAGAGGACTAAGTTCAAAAAAGCCATTGCTTTTGTATTTTCTATTGGATTATTTGTTTTTAGGCATACAACTATGTTGAATTGTTTTGAAAATAGAAAGTTAACAAAGACGGTAGCACCGATAACAAGTAAAGATGTTGGCTCGGGTTCGAGCCCCACTAGCAGCACTTGTGGCCACTGAGGATAATCTCAGGGCTGCACGCTTTAGCAGCTGGGCCAATAGCCCTAATTGACAGGGATTAGTCTGGGCCATAGGCCCAGGATACCCTTTCCAAAAAAACTTTGTACATTTTTTGACTCTAAATCTTCAGGAAATTCGTCGTTGGTGGCTGGGCCTAGGGGAGATAGGTTTTGGCTACATGGGTATGCAATTCGATTTGATTGCACAAAGATCACTGTCCAGCCACTACTCGAGGGAGGAATATGAAGGAATTAGAATAGTCGATTTTATTAACTGAATTTATGTTGTTGCATATTTGCATATGGTCCATTCATTTTGGTCTAGATGTTGTTTACTAAACCCTTACCTAGTAAGTGCTTACCGGGTCACTTTACCTTATGACAAGAACCGAGAGTCTTACCTGGTAAGTGTCAGTGACGACTCTTGCCCAGTAAGCGTTTACCGGATAAAAATGTTGCATATGATGCTATTTTAATGGACTAAAATTTTACCCAATAAGTTATGTACTTGTGCATTAATGAAGGGTAAATGTGAAAATTTAGCTATCTACTTTTTAAAAGTTGATACTTATTTTGGAACAAATATAAATAGAAATATAAACATTTATTTTAGGACAAAAGAAGTAATACAAGTTTCAAGCTCACCACAAAATGGCAAGGGGTCAACAAAAAGGGGGAGGGGGTGTTACATTACCATTTAGGTGTTAAAGAATCTATATCTATACTACATTAATAAACATGCTAGCAAAAACTCTTAGGTTATGATTGGCAAAAAAAAGCTAGCTTATAAGTTAGTTTTTTTTTTTGGTACATGTTTTGATGACCATAAACTAGCTTATTGAAAAATACTCATAGACATTGTTTGGCAAACTAGCTTATAAGCTAGCTGCTAGTTGATAAGCTAGCTTTTCAAAACGCTACTATGAGTAGTTTTTCAATAAGCTACTATGAGTAGCTTTTCAATAAGCTAGCTTATGTTCATCCAAATATGAGTAGTTTTTCAATAAGCTACTATGAGTAGCTTTTCAATAAGCTAGCTTATGTTCATCCAAACATGTACCAGGAAAAAAATTAGCTTATAAGTAGGGTGTACAAAAAACCTTCAACCCGCGAAACCCGCCCAACCCAAACCGCTAACAACCCAATTAAACCCAACCCGCTCAACCGTCTACCCGCCAAACCGCAAATTAAGAGGGTTGAAATTGGGTTACGATTTGTTCAACCCGTCCAGCCCGCCTCTAATATATAATTTTTATAAAATTATATATATATATATAATACAAGAATAAAAAACAACTAGTCATGTGCGTTCGTTAAGAACATGTGTTTGTTCGTGTTCATTTACGTTTGTTCGTTAAGATGTTAAATGAACGTAAACAGGCGAACATAAACGAACGAACACAATGAACAAAAAAACATCATTAATCATCATTTCCTTCCGAAATAAAATAATAAAATGAAAAATCGGGTAAATTTATGAATAATAAAAAAATAATTCTTAAATTTTAATATAATTAATGGTTTTACATATTAATATCATTATATATATATATATATATATAGGGGACATTCAAGGGAGAACTCGGTTATTTGTGGTAACCGTGAGATCCAATCAGAGTATAAATTAGAAAAATAATAATTTTGGTAATTTTAATTAAAAATTCAATTAAAGGGTATATTAGGAATTTTAGAAACATCCTCTCTCCTCTCTCCGGAAAACATTATTCTGGTGACCATATGATGCACAGTGTGATACCTTTTGTAAACATCGAAAATAACGAAATAAATAAGAAATGTTGTGATACCCTTTGTAAAACATCGAATACACACTGTGATACACTTTCTAAACATTGAATATATATTGTGATACCCCTCGTAAAATGACGAAGACACGTTTTTAACATCGAAAATACATTGTGATACCCCTCATAAAACATGAAGAGACACACTATGATACACTTTGATACCAACGATGATACATATTGTGATACCCATTAATTGAATCAGTAAGACTTGTTAGGACTGAAAGTCCTGTGTGTTGAAAGTTGTATAAAGCATTTATAAGGGTCGAATTGTAATTGTTTGAAAGTTGGTTTGTTAATAGGCCTAGGTCGGCTCATATATAATGTTTTATTTGTTTGAGAATTAGGTTAGAGAAGTTTAGTTGGATTCATTCTAGTCATAGGTTTACATTTGCTTATCAGAAATTCTTTCTGTAAACCTAAACCTTTATTGAATATCAATCATATGACTAGAGATTGTGATTCATTCGTTGTTCTTCATTGATTACTATTGTTCGTGATTGCACTGTAACTGGGATCTACAATTGGTATCAGAGCAGGATCGAATTAATGTTTATTCGATACGATCAAAAAGGTTTGTCTAAATCCCTACTTATTATCGATTTTTTTTTTGTTTAATCGAGTCTGGTTCGGCTCATAATCAAAAGTATTAGGTTTGAGTTTTAGTGGTTTGTTTGCTAAATTAAATCTGGGTTTGTGATTTCTATTCAAATTCCTTAGATTAATTCTGATTTAAAAGGTTTGAGTTTGGTTGAATCTGAAGTTTTTATTTATTTATTGGACGATATCGAAAAGGATAATTTCTCTGTCGATTATTTATTGTTGCAAGTATCAGATAAACAATAATTTTTACTCTGATTTGCTTTTCGTGATTGGAATCTCTGTGAGGCTTTGCGAAAGTTTTTTTTCCTTTATGAATATGGAAATAAATTGTTGGCAGTGGTGTGTTGATTTCATTGGAACAGGGAGTTACCCCATTGCCATTTTTTTAAATTTTCATTGTTATTGACTAGTTGTATGCCCGCGCAATGCGGTGGGATACAAAATTTGTATAGATGTAATTAAAAAGACACGTGAAATCCGTCCAAACAATGATGGATAAAGTTTGTTTTGCAAAACAATGGATATCAAAAGTATAAAGTTCTATATAGGAATCGTAAATATGTATTTTAGGGGTTGTTTGTTTACCTCTTAATGGTGTTCCATTAAGAGTCAACTTCTGAATCGCTAAGAGGTGAATGTTATTTGGCAAAAAAAAGATCCGCCTATTAATGGTACCAAAACCTTCTGCAGGATTTTGTATATTGGCCCTCCCTTAACCATTCAGAGCTCTAATTTCATTCTAAACAATTAGCAAATGACCGTATTTTATTTTGTACTATATCATAAGAGTCTCTTAATTATTCTGACCACTTCAACACTAAACAATTCTGCAACTGTCAAACAACCCCTTAGATACGTAAATAAAATCAAACTATTTTTTTATTCTTTTTTGTTGACAATGAACTCTTGCAAGTTGTAACAGTTTTGGTTTCTTTTTGGAATGGTAAATTGCTTCAAAATGGAACCAACTTTAGGTTGATTCCTATTTTGAGGAATAAATTTATAAAAACCTTCATTTTGGAGTCGAGAACAAAATTCTACAAACAATTTAAAGACATGGTGAGATGATGACCTACAAATGTTGGCATGGTTTAGGTAAATTCTAAAATGGCATTACAAATCAATATTACTTGAGGAAGTATGATGAGTTAGATTTGTAATTTGAACCTAAATATATTTTTTTCCATTTTTCCTTTCGTCCATTGTTATCCCTTACAAAGAAACCCTAAAAAAACAAAAAGAAAACCTTTTCCCACTTCTCCACTTTCTTCCCTTCTCTCCTAATTCTTTTCTTTTCTCCATCGATAAGAATACTATCTCATTATCAATCAATTTCCACTAAAAATTTAACCCAACAAACTCCAACTCTCATTGTAGTCTCAATAAGCACATATCTCTATCTATATGACATTTTTTCATTCTTTTATGTCCATCATTATGTTCATTGTCCAACGATGTTTTCAGTGATCAGCAACAATCAGGCACAATTTAGTACTGTTTGAATATGTGGCTCAAAGTTGTTTCTGCAAATCGTTTACCAAATGCTTACCCGAGTAAATATTTACCAAGTTATATCATCTCAACCGATGACTATGACAATGACCATTAATCTTACCCGATAAGAGTAAAGCAATGATCGAAGAGTCTTACCCGGTTAGTGCTTACCGGGTAAATTTTTGCATAGGATCCCATTTTAATGGACTAAAATCATACCCGTTAAAGTAAGTAATAGCGTTGAATTTAACCCGGTAAGTGTTTGGGTAAATGGCCCCTAAGTAGCAAACATGTGCTGTAATAATCTGGATCATTATTATAAAAGAATCACAAATTTGAATGCTAGAATCAAAGGGACTTAAAAGAGAAATTAGCATATTCACAGATAAAGCTTTGGCAGATCATGTCATGTACACTGCCTACATTACTCTTATCTTTCCACAAACAATCTCAAAATGGATAATCAACAGTTCATCATCTTCAGTTATGTTAAAAGTAATTACTACCAAATTCCCCATCCAATCTTCAAGAATAAAATTAGCACCAGGTTCGCCTATACCAAAGTAACAAATGAGCATGACAAGTGCAACACATCAGCCTAAAAGAGAAAAGAATTTAAAAGAAAGCAAAGCAGTAGATGTATGCAATAGAAGATTCTTCATAAAATATTAAAGCCCATGGGGATCGAAGATTAATTTTTTATATGATTACAATGAAGTAGAAACAAAAAGCAGGAAAATTACATAATGGATTTACAAAAAGCAGGAAAATTGTTTTTCCCAATTCGATAGATTTGCAAAATGGAAAATTGCAACACATAATAGATTCATAGTCAAAAGCAAATGAGATACAAAAGGAAATTACACAACCTAAGCAAACTACAAACAGAAAGCAAAAAAACACAGAATATAAGAAAGCAAATTCACACATAAAGACAGGAAGTATGAAGGAAAGGTACTGCTAATTGTAAAATACAGAAACAAAAAATATAAGAAATAAAGTAGACACAGTTGGCTAGGAGGATGATTCTATATCTATACTTGTATAAAAACACCAAGTAAAAAACAAATACAAGAATTGAAACCATGGAATCCAAAATATCACATGTCCTTTGAGTAAATCGTACAAAAATTGAGAATCCCTTTGTGAACTCATTTTGTGCATTTTCTATTTGTCAACAAAACTTGATGCAAATACACTATAGAAAGAACCCAGTAGTAGAAACCCAAAATTTAATATGTTCATCAAAAATTTCCACAAGAAATTGAGGAAATTCTTCAAGAAGCAATAATCATCTCTCTATGGGCCATACAATTTCAAAAGTACTTCAAGAAACGATAATACATAGTTGTACAAAGACCATTTTCAAGGTGTAAACAGAAAATACGCCCAACAAAGAAAACCATGAGCACTGATGTTCCATTAGATGTTCTTACAAACAAGTGCACAACACATACCTGATTGGTATCCAAATAATTGTGTGAATTGATAGTGCTGGCACCACAACGGAATCAAGAGAAGCAGGTGATAGACTTTCACAGGATCACTTGTTATCGAACTTTCTACAGACCTTCTAGGATAACACCTTGTATAGAAATCAAAACTGAAAAGCAAAAACAAAGAGCATACTTATTTTGATCATTATTTTCTCTCAACATTGTTAGAACTCGAATCAACTCTGAAGTTAAAATTAACATGCTTAACGTCAAAAGTCAGTGTGCAAGAATACAAAATCATATATCTTAAACCCAAACATCAAAAAGTATAGAGAGAAGGTTTACCGTGTAAATCGATGGGAGGCCTTATATTCGTGATTTTGTCTTTGGTCGAAGGTTGTACTCAGAAAACCCCCTAGCTTGTAATAGTACCAAAATCAAAGATAAACCCAAACATCTAAAAGATAGAGAGATGTTTTACCGTGTAACTTGATGGGGAGAGGTCTATTTGTGACTTCGTCTTTGGTTTCGATAATAACAGGTTGTACACAGAAAAACCCTAGCGTGCAATGGTACAAAAATTGTGAGATGGAGATCAAAATAGGAGAAGGAACGCCATTGTTGAAATCCCCTTGAGCGAGGGAATGCCATTGTTGGGGACGAAAGTAATCGTGAGAGTTGCACCTCGAGAGTTTCAATCGTCGTCTTGAAAATGGTAATGGCACCTCGATTTGGGAAATTTTCAGTCTGAAACATATCAATATATGAGGCGTATGACAACAAGCATAAAGTCTATAATACAAAGCATGTGCAATTAAGAGTTGTACATTATGTATAAAGGGTTATTTTTAAGACTTTTAAGACTTATGGCAAATTTGATGCATATCAAAGTTGTACTCTATGTTAGAAAAGTTGTATTTAAGACTTTAAGACTTTTGGTAAATTTGGTTTATAAGATAGTATAGATTATCACGTTATAGTGGGTCGGTGAATAAATTGATAATCGGCGGCGTTGATTTCATATAGATATACATCGCATACATATATATCATATATATCTCATATTTCAATAGCTAACGCTCGGTGTCTTGCTAACGCCCGGTGCCTCCCCGACCGGTGCCTCGCCCGGTCCCACCCCGACCGGTGTCTAGCTAAGACCGGTGTCTCGCTAGCTCCCGGTGTTTATCGACCGGACCGTAAACGCCCGGGGTGAACTATCTCCCGGGGTCTTGACCGGTATCCCTATATCCCGGGGTCTTGACCAATATCTCTATCTCAAACCGGTTAGTGAGACACATCAAAAGCTCACCAAGTTTCAAGTTTCGATCGGTTGTCGAAAAATCTTTCGGTTGATTCGGTAGTGTTCGTGGACAAAGTTTTTCAATTTTTAAACTATTAAGGGTTGTTTACGAAGCTTAAACGATCGATTTCTATTGAAAAGTTTCAACCCATACCAAGTTTTTAAATTCTCGTTCGGTTTCCGAAAAATCTTCGGTTGCTTCGTTCGAGAGTTTGAGAGATTTTTTCGAGTTTTAATCAGTTGAGGGAGCTTAAGGGAACATAAACGATCATTTTTGGTCGAAAAGTTTTAACCCATACTGATTTTTTAAGTTTTCGATCGTTTTCCGAAACATTTTCGGTTGGTTCGTATGTGATCGTGGGTTGACCGGTTGAACTTTAATCTGGTAAGGACTGATCAGGAAGCTTTAACAATCGTTTTGCATCGATTATTTCTAACCGTTTTCGAGTTTTGCAGGTACGTCTCAATGGAGAAGATGATGAATAGTAATTTCGTTAAGTTTCCGTTATGTGACGGTTAAATGCTTTACATTTTGGTCCTTTCTCCGTTAGTCCCGTTACTTTGTTAGTTTAGTTAAGTTTTATTTCAATTTTAGTCCATTTTTCGTTAGTTTTCAGTTAAGTCCGTTAGAAGTTTCTATTTTTACACTTTTAGTCCCTCTAGTTAGTAGTTTCATCTTATGCCATTTTAGTCCTTCTAGTTTTAAGTTTATTTTTTTGTCACTTTTAGTCCTTCTAGTTTTAAGTTTTAGTTTATGTCACTTTTAGCCCCTGTTCTTCATAGTTTCGATCGTTTGTCATTTGTGACCCCTAAGCTTTCAAGTTTCACTCGTTGTCACTTTTGGTCCTTGCACATTGATTCTTTCATATTTTCTCAAGTTTAGTCCCTAGACTTCAAGTTTTTCAAGCAACAATGTCTCATCCAACTTATTCTGAGCTAGAAGAAAAAGTTTCTTGTTTAGAAGCCAGAGTTGAAAGACTGCTTGACAAATATGATAATCAACGCATAGAAATTGTTGGCAACTTGTGCATAATTTCAAATCTAAAGGAGGAATGTGCGAGTTTTTCAAAGGAGTCAAAAGAGTTAAAGACTGTCGGTCCACAATACTATCAAGTTTTATCAATACAAACACATTAAACGATTACCAACCTGTTTAGATTAATAACAATGGTTACAAGATTGATCTATTGAAGTTCTCGATGTGTTCTCTCTGTTTTTCACCTTTTGTGTGTGTGTAAATGTGATATCTGATTTTTTTTTATTGTTGTACGATTCTTGCTTCTCTAACACACTATCACCTAATATCTAAACTTAGATATTATTACAAATATCTAATTTAGATATTAATAAACTAACTAATATCTAATATAATATCTAACTAACTTAGATATTAACTAACAAACTAATATCTAATCATAATTAGATATTTAAACTAATTTAAACTAAAATACAATAAACAATAATTAACTTTGACTATTTTATTACAAACGACATTAGACTTTATATCGAGAGCGACTTTTCAACGGTAGCTTCAGATTGGATGATCTTGAATCCAATGAGACTGTGATCTAACAATCTCCCCCTTTGGATCAAGATCATTACTAAAAAGACTTCTTTTTCAGCTCAGAAGATGCAATCTCTTTCTCTAGCTCATAATGCTTTAGCAAAGTATCTTCAAAGAAATTTTATCTGAAATTAGCATGTCTTCAGAATACTTTGATCTTGCATTTCTTGGTCAGCTTTTCTCTTCTCCAATGCCTTGTAATGTAATTAACTGAACATTTCTTCAAGCTTTAGATTCTCCCCCTTTTGATGAAAAGTGCAACGACTTCATCAAAACTTTGAGTAAGAAATGTCTTTCAGTTGGAGCCTCTGATCCGTCAATTCAAAAGATAGTCATCCAAATCTTTGCAAATCCAGACAAAATAGTCGTGTAATGCCTGAATCAACAAATGAATCAGTTAACATGTCTGTCAGTAACACTAAGTCACTGTGTGTAACGAATACACATTGGAAAGGATCTGTTTGATGTTGACTCCTCCAGGGCTTCCATCTAATCATCGAAACACCACAAAGGTAATTTCTATAAATGTTATGACAAAGAAACAAATTCCTTGTGTGTTCGTGCTTGTGATAGAAAGAATTAAGCACTTGATTTGCTTATAGGCTCAAAATTGTGTTAACCACTGAGACAACAGTAAGTGAAACACAGACTCAATGTGCATGATTGAAGTGCGAAGGTGGGGCAGACTTCCTTCTTTTCAATATCCAAATTTTCCAAATGAAAATCAGATAGAAAATGTGTTGCTTCCCCTTAGAAAATGTGAAACACTTTCTATTTGAGTAGAAAATGAGTAGATGGTGGGGTTTGATCAAGAGTTGGCATGGGCTAGTTGCCTGTTTCAATAATGATCACCAAAGAATTGTGAAACATTAGAATTGTGGCTGCCCGGCTCAGAAAAAGTTGGTGCAGAGTTCTGATATTCTTTTAACTCTGTTCTCACACGCTCTTTCTTTTAAACATTTAGCTCACTCTAACCAAACTTTCTTTTTCAGTTATATCTCATCACTCAATTCTTTTCGACTTCTGACACTCAATCACTATTGATTAACTTCGTGGGTAGAAATCACAGGTTAATGTGATTCCATAGAAGTTGTGTTAAATCTTAGCACAATGAAATTCATGTTTTCCTATTATGCATATGATGCTCAAATATGTTTAACTATTTCAGTTAAAGCACAATGTAGAACTTGAAAACATTTAAAGTCACACTTCCAATTCATGAATTCGTTTTGAGAATCGGGAAGTGGTTTGAACATTTAGAACAATGTTTTCTATGATTGAAAGTTGTCTACTTATCAACCATATATGAGATTAAGATAAAGGATTGTACCTTAACGTGCGATCTTATATCTCATGAAGCTAAGCTTAAAGTCATAAACATATGAACTTGTAAGCATCTCTCAAAAATTCTACAAAAGTCTTATGTCAAGTCAAAGTAAAATTTATTCACTTAAATTGAAAAGACAAAAAACAGTAAAACTTTTAAAGTACGAGTTCTGATTAGAAATAATCAGAAGTCATATCCGTACTCCTTTGACTTGAAGAGCTCCCCCTAAAATCTTGCATTACAAAAATTTGACATAAAAGGTAAATGCAGAAATCTTATGAGCTCCCCCTCAAAATAATATTGACCACTTGTCAATTTTTTCTCATACTCCCCCTTGGATCATGAACAGAACATTTGAAGTGCAGATATCAATCAGAAATAAGAATGAAGAAATGATGAAAAAGTATGCAATTAGAAAACTTTGATAGGTAACTACTGATTATATCTTAAGATTTAACATACCAAGCTTAGAGACAAGAAAGGTAAACCTCTTTTCGTCTAAAGGTTTGGTAAACAAATCGACAAGCTGATAATCAGTTTTTACAAAGAAATATTCAATTGTTCCTTTTTCAACGTAATCTTTAATAAAATGATACCTGACATCTATGTGTTTGGTCTTGGTGTGCTGAACAGGATTCGCTGTTATTGCGATGGCGCTCTTGGAGTCACATTATATCGGGATTTTTTTGAAGTGGAACAATTGAGTTCTCATCCATAAGACCTGAGAATAGCAGCTAGCAGCAACTACATATTCTGCTTCGGTCGTTGAAGTTGAAACACAAAGTTGCTTCTTCAATGCCCAACTTACGAGTTTATCACCGAGGAACAGTACATGTCCTGACGTGCTCTTCCTGTCTAACATACAACCAGCATGATCTGCATCTGTGTAAGTTGTTATTTCAAAACTTGTATCTTTAGGATACCACAGACCAAGATCTGCAGTCCCCTTCAGATACCTAAATACGCGCTTTACTGCAGACATATGGATTTCTTTAGGATTGACCTGATATCGTGCACATAAGCATGTTGAAAACATTATATCTGGCCTACTAGAAGTAAGATACATTAAAGAACCTATCATCCCTCTGTAAGTCCTAACATCAACAGCTTTTCCCGAAGGATCGGTGGCAATCTTAGTACCTGGTGCCATTGGGGTACCAATCGGTTTTGAATTTTTCATTTTGAACTTCCGAAGAATTTCAAAAATATATTTTGATTGATTGATAAAAATCCCCGTTGAAAACTTTTTGACTTGTAATCCGAGAAAGAAATTCATCTCTCCCATCATATTCATCTGAAATCTGGACACCATAAGGTTTGAAAAATTCTTACAGTACTTAGGATTTGTAGAGCCAAAAATAATATCTTCTACATAGATTTGAATTAGAATGATATCGGCTTTTTTCTTTTTGATAAACAAAGTGGTATCCATCGTACCTTTTGAAAAAACAGACTTGACTAGAAATTATGAAAGGACATCATACCAGGCACGAGGAGCTTGTTTCAGTCCATAGAGTGCTTTGTCGAGAATGTAGACGTGATTCGGTTTCTCTTGATTGACAAAACCCTCTGGCTGAGAGACGTAGACTTCCTCCTTTAGAATGCCATTCAGAAAGGCAGTCTTCACGTCCATTTGAAAGACCGTGAAGTTCTTGTGGGCTGCGTAGGCTAGAAACATTCTAATTGCCTCTAATCGCGCCACAGGAGCATAAGTCTCGTCATAGTCGATTCCTTCCTCTTGTCTGTATCCTTTGGCTACAAGTCTTGCCTTGTTTCGGATAACGGTACCATCTTCGTCTTTCTTTATCTTGAAAACCCATTTCGTACCAATGATGGTTTTACCTTGAGGTTTGGGTACGAGTCTCCAGACTTGAAGTGCGTCTAACTGATTCAACTCTTCTTGTATTGAGATCACCCATTCTGGATCTGCAAGTGCCTCTGATACGCGAGTTGGCTCAAACATGCTCAGAAAGGAGTCATGCATGCACATGTTCATTGACGCTGACCTAGTTTGCACCGGTTTCGTTGGATCGCCAATGATCTGGCTTATCGGATGCTCTTTGGTCCATTTGTGTTCATGAGGTAGTGGATTATATGAATGTATGTCAATTGTATCATCTATAAATCCACTTGTACCTTCTTTAGTTTGTTCAGGAGGAATTATGATGGCAGTTGAAGTGGTAGGTGCAGAAGGCTCAGCAGGTACAGCTTGATCCGGCTGTAGATGGATCTGTACAGAACATCCTACTGTTTCAGCTACTTCTGTCTCTTTATTACATGTCACTTCTTCAACTGTTAGAGTCAGCATTTGAACTAGAATTTCTTGTTGAATCGGGGTGTTGGATTCAATAGGAATATCTGAACTGGTTGGATGAGTAGTCGTTAAGTCTTCCATACTGTCAAACACAACAGATTTCTTTACATTAGATCCAAGAAATTCATCATAAAACAATTCAAATAATAAGTCTAAATCAGATATATGATTATTTGATGTAACACCCGCATTTTTATCTTCGGGTAAAAAGTTATACATTTCCCAAAGTTCGGGGGGTTTAATGTAACTTGGATTTATTTAAATACTAAATTTTGAGATATTTTGTAAAATATCTCATAATTTTAATTGATCCAGTAGGTGTTTGCAATTGAGAAGAAAAGATTGAGAAAAGCTTTGAAGTGGGTTTCTTTCTCTTCATCTTTAAGGTTTGTTTGTTTGTTTAATCCTTTGTTTCTTTATGTTTTCACAGTATAGATTCGTAATAGGAAGCTTTTCATCCGTTTAAAATCTCCGTTTTTCCGGTTTTGAGTTTGGCCGGAATCTGGGCTGGAGCTCCAGCGAGTTCCGGTTGAACAGTGCGACCGGAAAAAGTGATGTCCAGTTGGACTGTGCGTTCCCTTTGGGAAGCGCACAGTGGACTGTGCGTTCCCTTGGGAAACGCAAAGTAGACTATGCGTTCCCTTTGGGAAGCGCACAATGGACTTTGCGTTCCCAGTGGGAAACACAAAGCGGGGTTTTGCGTTCCTTTCTGTTCGCACTCAAGTCTTCTTTACGCCGTCGGTTAGCTTATGTTGTCGGTGCTTAGTCAGGTAGAGGGAGTGTATCTGTGCTTCGACTTACCGATTCTTTCGGTGTTGTCATAGGGTGAGTTCCTACTATCATTTTAAACTTTATACATATCAAAAGTTATCTTTTGGATCTTATCTTGTTAAAGTAAAATGATGTTTTACTTGCACGTTATGCGTTTATGCAAAATGAATATTTAAGAGCTCCTTTTTAATGATTTTCATTCTTACCAGAAGTTGAACTGGAAATAACATAATTGTTTATAAAATGTATTTATACCATATGTTTAATTATGGTTGGTCACATAAGTTGTTGTGACGAGTATGTACCATTACTAGTGGATCCCTAGGTTTTGAGTCGACTGTATTGTTGGGATGTCATATTCCCCAAATTTGTAGTTATGGATCACATGTTCCTCGAGGGCAACTTGGTACGGTTATGTGAGGTCGGATACTAGCCATGGTTCATAGTGATCCTAGCGAAGAAGTATACATTGGTTTTGCTTGGGGCTTGATCTCACGTTGAAGCACAGACTTTTGTGTTCGTATCCTCGGATTCCAATTGTTTAGCTCGTAACTCGGATTTTGGCCTACTTTGTGTTACGCCACAATCCTTGGTAAAATGTTTTATTGTCGGTCCTTTTATGACATGTTTATAACGGAAAAGCCCTGTTGTGGCAAAGGCTTAAATTGTAAATTTAACCTCTTTGGAAATATTATCTTATGATACAAATATTTATATCTTTTGAACTTCATAAACTGTATGTTCTCACCAGGCTTTAAGTCTGACATTTTTTTCTCAAATGGTATGTGTAACAGGTTTCCATTAGCGGTGGGTTGCCGGGGTTTTTGGAGAGACGAGTTTTGAGTCTCGAGGCTTTTGGAGATGTCTAGTATTTGCACTTGGGTATTTGTTAAGTCCCATTCTTTTGATGAACAATGGTCAGTCAACTGATGAAATCTTGATATAGGGATCTAGATTAGTTTGTTGATGAACCCTTTATCTGTACAGGTTTTGTATAGTCTTAAGGACTGATCCCATTTATGGGAAGTTTATTGCAATGTTTTCGACTTTTGTCAGGATTCCAGGTTTTATTTTACTCTGATTTTTGAGGTGTTACAAGTTGGTATCAGAGCCCTAGTTTAAGCGAACTAGGCATGATTGTAAGATGTCTAGACTTAGACTGAGTATACTAAGAATTGATCCGCGAGATTTGGGTAGAGCTTCTATGTTGGGTTAGTCTTAGAGTCGACGGAAAGTACGTTTATCAGGTGTTGTAGTGGTGGTGACAAGAACCATTATGTGTTGTATGTTCATAATTTCACTTAGCTAATGTTATTATGAGGATATTGTACGTAAGAGTGCTTGATTTGCTGTTAATATGACAATTGGTAATGTGGTAGTACGTTTTCCTTTCGTGTTTTCCTATCTCTCTCTTATCTCTTCCTCTGCTCCGTGTAGCAGTTCAGTATGGTAGGTACGCGTGGAAGACCGCGTACTCGTGTTGATGGTCTTAAAGCGACAGCCTCTACAGCGGGTCATCCGGAAGGAGTTGAGGTTGTTGTACGACCACCTGTTCAGCAAAGGCTAGGTGGGGGGCCAGAGGTCATTCCGCGAGTAGACCTGGCTTCGTCTCACCCAGTCATCGGGGATGCTAATCCCCAGTCCGAGTTGTTGGCCAGCGTGATGTTGGCAATGAGAGAAGAGATGGCAAAGCAGCAAGAGTTTCTGCTGAAAGCGATGGAGGACCGCGACGTAAACAATCGGAGAAGTGAGACGGTTGTGGAGAACGTCGTAGCAGGTTCTGGAGGCGATGGTATAAGGGTCACGGCGGAAGAGCGCAGGATTCCTGGTGCTCCGGGGAATAGGAAGAGTTGTTCCTATAAGTCCTTTTTGGGTTGCGGACCGCCAGAATTCTTCGGTTCTGATGACCCGGCGGTATGTGTAAAGTGGATCCGAGCGGTTGAGCAAGCTTTTGGCTCCTCCGAATGCGGAGATGATCAGAGGGTGCGGTTCGGTACCCAAGTGATGAGGGACACTGCACTCATCTGGTGGAATATCATCCAATCCACTCTTTCTCCTGAAGTGTTGGCTCAGTTGTCTTGGGCCGAGTTCAAGAAGAAGTTGCTAGAAGAATTCTGCAACGAGAGAACAATGGACCGAATTGAGAAAGAATTCCGGTCTCTGGTTAAGGGAAACCTGACGGTGAGAGAGTACACCCGTCAGTTTATGGAGAAGCTTGGTCTGGTGGGGCACGCTGCCCCAACAGAGAAAGACAAGATGAAAGCGTATCTCAACGGCTTGCCAGCGGACATGCAATCTATGGTCCACAATTTCAAAGCTTCTAACCTCCGAGAGATGGTTGAGGAAGATCAATTCATGGAGGAGATGTTCGCAAGAAGCAAATCTGAGAAATCGTTGGTAGTATCTGATAAGAGAAAGTGGGAGAGCAGTTCGATATCTCCCAAGCGGGCCCGACCTTTTGTTGGAAACCGCAACTTTAGCAGTTACCAGGAAGCAAAGTGGTGCCCGAAGTGTCGAACCAAGCATCACGGTAACTGTAGCATCAATTCTCAAACTTGTTATAAGTGTGGGAAGCCTGGTCACACTGTCAGAGATTGCCCGGTCAGAGGACTCGTCTGTTATGAGTGCAAGGCACCGGGGCACGTGAGAAAAGATTGCCTGAAGCTTGTGTCGGGTAGCACGCCAGCAAAGAAGGAGAACCCTCCTAGGGTTCAGGGTCGAGCTTTTCAGATGACGGCCGAAGAGGCCAGGGCATCCGCTGATGTGGTATCGGGTACTTTTCTTATAAACTCTTTACCTGCTCGTATTTTATTCGATACGGGTGCTAGTTTCTCTTTCGTATCTGAATTGTTCCGTTAGAAAATTGCTATGCCCACTACTAGTCTTGAGGATGCATTAGTGGTAGAAATAGCAGATGGTAGACAAGTTCTGATCCACAAAGTTCTGAAGCAGTGTACTCTTGGAATCGAAGGGAGAGAATTCCCGATCGATCTGCTACCGATGTTAATCGGGGGTTTTGTTGTTGTAGTCGGTATGGATTGGTTGTCAAACAATCAGGCCAAGATCGTATGTTCCAAGAAGTTGATTCGATTTCCCAACCCCTCTGGAGAGGTCGTTGTCATCTATGGTGAAAAGAGAAAGGGTGAAGTGGCAATAATCACAATGGCAAGAGCACACAAGTGTTTAGTAAAAGAATGTTCGTCTTTCCTAGCCTATGTGATCGATGCCAAGTTAGAGAAGACAAAGCTGGGAAATGTGAAGATCGTGCGTGAGTATCCAGATGTCTTTCTGGACGACTTTCCCGGGTTGCCACCCGATCGTCAGGTAGAGTTTCGGATTGATCTTATGCCTGGCGCAGCACCGATCGCTAAAGCACCTTACCGTTTAGCGCCATCGGAGATGCAAGAGATAGTGGCACAACTCCAAGAGCTATTGGAGAAAGGCTTCATAAGACCGAGTTCGTCACCTTGGGGAGCTCCGGTCTTATTTGACAAGAAGAAGGATGGCACAAGGAGAATGTGCATTGACTATCGTAAGTTGAACAAAGCTACAGTAAATAACAGATATCTACTTCCGAGAATAGACGGCTTGTTCGATCAACTTCAAGGAGCGGGTTGTTTTTCCAAAATCTACTTACGTTCAGGTTATCACCAGGTGAAGGTAAGAGAAGAGGATGTTCCGAATACAACTTTCAGAACGCGTTACGGCCATTACGAATTTCTTGTAATGCCTTTTGGTCTGACGAACGCACCGGCAGTGTTTATGGACTTGATGAATAGAGTGTGCCGACTCTTCCTCGACAAGTCGGTCATTGTATTCATTGATGACATACTCGTGTATTCCAGAAGTGAGACAGAGCACGAGCAACATCTACGTGAAGTTCTGGAAGTGTTCAGAAAAGAGAGGTTGTACGCCAAGTTTTCCAAGTGCGACTTTTGGCTTAAAGAAGTACAATTTCTGGGGCACGTAGTCACTTGGGACGGAGTGAAAGTAGACCCCTCCAAGATTGAAGCTATGATGAATTGGGAGCCTCCTAAGAGTCCGTCAGAGATCCGAAGTTTCTTGGGTCTGGCGGGATACTACAGGAGATTTATTCAAGACTTTTCGAAGATCGCTTCTTCCTTGACAGTTCTAACTCGGAAGAATGTGAAGTTTGAATGGACCGAAACCCAAGAGAAGGCGTTTCGGATTCTTCAAAAGAAGTTGTGTGAAGCTCCGATCTTGACTTTACCTGAAGGGTCGGAAGATTTCGTGGTTTACAGCGACGCTTCAAAAATAGGACTGGGATGTGTGTTGATGCAACGAGGTAAGGTTATTGCTTATGCCTCGAGGCATCTCAAAATACACGAGCAGAACTATCCAACTCATGATTTGGAGTTAGCGGCGGTGGTGTTCGCTTTGAAGCTTTGGCGACATTACCTATACGGCACGAAATGCACTCTTTACACGGATCACAAGAGCCTGAAGTATGTCTTTGATCAGAAAGAGCTGAATATGAGACAAAGGCGGTGGCTCGAGTTGCTTAAAGATTACGACTGTGAATTGCTTTACCATCCCGGTAAGGCGAACGTGGTGGCCGATGCACTAAGTCGGAAGGACTATAGCGGGAGTATTCGGACTACCCATTCAAGAATCGAGCTAGTGTCTAGTCTTGTTGAGAGGATCAAGACATCACAGATGGAAGCATTGTTGGAGGAGAATCTCAAAGAGGAAGTCATGACAAAACAGCGTTTGCTCTTGACGGAAGATAGCCGTGGAGTGAAACTGTTCAGCGGTCGTGTGTGGGTGCCCAAGATTGGGGGAAACCGTGAGATGTTGCTAGAAGATGCACATAAGTCCAAGTATTCCATTCATCCGGGAAGTACAAAGATGTATAGGGACTTGAAGTTGCACTATTGGTGGCCGGTAATGAAGCTTGATGTGGCGCGTTACGTTGAGCGTTGTGTGACGTGTTCGCAAGTTAAAGCCGAACATCAGCGACCATATGGGAGTCTTCAGTCCTTAGAGATTCTCGAGTGGAAGTGGGAGCATATCACCATAGACTTCGTGACGAAGTTGCCTAAAACTCTTCGGGGACACGATACCATCTGGGTGATAGTGGATAGATTGACAAAGAGCGCTCACTTTTTGCCTATGCGCAAGACTTTACCGATGGATAAGTTGGCGAAGCTTTATATCGATGAGGTGGTCTCGAGGCATGGAATACCATTGTCGATCGTGTCAGATCGCGACAGTCGGTTCACTTCGAACTTCTGGGATGGGTTTCAGAAAGAGATTGGTACGCGAGTTAAGTTGAGTACGGCTTACCATCCACAGACCGACGGGCAGAGCGAACGAACGATCCAAACCTTGGAATACATGTTGAGGTCTTGTGTCATCGATTTCGGGGGTAGTTGGGACTCTCACCTGCCTTTGGTGGAGTTTGCTTACAACAATAGCTACCACTCGAGTATTGGAATGGCACCTTTTGAGGCATTGTATGGGCGAAAGTGTCGGACTCCCGTGTGTTGGCTTGAAGCGGGAGAGAAGCAGTTCGCCGGACCTGAAATCGTGCAAGAGACTGCCGATAAGGTCAAGTGCATTCGTGAAAGAATGAAAGTGGCTCAGGATCGTCAGAAAAGCTATGCCGATAAGAAGAGGCGACCGATGGAATTCCAAGTAGGCGATCGCGTTATGCTTAAGGTATCGCCATGGAAGGGCATTATACGGTTCGGAAAACGTGGGAAGCTGAGTCCCCGTTTCCTCGGACCTTTCAAAGTACTTAAGCGAGTGGGTTTGCAAGCCTACCAGTTGGAACTGCCACCGGAATTGAGCAGAATACACAACACGTTTCATGTTTGCTACCTCCGGAAATGTTTGGCGGTAGAAGACAACGTCATACCCTTGTTGGAGTTAAGGGTAGACGAAGGAAACCGTTGTGTGGAAGTACCCGACGCCATCTTAGAGAGAAAGTCTAAGAAGTTGCGTCACAAAGAAGTCACTTTGGTCAAGGTGTAGTGGAAGCATCACCGGGGAGCAAATGTGACTTGGGAAGCCGAAGAGGATATGAAGCGTAGATATCCTCATCTCTTTGTGTAGTTGGATTTCGGGGACGAAATCATTTCCAAGTTGGGGAGGTTTGTAACACCCGCATTTTTATCTTCGGGTAAAAAGTTATACATTTCCCAAAGTTCGGGGGTTTAATGTAACTTGGATTTATTTAAATACTAAATTTTGAGATATTTTGTAAAATATCTCATAATTTTAATTGATCCAGTGGGTGTTTGCAATTGAAAAGAAAAGCTTGAGAAAAGCTTTGAAGTGGGTTTCTTTCTCTTCCTCTTTAAGGTTTGTTTGTTTGTTTAATCCTTTGTTTCTTTATGTTTTCACCGTATAAATTCGTAATAGGAAGCTTTTCATCCGTTTAAAATCTCCGTTTTTCCGGTTTTGAGTTTGGCCGGAATCTGGGCTGGAGCTCCGGCGAGTTCCGGTTGAACAGTGTGACCGGAAAAAGTGATGTCCAGTTGGACTATGCGTTCCCTTTGGGAAGTGCACAGTGGAGTGTGCGTTCCCTTGGGAAACGCAAAGTAGACTATGCGTTCCCTTTGGGAAGCGCACAATGGACTGTGTTCCCATTGGGAAACGCAAAGCGGGGTTTTGCGTTCCTTTTTGTTCTCACTCAAGTCTTCTTTACGCCGTCGGTTAGCTTCTGTTGTCGGTGCTTAGTCAGGTAGAGGGAGTGTATCTGTGCTTCGACTTACCGATTCTTTCGGTGTTGTCATAGGTAGCATTCTTTAAGAAGAAGGAAACAGAGGTGAGTTCCTACTATCATTTTAAACTTTATACATATCAAAAGTTACCTTTTGGATCTTATCTTGTTAAAGTAAAATGATGTTTTACTTGCACGTTATGCGTTTATGCAAAATGAATATTTAAGAGCTCATTTTTAATGATTTTCATTCTTACCAGAAGTTGAACTGGAAATAACATAATTGTTTATAAAATGTATTTATACCATATGTTTAATTATGGTTGGTCACATAAGTTGTTGTGACGAGTCTGTACCATTACTAGTGGATCCCTAGGTTTTGAGTCGACTGTATTGTTGGGATGTCATATTCCCCAAATTTGTAGTTATGGATCACATGTTCCTCGGGGGCAACTTGGTACGGTTATGTGAGGCTGGATACTAGCCATGTTTCATAGTGATCCTAGCGAAGGAGTATACATTGGTTTTGCTTGGGGCTTGATCTCACGTTGAAGCACGGACTTTTGTGTTCGTATCCTCGGATTCCAATTGTTTAACTCGTAACTCGGATTTTGGCCTACTTTGTGTTACGCCACAATCCTTGGTAAAATGTTTTATTGTCGGTCCTTTTATGACATGTTTATAACGGAAAAGCCCTGTTGTGGCAAAGGCTTAAATTGTAAATTTAACCTCTTTTGAAATATTATCTTATGATACAAATATTTATATCTTTTGAACTTCATAAACTGTATGTTCTCACCAGGCTTTAAGTCTGACACTTTTTTCTCAAATGGTATGTGTAACAGGTTTCCATTAGCGGTGGGTTGCCGAGGTTTTTGGAGAGACGAGTTTTGAGTCTCGAGGCTTTTGGAGATGTCTAGTATTTGCACTTGGGCATTTGTTGTTGGGAACTGAAGAAATGCTAAGTATGATTAATGCTGCTAGTTCAATAATTAGTACTTCTGAGTTAATGCTGCCAGTTGAAGTTAATGCTGCTGGAACATAATTAATGATGCTCTTCAAGATTAGTACTGCTGAAGTTACTACTGCTAAGTGATTAATACTGCTGATCTTAGTTAGTACTGCTCAGAGTATTAATGTTGCTGAAGATTAATACTGCTTATGAGATGGAGATCCGAATGACAAGGATGATAGCTGGATAGACTGAAGATATTCATGGAAGATATTCTGAAGATATTTTATTAATTGTAATTATCTTTTATCTTTAGTATATGTATAGTATTGTTTAGAATTGTTAAAAAATCTTTTGATTAGAATTAATTCTGAGTTTTTGTTCTAGAGAGAGAATCAACCTCAAGGCATAGTTCCTAATTCTAGAGAAGTAGAATTCGTCTTGAAAGAGCTTGTTCTTCAAGATTGAGATTGTGTGTGTAATCTTGTAACTTCAATCATTCAATGTAAGGTTGCAAGTTGTTCATCAAATTTACTGTTTTGTTTACTGTTTCATTGAATATCAAAGTGTTATTCCGCAACTTCTTTGATATTGTTTCTGAGTATTAATAATTCTTGTTGAGAATTCGATCCTGATAAGTGGTATCAGAGCCTGTTCTCTCAGAAACATTCATTCATTCATCATAGAAAACTTTGCAGAATCAAACAGTACACTTGTCTCTAAGGTCCCAATGCTCAAACCCAGTGAGTTTGACATGTGGAAGATCAGAATCAGGCAATACATTCTTCTCACTGACTACTCAATGTGGGACATCATTGAGAATGGCCCCTCTGAAGCAGGAAAGATTGGACCAGATGGGAAAAGACCTCCACCAAAGACAGATGGTGAGAGGAAAATCAGGCAGACAGAGATGAAGGCCTTGAGCACTCTGCTCTTGGCCATCCCCAATGAATATCAGCATCAATTTTGAAACTGCACTGATGCTCAGATTCTATGGAATGCTCTAGAGAAAAGGTTTGCTGGAACTAAGAGTATCAAAAGAAATCAAAGGGATGTTCTGAAGCAGCAGTATGAGAACTTCACTTCTTCAAAGAATGAGTCTATGACTCAAACTTTTGACAGGTTCAACAAGCTTATTGGTGAACTGGCTACTGTTGGAGTGAGGATGGAGCAAGATGATATCAACAGAAAGATCCTCAGATCTCTTGGGGATGAATGGACTATGTACACTGTCTCATATAGAAGGGTGACAATCTGGAAGAGAAGGAACTAGATGATCTGTATAATGATCTAAGAGTTTTTGAATCTGAAGTAGAAGCTAAAAAGAAGCCCACTGGGTATATTCATAATGCTGCACTTCTATCAGCATCCACTGTTACTGCTGCCAACCCTGAAGCAGTTAATGCTGCTAATGGAGTGAATTCAGAAAAAGGCACTGAAACTGTATTTGAAGCCTTTTTGTCCAGTCACAGCAACAACTCCTTGATTAATGATGATCTGGAACAACTTCACCCTGATGATCTGGAGGAGATGGACATTAAATGGCAGATGGCCATGTTATCTATGAGGGTAAAGAAGTTTATTAAAAGAACAGGGAGGAACAACTTCTCTCAAAGAAGAGAAGATGGAGCTGGTTTTGACAAAACAAAGGTGGAATGCTACAAGTGCCACATGAAGGGACACTTTGCTAGAGAGTGCAGAAGTGGTGTGCCAAATAACAACCACCAACAAGCTCAGAATGGAGGCTACAATCAAAACAAGAACTCTGCTCAAGCCCTTGTTTCTCAACAAGGAATGGGATTTGACTGGAGTGACCAAGCTGAGGAAGCCATTCAGAATCAAGCTCTTATGGCAGAGGTGTCTGATCTCCCCTCTGAGGTAATTTATAATCTTTGCACTAAATCTTGCATAGACACTGTCAAAAGGTACAGGGATCACAACCAAAGCATGTGTGATGACCTCAAAAGATTAGAAAAAGACAGAAGAGATTATGTGTTGATAGTTGAGAGGTTTGAAGAACAAATCAAAGGCTTCCAAGCCAATGAACTTCAACACTCTTATGACACAAACTACTGGAAGTGGGAAAAGAACGAGTTAGAGACCAAACTGTCTAAGTCCAAAGAAGAGAATGATGAGTTGAAAGAAGAACTAGCTAAAGTTAAGCTTGATATAGAAAAGTTTTCATATGCTTCAAAAGCAATGGATTCTCTTCTAAAGGCTCAGATTCATGATAAGATGAAGCCTGATATTGGATACAACAACACACCCCCTCCTTACAACAACACCTACATCCCTCCTACATCAGACCTGTTAGAGACCAAGGAGAAAAAGGACTTGTCTGAGAAAGCCTTTAAGATAGATCCTTTGGATGAGGTGGTTGTTAAGGATTTGACTGAGAAAGAAGCCAGTGAGAATAGGAACAATGCTGTGAGTAAAGAGATACCCTTAGAAAACAACATTGTTACCAATGAGGGTGGTGGAAGGATCTGGGTCAAGTCTAAAGAGATAGAGAAGACCAAAGGGAAAGCCAACAAGGTCCATTACAAACAGACCACTGTTGTGAATCCTGGCCCTTGTAAACAGTGTGCTTGCAATAAACCTGAGAGCCTAAATTCTGGTACAAAAAGAGGTAATCAAAGAAACTGGAATAATCAATGGGCTCAAAAACAAGGAGTTGATCTGAGTAAAGTAATCAGACCAAAACCTTGTTTCATATGTGGTAAGTTGAATCATTTGGCTAAGCATTGTTTCTTTAACCCTATAAACCAACAGATGAACTTTCAAAGATTTGTGCAAAAACCTGTTGGTTATAGGAAGGCTGGAAAGAAGCATGTGGCTAAGAAATCTGTTGAAACCAAAGGCCACATGCATAAAAGAGTTTTAAAAGAAAGTATTAAAATGTGGGTGCCTAGAAGCACTAAAACTGTTAGTACTGCTAACAGGGATAGTGCTGCTAATAGCAATACTGCTGCTACCAGTGTTAGTACTGTTGAGAATATTAATGCTTATAATACTGTTAGTACTTCTTCAAAGGTTAATACTGCTAACACAGTTACTGCTGCTGACACAGTTACTACTTCTAACAAGGTTAGTACTGCTAAGCATGCAAGTGCTGCTAATGCAGTTAGTTCTTCTAAAACCAGTACTGCTTCTAGCAAATATGCATCCAAACCCATTATTGTAACAAAGTACTCCAGTAATAAGGAGTCAAAGTTTAAAAATCTTGTCAAGAAAGAATGTAAATATTTTGATGAGAAAGGGGTACCCAAGACCACTTTGGCTTGGGTTCCTAATCAATACTAACTGATTTATCTTATGTGCAGGGCAACCAACAGCTCAAGGGGAAGAGCATATGGCATATTGATAGTGGTTGCTCTAGGCACATGACAGGCAACATGTCATGCCTTCAGGATTTCAAGCATATCAATGGAGGACATGTTGCATTTGGAGAGAATCTTACAGGTGGAAAAATAAGTGGGAAAGGTAATGTTACAAAAGGTAAGATGACATTTGAGGATGTCTACTATGTTGATCAGCTAAAGTACAACCTGTTAAGTGTATCACAGGTTTGTGACAAACAACATAGTATATTATTTACTAATACAAAATGTATGATCCTTGCTCCAGGGTTCAAGGTAGTTGATGAAAGCATGATACTACTTAGAACTCCAAGAAAGGACAATGTGTATTGTCTAGATATGGACAATGTTTCAAGTGATTCATCCCTGAACTGTCTTGTTTCAAAAGCTTCTGTGGATGAATCCTCTCTTTGGCACAGAAGGATGTGTCACATGAATTTCAAGACAATGAACAAACTTGTTAAAAACAACCTTGTAAGAGGTTTACCATCAAAAGTATTTTCATGTGATGATCATTGTGTTGCTTGTCTTAAAGGCAAACAGCACAAAACTTCTCATAAGTCCAAAGAGTTAAATACAATTTCTTCTTGTGTCCAGTTATTACATATGGATCTGTTTGGTCCTACAAATGTTATGAGTATAGGCAAGAAATCTTACTGCTTAGTTATTGTTGATGATTACTCTAGATTTACCTAGGTATATTTTCTAAGGACTAAGGATGAGACAAGTGGACTGATCAAATCCTTTATCCTAAGAATTGAAAACCAAACAAATCAAAAAGTAAAATTCATTAGATCAGACAATGGAACTGAATTTAAAAATCTTGATCTAAACACCTTTTGTGAAGAAAAAGGCATTGAGAGACAGTATAGTGCTCCTAGGACTCCACAACAAAATGGAGTTGCTGAGAGAAGGAATAGGACACTAATTGAGGCTGCTAGATCTCTGTTAGCAGATTCAAAACTGCCAATTACTTTCTGGGCTGAAGCAGTTAATACTGCTTGCTATGTCCAAAACAGAGTTCTAGTGGTTAAGCCAAAGAACAAGACCCCATATGAGATTTTAAATAAAAGAAAACCCTTTATTGGATTTTTCAAACCTTTTGGGTGTCCTTGTACAATTCTCAATACCAAATCTCACTTAGGAAAGTTTGATAGCAAGACAGATGATGGATTTCTTGTTGGTTACTCATCTCAAAGTAAGGCCTACAGAGTTTTTAACTCTTCTTCTAGAATAATTGAAGAAAGTGACAATGTCAAATGCAATGAGAACACACCAAATCCTGTTGGGTCTGGTCCTCAGTGGCTGTTTGACATTGATTCACTAACTAACTCTTTTGGTTTCAGTAGTAATGATTATGCAGGTTCAGGAAATGGAGGATCAGGGACTACACAAGTTCAAGACAGTACACCTCAGTCTGTGATTTTTCCCATATCCATAGTGGATCCTGTTGAAGATTGTGAAAAGGAGCCAACTACTGAACCAAATCAGAGTGAAGAAGAAAGAAGAGATGAGGAGAGACAAGAAAATAAAGAACCAGAAGTAGCTGCTGAAATCACCTCAGTTGAGTTGAATGACTCCAATCTAGAGGTGGGACTCAATGAAGAACCTAGTCATCACACCAGAACACAAAAGAATCATCCTCCTCAGCTGGTAATAGGAGATATATCTTCTCCTATGATGACTAGAAATCAAAGCAGGCTGCAAGATATGCAAGATCAACAACATACAGTGTTTTCTATCCCAGATTGAGCCTAAGAAAGCTCATGATGCTATGAAAGAGTCCAGTTGGATAGAAGCCATGCAAGAAGAGCTACTACAATTCAACCTGCAAGATGTTTGGGATCTGGTAGACCTTCCTAAAGGTCAAAGAGTAATAGGCACAAAATGGGTCTTCAGGAATAAGAGAGATGAAAGAGGGATAGTAATAAAGAACAAAGCAAGGTTGGTGGCTCAAGGGTATACACAAGAAGAAGGAATAGATTATGAAGAAGTTTTTGCACCAGTGGCTAGGATAGAAACAATCAGATTGTTCCTGGCCTATGCTTCTTATATGAAGTTCAAAGTCTATCAAATGGATGTCAGAAGTGCATTTATCTATGGCTCAATTGAAGAAGAAGTATATGTCTGTCAACCACCAGGATTTGAAAATCTAAGATATCCAGACAGAGTATACAAACTGAAGAAAGCACTTTATGGACTGCATCAAGCACCAAGAGCATGGTATGACACTCTGTCATCCTATCTCTTGGAAAATGGCTTTGAAAGAGAAGTCATTGATAAGACTCTGTTCATCAAGAGAAAGAAGAAGGACATCTTGCTGGTCCAAATCTATGTGGATGATATCATCTTTGGATCCACAAGAGACAGTATGTGCAGGGAGTTTGAGGAACTAATGCATCAAAGATTCAAAATGAGTTCCATGGGGGAACTTACTTTCTTCCTTGGACTCCAAGTCCAACAGAAGTCAGATGGTATTTTTATCTGTCAGTCCAAGTATGTGCAGGACATTCTAACCAAGTTTGGTTTCTCAGATTCAAAGCCTGCCAGCACACCTATGGAGACACACAAGCAGATAACAGCAGATCTTGAGGGGGAGGATATGGATGTTCATCATTATAGATCCATGATTGGCTCTCTCATGTATCTTACAGCCTCTAGGCCAGATATAATGTTTCCAGTCTGTGTGTGTGCAAGATTTCAAGTTAGGCCAAAGCAATCACACTATCAAGCTGTTAAGAGAATATTCAGATATCTCAAAGGGCAACCTAGATTGGGACTTTGGTATCCTCATGACTCATCATTTGACCTACTTGCATACTCAGACAGTGACCTAGGTGGAGCAAACTTGGACAGAAAATCTACTTCTGGAGGATGCCAGTTTTTGGGTGCAAGACTAGTATCATGGCAGTGCAAGAAACAAACCACAGTGTCCACATCTACAACAGAAGCAGAGTACATAGCAGCTGCAAGTTGCTGTTCTCAAGTCTTATGGATTCAGAATCAAATGCTGGACTATGGGGTAACCTTTCTACACACTCCAATCTTTATTGATAATAGCAGTGCTATTAGCATTGTTAACAATCCTGTCAAGCACTCAAAGACAAAGCACATTGAGATCAGGTATCACTTTATAAGAGACTGCAATGAAAAGAAACTTATTCAAGTTGTAAAAGTTCATACTGATAACCAGTTTGCTGATCTATTCACCAAAGCCTTTGATGTGGGTAGATTCACTTTCTTGGTAACAAGTGTGGGAATGATCAACTCTGAATAAGCTCCTACTTAAAAAGTGGTTCAATACCTGTATATAGTTTATGCTTGGTGTTACTAATCTTCTTTTTCAGGAAATGTATAGCAGTACTCAGTTCATCACAAGCTCAAAAGTGTAAGTATGGTTAATACTGCCAGTGTAGTGTTAATACTGCCAGTGCACAGTTAATACTGCTAGTGGTTAATACTGCTCTCAGTTAATACTGCTAGTTAGTTAATACTGCTAGTGGTTAATACTGCTCTCAGTTAATACTGCTAGTTAGTTAATACTGCTAGTGGTTAATACTGCTAGTTAGTTAATACTGCTCTAGGTTAATACTGCTTATGTCCCGAATACTATAAATACCCTTTGCCCGCCTAAAAAGTTCATAACGACTCTTTGCATACTGTTCACTTGTGCTCTAACCCTTTTCTCTCAAGTACCAAGTTTTCAGGCAAGAACATTCAAGTTCAATGGCATCCATGGCATTCATCGACGAGCACAATGAAATCGCGATGCTCCAAAAGCCAAAACAAGCCGAAGGTTTTCACCAGATAGTCGACTTTCTGAGGACAAGTCACATCGCTCATGCTCTCACTGTGTCTCCTACCATCTTCATAGAGCATCAGAGGCAATTCTGGGCTAATGCCACCATTGTTACTGAGAATGGTGTGCAAATGATAAAGACAAGGGTGTGTGAAAAACCCCTAACAGTTACTGAAGAGGTACTACGCATCTGTCTACGTCTAGACGATGCTGCAGGTATAACCTCTATTCCTAATGAGGAACTATTCTCAACTCTTTCAAGAATGGGGTATGAAGGCCAAATGGAGATTTTCAAGTTTTTCAAAGCTCAATTTTCACCCCAACGGAGGTTCTTTGTTCATACCCTGATGCACTGTATTTCAAAGAAAACTACTGGCTGGAGCCAATTTAGCAGTCCCATTGCCTATGCTTTGGTATGTTTATCTACTGATAGAAAATATAACTTTTCTCAAATGATCTTCAATGATCTTGTCTCAAACCTGGACAACAAGAAGAGTTTCTTCATGTATCCCAGGTTTGTTCAGGCAGTTATAACAAATGAATTGACGGATATACCTCACTTTGATGAGGTATATGTACCTAAACCCCCTAAAGGCAAGGTCTTATAAAACATGAGAAGATCTGCTAGGGACTCGGAAGGAGTTGACACCCCATTGTTCTCAACAATGATGGTGGTGTCCCAACCACAAGAAGGTATGGCAGCAGGGTCAAGGCCCCCATTAGACAATCCCACTGCTAGCCAATCCCAACCTTCCCACTCTATATCTATTCCCCAGTCTCTACTTCAAAAGCCCACTTCTCCAATTACCCAAACTTACAAAAGGAAACAGGTAAAGAAGGCTCCTTCCCTTCTTGTACCTTCACCCACTAAGCCTTTAAGCCCTCTAAGGGAGGATTCTCCTTTAGAGAATATCTACAGGGAAACCATAGGGGTGTCTCCCAACCCCAAGGAGATGCTCACTGAGGTGGAGGTTGAGCATATGGGTGTTAAGGCTGCCACTACTCCTGCTAGCACAGAGGAGGTCAGTGGTAACATACATAAGACCTTCCCCATGGCAACTTTGGGTGAGAAATCATCCAAAGGTCCCAGGTGCCAAGAAACCAAGGGGGTGGATAGTGCTTCTGCTAGGCAGAAGGCTTCCACTACTAAAAGATCCAATGATCATTCAAAAGGGGGTAACACTCCTGGAGAAGGTGAGGACAGATATAACTATGACGAATTGATGGAAACCATGGGAAACATCAACCTGGACGTTCTTAAACAAGGCCAAGAAATAGATGAAATGAAGCTGGTAATCTTGTCTCAACAAGCACAGATTGCCAAGCTAAAGAAAATGGTGTCAAGGCTAGTACAAAAGAAGAGAAGAAAACAGTATGTTTTGAAGAAGAGATCAACTGATAAAGATGCTTCCAATAAGGGGGAGAAAGAGTCTGAAAAAGAGAAAGAAAGGTCTTCTGAAAAGGGAGATGAAGTTGAGGGGGAGAAAGAGGATGGGATAGAAGCAGAAACAGAATTTGCTCAAGAAGCAGAAACTGTTAATGCTGCTGAAACAGCAGAAACAGCTAATGCTGCTGAAGCAAAAGAAGCAGTAGAAACAGAGGAAGCAGTAACAGGGCTTTCTGTAGAAGAACTAGAGATTGCAAAAACACTGGTTAAAGCCAATAATGACACTCCCAAAGCAAAGGGAGTGGTCATAAATGAAGGGGGAGCAAAGAAGACAGAAAAGAAAGACAAGGCTGCAGATACAAAGGGAAAAGGAAAGGAGAAGATTGTTGAATCTGAAATGCCTTCAAAGAGAAAGACTCAAATTGAATTGGATGAGGAAATAGCAAAGAAGCTTCAAGAACAGATGGAAAAGGAGGAACAGCTCCAAACTGAAACTGATAGAGAACTTGCAAAGATTATGGCCAGAAAGCTAAATGCAGAGTATCAGAAGAGTATAAATGAAGCAGCTCAGGCCAAGAAACTTCAAGTCAAAAGAATGTCAAGTCAAAAGCAGAAAAGACAACCTTCCAAGACCTTTTTGGCCAATCAGGAAAGGAGAAAAATGATAAATTTCCTGAAAGGTGCAATTGGGGTCAAGGGAGAGATGTTCACCAACATGGCATACAGCAAGGTTGAGGAGCTGTACAAGAAGGAAATGGCCAAACTTCAAGGGGACTCGTCTCAAAGGGAAGAGGCTGAAAGAAGAATGAAGGAGAGGCATGACCTCAATATTCAACAACCATTCCCTAAGGAGATCACACCAACAAAGAACACAGTTGAAGAAATGAAGGAAGAGCATGAGAATGTGGGTGTAGAAGCTAAGTCTGCAAAAAGGGTAAAAACCATTGCTTCAAAAAGGATTTTCAAAAGGCCAAGAGTGGAAGAAAAAGCAGAAACTGCAGCAGAATCAGTGCATAATCCAGAACAGTCCAATAAGCAAACTGATGAGAATATGGATGTCTACATGACTATAGTAGAACCTATAAAGGTTGTTCCAATCTCCATGAAAGCTCCTGAGATCACCTTTTGGGACATTCTAAGAGATAATGGAAAGGATTTCTTCATAATCAAAAGAGCTGATGGTACATTTGAAGCATTTTCAACCTGGGGGAGAGTGATCAGAGGTTGTTCAAGAGCAAACATAGAAGAAATGTACAAAGTGGGGATGAAACTCTATGAACCTGTGTTGACAAGTACTGAAGAAAATCTTCTCAAGGTAACTATGGAATACTTGTGTATGATGTTTGATCCAGAAAAAGTAGCATATAGGATTAAAGATCATCATCATGAGTATGGATTTAAGAAGATTGATTACTGGATGCTATTTGAAAACTGTGGTGTATACATGGTTACTATTGACAAATGTTATCATGAATACTACCTAGTAGACAAAATTTATAATCACAGCAAGGAGAAGCTAGCAGGGATGCTAAAAGCTAAGTTAGTATGCACAAAGGATTCAGAAATGGCCAGAATTGTGGTGAGAAGAACTATCAATCAAAGTCTGGGCCTAGATCCAAATTTGGGCAACTGAACCTGAGGTGTTGAAAGCATCTTGAAGATCAGATCTGAAGAACTTGACTTCTCTTCCTAAAAGTCAAGTTAGGGGGAGATTGTTGGGAACTGAAGAAATGCTAAGTATGATTAATGCTACTAGTTCAACAATTAGTACTTCTGAGTTAATGCTGCCAGTTGAAGTTAATGCTGCTGGAACATAATTAATGCTGCTCTTCAAGATTAGTACTGCTGAAGTTACTACTGCTAAGTGATTAATACTGCTGATCTTAGTTAGTACTGCTCAGAGTATTAATGTTGCTGAAGATTAATACTGCTTATGAGATGGAGATCCGAATGACAAGGATGACAGCTGGATAGACTGAAGATATTCATGGAAGATATTCTGAAGATATTTTATTAATTGTAATTATCTTTTATATTTAGTATATGTATAGTATTGTTTAGAATTGTTAAAAAATCTTTTGATTAGAATTAATTCTGAGTTTTTGTTCTAGAGAGAGAATCAACCTCAAGGCATAGTTCCTAATTCTAGAGAAGTAGAATTCGTCTTGAAAGAGCTTGTTCTTCAAGATTGAGGTTGTGTGTGTAATCTTGTAACTTCAATCATTCAATATAAGGTTGCAAGTTGTTCATCAAATTTACTGTTTTGTTTACTGTTTCATTGAATATCAAAGTGTTATTCCGCAACTTCTTTGATATTGTTTCTGAGTATTAATAATTCTTGTTGAGAATTTGATCCTGATATTTGTTAAGTCCCATTCTTTTGATGAACAATGGTCAGTCAACTGATGAAATCTTGATATAGGGATCTAGATTAGTTTGTTGATGAACCCTTTATCTGTACAGGTTTTGTATAGTCTTAAGGACTGATCCCATTTATGGGAAGTTTATTGCAATGTTTTCGACTTTTGTCAGGATTCCAGGTTTTATTTTACTCTGATTTTTGAGGTGTTACATTTGACGTTGATGCTTCATCTGATTTGTTCTGTTGAGACGCAGGTTCTGGACTGATTTGCCCAGAAGCTAGTACTCCGGTTATCACGGGTTCTGAACTGTATTGTTCGGAAGCCATCTATTCATCAAACGAGATGTTGACGCTTTCAATAACCGTCTTTGACTTCTTCAGATATATATGGTATGTAGTTGATGTAGAGGAATAACCAATGAAGATGCCTTCTTCCGCCTTGGCACTGAACTTGTTCAGACTCTCTCAATCGTTTAGAACGAAACACTTACACCCAAATATATGGAAATATGTGATTGTCGGTGTTCGGTTGTTGATTAACACATAAGGAGTCTTCTTGAATCTGCGGTGTATCATGGATCGATTCTGTGTGTAGCACGCAGTCGATACAGCTTCAGCCCACAAAAATAGAGGTAAGTCTGATTGACTTAGCATAGTACGAGCAGCCTCGACTAGCGTACGATTTCTTCTTTCGACCACTCCATTTTGTTGAGGCGTTCGAGCAGCAGAGTATTGATGTGATATCCCGACAGATTCGAGATATTCTTCAACCTTCTTGTTCTTGAACTCTGTGCCGTTGTCTGTTCTTAGAAGCTTGACCGGTTTCTGCAGATTCACCTGGGTCGTCTTCAGGAATATGATGAGAATATCTGGTGTCTCATCCTTTGAACGTAGAAACTTGACCCATGTGTATCGCGAGTAATCGTCCACGACAACGAGTATGTACTTCTTTCCGCCTAGACTCTGAGTTCGCATCGGACCGCATAAGTCCATATGCAATAACTCTAACGGAGCGTTAATACTCGGTTCAGGCTTTGGTTTATGTGGAGCCCTCTTCATCTTTCCCTTTTCACATGCTGCACAGAGATGTTCTCTTTCATACTTGAGCTCTGGAAGTCCTTTGCCTAGTTTTCCACTGACCAGCTTGTTGATGTACCTGAAGTTGAGGTGAGAGAGCCGTCGATGCCATAACCAACTTTGTTGCATCGAGGCTTTCGTCAGTAGACAAACCTGCTTGTCAATCTGGACGTTTGACAAATTAATTGTGTAGAGGTCGGATTCTCGAGTACCGACCAAGAGTTCCTCACCTTCTTCAGTGCGAACTGAACACGTCTTGGCTTTGAAATTGACCTCTAAGCCTTTGCCACAGAACTGGCCGATACTGAACAGGTTGTGTCGTAAGCCTTCAACATAACTCACCTTCTTTATCGTGACTTGGTCATTTTGTACATCACAATATCCCATTATTGGTGAAAACTGGTCGTTGCCGAATCTAACTGTTCCGCAATACTTCTCTGTAAAGTTGGACAACATCTCTTTTTGTCCAGTCATATGCTTGGAACATCCGCTATCCAAGTACCATGTATGACGGATCTGCACAGGAGAAATACCGAAACAAGTGTTTTTAGATAGTCTTAAAACAAAGATGGAGTTAAGACTTTTTGAGCATTGAAGTGCGGGTCTTGAATTGAAGTGTTCAAAAGCCTATTTCTCTTAAGCACGGGTTCTGAACAGACGTGTTCAGAAACCATATCAGATTTCTCCTTCTTAAACGTTGGGTGCCTGCAAGACAGATTTAGCTTTCGGTACCCACTGGAATTTGGGTCCTGCTGTGTTAGCACTTGATTTTGGTACCCATTTGAGATTGGGTCCTCTTTTCATTTGAAATTCATTTGAAGCATTATAATGAGATGAATGCACATGATAATTTCCAAACCAAACCTCAGAATCTTGACAAGAATTAGAAATATGTTTATCATAAAAGGAAGACTTTCTAGCAGATTTAGATAACTGGAATAGTTGCGTAAAAGAGTATTTCAAAATAGTAGCAACATTCGCTTTCAAAACATCTTTACTAGGTAAAGTCTTATTACAATTAACACTACAAAGCGATTTATCAACCTTGTCAAGCTTCTGTTTCGGTTTCCATTGACATTTAACTTTTGGTTTTCGCTTGCTCAGATCTGAAACATTTGAAACTCGTGAGTTAGACTTCTGAGCAACAAACGAATGCTTCTTTTTAGAATTACCAGTAGTGTTCGGTTTCTGTAAATGCTGAGATATTATCTTACCTTTAGCATTTTTAGCTTTCACAGAGACTGATTTATCAACTTTCGTTGATTTTGTACTGTTAACAGGCATACTGGTTTTTCCCAAAGATTTCACAATAAAGATTAATGGTTAGGAAGTTTCGCATTAAAATCAAATTGTTCAAAACAACCATCCAAACCACCGTCGAAGTTAAGAAAATCAAATCCACTGTTTGTTAAACCAAACATGTCATCAGATTTAGAAGCCTTTGAAATAACAACATTTTTCAGCACAGTTGAAAAAACTTTTTGTTCAATCTCAATCAAAAGTCTTTCATCTGATAAAGAGTTCTTGAGTTCAGAAATTTAACTTTCCAAAACAAGAGGGGGGACGTAAATTTTACCTTTAATAGGCTTCGCCTCCATCTCTTTTACAGAATAACTTTGAAAGAAGTCATTTGAAAGAGATTGCTTTTGAGATTTTTGATCATAACTATTATTCAGCTTCGCATAATAAAATTGGAAGGTGAACTTTAGATGATTTCAATCGTTTTTCAGTTTCCTTGGCTTCATCCTCTTCAGACAGTCGAGTCCATAAAACTTTAAGCTCAGGGATTCTTCGAGATATTTTCAAAGAAGTAAGATCATAAAGTGCAGGCACTTCAGATATACCTTTTTGAAGACAGTGAGGATTCCCATAACCGATTCCCCAATTGTCTTTATTTTCTTTCGATTTGTTAAGATGAATGGTTTGCTCACTTTGACCTAATGAGTATAACTTCTTTTCCAAAGCATCTAATTTTGCAATTAAAGTTTTGTTTTCTTCAGTACATGAAGAATGCATTTTAGTAAGCTCTCTGAGATCAGACTCACTCTTTCTCAGTTTAGACTTGAGTTCAGAATTCTCTTTAAGAATTATTGTCTGTTCCTTTGCGCTGGTGTCATTGTTTCTATATAAAACCTCAACCAATACTTTCTTCTCAGCAATTTCATCGCTAAGTTTCTGTATTGATTGGTTTTTGTCTTTAGTGACACCCTTTTCCCGCTTAAGATTAGACTTTAACTCTTGGAGTTTTAACTTCATTATATGCATTTGAGTTAATAGATCTGAATAAGATAAAACACATACCTCATCTTCTTCATCCTCATCTGAATCTGCTTCAGCTTCTGATTCCTACTTTCCCATCAGGCACATGTTGACTGCTTCATCCTTCTTTTCATCCTCTTCTTCCTCGTCTGAATGATCAAGCTAGTATTCATCCTCTGCCATCAGTGCCTTACCCGCCTCCTGTTGCTTTGCAAGAAGCATCTTTTTCTTGTAGTAGTCGGAGTTTCTGACTTTGGGTCTTCGGAAGTCTCTGGCAAAGTGACCTATTTTGCCACAGTTGTAGCACGTTGGAGGTTCTGACTGACTGGATCCTTCAGCTTGAAACCTTTTCTCTTCCGGTTTCCTCTCCTCTATTCTCTTTCCTTCAGCATGATACCTTCTTTCTTCAGGCTTCTTCTCCTCTAATCTCTTCCCTTCAAACTTCTTTCCTTCAAATCTATTTCCTTCAACCCTATTTCCTTCAACCCTTTCCTTGTGGACATAGTTGTTAGGACCAGAAGAATACCTCTGACTGTTTGAACTTGGCTTCTTGTAGAACTTCTTCAGAAAAGCCTTAGTCAGCATGAGCATTGCTTGCTTCAGTTGTTCACAGTCATCCGAGTCAGAGTTTGCATCAGCTTCAACTTCTTCTGATTCATACACAATTGTCTTGTTCTTCTTCTTTTTGACAACAAGAGCAACTGTGTCATCAATTGTCTTCACTGTCTGCCTCTTCTCGTCTAGAATTACATCCACCTCTTCTTCATTTTGTTTGAGGGTTTCATACACCTCATGAAGTGGAATCTCATTCAGATCCTTGATCTGCTTCATTTGTTTGGCAAATCTCTTCCATTCAGGCTGGAGAATGCTGAGGAATTTGACGTTCAACTCTATTTGAGATTTGTTGACCTTGTTCTTGCTTAGTTCATTCAGCAAGGTCACAAATCTATCATAAGTTCCTTCTAGAGACTCTCCACTTATGCCTTTAAATTCTTCATAACTGTTTAGACAGTTGGAAAGTTTGAGCTGATTCCCAACCTTTGAACCCAACATCATCTTCTCTAGCTGATCCCACATCTCCTTGCCCGAGGCTTTATAGCTGTCAATCTTTACATAGATTTCGTTTGGAATTCCTTGTAGAATGTATGACTTAGCTAATCTATCTCCGTTTGCTCTGTCTTTGTCTTTACCTCCGAGCTCTTCATATTTAATTTCAACTCTTTGCTCATTAGTTCCCGTTGTAGGTGCCCTATAAGTTGGTTCCATAAGTCCTTTTTCTAAGGATAGCTTGATGTAATGACCCAGATCTTTTCTTTCAATAAAGTTCAGGAACCGATCTTTCCACTGTTCGTATTCTCCTCTAAAGAGAACTGGTGGCTTCGTGTCGGTTCCGATAGCAAGGCTTCTCTAGATGTCATTCTGAATAAAAAGATAGGTCTGGTATTAGCGCAAAGAGAGGTTTGCGCGAAAGGTTGCTGGCGCGAAGTGAGGATTGCGCGAGATGTACGTAGCGCGAAGTGAGGATTGCGCGAGATGTACGTAGCGCGAAGTAGAGCTTTGCGCTAGTAGAGGTTGGCGCGAAGTATGGTTTGCGCTTCAAGGTGTTGGCGCAAATGTGACTTATGCTTTGCGTGAAGAGTTGATCGCGCGAACTGAGGTTTGCGTGATTCGTTGGTCGCGCGAACTGAGGTTTGCGTGATTCGTTGGTCGCGCGAACTGAGGTTTGCGCTACAAGAGGGTCGCGCAAAGTGAAGATGTAACATCCTAAAATTCAGAGTAATTTAAAACTTCATAAATAAGGCAATATGACATTTGTATTGCTATAACTTCTCAAAAAGTGTATCAGTCCTTAAGACTTAACAAAAACCTGTACAGATTTAGAATTCATCAACAGACTAATCTAAATATAACTATCTAGATTACACCAGTTGACAATCCAAAATTCATCAAAAGAATGAGACTTAACAATGCCCAACTATCAACACACTTTAGTCATCTCAAAAAAATGCCTCGAGACCAAACTCGTCTCTCAAAACCCTGTGTATCCCACCGCTAAGGGAAACTTGTTATACATATCATTTGAGAAAAAGTGTTAGGCTTAAAGCCTAGTGAGAACATACAGTTCATAAGTCTCAAGAATTATAATCAAATGCATCAAAGTAAATCCTTCCAAAGGTTTAGTTATGCAAAATACAGTTCTTTGATAATATACGGACAACCGGTCCAAAACACATCTTCCGATGACGGGGATTACCCGATTTACCAAGGATTACAGTGGAACACAAAGTAAGCCACAAATCCGAGTTATGAGCTAAATACATGGAACCATGGCCACGAACGCTTCGATCCGTACTACGATGTGAGGGAGGGCCCCCGAGGAACCATGTCATACTCGTTCGTTAGGCTACATTTAACCCATGGCTAGTAATCGGTCTCACATAACCGTACTAAGTGCCCCCGAGGATTAAATGTATCTAACTACAACAGAAGGGGCACAACCTTCCCAGCCATAAGTCAACTCGATACCTAGGGATCCGCTAGTATTGGTACAGACTCGTCACAACAACATATGTGACCAACCATAAACAAACATATGGTATAAACACATTTTATAAACAAAATGTCATTTCCAGTTCAACTTCTGGTAAGAATGAAAATCATAAAAATGAGTTCTTAAACATTCTTTTCACATATCCACATGATGTGCAAGTAAAACATCATTTTACTTTAATAAGATAAGATCCATCATTTTAGTCAAAACTGATCGGGAACCCCGAAAATCACCAAAAACTTCATTTATATCAAAATGTATAGAACATGAAATCATACTGTAGAAATACTTCGGATTTCGCAAATAAGAGTTTTGACATGTATAAAGTTTGTAAAATGGTAGTAGGAACTCACCAGTAGGTTTTAGAATAAAACCCGGAAAACCAGATAACGATCACGACGTAGAAGTGAAGCTTAAAACACCGAAACCTCGGATCTAACACCAAATATTAACTACCAAACTCTAGAGAGAGAGAGAGAGAGATTTAGAGAGAGAAGAGAGATGAGAGATGAGATCCAAATGAGATATTTGGAAACTAAAACCCTTAAGTCAGCCAGGGTCTTTCGCGGGTTATGCCGCGACCTCAACTCGCGACATAACTCGCCCGTGTTCTCAAATCAAAACCCAAACAGTGGAGGTCGCGACTAAAGCTGCGACTACCACTCCCATGCAAGTCGCGAAGCTCGTAAACCCAAAATCAACAGTGGACATCGCGACTTATTCCGCGACTCCAAGTCGCGAGCAAGTCGCGGAACTCACTGGAAGTTCACATTTTCACCGAACCACGCATGCGAACGATAAACTAATAACGGTGATAACGACAAGAGTTATACACAAGATTTACAACGATACATATAATGAAAATCCAGGGTGTTACAGAAGATGTTCGTATTGCTGCCGAAAATAATTGCGGCAAAGTGAGGTTTGCGCTACAAGGTGTTGGCACAAAGGTAACTTTTGGCTTTTCGTGAAGAGTTGATGGCGTGAGTTGAGGTTTGCGTTTGTAGCGTGTGGCAATGAACTGGCGCGAGTATGAACTTTGCGCGAGTTCGTCCTGTTCTTCGATAAATCGACTAAAAACTTGTTTTCCAAGATTAGCAGTACCAAATGCTAGCAAAATGATTACAAGCACTTCTAAAACAGATTGTTCCCACTCGATTTCGATAAAACTTACTTTTCGAAAGTCAAATCGATGGCAGAGTGACTTTTTGAACTCGACTTTCAGACAACAAAATCACAAAATTGGAACTCGATCGAAGCTCTATACTGAAATCAAACTATAACAACTTGATCTAACACATATATCGATCACAACTTGATCGATTTCCACACCTAAAACACACTAAATCACGAAAATGATTTTAATATGAAGAACACAGAGTCGTTTTTCTTTAAACTTGATTTGAATCTCTTATCAGGCTCTGATACCAATTGTCGGTCCACAATACTATCAAGTTTTATCAATACAAACACATTAAACGATTACCAACCTGTTTAGATTAATAACAATGGTTACAAGATTGATCTATTGAAGTTCTCGATGTGTTCTCTCTATTTTTCACCTTTTGTGTGTGTGTAAATGTGATATCTGATTTTTTTGATTGTTGTACGATTCTTGCTTCTCTAACACACTATCACCTAATATCTAAACTTAGATATTATTACAAATATCTAATTTAGATATTAATAAACTAACTAATATCTAATATAATATCTAACTAACTTAGATATTAACTAACAAACTAATATCTAATCATAATTAGATATTTAAACTAATTTAAACTAAAATACAATAAACAATAATTAACTTTGACTATTTTATTACAAACGACATTAGACTTTATATAGAGAGCGACTTTTCAGCGGTAGCTTCAGATTGGATCTTCAGATTGGATGATCTTGAATCCAATGAGACTGTGATCTAACAAAGACCGAAGTAGATGATCTTACCTATAAGCTTCGTATGTCAGAAAATGAGAAAATTGATATTGTAACTAAAAGCGTGGCTTATAAAAATGAAAATCAAAGGTTATCTACTCTGTTAAAGGATCTTGAACTGAAACTTTATAAAATTGGTCAATCTAAACAAACGTTGAATCTAATTGCACCAAAAGAATTCAAATATTCAGAGACGGGTATCGGTTACGATAACCCACATTATCTGAAAAGGCCTTAACCAAAGTTCCTACGTTATATGCGTTCGAATTTTTTGGAATAGACAAAACCTACCCAGAGTACAAAATCAATTGGACCAAACCACTTGATGATGAGGATACGGAACAGGACAATTTGTGAAGGAAGAATTCTACCAAAATGCAACCTCCCTTTGTTTATGACTCATTGAATGCGTCATACAACACTGAAAAACCCTGTTTTCTGTCAAATGACTATTTTGAAAGCTATTCTCAGGCTGAACTTGATTCAAAAACGGTTGAAATTGAGGAGGAATCAATGGACTACAAAATATATGTTCCACCTTTGATTTTAGAAAAAAAAATTGTTCAGCTAGAATAGTCATTTGCACAGGAGGGGATCATTTTTCAAAAGGAAAAACAAGAGTTATTATCCAAACTTGAGTGTCTCAATTCCGATAAAAAGGAAACTGGGTCGAGGGAGGAAACGGAATATCTTCAGACAGAAATAAATAAGCTTAATTCACAATTGTCTGCCTTGGCAACAGATTTGTTGAAAGAACAACATCACAAAGCTGAGCTTCAAGTTAAGCTTGACTTACTTCAAGTTGAGAAGATTAATCTGTCAGAAAAGTCCTACCCACCCTCAGACACCTCTTCCTGTAAAGCCTTTTTGGGTGACTCATCACCAAATTTATCAAACAAAGGAAAAGAGCCTCAATCTTTAGAAACGGATCATCGTTCTGATTTTCAAAATGCTTCCGCTTATGATCCGCTTAAAGAAACAAATCCTTTCGGTTTCCTGAATCTCTCAAGTGGTAAGGCTCCTTCTAATGAGGAAATGGAATTCTCAGCCTTTCTGAATTCTGCGGTGTGTCCAGACAGTCAGCTAGACCAATTTGATTTCGATCCTAAACTTCCAAGTCATGTTGATTTTTTTGGATTCAATTAGTGAGCCACCGGTCAAATTTTATAAAGGCGAATGTTCAACATCTGCCTCTCAAAAGGTTTCTATGAACAATTCTTCAAAGCAAAAATCTAAAAGACGTTCACAGAAACAAAGAAAGACCGGCACCTCTAACAAAAGACATACTTACTACTCTAGTTCTTCTGATTGCGAGCTTAATGATGCTTCAGATAATCATTTCTCCAGGAAAGTAAAGATGGTTTGGAGAAAGATACCAACTACAGAAGACAGTGAAGGAAACATGTCTCATGATTCACCTGTAGTTGATACAAAGTCATTTATTTCCAAGACTGATTCACCTACTTATGTTTATTCTATAGGAAAGTTGATCAGTCTAAACCGAGCAAAGATCTGTTGCACTCACTGTGGAAATAGTGACTTTGTGGATTTAAGGTATGTTAATAATTGGTATGGTACTTATAGCATCCCCAATCCTCAGTTTAATAGCTTAAAAGCCAAGGCAATTAACCATCAAGGATCCATCACAACATGGATACCAAAAACAAAATATTCTTAATCTGTTTTGCAGGAATGTCATGTGTGATTTAATTCAGATTATTCATGTCACATGACTACAATCAAGGGTTGTCTACTTTTGAGGGGGAGTACCATGTTGTTTATTATTCATATTGACTTATAGACAAAACAGTCTAAGACTCGTACCTCAAAGAACTATGGCTTTTGAACAAAACAGTTCAAAACCCAGACTTAAGTGTCAAGATTATGGTTTCTGATTATAACAGATTAGGACCCGTTCTTCAATATTCAGATAAGGATATTTTGTAAATATCCAGGGGGAGCTTATCTGACCTAAATCATTTTATCATGATTTGAGGGGGAACTTAAAGGTAAATATCTTCTGATCTAGAACTCTGATTGTTTGAAAGAAGAACAACTTTCGAACACGAAAAACGTTTTCTGAAATGTTCAAACCACTTCTGGTTCTCAAAAGATTTTATGAATTTAGAAGTGTGATTTTAAATGTTTTTCAATTTTTGAGCATTAATGTTTAACTAACCGTGTGTTTCCAAAGATAAATACTTGTGTATTATCTTTTCAATATATTGTCAAGTATTCATACACACCAGTTCAGTACTTCATTTGAAATTGTTAGTACCATGTCTCATAACGAACACATTTTTCGATGGTAATACTCCCGTTTGCTTTCAAATATTGTTGAGCATCAATCATCATTTCCAAATTTGTGCTTTCATTGCTAAATTGTTTATATTTGTTCATATACACAAAATATCTAGTTCTTTAATACCCTAACCATTTTATTTGATCTGATTGATACATTGTCAGATTCTCAAAACAATTCTCTTGATTTTATTTCATTCATTCAATATCTTTGTTTTGAGAAATCTTCAAAGTTCAATTGCTCAAATCTCATGAGCATACATTTTGACAATGTTATCATACATTTTATACTTAACTGTTCAGTTAAACTGTTGAGCAACTATTCTTTTTAAGACTTACATGGGATTTGTGTGAGAACTTAAACAGAACTTCCATGGATTCACGTTACCCAGTGTTTCCTACCCCGGAAGTTATCCTTGAGTGATTGAGGGGTGAGGGGTCTTAAATCAAAGAGTGGGGGAGATAACTCATCCGTTTGAGTTTTTCTCATTGTGTTGAGCGGTAAAATGTAAATGAGAGTTCGGTTAGAAGTGAGCTTTAATGACAAAAAGAAAGAGGGTGTGAGAACAGAGTTAAAAGAATATGAAAACTCTGCACCAAACACTTTCTGAGTCGGGCAACCACATCTACTGATTGGTTCACATTCTTTGGTGACCATCATTGAAACAGGCAGTGAGCCCATGCCAACTCTTGTTTTTATCCCACCAACCACTCGTTTCTTTCTTAACAAATAAATGTTTCATTTTCTTTGGGGACACAGCATATCTTCTATCTAGTCTTCAATCGGAAGATTTAGATATTGAAAAAGAAGGAAAGTTGCCCCACCTTCGCACATTTTTCATGCACATTGAGTCCGTGTAATATCTGTTGCTGTCTCAACAGTTTACACATTTTTGAGCCTGAGAAAGCTAAGTAGCTTCAATCATTCTACACTTGCACGTATACACAAGGAATGAGTTTTCTTGTCATAACATTCATAGAAAATTCCTTTGTGGTTTTTCGATGATTGAATGGAAGCCCTGGGGAGTGAATATCACAAAAGCTCCTTTCCAAAGTACATCCGTTGTACAAAGTGGCTCCGTGCTACTTACAGGCATACTAACTGTATCATTTGTTGATTCAGGTTTACAATTGTAATTATATCTGAATTTGAAAAGATTCAGATATATACATTTCATGAATTGACGGATACTCAGATCAAAGGACGGAGAATGTCAAATTATCATAAAGGGGAAGTTGTTAGTTCATCACAAAGGAGGAGATCAAAGAATGTGTTGAAATTGAAGAGTTTTGATGATCATGGTGTTCACAATCATCAAAAAGGGGGAGAGATTTACAAAGTTCAATTTCAAAGTCAAATCTTTAGCATGAAATATTTTATTGGTTCTTCTATCCTGTATCATGTGGTGTCTGCGATAAGTCATTTCCTCCTACGAGCTGATTGAAACAAGTTCTTAAGCTGAAAGTTTATTCAACTCGCGGTTTAGAGACAGATTCTTTGTTTAAACTGAAGTTGCACTTTGGAATGTCACGTAACTCGCACATTATCTTTCTTGTGTGCTGATCCGATGTGTTGAGTTTCTACAGTTGAAAGCTGCTTGATAGTGCGTTCAGTCGAGGCTACTGTACATTGAATCTGGTTACAAAGTTGAAACTATGAAGACCAAGAGCTTTATTCAAGGGGGAGATTGGAAAGACATGAAAACATGCAACACCAACGTTCTTCAAAGATTCAAGAGGGAAAGAAGATCTATACGTGAAGTTTTCAAGAAGATAAATGTCTTATTCAACTTTAGGGGGAGATTGTTAGGACTGAAAGTCCTGTGTGTTGAAAGTTGTATAAAGCATTTATAAGGGTCGAATTGTAATTGTTTGAAAGTTGGTTTGTTAATGGGCCTAAAGCCCATTAGGCCTAGGTCGACTCATATATAATGTTTTATTTGTTTGAGAATTAGGTTAGAGAAATTTAGTTGGATTCATTCTAGTCGTAGGTTTACATTTGCTTATCAAAAATTCTCTCTGTAAACCTAAACCTTTATTGAATATCAATCGTATGACTAGAGATTGTGATTCATTCGTTGTTCTTCATTGATTACTATTGTTCGTGATTGCACTGTAACTGGGATCTACAAGACACAAACCAACTATAATATACCCTGTGATACCAAAGAACTTTTGAATCAGTAAGACAAAAATTTAATGCCATACCACTGTGATACCATTCTGAATCACAATGTATCACAACGTGATACACCTTGTGATACATTGTGAACATTACTCTTTATGCACAATGGCTTCACATCGCTGTAAATTGAGCAAGTTGCATCTATCCTTGTTTATCCTCCTCTTGTTTCACGATTTTGGTCTTCTTCCTGTTTATCTTCTAGGAGGATTTCTGGGTAGTTGCTTTTTGCAGAGCCAACAATACAATAGATCCGCTTATTTTCGGCTGCTCCTCCAAATCCCAAATTTCTTGCTGCTTCACACTTGGTTGTCCTTATCCCTTTCTTCGTCTTTTTCTTTATCTTCGTAGTCGCACTTGATGTTTTTCCGAGGTCGTGAATACTTGGCTCTGGCTGACACGATGAAGGGACCTCGATTACCGGTGGTAGAGTGGGTTGTTAAAGGAAGCCGCTACAATGTAAATTGTTCCATCGGCTATGAGCAGACCAGTAACGGCGCCACCGACCGTCGACCCTTGTGGACCAGCTAATGATATGGCGAATATGTGTAGCAAAAGGTGTTAGCACGACGGATGGTGGAGATGACGAAGGAAGTACGATGGTGGAGATCGATAACAACTCAAAGCAACTGTGGAATGTGATGGTGGTGGTGGGTTGTCATTGGAATATGGTTGTGGTCTTGTGGAGAAGAAGAAGATGATGGATTTAACCAGTGTAGCGGCGATGACTATTATTTTAGGGTTTTGATGAGTTGTCAGCCTAATTTAATTTACTAATTTACCCTTTATTCTATTTTAGTAAATAACAATAATTATCTTAAATGATTGGTTCACATTAGATCTCACGGTTATCATAAAATACACAGTTCTCATTAGATTACGCCCCTATATATTTATATATATAAACAAACGTAAACAAACACAAATAAACATACATTAACGAACGTAAATGAACGAACGAGTTCATTGTTGTTAGGATCAAACGCTTACCACTACGCCAAAAACAATTGCTGATGGATAAGACGCAACTTTATTTCCTTATAGCGTAGCAGCCAACGACACGTTTCGATTTAGGAAGATGCTGGTCAATGACCCAACAATCCCCCCCCCCCCAGCATCTGTCAGCACTAACAAGATCTTCGCTAGAAGTCAATGGCTGCAAAAACATGCCTTTGGCATTTAAATGCACTCCATGGGATTCGAACCCGTGACATGCTCTGATACCACATGTTAGGATCAAGCGCTTACCACTACGCCAAAAGCAATTGCTGATGGTGAAGACGCAACTTTATTTCCTTATAGCGTAGCAGCCAACGCCACGTTTCGATTTAGGAAGATGCTGGTCAATGACCCAACAATTGTTCATGTTCGTTCATTTAACTAAACGAACAAAAAAAATGTATTCATGTTCGATCAATTCTTAAATAAACGAATATAAACGAAATTCTCCCGAACGGTTCGCCAAACATTTGGTTCATTTACAGCACTAGCACTGCTAAATGTTAACCAAATAACCTCTTGGTTCGCTAAACGTTTGTATATTCTTAGTAGTATTTATCGTACTTCATTTTACAATTTTATGTAAACTACTAACCCGCCCAACCCGCCATAACCCGCAAGGGTTGGGTTGGTTGGGTTATACTTTTGAACAGGTTGGGGTTGGGTTGAATTATTTCAAACCGTCATAATTGGGTTGTGTTGTAAAAATGTCCCAAACCACCCAACCCAACCCGCGTACACCCCTACTTATAAGCTAGCTTTTTTTGCCAAACATAGCCATAATAGGCATTGTTTGGCAAACTAAAAAAAAAGGTTTAATGGCAGGGACCCAAGGCCCTGTGGTCCACTTTTGTGGACCCTACATACCCTAGCCCCTTAGGTATGCACCGGAAAAGTCCTCCTGTCCCCCCCCCATGATTCGAACACTAGGCCTCTTCACATGTAGGAGGCATTTACGGAGTAGAGCTGACCACCAGGCCAAAGACCTGATGGTTTTGTTTGGCAAACTAGCTTATAAGCTAGCTGGTACTGATAAGTTAGCTGATGAAAAAATCACGTTTGACAAAAACTATCTTATAATCATTTAAATTACCAAAAAGGACATTAATTAATTATTTATAATTAAAAGTGAATATATAATTATGAATATTAATGAGGGGTATAATTGAAATAATCACAAAAAGCTACTCATAAGCTACTCCAAGTAGCTTATCAAAATGCTAGCTTATGACCATCCAAACATGTACCCATAAAATAAGTTAGCTTATTAGCTAACTTATAAGCTAGCTTTTCAATAAGCTAGTTTATGGTCATCCAAACATGTACCAGAAAAAAAACTAGCTTATAAGCTAGTTTTTTCTGCCAAACTAGCTTATTTTTTTTGCCAAACATAGTCATTGTAGCGTTTTGAAAAACTAACTTATCAGCTACTAGCTAGCTTATAAGCTAGTTTGCCAAACAATGCCTTAAAGACAAGTCTTTAAGCATATGGTACAACTTGTTAAAGCACAAAATATGAAAATCTCTTAAATAAAAGCAAGGAAGCGTAAGGTACAACATGGTAAATGCATTAATTTAAGAGCATCTCCATCAATTGCTAAAATATAAAATTTTGGTTTTTTCTTTGCTATTCCTCTCCAACAGCTTTGCTATATGGTTTGCTAAAATAGAGACAGATCAAAAACCCTCTAAATATAGAGAATTCTCTATAATCTCTAAATTGGAGAGAGAAAATATTATTTTATTCAATCCAACAAATAAGATTCAATTTTTAATATTTTATTTTAAGTTTTAAAAAAAATGTGTATTGAGATGATAAATTATGAAATATTATAATAAAATAAATAATGATTGATTCTCTAAAATAGAAAAACTGTTGGAGTTAGAAGAAAATGTTTTTAAAAATTTTGACTTTTTATTTTCTATTTTAGAAAAAATTTGTTGGAGATGCTCTAACACCATTAAAACGGCTTTTGGTTTACACAGGTACAAAAGGACACCTACTTTCTTCATCGGTCGACCTGCAACACTGTCTGTATATACAGTACATCAGGTTTGTTCTAATCCAAAATTGACTTTTCAACTCAAAATTTCAAATTCAAAATCAGGGTTTTATCTCCTCAAAACGCTCCCGCTCTTGCCTCCATTCACATCTCTCTCCTTAGTAATGAACTCAAATCTTTTGTGAACCTGAATCCTTTCGTGAACCAGGGTTTTACGGCAGCAGCAAGCAGAGGTGTTACTGGTAATTGGCAATATTTTATGGGTGAAGATCGATTTGCGATTTTAGGGAATTGCTATCGAACTCTTTCCTCCTGCAATTCAACATTCAAGTAAGGTTTTTCCTTTTCTAAGTTCTGTTTTTGATTAGGTAATGGAGGCTGTAAAAAGTTATATTTGAGAGTTCCTCTTCCATTTCTTATTTTGCTCATTTTCCTTTTTTGTGCAGGTAGGAGAATACCAAGGTGAATGCAAGGTTAGAAATATCAACTTTGTTTCTTAGATTCTACAAAACAAACAACATATATCGCTGTGTTTTGGTCTCCTACAAAACAAAAAAAAACATATATCTCAGCGAACCAATTTCAACATAAAAAGTTTTGTTTTTTTTTTTTTTTTTAATTTTTGACACAATTTTGGTAGCTAAGATTAAGTTTATAACAATGACATAATGAATAAATACCATATCAAGTTCTACCGTGTTCTGCACCATATAGGGAATGTTGAAGTAATGTTAGAAGAATTTTACATCGGCCGAGCTTTTCCCCGAGGTCTGTCATAGCGGCAAAGGTGTGGGTGTTTTAGATAGACCTATATGATTTTCGATAAACTGTTCCGTGTGATGCTCAACCAAAACCAGCAATGAAGGAAAAGAATCGTTCTTCATTTATGGAGATTTTTCATCTTAGTAGGGTTTTTATCTTCTTTATTTTATTTACATTGTAGTTTTTACTTTTTGTTGCTTTTGATGTTGTTTATGTAGGTGAGATTGACGGATGGATCAATGAGATATGCAAAGTTGTTCAAGAAATTAAGAAACAATATAGACTTTTGACCGCTTCATACATACGGCTAAAGGGAAAAAAAGGTAAATGTAGATTGTGATTGCCTGAAAGATTTAAAGAGCAAATATGGCTCAGTCTTGACTGAGTTGGAAGAACCGAAAATAGAGGATTGGGGAGTAATTTTGGAGTGTCTTTATTGTAAATATTCATCTGAAACTGAATTGTTGAGACTATAGACATGGGTATGATTGCCCTCAAGAACTCCATAAAGTGCAAATGAAAGAACAAGCCTGAAACCAAGTTTACACCGTTAACATCACCTTGTTCTGGCCTCTTCCTCTTCTTAGGTCTTAGGTAAAGTGAGGGCTATTTCATTACTTTATTTTATTTTCATTATTTGTCTTAATTTTTTTGTTGAGTAGTCAAGTAAAAACATATTTTAAGATAAAAAAAATTAAATTTCAGAAAAATAATTTAATATTCAACTTGAACACTTTCTTTTGAAATATAATTTTTTGTCTTAAATTATTTTTACAAAGATTTGTTGCAGATGTTTTTACTTCACTAGACATCATTTCCCCCATTTGTCAAGACTCCTTACCTTTACTATGTCATTACCCCTTTTGTAATTCATATTTAAAAAGGAAAAGCCACCACCACCGACCCAAATTTCTTCTACTTCCAGCAAATTAGTCAAGGGATATAAATATTACATAGAATAGCACGTTTGTCTGCTAAATATGACTTGCCTACATATATTGTATTTTGAGAAAAAATACGGTTTAATCCTACAATGTATTTAGATAAGTTAATGAAAATAAACTAAAAGCATCCAAGTCATTAAACAACCCTCACTTTACCTAAGGGCGGCCCAGTGGTATTCGGGTAAACTTGGCTTTAGGCATGTTCTTGAATTTACACTTTGTCTGGATGAAGTTGTCAATATCTTGAGCTATGATGTCTATAGTCTCACTCTTAGCAATTCGATTTCAAACGAATTTTATGATAAAGACACTCTGAGATTACTCTCTCATGTTTTATCTTCAGTTCCTCCAACTCAGTCAAGATGCCGTTGTATTTGCACTTTAGAGCCTTCAGACAATCACGTTCTACCTTTACCTTGATTTTTTTTCTTTAGCTCTATGAATTCGCTCATAAGTCCATCATATTGTTTCTTAATTTCTTCAATAGCTTTGCATATCTCATTGATGCGGTCCGTCCATCTTACCTACATAAACAACATCAAAATCTTTATAAAAAAACTATGAAGATAAAAACCCTACAAAAAGATGAATGCAGTGTTTTCTGATAATAGGGTCTCTCACACACACGGTTCCTCCATTCATTTGAGTAAATTATAGATTTGGTTCTTATGTTATGGACCTTTATTTCTTTTATGAACTTCTTTTATTACGTGGAAGACTAGGTAGTTTTTTTGGTCCTTTACATAAATATCCGTCTACGTTTTGGTTCATAAACTACAAGAACAATTCTGTCTGTTTGCCATTTTCCTCAAATTTACATATTATTAAACTCGACTTTCTTTTAAATTTTTTATATAAATTACCCTACGATTATTAAAATGATGTACATGCAGAAAGATTAAAGCATATAAATTTTGTTAGGGATGTTTGAGAGATGAGGGAAGACCAAAAAATTCTTTGAAGCAACCCAACAGAATATTCAAAAATAAAACAGAGTGAAGAATGAAAATTAAAAATCTTTAGAAAAAGAATCGCATTCAATTTCAATAGATTTCTATTTTTGAGATTACAACATTAATTATATAATAAATTTTTTTTATAAGGGATCTCCAACCCATTTTTTTTCTAGTCGATCATCCATTTCAAATATTCATAGCATAATTCTTATAAAAAAAACTTCATGTCTTTAATTTCTTTTTATTGGATAATTTCTTTTCTATTAAAATGAAATTTAGTAAAAATGAAAATATAAATTATTTTATAATAATTTTGGTCGAAGAAACATAAACAAATTATTAATTAAACCATTTTTCGAAAGATATTGGCTTTCGTATTTTGATGGGTCTCGGATATATAGATATTTTTAATTCATCATTTATCCCTTGGGATAGGAACGATAGTATTTTATATAAAAATCCTGTTATTTTGTAAAGTTATTTTTAAATCAAGTAATAGTTATTTATATAATATATTATTATGTTTTAAATAAATGGTATAATAATAAATTAATAAATTGCAATTTTGGTACTTGTGGTTTGTTGTTTGTAAAAAGACTAATATGCCCTCATGTGCAAGTCACATGGGTGATCTTAACGAAGGCAACCTAACGGTGTTACTCCTTAGGGTCCAAAATCGAATACTTTTGCATATCACAGGGTTTTTCTTGCATTAAAAAATTGTAGGGACCAAAAGTGAAAAGAACAACAAACCACCGGAGACCAAATTTAATTATTAGAAAGAAAAAAAAATATGAGGGACCAAATCCGTAATTTATTGGAAGATGAATTGAGGGAGCTGTTTGTGTGAGAGAGAGACCCTGGCTATTTATACGTAGTTGGTACTCTAGCATTCATAGTGCACATATTCTCAAGAAAAAGCTCAATTCATATTTTGGTATTATCTTAGTCCTTCTAGTAAGGTGTTTTTTTTAATCTTTTCATTTATGTTGTAGTCTTTTTTTTTATGTAGGTAACATACTAAGATGGACAGACCTATAGATCAGATATGCAAAGCTATTGAAGATATTAAGAAACAATCTAATGAAGTTTAGAACGACTTGCTAGAGCTGAAGAGAAAAAATTTCAAGGTACAAGTAGAAAGTGATTGTATAGAGGATTTAAAGATCAAATATAGTGACATTTTGAATGAGTTGGAGGAAATGAAGACAAAACATGTTGGCTTAGTCTCTGAGTGTAAGTTTCTTAAAATAGCGTCTGATACTCAAATGGAGAGACTGAATAAGTTGGAATGTTCAACTCAAAAGCTAGACAAGTTCGTTCAGAAAAAATGTAACTGCAAAAACAAACCAGAACCAAAGTTTACCCCAATGACACCACTCGGTTCTACCTCTGGCTCTTCTTAGGTGACTATGATGATTTTAGTATATTTACATTACTTGTCATTGTTATTTTTATTTTCATTACTTAGTAATGAAAATAATTAAACTACAACCATAAAGTTAACGTACGCATTCAATCCAAGAGAAATTAAAATAACAATGACAAGTAATGAAAATATACTAAAATCATCATAGTCACCTAAGAAGAGCCAGAGGTAGAACCGGGTGGTGTCATTGGGGTAAACTTTGGTTCTGGTTTGTTTTTGCAGTTACATTTTTTTCTGAACGAACTCGTCTAGCTTTTGAGTTGAACATTCCAGCTTATCCAGTCTCTCCAATTGAGTATCAGACGCTATTTTAAGAAACTTACACTCAGAGACAAAGCCAACATGTTCTGTCTTCATTTCCTCCAACTCATTCAAAATGTCACTGTATTTAATCTTTAGATCCTTTATACAACCATTTTCTACTTGTACCTTGAAATTTTTTCTCTTCAGCTCTAGCAAGTCGTTCAGAACTTATTCAGATTGTTTCTTAATATCTTCAATAGCTTTGCATATCTGATCTATAGGTCTGTCCATCTTAGTATGTTACCTACATAGAAAAAAAAAGACTACAATATAAATGAAAAGATTAAAAAAAATACCTTACTAAAAGGACTACCAAAAGATGAATTGAGCTTTTTCTTGAGAATATGTGCACTATGAATGCTAGAGTACCAACCACGTATAAATAGGCAGGGTCTCTCTCTCACACAAACAACTCCCTCAATTCATCTTCCAATAAATTACGGACTTGGTCCCTCATACTTTTTTTCTTTCTAATAATTAAATTTGGTCTCGGCAGTTTTTTTTTTTTTCACTTTTGGCCCCTACAATTTTTTAATGCAAGAAAAACCCTGTATATGCAAAAGTGTTCGATTTTGGACCGAGTAACACCGTTAGGTTGCCTTCGTTAAGATCACCCATGTGACTTGCACATGAGGGCATATTAGTCTTTTTACAAATCACAAGAACCAAAATTTCAATTTACTCATTTATGAGTAAAGGCCCCCCACACTGACAAGTCCTTAAGAAAACGACACGTGTCATTCTTGTCCCCCGCTTTTGAGACCAACCTTTCAAACCCTTTATAGTGGGCCAACGTAAAACAACCCCCCTACCCTAGGACGGAGTAACCCCCACTATGTGGGCCCGACGTAAAACCCCCACCCCCCCTATTTTCACATTTTTCAATGAAACATCCGATTTTACCTTCATTGTGACATAGATACCAATTTCTTTCAAAAAATCTTCCTAATTTCCAAACACTGAAAATAAATATCAGATAAATTTTGACCAAAAAACATTCCTACCCTCTCAAAAAAAAATTTACCTTCTGTAACACTCGGATTTTCGCTTAGTAAGTTTCCGTTCATCTCCAGTCATCTCTTCACCTTCCGTCTATCTTTTTGGGTGAAGTAAGTTGTACTTTCAAACTTTAAATCGACCCATGCGAGAATCTCGAGTTTTGACCTTTTTCTGGGTTCGGTACGTCTGGCGCGAGAGTGACTCGCGATAGTGACATGTGTCACTGTTGCGTGGCACAATCGCGGGAAACAACAAAACTCGCGATACATTTCCCGCGAGAGTGTCTCATGTCACTCTCGCGTGGCAAGGTCGTGAGCGGGGTCTGTTGAATTAAATCCGATTTTTGACTCCATTTCTCATATCTTTCTCATCTTCTTCTTTTCATTCTCTCTCAACTTCTCCCTTTTCATAAAAACGAACCTAGGGTTCTTGAACTCATCAACCACCTCATTTATTTCTTGTTGTTGGGTGCTTCATAAAAGGGTTCAAGTTGAGCATTTATTCACCATCTCCATCTCCATCTCCATTTCTCCCTCTCCTCACTTTGCTCCTTGGACGATGTTGGGGGATTGAAGTTAGTGATTTGGAACATCCATGGTGGTTTTACCCTAAAGTCACATAAATGTTCGATGTTTGGAAGCTCGGGTTGAAGAGTTGGAATGGGTGTCCTCGGAAAGCTTTGGGTGGAAAGTCTCATCATCAAAAATGGTAAGTTTCCTTGAGTAAGATAAGAGTTAGTATAAGGATCCTTGTAGATCTAAGAGTTTTTCTTGTTGTTGGTTGTTTTAGTCTTGAAGAAATGGGTTATTTGGAAACCCTAACCTTATTGTTGGTGATGTCTTGGAAATGGTGGGATCTATGCTTTTGGAGGCCAATGGTTGGGGATTGAAACATATGTTTAACTTAACCTAGCAAGGTGAGTTCAAATTGACTTGCGAAAACGTTGTAGATGCCAAAATGATATTCTAAAGTGTTTGCATCTTATATGAAATTGTTAATTGCTGATAAATTTGGTTATTTAGGAAATGTTTAACTTTACAAACTTATATAACATCCATCTTTGGGATTTTGGGGCATTTTGATAAATAAACCATCAAGGGAAAATGTTTTATTAATGCATTGCATAAATGGGGATTATTTGGTAAAATGCATTTTGTGTTTATTGGAAATTTGCATAATTCGTGTTATAAGATATTTGACAAGTATCAACGTTTGAGTCATTGGGTTTTGATCATTTCCGACCTTGTGGATATTTCAAAAAATTATACATCTTTTGGTTTCGGGAAAAGACGCATCTTTTGGTTTTGGTCATTTCCGACCTTGTGTCGTGATGTGGAAACCAAGTTGTTCCATTATCGGACAAAGTGATAAAAGTGCTCATGGATCCATAACAGACGGGGCTAAAACATTACATGACTCAAAACGAATGAACTAACGCATTCAAAACATGTAATTCTCAAATAAGATGCAGTAAATGCAAATCATAACAAAACGCTTTACATTGAGCTATTAAAACCGGACAAGTGTCCCCAAGACCCAACAAAATCCAAACCGAGCCATAAGCTCAACAAATCCAAAGACCCAACGTTGAAAATCATGAAATGAAATCAAACGTAAACGACCCGCAATAATGCAACCCAATTTCAAAACACACAAATAACTCCAACATAATTTCGATTGGGGCAAAACATTTTCCAAGTGGGCTTATATCTTTTATCCTTTCAAATCACCCCATAACACCCAATAAAATGCATTTATACTAAAAAAATATACTCCATGAAATAAATCATTAAGATACCCAAAATATATGATTTATCTATCAAATGTTCAAAATCCCAAATGTGGGTGTTTTATAAGTTTATAAAGTTTAACACTTCCATGTAAAACCTATAAACATTTTAAAATAGATATTTTGGCATTTACACCGTTTTCACAAATCAACTTGAACTCACCTCGCTAGATTTAGGCTAAATCTAGATTTTACCCAACTTGAGCTTCCTTGAAGAAATCTGAATACTCAAGCAAATCTTCCAAAAACCTAGATCCACAAGTGACCAAACATAAATATCCATATTCAATCTATTAGAATCATTTCCCAAACATTTTTACTTAAAGATCCCAACTTATATCAAAACCCTAGTTTCTAAGAATGAAGAGAAGAGAAGATTACCTTATCTACCACTTGTATCCACCCTCAATAAACCTTTAGGGTTACTACTATGACATCAAACTCAAGCTCTTCAAAATACGGGAGATAGGTTGATGAAACCATAGAAACTTGGAATTTCTTGAAATGGGATTGAAATGAAGAGTTTCACGCCCTTGCTTCTAAATCCCCACTTTGATTGTGAAGAATCTCTTACAACACACGGGAAAGCACCCTAGAGGCTCCAAAATCCGACTTTTAGGGTGAGGGTTCGGTTCTTGGGATAGAAGAGTGAAGTGGGTGAAGATAACAAATGAAAGAGGCTAAAAATTCAGGATTTAAAGCAACCAGGGGTCGACGACGATAGTGCCCCGCGAAAGTGACATATGTCACTTTCGCTGGCACTCTCGCTAAGAGTGTACCGCGGGTAATAAGGCCCTCTGCGAGAGTGACTCACGATTGTGCCATGTGGCACTCTCGCTCTCACTTTCGCCCAGACACCCAAACCTCGAATTTTGATTTATTTCGACATGCAACACTCTCGATACGCTAAGGGGCTTTTGATAGCATCATCCCAAAATAATCCCGCCATTTACCAGTTACGGAAACATCCAGGTGACCATTGATTACGGAAATTGATGGGTGTTACATGAACCGCTTCCAAGATGGATCGACGACTTGATTTGTTAGTAATGATGTTTCACTTCCATACATATATTGTCTTACCTTAAATGCTAACTTTTATTCCACCCACCAGGTGACTATTCATTACTATTCTTTATGAAGGTCTACGATAATTGTAACATCCCGAATTCTGAGAACCTATGTATTATTCTTCTTTTTTTGAAACCTTCTGATATTATGGATTTACCTATATATTATCGAGGTTGTTTGGTTTAAGCATCGTGGATTGAAAAACATCAAGATTTGGAGATTTTGGGCTGCTCGCGACTATGCCCGCGAGAGTGACATTGTGTCACAATCGCGGAGGGCACAATCGCCGGAGGTCAATGACCTACGGTACATTTCTCGCGATTGTGCCACGCGATAGTGACATGGTCACAATCGCAGGGCACTGTCGCCCAGTGTGTACCGCGGGTGGATGGTTTCCCGCGATAGTCGTCGTGTCACTATCGCCGGCGGGGGTTTGGGTATAAATAGTATAGGTCGCGATTTCAGTCACTTATATCTGATTTTAGGGTTTGGTGTGCGTTTCTCTCTGCCGAAAATCAGTAAGTATGTCTTCCTTGCAACCTCTTTCATCATTTATGGTGATTCTAAGTCATTAATGATGGTCCTTAACATTTAGGAAGTATTGTGGTGAGCTCTCAAGTGATTTTTCATCTCCTCCATTTCTAGGGTTTGGTTTCTTTCTTAAGGAAACTACCAAGGTGAGTTCTTACCCATTTTACTAAACTTTATACATGTCAAAAGGTTGATTTTGAATACCTAATATCTCCTCTTTCATATATTTAATTTGTGGAATTTCTTGCTAAACCTAACTTTGGAGATATAAGTATTTGTGGTGATTTTTGGAGAAATAACAATTTTGAGGTTTAATAATGTTCTTTAGCTTGTTTTACTTGGGTTATACCTTTGAGAGAATAGCATTGCTATACAAAACTATGAATTTGGAAATATTGGCATTGTGGTTAATTGTTGATAAGTTTACATATTAAACTCACTTCATATTTTGAGGATTTGAAATAAAAAGGGAATCATCTATATTTTTACTAGTGGTTTCTTGTTAAACAATGGAAGTAGGTTTGGTGGAAATTACCCTTCATATCACTTATTGTATGTTAACTATTGTTGAGATTTCTAGTTGGGCTTTATGCGCATTATTTGGTTTACTGTTGTCGGGCGTTGGGACGACTAGTTTTCCACGTCGAGGCACGTTAGGCATCGGATGTGGTATAAGTCCTTCGTGCTCAAGTACTACGATATTGGATGAGGAGCTCGACGTAGGAACCCCTCGGGGTTGAACTTGAGTTTCCGTGGGTGTATGTTTAAAGCTACTGAGCCTGAGATCCCTTGCGTGTACTTTAGGTGTTTATTGGCTTTACTGACCCATCGAATGGCTTACTTTTGTGTTCCGTCATTCGGGTTAGTAGGCAGGTCTCCCCCGTTAACGCAAGAGGTATTTGTTATATTTCAAAGAGCATTATTGTTATTAATACCTTATCGTTGTTGTATAAAAGAAACTATTTTACTTATTTACATATTCAATTGCTTAAATTGCAAATGTTTGATCTCACTAGACTTTAGCCTAACACTTTTTCTTAAAATGACATGTATAACAGGTCAGGTTTCCGGTGGGGCTCGTCGGGACTGAGCGGTTAGCTTTGGGGGCAAGAGCGGTCTTTTTGGGAGATGTATAGACCGGCATTTTGAAATAGTGAATATATCTTTTGGAAGAATAGCAACACTCAATATTAATCTTTCTTACTTAAGTTAGATTATTAGGTTGTTAGTCTATCCTTCAATTGATGCATTGTAATGATTATAGTGTTGTTTCCCCGTTCTATCGGGATGATACTTTCGAATTTTTATTCCGCTAATCTTTAGGGTGTTACAATAATGGCTATTTGACACCACCACCGGGTAGGTTTTATGTCGCAGGCATGGAAGTTTTTGTTGACCTAGTAAACGCTGAAAATCTATCTGTTCTATACATGAATCAAATAATGTCAGTAATGGGTTATGACGAACACGAACGTGCTAGAATGAAAATGTATTTTAAAACACCGGCCGGTGACTTATATACTGGATTAAAAGAACTTGTGGTTGATGAAGATGTTCTAGATATTATGAATTATGTGGACAACCAAACCATCATTGAAGTTTACGAGAGATGGACACGATCAATGTTTCCTGGCCTACGGTACAGCGCAATAACTTCGAACAGTGCAGAGTCCGTGAACTCGTTGAGTCGATTTGCGCATTACCAGCCGATTACAATGTTGGTCGAGTTTTACCGTTCGACATTGCAGCAATGGTATTACAAGCGCGGCCACGATGGAGGTATATTTATATACACAACTACGTATTACCAGTTGAAAATTTGTTAATTTAGTGTAACGTTTTTATCGTTTTTCCTACAGCGCTACTCCAAAACGTAGTGACACAGTGGGCGGAGGCAAAGATTGAGAAAAGAATCAACGCGAGCGCAAGATGAAGGGTGTATCCCATTTCAGAAACTGAATACGAAGTTCATGACTGGTATAAGATATGCAGAGTTGATTTGCAGTCTCAGACATGTACATGCATGCAATGGAAACTGTCTGGCATCCCGTGTGGTCATCTGATAGCGTTTACGCGACAACTCGGTCATACAGATTGCAGCCAATGGACTTCAAAATGGTTCAGAATGCAAGCTTATCGGGCAAACATATGACGAGCAAGTGAATCCTCTTCCACCACCATCTGAATACGTGTTGCCCGAACAACGTATGACATGCCTCCCGCCTCCCATGAACATACGAAACGCCGGAAGACCACGAAACTGCGACCGTATCCCCTCACGAGACGAGAAACCGATCGTGAAAACCTGCAGTCGTTGTGGAGAAAATGGACATTTTTGCTACAACTGTACAAGTTCGATGCCACCCCTTCATGTACAACGGGAGCGTCTAGTAGTCGTAGGAAACCCGAGCCTCATACCACCCAGTATCATCCATCACAACAGGACGATACACAAGACTATGTTCAACCAACTTATGATCTTGGCTTGTAAATATTGTATTTGCTTTTTTTGTTGCTTTTGTTGTAAGACATTTATTGTAACACCCCCTTCCTACTAGTCCTAAGATGGGGAATGTCACAACCGTAAACGGATCAAAGGTCTACAATTCACAGTACAGAGCTCTAACAAAACTCCCAAAAGATTGCAATACATCCACCAGTAATGATACGATTAACATATTACATATTAAATATTTACATAACAGAAGCCTTGAATAAGTAACTAGTCTTTAAGCATCCTAAACCATCTCGTCCATTCATCCTGCCTCTGGTTAGATCTTGAAACTGTCGAGGTAAAACAAAACAAGCCTCGGCTAAACAAAATTGCCCAGTGAACGAATAATAACACAAGAAATACCAAATAAGAAGTAGGTAACTGAAAGAAAACCTTACGATACAGATTTGGAAGCGATTTAAGTGTAAATCTCAAGAACTGAAACCAATATAATTAAAGTTCAAAGCAAGATAAACATCCATATCATTAAGATATATTGTACCCGATGAATGATCAGTCCAAACAGGCGTCATAATGGAATGGAAGTGTTGGGCACTACACCGCCTCATTCCCCGGTAACCAAAGATATCTGGTATTCGGCTCTATCCGGTAACCAACATAATTGGTATTCGGTTCTATCCGGTAACCAACATAATTGGTATTCGGTTCTAAGGATGCATCCAACGTTCTCTATATGGCTCGGCCATAGCCTTCACGAGAACGCCATGACTATTTTAGCCATCATGGAGGTGTCTCAACATTCGTGCCCCGAATGATGAGCCTAGTCAAAACGAAATTCAATAACCAAATTTGATGAATAAACTTTGGATAACAAGTTCAACAAACTCATTGAGATTTATAAATCAAGTAATCGGAAGGAATTTAAAAACATACCAGTCTCGAGTCAAAATTCCCAAGGACTCAAAATCATTAAACGAAACATCATATAAAACACAAAAATATTCCTGATAACCACTTGATAACATCCACTTTTGTGGGTGTATTTCATGAACAAGATCTATGGAATGGGTAATCACCACATATTGAAACGAATTAGATATTCGTACCTTGGAGGTGTTTTAGAGACGATCACATGGAACTTGATACCTATGAACGGTTTTCTCCTTCCGGTTTACCTACACTTATTAGTAAAATGCTTTTAGATGATTTTCGGTAACAATTCTTATCAACTTCAAGTTCCTACAAGCCCTTTCATTTTAGAAAGATTCTACGGACCTTCAAACATGCTTAAAATACCCCTAGGACACTTAATAAACACTTAACACAATTCTTAGGACCTTAAACCACATTTGCAAAAATCCAATTTACACATTCAAACAGTAGCTAACAGCTTCTGTACACATGAAGTTCAAGCATTTTTCTCATTCTTAGAGGCTCAACCAAATTTTCTTGTAAACATGAAAGTTGTGCATAATCCTCTTAGGATTTCACAGAAACTGGATTCACATCAATTGGAGCTCTGCTCTATTTTCTACAGAATTAATACCAACAATGCGCAATTTCGAGTATGTACAAAACAGTTCTGGACAATCAGTGATTTCAAGTCACTTAAAGTCCGAAATAGACTTTGGTGTAAACTACAAAGTTGTACTAAACTCACATACCTTTCTGTCGATATAAATAACACCTCATTTGGACAAATGGTTGATTTTATATGAATTTTTAAACTTACCATAATGAATTTGTCACTTCCAACATCACCAAACTTGAAGAATTTCCACCTCAATTCCTCAATCTTCAACCTATAATTCATAGATAAACTTAGGGTTTGACCCATTTTGCCCAAAATTGAAGTAATCAACAAAATTAACCATGAACATACCTTATCTTGATCCCCTAGTTCCATTTCTAACACAATATCTTCAAGAACATTAAGAATTTAAGAAGGAATTTGAGGTTTTAAGGATGAGATAAGGGTTTCTAGAGAGAAGGAGGAGAATTTGGGAGCTAGAGAGAGATGAACAAATCTGATTATGAATTCAAAAATTAATTAATTTCATATATATATTCAACATTTTACAATCCAACCCCTATATCTTTAGCCTAATTCAATTTGATCATACCTTGACAATTCCTTTACAATTTTAGTCTTAAACAAGATAGTTTCCTCCAACATTAGTCCTTAAATGAATTCATAAAATAGACTTGAACTAATGTACAACTCTTAACGACTAAGGTACAAGTCATTAAAGCACGATCTTCTATCTTAAGCACGAATTCGTTTTCGGTCACGAAATTAGGTACTAAAAAAAACATAGGATATTATAATTCTCCCACCCTTAAAAATATTTCGTCCCCGAAATCGAGTTAGAGTCATGAACTTATGTACCTTCAAAAAGTTGCGGATATTGCTTTTTCATTGATTCCGCCGTGTCCCATGTCGCTTCACTTTCAGAATGATTCTGCCACAAGACTTTAACGAATGGAATTGATCGATGACGCAATTTTCTTTCTTCGTGTCCGATAATAGCTTCGGGATCCTCAACATAAGACAAGTCTGGCTCAATATTTTCTAGTGGATAGTCGATGACATGCAACGGATGATAACGATATCCACTCGCTCAAGAACTTCAAAAGGTCCAATATAACGTGGGCTAAGTTTTCCATTAACCCCAAAGCGACGTGTTCCCCGAAATGGAGAAACTTTAAGGAAAACATGGTCACCTGACTGAAATTCCAATGGCCTACGATGTCGGTCCGCATAATTCTTTTGGCGTGATTGTGCCTCTTTCATTTTCTGACGGGCAACTTCAACTTTTTCAGTTGTGATTTGGACCAATTCGGGTCCTTCAATTGCCCGTTCGCCTACTTCGTTCCAACATGTAGGTGTTCGATATTTACGACCATAAAGAGTTTCGTATGGAGCCATACCAATACTGGATTGGTAACTGTTATTGTACGAAAACTCTACCAGATAAAGATAATCGTCCCAACTGCCAGACCACTCGAGAACGCAAGTAAACTCTTTAATTTAATAAATATAAAGTAATACTAATAATATTCAATATTGGTATCATTTTAATAGTATGGACAAGTAATTTTTAATGATGTAAAATGTTAAAACAAAAACATATTCTTTTGTTATATATTTAATAAATTAAGTTACTATATAAATATGATAGTAGGAGTGTGCATCGGTCAGGTCGGGTACCCAAACCCTAAACCCGAACTACCCGAAATCCGACCGTTTAATGTTCGGGTTTGGGTTCAGGTCGGGTGGTTCGGGTTTGGGCCTGAATGGGCTTTTTCCCTTTTGACCTGTTTTCTCAAAAATAAGTAACAACTTTAAACTACAAATCACAAATTACCACACAAACAACCAAACTACAAACTTACAAAGTACCAATTTCCAAAGTATTACAATTTAAACTTTTAAAGTACCAAACATATGGTAACCATTAACCAAAGTTTCAAGATCAACTATCAAGTTTGAAGTATCAACCAAAGTAACCAAAATATTACTTTTACATTTCAAACATACAACCAAATTACCAATTACCAAAAGTATTTCCAAAGTCCAAGATATTGTATTTTAGTTTACCAATTACCAATCTGATCCACGTCCAAGTTCCAACATTCCAACTTCAAACCAACCTTCCAAGTTCCAACCGTCTTATCAACTTCATTTGAATCCTATAAAATTAAACTAACAAATCATGAAGCCAACTTCAAATCATTTATCATGTAAAATTAAAAGAAACAAATAAAACTTTAAAGTGCCTTTCTCAAATCTGGGAGAGTGGCAGGAGGCGAGGAGTAGCCGAGCAGGTGATTGTCGGTCAAGAGGTTGAGACTTATGTCGATCGAGTTTGGAGTTTTGGGTCGCCGGTCGAGAGGTCTGAAAGCTTGAACTCGATTTAGGATTTTAGGTATTTAGGAATTAGAGGATTAGGTTATATTTTAATAAAACCGAATTAAAAAAAAATCGGATATTCAAACGGGTTGGGTTTGGGTTTTAGGTACCCAACTCAATCCTACTTTACCCGATAAATTTGATGGGTCGGGTTATTCGGGTCTCAGATAATTCGGATATCATTTTTTATGATTAATCTCGAGTCGGGTCGGTTTATGCTCACCCCTATATAATAGGGGTGTAAAATGAAAGTTGAAAAAGACAATGACCAAAATTTAATAAAAGAAGATTATTTAGAGGTTTAAAATATAACTTTAGTAAAAAAAAATATGATTGCAATAATATACAATAATTAGAGCATCTCGAAAAGCTTCTCAAAAAATTTCTCCAAATTGAATAAAATAGGAAAGAGAGTTTGCATTATATATAAAATAAATTACTACATATATATATATATATATATATATATATATATATATATATATATATAAAAGTAAAAGAGTAAATTACATTTTTGGTTCTTATGATTTTTATTCACTATCAATTTTGGTCCCTCTTATAAACTAATTACATTATTAAGCACTATGGTTTACGTTTTGTTTCAATTTTGGTTCTTTTGACTAATTCTAGTTAAAAGAATGGTTAATCATTTTTGTCTTTTATCTTTTTTGTCTTATTAGATTATAGAGTAAATTATAATTGTAGTCCCTTTGGTTTGCCTTTTTTCATTTTTATCTTTCCTACAATTTTATTTTTTATTTTATACCCTTTATCATATTAATTAATTAATTATATTTTTAATTAAAAATATGTATTTTATTTTGTAAGTTAAAAATATGTATTTATGTATATTATTTCTTGTAAGTTAAAATTTTTTTGTTGAACAAGAAATAAAATACATATTTTTAATTACACAATAAAATACATATGTATTAAAAATATGTATTTGTGTATTTTATTTTGTAAGTTAAAAATATGTATTTTATTTTGTAATTAAAAATATGTATTTTATTTCTTGTTCGACAAATTTTTTTTAGAAATATAACTTACAAAATAAAATACATATTTTTAATTAAAAATATCATTAATTAATTAATATGAAAGGGGTATAAAATATAAAATAAAATTGTAGGAAAGATAAAAATGAAAAGAGACAAACCAAAGGGACTACAATTGTAATTTAATCTACGATCTAATAAGACAAAAAGTGAAAAGACAAAAAAAATTAACCACTCTTTTAATTAGAGTTAGTCAAAAGGACCAAAATTGAAATAAAACGTAAACCATAGTGACTAATAATGTAATTAGTTTATAAGAGGGACCAAAATTGATAATGAATAAAAACCATAAGGACCAAAAATGTAATTTACTCTTAAGTAAAATGAAAGAAATAATATTTGTTTTTTAATATAAACCAGAAAAATATATAAGATGACCAAATTGCCTCGAATTTAATTGACTTTATACACTATTAACTACGGAATCTCCTTACCTACATCCTTTTAACGATATTCCACTTGTCATGACTTTCTAAGAGCATCTCCAATGCAAGTTCTTGTAAGAACTTCTTTTTGTACTTTTTTGTGTCAACTTATTTCCACCTTATTAAATTAAAAATTCACATAAAAGTCCATAATGATAGTTCTTAGAGCATCTCCAATGGAAGTTCTTATAAGAACCTCATTTTTACACTTTTTGGTGTCACTTAATTTCCAACTCATTAATTTAAAAAATTATCTAAAAGTTCACAATGATAGTTCTTATAAGAACCTCATGTCAACATCAATAATAATTACTTTATTTATAAATAAATATCAAATATTTAATTTAACTACCAATAAAAATGAGGAAATTGTCATTTCACACAAACTTAATGGTAAGAACCAAGGTTCTTATTTAAGAACCTAGAGGGCCATTACACTTTTTTCTTATAAGAACCTTGCATTGGAGATGCTCTTATAAGAGCATCTCCAATACAAAGTTCTTATAAACAAAAAATGCAATGGCTTATAAGAACTAACATTGTGAATAGTTCTTATAAGAACCTAAAGCCCTCTAGGTTCTTAAATAAGAACCTTGGTTCTTACCATGAAGTTTGTATGAAATGACAGTTTCCTCATTTTTATTGGTAGTTAAATTAAATATTTGATATTTATTTATTAATATATAATAATGATTGATGTTGACATTAGGTTCTTATAAGAACTATCATTGTGAATTTTTATATAAGTTTTTAAATTGTTGAGTTGGAAATTATGTGGCACCAAAAAGTGTAAAAAAGTTAAATATATATATATATATATATATATATATATATATATAGTATTAATAATTATTATAAAATCAAGAAAAAAAATAAAAAAATAAAGATAATGTCACATCTCACACATTTCATGGTAAGAACCAAGATTCTTAATTTAAGAACCTAGAGGGATTTGGGTTCTTATAAGAACTCTCCACAATGCTAGTTCTTAAAGCATCTCCAACAGCATTGCTAAAATAGAAAAAAATGACTTTTTCTTTGCTATTTCTCTCCAACAGCTTTGCTAAAATAGGGAAAAATCAAAACATCTCTAAATATAGATAATTCTCTATAATCTCTAAATTGGAGAGAGAAAATATTATTTTATTCAATCCAACCAATAAGATTCAATTTTTAACATTTTTAAATTTTTTTTTTAAAAAGTGTATCGGGATGATAAATTATAGAATATTATAATAATATAAATAATGATAGATTCTCTAAAATAGAAAAGCTGTTTAAGTTAGAATAAAATGTTTTTAGAAATTTTGACTTTTCATTCTCTATTTTAGAAAAAAATTAGCAATGCTGTTGGAGATGCTCTTACTAGCCACTACACTTTTTGTTTATAAGAACCTTGCATTGGAGATGCTCTAATGTACCTTGTTAGCTCATCCAGTCGTTTTCTCGATAAAATCACCATATATCAACGTTCCATTATTGAAACGAAACCCACACATAATCATTTTACTAAGTTCGTTATATGTCATAACATACGAGGATTATACCATAAGATGAAATATATTAGTGATTTATTTTAATTATAAAATATAATGCTATAATTAATTGAGTAACTTTTGTCATATTCTTGTAAGTTATTTTATCTTTATAATGTAATTGATCAACTATGTTTGATTAAAGCGATAAAACGATTCACTAGTGCTTATCAAACAAATTCGTGAATGTTCATATGCAATTATTTTGTTATTACCTTCATTATATTGATTTCAAACTAATATTTTAAGTGTCATATTAGCTTAAACTTTAGTATAAGATATTATTTTAATCTGGTAATTAATGTTATTATAATAATAATAAATTATATAATCATTTAATATAAATTTAATCTGGTATTTAATATAAATTTACATTGAGTAAAAAAGTATTTTAATATAAACATAAATAAAATAAAATTTAAATTACCAAATAATATTTACATGGTAAGTAATAAGTAAATATTTTTAATAAATAAAAGTAGTAATTTTTGTTATTTATAAACCAAAATTATTAATTTAATAAAAATAGGGGGAGGCTAATTACACCTTTAATTTTGCTAAATGCACCAATATGATTAATTTTCTCCTCACACACATCAACATCAAAAGCTGTTTTTTACATTTCCAATGCATAAATTACATTCTCAATGCACAAATTGACTTGATTTTGACATAATTTTGATGTAAATAACACTCCCCTAAAAATAAGAGAAATGAATATGGTCATATCATATCATATCATAAGTGTCAGTTAGAAGCTAGCAATTGTGTTTGGCACAAATTTTAAGTTAATTAGATAATCTTCTAATAACTTTCTCAAAATTTATTCAAAATGGTGAATGGAAAGTAAACATCTAAAAAAAACAGTACACCTATCTCCAATAGATTCTTTATTTTGGAGATATATCATTAATTATATTATTAGGGTCATCTCTAACAGCTTCTCCATTTTGGAAAAAATGAAGAAAATTGAGATTTTAGATGTAAAATGAGCTCCAACAGTTTTCCTAAAACTTTCTCCAAAATGAAAAAAGTAGGAGAGATAATACATTTTTTCTTCAAATTTGGAGATATTCCAAAAAATGATTACCAAGAGAGAGAAATTATTTTGGTTCTCCATTTTGGTGAAATTTTGAGGAAGCTGTTGGAGATGCTCTTAAAATACTCTAGATATTTAATAAAATATTATTTCTCTCACCTAAACATTTCATTTGCAAAGTTTCTCATTAGTGAGATATAACAAAAAGTCATTTCTCTCTCTTGATAATAATTTTTGGAGATATCTCCAAATTTGGAGAAAAATACACACTCTCTCCTATTTTCTCTATTTTGGAGAAGCTGTTGGAGCCAAAAGTTGCTCAAAATCTCAAAAAAAATCTCCATTTTCTCCATTTTGGAGAAGTTGTTTCCCCAAAATTTCTCCAAAATGGAGAACCTAAAGTCAAAATCTCTAATAAAAAAATTACAACCATTTACAATAGCTTCCCCATTTTGGAGATAAATCATTTGATTATATTATTAAAATATTATGTATATTTAATGAAATATTATTTCTCTCACCTAAACAATTCATTTCAAAGTTTCTCATTGGTGGAATGTAATAAAAAATTATTTCTCCCTTTTATTAATCATTTTTTGGAATCCCAAACACCAAACACTCCCTTAGCAACAAATTAATCAATGAAGGTTTATGGGTATTAATTTAACGATATACATGTCAGTTTTATTTATATTTGAATCTTTGTTATTATTATTTTATACTTCCACATTTTAAGATTTATTTTGGATTTGTAATAGAAAAATCAGTAAGTAATATTACCGGGAAAAAATTATAGGGCTACATTTAACTATTTGCATAACACCTCCAAAATGTCAGGGCCGACCATTCTAATTACTATAAAATATATCATCATCGTCTAATTACTTGTACATTATTATCACCATTCTTGAATAATAATCACCAAAAACAAGGAACAAGAAACTAGAGTCAATATTGCATCCAGAAACCAAAACTAATCATCAATCTTCAAACCAAACATTGATCGAGTTTGGGATGGAGTTTGGAGCGGGCATCACAGTCGAGTCTAGGCTTCGCTATCGACTCTGAGATTGGCAAACATCAATCGAGTTTGAGATCGAGTCAGGGGCAGGCTTCCTAATCGACCCAAGATGAATTTAAGGGAAAATGAAATCGTCAACAATTAAAAATAACAAGTCATACATCTAAAGTTGAACATGATTTGATGGAGAAATAATTGAGCAAGTACTCACCAATGGAGAAGTTGGAGTCCAAAATCCATTTCTAAGACGGCATGAAATGAATGTTATTCGGGTCACGTCATAACCATTTCCAAAGTGTATATACATCCTTCTACGTTTTGCACTTGACGAAACAAAAAAATTGATGCCATAATGAACTTAAATGCTTGATCTCTGGCCTCAATGGTTTGCAGGTTTCGGCTCAATCAATTTTGTTCATCTCCAAAAATGTTATTCGGGTCACGCCATAACCATCTCCATCTCCACCGTTCGGAAACTCATTACCTCGACTTGCAACCCTCTCCATGGTCGGTAATTGCTTGTACATAAGCTTTGTTGCTATGCAAATTTCCCGACCTTTCTTCATCTTGAACTAAAAGATTCGTTGCAATGTGAAAAATAAAAATACTTTATTTTACCAAAAGATTTTTTGATAAGTTAAAATTTACATAATTTATAGATAAATTACACATACTAAATAGTAATTTTACAAAAAATATAATATTGGGCATTTAACATTATTCCTTTTGAATTCTAAAGTTACATTTTGCAAACCAAACAAACATTCTAATTTCTTTGACGACTTTTGTTCTAATTAATTCTTATTGATCGAACATGTGATCGGTTTTCTTTGACAGATTCTATTCTAATTCTTATTGGCCAAACATTTGATCGATTTCTTTAACAGACGTTATTCTAATTCTTATTGACCGAACCTGAGATCAAACCTTATTAAATTTCATTTTAGTTCTTTTGACATATTTTCATTCCTTAAGAAAAACATCCTATGAACCAAATGGTATATTGTGCCTTGTATATCATGTTGGTGATTTTAGTGTCATCGGCAAATTAAGTGTGACAAGAATTAACACGAGTGCCAATGGGGTTTTCAAACTGTAACCTAATACTGGTTATGTGGTGTGGGGTGCACACTTGTATATAAGGCAAGTTTGATCTCGGACACGACGAAATGGTGGAGGTTAAGGGATTCGCGCCCCCCTTGCGGGGTCCGAGGGGCAGCGCCCCCCTGTCGGTTGTCATGCTGACCGATCAGAATGAAGAGATATGTCAATTTTGACCAATTTTGAGCTTCGATCATGTGGTTTGTTTTGAGACTAAACTCTGCACAAACTAAGTCCAGAGATGGTCCTATCTCTGGATGTGCGTCTTGAGATATCCAAGTCCCATCTATGGATATGTATATGTTAGAAGATAGATATGAATGAAGAACACGATGAATATGCTGAAGGTTTGAAACCTCGATGTATTGATTGAGAGAAAACTTACAATACGAAAAGTAAAATTATGAGAGAGATCTTAACCTAGCCTACAATATACAAAGAATATATACATGTTCTAAATGGGCTTGGGCCTTATATTGACACAGGCCTGGGCCCTCTATACATATACATTAACATCCCCCCTCAAACTCAATCGGGAGAAGAATGAGCCAGATGGAGTTTGGAAACTAGATCGCGAAACCGTCCTGGTAGATGAGCTTTAGTGAAAATGTCGGCCAGTTGATCAAGGGTTGAAATAGGAAGAAGCTGGATAGTCTTACGAGTCACATGTTGACGAACAAAGTGACAGTCAATTTCAATATGTTTCGTTCGCTCGTGAAAGACATCATTATGAGCAATCTGAATTGCACTGTTGTTGTCACACCACAACGGAGTTGGAGACTGTTGAGGAGCCCCCATGTCAGATAGTAGCCAGCGTAACCACACTAGTTCTTGAGCTGTGTCAGCTAGTGCTCGATACTCAGCTTCAGTACTGGATCGAGCTGTGAGAGATTGTTTCTTGCTCCGCCAAGAGATAAGGGAGTCACCAAGAAAGAAACAGTAGCCGGTAGTGGAGCGACGATCAGTCATGTCACTGTCCCAATCAGCATCAGAAAAACCACGCAAAGTCAATGATGATGTGGATTTAAAATGAAGACCATGAAACATGGTCCCTTTTAAATATCGAAGAATGCGCAGGACAACAGCATAGTGATCAGAACAGGGTGCAGACATGAACTGAGTGACAGTATGAACAACATAAGCAATGTCAGGTCGAGTCACTGTTAGATAGACAAGTGACCCCACTAGCTGGCGATATAAAGTAGGATCACGCAGAGGAGGCTCAGCATTCGGAGACAAATGGAGGTTATGCTCAAGCGGAGTGGATGCAGTTTTGTTGGCAGTAATCCCAGCTTTTGACAAAAGATCTGAGGTGTATTTAGCTTGACAAAGATAAATGCCTGATGGATCTGAGAGCACCTCAAGGCCAAGAAAATAGTGTAAAGAACCAAGATCCTTCATTTCAAAACAGGAGCTGAGAGATGTCTTGAGGTTTGTTATGCCTGTAGAGTCACTGCCAGTAATAATCATATCATCCACATACAGGAGAAGTAAGATTGTGCCAGCCTCAGTGGTCCGAGTAAACAGTCCTAAATCATAGTTACTGGGTGAGAAGCCTAGAGAGGTGACTGTAGAACTGAATTTCTCAAACCAAGCTCGCGGAGCTTGCTTGAGTCCATAAAGGGCCTTACGAAGACGACAAACATGGCCTTGTGGAAGTCGAACGCCTAGAGGAGGTGTCATGTAGACTTCCTCAGATAAATCACCGTTCAAGAAGGCGTTCTTAACATCCATCTGAAAGAGAGGCCATTGCTTGGTAGCTGCGATGGCTAGAAGACTGCGAACAGAGGTGACACGAGCAACAGGTGCAAAGGTTTCCTCATAATCAATGCCGTAATCTTGATTGAAGCCCTTGGATACAAGACGAGCTTTGTATCGATCAATAGAGCCATCAGATTTGATCGAGATTTTGAACACCCATTTGGAACCAATGGGTGACTTGCCCTGTGGAAGAGGGACAGATTCCCATGTCTGAGCTTTGTCAAGAGCCTGAAGTTCCTCATCCATAGCTTTCTGCCAATCAGGATTAGAGGATGCTTCCTTGTAGGAAGTAGGTTCGTGATTGGACAACAAAGTAGCATAAACATGATAATCACGAAGATGAGAAGGAACCTGTCTTACCCGATCTGATCGTCTAACATTCTGAGATTAAGACGTTCCAGGAGCCAAAGACTCAGCAGCCAGCTCAGATGTTGGTGATGCGGAAGGAACAGATGATTGAGGTGGGTCAGGAACACTCGAAGAGGTAGGCTGTGTAGAGGTAGGAGACTCTGAAGTAGATGCGAATTCGGAAGGTGTTTGAACAATAGGCGGAGACGAAGTGATGTCAGATTGGAGTGAATCCAATGAGACAGAGGCATCTGTAAAGAACGGAGCGGTGAAGGTAGGGGACTCACGAAACTTGGATATGGAAGAAAAAGGAACATGTTCCCAAAAGGTAACATGACGAGATATACGAAGACGTTGGGAGATAGGATCCCAGCAGCGATAACCTTTGTGTTCAATACCATATCCAAGGAAGCAGCAAAGTCTGGAGCGAGGTTCAAGTTTGGTATGTTCATGAGGTTGTAACTGAACAAAACAAGCACTACCCCAAACTTTTAGAAGTTCATAGGCAGGAGAAATCTCATAAAGAACCTCGTAAGGAGACTTATTCTTAAGAATAGGAGTAGGATGACGATTGATAGTATAAACTGCAGTGAAGGCAGCTTCCCCCCAAAACCGTTCTGGACATTTAGCAGAAATGAGAAGGGTGCGAACGGTATCAAGGATATGACGGTGTTTGCGTTCGGCACGACCATTTTGAGAAGATGTGCCAGGATAGGAGTACTGAGAGAGTGTCCCCTGAGATTGAAGAAATGAGAGAAGAGATGACTCTTTGTATTCCATAGCATTATCAGCTCGGAAAATCTTTATAGATTTCGAGAATTGAGTGTTAATCATCCGAGCAAACATCATATAAATTTTGGGTAACTCAGAACGATGTTTCATGAGATATATCCATGTGAAACGAGTATGATCATCAATAAAAATAACAAAATAACGAGCACCACCCATAGATGAATGTAGTGTTGGTCCCCATACATCAGAATGAATAAGATCAAAAGGAGAATTAGAGTTAAAATCATTTGATTCAAACGATAAAGCATGATGTTTTCCCAGTTTGCAAGATAAACATGAAATACTATCAGACGACACACATTTTCCTAACATCCCTAAACTAGCTAACGATTTTATTCTGGCTAGAAACAGATGACCCAGCCAGGCATGCCACAAATCAAAGGAGAAAGTGCTGGAAACTGAGGCAACAAGACTTGAAGAGGGTAATGGAAGACGGAGGTAGACCACTTCAATCATCCGCAACTTTACGGCCGAGTCCAAGGATCTGCTTGGTCTTTGGATCTTGTACAACACAACCAGAAGAATGAAATAAGATAATCAAGTTAGATTCAAGAAGCTGTGCAATCGAAACTAAGCTCAGAGATAGTTTCAGAACATTTAGAACGTCCGGTAATTGAATATCATGGGTGGAGACATTTCCACTAAAAGATACCGGTAGACCAGTGTTGTCAGCAGTTCGTACGGACATAAAATGCTGAGGTGGTTTCTTAGAAACGAAACCATCAGTGCAGGGTGTCATATGATTGCAACACCCAGAATCAAAAAGCCATACGTTACCTGATGCAGTTGAGTGTGAAGAATTCATACCCATAGCACCAGACATGATCTGCTCCATGAGTTCCTGATTACGACGCATCAGTTCCATTAGATCAGGTGAGGAGACTGAAGAGGGAGCCTCGTTATCAGTGATGGTAGACCCAACAACAGCGTGCGTCCGGTTCTGAGAGCCAGTGCGCTTTGAGTTCTTAGGGCAGTCAGACTCATAATGGCACGGATGAGTGATGCCACACCTACGACATTTGCGAATAGAACAATCAAGGAGAAGATGAGCAGTAGAGTGGCAAAAGGCACATTCGGATGGATTTGTCTTTCCCACAGACTTAGACTGGTTGCTGTTGGTCCATTTACCCTTGGACTTGGGATGAGACGTGTAAAGGACGCTATCAGTAGCAGGCATCGGTGAGCGCATGTGAAGACGAGTTTCTTCACTTAGCAATTCTGAGATGGCTTCTTCAAGAGTGGGTAGGGGTTGCCTATGAAGAAGCGAAGCACAAACATTTTCAAATTTGTCTGTAAGGCCCATCAAAATGGTGATCAAATGTAGCTGGTTGAAGTAAGCTGTGAACTGTTGAGCTATTTCATCAAAGATCTGTGGTGCTCCAAGACTGATATGATCTCTGAGAGACTGCATTTCAGAGATATAAGAGTTTATGGATTGATCAGGAAGCCGACGTTTGTTCTGAAAAGTGGTCCATAGTTGATACTGATGAGACAGACCCGATGATGTGTACCGCTTGGCGAGGAAATCCCAGAGACTCTTGGCGGTGACATAGCCAAGAAACAGTTGGTTGATTTCAGGAGTAGTGGAGGCATTAATAAAACCTAGAATACGAGCATTATTAATGTCCCACTCATTCATGCGTTTAGCAAAATCAACACCATTCTCAGCTACTTCCTGAACTGGAAGTTTGGATGCACCAGTAACATAGGTGTAAAGACCATGAGATTTTAGCAAAATTGTCATATGATGATGCCAGAGAATATAGTTGCTACCATTGAAAACAACTGAGATAGGATTTGAGTGACTGAGATTGGCAGCCATGGGAAAGAGTTTAGATATGAACCGGGATAAAGTGCTTCGACCGGTAAATGGTTCGACCGGTAGAGGAATGCGACCGGTAAAGGATTCGACCGGTAGAGGATTCGACCGGTAGAGTGCTTTCAACCGGTAGAATATTTCGACCGGTAAATGGATACGACCGGTAAAAGGTTCGACCGGTAAGGAGTTTAACCGGTAAACTTGACCGGTATAATGTGGCCCGATATGCGTCGACCGGTGTAACGATCGACCGATATGATGTTGCGGCTAAGGTTTCAAACAGATCGATCGAAAGAACAGTAACAGATAGATCGAAAGAACAACGGCGATGACAACAACAGCGATGGCAAGGACAGTGGCGGCGATGGCAAGAACAGCGGCGGCGGCGAGACGACTGTGACGATGAACAGTAAAATCGCGATGAACAGTAAAATCACGATGAACAGACCTACAACTCTGATACCATGTTAGAAGATAGATATGAATGAAGAACACGATGAATATGCTGAAGGTTTGAAACCTCGATGTATTGATTGAGAGAAACTTACAATACGAAAAGTAAAATTATGAGAGAGATCTTAACCTAGCCTACAATATACAAAGAATATATACATGTTCTAAATGGGCTTGGGCCTTATATTGACACAGGCATGGGCCCTCTATACATATACATTAACAGTATATACAGAACTCTCTGTACCTGCACGTTTAGAATTCTGATTCGGTTGTAACTAATCCTTGATCTTATTCATTAATGGTTATAATAGTCTATAACTGCTTGTAACTTTCCAAAAACCGCCATTTATGTTATTCTTATCCATTTCTCGAATGAAACAGGTATATATAAGAACTTCACACCAGTTCTGGGACTCACGGAATTTTCTGAACATTGAAATATTCTCCGATAATTTGGCTTTCGTTTTTGTACCTAAAATCAAAAGTGTCCTTGAGGATTATTCTAGATTGAATTTCGTGATACCCAGGTGTAGGGTCGAAATATCAATTCAGAAAGTGAACTTACACGGTTCTCAAGCAATTCAGACTCTTGATTACCATTTACCCTATTTTTGTAACCCTGATTTTTAACATATCAATGAGCCAATGACAAAACACATAGATGGTTTGTCGTCCCCATAAGACTTAGGACTGGGTGTTAAGCGAGTTGAGATGAGTAGTAGGTTATTCTAGCTCAACTCGAAAAAATTATATCAAACACGAGTTCAGCTAGAGGTCGAATAACCTTTTCAAAATAGTACTTGAGCTTGAGCTCAAATACTTTTCATCATTCGATTTCGAGCATATGCACGTTTACTGTCTTGATCTCGAAGTCAATTAATTCGTTTATTGGCTCGAGCATGATAATCTTTATATTTTAACTGTATAATTTGTGAGCACATAAACATGTTCGGCTTGAGGAAATGTATGCTTGAATGGTTTGGTTCAACTCGAAAAATTTATCGAGCTTCCACACGAGCCAAGTCAAATATTTATGTCATCCAACTCATCTATAATCAAAATCTTGGCCAATTTATCAGAGGGAGGTTCATTTTTAGAAACCTTAAATATTTTAGAAACTAGTAACAATCCTTTTTGTCGGTTTTTCATAATGAAACAATACTGACAAAAAGGGTGTCCCGGGTTCCTAAAATATTTAAGGTTACTAGATGTAACTACCCGTTGATGAAAGCAGGCTAAAGATGGCATTTGCAACAAAATCCCATCTTTGCAAAAACATACATATATATGATCATTTGATAAAAAGATTGAACTACTATATGAAACAAACTGGTAACAGTATTACAACAAACCAATCAAATACACCACGACTACGACGAAGTACAAACTGCTTAAACAATACATGTTAACAGTAAACTCGTATAAAAAGCACGTTACGCTTATAATCATATTAGCAAATACCTATGACTACAATGGCATACGACCCTCCGGACACCCATACGCCAGTTACAACAACATAGGAGAGATCAAACGAATAAACAGCAGCAACTTATTTATGTAGGTGCAGTCAAACTACATAGCGTATATTAATTAATTCATCAAGTGTCGTTTCGTTTGAAGAAGAAACGATGTTGCTGCTTCAATCAATCATCCGTTCGTGTTGACACACGCAATCAGGAACAGGGTACGTGTATATGGATTGCTTTGCTTTTCGTACCTTAATCTCACCTAGCCGGTTTCTCTGCCCTTCGATCACTGCTTCTTGGAAACCCGACCAACTCATGCTCTTATTCATGAAAACCTGTCCCAATAACGCCATGTTTGGCCTTATCGTCTTCAAATTCAAATACGTTCGGTGTCCCACCTGTAAGCATTCAAGATTTCTTGAATCCTGTCTATTCTTGAATCAAATAAATATGACAAAATGGAAAGTAGTGACGACGAAATGCGTACCACTGCGTTGTGCATATTTCCCGGAGATGCAGAAACGAAGATGTCGCTATGCATGCTGACATAGTAATCAACAGCGGCCGATAAAGAAGCTTTCCCTTTTATTTGGACCCTTTCCGCTGCTGATGCAAGGCTCTTTTTATCTTCGATTTGTGGAAACAGTTTTCGTAAGGCCGAGATCCGAGCTTCACCGCCATATACCTGTATCACCACACGAAAAAGATTCAAACTTTGAAATGGATCTAGTTCAGTTTTTGCCATCAACTTTGTCGATCGTTTTAAAGTTAATTTCTCTGACCATGTATTTAGTTAAAAATGTAGTGTTACCTTGTGTGAAGCAAGGTATAAGCGGGTACTATTATCGAAGCCCAAAGCAGCCAACAGCAAACCAATTTCTTCCGGGGTCAAAGGACAACGACCCTGGTTTCTCAATTCCACATCGGTGAACCGAGAGTTCAAGACCCGTCCCTGCCAAATCGCTTGACGATATCTAGCCAGAGCCTTCTTCTCTGCTTTTCCTCCACCAAAATCGCAAGCTGAATGCGCAGCCATATCCTGAGAATTCAATATGAAGATCATAATTAACACAATGATCTTGGATTGGAGCTCAAATTTCAGATAAAATGACTGTACCTTGTCAAACCGAAGGTGTAAGGCAACAAACTTTCCCGCTCCTTTCGTGTCAACAACTTGTTGAAGGTAACCCCTTTCAGCAGCAGGATACCGGAGGCGATTGACCAGCACATCTCCGAGACTTGTAATATGAGGAACGAAAACCAGAGCTTCAAAGTTGACTTTGCAACGTAACCGTTGGATGTCCATGGGCATGTTGTTAAAAGCAAGCCGGTGGGAAAATGGAGAAATGGCAGCGATGCCGTAGCTAAAAGAGTACATACACGATCACGATTTCAGACGATTAGGAAATGGAATGTTTTACAAAGATATGATGATTTAAGTAGTGAAGTTGAAAGTCTTTTGGCATATATTCCAACCTCTCTAGGACTGGAGAGACGTTTGCGAGATACCAATTTGCAGAGGCATGAAGCGGTGCGTTTTTAACTCTCGTGGATCGAATGGCCGAGGCGTAATATTCCCTCGTGCTCCACGTGTATTCATCGGGCAACTCCCTAACTATCGAGATATCATCCTTCAATACATTGATAAAGTGATCCACATCAAAGATATCCATGAATGTGCTGCAAATGCACGAAGTGTTAGGATTCAGTTTTAAACCAAACGAACTCAGTATATTCCACTCGATGGTGTAAGAAGTACCTTGTGTCTTTCCAAACAGGATTGACTTCGAGATACGGGATTACAAGAGTTGCATTGAGTATTTTGGCAACAGCAACTGCATCACAAATCTAATCAAGGACACATAATAGAAAAATACAACAAAAGAGAATCAGAACAAGAAGATAATTTAAGACTTGTAAAAGATGATATCTTTATTATTATTATATATAAATAGAGCTAGGTTCAAACGAGAAGTTAAACAGAAGTTTCAATATCATATATGAATATGATTACACACATGATACACAAGCTAAGAGGGAGGTCGAGGGGAAAACCTCAAAAAAACGGAAAACTAAAAAATACTCTGGTAGCTCTTCATCTGGACGGTATGCACGTGTGCATGTTACAAATTACTTGTATGCCCAAGTGCATACCGTCCAGATGAAGGGCTACCAAGGGGTTCCTCAGTTTTCCATTTTTTTGATGTTTTCCCCTAAACCTGACCCTACAAGCTTAATCATATATGATTAAACAAATGTTACATTAACAAATAGACGCTTAATCATATGTGATTAAACACACCCAAAGAAGTGTAATCATATATGATACTGTCTCACTGTCTCACTTTCTCGCTTAATGTTTAACTTATTGCATGATCCTTCCTCTATATATAAGTTGTAATTTGACATACATACCCCCATCCTTTGTTGGTTCAATCCTCCATCAAGGAACACTTGGATATATCCCGAAGACTCCGGCAAAGACGCTGCTTTAAATTAGAGATAAATCCGTTACAATATGCAAATACATAGTAATATATCCAATTCATCCAACAACAATTGGGACATTTTATGCATAGTTAAATTCAAATTCACACAACTTACAAGAAGGGGAAGTAGATTCAATACAGGGTTTCCATCCTTGATTGGGCAAAGGGGTCCAAAGATCCGAATCTTGATCATTCAACTAATAGAAAAACGAAGAAAATGAATATGAATATATGTTATGAATACATGTGAATATTTGTATATAACTCACATCTTGGCGTTGTAACGCAGTCTTAAATAGACGCGAGTGCCTCGGCTTTGGAACACTCGAGTCCTGCACGAAGAAAGGTTTTGGAGCATGAGATGGTTGAAATTACTAATATGGGCATGTTTTTTAATCTACAATGAAGGGATAGAAATTTTACCATAATAACAGTCTACTAGAAGCCCCAAAAGGATTATTCATTTGCTCATGCATGCTTTTATTTATGGATGATATTTTATAGAGCAAATGAATCTACAATTACAAATTGCATGAAAAAGATTAGATACCATCAAATGGTTACCTTCATTACCCACTAAAAAGAAAAACCAAAAAGACTCCATCCATGTTTTTAAAGATTCAAACCCAGTACATTCTTTAGGTTTTCATTTGAAAGACATTCTTTTTCTTTATACATTTTGGGGATAAATGCAATTGATTTACAAATCTTTTCAATTCAAAATCCAATTTAATCTTTTAAAGCAACCATATATAGTCCTTTGTGATTGATAATTCATATATCAAAATCAGAAATAATTGCAAAATAAAAATAAAAAATATGCAGGACAATAAACTTAAAAAAGCTTTCATTATCAGGACCACATCCTAGGGTAGAATTTAAATAAAAATCAAGATTGCCCAATTCTTGTTTATTTGATGATTGACCCTATTCCTCATTTCATCTATCAAAACACACTTGTTTAAATTCTAGTTGAATAAAGAATCTAGTTGACCTTCTTTTTTACTTTACCAAATGGCTTTACCATCTCTACTCTACATGGTGAAATCAAGAAAGTAAACCAACAGTAAAATCAAGAAAGTGCTTAAGATCACATTTTTCTAGCAAAACAAGCTATCCCAGATAATGGTGTAACATTTAAAGAAATCCCATTTTGAAAAAAATGCAATAAGGATATTTGTTATGAAAAAAGAATCTCACCGACAGGAGGACTGAAGAAGAAGCATAACCCAATGGAGCCAAAAAGTAAGTGAAGAAAGCAGGCAAAAGAATGAGTAACAGTGAGGCGCCGCCGCGATGGAGGTTCATGATGTTGCCGGCCACCGTCCGTAATGGCGGAGGTGGTGATGTAGAATTCACAATTAGAAGATGGAGAAGAAAGGGTGTGAGTTAAAGCTAGGTAGAAGCAAATGATAATAAATGCAGGGAGAAATTAAAGATATATCATATATGGATTAAATCAAGTCACATGGAGGTTGAATTGAATCCATCTTTATTTCTTTTCTTTCTTTCTCTATCAAGTAGTAGTATTCACATGGTACAAAAGAGTAGCTGCTGCGTATGAATTGATTTTCATTTTGATATTTTTGCCACAGAGACAGATAGAGATAGAGATAGAGATAGAGATAGAGATAGAATATGTATATGTAATGTGCGTGTCGTTTTCTTAATTAAAAAGGAGGTTTAAAAGCCACCGCTGGTTATAGTTTACGTGTCATTAATAGAAAACATAGACATTAATATGGAATTTATTAGCATGCATCCATTTTTAAACCAACCTCTCCAACCCAATATTTCCTCCTTATAGTAGCATTTAATAAATTCTTGAGTAAATTACCGATTTCGTCCTTGTCTTCATATCAAAATTATGGATTGGGTCCCCAAGATTGTCATTGTGATTTCATTTTTGTCACGGATTGGGTCCCTTGCCCTAACTCTTTTAACCTTGATTCATTACTTGAGGGATATTTTCACTAATTCTGCATTTTCTATAATTTAATTTAAAAAACAGATATAACTTATCAAATGTAAATTCTTATTTATATCATATCATACATATATACAGATAATATACACACACGACTCCGGTAATTATATTCTCTCTGTCGACCATCACACTACCATTACCGACTAGACATCTGCCTCCCTGTCGAACACCACACAAAAACATGCACAACCACTCCTATTGTCACCAACCTAGACGATTGCCTCCTCCCGCCGCTTCTCTGCTTTGGCCAGCCTCCTCTCCCTCCTCACCGTCTTCCCAACCTAAAACTGCAACATCCCTGACCTGCAACTATGTAGTAAAGCATAAAAGCTACAGTTCAATAATGTATTAATTTTAGATCTGTTTCGGTTGGGTCTTGGGAATAGGGGTGTAAACGGATCGATCTTTTAACGAGCTACTCGAGCTCGAGCTTAATAATTCTTGAGCTCGAGTCGATATCGAACAGAAAGTAGAACTCATTTAACTTAACAAACCGAGCTTTATAACACCAATGTTTGACTCGACTCGTTCGAAAACTCGATTCAATTTCTCGAATCGAGCCATTAGAGCATAAACTTTTTTTCGAGCCAAACATGCTCATATATATATATATATATATTAGTCATACAATAATAATATGAATGATAAAAAATTAGACAGCAGGTACTCGGTACCGGTACCGATACCGAAATTGGAACCGGCTGTTTCAGAACCAGTTCCCAAATATAAAGAACCGGTGTAACAGGTTCCGGTTTCAGGACCAATTCTGAGAATTTACGGCAGATACCTGCCTTTACTCGCCCCTATCTTGTAATAAAGCAAACAAATCACATAGTGAAATCCCTTAAGAGGATATATCCCTAGTCCCTACTCTACTTAAGAGACAAAAAAAAACACAATAAACGTTGTAAACAAATAAAATGTCCTTATTTGAACAGAAGCATCAAAAAGACAAAGTAAACAATTATTTAAAATATTAATTTTTTTTTTAACTTGCAATCTATCTTTTTAATCTTGAAATCATTGCAATATAAATATTAAATAAGCATTAAAGCATTATTTTTGAGAAAATGTATATTTAAGTTTTTATGAGGTAAAGGAGGGTTTATTGTTCCATTTGACCAAAATTGGGAGTAATTGTAATGCACCAAAATAAGTGTTGTCGATAGCAGATGGTGTTGGTGGTGGTTCACTAGTTCGGAATAACATCATCTTTTTTAGAGTAAACTACGTTTTTGTTCATGTGATTTATTAAAAGTTGTGATTTCTCATAGTTTAGAAATTATGGATTTTGTCCCTATAGTTTGTAATTTATTGTTATTTTGTATTCGTAATTTACAATTTATTGTTGTTTTGGTACCTTTCGTTTACACTTATTTATTGTTTTAGTCCGTTATACTTAAAAGTTAATAATTACTCTATGGATATCACGGAGGCATCGAGGTCGGAAGTTGGAATGGTCTGTATGGATTACGCATCCTCAATCGTTGGAGTAAAAATGAAGAAACGTCATGGTGGGATGTTGATTGTAACGGAAGTGATAAGTAAGGTGTGGATGTGGTTTCGGGTGTGATCTGAGATGACTTCGGGACTGTGGTTGATCGATTGTTAGCAGTCGGCTTCTGGTCTTGTAGGTTGTCGAGGTTTGTTGCTTTAAGTCTTGCTTTCTGTTTTGGGTCGTAGGTGTTGTAACTTGTGAGCTTAGTTTGGTTTGTTTCTTGCAAACCTTTTGTATCAGTGGTTAACTCTTTGTATTTGGTTGGTGGTATAATAAATTGTTTTTCAAAAAAAAAAAATAATTACTCTATGGATGAAAATAACAATAAATTACAGATCATAGAGACGAAAATCATGATTTTTGAACCACAGGAATGAAAAAAAAAAATTATTAACAAACCATAGGACCGAAAATTGTAATTTACTCTTTTGTTTTTATTCATACACATTTAACCATGGGTTTAAATAATTTGTTATGGTACGTTATGGCATCGAGGTTTGGCTTCGTCGTTACGTTAACTCATGTGGCTCCACTCTAAGGTTTGGCTTCCATTGTAACACGTTACGACGTGTAGTCAACCAGTTATTTTGTAAGGCATGGTTGTTTATTTTATTTTATTTTTACCTTTTGTAAACATAAAATATGGGGATAAATAATAATTATGTATGACACTCATGACATTAAAAGGAAACCTAAAAACTAAAACCTTAAATAGGTAAATCCTTACTTTCATTATCGTTCACAGAGAATCGAACACGAATTTTTTGAAGATTGAAAAAACTAGTGGGTAGAGACTTAAAAGATTTGATCCCGATATTTCACACTTGATATCTTTTTTTATAAGTTTGATATATTTGATATAATTAGTTATTTTTTCCTTTTTAGTTTTATAACTTTATATTAATCTAAATTGTTCTATGGGATTATTTAAAAAACTAGCACACACAAGTGTATATATATATATATAGAGAGAGAGATGTGGGTTCATAGGAGAACAACATCTATTTAAGAAAATACGAGAACAACCGACTACATACAAAATCATATATGATTCATGTACAAAATTATATATTATTCACGCGACTTTAGGCGCGACCCAACATCGCCCGCGTCCGATTTTTTCTGGTTAATGTAAAATCATATATGATTTTGTACATGATCTGTTGTTTTTTGTTGTTTTCTTAAATAGTTAACGTTCTCGTTTAAACCTTCCTCTCTCTCTCTCTCTCTCTCTCTATCTCTCTCTCTCTCTCTATATATATATATATATTATATAGGTTTGGGTTCCGGTGAGAAGTTGAGGTTAACGTGATAAGTGGTTATCAACAGTTAGATGAGAAATTGATGCACATTAGGATGAGTTGCACCAAGATAAGATGCACCGAGATGCATCAGATCAATTCCCTTATAAGGTGCAATTCATGGGAGGACATGAGATTAAAATTGATCAACGGTTCAGATTCATTTATCACGTTTCTCTCGCTAACCTCTACTTCTCACGCTTACACTTCTAAATCGATTTCGCTTACTCTTCTAAATCAGTCTAAGATTCATATGTGAACATATGAGTCCTAACATAGATTCACACTGGAATCATAATATAGATTCACATATGAATCTTAAGGGAAATTGACTTGAATAACCAAAAAAACTAATGGGTCGTTTACCCAAATGCTTACCCGGTAAGTGCTTATCGATAAGAGTCTATACTATTATTTAACTTATTGGGTAAATTTTAGTCAATCGTAACGGTATCGTATGCAATAATTTGTCCGGTAATGGCTAACCAGGTAAGAGTCGTCACCCACACTTACTGGATAAGACTTGCGGTCCTTGCCATCGCTCTTACCGGGTAAGATTCTAGGTCCTTACCATTTACATCCGGTAAGTTAATTGACCCGGTAAGCACTTACTGGATAAACGTTTAGTAAACGGCACCTAAGTCAAATTGGTCTCTTAGCCCATCTTTCTCCCGATTTTGCATTTTTTGTGAACCTTGTCATTGCGGAGGTAGTGACAAAAGTGCAAAATCGGGAGATGAATGACTAAGAGACCAAGTTAAATGCATATTTTAGCTATTTAAGTCAATTTCCCAAATCTTAATTATAACTTGTACGTAAATCAATTTATAACTTATAATCGAGATTCTGAATTGGTTTAAAAGTTATATGTAAATCTTAAAAAACATATATATCATCATGGATTTTAAATTAAATATAATAAAATTTTCTTTTTTGTAAAACTATTTAAACTAAATGGTGATATATTTTAAATAATTTAATTTAGAAGAAAATGGGTAAAATAATTTTTATCTAAAAAATAAAGTGACTCATTTTTTTTAAATGAGTAGATTAATGATTTAACATATTGGATTAGTGATCTAGTCTAACTAATATTTAGTTCAATAAATATTTTGATTGTTTTTTTTAATCTATAACATTGATCATAATTAATTAACTATTATTATTTTTTTATCATAATTATCGAACCTTTATCATTTCTATAAATATTTTAATTAACTGTTTGTATATTATTTTAATTAGTTATTATTTATTTTATATTATGCCTCTAATGATAAAAATTTGGGAAATTGACTCAAATAGCCATTTTACCCAAACAAATTGGTCTCCTTGCCACTTCTTTTTCATTTTTACCAAAATGTCATTACATCCGCAATATACACGTCCATAATTACGGACCTAGCTAGAAAAAAACAAATCTAATCAAATTTTCTTTAAAAAATAATTTCTTTTGCGAACTTGTGTTTGCAATTGCAGATTTGGGTCGTATTTTTTTTTAAGAAAAATCGATTTAGATTCGTATTTTTTGTGTTTTTAGCTATATTCGCAATTACAGATACATATATTACGGAAGTAATGATATTTATACAAAACCAAAAACAAGATAAAATTGCTAAGACTAAGAAACCAAATTTTTTGTATAGAATAGCAGTCAATTTTCCAAAAAAATTCGACATCCGTGGCATACATATAACAATGGAAATTATATTGGACGGATAGGAGTTGATGTTGATGTTGGTTTGTAGGTGAATTTTAATGTAAATGCGTACGTAGGATAGCATAGGATGCACCGACACTGGTCAAAGTCGTAAATTTCGTTTTGTAACGTTGTAATGTGGGGTCCATGTAATTGTAACGTTTAGATAGGCTGTGTGTGTCGGCACAATCATTGAACACCCCACTCAGTCACCCGTCCCATCACGCCAACCCTTTTTTCCCATACATACACTTCCATCTCATTACCATGTACCCATTCTTCCCCTACACCCAACACACCTTCATTTATCAATTTATATTTTATATTATTGTTATTTTTTTAATTTGGAAAATAATGCAACATATTTTGTATGTGATAACCGAATATTACATGAGACGACAAAGCATTTTATTAATCATTTTGTATTGATTAAAAGATCGTTTATCAAAAATTAACTGGGTTGTGATATCGTAAAAACGTCACATTTCAAAGTCTTTAATGAATTTTCAGATATAATAAAAGAACAATTAACATTAGTTTGTGGTATCCAAAATAGATGTGATATGTTTTACGGATTTTGACCATGGTGGATTGTGTGTTGATAGACTAGTGCTAGTGAAGTTTGAGCTTTGAACGCTCCTTGATATATCAATTATCAAATAAACAACAACCGACTTTGTTGTCCACAACCAAATCCAAATATATAACAATAGCTCGTGCTTTTGCACAAGTAAGTTGGTTGAAATTCCTTTTCCAATATTGGGGACATCTTTCTCATGTTTCAATTATGTGTGATAATAATAAGGCAGTTGAATTAAGTAATAATTTTATTTTATAATAATGTGCAAAACATAATGAACTGTGTTATCATTTCGTTCAAAATCATTTTCTACAAGGAAGTATTATATTACAAAGAAGGGATTACGGGGATAATTTAACAGACATTTTTGCAAAACAACTTTCAATATAAACTTTTTGCGAACTTTGTTTGAGTTTGGGTAATGCTTGAGCATAACCCTTCTTTTTTCCAATAATTCAGTTGTTGTATGTAATGGGAAAATGGCTCAAATTGCACATTTCCCCAAGATACTTGATAAAATAGCACATTTTCAAAGAAATTGTCACACTAACACCCTATTACGCCTCTTCATTCCTCCCCCATCCGGCGTAAAATGTGTGTAGACCCACACACTGACAAGTCATTAAGAAAATGACACGTGTCATTCTTGTTCTCCGCTTTTGAGACCAACCCTTCAAACCCTTTATAGTGGGTCCGGCGTAAAACAAACCCCCACCCTAGACCGGCGTAACCCCCCTGAGTTGACATATTATTCTTCATTTGTTTTTTATAATAATTATTGCTTTGACATAATATTCTAGGGCTGACATCAGTCCTAAAGTGTATTTTTAATGTTTTATATTATTTAAAAAAAATTGAAATGTATTTTTTTGTTTATTTTTATGTTTTGTATTATTTATAAAAAAATATGACACCAATTTTTTTTTGTAAAATAAAACCCGTTTTTTGTATTTTTTTTTACCAAATACCCAGTTATTTTAAAAGATACCCGTTTTTTTTTACGATTTGACTTTTTATGTATTTTTTTTTACTAAATACTCAGTTTTTTGTATTTCTTAAGCATATATAAAAGGGGGAGGTTTCCAACATCACAATTACCATCACTTATTCACCCTCTCATTCCTTCCTCCGTTCACTTCAACCACTATGGCTGGAACCTCCCGATCTGCTTCAAAACATCCATTGATGGACGGAAGTTCCAGGAGGAGTTGGAAACCACCCCAAACGGAGGAGGAGTGGAAAAACTTTGGAAAAACTTCGGCCGATTATCTAATTACAGAGGAGGAGGAAGAAGCTTTTGATGAAACATATGACTGGTATTTGGAGACTCATGATTACGAAGGGCCCCTTGTTGTAAATCTCCTGCCAGGCCTTCAAACCCTACGCCTTCTCAATATATGTCGGCGAGGATGAGGGAATCCATACGACAAGTGGAGATATAAATCGACGAGCACAAAGCACTGTGGCGGAAGATGAGGGCTGAGCAGCTAGCGATTGAGCAGGTTATCGAGGGAAAGAATCACCATGTAAAAGGAATACAGAGAGAGATCAGGGAAGAAGAGAAAAAGGTTTAAAATATCAAAGAAAACTATCTCGGGCTCGAGGATATGATCAACGAAAAGGCTGATTGGATCTTGAGGTGTAAGACACTGTATACAGAGGGACTGTAGTTGTTTGTTGAACTTGTTATCACCGGCTTTATTTTATGTTATTTTCGGACTGTAATGTTTGTTTTGCATCATGAAATATGTAATCTAAATTAATGTTGTTGGTTTCGTTTAGGCCTGTATGTCAATGATACTCTTGTTCATGCAATATGTTTTACTTTTACAAAATTACGATCGAAAATATGCTGTCACATTCTAAGTTGTGACGACTATCAGAATAACTTAAGATACTAAATTAACATCATAAATGTCTTACAACAAACGCAACAAAAAAAACAAATACATTATTTACAAGCCTAGATCATAAGTTGGTTGAACATAGTCTTGTGTATCGTCCTGTTGTGATGGATGATACTGGTGGTACGAGGCTCGGGTTTCCTACGACTACTAGACGCTCCCGTTGTACGTGAAGGGGCTGGCATCAGACTTGTACAGTTGTAGCGAAAATGTCCCTTTTCGCCACAACAACTGCAGGTTTCCACGATCGGTTCCTCGTCTCGTGATGGGATACGGTCGCAGTTTCGTGGTCTTCCGGCGTTTCGTATGTTCATGGGAGGCGGGAGGCATGTCATACGTTGTTCGGGCAACACGTATTCAGATGGCGGTGGAAGAGGATTCACTTGCTCGTCATATGTTGCCCAATGAGCTTGCATTGTGAACCATTTTGAAGTCCATTGGCTGCAATCTGTATGATCGAGTTGTTGTGTAACCGCTATCAGATGACCACACGGGATGCTAGACAATTGCCATTGCATGCATGTACATGTCTGAGACTGCAAATCAACTCTGCCATTCTTATACCAGTCATGAACTTCATATTCAGTTTCTGAAATGAGATACACCCTCCATCTTGCGCTTGCGTTGATTCTTTTCTCGATATTTGCCTCCGCCCACTGTGTCACTACGTTTTGGATTTGCGTTGTAAGAAAAATGATAAAAACGTTACACTAAATTAACAAATTTTCAATTGGGAATACGTAGTTGTGTGTATAAATATACCTCCATCGTGGTTGCGCTTGTAATACCATTGCTGCAACGTCGAACGGTAAAACTCGACCAACATTGTAATCGGCAGGTAACGCGCAAGTTGACTCAACGCGTTCAAGGACTCCGCACTGTTCGAAGTCATTGCGCTGTACCGCAGGCCAGGAAACATTGATCGTGCCCATCTCTCGTAACCAACCTCTTGAAGGTATACAACCGCGCTTAGTAGACTATGATGCATCAACTCCATTGTACTCTCGAAGTCTGACCGATGGTACGCTTTGCATGCCTCCCAGAACATCCACTTCCTTGATTTATCTTTTTTTGAGGTCAGTTTCAAGTTAACGAGTAGATGTCGGGCACAAAGACCGTGATGGGCATCAGGGTATACCGTTCTGATGGCCAAATCGATTGAAGTTGCCCTATCAGTGACAAATGTTAAGTCGTTGGTTGACCAATACATTCTCTCAGCTTTGTTAAGAACCAAGTCCAGGCAGTTCCACTTTCTGTCTTCCCCACTCCCATGGAAATGGGAATGATCTGGTTGTTCCCGTCCATTACGACCGCCAGAAACATGGTGCCGACAAATGTACCCTTCAGATGGGCACCGTCCATTATGAGCAACGATCGTAGAGCACAAGAAAACGACCGGATCTGCAAATGCTTAAAGTCATATGTACGAACATTAAACAATTACTAAACTACAAAAAGATAAATAAAAATCTTTACCGAAGCACCGAGTGACACAAACACCATATCAAATCGTCCTGCAACATCTAAGGCGATTTCAGCTACAGTCTCGGGATTGTGTAGTTTCAGATTGTGGCAATAGACTGGGAGTTTGGCAAACGATGATTCTAGTATCTCCCTCAACAGCTGCAACGTATGCATCTTTGCCCGCCATGCTTAGTTGTAGGAGATGTTTACACCGAAGCGTTGGCTGATGTCTTCTCTGATTTCGTTTCCACGATATAACCTCCTACAGTCCTTCAAACTCCCCTGCAGTACATGACCCAAAACCTCTGGTGTCGCATTACGGTTGTTGTTGTGGACTTGGGTTCTTGGAAAAGTGTGTTCGTCATGCAGTATTCTTACTTGAAACAGGAGACTGCTATCGACATCAACCACCATTAAACGCCATTTTCATGATGGAACGACACAAATTGCCTCATACTTATTCTTAATGGATCTTGCTACCTTCACTTGGAAGTTCTCGTGAAGGCATTTTAACCCTATCGCAATCTTCAATTCTTTTTTGGTCTCGAAAGTCTGTAGGACTTTCACGTGTGATGTTAGTTGGTAAGCCATGGTGTTCCTAGGTTTTACAACAAAGTTTGGGCAGGATAATGGCTCAGGCATACCCCAAAAATGATTCCTTATCCCAGTTTCCTCATCCCTTGAACGATCGTCTGTATTGTCTTCGTCTTGTGGAATATTCAAAATTTCAAAGGCAACGGCAACTTTATCTTCTATGTCCCCCTCGTTCAAATCTGGAGTCTCGTTCAAATCAGGGATGAGGATGGTGTCATGGTTGATCGTTGGTTCAAAGTTGGGCTGTTGTGGGAACTTTTGTGTCAAGGTTTATGGGTACTCTTGTTGGAACTGTTGTGTGAAGGTTTGTAGGTACTCTTTTTTGGAACTGTTGTGTGAAGTTATGTGGGTACTCTTGTTGGAACTGTTGATAACCAGTAGATGGAAAGAAATTTTGTGCTTGACTTCCGGAGAAATATGGGTTTCCACCGCTACCTCCGTATGGGGTAGGATTGATCATGCCACCAGATCCATCTCCACCAATTTCACCATCATCGACTACAAAAACCGTCAACGTTTGTGGCAGAATGTTGTTGACCACGTATGTGAACCCCTGAACATCATTTTCATCATTAAACGAGAAGATCTCACCACCCATTAAAGGGTTTTCGAATCTGAACTCATTAACTAGACGTAATCTTTTCGCCACCCGCCTAAACAATGAAGAATATGTTAAGGGGGAAGGCAAAGATAATAAACATTTTGGGAGAAGACTTACGCTATTTTTTATTCGATAAAAGGGGGATTGAGAAAACTTCTAAATTGTTTAGGCAAGTTGTGGTTAAGTGTTTTCTTATGTACACTATTTTAAAAAAAATATCAAAAGATGTGTGATTATAAAAATGTGGAAATTATTGGGTGTACATAAATTATTTTGATAAATATATACACTTGACAATTGAGAAATACCTAAATTGTTTTATGTATTATATCTTAAATTGATTGTTATAAAATATTTTAATCGTATTATATCAAAATATTCACAATTTTATACATCGTGAATCGACTTAATAAAACGGGTCGCTTCAGAACTTGATCAAGACATTTATTTGGATATGTATCAAGAACAACGTCAATGTCAAAGTAGAAATTAGTTCAAGTGAAGATGCCAAAATTGTAATATTCTATGATTATATAATACTTGTGATAAGAATTAATTTTTGATTATTTTTTACCAAAAAAAATCAATTGTTTTTATGATGTTAGGGTCTTTTTGTTAGTAACTTAATGAGTTCAATGAGACTCATGACTTATTCGGTCTGCTATACATAACTATTTTGTAGTGGCTTAGGGCCTGTATACCAAATCTTCCATTAAGTTCCTGTATGGATAAATGTGTCTGTCTGGATAAATTGATGTTGTTGTTTACTTTTTTATCTGAATGAACAGTCTGAATAACATAAATGACCAATTTACCCCTGAATATGAATTTTAAGTTGTTTTATAAATTGCTGTTTATTTTTTATAAATTTTAAGTTGTTTCTTAAATTCATTGATATAATCCAAAAATCAAAACATAAATTCATAAAGTACTTAAAATTCCAAGTTCAAACACAAACTAGAAAAGTTCAAACATAAAGTACCCAAAGTTCAAAGACAAAGTAGCAAAGTTTAAACACAAATGCTTAAAATTTAAACCCATCAAAGAAAGAAAATTAAGATTGAATCTATAATCAATCTAAAAACATTAATCTAACAACATTAACAAATGATAAGAAACAACAATTTACATAAATGATAAGATTATGAAAAACATACCTATAATTTATAGAAATGAACAAATAATCTAACAAACAACAATTTACAGAAATGATAAGATTATGAAAAACATTAATCTAACAAACATTAACAAATGATAAGATTATGAAAAACATACCTATAACCAATCTAACAACATTAACTGATAAGAAACAACAACTTACAGAAATGAACAAATAATCTGATTTGAAGTAGTGAGAATAACAAATAATCTGAACAAATAATCGATCTGGATTTCTTGAAATGAATAACATAATCTGATTTAAAGATTTGAAGTAGTGAGAATAACATAATCTGAACCTGAACGTGGTCGATATGCAGGTGATGGAGGCGTGGTCGCCGGTGATGGAGGCGTTGCCAGAGGCGTGGTCGCCGGTGATGGAGGCGCTGGTGTCGCCGGTGATGAAGGCGCTGATGTCGCCGGCTGCAAGTGTGAGGGATGGAGGCGTGAAAGTGTTTGAAAGAGTTTAGGTTATTATGTCTGATCGTTCCTTTTCTTTTCTTTTTTTTGAAAGGGTAAAAATGTCAAGAATTTGGCTTATTGGGGACAACTACACTTTCTACTACTGTGCGATTAAGCCAAATATGGCTGCGCGATTAAGCCATTAAGCCCCAAGTAAACACTCCATGTGTCTGCGCGAATAAGCCACTCACCCCATTAAGCCCAATAAGCCCCAAGTAAACACCCCCTTAATGATATAAAAAATGACTTATTCAGTAAGCTTTTAAGAGTGAAATTTAAGCAGAAAGCAGAGTTTATTTTTTCAAATTTGTCCATCCCAATTAAAAACACTCATTTCATTTATGAAATCAAACAAAAACCTATCAAATCTACACAGATATACAAACAAATTAATCTATAAAGACAGTTTTATTTATACATAACTTAAGGAAAAAACAACCAAACACATGAAACGAGTTCTACAAAAACGACTCTTGTTAGTTTGAATTTCAAATGGTGGAAACTATTTTAGGTATGTGTCATAAATGATTTTGTGTGAGAAAATGTTTTTTCCATTTTAGTGAAATAATTAAAGCATCATGGGTTTGATGGAAACACGTTTTTCAAAATGTAACTTTTTTTTAAACCATTGATTTAATTTAGCAAACAAATAATTAAAATGTTTTGTTAGTTTGTTAGAAAAGCCAAATTGTATAATTATTTTTAAAATATTGGATAGGTCTGAGACTCTGAGCTATATTGTTAAAATTAATGGACAAGTTTGAACGATATAAAAAATATGTTGGACAAGTCATTTGACCAATTTATATTTTTATAGTTGATTAAAGTTTATATAAATTAATATTTTATTATTTAAAAAAGTTAGAAAGTCACTTGATGACTTGCTTTGGATTGGACTTCCTGTATTGAGTACCAACCGTCTTCCATATATATATAGAAAGATATATATATAGAAAGGATCAAACGAGAATAATAACTATTTAAGAGAATGCGAGGATGAATCTCAGCCACTCATCCGGTCAATAGTGGCGGCTTTGACCGGTCCCCCCTCTTTAATAATCTCAACCCTCCCATGAATTGCGTCAATCCTCCGTGATCGCGTCCACCGTAACCGAAGATGTGTGGTTGAGATTACTCCCTTTGTTTTCTTATTTTGCTCCTCTCCTCGCATGATCCCTCCTCTATATATATATATTACATGTGATATGTCATATATTACATCTTGAGTCGCGATCCTCATATATTAGGTGATGAAATATTTGGTTGTTGAAAAATTTATACTCTAAAGGGTATGTCCATAATTCATATTTTGTGAAACTGTTTTTTAAGCTATGTAGGTGGCTAATTTTTACGCCTTAATGTCACGTCCTACTAAAAAGTTATTCGGAAATCTGGAACATTCCAAATCAATCAAGAGATTAAAGGAAGCTTGGAGAAGTATAAAAAATGGCTAAACAAATATCAAAAGTAGGTGTGTTTGCGGTGCGGTTTGGACGGTTTAACCCCCTAAACCACAAATCAAACCACAAATGACGGTTTAGAAATTTCCAAACCGAGCGGTTAGGTAGCAAGTGACCAAACCGATCAAACTGGACCATAAAAAGGCGGTCTGGTCTGACCGGTTTAGGCGGTTTGGGTCTCTTATGGGTTTTGAACTACTAAAAACCTAACATTTATATCCAAAATGAAATTTCTACCGATATAACATTTGTAATAATATTCCGAATTATGAAAGAAACATCTATATCTCAAAATTAATAAAGAACATTGAATAAGTTGGAAAAAAGTTAAACAAGTCAACCAAGAATAGTCGAATTTTGGACAAATATTGAGCAAGTTGAAAGACGATTTGGTATTTTGGATTTGATTTTTTACGGATTTCAGAATTTTTTCAATTTACATACCTAGTCAATTTGAAAATGAAAACTAAAAACATAATGTTTTAGACTGATTTATTTTAGTTGGGCTATAAAGATTAAGCTTACAACATGAAACATAAATATAATTAATACATGCGTATTTTTGGCAGTCGGTCCGGTCCAACTGCAGACCAGACCGGACCAAGCGGTTTGACTATTTTTCAGACCGGACCGGATCACCAGACCGTTCAAACCACCAAAAACGGTCCGGTTTGACTTGGTTTGAACGGTCCAACGGTTTTTTTATACACCTCTAATCAAAAGGAGTCAAGCATACTCTAGAACGATCCATACATTTCAAGGGATTATGTAACTAGAACATTCATTATAAATATCTAGATAGTGTTATATAGATAGTTTTATAGAGTAGTTTAAATAGAGGTAGTTTATCATTTGTAAATCACACTCCACAACTTAAGTATTAGAAACATATAGTTCTCTCAATTTTTTTTTATCATTTTTGTTTGCTCATCTTGGTCAGTACTCTTATAGTTTTGCTGACTTATCCGAGAACTAAGACCGCAGATGAGCTGGTGAAGGAAACTCCATGACTTTAAGTTATGTTGAATTTTCTTTTTTGAATTATTTTACATAATTTATGATTTTATATAAGTTTAGTTTTTTTAAATGTGAAAGATTTTTGTCCCCATTATCCCGTGAGCCAACCTGACAGGTTTATAGGGTGGGTACAGGCAAGTTACCAATCCCACAGAAACAACATTGGATTTGCTTTAAAGACTCGTTGGACAAGAAAATTAGGTTAAGTCCGACCGAAATCTACAAATGACCACCTCTTATTAGAATTCCAATATAAGAAAAATTCAGGTTTGACCTTTGTGTATGTCAAAAAATGTTTGAACTTAAAGAAAATAAAAAAATATATAATCTAGTGAACATTTTTGAATGTTTGTAAGACAATGTTTAAGATGTCCACATCTATTTTCTTTTTTCGCTAATTTCAGGATGACAATATGGGTTGTCAACCATCCAATTTTAAAAATGTCCAATCTCCGGACGTCCACAATATGTCCATTTTGGACGTCCACATGTTTGAATATAGAAAAAATATTTGGTCATAAACTCGATAACAACATAAATATTCATACATCTTTTGAGAGATTTTCAAATTAAACACTCGTCTGAAGTTAATATTTAAATCACTTGTGTTATTTCTGTTGGATATAGTGTCCAGAGTCATTAACTATTGGTAATATTTCTAATAATAACATGGTCCTTTTGGGTTGTCCTTAAGACCCAAATAAACAATCAGAAGGATAAATGGAAACAATTAGTTTATTAATTTGTCATTTGATGATAAATTAATTATAAGCTAAAATATAATTAATTAGATTAATTATATATAAAATACAGGGGATAAATGATAATTGGTTAAAATAGTTTTAACGAGCTTATCGATTCAAGGGGGCTAAGTGTACAATAGAGAAGCAGGAAAGTGGTTATAAATAAACTGCTAGGGATCAAACCCTAATAAGTTTTTTCCTCTCTCTCTCTCTCTCTCTCTCTTGTGGTCGTCGATCCCCTCTCCCTCTCTTCCAAAATCGTAAACCCTAATAAGGGTTTAAGGTTTAAATCTCTTCTAGATTGTTGGTATTTGGTGTTCTTAAGTGTGAGCCACTAGAGGGATTCATACTATTGGTCCTTAACATCCAAGAAGCGAGATCAAAGGTTTGATTTATCATTGTGGTTTTCGACAATCACAATAAACAAGTAAGTAATCTTGGTTCATTCTTTTGTAGTTAATCATCTATAACATATGTATTCTGAAAAGTTGTTAGTTTGTATTGCCATAGATGATAATTTTAAATATGATTCTGTTGCCTATATCATGTGGTAGTAGATTTGCTCAAAACCTTTCAGTGGTATCAGAGCCATATTTCTTAGATATTAGCTCAAAAGTAGTTTCAATTTGATTTGCAAAACTATTTGTGTTGGTTTAAAGTTTTCGAAAAGTAGGGTTTGAGGTTACAATTTCGATTTCAAAAAAAATTGGTCATTGGATTGCTTAATCCCTAAGTTAGGGTTTCATGGTCATGACCTTAAAACCTAATTTTTAGAAACTAAGGTTTTTAACTTGCATATAAGATTTGTATTATTAGCGATTATGTTTTGTTTAAATCCTGTAAGTTTTATCAAAATCCCTAAAGGGTATAAGGTAGCCGGTTTTTTATGTAATGTTAAACCCTAATTGTTTTTGGCTAGTTTTCTAACTTGCCTTAAATACACAAATTTGAGTTTTGGCAAAATATTGAATAGATAATCTTACATATATATTTAAGTTTGAATAATATTGTAAGATAAATATTAACATTATTTATATAGTGAATATAAATTGTATGTCAAATATTTACATTAGTTATCAATATGTATCCTTACATGTTTAATTGGAATTAATTATGGAAACGATTATATTAATTATTAAATGTGTCATCACATGGTTAATTAGAATTAATTAGATAATCATAATTTTAAATATTTACATTAATTATTAACATGTATCCTTACATGTTTAATTGGAATTAATTATGGAAACGGTTATATTAATTATTAAAAAAAGGTTTATTGGCGGGGACCCAAGGCCCCGTGGTCCCCTTTTGGAGACCCTACAGCCGTAGCACCATAAGACTGCACCGGAAAAGACAACCTGTCTCCCCCTGGATTCGAACCCACATTCGGGACGCCAGGAAGGAGCTTTTACGGAAGGGCGCTGGCCACTAGGCCAAAGACCTAGTGGTTGGTTATATTAATTATTAAATGTGTCCTCACATGGTTAATTAGAATTAATTAGATAATCATAATTTTAAATTGGTTTAAAATTCTATTAAATCTATATATATATATATATATATATATATATATAATAGACCTTAATTATATATATAAAATTAAACTATACATTGATAGTCAAACCGAGACTAGGTGTACTCACTATAAGCACTCTAAGGGGGTTTAAGGAGGTTGCCTATAATATGGTTGCGGAATAAGTCAATGGTTTTTAAAACGCCATGCGTTACCATACTCACCGCCTCTTGTGTGGACTAGTGGATTTACCGAAAATGTTTGATAGGTCAATGTGACAAGTTAAAAGTATTAACTATGAAGTATAAAACTAAAATCCCGTTTTAGATATACTAAGAAATGTGAAAGTCTTATGCTACCCATGAAAAGAACACACATATTCTTATAGTTTGTTAACGAAGCGTGTGCAGTTTGCCGGCACGTTAATGTGAAAGTATAGTCGAAAATGATGTGGCACTCGTGATTCTCAAGCGTACTTGAGCTGAGGGTCCATGTGTTTTTGCATGGTCGATTCACCATCTAGTTTGTGATCCTCGGCATCCCAGTCACAAATAGAAGATAAGCAATCGAGATTAACATGCCATTGACATAAATCAATGAATCTCAAAAGACCTAGGAGTTTCATAGTGAATGAAATTAACAAATAGCATTTGTATACCTAAATAACTTTGTGATGTGATTACGGCATCCCTTTTCGCATCATAGAGTAAAGTATGGATCCTAACCTTGTTAAATATTTTCGGGTAAATAAATATCAAACTAACTAAAACTATATCTACAGATGGTTGAAAATCTTCCTCCTCCTCCTCCTCCTCCTACTCACTCAACATCCAACCTTACGTTCCTCTCTATCCTAAGTGAAGATAAGCTGACTGGGCCAAACTACTTGGATTGGATTCGTGCCTTGAGAATTGCCTTGAGGTACGAAGACAAAGAGTATTTTCTCGATGAGGATCTTCATATACTTAATGATGATGCAAGCCCTGAAGCAGTAACTGAATATAACAAGCAATTCGCGGAATCTACAAAAGTCGTGTGTCTCATGTTGGCGTCCATGTCCCCGGAACTTCAAAAGAGTTTCGAGAACATGGGGGCGTTTGAACTAAATGAGCAGCTTCGTGAAATGTTTCAGGAGTAAGCGAGGCTAGAAAGGTTCCAAGTCGTAAAATCGCTTGTGGAATGTAAGCAACAGGACGATACCCCTGTATGTGCCCATGTGCAAAAGATGAAGGCGTACATTGACAGGTTGGGCAATCTAGGTGTCGATTTCCCAAGAGAGCTTGCCATTGACATGGTGCTAAACTCTCTTAGTGGGGCATATAAACAGTTCATAGTGAACTTCAATATGAACAATATGGACAAGACCTTGATGGAGCTCATTGGCATGTTGAGATCTGCTGAAGCAAGTATGGGTAAGACTCAAAGTGCTCACTCAACTGCTCCCGTCCTGGCCATTAGAGAAGGTGGTTGTAAGAAGAAGAAAGTTTCTCATCCCCAATGGAAGGGAAAGGCTAAAGTTGTTCCTCACAACTAAGGCCTTAAGAGAAAAACTGATTCTTCTGGCATACCACCCATAAGTGATCCTAAAGAGGCCATATGCTTTTACTGTCAAGAAAAGGGCCATTGGAAGAGAAGCTGCCCAAAATATCCGGAGGACTTGAAAAAGAACAAGGTCAAAGGGTGTGGCACCTCAGGTATTTTTATGATTGAACTCCATAGTACTTCAATTTATAACTCTTGGGTCCTTGATACGGGATGTGGTACTCACATTTGTTCTAATTTTCAGGGACTAAAGGGAAGTAGGACGTTGAAACATGGGGAGCTAAATCTGATCATGGGAAACAAGATGACTGTCGCTGTTACCAAGATTGGAGATTTTGAGCTCGAGCTTAGTAGTGGCTTTTCATTAAAGTTATTAGATTGTTGCTACTCACCAAAAATGGCTCGAAACATTATTTCTTTTCATGCATTGTACAAGGATGGTTTTGAATTTCAATTTGATAATGGTTGCATTTTGGTTTATAAACATGGTTGTTTTTATTTTAAAGCCTCTCCTTGTAATGGTGTGCATGAAAGCGTGATTTGTGCTGGTAAAAATAATAATAACTAAACTCTAAATGTTGGTTCCTCCAATAGTGAATTGGATAAGTCGTCGTTATGGCATCATCGTCTTGGCCACATAAACAAGAAACGCATCGCCAAGTTCCAATCGGACGGGATCTTGGAATCATTTGACTTAAAGTCGGATGAAGAATGCAAGTCTTGCTTACTTGGCAAGATGACAAAAGCACCTTTCAAAGAAAAAATGGAAAGGGGTAAGGATCTGTTGTACTTAATCCACACAGATGTATGTGGACCGTTCAGATCTGCCACGAGAAACGGTGAGAGATACTTTGTTACCTTTACTGACGATTTCAGTAGATATGGATTTATCTATTTGATGAAAAGTAAATCGAACACCTTTGAAGTGTTCAAAGGATTCAAAAACGAAGTAGAAAACCAACTGGGCAAGAAGATCAAGATGCTCCGGTCCGACAGGGGTGGAGAATACTTAAGTTATGAATTATACGACTATCTAAGGGATTGTGGAATAGTTTCACAATTACCTCCTCCCAGAACACCACAACTCAATGGTGTTGCTGAGAGAAGAAATCGAACGCTACTTGATATGGTTCGGTCCATGATGAGTCGTGCTACACTTCCAATATCATTCTAGGGCTATGCCTTAGAAACTGCAACTCATATCTTAAACCTCGTTCCAACTAGGAAGGTTGCAAAGACACCCTCTGAGACGTGGACTGGGACTCGTCCCTCGTTAACACATATAAAGGTATGGGGTTGTGAAGTCTTCGTTCGACGCGAAACTAACGACAAGATAGAACCTAGAGCAGAGAAGTGTCGGTTCATTGGTTATCCCTAAAAATCCTTTGGATATATATTTTACAAACCTTCTGAGAACAAAGTATTTGTAGCTAGAAGGGGAGTCTTCCAGGAAAGGGAGCTCATTTCCAAAGAGGATAGTGGGAGTAGTATTGATCTTGAAGAAATTCAAGAAACAACCAATGATGAACCTATAGTTGACACTAGCCCTCAACATGAGGTTGAACCACCTGTTGAGGAAACTAACATACCTCCACCGCATCTTCGCAGAACTAGTAGAGTTAGTAGAGTTAATCGACCTCCTGAGTTTTATTATGGTTTTCATATTACAAAGGAAGGAGATACACTAGTCAATGATAAAACATTTGATAGTGCGGATGAGCCATCCAACTACAAGGAAGCGATGGCAGGACCTGAGGCTGCCAAATGGAAAGAGGCCATGGAGAGCGAGATTCAATCTATGTATGATAATCAAGTTTGGAAATTGGTTGATCATACACCAGGTCTCAAGACAGTTGGGTGTAAGTGGATCTTCAAAAAGAAGACCGACATGGATGGGAATGTGCACACATTCAAGGCTAGACTGGTTGCGAAAGGTTACACTTAAACTCAAGGGATTGATTATGATGAAACCTTCTCACCAGTGGCAAAGATTAAGTCTATTAGGATATTACTTGCCATAGCTGCGTTTCATGACTATGAAGTATGACAAATGGATGTAAAAACCGCTTTCCTTAACGGGAAACTTGATGAGGATGTGTATATGGCACAACCTGAAGGTTTTGTACATACTGAGCATCTAGATAAGGTGTGTAAGCTTGAAAGATCCATTTATGGACTTAAACAAGCGTCTCGTAGCTGGAATCTTTGTTTTCATGAAAAGGTAAAGGAGTTTGGATTTTCTCGAAACGAAGATGAGTCCTGCGTATATGTTAAGGCTAGTAGGAGTAATGTTGTATTTCTAGTCTTGTATGTTGATGACATACTACTCATAGGAAACGATATTCCGATGTTGCAAGATGTAAAGGTCTGGCTCGGGAAATGTTTCGCCATGAAAGATTTGGGAAATGCAGCATACATACTTGGAATAAGAATTTATCGAGATAGAACCAAGCGTTTAATTGGACTTAGCCAAAGTACATACTTGGATAAGATATTTGAAGAAATTCAATATGAGTGAATCCAAGAAAGGGTATTTGCCTATGCAACATGGCATAAGATTGAGTAAAGATCAATATCCTAGCACTAGTGAAGAACTGGATAGGATGAGTCGAATTCCATACGCATCTGCTATAGGATCGATCATGTATACCATGACATGTACTAGACCTGATGTCTCATTTGCCTTAAGCATGGTGAGTAGATATCAAGGGAACCAGGCGAAAGTCATTGGATGGCTGTAAAGAACATTCTTAAGTATATTCGGATGACTAAAGATGTATTCTTGGTCTACGGTGGAAAAGATGAATTACGAGTAACAGGTTATACTGATGCGAGTTTCCAGACAGATCGGGATGATTCCCGCTCGCAGTCAGGATGGGTATTCTTATTGAATGGTGGGGCTGTGACTTGGAAAAGTTCTAAGCAGGACACATTGGTTGACTCCACGTGTGAATCATAATATATTGAAGCTAGTGAAGCAGCGAAAGAGGTTGCATGGTTGAAGAATTTCATAGGTGATATGGGCGTTGTACCAAGCATCAATGAACCCATTGAAATCTTCTGTGATAACGAAGGTGCAGTCGCATTGACTAAAGAACCTAAAGACTATGGGAAGTCAAAGCACATAGAGATGAAGTATCACTTTGTGCGACACAAGGTTGCGGAAAATCATATCGTGGTGAGTAGAGTGCCGACTGAAGAGAATCCGGCGGATCCTTTCACGAAAGCATTAACTCGACCCAAACATGAGTATCATACTGAAGCCATAGGTGTTAGAATTATCAATATACCTTGAATGTTAGTTTGATGTATTAAAACACAATAAAATGTATTTGATTTGGAGATTATAATACGTAACATCCTGATTTTTATCCTAATGGAGGAAAAGTATTGAACTGGGTGAATCGGTAAATGAAGAACCAAATATGAAGCATGGATATAGTGTCATGTAGTCGTGACATCTGTCACAAAAGCACAAATGGTACTGGAAGTGTGGTAGTCCCGGTTATAGTGCCATGCAGTTGTAACATGCGTCACAATGGCACCGACATTACCGAGTGTTTGGTCGTCCCAACGAATGTGCCATGAAATTATGGCAATGGCATGATAACTGGAATAATGACATCAAATGTTCCAAGAGAGGGTCAAGAAATGGTTGGGAAAACGTCGAGGAACGACCGGGAAAACGGTCGGGAAAGCCGTCGAGAAAACGGGCGAGGAACGGTCGAGAAAACGGGCGAGGAACGGTCGAGAAAACGGGCGAAAATGGCTCTCGGTACCTTTTGGGCGAAAGTGCCAAGCTAAAGTGACACTGGCACTTTAGCCGGGCACTTTCGCATGGAAAAATTGGCCCACGGTACCATCCTGGCGAAAGTGACAACTAAAGTGACACTGTCACTTTCGCTTGGTACTCTCGCGGTCGGGGTGTAGTGGCTTAAATTCAGCCCTAACTTCATTTGGTCATATCTTTCCCATTTCTACTCCGTTTTTGGTGATTCAAATTGCTATGGTTTCGTATTTGAGAGCTTTTCAAGGATAGATTGTTAGTTTTGAGAAGATACAAGAGTATTTGGTGGTGGAGTGGAAGCAAAGATCAAGAGTTCATCATCATCACCTCCATCTTCAAGAAATTTAGGGTTTTCTAGATTTTCACCAAAACCTAAGTGGTGAATTGATCCTCCTAGTTTGTAAACTTTATTATGAGTCATAAATTATCTATTGATGACTTTCTAGTGTTTATGTTTCTCAAATTTCGGTTTGGAGGATTTTGAGAAAAGTTAGGTCAAATTAGGGTTTTTGGCCAAAATGGAGATTTTGATACAAGATGTTTGGGGAACGATTCTATATGGTTGAATATGAATATTTATGGTTGGAAATTTATGGATTTAGGTTTTTGAAAGTTTTTGGCTTGAAGATCCAAGTTTCTTCAAAGGAGCTCAAGTTGGGGTAAAATCTAGGTTTAACTTAACCTAGCAAGGTGAGTTCAAGTTGACTTGCGAAAACTATGTACATGCCAAAATCTGTATTTTGAAGTAAAAATGCGTTTTACTTGGTAATTGTCAAAGTATGAGTATTTCGGTAAATTTTCATATTTGATAAACTTAGGTTGTGTTAATCTCTTGAAAAGCTTATATTTGGGATTTTATATAAGTAAGGTCTATTTTATGATTTATGCACCTTTGATGATTTTAGTACAAACGAGGTCCAATTCATGATATATGCATTTTTGGTATATTTGGTTTCATAAACCCATTTGGAAAATGATATGTCCCAACCCGTGTTGAGTTTTGGGTAAATCACATCTTTTAAGTATATGTCTGCATAAACGCCATTTAGATGCGTTTCATCATTTGGGAAAACGTTAATTGTGGTCAAATGGATTTTGGGCATTTTAGCTCGGTGTTCGTTTAAAAGTGTCTTTGGGACATTTGTCCGGTTTTAATGACTCGACGTAGAGTCCCATTTATGATTTACATATTAATGCGCCTTGTTGCATACCGTTGTTAATTACATGCTCGAGTGCGTGAGTCATTCATGTGTAGTCATGTAATCTTAGACTGTGTTGCATTGGATCCATAGGCACGTAAGTCAGTCATATTTGATGGTCAATTGGGTGGTACGGGGTTGGACTCTGGGACTCATGTTTTATGATCTTGTCCTTTCAAGTGTACACTAGGAGGGATAAGTCCGGGTTGTACTATCATGACGATGGGTAGTCCGCTGATGGGTGTTTTTTGGGCCTTCGCCCTGTTGGGGCAATGCCATAGTTGTATCCCCCTTGTGCCGAGCCTTTGGCGTATTCTCGTAATATTTGCTAAGGTCAATTGTCTCTTTTGGTGTAGCTTGAAGGGAGTCGTAGGGGCACTTGGGCTTGCGTGTCGTGAAGTGTCATACGATTAACGTTGTTTGAGTGGCATACTTTTTTGTTCCTTCACTCTCAACGGATACGGGTATCCCCCGTTGTCGGCCCATAGTATTTTGGATATTTAATTGTCCATGCTTTAATATTTGGATTTCATTCTATTTTATGGTCGCGTGAGTATTAATTCGAGTTACATGTTTTCGATGACGTACCATATCTTTATGGATTGTTTTCCGCTATTTAAGGGTCGAGTATTATGTCCCACCCGTGTTTGGGTGTTTTGGGATATGAAGTGTTATCCACGTCTTCAAAAATTGGGTGTCGAATTATAATCCCGTTTTGGATGAGTTATGGGTTGCATCGTTTTATAAAGAATGTGTGTTTGGGAGCATTGTCTTTAAAAATGCATATTATGGGGAAAATGTGTCGTTTCCATTTTTAAAGTAAACTATTTCGAAAGATCTTGATTTGAACTGAATTCTTTTCTTTTAAAAGATATAGTCATTCATGTTAAAACTCTTGAGCTCACTAGACGTTAAGCCTAACCTTTTTATTTGTCGGCATGTGCATCAGGTTCCTGTCGGGGGTTCGGTTCTAGCAGTGCTTTGAGGAGTTGAGCCTTAGCTTATTGCAAGAGTAAGTAGTTGGTGAAGTCTTCCGCAGGTTGGAGATAGTAACTGTTATTGGGTTTAGTAGCACCGTCCTTATCATATATTGTATGTATAGAATGAATGTGTGTATTGAGGTTAATCCTTAAATTGTGTTTGTAGACGAAGCAATTATTGATGTATTTAGAAAGTTTTAAATTAGTTGCTATTTCTAAGATTTGAGGGTGTTACATAATATATGTTGGATTGCGTCCATTTACATTTAATTTATTATCGTGTTTCATTTTGCATGTTTAGAACCAACTTCCTGAGTATTAATTTACTTAAACCTCCACAGTCAGTCATACTCCTGGAAGTAAGTAGTGATTCAAGACTGTCATGGAGTATTAGAATAATAGAGAATGCAACTAACACTCATGAGTACTTAATAGTGATTTGAGTATTGGAACAACCCGCACTCAAAAGTTTACTTCATGGATTAAGTCAGAGTAATTTTGAGATAATAATATTTTATGTTCTTTAAACAGAGATGCATAGAGTTCTGCTCTAGGATTCTGTTATGCTTTGGTGTGCTCCAACGTTGACCGTAACTGGCAGCTATACAGGGTATGTCCATGTATAATATGATGAGTAGAAATGAACTGTGTAGTCAAAGTTTATTTGTTCCTTCTGCCTAAACAGGAGAAACGATATCCATGGGCCCCTCGATGATTTGGTGTTGACATTACGTGTTTGGTCAAACCCTGACTAGAATTGATGTGTTCGATTGAGTAGTATGAAGAATTCAACACATATCGGAAATCGGGAAACATAATCTTGATCCATGAGATAGACATTTATCCATGTCTCAGGTTCATATGATATCTTGTAGAACAAAGGAACATTAAATCACTTATTTTAGGACCAAATCTTTATCAGAGTTCGACAACTGCATTGGATGGCTTGCTCTCTGCTGATTATTTGAAAGTGTTGAACCAAATAGAGTTAATAACTTGTCCAAGTGGGAGACTGTTGGATATAGTGTCCAAAGTCATTAATTATTGGTAATATTTCTAATAATAACATGGTCCTTTTGGGTTGCCCTTAAGACCCAAATAAACAATCAGAAGGATAAAGGGAAATAATTAGTTTATTAATTTGTCATTTGATGATAAATTAATTATAAGCTAAAATATAATTAATTAGATTAATTATATATAAAATACAGGGGATAAATGACAATTGGTTAAAATAGTTTTAACGAGCTTATCGGTTCAAGGGGGCTAAGTGTAAAATAGAGAAGCAAGAAAGTGGTTATAAATAAACTGCTAGGGATCAAACCCTAATAAGGGTTTAAGGTTTAAACCTCTTCTAGTTTTTTCCTCTCTTTCTCTTGTGGTCGTCGATCCCCTCTCCCTCTCTTCCAAAATCGTAAACCCTAATAAGGGTTTAAGGTTTAAACCTCTTCTAGATTGTTGGTATTTGGTGTTCTTAAGTGTGAGCCACTAGAGGGATTCATACTATTGGTCCTTAACATCCAAGAAGCGAGATCAAAGGTTTGATTTATCATTGTGGTTTTCGACAATCACAATAAACAAGTAAGTAATCTTGGTTCATTCTTTTGTAGTTAATCATCTAGAACATATGTATTCTGAAAAGTTGTTAGTTTGTATTGCCATAGATGATAATTTTAAATATGATTTCGTTGCCTATATCATGTGGTAGTAGGTTTACTCAAAACCTTTCAATTTCATTGACATTCATATAATTGCAAGTGATGTACTTTGAGAGTCTTATAAGATCCATCCAAGTTTTTCCAAAGTGGAAGTGTTTAAATTTATATTCTATCATTAAATAACATCATATATTGGACTGACATGTCTCAAAGTGAGCTTGGGAAAAGTATATCAGCTAAATTCGAGAACGGCCATACATTAACATATGTTTGTTTTGTTGTAGGATAAGTGTGTCATTGTCTAAAGGATATGACGATAGAGATAGAGATAGAGATAAATATATCAGAGTTAGATTAGAACTGAAATATCTTATAACTATCTACTTGTAACTCCTCCCTATTTAAAGGGCTTATGATTAATGAGAATTATAGACTTCTTTTCTCTGTTTTATTGTTATTCTCTCCATATTGTTGTTTCATTTGTTTTTCTCTTTAACACGTTATCAGCACGTAAAGCTCAAAAATAATCGTTACCGTGGAAATCAGGTATGGTTTTTTTTACGTTTGATCTTTATGAATTGAATAAAGATATGTTATGTACTAATTTTTTTTATGATCCATTTATAAGAATATTTATATATTAGCATTTGATTAGTTAGTATACCTTGCGTATTATAGTTGAACGGGACCTTGGTTATTCTTCATGTATCTTGACAAAACGGACTTCACACCCTCTTTATGCATGTATGGTACTATGAGTACATGAGACTGAATTCCCAGATTAGTGGATCCTTAAAGAGTTTGAGAAGGATTCAAGCAAGCAGATATATATAAAGCCTTATAGGGAAGTTGGTTAAGTGAATCAACATTACCTAGTTTTCCAAACAAAAAAAAAAAGGATTTATGGGTTTATTTTTTTTTAAGATCGTATTTATAAATCTAATACATATCTGAATATGTTATCTTCTTTTCCATATATATGTATAATCATATTGAAGCTTTTTCTTTGTGTGTGACGATGAATGTAAAAAAAAAAAAAGGTGGGGGTGTTATTTTCTCAATTTTCATCTACTTATAACTATTAATTTAAAAAGGGAAAATTATTATGTTTGGCTTTATCAAGATTATTCACTCTACACTTGAACCTATTAATATTTAATTTGTTATTAATTTGTATCTAATAGTAATAATTGATTTAAAACTTATCATTATCCATTGAACCATTATCCCTTTTTTTTTAAATTGACTAATACGATTTATTTTACATGAGTTTATTTTAGCATATTGTTATTTATTTTGTATATTAAATTATGCTATAATTTTTAACATATCATTGTGTATTTATGCATCATTAATTAGTTACAATTTTGATATGTTTAGTTAGTTAATTTAATTACGTTAATATTATTTTATTTTTATCAATTATCGTTTAATTCTGTATATGATAATATTTGTTGTTTTAAAATATTATTATGATTTATTAATGTTTATCAAATTAGATTACAATATCCATATATTTAGATGGTTATACAATTAGTTTACAATATTATTTATTATTTATTTATTTATGTTAATATTCAAATGTTTATCTTGATTATGAGTTTCTACTTATTAATCTCAATATTATAAATTATCTTTGGAATTTACAATTCCAACCCCCATAACTTTTATTATTTTACCAAAAGCTCCAAAATAGCATGAATGTTAAAATATCATTCAAATGCTTATTTTAATTGTGAGTTCCTACTCATAATTTTCAACTTTATAATTAATTTTTGGAAGTTACACTTCCAACCCCATATATTTTGGTTTTCCAACCAAAAGTTTCAAAAGTATATTATTAAGATGTTAAAGTTTTGAAGTTGACTTTATGTCAAAACAATATTTATTTGTTTAAGAGTAATCTCTTTAAATAAACATTGAACTTTGTTTCATACGCCAACATATTTTGGCCTTATGCCAAAAACTCTATAAATTAATAATGTTATCTTCAAATCAAACAAATTGCAAAATATCGACTGGATTTTGTCAAACGGGTGTAAATAGCCCTAAGGTTTGTAGGGATTTAAGAAATCCATGTGATTCCCCTACTACCTGGAAATCCAATAGATTGAGTGATTTCTTTTTCGCAAATTGAAATATTGATGAAGTATTATCAATAAAATTAAAGCATACAAGAAAATACCTAAAGTCCAACTCCCTATTGACTCTAAAACCAACCTCTTGAAAAGGTACAAGCAAATACCTTCATGTTTTGAGATGACATAAATTTCATAGGAATATCTTTACTAGAAACCCCCAAAGAAATGTGGGATGTCCCGAAAGGGATAATCGGGAGTACTCATGAATATGTACTTCCTGAACTAATCATACATTCGAATGAAACCCATTTACTCGATTACAAAAAGGTAACTGATGTCAACAAAGAAATTTTATATCCAAAACGCGTCTCAATCTCTGTGGCAAGGAACTCACAGAAGATGACATGATTCATAATATTATTTTCACCTTTCATATATAAGTAAATATTAATGAACCAATATAAGTTGGAATGTAACCTTTAGACAAACTCATCAACCTACTGCAAGTGGTTGAGAGACGTAACAAGGTTCTTTCGAATAACACCACATATGTCGGGATAAAGAAAATTCCCGATATCAATAATGAAAGTGTTAGAGGTGGAAACAACTCAAAAGGATTGTGAGTTAAAAACAATTTCACACATGTGACATTTCTGCACCATGTGGACGAGACCCTAGAAAGGGTCAGGGTCTTGGTAAGAGTCAGGAAGGAATGAACAATCAAATAAGAAATGCACTAAAAAGTGCTTCTATAAAAAAGGAAACGCGTTGAAAATGAACTATAACATATTAATTTAATATTTAATATTGATTAAGCATATGTTTATTTGAAATTAATTTGAAGTACCAAAATTAATTTCTTTGCTAAAGTAAAATCGAATATGTAACCATTATAGATGTAAAGAAATATAACAAAACAAATACAAAAAATTTCAATATTTTCCGTTCCGTGTAGAAATGTATCGAGGAGAATTGATTTTTTTTTACCTATCACACAATCGAAAAAAAAAAAAGACTAATACTTGTTTTATAATACATCTAACCAAATTACTTAGACGATGGACTGTCACTCTCTTGTTGGTACAAGATTAATATAAACCTTGTAAAGATATTCGTATCAAATGGAAATGGAAATGAGCATATATACATAAGTTCTAATGAATATGAAAGTAAACATATATCATAGAAACTAATGTGTCAAACTAGTAGATTATTGGGTCATCGAAACATATTTTGTCACCAATAAAGAACTTTTTGGGGCAATAACACATATATGTTTTGACATAACCATGTGGGACACCGTGGTTATGACATAGTGATCCGTGTATTGCAAAATACACATAGACACATTCTCTTTCGAGTGAAAGGCAGAATGAGGAAAATTGTAACTGTTGACTTCTGTAGCATAAGAAACAACATTGCTATATGCCCTCTCGAATACCTAAAACTTTTGTATATAACCTACTCCTTAGCCAAGACAGGATTGAGACCATCCTAAAGTTAAGGACATAATACAAAAATATTTCATTGTTACAACGAATACAAGGTGATATTTATGGACATAAACATCCAGAATGCGGGCCACTAAAGTAATTTATGGTTCTGGTTTCGACATGATGAACGCATGTCGTATTATTGTCCACATGAAATACTGCACTCCTAGCACTAACTATACGTTTAAGGTCTCACCACCCTGATTATTTCATCAAGTCTACATGACTTTGAATGCTGGAGAATTTACATCATAAGGATTTGATGTTAATTGCATATGTATTAGGATCAATGTAAAGTTTCCTATACCCCATGTGTATATATAAAATGGTCTCATAGAAGTTGTTATCAAAAGAATATGATGACATCTAGGGTATTAGTAATGCGCACCAATTTACCCACATCTACCTGGGGTTATGCAATTATTATATGCAATTTTTTTTGTTTTTAGACCCACTACTTGCTCATGCGTACCAGTTGGTAACTGGATATAAGCCTGATACTTTACATTTACGCATGTTTGATTATATGTGCCAATTGCGCCCCCACAGCGCATCAAAATGGGTCCTTAAAGACGATTTGGTATATGTTGGATATGAATCCCCAACAATTATCCGCTAATTATAATATTTGACTAGTGATATCTTTTCCGCTAGATTTGCGGGTTGTCACTTTCATGAGACAGTCTTCCCGTCGTTAGGGGGAGATAGGAAAAAGGATTTTCCATGGGAACGACAGGAAGTGTCATTGAATATTCCCACTCTGTTTCATTTCGATCCCCAAAACTTCACAACGTAATGTTGAAGTCAAACGAATCAAACTCGATACCTGATACGTTTAATATTCCAAAAGTGACAAGATCACATATACGAGCTGCAAATATACTTGCAAGGTTAAAAAGTCCCCAACAGGGGCACAACGCCATTGGAAAGTGCGTTGCAATCACACATAGTGGAGGTGTGGTTGAGGTCGTAACTCCCAAACGGAAATGGGGGAAGCTACTTGGTTCGATAGATACTCATCTAAAGGAAGAGAAGAGTAAGGCACAACTATTTGTCATCAATACATAAACCTCTCATGAGATTGTCTCTGATTAAACTATGTCTATGAATCATCACTGGAGGACGCTACGAAGTTAATATTGATTCTAAAGATGAATATTAACCTCAAATGAACTATGAGAACACATATGAGTCGATGGACAGATCATATATAATTATTGATGATATATTTCGCATATATTATTGTTTATGAGGTGATAGAGCACATTGACATCGAACCATGCTCAGTTGGAAAATATCAACAAAGAGCAAACTGGCCTAAATAAGCAATCCAGGAGAATCATATTATTTGACAAATGAACAGGTATTTGGTTTGGTAGTGCTAACCCACCAAGTGTAAAGCCTATAAGACATAGATAAATCATTTTTCCTAAAGCGTAATGAGAATAATTAAGTCATAATGTATGAGACTCTCCTTTGGCGCAAGGTTTCTCACAACGCCCTGGATTGACCACGAGGAGACTTACTCTCTCATGATGGATGTTATGACATCCGTATAATTTACTAGCCTAGTAGTTTCCGAAGGACTGGAAATGCAACTCATGAATGTGGTTACCACATATATCTACGGGGATCTAGATTTAGAGATATATAAAAGTGCTTGATGATATTACATTACCAAAATCAAGCAACTCTAAACCACGAAATGTGTTTGCAATAAATTGAAACGCCCACTTTATAGATTAAAACAATATAAGTGGATGTGGTATACCCGCCTAATGGAATACTTGATTGGGAAATGATATATAAGAACGATGAAATGTTTTCTTGCTTATTTATTATGGAAAACAAGTTTCAGATTTTCAAAGTAGCTCTATATGTCAATGTTATGAACATAATAGGCACTCTTGATGAAATGAGAGGAACCACAAGCTACTTGAAATCTGATTTTGAGAGGAAAGATCTTGGGAAAACTTGGTTTTGTCTAGATATTTGAGCTATGACACCGAGTTTGTGAAATATTAATTCACCGATCGCATATGTCCAGAAAATAATCAGGCAATTTAATATGGACAAAGCGCATCCGGTTAGCACTCCCATGATCGGTCGAAGTGTCGGATATAAGGAAAGATCCATTTCGTCTAAAGGATGATGACGAAAGATGCTGGGAGCTGGAATTCCCTATCTAAGTACAATATGCGCATTATCGTACTTAACATAATACACTTGACCATATATTGTATTTCTCAGTGAACTTGTTAGCTAGATTTAGCTCAGCACCAACGCAAAATCATTGGAATGATATTAAATTAATCTTTTAGAACCATTGACATGGTTTATACTTTCCCTATAGAAAGAAAAATGAGATTGATAATGGAACTTCAATACCTACTTAGAATGTAAGCAGCAAAAGTACTAGCTAGCTCTTATAGAAAAACACCAAATAATGTTTTGGTATGTGTTTGCTGATATTAGGTATCTGTCTGACCCATACAAATGATGTTCCCAAACTGAATAAAGAATTACCACAAGGAACACGTCGATTGCTTGGAAGTAAACTAAGCGATCCTTTGTAACTACCTCCTTGAATTAATCCAAGAATATTACTCTCCATGAGATAATAAAATAATGTATATGATTAAGGACTATCATTACATATATTATAGGAGTTAGTAATTCTGGGTTCAACCAGTATCCTACTTGCATATGTGGAAATAATGCATCATGTATCGAATAAATGAACATAAGATACATCAGGGGTAATAACACAAAGCATATTCTACTTAAGTTTCTATACTATCATCAATAAAAGACTATATTTTAGATTCAAGTGAATCAAGTAAGGTGTCAAAAGAATGTGACATATTTTATATTTTACCAAGTCATTACCTAAAACTATATATTGGAAAACGTGTAGAAAGTAAATGGAAATGTTTTCCAAACTCCCTTGATTAATGCACGAATCAGGGGGAGTAGTAGACAAAAGGGGGAGTCTACTATATATTTGTGATATTGGTATGTTGTGCTTTTTCCTTCAACCAAGGTTTTATTTTTCCCATTGGGTTTTGTTCCTTGGTGTAAGGTTTTAGTGAGGCAACTGTTTATATACCATCATGTTTTCCTAACTCTCATGATTAATGTACGAATCTGAGAGAAAACTAGACTGAAGGAAAAGTCTATGTATTGCAATGAAACTGGTGCGTTGTACTCTTTCCTTCGTCGGACTTTTATTTTTTCCCACTGGGTTTTATTTTGGCGTAAGGTTTTAACGAGGCAACAACTGTGCACCACCACTCCTTTAACTCGGCACAAGGGGGAGTGTTGTAGAATAAGTGTGTCATCGTCTAAAGGATATGACGATAGAGATAGAGATAGAGATAAATATATCAGAGTTAGATTAGAACTGAAATATCTTCTAACTATCTACTTGTAACTCCTCCTATTTAAAGGACTTATGATTAATGAGAATTATATACTTCTTTTCTCTGTTTTATTGTTATTCTCTCCATATTGTTGTTTCATTTGTTTTTCTCTTTAACATGTTTCTCTTTTTCCACTTCTATATTTCCACATGATTTTTGTTTGTGTATTAAGTGAAAAACTTGTAATAAAACGTTTATTGTGTTACAACCTCCCCCACTCAAAGGTTGCCCAAATGATAGTATTATACTATTTTAACTAAAATAAATTAGTAATCATAATTAATTTTAGGGGTGTTCATTCAAGTCGTCAAACCGCACAAACCGCCCGCACCGCAACGCAAAACGCGGTTTAAGACTTTTGCGGTGCGGTTTGCGGTTTGCATTTTTACCAAACCGCACTATGCGGTGCGGTTTACGGTTTTGAGTTTTCAAACCGCAGTTCAAACCGCACCGCACATTTTATATTACTTTTAAATTTTTAATTTTAAACATATATATATATATAATAATTTAATTTAATATTTATATAATTGAGCTTGTATTTTTAAATTTTAATTATAGACTTTAAGTATTTATAAGTCTTCTTAAAAGTTTAAGGCCCAACAAATGAAAAAAATTAGGCATTGGCAATTGGGAGTCAAGATGAAGACGAAAGAAAAAGTTGGAGACGTCACTTTATCCATTTATCGTATTGAAATAATTTATCTTTTTAGACTATTTATTTGACTATTTTTAATTATGCATTTTGGAGTTAGATATATTCAAACTCTTTATTTTTTTGGACTACGGTCACTAAATCATTGATTTTCTAATTTATTTTAAACTTATAATTTTTTGGATTGTACGCATAAAGTGCGATAGGGACAAACCGCATAAACTGTACCACATTTCGCGGTACGGTTTAGTACGGTTTGAGGTATATGCGGTGCGGTTTAAAAAAATGCTCAAACCGCACATGGGGTACGATTTTACCCCAAACCGCACCGCAAACACCCATAATTAATTTAGAATAAAGTTATTTTATTGTCTAAAATACACATTCCATCAAATAAAAGTTAAATTATAACACACGTCTAAGTAACAATAGAAACATTGACATTCAATCTATCTATATCTATATTATATTATAAAACACGGATAAAAAACTCTTAAATACAAATTATTAGCCACAAGGTACCATTATTTTATGCAAAATTTTAAAAATATCTTAATTTAAAGTTTCAAAGCACAAGATACGTATTACTACTGCAGGCTTCTAACACCCACCAATTTTGATATGTGCAGGACCTTCCTTTTATTCAGATCTTTTTATGTATCACTATTAATTAATATATTGTATTAATATAAATTTGTTTTAATTATATTATTAAATATGTAATTGGTTATTTTTTCTAGATGTCATCATTGAATTCTAACATAATACTTAATTTTTATATATAAAAAACATTATATTATTAAGCCTAAATTAAAAAAAATTATAAAAAAGAAACATCATCAATTTTTCTCAAAACCATCAAAAATCGTACTGTAAATCAACAAAAAACAAAAAATAAAATAAAACATTAAAATCGTGATGTATCTCGCTGCATTGCGTGAATACGCTTCTAGTATAATATAATTAACGTATAAAAACTTTTAAAATAAAAATATATAAATCTCAAAATTAAAACTACATGTTGAAAGTATAATGTTTCCAAAAAAAGAAGAAGGCATACGTAGTAAATAGTAATGTTACTCCAAAAAAAGGACGAGGACCACATTATGCCATGTGTCAAACAATTAATGGTTGATTAAAATATTGAACTTAATTTTGTTGAAAAAAATAAAACTAAAAGGGAAATTGGCTCAAAGAGCCACATTACACCCCTAGATTGGTCTCCTAGCCAATTCTCCCCCGATTTTACAAAAATAGACCTAGGTCAGCAATGGCGGACCTGCAGGTCCGCTACCTGCCAAAAAACGACAAAAAAATGACGGTTCGAAGACCAGCTGCGCAACGGGTCGGGTCGGTAGGTCCGCCATCCGACCCAGGTCCGCCACCTTTCAACGTGTCACGTAACGATTCATCGCTAGGTCCGCCATCAGACTGCAGGTCCGCCATTGCGGACCTGCCGTTTTTCAGTCTTTTCAGGTCTGCCATCGATATGAACACCCTCCTTTTCAGTCTTTTTATACATAAAAACTGGTTTTCTTGGTCCCCCACTCATACGAGATCGTCGATTATTCAAAAAGGAAGGAAGTTAGCCCCTCATTTTTTGTTGCATCTTTACGTGCTTCCCTACACCGACACGTGTGCAACATGTTCCGAAAGGTAAGTTCTCCAACTCCGTCATACTACCTCCGCTACCACATCTCCGCCACGACCACCTCCGCTACCACATATCTCCGCCACGACCACCTCCGCTACCACATCTCCGCCACGACCACCGGGTGGTTGGCGGACCTGGAGATTCAGGTGGTGGCGGACCGGTGGTTTTTTATTTTTATTTTTTATATTTTGTTTCCATATTGTTAATTAATTAGTAATTGTTAAATTTATTGTTAATTTATCTTTGTTATTTGACACTTTAGGTCAATTAGTTCCCGACAAACTTATATATTTGACACTATTGATTCATTTTTATTATTATTTAGACAATTTAGGTCCCTTTTTAATTTGTTTCACTTTATGTCCGTAAATTAATTAATTACACTTTCGGTCCCTTAAATTTATTTATAGACACTTTAGGTCCCTTAAAATTAATTGTAGACACTTTAGGTCCCTTAAATTTAATTTGTTTCATTTTATGTCCGTAAATTAATTAATTACATTTTAGGTCCCTTAAATTTATTTATACACACTTTAGGTCCCTTAAAATTAATTGTAGACACTTTAGGTCCCTTAAATTTAATTTGTTTCACTTTATGTCCGTAAATTAATTAATTACACTTTAGGTCCCTTAAATTTATTAATAGACACTTTAGGTCCTTTAAAATTAATTATAGACACTTTAGGTCCCTTAAATTTAATTTGTTTCACTTTATGTCCGTAAATTAATTAATTACACTTTCGGTCCCTTAAATTTATTTATAGACACTTTAGGTCCCTTAAAATTAATTGTAGACACTTTAGGTCCCTTAAATTTAATTGTTTCATTTTATGTCCGTAAATTAATTAATTACATTTTAGGTCCCTTAAATTTATTTATAGACACTTTAGGCCCCTTAAAATTAATTGTAGACACTTTAGGTCCCTTAAATTTAATTTGTTCACTTTATGTCCGTAAATTAATTAATTACACTTTAGGTCCCTTAAATTTATTTATAGACACTTTAGGTCCCTTAAAATTAATTGTAGACACTTTAGGTCCCTTAAATTTAATTTGTTTCACTTTATGTCCGTAAATTAATTAATTACACTTTAATTTTAGACATTTTATGTCTTTTAACTTTTAATATTTGACAATTTAGGCCCCTAGTTTGACTTTACGGTCAAAGTTGATCGTGATAGAGCAAATAAAAAGTAAGTTGAGCGGACAAAGGCTTGAGATCTTCAGGCAGACGGTTTTTGGTCAGTGGTTGTTGATGGAGGACTACTCCTACGATCCATTACTGATGTACACAGTATTAAAAATGGAGATCTTCCCGGAGGAGGACACCGAGCATAACATGTTCTTCCAGGTTGGAAGACATATTCTCCGATATGGGAGCGAGGAGTTCTGTCTGATTACAGGACTCCGGTTTGGAGAGTTTCCCTCATTGCCAGAGAGGCAGGGGCAGAGGTGCACCCATTTTATTCGTCGGGTTTTTGGTGATCCGGATAAGCTGTTGATCCGGAATTTAGAAGCGAAATTTGCATCGCTTGGAGATGGAGATCAGCTTACGGACGATGACAATGTCCGTGTTTGCTTGATCATGATGGTGGAGGTCTTTTTTCTTGGTAGACAGATCCACTTACCTGTTTCCTCCACCGTGCTTACTATAGCACAGGATTATCGGTTCTCTAACCGATATCCTTGGGGTTCTTTTGTATGGGAACCCACATTTCGACAGATGTCTGGTGCTATTCGGAGACGTACACCAGATCAGTCGAAGTTGACACTTACAGGGTTTTTACATGCCTTCAAGGTTAGTTGATTTAATATTACTATACGTATACATGGTTAATGCATTCCATATTTTAACAACTTGTAACTCCCAGGTTTGGATCTTGAAGACATTTCCTGTTGCTACCAGGTTTTTCACGATGCATTCCAGGCTTCCTAGGGGTGTACGTTGGACTAGGATGATTATCCTTGGCAGTAAACATGTCAGGGTACTACTTGATACGTCAGAGGTACGTATTTTTAAATACTTTAAAATATTGATTATTTTAACGTTAAAAACTAACATTATAGATTATGAATACCAGCATAGTCGGCCACCCATCGGACCTTTTGTGGCTACCCCTCAGGAGGAGGCATTTCAGTGGTATCAGATTAGCCACCGATATTTCCAGGGGATGGAGGAGCAGGAGATAAAGAGGACGAGAGTCTCCGGTGATGGTGGCGATGACGACGATGATGACGACGAGGACGATGACGACGAGGGCGATGACGACGACGACGATGGTGGTGTCGGTGCTGGTTTCCACCCCGACGTTGGTGGTGACGGTGTTGGTTTCCACCATGACGCTGGTGGTGACGGTTCTGGTGTCGTCCACGACGCTGGTGTGAGTGGGGACTTCGGCCCACAGATCCATCAGGGATCCCAGCATGAGCCCCCACGTATGAGTATGCCTACCAGTGATCCCTATACTGCATATTGGGATCGTTTGACCACCCTGGAGGGCACTGTTAGTCAAGTACAAGGAACAGTTAGTGAAGTACAGGGAACAGTTAATGACATAAATGTGTGTCGGGGTGGTCAAACGGATGTGTATACTCATATACAGGCGATGTATCGTGAGATGCAGCAGTGGCATGTAAGTATTTAATTTTAGTTATGTATTTAATTTTAAACTTAAGAACGTTCATTAACAATTAATACTTGTACGTAGCTATCCGCTCATCCACCACAGCAACAACGCCCACCACAGCAAGAAACGTCGTACGACCCTTGGGTTTCGTCACCCAGGATTCCGGATTCGTCGTACGCTTTTTCCCCCTCACATATGCCCACGGTAAATATTATCAATCGGTTAATGTTTAACTTATTTTTTTCAATGATATTGGAGAGATATTTATTTATTTCATTATGCAGGGAGTGTCAGGTATGCCAGGTTCTGGTGGCCCAGACATGACAGGGACATTTGGTATGGTTGGCCCGGACATGTCACTGTCGTTCGGTATAGGGGTGGACGACAGTTCCCAGTTCGTTACTCCTAGACCACCCCCAGCATGGCTCCGAGACCACGTATACAGGAAAACCTTCAGAGGGGGGATCGTCTACGACATCCTTCCCATTTGCAAAACTCTCCATACACCGCCCTTCCTGATTTTACACCCCCAGTCGCACGACAAAAAAAAGCGAAAGGTAAGTAGAAGGGGTCACAGAAGGGATCTGAGGTGGTGGAGGGCCTGTATCGGAATGGCACGTTGCCTGAGCCTGTGAGACTGGTACTTCTACCAATCCGGCCTGTACATCGTACCTTTTGGGGGAAACTATTGGGCTTTGAAGATAGTGGATATTTTGAGACGGAGGTACGTATTTCTTTTAGTTAATATAATTTTATTAATAATAGTTTGTAACTCATGCTTAACATGTTATTGTTTATTAATAGCACATCGAGGTATGGTTCCGACTTCATCTGGAGTCACGCTCGACCCTGGCTGATTGGTCCATCATGCTGCCAGACTTCATGTACTACATGACTGAGCTTAAAGATCTTTCATACCTGACTCAGCAGTGCAATGGTGCACAAGGAAGTGCTGGTTTTCCAGCATGGGGCACCGTCAATAAAGTATGAATAACAGTTTACATGTATATTATTTAAGAAATTTCGAATTTATATAACTGACATATAATTTTTTTATGCTTCAGGTGTTCATTCCAATGTGTATAAGTAATAAACATTGGGTAATTGGGCTGTTCAATCTGAACTCCGCGAAATTGACCATATATGACAGTTTCAGGGTTCCCACCTTGGAGGAATCCTTTAGAGCAATGATGACCGAATTCACTATCAGGATGCCGCAATTGTTGACGGCTTTGGGTGAACATTCGCGTACATAAGCGTTTTTTAATTCCTTCACTTGGGAATACGCGAATGATGTGCCACAACAGACGGGACCGCTTGGCGATTGTGGTCCATAGGCCTGTAAATTTCTCAGTGAATTAGTGCAGGGGAGACATCCATCTAGCACGGATACATCCAATGACTGTAAGCGGTGGCGGTATGAGATGACGGATGTTATATGGGCTTTCAGGGAGGTTGGATCGTCCGATGTTTAGTACATAGTGTTAAAATTTAAAGATTATTGTACAAACTATTTTTTATTTAGTTCGTTCATGTTACATCTACTAAACCTTATTATACATCTACGAATTTAACTCATCAAAACACACCAAATACTGAACTGTTTTATTAACGAAGAAATTAGAACAACGAAAAGGTACGATAAAGTCCAGATACGAAATGGTCAAAAACACTTGCACAATCTAAGGATAAAGTGCTTTACATTGATCAATCCAATTTTGTTTCTCGTTTATCTCAGCCTGCATGACTGCGAACTCTTGGATACACTTGTTCGCTCGTTCGTTGTCGATACGAATACGGTCTTCCTTATCTTTTATCTCCCGCTTCAATCTATTTATCGCTTCCTTGTCTTCCTCCATCCTTCTCAAGTACCCTTCCTTCTTGGCCAGAATTTGTTTCCACCTTTGACTGAGTTCCTCGATCCTTGCCTCAACTTTTTCTACGGATTGTCTCATCCTTTCCGACATTGTTGGTGAGGAGGGGGGGTTCGAAGAAGAGGCTCGGTTTTTGGCCATAAGATATTAGTTGATGAAAATGGTGTGTGGATGGGGTGACTTATAAGTTGGAAATAAGGTGAGTATTTATAGCCAAAAAAGTAGTTCTAGGTACGCCATTGCGGACCTAGATTCAATTGCGGACCTAGATTAGGTCAAGATAAACTTGCACCTTTTCAGGCGAATCTTGCAGGTCCGCCATTGCGAATCTGGCGCACCTCCGCCATTGCGGACCTAGCGCACCTCCGCCTGAAAGGCTATAAGTACCCCATGGTTGAGTTGTTGTAAACCATAGAGTAATTTAACAATTAGTTCTTACATGGCTGGAACTTCTCGTTCGCATCAACCATTGATGGATGGAAGTTCAAGGCTAGGTTGGAAACCACCCCAAACAGATGAGGAGTGGAGTAACTTTGGAAGAACTTCAGCCGATTATGCAATAACGGAGGAGGAGAAACAGGAATTTGACGACGCATATGACTGGTATGTAGAGACACATGAATACGAAGGCCCCCCCTCTCGTAACCATACACCTTATGAAACGATGCCGGCGGGGAAGAGGGAATCCATACGACAAGCAGAGGTGGAGATTTCCATGCTCAAAGACCTATGGCTGAAGAACAGGTCCGAGCAGATAGAGTTAGAAACTGTCGTCGAGAGAAAGAAGCAGACGGTGACGGTGTTGCAGAGAGAGATCAAGGAAGAGCAGAAAAAAATAAAGAATATCAAAGAAACCTATCCCCGCATAGAGGACATGATCAATGAAAAGGCTGATTTGATCATTAGATGTAAAGCTCTCTACCCAAAGGGACATTAGTTTATCTTTTGGTTCTATGTTTCGAGCTTTGTTTAAATTAACCTTCTCATGTAGTAGTCAATAGACTTCCGTTGCTCGGTTCTATCCTTGGGTTAAGTAATAAAAATGTTTTGTTTACTATCATGATACACGAACATTATTCATTATAATTAATACGTTCATTACATACATTGTTACTCGTTCAGATCAACATTTAAATCAAAAGTATGATGTCCATAGGTGCCTCCATAATCATCGGTAGGCATTGGTTGAGTAGTGCGGCTACCAGATGCTCTTTGTCTTCCACGGTTCACTAGTGCAGGCGCCTGACATTGAGTCCGAGTATGTCCGATTTCTCCACATCGAGTACATCTCCTCGGTGTGGGATCCTTACCACGAGATGGGATACGATCGTGGTTACTCGGTCTTCCAGCGCGTCTCTTGTAGACCGGTGGCTCAACAGTCATAAGCGGAGTGTCTGGAACAACCCATGTTGATGGATGCCCAGGTGGATGTATGACCTCTCAGTATGTGGCTCGAAAATTATCCACTTTGAAGTAAGGCGATATCAAGTGGATGACATCTGTACACCGTTCATGCCTGGCAACGGCGATTGCATGACTGCAAGGTAAACCGGAGATCTGCCATTTCCTACAAGAGCAACTCCAACGACGGTAATCCACTTTCGCGTCCCTACGAGAATCTAGAACTTCATATAGGCCATAACCTATTTCACGGACAATAAACCTTTCCGACTTCACCTGTCGCCTTCTAACAATTATTTCTATAATTGGGGGGAGAGCAGTTACCCATCTCGGTGCAGAAAAACGAAAGATTAAAATATTGAAGAAAATATGTTGCGAATTTTTTTGACAAACATAAATAACAGTGGATGAGTGTGATTATGAAAACCTGCTTTGTTCCGACGAATTGAATACCAGTCTTGTTGAAATTCTCGGAAGTAATCCGTAAGGGACACGATAGGAAGTTGCCGAGCAAAACGAGACAGTGCATTGACCGACTCGGCGCTGTTTGAAGTCATTATGTTGTAACGCATTCCAGGGGAATAGGCCCGTGACCATTTCTCCTTGCCAACCGCGTCCATAAGTGGCGCTCCAACAGGTATAATGCGTCGTAGAACTTCCATTTTACGTTCAAAATCCTCCTCCGTGTACGCTTTACACGTTTTCCAGAACATACCCTTCCAAAACTTGGCCCTACTGTCCCTGCTTTTTACGTTCATCAGCAAATGGCGACAACACAAACCATGATGGGCATTTGGGTACACCGTGCTAATAGCTTGGCTTATGGATAAAGCCCTGTCGGATATGAACACCAACCCTTCCGGTTCTTGGATACATACCTTCAACATCGTCAAAAACCAAGTCCATGCCTCCCCACTCTCAGACCCACCCACTCCAAAAGCGACCGACACAATTTGGTTATTGGCATCCATAGCAACGGCTAAGAACATTGTGCCCAAATACGGACCCTTCAAATGAGCGCCGTCTATTATAAGGACACGACGCAAGTGTCCCAGAAACGACCAAATCTACATAAATTACATGGTTTAACCGTTAGAAAATTAAAGACAATATCTTTTAATGCAAAAAATATACTGCCCGAGGCAAAACATAACCAAAATACGTACCGAGCAACCAAGGGCAGCAAAACACATCTCAAAACGTTCTGTACTATCTGTCTTTATTCGAGTGAAAGTACCAGGATTATTAAACTCCAAGTTATAGAAGAACGCAGGAAGTCGGCTAAAAGATTCCTGGGGGGTACCCCGCTCAATGGTTAGCGCATAAGCCTTCGCACGCCAAGCTTGCCAATACGAGATATTTAGGTGCATGTCCGCCTTCATGTCGTTCACAATGTCTTTTCCACGTATTTTCCGGCTTTCGTCACGCACTTTAGGCAAAATTATGTGTCCCAATACTCTGCTATTGGCGTTACGGTGGTGGGGATTCATCTGGGTCCTTGAACAAGTGTGTACATCGTTCATAATTCGTACGTGGAACATAGTGCTATTCTCTATGCACACAACATAAATACGCCAATTACAGTTAGGCTGCACACATCTCACATCGTACCGGCTTTTTGAAGATCTTTCAACTCTAAACTGGAAACCCTCTTCAAGGGTCTTCCTCCCGATAGCAAGGGTCATTTCGTCTTTCGTTTGAAAAACATCCCCTAAACTCACTCTTCTACTACGGTTATAATGTACGGGTGCTTCGTTTGGTGTGATGACGGGCTCTCGGTCTTCTGGAAGGGAGGGAGGCATACCAAAGAAATCATTTATCCCACCATATGATTTAACAGGACTACGTTCAGACGTTTCTTCTTCTTCATCCGTATGAACATCAGAAAGACCCAGGTCATAAACATGAGATTCATCGGGGTCTTGATAAAATTCTTCATCGGCTTCGTCTTCCTCATCGGCTCGTTCGTCTACCAGTTCTTCTTCTGTCTCAGGAACAACACCGGGGTTATAGTCACTCATACCATAAGATGTTTGATTCTGCTCGGCATACACATCAGGAGCGCCTCCGGTGTTCGAACCAACGTTGCTGTTGCACGCCATCGTGTAATCGTCGTAAACGTAAAGTGTTGGCGGAGTTGAAAAAGCCATAGCATTTTGCAAGAAACACGAAACTTCGGCATTGTCTCTTAGCTGAATCATTTGGCCAGAATTTATGTAGATAATTCTGGTGGTACCAACAATGGTGTCCATACCACATTTCTCACGAAGATAACTAACCAACCTTTTATGCGTGATAGTTGTCGGAACCATGATGCGAACCATTGGTCGATCAGTATAATAATCCCACCCTTGATCGCCCTGTTCAAATGAACCTCCACCCAAAATACGTAACTTTACTTTTTCAGAAACAGAACTCATCTTGAAACTATCAGGTGTTTTTGAAATTTTTTCACAGTAAACAAAACTGCTTACCTTCCGTTTTCAGGCTTGCTATTTTTGGCAAAAACTTCACCGGTTTCAAAAATTTTCAAAAGGCTTCAATGAATTCAACAACTAAATTGTATATCTGACAATTATATAGGACCAAAATAATGCAGCTCCGCAACGAAAATGTATGTCAAAAAACAAAAAAATCAATAAAAAAAGGGCACTGGCGGACCTAGCCTAGGTCCGCAATGGCGGAGCTAGGTCCGCCATGGCGGATGTGCAGACAACAAGTCTCGTTACGTGACACGTGGAAAGGTGGCAGACCTGGGTCGGGTGGCGGACCTACCGACCCGACCCGTTGCGGATCTGGCTCGAACTGTCATTTTTTTGTCGTTTTTTGGCAGGTAGCGGACCTAGGTCTATTTTCGTCAAACCGGACGAGAATTGGCTAGGAGACCAATGTGGGTGTGTGATGTGGCTATTTGAGCCAATTTCCCAAACTAAAACTATGATCTTTGATTTTCAAATAAACAGAAAGCAATAATGATATATGTACTTTCATTTTTATTTTATTTTGGAGGGTATGTATACTTTCACTTATTCATTATATACCGGTATTTTTCATCACGTTTAATTACTATTATGATATTATATAAATTTCTATACGTAAAAAGTTAAATAAAAGATTTTAGATTTGAGTGAGATCACTTTTTTTTCAAGGAAGAGTTAGATCACTTATGAATCATTTAAAAAAGTTGATAAGGGGTTGTTTAGTTAGGTGCCGTAAGTTTTTTAAGAGGTCTAAAGTCTGAAGTCTTATTTTAGTTATAATTAATAAGAGGTGGTGTGTAAAAAGGTCTGAACGATTCAGACTTAAGAGTCATTAAGAGTTTTTTTTAAAAAAACAAACAACCCCTTAGTTTTATATCAAGTCATGTATGAATAAAGCTCTTTATGTCGATTAATCCATCTGTATAAATTAAAAATGTTTTTGTTTGGGAGGGTCTTTCATAGATGGAATAAACATGTGTTTTGATTATGATGAGTTGGTTTGGAAAAAAAAATGACTTTATGCATAAAGCCCCCTTTTAGAAACTTATTGAATAAATGGTTGTTTGGATGGTTTTCCATTAAGTCACGTATGAATAAAGTTGTCTACGTAGATTAATCTGTCGTCACAGGCTTTTGTTCGAGAGGATTTTTTCCACACGTGGAATGAGCGTTTTTTTAATTGGGAGAGAAAGTTTGGGAAAAACCTGGATTTCTGCATAAATTTCCCATCTAGAAACTTTCTATATCATTAAACTACTACCAAACAGTCATGTATAACTGAGCAAATTAAGTTGGTAGACCCATTAAGCTTATTAAGCTGCTAACAAACATATTCTAAGTCACTTTCTATATCATTAAACCACTACCAACCAGTCATTCATAACTGACCGAATAAGTTGTGAGCTCTATTAAATTTTTTAAGTTGTTAACAAACAGGCTCTAAGCCAATAACAAAAAGTTGTATATATAAGTAAAAGAGAAATAATTTTTAATAAAAGATGGGACGAATCGGGTTGAAATGGTGATAACCATAATCTAAAGAGTTTTATTAGCAAACATCGAGCATACTCTTATATAATCTCGAAACTCTTAGGAGTTAGGATCTATTGATGCAACTTCTAAAGTTTTAAGGGTGTTTTGGTAATTTAAACTTTCATGGCATTGACATCAATCACATTTTTAAATATCCAATGGTCACTTTGATAATTTTAATAGGGAAAAGTCCAAAAAAATCCATAGGACTTTAATGTTTATAGTGATTAAATTCTTGGACAATTTTTTGGAACAAATAAGTCCTTAGACATTTCAAAACACACTAAATAAATCCTTGGACTTTTTTAAACCTGTTAAATACATCATTATTACTTAAAAATGTAACTTGCAACCTACATAACAAATAAAACTACAAATTAAAAAAAAACAAAAAAGATGTCACCTATTTTATTCCCCTACAGATTAAAAAATGAGAAAATTAATTAAAATAGTCAATCGTATCAACCAAATTCATTTTTAAACAAATTTCAAAATCTCTTTTTAAAATAGTCTAAGTTTATGCATAATTTTTTTTTGCCTAAACAATTGTTTTTGGCAATATATATATATATATATATATATATATATAAAGCATTTTTATAATTTATTACTTAATTTACTTTATATCTTCTGCTTTTTTAATTTCAGTTAACCCTTTATTATGTTAACACACATAATCGTATATTAACTAAAATACATTAAAAAGAATATGTTCTTTTTTCATATTACACGACTATAATTGTCTCGTCAATGCATTTAAAATGAGTTTAATATTGAATTTTTTGGATTTATCATAAATACGTACGAATTATATTTAATATTTACACTTTCTATCCTTTTAGGGTTATTTATTTAATAATATAAGATAAATCTGTAACTATAAGTATTAAAAAATAGTTCGTACGTATTTTGAACGTATTGACCAAACGATTATAATGATATAATTTGTAAAATAGAAACCAATTTTTTTTATATATTTTAGTTCATATATGATTATGTGTTAACATAATAAAAATTAAAATGAAAAAGTAATGCATATAAAATAAATCAAATAACTAATTATATCTTTATAAGGATGGAAAATGTATTTTTTTTTCTAAAACTATAAGCAAAGTGAATATTTATACATAAAATTTTCTATGTAAGGATGTTTTTTATTTTATTTTTTGGAAAAAACAATCTTTACACAGGAAAAAAACATTATGTGCAAACTTTAACTATTTTAGAAAAAAAAAACTTTGAAAAGTGGTTAAAAAATGAACTTGGTTGATAAGATTGATTTATTTCAGTTAATTTCCTCATTTTTAGTTTGTAAGTGGATAAAGTAAGTGACATTTCTTTTTTAATTTGTAGTTTTACCTGTTATGTAGGTTGTAAGTTACATTTTTTAAGTAATAAGAATGTATTCAACAGGTTATCAAAAGTCCAATGTTTTATTTAACGGGTTTTGAAATGTCCAAGAACTTATTTGTTCGAAAAAATTGTTCAGGGACTTAATCACTCCAAACCCTAAAGTCCGTTGGGTTTTTTTGAACTTTTCCCATTTTAATAAAACTTGGTAATTTTGATTGTTGCCAAGTCAAGCAGAATTAATTGGTTTGTTTTACACGATTTATTTAAATATTTATATATACATTTTTATATTTTGGTGTCTAACATTTATTTAAATGTTATCAGCCCAATCAATCAAACTCATTTGTACCCTTAGTTCGCAATCTATGTCAACCCACCTTTTAAATTCGAAACACATTGGATTCAAATCATTCAACTCTTAGTAGACGTTTGGTTCGCAGAATGTTTTTGGATGAAATGGAATCTGTCAAAGGAATTTGACTTTGATGGAATTGGAATGGAATGTTGTCAGGTTTGACCACCTGTTTGGTTGACAGAATTGGAATGGAATCTGTTAAATGAATTGAAATTTTTCTGTTTGGTTCACAGATTGTAGCTTCGGAATTGGAATAGAATTTTGGTAAATGACCAAAATATCCTTTTTGATTATTTTAATTTTTTAAACAAAAAATACTTTAATAAAATAATCATTAAATAGTTTAATTTTTAACAAAAATTGTTTTTATTATTTTAGCACATGAATGATGTTGAGAGAGAGAGGAGAGAGAGGGAGAGAGGAGAGGAGGAGAGAGAGGAGAGGAGAGAGGGAGAGAGAGAGGAGAGAGGGAGAGAGAGGAGAGAGTGGAGGAGAGAGGAGAGAGAAAGAGAGAGAGAGGAGAGAGAGAGGAGAGAGTAAAGGGGAGAGAGAGAGGAGATAGAGGAGAGAGAGGAGAGAGAGAGGGAGAGAGAGTGAGGAAAGAGTAAGGGAGAGAGAAAAGAGAGAGAGGAGAGAGGAGAGAAAAAGATAGAGGGAAGAGAGAGAGGAGAGAGATGAGAGAGAGGGAGAGAGAGAGAGAGGAGAGAGATGAGAGAGAGGGAGAGAGAGAGAGAGGAGAGAGAGAGAGAGAGAGAAAGAGAGAGGAGAGATAAAGAAAGAGGGAAGAGAGAGAGAGGAGAGAGAAAGATATAGGAGAGATAAAAAGAGAGGGAGGAGAGAGAGATAGCGAGAGGGAGGAGAGAGAGATAGCGAGAGGAGAGAGGAGGAGAGAGAGAGGAGAGAGAGGAGAGAGAGAGGGAGAGAGAGTGAGGAGAGAGTAAGGGAGAGAGAAAAGAGAGAGAGGAGAGAGAAGAGAGGAGAGAAAAAGATAGAGGGAAGAGAGAGAGGAGAGAGAGGAGAGGGAGAGAGAGAGAGAGGAGAGGAGGAGAGAGAGAGAGGAGAGAGGAGAGAAAAAGATAGAGGGAAGAGAGAGAGGAGAGAGAAAGAGATAGGAGAGATAAAAAGAGAGGGAAGAGAGAGAGGGAGGAGAGAGAGATAGCGAGAGGGAGGAGAGAGAGATAGCGAGAGGAGAGAGGGTGAGAGAGATGAGAGAGATAGTTGGTGTTTACTGATAATCAATATTAGTAGGGTTTAGTTTGGAGTAAAGGGTAACTTTGGAATTATCAAAATATAAGATTCCATTCTATTGAAATCATTGGGTTTTAGGATGGAATGTTCAAATCCTTCATTTGTGGAATTTGGTGGAATTCACACATTCCTTCCATAGAAAAGAATGAACCAAACAATGGAATTGAATTTGGTCAAAGGAATTGGACATTCCAATTCCATCAGATTTCATCAGAATCTGCGAACCAAACGCCACCTTAAGGGTTGTTTGTTTTTAAAAAAAAACCTTTTAACTCTTAGGGGTTGTTTGTTTTAAAAAAAAAAACCCTTTTAATGACTCTTAAGTCTGAATCGTTCAGACATTTTTACACACCACCTCTTATTAATAATAACTAAATTAAGACTTCAGACTTTAGACCTCTTAAAAAACAAACGGCACCTTATTCTACAAATTACAAATTATATATTTAAATTTTAATGTATTGAAATAGTTAAATTATTAAGATTATCAACAATTACAACGAACTAACATTTCAACAATTTTCTTCCTTTTTTTAGGTTTTAAAATTTGATTTAACATCTTGTTAAAATCATGTTCAATGTTTGAAGAATTTATGATTACTGAAATTAAAGCAGTTGTGATGGGTATTCAGATGCTCAACCTGATCAACTTGACTCGTGTACACTTTAACTCCAGAGACTACTTTGAAATTTTTGGAATTTATTTTAAAAATTAAATATGAAATTTAATTTAATAAAATATTACAAAAAATAATAAATAATACTGGGCTCGAACCTACCCATTTTCACCCAATAATACAGCAGGCCCAACCATCGCAGCAGCCCAAACTCCAAAGTGGACAACGGCCTACAACACAATCTAGCCCACTGGACTTGGGTTCTGATCCACCCTATCCAAACCAGGGCTCAACCCGACGGAAAACTGTGTAAAAACCCAATTCCCTTATACCACCACGGGACGACCTTTTGCTTCTTCTCCAACACCCCCACGCCATCATCCCTTTCTCCTACACCACCAAACCGATTTTTTTATGATCAATCAAATATTGGACGATGAATTATGCATTTAGTTTTGCATATGTCACTCCTTAATATTGAAAAAGAAATGCCCTCTTTGCACCTACACTACCAACTCTTTTTTTTTTTTTTTTTCATTTAGGGGTTGTTTGTTTACCTCTTAATGGTTCCATTAAGCGGCAATCTCTGAATCATTAAGAGGTGAATCTTGTTTGGCATAAAAAAAGTCCGCCTCTTAATGGTTCCAAAACCCTCTGAATGATTTAGTATCTTGGACCTCCGTTAACCAATAAGTGCCCTGATTTCATTCCAAACAATTACCAAACAACCATATTTCATTTTACACTATATCATACGAGCCTCTTAATCATTTTGACCACTTAATCATTCTGCACCAAACCATTCAACAACCGCCAAACAACCCCTTACTCTCGTCTACCAACCCTGACATTCAATTACTTACCATCTACTCATAAACCCCTATCCTCTCTAGCTTTTAGCTCCATAAGCGTATTCAGTGTGAGCAAATAGCTAGTAAACCACTTGAAACTGCACAAAAGTTTAACAAGTTTAAATTCACCTATTTCAATGGATATAAAACGATAGGGAATAATTGATGTGGGAAAACCCAAGGGCGGTGGCTTTGTTAAGAGTAGAGATATTCATGGATTGCACAACCCATTATGAAAATGGGCTTGAACAACAAAATGGGCCTGGTAGAGTTGCTCATGGATTGCACAATCTATTAGAACAATGGGCTTGGACAACAAAATGAGGGCCCAAACAGGCCCACTAAGATTAAAGTTCAAGTATGAGCGATGCAAAAAAATTGGAAGGAATTGCCAACTACTTTATCTCTACTATATTATAAAGATTCTAAAACGGTTATTTATATAAAGTGGTTTATTATACAATGTTACATTTACCACTCTAACACTTATTTAATTACTTTATATTCTTTGTTTTTTCATTTTTCATTTTACACCATTATCATATTAACACAAATAATCGTATATGAACAAAAATGCAATGAAAAAATACGTTTCTTTTTTTACAAATTATATCATTATAACCGTCTCGTTAATACCTTCAAAATGAACCCAATATTGAATATTTTTTTAATTTAACCGTACTATTAAATATCATGAATATCTACGAATTAATTTGTTTCTATCCATATGTTTTATTTTTTTTTCTACCGTTAACGCATTAAAAATACATAATCATAAAATATATTAAAAATACGTTTCATTCTTATTATAAATTATATCATTATAATTTTTTTCGTCAATAATTTTAATATAAACTTATTATTGAATATTTTTATGGTTTTAGGGTTTAAGGTTTCATAAGTTGTGATTTTTATGTCATGATGACATGTCTATAAGGAAATAGTATTAATTGTTCGTTCTTTATTTACATTTCATTGAAGCGCGCATATATATGTCTAGTAATTAATAAAGATTTATAGTTAATATAAATAATAATTTATTGTAGAAAAAATATTTGTTGACACGTGGTCAAAAGAAGGCCAGGCCCCTTGTGGGTCATTAGGCTCCACATGTTTAGTAATATTCTCTCTGAATACCAATTTTATTATCTCTAGATTTTTTAGTCGTGGAATATTTGATTTTTGAAGAATTAAAGAGAAAATGTTTGAACCCTATTATTGGTTATTAGCTTATGTATCTATCAAGTTTTTTAATTTAAGGAAAAAATTGTATATTTTGAATTGTTTTACGTAGTTTGCGATTCTATGTATGTTTCTTTTTAAGGTAAGAAAAGGTGTGTTAGCCCATGACAGACCCGACTGGTTTATAGGCTGAGTTCGGGTAAGAGAAAGTTATTAAACCCGTCAAATAAGTTTGGGTTTGGATTTCCTATATTAAGTTTGTTGGACCCAAAATATAGGTTAGATTCGTCTCGTGTTTGGCTCAAGCTCAAAAATGATTACATCTAGTTAGGGGTGGGTAGTTTTGTTTAATGTTTTACGTACTTGTGCAATAACAATACTGTAAAAGAGATCAAAAATATAAAATTGTCCTTAAACCATCTACCACCCGATCACTAAGAGCATTAGAAATAATTGCCTATTAAACATTAATTCTTTTTAATTTCAATAGTACAATAATTTTTTTAATACTATGATAATAATAAAATAGCATATTTAATTTCATTAAAACTCAATAATTATAATATGTAATCATTTTCTACTATTAATAAATATTAATGTTATTGTATTTGCCATGTTTTTGTGTTTTTATATCTTTTCAAACTCTGTTTTTACTCATTTCCTTCTTTCTTTTTGTGTGTTTTTGATGAATCTCTTTAGATCTGGAAATGATGAGACTGTTCATAACAGTACAACTAAGGAATATGATGTTCCCCAGAATTTAGAACTTCTAAATAATTGGACTATTCCTAAAGTTGAACCCAAGTTAATTTATAAAATTGGGACTTTTGAAAAATTAGGTTTTAAACATATTGTTAACAATAATACTAAGCTTTATTAAAGCTACTTTTTGACAAATTGGCACATTTGTCTGCAATAATTCTACTTTCCCTGTTTCAGCGAATCCTTCAGGGTCTCTAGAGCATCGTCTAGTGAGATAATAATTTCTTCAGATCCTTCTTCGCTTTGAGCATCTTGATGTAGGTCTGAGTTCATAGACGCATCTGACCTGGAAGGGCATGACCCTATGTTGTCATAGAGATCCTTTTTCATTTCTTCAATATAAAGATCAATGATTTCTTCCTTAGAAAGAGTTCCGGCCATACTTCTGGGAGATCTGCTGGAAAGGGCTTGGAATCTCCGAGTCTTTCTTGACTTGTTTCTGATCAAAATTCTGCTTATAAAGCTGAATTTTCTTCTCAATGGAATTGTAGAGATCAGATCCTTCTATAAGAGTAGATCCTGGGCAAATACGATCTAACTTGTCCCAATATTTGGTAAGACTTTTATAAATTCTTTTTGTCTGTTATACAGTTGTTCTCCTTGATAGGAGTCGTGACTCTATTTAAAGAGAGACCTGTCTCTCTTCTGAAGCAGAGTTTTCATTACCGCTTTCATATTTCCTTAGCTTTTCTCTTATTTCTTGAGTTTGTATATTGGGTGCTTCAATAAAGAATTTAGAACCAGTGGTCACGACCCAGTGGTTAAGACTTGTGGATCTAAAGTAAGTTCTTTTATAATTAGAGGAAGCAAGTAACAGATACCAGTACAACATAAGGATTAGTACGTTGCTAAATTTAAACATATAAAACATTCCATGTAAATTTGCAGATATATCTTTTCAAAAACATGTTTTAACTCAATTCCTAATTTAGCCTATCATAATTAAAGTAATTAAAGCTGGAATAGATAAGAAATTATAAAAGAACTTACTTTAGATCCACAAGTCTTAACCACTGGGTCGTGACCACTGGTTCTAAATTCTTTATTGAAGCACGCAATATACAAACTCAAGAAATAAGAGAAAAGCTAAGGAAATATGAAAGCGGTAATGAAAACTCTACTTCAGAAGAGAGACACACCTCTCTTTAAATAGAGCCACGACTCCTATCAAGGAGAACAACTGTATAACAGACAAAAAGACTTTATAAAAGTCAATAGTGAAAAGTAACAATAATACTAAGCTTTATTAAAGCTACTTTTTGACAAATTGGTACATTTGTCTGCAATAATTCTACTTTCCCTGTTTCAGCGAATCTTTCAGGGTCTCTAAAGCATCGTCTAGTGAGATAATAATTTCTTCAGATCCTTCTTCGCTTTGAGCATCTTGATGTAGGTCTGAGTTCATAGACGCATCTGACCTGGAAGGGCATGGCCCTATGTTGTCATAGAGATCCTTTTTCATTTCTTCAATATAAAGATCAATGATTTCTTCCTTAGAAAGAGTTCTGGCATACTTCTGGGAGATCTGCTGGAAAGGGCTTGGAATCTCCGAGTCTTTCTTGACTTGTTTATGATCAAAATTCTGCTTATAAAGCTGAATTTTCTTCTCAATGGAATTGTATAGATCAGATCCTTCTATAAAAGTAGATCCTGGGCAAATACGATCTAACTTGTCCCAATATTTGGTAAGACCTTGCCTTTTAATGCAAGGAATCATCAAATCATTATAGCCAAAAATTGGTTTCCATTTCCAAATCCAAGGAAACCCAAATTCGATAAAAAAAAAAAAACAAGCAAATATTGCTTCCTTCAATGTTGTACAAATTTTTACATTCATTGACTGTTGGAGAAAATAACATCCAATTTTTTAAATGTTGTTTTATATGATCTGGAAAAATATCTGAAGAAGTTCCAAAAATTTTCTACCATGTAAAAAAACAATTAGGAATTGGTGTATGAAAACAATTTTCACAAATCTTCAAGAACCAAGAATGTCTTTTGTTCTCATTTTCATAAAGAAGAACATTTGAAAAACTTTGGATATAATCCAATAGTTAAATTTAAAATTGTATTTATGAATTGGGGAAAACCATTCTTTCTCAGCAAGTGGAGAAAAACCTCATTCCTCAAAAGATATAATCTTTTTAATAACAAGTTTAGAAAAACTAAAATTGCCATGGGCTTCATCCTTGCTATTAGCAGTATGATGAGTAATTTCCACAGATTTTGTGGAAAGCAAAAGACCCTCAAAATATTGTCTTTGCTTTAAAGAACCATGTACAAAAGATGTCTTATTAAGATACCTTTCTAGGATATAATCCGGATTGTTCTTCCATTGAAGATCCTTTTCCTCAATAAGAAGTATAACTTCTTTAAATACAGTCTCATGGAATTGTGAATTTGAAGTATCTTCCTTGCTAATATTAGCATAAGAATTAGCTGATGCAACTGCTGAAGAAGACTCCGCTTCCTTCTCCTTAATATAATTAAGGTATTCCTTGGCTAGAGGATGATCTTTAGGGATATTATCCATAAAACTTTTTAAATGATCTTTGTCATGAGACAAGTCTGAAGCTATAAGCTTTTGTTTACCCATCTGGGCAATAACATTGTTACCCCTTCCCCTATTAGAGAAATTGCTACCTCTTCCTCGTCCTGAGGAACTTCCACTTCCCCTATAAGAGGAGTAGGAGCTATAATTCGAGCTCATACCTGGAATCATGATAAATATTCACGAGTTAGGAAATCAGGAAGGTGGTTATCAACCCCTTTAATATGTTGAACTATAAAATCAAAAGGAGCAAGATGAGCTTGCCATCGAGCAAACATTTGTTTTGAAACATCATGTTTAAAATCTCTACTAAACATAAATTGAGCAGAGCTACAATCAGTTTTTATTACAAACTTTTGATTATATAAATCATCTTGAAATTTTAAGACACTTTTGACTATAGCAAAATGTTCCTTAACAACAACAGAATAATTTAGTTGAGCACCTTTCCATTTACCAGAATAAAATCTAATGAGGTACTCCTGCTTAGAATTAGGATCAATTTGTTTTAAAATGCCTCCATAACCTATGTTAGAAGCATCAGTCTCAACAATCTTCTCCCAAAGAGGATTGGGGAGCATGGGACAAGGAAGGTTTTTAACCTTTTTCTTAATTTCTTGGACAACAAGAGTATGATCATCTGTCCAACTGCAAGAATCTTTTTTAAGACGATTATAAAGAATCGAAGTATATTTACTAAGATCTTTTATATAAGCCGAAATATAATTTAAGCTACCCAAAAATCGTTGAAGTTGGGTTCTATCTAAAATTTTCTCAGGAAATTTATCTCCAAATTCTAGACTTCTTTGAATAGGAATAATAGTTCATTTCTCAATGTCATGGCCTAAAAACCTGATTTTAGTCTTAAATACAGACATTTTTGGTTTAGAAATAACTAGACCATTTTGGATAACTAAAGTTTTAAAAATATTTAAGTGTTTAAAATGACTTTCAATATCTTTAGAAAAGACGAGAATATCATCAATATATACAATAATAAAATTGCTATAAGGATAAAAAATGTCATTCATAATTTGTTGGAATTCTGAAGGAGCATTTTTTAATCCAAATGACATGACTTTCCATTCATAATGTCCCATAGGAACATTAAAAGCAATTTTATAAATATCAGATTCAGAAATCTGTATTTGCCAATAACCTGATTTTAAATCAAATTTGGAAAAGATTAAGGCTTGAAAAAGCATATCAAGAAGATCTTTCTTGTTTGGAATAGGATGCCTAATCCATTTTAAAACTTTATTAAGAGGCTTATAATTAATAACAAGCCTAGGAACACCTCTTTCTTGTTCTGAATGTTTATTAACATAAAAAGCAATACAAGACCAAGGTGACTGAGAAGGTCGAATAAGGCCTTTAGCAATAAGACTAGAAATCTCATTTTTACATAAAACAAGATATTCATAGTTCATTTGACAAGGTCTAGCCTTAGTCGGAATGCTAGATTCATTGAATCATTCTTCATAAGGAAGAGAAACAATATGTTTTTTTCTATCCCAAAAAGCATTTGGATGATCATTACAAATCTTAAGAGAAAAATCATTATGAATGAAATCGATCTTAGTTTTTAAACGAGGATTGGAAATCTTTTCCTCAATAGTTAAAGAATTTATTTCTTCTTTAAGAGAATATAAATGAAAGGTCTTTTTATCAATCATTTCTTGAAGATTATCTAAAAATCTTTTAATAGGTTTGTTTATGAAATCAAATCTAATGAACTTATTATTATAAGTACCTGTAAGACCAACTTCATCAATCCTAGTTACAGGATATATACTATAAAGAAATGTAAGCCAAGAATTATTTCATGACATATATCTTTGGCTAAGAGGAAACTAGTAGAAATACAACTAGCTTGATTGCAAAATTTTGCATTTGAAAGCTTATATTTGATATTTAAAGGACCTCTTCCAGCATGGGAAAGTGAACAAGAGGTTTTTTCAAAATACCTATTGGGAATAAGACCCTCTTGTATGACATTTAAGTCAGCGCCACTATTAATCATAGCAGTAAAATCTTTTTTAAAATGCCCTCCTATAAGAAGAGTTATTTTAGTAAACCATTTCTGGGATATTATCCTGCTAAGAGTGGAAAGAACCGCATCATCTGGTGGTTTTTGAGAAGAAGGTTCTTGAAAATCATTTTTTAAATTAATATTTTCAAAATTTTTGGATTCTTTTTTATCAAGAATTAAAGAAATGTGAAGAAGAAGATTATCTGCTTTTAAAATTTTAATTTCTTCTTTTAAAAAATTAACCTCTTTATTAAGGTCTTGAAGATAAATCTCTTTTCCTTTGAAATGTTTATTTTGAAGAAGTCTATTAACTTCTTGACTCTTTAACATTAAATGTTAAAACTCATGGTTATAATTATGCAGCAGGTACAGAAGTTATTTGTATTTGTTATCGCATATATTTTAAACCTCTTTGTACGCTTAATCCTAGGTGTAAAAGAATTGATAAAGATATTAATGAAACGATTCTAATAGAAACCAATTTTAATAGATCTAATATCACTACTCGTAGATCTATAAAATGGAATGAGATAGCTTTTCCTGAAAATTGGACTTTAACTAGGAATATTCCTAAGAATCCAATTATTCAGAGTGATTTTAGTAATATCACTCAAACCAATGAAGGAATTGTAAATATACAATTCAATGATATTTAGAGAAAAATTTGCTCTGAAAAAGGTCTCTCTTAAGATCTAATTCTTTGGCTCATAATCATATTTCTCCTTTCGGATATGTGGTTGATCAACCTCAACCTTCTAGATCTTCTACCTCTTATATAAGAGAAAATGAGACTTTTTCTTCTCCTCACGAGGATGAAGGGCAAGGTTCTTCTTTGGAAGATCATGTGAATGATCTTAAAATTCACAGAAATGGCTTTGTTCATAATAGTACCATTGAACCTAGTGTTCTAAGAACTAGAAAAATTGAGACTATGTCTAATTTCAGTATCTATTTTTTATGATGAATACAACCAAAGAAATTGGTTTTTGGAAGGTAAAAAGATTGACTTTACCCCTGGGTCACCTGCTAGACAGGTTGATTGTAATGATTACTATAATGATACCAAATGGGTTCCTTTTAGAACTTGGTATATTGATAATTTTGTTTATGATGAAATCAAAAGTTTTTCAGATGAATTTTATAAATTCAGTGAAAAAGAAAATGAAGTTTTCTCTTTTATTCCTTGGTTTATAAACACCCATATAAAACATTATATTAATGTTATTGAAAGAGATTATCAATTAATGACAGGGGAAATCAAAACTGTTGTTTTTCCTCCCCAAACAGCCTTTCAAATAATAAAAAATGATTCGGTCATTAAGTTTTCTGCTTTTTCAAAGCTTATTAAAGAAGATACTCTTTCTATTACTTCGTTACATATTAATGAATTACTTGAAAAACAAAATTATTCGAATTTATTACTTCGCATTATAGGAGAACAAATATATTCTCTTGAGGATCATATTTCTACAATATATCTAAAAATTTGTCAAATTAAACAAAACGAGAAGAAAACTGACAATATTGATGTTTCTTCTTCTGAAAAGATTATTCTTACTTCAAGCTTTATTCAGCCACCTCCTGAAATCAAAGATTTTAAGCTGAAAAATAAATCTAAAGATTTTATGAAACAACTTGATGTAAAATTATCTAATCTTTACATTTCCAAACTTTCGGTGTCTATTCTTGATAAGGATAGTGATTCAGAAAACTCTGATAATAATCAAGGTATTGATCAAAACTCTGATGATAATCAAAGTATTGATCAAATTCATAAAATGAAATGGGCTAGCAAACCTACTTTAAATAAATATTATTATGGATACCCTACTCCCATGGATGTTCTTTATGAAGAACAGGAATATATTATTAATAATAGTTATAATGGTAAATGTATTTACGAATGGAGTCTTGATGGTTTTACTGATAAGCATATTTATAATATGGCTCATCGCATGCTTATGTATAGCACTGTTTGTAAAAATACTGGTAATAATGATAAAAATATTGCCAAAATGATTATTGCTGGTTTTACTGGTCAGTTAAAAGGCTGGTGGGATAATTACATCCCTCATGACCAAAAAGAACAGATTTATAGTTCTGTTAAAACTAAGGAAGGAGGCGAAGTAACAACGAATGTTGTTTATCCTCTTATTCTTACTATTATTGAGCATTTTACTGGTAGATTTTCTGATAATAGTGAGAATATTCGAACTCTTATTAGTAATCTAAGATGTAAAACTTTAACTGAGTTTAGATGGTATAAAGATACTTTCCTATCTAGGATCTTTGAACTCAAAGACTGTAATAACAGTCATTGGAAAGCCAAATTTATTGATGGTCTTCCTCATCTTTTTGCTGAAAAAATTAGAAAAATTCTCAAAAAGGATAACATATCTGTTAACTATGATCATTATACTTATGGTCAATTAATTAGCACTTGCGTTGCTGAAGGTCTTTCTTTGTGTAATGATTTAAAATTAAATCATCAAATTAAGAAACAAAATCTTCTGGAAAGAAAACAGTTAGGAGATTTTTGTGACCAATTTGGCATGGAGGTTCCTTATAAGAAACCTAAAAAAAAGTTTCATAAAAACTTAGATAAGGAAAAAGATTTTCGTCCTTATAAAAAACGTTTTAAAAAGAAACGATATATTGATAATAAAAATCTTGAAAAAAATATTTCAAATCAAATGATTTTAAAGAAAAAGGGAATTTTAAAAAATCAAATAATTTAAAAAAAGAGAAAATCATTTGTCTGTTAAAGGGAAAAACAAATGGAACAACAATATTGAGAGAATAACAATAAGACAGAGAGAAGAAGTCTATAATTCTCATTAATCATAAGCCCTTTAAATAGGGAGGAGTTACAAGTAGATAGTTAGGAGATATTTCAGTTCTAATCTAACTCTGATATATTTATCTCTATCTCTATCGTCACATCCTTTAGACGATGACACACTTATCCTACAACACTCCCCCTTGTGCCGAGTTAAAGGAGTGGTGGTGCACAGTTGTTGCCTCGTTAAAATCTTACGCCAAAATAAAACCCAGTGGGAAAAAATAAAAATATGACGAAGGAAAGAGTACAACGCACCAGCTTCTTTGCAATACATAGACTTATCCTTCAGTCTAGTTTTCTCTTAGATTCATACTTTAATCTTGAGAGTTAAGAAAACATGATGGTATATAAACAGCTGTCTCACTAAAACCTTACACCAAGGAACAAAACCCAATGGGAAAAATAAAACCTTGGTTGAAGGAAAGAGCACAACATACCAATATCACAAATATAGTAGACTCCCCCTTTTGTCTACTACTCCCCCTGATTCGTGCATTAACCAAGGGAATTTGGAAAACATTTCCATTTACTTTCTACACGTTTCCCAATATATGGTTTTAGGTAATGACTTGGTAAAATATGTCACATTCTTTTGACACCTTACTCGATTCACTTGAATCTAAAGGAGAGTTTTTTATTGCTGATTGTATAGAAACTTAAGCAGAATATGCTTTGTGTTATTACCCCTGATGTATCTTATGTTCATTTCTTCGATACGTGATACATTATTTCCATATATGCAAGTAGGATACTGGTTGAACCCAGAATTACTAACTCCTATAATATATGTAATGATAGTCCTTAATCATATACATTATTTTATTATCTCATGAAGAGTAATATTCCTGGATTAATTCAAGGAGGTAGTTACAAAGGATCGCTTAGTTTACTTCCAAGCAATCGACGTGTTCCTTGTGGTAATTCTTTATTCAGTTTGGGAACATTATTTGTATGGGTCAGACAGATACCTAATATCAGCAAACACATACCAAGACATTATTTGGTGTTTTTCTATAAGAGCTAGCTAGTACTTTTGCTGCTTACATTCTAAGTAGGTATTGAAGTTCCATTATCAATCCCATTTTTCTTTCTATAGGGAAAGTATAAACCATGTCAATGGTTCCAAAAGATTAATTTAATATCATTCCAATGATTTTGCGTTGACGCTGAGCTAAATCTAGCTAACAAGTTCACTGAGAAATACAATATATGGTCAAGTGTATTATGTTAAGTACGATAATGCGCATATTGTACTTAGATAGGGAATTCCAGCTCCCAGCATCTTTCGTCATCATCCTTTAGACGAAATGGATCTTTCCTTATATCCGACACTTCGACCGATCATGGGAGTGCTAACCGGATGCGCTTTGTCCATATTAAATTGCCTGATTATTTTCTGGACATATGCGATCGGTGAATTAATATTTCACAAACTCGGTGTCCTAGCTCAAATATCTAGACAAAACCAAGTTTTCCCAAGATCTTTCCTCTCAAAATCAGATTTCAAGTAGCTTGTGGTTCCTCTCATTTCATCAAGAGTGCCTATTATGTTCATAACATTGACATATAGAGCTACTTTGAAAATATGGAACTTGTTTTCCATAATAAATAAGCAAGAGAACATTTTATCGTTCTTATATATCCTTTCCCAATCAAGTATTCCATTAGGCGGGTATACCACATCCACTTATATTGTTTTAATCTATAAAGTGGGCGTTTCAATTTATTGCAAACGCATTTCGTGGTTTAGAGTTGTTTGATTTTGGTAATGTAATATCATCAAACACTTTTATATATCTCTAAATCTAGATCCCCGTAGAGATATGTGGTAACCACATTCATGAGTTGCATTTTCAGTCCTTCGGAAACTACTAGGCTAGTAAATTATACGGATGTCATAACATCCATCATGAGAGAGTAAGTCTCCTCGTGGTCAATCCAGGGAGTTGTGAGAAACCTTGCGCCAAAGGAGAGTCCCATACATTATGACTCAATTATTCTCATTACGCTTTAGGACAAATGATTTATCTATGTCTTACAGGCTTTACACTTGGTGGGTTAGCACTACCAAACCAAATACCTGTTCATTTGTCAAATAATATGATTCTCCTGGATTGTTTATTTAGGCCAGTTTGCTCTTTGTTGATATTTTCCAACTGAGCATGGTTCGATGTCAATGTGCTCTATCACCTCATAAACAATAATATATGCGAAATATATCATCAATAATTATATATGATCTATCCATCGACTCATATGTGCTCTCATAGTTCATTTGAGATTAATATTCATCTCTAGAATCAATATTAACTTCGGAGCGTCCTCCAGTGATGATTTATAGACATAGTTTAATCAGAGACAATCTCATGAGAGGTTTATGTATTGATGACAAATAGTTGTGCCTTACTCTTCTCTTCCTTTAGATGAGTATCTATCGAACCAAGTAGCTTCCCCCATTTCCGTTTGGGAGCTACGACCTCAACCACACCTCCACTATGTGTGATTGCAACGCACTTTCCAATGGCGTTGTGCCCCTGTTGGGGACTTTTTAACCTTGCAAGTATATTTGCAGCTCGTATATGTGATCTTGTCACTTTTGGAATATTAAACGTATCAGGTATCGAGTCTGATTCGTTTGACTTCAACAATACGTTGTGAAGTTTTGGGGATCGAAATGAGATAGAGTGGGAATATTCAATGACACTTCCTGTCGTTCCCATGGAAAATCCTTTTTCCTATCTCCCCCTAACGACGGGAAGACTGTCTCATGAAAGTGACAACCCGCAAATCTAGCGGTAAAGAGATCACTAGTCAAATATTATAATTAGCAGATAATTGTTGGGGATTCATATCCAACATATACCAAATTGTCTTTAAGGACCCATTTTGATACGCTGTGGGGGCGCAATTGGCACATATAATCAAACATGCGTAAATGTAAAGTATCAGGCTTATATCCAGTTACCAACTGGTACGCATGAGCAAGTAGTGGGTCTAAAAACGAAAAAAAACTGCATATAATAATTGCATAACCCCAGGTAGATGTGGGTAAATTGGTGCGCATTACTAATACCCTAGATGTCATCATATTCTTTTGATAACAACTTCTATGAGACCATTTTATATATACACATGGAGTATAGGAAACTTTACATTGATCCTAATACATATGCAATTAACATCAAATCCTTATGATGTAAATTCTCCAACATTCAAAGCCATGTAGACTTGATGAAATAATCAGGGTGGTGAGACCTTAAACGTATAGTTAGTGCTAGGAGTGCAGTATTTCATGTGGACAATAATACGACATGCGTTCATCGTGTCGAAACCAGAACCATAAAGTACTTTAATGGCCCGCATTCTGGATGTTTATGTCCATAAATATCACCTTGTATTCGTTGTAACAATGGAATATTTTTGTATTATGTCCTTAGCTTTAGGATGGTATCAATCCTGTCTTGGCTAAGTAGTAGGTTATATACAAAAGTTTTAGGTATTCGAGAGGGCATATAGTAATGTTGTTTCTTATGCTACAGAAGTCAACAGTTGCAATTTTCCTCATTCTGCCTGTCACTCGAAAGAGAATGTGTCTATGTGTATTTTGCAATACACGGATCACTATGTCATAACCACGGTGTCCCGCATGGTCATGCCAAAACATATATGTGTTATTGCCCCCAAAAGTTCTTTATTGGTGACAAAATATGTTCTGATGACCCAATAATCTACTAGTTTGACACATTAGTTTCCATGATATATGTTTACTTTCATATATTCATTAGAACTTATGTATATATGCTCATTTCCATTTCCATTTGATACGAATATCTTTACAAGGTTCCTATTAATTTTGTACCAACAATAGAGTGACAGTCCATCGTCTAAGTAATTTGGTTGGATGTATTATAAAACAAGTATTAGTCTATCTTTTTTTCAAGGGTGTGATAGGTCAAAAAAAATCAATTCTCCTCGATACATTCCTACACGGAACGGAGAATATTGAATTTTTTTTTGTATTTGTTTTGATGTATTTCTTTACATGTATAATGGTTACATATTCGATTTTACTTTAGCAAAGAAATTAATTTTTGGTACTTAAAATTAATTTCAAAGAAACATATTCATAATCAATATTAAATATTAAAACAAATATGTTATATATCATTTTCAACGTGTTCCCTTTTTTATAGAAGCACTTTTTAGTGCATATCTTATTTGATTGTCCATTATCACATGGGTAGTAGTTGTATCATACTCCAGGTGTTGAAAAATCCTTCCTGACTCTTACCAATACCCTGACCCTTTCTAGGGTCTCGTCCACATGGTGCAGAAATGTCATATGTGTGAAATGGTTTTTAACTCACAATCATTTGGAGTTGTTTCCACTTCTAACACTTTCATTATTGATATCAGGAATTTTCTTTATCCCGACATATGTGGTGTTATTCGAAAGAACCTTGTTGTGTCTCTCAACCACTTGCAGTAGGTTGATGAGTTTGTCTAAATGTTACATTCCAACTTATATTGGTTCATTAATATTACTTATATATGAAATGTGGAAATGATATTAGGAATCATGTCATCTTCTGTGAGCTCCTTGTCACAGAGATTGAGACGCGTTTTCGATATAACATTTCTTTGTTGAAATCAGTTACCTTTTTGTAATCGAGTAAGTGGGTTTCATTCCACTGTACGATTAGTTCGGGAAGTACATATTCATCAGTACTCCCGATTATCCCTTTCGGAACATCCCACATTTCTTTGGGGGTTTCTAGTAAAGGTATCCTATGAAACTTAGGATTTATATGTCGTCTCAAAACATGAGGGTATTTGTTTGTATCTTTTCAAGAGGTTGATTTTAGAGTCAATGGGGAGTTGATGGACTTTAGGTATTTTCTTGTACCTTTTCAAAAGGAGGTTTATGTACTCATTTATGATACTCATATTCTTTTGAGTTTATGACGTTAATTTTGGGATGAGTTGTTTCAACCATTTACATATATAAATAATAATATATGATTTTCTTTTTGATAAGGAAATGGATTTTGGTTATGAAATTTCATTATCATAACAATATTGGATTTTTGTATGCTTTAATTTTATTGATAATACTTCATCAATATTTCAATTTGCAAAAAAAATCACTCAATCTATTGGATTTCCAGGTAGTAGGGGAATCACATGGATTTTTTAAATCCCTACAAACCTTAGGGCTATTTACACCCGTTTGACAAAATTCTTTCGATGTATTGCGATTAATTCATCAATGAAATACATAGATAACATTTGTTATTTGGTAAATTTTGACATGAGGTCAAAAAAATTCATACCATATTGGTATTTTGGGATCTTTTGGCAAGAGGCCAAAGTGACTATGAATTTGGCATATGAAACAATTTTAATACCTTAATAGCATTTTTTGGTAAAGATCAAAATATATGAGCTTGGATGTGTAACTTCCAAAAAATAATTATATAGTTTAAAATTTTGAGTAGGAACTCACAATCAAGATAAATGTTTGAATTTAACATTTTCATGTTATTTTTGAACCTTTTGGCAAAATAACAGAAGTTATGGGGGTTGAAATTGTAAATTTCAAAGATAATTTATAAGATTGAGGTTAATGAGTAGAAACTCATAACTAAGATAAACATCTGAATTATACTAACAATTATTAATTAGGATAAACATTTGAATATTAACACAAACAAATAGTAAATAAATATATAATATTGTAACTAAATGGATAATCATTTAAATATATGAATATTTTAATCTAATTTGATAAACATTAATAAATCATAATAATATTTTACAACAATAAAAGTTATACTAACACAATTAAAATAAATAAGATGAAACAAATATTAAAATAATTAATAGTCTAATTCATTATTTGGACTAGTCTAAAAGAATATATATTTAATAGGTCGAATTAAATAAAATTAAGTAAACATGTCATAAAATAAGTCAAGATTGGCTCGCATAGATAAAGTATATTAAACTTAAATAAAAGTTAATATAAAAAATATTTATTAAACAAAAACGTAAATTAATAGGAAAAAAAAAAACAAATTAAGTTTTGTTTTAGTTAAATAAAACAATAATACTTATCCTTGTGGATACTTAAAAATTATTTATTTAATTCCTTTTTGATAAATAAAAAAATAAAAACAAAATCATTCAATTATCCTAATAATTCAGATAATTAGATCATAATCATATTAAAATCACATATAAATTCCAATAATTATCTTTTAATATAGGTTTTTTTTACGTCAATATAATTTTCATTTATTTAATTATTTCAATAAAAATAAATAAATAATCATGAATTCGATTTTTTTTGAATTCAATTAATATCAATCACAAAAATAACGGAAGTATTATACAGAAAACTTAAGAAAAAAAATAAACATGATTCATAATATTCACTTATGAAGAAATTGATAGAAAACTTACTAGATTTTTTTTGACATGCGTGACAATGAGCAAAAGATAACGCAGTAGCGATGCAATTTTGTGGCAAACCGTTCAACGACAACGTGCACCAATCGTTTAGAGACGATGAAAAACAACTTTGAGCTTTACGTGCTGATAACGTGTTAAAGGGAAAAACAAATGGAACAACAATATTGAGAGAATAACAATAAGACAGAGAGAAGAAGTCTATAATTCTCATTAATCATAAGCCCTTTAAATAGGGAGGAGTTACAAGTAGATAGTTAGAAGATATTTCAGTTCTAATCTAACTCTGATATATTTATCTCTATCTCTATCGTCACATCCTTTAGACGATGACACACTTATCCTACAACATTGTCAAAATTGTGGAAAAATTGGCCATACTTCAGCAAATTGTTGGACTAAAACGAAAATTAATAGTTTGAATATTGATCAAACTATAAAAGACTCTCTTTTAAATATTTTTCTAAAGTATTACTCGATCTTTGAGATAATTTATTTTAACAAGTGTTTTAAAATTAAAGTGACAAATTTTTTTAACAACTCAAAATTGCATTTGAATCATATACGGTTTCAAATTGTAAATTCGATTACAAATGATCAATTTTTCCATAAAACTTGATATATGGTAAAATAAACAAAAAGTCACACAATTTTGGTTTTGGGGCAAAACTCGTGTATGAAAACGCTAAGTTAATTTTAAAAGGGTAAAGCGAATAAAAAGCACAACTTTGGCTTATTTGCCAATTTACTCGCTCAAGAAACAAATAGACTCAAACCAAATCATCTGTAAGGATATATATGATGTCACGTTAAACAACATGTTGGTTACACATGTTTGATGTCGGCATCTATTTCCATTTGACGATTAAGAACATGTATAAGCTAAGGATGAAGTTGTTTCCAATTAACTTTTTAAGTGCAATAATGAAATATATCTATTCTCGTTTTTTACAATAACTTATGAACAAAAATCATAAAAAAGGTCACAATAGTGCAAGTAATATTCAGAAGTCAAAAGAGACCAACTCAAAATACTAAACAACTGAAAAATTAGCATTCATTATTAAGTCTCATCTTGTAACACTTCCGTGTATATGTTGGTTTTCACTATTAAATGTTGTGAGATTTGTATGTTTATTCCACTACATAATGTTGAAGTTATTATGACCTTCAAAAGGTTTAGATGAAATGTGAACAAGTATGATGTACATATGTATGATGGAACGAAATTGTTACAAAATGATTATGTAACATTTAGATTTTGTAGTCGATCATTGATTGTTTGAATATCATTATGTTAAAAGACACCCGTGCTTCAATATTTTTATATCAATTGTTTTTCTTTAATTCCAAGTATAAAAATCATGTATTTGAAAATTTGTCCTTATTTTTAGTTGTATAACTGATATTTTTTGTATTTGTAATTCTTATTATTCGTTATTTTGTATTTAAAAAATATTGGAAGGGTACCATGGAGGTATATTAGGGTAATTCATCTAATGTATGAGCGAACTATGACATATGTTAGGACTCCAGTGAGATGAACCCATGAAGATAAAACTACACCAAGGAACGACACTAAGCCTATATTTCTGTGCTATGATTTTGGATGAATCGTATTATGCGAGATCTAAGGAAGTGTCTCATGGTATATATTATTTACGGATGACATTGCACTAGTAATAGAGACAACATGACAAATAAGGTTAAGTTAGAGCATAGTTAAAGCGGCTTGGAGATTTCACTGTCTATGCATTAATCGTTCTAAGACTGAATATATATATGGTACAATTTCAATAAAAATGGTAATGAAGAGGAGATGGAAGTCAACATTAGAGAAAAGAGATGTTAAAAAATGATACTAAGTACTTAGGGTCCGTTTACCAAACGCTTATCCCGTAAGCGCTTACCGGGTCACCTGCCTTACTAGATGTACATGGCTAGACCTGGCAAACGGGTCGTGTCGTGTCGAGTTCAAAGTTAAACGTGTTGAAAGTGTCTAACCCGACCCGTTTAATAAGTTGGTCAGAAAATCCCAACACTAACCCGACCCGCCTAACCCACCACGACCGGCTAACCCATTTAACGTTTATAAAACTAAAATTAAAACTCGAAAATTCACAAAAAAAGTACAAATATAAAATTCAAATGAAAGCATTAGAAATCCAAAATTTATAGTTCAAACTTATAAATTCTAACCAAATCTAAAACATTAAAAATCCAAAGCATTAAAAAGAAAACTTATACAATGTGTGTGTGTATATATATATATATATATATAAACGGGTTATTTGTGTCATTTTCGAGTTTAAAATTTTGACCCTGATCTTACCCGTTTAATTTTCGTGTCGTGTTTTGTCAACCCATTTACTTAAACGGGTTGAAATGTATTACCCAAACCCGTTTATTTCATGACGGGTTAGCGTGTCGTGTCAGTTTTTGCCAGGTCTATACATGACAATGACCCATAATCTTACTTGTAAGAGCAATGGCAAGGACGAAAAGTCGTCGCTCTCACTTACTTGGTAAGACTCTCTGTCACTTACCTTACCGGATGTACATGACAATAACATATAATCTTACCTGGAAAGAGTGATGGCAAGAGCAGAGAGTCATTACCCCTCACTTATCGGGTAGGGTTTAGCGTGACTCTTACTGGGTTAACGCTTATTTAGATAAATTGGTGCATGCGATGCCGGTTTGATGGAATAGAATCTTACCAAGTAAGGTTAATAGGAGTGTTGACTTTTACCGCTAAGCACTTATCGGATAAGCACTTACCAGGTAAGCGTTTGAGTAAACAACCCCTTAAAAGTTCATGATTCTAAAGTAGAGACTAGAGAGAGGTCGATGATGACATTACACATCGCATAAAGGTCATAGGAGGGTTGCTACAAGAGTGCCGTGTGATGAAAATGATCCAAAGAAACTGAAGGAAAAATTCTATATTTTGGGTGTTCACGGTTTGGTTAGGTTCGGTTAGTAGGAACATGTGAACCATACCCCATGAGGTAGATACTTGGGTACCTGAGTCGGAACCGACCTGGAGGTTATACTGGGTAGTTATCAGACCGACTATGTTAACTGAGGCACACTATAAAAGCGAAAAAAAATGCACATGAAAAGAAGTTGGAAGTTGCAAAAATAAGGATGCTAGGTGGACGTGTGACCAAACTATATTAGATATGACATCCGATGAGATCTTGCTAGTAAAGTTGGGTTATAACGCATATCACAAATAACTTGAGAGGAGGGAAATTGTTATGGTTTGAGCATGCTTGTAAGACACAATTGTCGATATCAGTGATGAGGTTTGAGAGCGTTATAGTCGATCGGGTGAGGAGGAGGGGTAGGCTAGAGAGGACATGAGAATGACTGTTACGATTGCACATTGTGGCTTTAGACATTTTTTAATGCATGCCGTCAAATGTGATCTTATGAACACACATGATTAAGATAGCATGTTTTGTTTGAGGAGTTAAAGAGGGTAGAGAGGAACAACTAGGTATGAGAGTCCTAAGTTAGGTAGTGAACTCTTTGGAGGATAACCTAGAGTAACTTTTGCGTGATTTGCATATATTTTACCATCCTCATACTTAGCTCTAGAGGTGGAAACGACACGAAATAACTTACGAGCTATTTGAGATCGACTCGGTCAACACTCAACTCGAATAGGATTGGCTCGAACTCGAGCTCGACTCGAAAAACTAATGAATCGAGTCGAGCTACTCAATACTTGACTCGAAAAGCTAGTGAGACAATTGATTTTTGTATATATAATTAGTTTTGTAATATAATTTGTAAAATATTATATAAAAATTTATTAATAAACTTACAAATAAAAATAATAAGATCTTATATCTTTAGATATTTGAATAAAACTGTACATTTCTAACTATAAAAAGTAGTCAATTTTTTAATTAAAATCATAATTTAAAAAAAAAACTATAAAAGTGTTGGTGAAGTGGTGGCACATCCAAAAAGAGATGGCAAATGAAGGAAGAGTAAATGGAGTTTGTAACTTTGTCTTCTTGATAATGAAATTTGAGGTGCATCCCTTGAGTTTTATAATGTTTAAGAGAACGCCTTTAACTGTTGTAATTTATCGAGATCGAACTTGATTCAACTTCGAGTTTCAAATTGGTTCAAGCTTCAGACGAGTTCAAGTCGCGAATTTTCAAGTCGAGTTCGAGCTTGAGAAATGGCAATCAAGTTCGAGTCATGTATACCAATACTCAACATCGACTCGCATCATTTACATCTCTACCTTGCTCTATATAAAATTTATTGGATTAGCTTAATTTAATTTATATTGTAAATTTTAATTCAAAATTTAAAAATAATCTTAAAATAAAAAATAATTTGTACGACCTGCTTGTTATCATTTTCAACGTGGAACTTGCTTTAGTAAAATATTTTATTTTCTGTTTTATATATTAGGATTTTTAGGAAATATATAACAATTATTATTTTTATTAGTATTTCGAGTAAAGTACGATTTTAGTCCCGGTGGTATGTCAAAAATCTTGGTTTTGGTCTCTAAACTTCATTTATTACATAGATGACCATATGGTATGCACTTTTAAACGGTTTTGGTCCCTCAACCAAACAACCATCCATTGAAATCCATTAACTCAACCCACCTGCAATAAGTTTTAATGAATACAAGAGAAATTGAATAAAAGAAAGTTAAGGGTTTGATCTGTAATTAAAATAAAAAGAAGATAAACAACAGGGGATGGTTTTAAATTAACAAAGAACATCCACGCCTCCGACTAATCCTCGCTGGCCCCAACCAAAACCAAACCCGCTCCTTCGACTAACCCCGTCGACCTCGACCACCCCTTGCTTTGTGCCGCCACCGCCCACCAAAACCACCCATCCCGCCGTCGTCCAAACCAAAACCAGCGAACCAAATATAAATCAAAGCAGATCCCAAACCCACTCCCTCCTTCTCAGTCAACTACTTATAAGTTTTAAAGTTTTGTTTTCCGATTTTGGTCTGTGTTTAATCAATCTACTTCTAGACTGGTTCTTCTTCATTAGAGTGAAGCTCAACGACAACTATCAAGTATTGAGGTTTGGTTTGAAATGATGGTTAGGGTTTGTTTTCTTGATTTTCATTTAATTAAAACATAGCCCTCACCCTTTTTGTTCTTTATTTTGCTTTAATTACACAATAACCCCTCAAATTTCTTCCTTCTCCATTTTATTCAAAAGTTATTAGAAACAGCCAAAGAACAAAAATGTCACTGAGTTAACGGAGGCCAATGGATGGCTGTGTGTTTGAGGGACCAAAACCGATAAAAACTGCATACCACAGGGTCATTTATATAATAAATGAAGTTTAGGGACAAAACCAAGATTTTCAATATACCATAGGGACTAAAACCATAATTTACTCTTTATCTTGAGGTCAAAAAAAGAAGGGAAAAAACTGCATCAAAACCATCGAAGCCGTCAAGTTGGTTTCTGTAAATATAGTGAGGTGAGTGATAAGCGAGTTCCAGATGTTGGATCCATCTGCTGCTCACCTAAATCGATTTAATGTCATTTCCATTTCTACCTGTTTGTTCAACGAACTCCTTTTCTCCAATTTAATATACCCAATTGCCTATAATAACTCTGGATCTCACTTCCACAAACGAGACCTCACCAATGGCGGGATCTTTGTCGATTCTTAAGCGATTGTATCTCACCGCTTACAATTGGATAGTTTTCGCCGGATGGTAAGTTTAGATTTACACTCTAATCCCATTTATTTCATTATTAATCGTTGCCCTCTTTTAATTTTGAATATGTTTTAGGTTTCAAGTATTGTTCTTGGCTTTGAAAACTCTAAAGGAATCAGGGCACCAACATGTTTACAGCAACATCGAGAAGCCGCTTTTATTGGCTCAATCGGCTGCTTTTTTAGAGGTATTCAACAAAACCCTCCACGATTTAGGTTTTTTTTTTAAATATCAATCGCTTGTTGTGGTTTAGTGGGAAATTTGAACTTAGAAAGATGGTATTGGTACCCCTTTCTTACTGGCTATATTTATGCTTTCCAATAATAGAAATCTTTGGAAAAATATTGGGTCATGGCTGTGAAATCTATTAACGACTTTGTCAAAGGAAGTCAAGCTCTTCATTTTCTTTCTCAATTAGGAGAATCTGCTTGGATGATTGGATTTTGATCTTTATTTTACGGTTTTACCCCTTCATTTTCATATGGGTCGGTTTGTTTTTTCCCAAAATAATTTGGTATTCTTACCCTTTGTTTCATATGGGCCAATCTGCTATTTTCAAATTAAGTTTGTACTCGGTCTGATCTATGATTAAATTCGACTTTTTGTTCATAAAATGACATTGAAAGTACTTGAATTGCGGTCCGGGGATATACATTGTATAGTTACATCATCATCATCATCCTGTTACAATGCATAGAGTTTAGATCCCTTAAACTCAACTGAATTATTGAAACCCCGATTGGTATATCTTCGGTATCATGATGCTATGTAATGAACACCGGTTTAGATACTAGGCATGGCAATGAGGCGGAGATGAGACGGGTACCCCGATCTCCAATCTCTGTCCCCATCCCCATGAGCGAATATGATCACATCCCCGTCCCCAATGGGGAACGGGGATCTCCAACGTGGAATCGGGGAATTTTTTTTTCTGTTTATTTGAGATATTTTAAATTAAATGTGTTAAAAGACCACACTCGATCCTTAATGATTTGTGTTTAAAACTCACATATTTCCAAAATTTTGCTTTTATGGGGTATCAAATATTCATATGTTAACAAAATCACAACATCATACGCAATTATTTGATCAAATGCTTTCGTCTCTCTCCATGTTTTTTATCTAAAAAAACTAAAACAATTTAGAGAAAATGTATATAAGAAGAAAGGTCAAAATATTCTTTCTAAATCTAAAAAATACTATATCTAATTCTTTATAAATAATATATTTAATAATGAATATACTATATATTTAATAATAAATGTATAATATGTTTAATATATGGGGATTAGGCGGGTCGGGGATCATGTTACCCTTCTGGGAGAGGTTATTCGTCTTCCTAGTCTTCGACACAAGAAAAGGGTGTGTCTCCGTCCACATTCCTGGTTTTTAACTTTTGGGGAATCCCCATCCTGATCCCCGGTTTTGCAGGGAATCCCTGCCACGTCGAGGGCTGGTACACTGGGTTCCCCAATGGGGCGAGTCTCATTCCCATGCCTATTATATACGGTGGCACAGGCCACGGCTACGTTCCTCCGTTGTAAGCTAAAAAATTTTAGGCTCGTGAAAGGTGCAATAGTTTTGTAACGTAGTGTGCCACCGTGTATATTTTGAAGCTACAATAATAACACAAGTTTGTCTTGGCAGAGTTGGTTTGGACGACTTCTCTTCCATCCCAAGCACGGGCATGAATCCTGTTTCAATCATTTTCTTACTTTTTAGCTTCAGGTTTATTATGTTTCTGAAAAAAATGCCATAAAAGATTCGAACACAAACCTCACATACAAAAGTAGGAAACTAAGACCAATGATGATTTTTTAAAAATATCCATAGCATCCTTTTTTTTATAGTCAAATGGTGTCACCACTCGAATAAATTCTTAGGTCTGTGTATGGTAATAAAATTATGCTTATCAGGTCCTATATTGCTTGTAGAAGTTTTAGAATTTTAGCTTTTAATCAACTTATTTTGTGCATAAAGTTATCTCAGCAAACAGACAGTGATAGGCTGTTCTTAGATTATGAACTCATTGTGGGTGTATTTTGACTTGACTTCCTTTTATTTTCTTGTTTTCTTATCTTTGTAACAGATTCTACATGGTATCGTAGGTGAGTTCCATCTCATCTATAAACTATGTGTTCATTTGCATACCATTTTCCCCAGAAAATAAATATAATCTTATATGTTGTTTTTGGAATCAATAGGCTTGGTAAGATCCCCAATTTCAGCAACACTGCCTCAAATAAGTTCAAGATTGTACGTGGTGTGGGGAATCCTCTATAGTTTTCCTGAGGTTAGAAACCTACCTACTTCCACTCCTTTTGGTTTATCTTTTTTGTACAATTATATTGAGAGACAAAGGTTAATGGTGACAGGTACAAACACATCCTCTTGTTAGCTCTTTGGTCATTAGTTGGTGTATCACCGAGGTAAGTCTTGATTGATGATTACTTTCTGTACATATGGTGTATATGGGTAAAGGTAATTTAGGAAAACAAGTTTCTTTATCCATTTACACCGTCAAATTTGAGGGATTCTGTTGCTTCAAAAGTGTAGTCTTTTTGTGGGTGTTAGTAATTCATTAATTAATATATGTTTTATATATGGTTTTGATGATTAGATTGTTCGGTATTCTTTCTTTGGCACAAAGGAGGCATTCGGTTCTGCTCCATACTGGCTGTTATGGCTTAGGTGAGTTCAATATTTAGTTTTAATTTATTAATTTTCTAGTCTCTTTGTTGTATCAAAATTGCAACATTGACTTTAGAATATATGTGTAATTTAGCATGAAAATTTACCAAAAAGGAAGATGTATGGAATTTAGCAATGATTTTGTTTTGGGTTATAAAATGATGCAGGTATAGCACCTTCCTGGTGTTGTATCCAACTGGTATCGCTAGTGAAATCGGTATGATCTACAATACACTACCTTTTATGAAGGTAAACAAGTGTCTATCTATCTCTACATGATAATTTTGTATTTTGTTTATCTATGTATGCTATCTATTATATACTTTGCTATGTACGATTATTAGATGTTTAGTGGTGGAGTATATGTTTAGTCATTATATTTGTATGGGTTAAAATGGCAAACATGAAGACATTTTCTCAAAAAATGAATGCATTCATGCATATACAGGGAATAGGATGGATGAGATCTAAACTCTGAATATTTTTGTTCAGGAATCTGGTATGTATTCAGTAAGAATGCCCAACAAGTGGAACTTTTCATTTGATTATTTCTATGGTGCAATTGTGGTGATTGCGATTTACGTACCAGGTAACAATAACATTCTCATGTCTTTGAAAACATCATCTTAATTTGGAAAATATACTCGGAATCTTTTTACAAGCAAGAGCTCTCTTCACCTTTACATTGGGCTCGTTTGGTTTGGTTTGGTTACATAAACCCCATTAGTGTTTTGACTCAATGGTATTATAGACATTTTATTAGGGCGTTGTACTTTGAAAAATCTAGCCATTATAGCCTATACAAACCACAACCTTTGGTGCAGGTATCCCGCATTTGTATGGGTACATGCTTGGACAAAGAAAGAAGATACTGTCGAAATCGAAAAAGGAGTGAAGAATCTTAAATCTGTATGGTGGTTTAGTTGATGAGTTGTTATGTTTGGTCGTATTTTTTTCAAACTTTGTAGCGTAATTTCGTGCACACAGACATGTTGAATGGTGATGGTAATGTAACTTCACTACTTAATTTATTTATCATCTCTCCATCAACAACTTTCAAGAATCATATTTCTTGAAAGAAAAATCGACTCAAATAGCCTAATCCTCCTCCCCTTTTCATCTCCTAGCCATTTTTTCTCCCATTTTACAAGAATAGTCCTAGGTCCACCCCTGCAATTGCGGACCTACATGACACGTGACACTCTCCCGTAAACCCTACTGCCATACGGCAGAACACCCTCTGACAGGTCCACCCTCGCAATTGCGGACCTATATGACACGTGTGGGAACCAGTTACACACATTTAATACAATAAAAATTGTGGGGTTTGAGATGGGGCACCAAGATATTATATAGAATAAAGAAGAGAAAGGTAGGTCGGGGTGTGAGAATTGGTTACACGCATTTACGTGTCACGTAGGTCCACAATTGCGGAGGTGAACCTAGGTCAGCAATTACGGGGTGGACCTAGGGCTATTTTCGTAAGATGGAGGAAGAAATGGCTAGGGGGTGAAAAGAAGAGGGAAATTAAGCTATTTAAGTCTATTTCTTTCTTTTTTTTAAGTATATAATATTTATATATGACAAATGCAACAAATAAACTCACACACCCTCCTCACCTTTGGTGAGGTTTGAACCCCTGACCTCCTAGGAGGCCAGAGGCTCTGATACCGCTAGGCCAAAGGCCTTTTGGTTATTTGAGTCTATTTCTTCTCTTGAAAAGGGGTTATTTAATTAATGGGTATTGCTATCCCTACCCCCTCCTCACTCACAAACCCTCCCATACCCTCCAATCTCACTCATATGCCCCCTCCTACCTAACTCACATATCCCCTATAAAAAGGGGCATGGATAGAATTTACCTTAATTAAAATGGAAATTGCACTAAAATAAAGTTAATTCCAATGGAAAACCAACCTCTAAAATTAATTCTAGGGTATGGATTATAACTTTTATATATTTAAAATATTTTGTTGCATGCTAAAGTAAACATTTTATGTTATAAAAGTAAAATAAAATAATGACATGACAGTCAATAATTATGATATGGCATATGAGATGACATGAAAATTCCATATTATATTTAAAACAAATAAAAAGTAATCAAAACTTCAAACATCGTAGCCTCAACTAAAGCAAGTAGTATTGCATGTAGGGGTGTAAACGAATCGAGTAGCAGGTTAATCGATCCGGGCTAAAAAAATTAATACTTAATACCAGGCTCAAGCTCGATTAACTTTTTCAAAGTAAGCTTGAGCTGGAATATTTTATGGGTTATCGAGCTCGATGCTTGTTTATGGGTTCGAACTCGTGATCGATTAACTCTTTTATCGGCTTGAGCTTGATAGTTTTTATATATTTATTGTATGGTTAATGAATATATGAGCATATTTGGCTCGAAAAAGTGTATGCTTGATGGCTCGGCTTAACTCGACTCGCACTTGAAAAATTTAACCGAGTTTTCGAACGAGCTGAGTCAGACATTAGTGTTATGAAGCTCAGCTCGTTAAGTTAAACGAGTTCTATTTTCTGTTCGAGATTGACTCAAGCTTGAAAATTATTAAGCTCGAGCTCGAGTAGCTCGTTAAAAGCTCGAAAGTTTACACCCCTGATTGCATCTACATATGAACATGAGTTTTTGCCTTAGTTAAACCAAAAACCAACGACAACAAATACGATCATGAAAGAAGAGGAATTCACCCGTCCAACATCACAAATTGATATGCTACTTATCCTAAGTTGTCTCAATTGGGTGTTTGTATGGCAACTCTGGGTTAAGTGGATGTAGGTAACCAATATGTTTGTCCCAGCTAGAAATAACACACAAAAATTGTTAAAAGGTAAGAATACTATGTACCAATCTTGTCATTTTACTAACTTATTGTGTTGGTATTGATATTTGTAGAAGTTTAAGGGCTAAAAGGGACTGTTGGTGAATCTTGAGGAATCAAGGGGGTGCTTCTCAACTTTCCAGCAACATTGGGGGTAGCGGTGCAACATTTGGTTGTTTTATGGACTAAAGCTTCAAGGACTAATATGCAAATTTGAGAAATATAAATGATGGTTTTCTTCCGGTAAACGATAACTTTCAGCTCATTTTTCATTTTAGTTTCTCTCTCTAACTTTTAGTTTCTTTCTCTCTAGATAAGCAGTTTATTTCAATTTCATATATTCAGATCTTCAAATCTCTTGAAGATATATAGTTTGTATTAGAATTAATATGTTGTAATAAAATGGTTATGAGTTTTAAGATGGTATCAGAGCATTGTGTGTTCGTTCTATCTGAGATGTTCATCATCGATTACAACTTTTGGTAAATCCTTCTTCTCCTTTATCTTTATTTTTTCCTTTCATGTTTGACTGAGATTTTCATTTTTTCAGTGCTTAACTCTTCTGGAGTGCAGTTTTCTTTAAGGCATGTTCATATTTTTTTTTACCTCACTTCTGAGGGTTTTTCGTTTTAATCTGACCTTCATAGGTCTTGTTCACTTGATTACTGTTTGTTCTTCGGTTTATCTCAGTCTTCATCGCCTTGTACACCTTAGATTTGATCTGTCATAGATCGTGGTTTAAGGTGACTTCTTAAGGACGTTTTTCGTTTGTTTTTATATTTGCCTAATCAAGTTGAATCTCATCTCTTTAGGTCTGATTCACCGATAGGATTCATTCTGTTTCTTGAAGATCTCTTGTTTGATCTGATAGCAACCTTTCATATTCTTGAATATCTCATGTTGATCGCTCCAGATCTGTTTATCGTCTTCAACCTCAACCAGATACTTTCTAGATCTTGGTTGTAGGTGTGTTTTACGATCATTTCAAAAAAAAAATTTGTTTTCTGATCAGATCTGTTTCTCGTCTTCAACCTCAACCAGATACTTTCTAGATCTCGGTTGTAGGTGTGTTTTACGAGCTTAATCAGCTGCCTTATACCTTTTTGGTTGCCGTTTTCTCTCTCTCTCTTTGTTTGACTTGAATCAGATCTTCTATAGATCTAGGTTTAAGTTGAGTGTGAGAGAAGTTTCAAGGATCATTTTTGTTTAGATCCTTGTTTTCATTTCAAATTTTTTTTCTGAGTGATTCTTATGAAGTGAGTCGAGGTTGGTGACTAGCTTTCCTATCCTCGTGTGTGACTCACAGAAGAACTTATCACTTAATGTTGCGGTGACTAGTTTTTTTTTCTTCTCATTCTTGCATCTGTTAAGCTAGATCTGATAATTTTGTGACCTCTTGTTTTCTCTTTTTCATTTCTTGTTCTTCTTGTGTGTTGGTGTGTATCTTTTGGTCATGTGTTTTGTTCAGGATTTGTTCCTGTCTTAAACCCGTGGTTGCTGTTTTTTCACTTATTCTGGTTCCTCTGTGAGGTCCCAGAACGGCTCATTTTCCGCTGCTCTCTCTCTCATAAGGATCGCTCTGTAAGTGGTTTTCTGTTTCTCTTTGGCTCTCTTCGCACTGTAAGTCCTCTCTCTCTCTCTCTTGTGGTTCTTTTGTTTTGGACGCTGAGTAGTTGGCTTGACCTACTACCATTCGAGTGGCAAGGAATCCTGTCTCTTAGCTGCTCAGTTTCTGTCCTTGTGTGTGAATTTTTGCTCTTCTGGTTTGTCACTATGACTGGAGCAGAACCCTCCAAAGAGCCAGAACAGCGATCCTTGATCGCCAAGCTGGACTTTGGGGATCCTCTTTATCTCCATCCAAGTGATACGTCAGGAGCTTCTATTTTGTCTATGAAACTTACTGGTACTGAAAACTACAAGGTTTGGTCATGTGCTATGATACTTGCTCTTGAGACTAAGAATAAACTTGGTTTCATTGATGGTTCTGTTATTAGATCTGTTGATAATGATGTTCTAGGTAAACAATGGGACAGATGTAACTCTGTTGTTCTATCTTGGATTCTCAACTCTATTTCTGATGACTTGTTTGTTAGCCAAGTTTTTTCTAGAGTTGCCTATGAAGTTTGGCTTGAGTTAAAAGAAACCTATGACAAAATTGATGGTTCTGTAACTTTTAACTTACATCAAAAAATTAACTCACTATCTCAAAATGGGGCACCCGTTTCTGACTATTATCACAAGTTAAATGCTCTGTGGAAACAGTTTGATGCTCTAATCAAATTGCCCTCATGCACATGTAATGCTGCTCATGATTTTTCAAAACACAATCAATTGATAAAATTAATGCAGTTTTTAATGGGGCTAGATGATGCTTATGTTCATATACGAAGTAATATTTTGACTACCGATCCCCTTCCTACCGTTAAGACTGCTTTTTCTTTAGTTTCTCGAGAAGAGTCACACTGTGGTGTGACTCGCTCTTCAGATACAAAAAATCAAAACTCAGCTTTTTTTGGAAAAGCCAATGAAAATAAGAAAAAAACCGGTAAATCTCTTCTTGTTTGTAAGCATTGTGGTGTGACAGGTCATACTATAGAAAGGTGCTATAAATTGATTGGTTTTCCTAAGGACTTTCAGTTTACTAAGTCGAAGAATTCTTTTAAATCAACTTCAAGCAATGCTTGTTCGACTGATGCTTCTGTCAGTAGTCAGAATTCCTCAAAATCTCTCACAGAGGATCAAATTACCAAGTTACTTTCCCTTCTTGATCATAAACAACCGGAGAACATCTCTGTCAATATGGCAGGTATGTTTTCTGTAAATATGACAAAAATGACTAACTCATCTGATTTTTCTCATCATGGTTGGATAATTGATTCTGGTGCTAACCAGCATATGACATCTTCTACTTCTCATCTTGAAAATGTTTTGGATATTTCAGATTTAAATTTAAAAGTCACTCAACCTAATGGGGATGAAGCTAAAATAAATCAAATAGGGAATTTTAGACTCAATGACAAAGTTGTTTTGTTTGATGTTCTTGTTATTCCTGACTTTTATGTTAATCTGCTTTCTGTTCATAAAATTGCTAGAGATAGTAAAATTTTTGTTGGATTTGATGAGTACAAGTGTTACCTTCTTCAGGGTTCTCTTCACAAGAGAATTGTGGGGACTGGTAGCGAACAGGGAGGTCTATATTTTTTTGATCACTTGTCCAAGGGTGAGTTACTTATCTCACCTGAATCTAAGAATCTTCGTCATAAGTCTAATATGTCTACAGTATGTTACGTCTCTCGCCAACTGTGGCATAGTAGACTGGGACATCCTGCTAACCAAGTGTTAGGAATTTTAAAAGAAACTCTTGATTTAGGGAGTGAACAAGTCTCTCCTCCTTGTGACATTTGCCATAAGGCAAAACAAACTAGAGACAAGTTTACTCTGAGTAATCATGTCTCCAAAGTTCTTGGAGAATTATTTCACTTAGACCTATGGGGACCTTATCGTGTTCCAAGTAAAGATGGGTATAGATTCTTCTTGACTATTGTTGATGATTATACTAGATCTGTTTGGGTTTATTTGTTGAAAAGCAAAGATGAAGTCTTTAACAACATTGTTGCTTTTCACAGCTTGCTGATCAATCAATTTGGAAAACATGTTAAGATTTTCAGGAGTGATTATGGTACTGAGTTTGTTAATAACAAATTAGGTGCGTTCTTTAAAACTAATGATATTATTCATCAAACTTCATGCGTTTACACCCCCCAACAAAATGGGGTGGTTGAACGAAAGCATAGACATTTATTAAATGTGGCTAGGGCTTTGATGTTTCAAGGAAATATTCCATTGAACATGTGGAATGAGTGTATATTAACTGCTACTGTTGGTCCCAAATAGCAGTAAATAAACAAGCAAAGTATTGTAAAAGGGGGGGTTAAATACAATACACACAGTTTTTCACTTAATTTAATTCTTATTGATTTGAAATCAAGAATTACACATAGAAAACTTTGATTGTTGCGGAAGAGAACATATGAGATATGTTCAAACAATCTTACACATAGAGAATAAAGAACAATTGTAAAACACTTAGAAAACAATTGAACTTCGTAGAGAGAAAGTTGCCAGGCACTTAGAGAACTTGAAGGTAGTAGAGCTGGGTGATCTTGCATGTTGAACCATCCTCCATATTTATAGTGCCTCATGCATTAAATGCATGGGACACCTGTTGAGCAAGGGATGGACACATGTCTTCAGCAAGGTACAGGATGTACCTTTTGTCTTGAGGTGTTTTGGCTTGAAGTGTTGACCTGCAGAGAGGATGGTAGAGACCTTTCCTTAAAATGGTGTAGTAGACAAAACTTACTTTATCTGATCTCCAGATGAGGTCCACGTCAATGCAAGATATCACAATATACTTTGTCAGAAAAGTACAATGTGTTGGAGAAATCTTCAGGCCTTGAAGATTAAGAAGTCTTTGGTTGCCGAAGAGATCTTCGGGCTCCTGAAGACTGAGAGGTCTTCGGCTCTTAAGACTGAGAAGTCTTCGGCTCCTAAGACTAAGAAGTCTTCGGCTTCTGAAGATTGAGAAATCTTCGGCTTCCAAAGATGTCTTCGGCCGAAGACGTCTTCGACCGAAGAGGTCTTCAGCCGAAGAGGTCTTCGGCTCCTGAAGACTGAGATCGGCACCATCCTGGCCAATGGTGTTGATCAAGTGGGCATACTTGGCTTTAGGCTGAGGAGTCTATCTTCAATCCGCTTTGAAAGATATTCTCCTTCTTTGTCTTCTTCGGTTGATCTTCGACTTCACCGAACATTTGTATAGAAACCAAGCTGCTAAAAGAACCTCAAACATATTCTAAGTAGGATGATATAAGATGGAAGATCAGGAGGTCATCTTCAAATCTTCAGATGACCCAACAATCTCCCCCTATTTGAGGATGACATCCATACTAAAGAATAGAACAAAGAGTGTACTGAATAAATACATTTTGACCCATTTTTACTCTTTTTGGGTTCTTTTCACATAGACCTTTTTTTTTTTTTGTATATCTGACATTTACAAGGAAATGAAAAAGTATAGCTATACATACGAATAAATGAATACAATGAATAAAGAATGAGAAAGAAAAAAAAAATATACAAAGATATAGAAGACAGTAGTCGGGATTGTTTGAACTTGAGTGGTTGGTTGCTCCCCCTCAATTCATACTCCCCCTCAACTAATGTCAGGTGGCTTTGATCACATAGTCCATTGCAGAATTAGTTTCAGCGGAGTTTAAGCTTGAGTGGTAAGATGTTCCCCCTCAACTCATACTCCTTCTTAACTAAGAAGTCAGAAGATTTTCGGGATCCTCCGAACCTGCTCTTGGAAGGGCAGATTCATCCTTGGATCGTGCAGAAGCATCAGGACTGAGAATCCTGGGTGATAGGCTGTGAGGTGGAGAAGAGGCACCTTGGATAGGGAAGGAGTCCAAGTCATCCTTATCAACCAAGGAAAAGGTTGATGAGGGAATAATAGGGGTCCCCAATTTTACAATTGTATCCTTTTATGAAGATACAAAGGAGATGGCTTTGGGTTTAGCAGAGTCCCCGGGCCCAGATGGGAAAATTTCAACACCTGCCGATTTTGAAGAACCGGTGGGTGGAGTGGGTGGCTTGGCCCTTGAAACCTTCCTTAGCCTCTTGAGATGAGAGGGAAGGGAAGAGGTAGAGTGCCGCCGCTTTGAGATATGGGGTGTGACCTGGGTAACCGCCGAAGGTTCTTTCGGTGGTATGGCCATTTGGGCAAGTGCGACGGTGCTAGTAGCAGTTGAGGATTTATTGCTAGCCGGCGTCACTAAGGAGGGGGAAGAAGGGTCCACTACAGTTGAGGGACCTTTGGACACCGGAGTGTCCTTAGTATCACCCCATTGTAGATCGGGAGAGTTTATGAAGGAGAACATACCTGAGCTGAGAGCTTGATTGGTGGATAGAGAGCCCTTGTTGAGAGAGGTCTTCTTGAGTTTCTAAGTGTTGGTAGGAGAGTCATCACCAAATCAATTAGAGACCAAACAATTTTTTCTCCCCCTATTTGATGATGACACCAACACATAGAGAAAAAAAATGGGTACTGACACTCAGAAAAATTACAAGACACGAAGAAACTCATAAATGCAGTGGCCCTTTCTTTTTTTTTTTTTTTTTTTTTTTTTGGGGAGGGGGGCTCTTTTTTTTGTTTTTGTTTTTTTTTTTGTTTTGAAAAAGAAAAAAAAAGGAAGAGAAAATAGGGGAAAGGAAGAAATTGGTTGAGATGTGGTAAGAAGAGATGGGATGGGTTAGGTTAGTCTTGGGAAATAAAAAAAATGAGAAAGAGGAAAAGATAAAAAGGAAAAGAGGGTGGGGTGGGGGTCGGCCGAATGTGGGTTTGGGGGGGGGGGGGTCGGCCGAATGTTTGGGGGGGGGGGGAGGGTGGTAGTGATGAGGTTTTTGTTTCGTTGTAAGGGTGAAAATAGGGGTGTTAGGGAGGTGTTTGGTGGGAGCATAAGGAGGTGTTCGGGTTCGGGGGAGAGAGGTTTCGGTGGGAAGGGTAGGCCGAAGAAGGGGTTTGGGAGGTGTGAGATTTCGGTGGGTATAAGGGAGTGTTTGGGATTTCGGTAGGTGTAGTGAGAGAGGGGGCCGAAGGAAGGAAGGGTCGAAGGAGGGAAGGCTTCGGTGGCTTCGATGGAGAGGGGGGCCGAAGGAAGGGAAGGACCGAGGGGGGGATTTTCGGTGGCTAGGTGGTAGGTTCGGTGGCTAGGGGAGGGAGAGGAGATTGGGTGTTTGGGATTTCGGTGGGTAGGGGTTTCAGTGGGTAGGGGATTGGGGGTAGGGGTTTCGGTGGGAAGGGGGTAGGGGTTTCGGAAGAGGCCGAAGAAGGGAAGGGTGTCGGTGGGGAGAGGTCCGAAGGAGGGAAGAGGGGTGAGGGAGGGAGGCTGAAGGGAGGGGAGGGGGAGAGGGGAGGGGGGTTTCGGTGGGGAGAGGGAGAGGGGAGGGTGGGGGATTCGGAGGGGAGAGGGAGAGGGGAGGGTGGGGGATTCGGAGGGGAGAGGGTGTGAGAGAGAGAGGGGTCTTCGGCTAGGGAGGGGAGAGAGGGCCGAAGAGGGAGTGAGGGAGGGGGTTTTCGGTGGGAGAGGGGAGGGAGGAGAGAGAGAGCCGAAGGAGGGAGGGGAGGAGGGGGGGAGAGAAGAGAGATAGACCAAAAGTGAGAAAGATGTTAGAGAGAAAAAAAATTAAATTTTTTTTTTTAAATGTTCGGCGGATGAACAGTACCGCCGAATTTTTTTTTTTTTTTTTTTTTTAAAGTTCGGTGGATGAACAGTACCACCGAATTTTTTTTTTTTTTTTTGAATTCGGCCGATGAACAGTACCGGCGAAATAATTTTTTTTTTTTTTTTTTTTTAATAATGTTCGGTGGATGAATAGTACCACCGAAATTTTTTTTTTTTTTTTTTTAAATGTTCGGCGGATGAACAGTACCGCCGATTTTTTTTTTTTTTTTTTTTTTTTTTTTTAATGTTCGGTAGATGAGAAGGAAAGGAATGTTGTAGGTGAGAGTTGGATGGAACATCTTTGTGAGAGATAGATGGAAGATCGACAGGAATAGGTAAAGAAGGAATGTATGGTTGAGAAAGTGGGATGATTTGCGGTGAAGTTTGAGGTTGAGACGAGAATGAGATATCAAATATTGATGATGGAGGAAGAAAAGGTGATATGATGAGAAATGAGATCAGTAGGTGTGAAATGTAATGATGGGAGAAATGAGAGATCTTGATCTTCAGAGAAGACTATCTGAAGATTAGGGATTGGAGATGAGAAGATAGGTAGTTCACCATTATGATGAGATGTGCCTTGAGAAGAAAGAAACATATGGATTTGAGTTAGATGAAGGATTATGAGAATCTTCACCAACACATGATGATATCCTCCAATCATCATCTCAAGATGAGATGATGACTTAAGATCATCAAACTTCACATGAGTAGATGTAGTTTCTCTGAAGATGATGGACTCGGTAGGCTTTTGAAGAGTGAGAGAGAGGGAGAGGTTGAGGGCCGAAGGTGAGGGAAGGGAGGTATAAGGGAGGTTTGTTCTTTGGTGGGTTTAAGAGGCCGAAAGAGAGAGATGAGAAGAGAGAGAGAGAGAGGGATGTACCTGGGTAGGAGGTAGAGCACTCAGCAGACACAATGGCCATAGAGAAGGATTGAGCTTCACTGTTCATCAACATCATCTATTTTAGCCATGAAACAAAGGTTGGCCATTTCTTTGTCACTTTCAGAAGTGGGTTCATCTGCCCAATCATGGGTTTCAGTCATTTGACTTTTTCCCTTTTTGAGAAAGATTTCATTTCTCTCCTTCTCTCTCTTATATTTTGCCTTGAATTTCTCAGCCCGGTCAGAATTTGAGGAGACAGACATATTTGTCTTTTGGAAAGAAGGTTGGTAAGATCAGACTTGGTTCTGACAAACCTAGAGGAGGTACGGTTAGAGGAGGGTAGTCTGGATTTATCAGAAGACCTGCTTCTGCACTCAGAAGCAAAGTGTCCTTTCTTCCCACACCTGTAACATTCCTCATTTGATTTGTCAGAGGGAGAGATTTTAGAAAAAGTAGAAGAGGGTTTTCTTGAAAACTTGGATTTTCCAGAAGAGAGTCGAGGGTTACTGGAAGTCTCCTCACCTTCATCATCAGCCTCACTAAGGGAGGCTTCTGAAGGATCATTAAGGTCCTCTTGACTATCACGGTCAGAATCGGAGGGATAGGTGATTCTAGGAACACACACAGAGTTTTTGGAAGAATCACTAACAAGAGCTAGAGAAGAGCTTTTAATGTCATTTGTGATAGACTTCCTAAGCAATTTAGTTTGCTCATAGTTAAAGAGAGTACCATACAAGGCAGTGAGAGGCATGGAGTCAAGATCCTTGGTAGACTTGATGCAAGTACAAATGTTTTCCCAAAACTCAGGAAGACAGTCCATGAACTTGCACAAGACTTCCTCATTATCATAAATGCGACCCACAAGTTTTAGATCATTGAGAAGACTGTTAAAACGATTGTAGTAGTCTGAGAGAGACTCACCCTTCTCATGAGAGAAGAGTTCATACTTTCTTAAAAGAGCAATCTTTTTGCTCTTTTTCACCTCAGACGTACCTTCATAAAGAACACACAGAGTGGACCACATTTCTTTTGCAGTAGAAAGGTTAACAAGAGAATGGTAGACCTCATCAGGCAGAGAGAGGGCAATGATGGCTCTGACTTTAGTATCAAGAGCTATAAGACGTCTGTCTTCATCATTGTATTTACTGGGGTCCTTTACAATGTATCTCCCAGTAGCTGGAGTTCTTTCTTCCTCAGAAGAGTCCTCATCAGCTTTTGCCTTGTCTGCATTATAACGGTCCCAAACTCTAGGAATAAAAGGACCTTCATGTAAAATAGTTGGATATCTGCTGTCAACTCCTTCTAAAAAGAGTATCATACGACTTTTCCACAAGAAGAAGTTATTGGGGTTAAACTTTGGTGGTTTGGCTATAGAGCCATTGTCGTATGAAACAGCAGTGGTGTTTTGAGAAGAAGCATTGTTTAAAGAAGAAGAAGAAGAAGAGGCTGCCATTGTGGATCTAGTTTATTGAGTTAAACTGAACCGCTCTGATACCACTTGTTGGTCCCAAATAGCAGTAAATAAACAAGCAAAGTATTGTAAAAGGGGGGGTTAAATACAATACACACAGTTTTTCACTTAATTTAATTCTTATTGATTTGAAATCAAGAATTACACATAGAAAACTTTGATTGTTGCGGAAGAGAACATATGAGATATGTTCAAACAATCTTACACATAGAGAATAAAGAACAATTGTAAAACACTTAGAAAACAATTGAACTTCGTAGAGAGAAAGTTGCCAGGCACTTAGAGAACTTGAAGGTAGTAGAGCTGGGTGATCTTGCATGTTGAACCATCCTCCATATTTATAGTGCCTCATGCATTAAATGCATGGGACACCTGTTGAGCAAGGGATGGACACATGTCTTCAGCAAGGTACAGGATGTACCTTTTGTCTTGAGGTGTTTTGGCTTGAAGTGTTGACCTGCAGAGAGGATGGTAGAGACCTTTCCTTAAAATGGTGTAGTAGACAAAACTTACTTTATCTGATCTCCAGATGAGGTCCACGTCAATGCAAGATATCACAATATACTTTGTCAGAAAAGTACAATGTGTTGGAGAAATCTTCAGGCCTTGAAGATTAAGAAGTCTTTGGTTGCCGAAGAGATCTTCGGGCTCCTGAAGACTGAGAGGTCTTCGGCTCTTAAGACTGAGAAGTCTTCGGCTCCTAAGACTAAGAAGTCTTCGGCTTCTGAAGATTGAGAAATCTTCGGCTTCCAAAGATGTCTTCGGCCGAAGACGTCTTCGACCGAAGAGGTCTTCAGCCGAAGAGGTCTTCGGCTCCTGAAGACTGAGATCGGCACCATCCTGGCCAATGGTGTTGATCAAGTGGGCATACTTGGCTTTAGGCTGAGGAGTCTATCTTCAATCCGCTTTGAAAGATATTCTCCTTCTTTGTCTTCTTCGGTTGATCTTCGACTTCACCGAACATTTGTATAGAAACCAAGCTGCTAAAAGAACCTCAAACATATTCTAAGTAGGATGATATAAGATGGAAGATCAGGAGGTCATCTTCAAATCTTCAGATGACCCAACAGCTACATATCTCATAAATAGAACTCCTTCATCCGTGTTAAATGGAAAGTGTCCTTATGAGCTTGTGTTTGGGTTTGCACCTGTTTTGTCACATCTTAGAAGTTTTGGATGTCTGTGTTTTGCTGCAAGACCCAATGTTTCAGATAAATTCTCTTCTCGTTCAGAAAAGTGTGTTCATCTTGGTTATTGTAATTCAAAAAAGGGGTACAGACTTTACAGTTTGGACTCAAAACAAATCATTGTTTCTAGAGATGTTAAGTTTTATGAAACTATATTTCCTTTCAAAATGAGTGCAAACCAACCAAGTTGTGATTCTAGCAATATCAATTCTTTAAATTTCTTTGATTCTGTGATATTTCAGTCTAATGATTTGACCTTTGAATTGCCCGATGATGAAAATAGGGCGAATCCTCAAAATGTAAGTAAAAGTATTGAAAATGTTCCTGTTACTTCTGATAATTCAGATAGAAGTGGTCATGTGGGTAGTCAAGATAGAGCTGCCGGATCTTTGAATCCTGGTAGTACTAGCATCAATAATGAAAATAATAGAGCTGCCGGATCAAATGATCCTGGTAGCACTGAGGCTGCCAGTGATTCACGAGCTACTAATTTTCGTCAACTAACTGTTCAACAAAATAATTATGACATTTTGAGGACCCCTTCTGAGGGAACTATTTCTGAACAATCAAACCTTCGTAAATCTAGTCGTACTTCAAACTTACCTCGTCGTTTTAATGATTATGTAGTCAAAGGGAAGGTTAAATATGGTTTAGAAAAGGTTGTGAATTACTCTTATCTGAACTCAAATAATTTTTGTTTTGTATCAACTCTAAATAAGTCTTTTGAACCTGAAAGTTTTTTTTGAAGCAATTAAGGATCAAAATTGGGTTGATGCAATGAATAATGAGATGGAAGCTTTATATAGAAATGGTACTTGGATTTTGACAGATTTGCCTCCTGGCCGAAAACCAATAGGCTGCCGGTGGATTTATAAAATTAAATATAAATCTACTGGTGAAATAGAAAGGTATAAGGCCCGTTTAGTTGCTAAAGGGTATAGTCAACGTGAGCATCTAGACTATGAGGAAACTTTTTCGCCTGTAGTTAAAATGGTAACAGTTAGGTGTGTCATTGCTTTGGCTGTTCAAAATCAATGGCCTCTATGTCAACTTGATGTGAACAATGCTTTCCTTTATGGTGATTTAGTTGAAGAGGTTTATATGAGTTTACCCCCGGGGTATTTTTCTGCTAATGATAAACGGGTTTGTAAGCTTGTTAAGTCCCTGTATGGATTAAAACAAGCACCCCGTCAATGGTATGAAAAATTGTCAACTTGTTTAATTGATTATGGTTTTAATCAAAGTACTAGTGACTATTCATTGTTTACAAAATATTCTGATAATATTTTCATTGTTCTTCTTGTTTATGTTGATGACATAGTTATTACTGGTAATTCATATTCTGAAATTCAAAAGGTTAAGGATCATTTACAATCTAGATTTAAAATAAAAGATCTTAGTTTTTTGAAATTCTTTTTAGGAATTGAGATTTTAGAAACTGACAAAGGTGTATGTATGTCCCAAAGAAAGTACTGTCTTGAACTATTAAATGATTTTGGATATCTAGGGTGTAACCCTATTAACACACGTATAGACATGAACTTGATTGTTACTGATTCTTTTGGTTCGGAAGCAAAGGATCCTCTTTTGAAGGATTTTACTGGATATCAGAAGTTAATTGGTAGACTTATATACTTGTTAGCTACTAGACCTGATATTGCTTTTTCAGTACATTGTTTGAGTCAATTTATGCATTCACCGCGTCAGTCTCATTTGAAACTGGCTCTTCGAGTATTAAGGTACTTGAAGGCTTCTCCTGGTAAAGGTATCAATTTTTCTTTATGTCCTGCTTCTGATTTTAAACTTTCAGCCTTTGTTGACGCTGACTGGGGAAAATGTCTGTCAACAAGGCGATCTGTTACAGGATACTGTCTTTTCTTAGGTAGTTGTATGATTTCGTGGAGGAGCAGGAAACAACCTACTGTTTCACGATCTTCCGTTGAATCTGAATATAGGGCCATGGCCTCAGCCCTTTGTGAAATTATATGGGTTCTTAGTATTTTAACTGATCTGAAAATTAATAATCTTCTTCCTGTCAGTTTAAACTGTGATAATAAGTCAGCAATTCAAATTGCTAATAATCCAGTACTTCATGAAAGGACTAAACATATCGAGATAGATATTCATCAAGTGAGAAATAAAATTTCAACTGGAATGTTGAGAACAGTTAAAGTTTCATCAACAGAAAATCCAGCTGATATATTTACAAAATCACTTGGAGTGAATCAACATAACTATCTCATTTCTAAATTAAATATGTTAGATATATTTCAATGTCAAGATTGAGGGAGGGTGTTAAAAGGTAAGAATACTATGTACCAATCTTGTCATTTTACTAACTTATTGTGTCGGTATTGATATTTGTAGAAGTTTAAGGGCTAAAAGGGGCTGCTGGTGAATCTTGAGGAATCAAGGGGGTGCTTCTCAACTTTCCAGCAACATTGGGGGTAGCGGTGCAACATTTGGTTGTTTTATGGACTAAAGCTTCGAGGACTAATATGCAAATTTGAGAAATATAAATGATGGTTTTCTTAACTTTCAGCTCATTTTTCATTTTAGTTTCTCTCTCTAACTTTTAGTTTCTTTCTCTCTAGATAAGCAGTTTATTTCAATTTCATATATTCAGATCTTCAAATCTCTTGAAGATATATAGTTTGTATTAGAATTAATATGTTGTAATAAAATGGTTATGAGTTTTAAGAAAAATCAAACATAAAGTTTAGCAAAAGTCAGAATCAATTTCCATTCATAAAAATCAAATAACTTTTTTTTTTAATCAAAATAAAGAAATTCATTTCAAGAGGGGGGTGAAACTTGGAGTTGGAGGTCGTAGGTAGTCTTGTGTTTGTTTGGTGAATTCCAGATGGGCATTTGTTCTCTCCTGAGTTATATAATTAAATAAATACATGATGCATGTTGTTCAATAAAAATGTTTCCAGCTGGTAATTACTACTTATACACAAAGGAATGGCCAGAAGCTGGCAGAATGAGAAAATAGTGAACCTGAATCGAAATCAAGGAATTGATGGAGAAATCACCCAAGAGAGATCGATGTACGAAGATGAAAAAAATCATATAAATTACTAATATAAAAATAGTTTTTGATTAAATATTTAAAATAAAACTTAGAAAGATAATTTTACAACTTCGTTTTAATCGTGAGTCCATAATGTTTATGACTTCGTGAAACTATGAGTGATGTGATTAAATATATCTATAAAAATGTTACATATAAAGTTAAAAATGTAAAAATACAAAAGATAATAAAATTAATAAATTAAAAAAATATTTTTTTTTTGAAAAATAATCACGTCTTTCAAAAAAGGCGTGCCACGCGTCATAGCGTGAGTCACACCTTACAGAAACGTTATGGGTTACGGAAACGCGTCTTACGGCATATCACGCCATGGCGCCTTTTTATACACTAACATGAGAAGTAAAACGGGAATTATATTCACCGTGTTTTCAGGTACTCAATGTTCTCGTGTTAGAGCATCCACAATGTGGTTTTTTGGATGTTTTTTAAAAAGCAAAAATTGACGTACTTTAAAAATTAACACCAGATGTTAGACAAACTACATAGACCAATAGTGTAATTCGGTCTAAAATTAACATCGATTTACGTACTTTAAACAAAGGTTATTTTACAAAGTTCAAAATTAACGTGAGACGTTGCCTACAATCTGGTTTTTATCCCTGATTGTAATAACCGAGTGTAATTTTTTTTTTCATATTTTAAAGTTTGGGTGTGATTTGGGCAAGACTCAAAGGTGTAAGGGAGTAAGTTGTAACATTGGGATTAAAAGGGGTTTTAACCCTAATGACGCTTTTCTTTATTTCATTCGGCGGCTGAGCAAGAGAGGGGTTTAGGGTGATCGTGCTATTGAAGAAGGGAAGGAGCCGACTCTATTGTGATTTCAAGCTTTACTGATTTCTTCCTTAAGGTAAACCTTCCTCTCATCTTTATCTTTAGTGTTAGATGATATGTTGGTAGTTTTGGGGTAGGATTGTGATTGAATCTGATAAACCTTATTTTGGGAGTAGTCGACCTGTTCTACAAAAATCAATTGGAAGTTGGATTTTCCTTCAATGCGGATTATGTTTTAGCAGTGAAATAAGTATTCTGTGGTGGGTTGAAGTGGGTTTTGAAATTGATATTTAATCGATTTTGTTAATGGAATCGACTCTCTGTTCGCGTGGTGAAGTCTGTGCACCAATCGGCCGAATGGGAGTTGGGGACCGGAGTAGTGGCATCGGTCGAGCTTCAGTCGGGTTTTGGCACCGGTCACCGGGGGGAGATGTAACCCGGTCGCTTTTCACGCACCGGTCACCGGGGGGGGGGGGGGGGGGGGGGGGGGAGGCCCCGATCAATGGCCACACCAGTCGGCCAGCAGGGCCCCGGTTCCCGGGTTTTGTCATGTGAGCCGAGGCCCAAACTTTGTTTGGGGTAATGTTAGTGTTTTGTTGATAGTGGACCGGCCCATCACTTTTTCCAATTAGTGAGCCTTGTTTAATTATCTTGTATGGACCTAATCTCTAGCCCAATCTAGCGATTTTCTATAGGGTTAATTGTTTGAGATTAGGGTGTTTTGTCAACCCCGTTATAATTTAGAAATTTTAGAGAGTTCACCGGTCAATGTTCCTTTATAGGTTCCGGATCGAATTATAAAGAGTAGACGCGAGAATTAAGCTGAGGACATCAGGTGAGTTTTTCTGAACTAAACCTTTTTGGTAACGAAAGCATGTAAATTTTAAAATTTTAAACTTTAATTTATTTACGATGACATGATTATTATGAGATTATTTAAGTGTGTTTTAAATCGTTGATGTTTAAATGTATGCATACATTATATGTGGAGAATGTGACCTAAGTCGGGGAGTGTGGCCCGCCTACTCGTGCCGGGGAGTGTGGCCCGTTTATGTCATTAGGGGGGTGTCCCAAAATTAAGGCAGTGCGAGTTAGACACATCGTCTTTGACGGTCGTGTGGTCAGTAGCGTGTTTTATCTTTATGTGCTATAAATCTGTTGATTTAAATTTTTCTGGAAAGTTATATTATTGCTTATCTGTTAGAGGGACCTCACTAGACCTATGGTCTAACCCTCGCTCTTTCAAAACTAAAAATCTTTTTAGGCATGCGTGAATTAGGAAGGGCGGATAAAAGGGAAAGAGAAGATGTAGCGGGATCAGATAGAAGACCGTCATCATAGTTTCTTTTTATTAATATCTCAATTATGAAAAGGTTGCCTTTGCAAACCTTGAAATTTGATGTACTTTTGGAGCCGTTTTGGCGTAAGACTTTTATATTTGTTACTATGCTAATATGGGGTGTTACATTTGGTATCAGAGTCATAGTTTAAGGGATTTAGGTGACCGGATAGGCCTAAACTTAAACTGTGGAGTAGAGGGACACAACTGAGATTTAGGAAACCTTTTAGGAAGACCTTGATTATCGAGAGGCGTGATAACAATAGCGAGTACCCTCATGTAAGGTAAATTCAAAATCGCATCTGGCCAATGCCATTATGAATTTACAGGTGCATGGGCATACTTGACTACTATTGTTTAGTATGGTTTAGGGTAGAGAGTCCTATCTATGAATTGATAGTGTTGGTCTGGCGTGGTAGGTGGATTCACTTGTGGTTGTAAGGTTAATACCGTTTGGGAAGAATATTGTGCGGGATGTAAATACTTCGTTGTGAAAGGATTTCATGAGTCCTTAATGAAGAGAATATGTTTGGAGGTGAGTTTTTCGCCCCAAGAGAGTCTTCGGTTTGGTAGAATGTTGTGTCGATTAGTGGGAATCAGGAGAGTGTTAGTCCAAGAACCGGAGGATATAAATGAGGCTTTTAGAGTTGTAGTTAACCGAAGGTTGGTTGAGAGACGGAATCAGTGCTGACTGATAAAATGTAGTGAGGGTCAATAGAATCGAGATATGGTTGATAAAGTTGTTCGAGGTTGCGCGTTTTGCGAAATTGTAGTAGCGATGGTAGCTGGTACTTGGACATCCAAGGATGTTGGGAAGCGTTGGTGCTGGAAGTAGTGGCAAATGTGAGGACCATGACTGGTTGGTCGGAAGTAGAAAGTTTGAGATGAGCTGTGGTGAGTGTAAATAGTTGACCTTGTGAAAGTATTTATAGCCTTCAATGTCAAGTGAGTCTCATGCATTGTGTTTCAAACAAATTGTTGGAGTCATTAAAATAATTCATATCAAATTTCATGATAGGTGGGTGCCTTGCGAGATATTCGTTTTAGAAAAACGTGTTGATGTGTATAAAGGTGGGTTTGAATGAAAAAGACAAGTATGTGGCATTGAGCGATAAAATTTTTATTTTTACGTGGGAAACATAATTTACTTCTTTATAAATGAGTTAATTTTTGCTGTGAAAATCATAACAGCATTGGGTCACACGATTTTATAAGCGTATTTTGGTACGAACACATGTTGTTATATCAATGAGAGGGAGAGTCGTCTAACTCATTGTAAGAAATTCTGTAGTATCTGTTTAAATCATGTGGGTAATGTTTATCAATAATAAATAAGAGTGTGTCAACATCGATTTTGGGGTGTGGTGAAGAGAAACTTATATGGAGTTGAGGTTAAACGATTCTTGAAATCGTCGTGCATGGCTAAGTCAGTGTTGTGTCGTGTACACTTAAATTGCTTCATAATGTAAGTATCTTCTAAATTTTCAAACGTGTCAAGAGTTTAAACATTTGTGTGTCATGTATGAAGGCTATAAACTCTCTAGGTCGTGGGGAAAAGGTTGCAATGAGGAATGATGAAGGTTTTGAGAGTGGAAGTGTGACGCTCGATCAGAGGGATATAAGTACTTGACATTGATATTCTTCTAAGTAATGGTGATGAGTGGCGGAGGTTGTTAATGGAGGCATTGACATATGATGTTAAGGATGATTGTACTATAATGGCTTACCGTTTGCTCCATGACCGGAGTTGTGGATGTCGGCAAATGGTTGTGTCTGAGGTAGAATTTGAAGTCGTAAAGATATTTTTTTAGCAGTTAGCTACTGCAATGGAAGAAGTAGGTTTCGTTGGGGATCCTTGTTGGTTGGAGACATAGTGGAAGTATCCCAATGTCGATTGTTGCTGTGGAAGTCAAAAACCATTTTCGTGGTGAATGACGGGACGCTGAAAATGAAGAAGTAGTTATGAATAGTTTTGGGGAGTTTCGTGAAAAAGTGAAGAGTTATTCAGAAAATGTGTGTATCTAATGTGATGTTGGACAACCTTGTGTGGATCTTACAAAAATGGAAGATCGCTAGTTCGGTCAGGTGGTTCTTTATCGATGAGGTTTTGATGGTTATGTGGGAGCGAAGTTTTATATGGCATAACTGGGAGGGGTTGCGCTTTGAGCATTTAAGTCTTCAAGGTAGTACGCTTAATCTTTCAGGCTACGGGAGTTTGGTTCCAGCAGGTCGCGATGAGCCGACAAGGAGCGATATCTTGTTGGGGGGTTTGAGGATCATAGTTTTGTGATTTATTCAGGTTCGAGAAAGACAAGAGTGTGAAATGCCTTGAAGTTCGATTTTAGTATTACGACCAGTAAGAGTGGGACGACTTATGTATGGGTGCCAAGTGGTCATGGAGATTTGCAGTTGTTCTGGGATGAGGTAGTAGAGTGATGGTTGTAACCATTTCTGGGTTTCGGCAAGTTTTGGGTGGGATTATCTTATATCCCTAGAATGATTGTTGAAAGTGTTGAACTGTTTAATTTAGGGGGTTGTGTAGTAGATAGGAAATCTGGGGGCATGCTGAAGTATTCTTTGGGGTGAAGGGATTCTAGCAGATTGGGTAATCCGGTTTGGAGAGCGAGAATCATGTGGCATTTTCGTGTAGTGGGTAATGTTTTGGAAGAGTTGGGTTGACTATCTCGCGTAAGAATTGTGGATAGTCGGTTGATCAAGCAAAGTAATGTAAATGTGATTCGACACATTTGGGAATCATCGAGGAATAGAGTAAGTAATGTTGGTTGAGCAGTGCTTCTTGCATCGAGAAGAGAGTAAAGATATCATGTCGGAAAGGTGGGAAATCTGAGAGAAGAAGTTTGTCACGTGGCACAAAATGTGGAGGTATGTTTTCAGGTTCTGCTGTTAGCAAGTTTATAAAACCCTAGCATGAGTATCAGAAAGAGAATATGGTGTTCGGTGAGGTGTGAGTGTTGATTGATTAAAATCGTGCAGTTGGCCAAAAGTTCACACCACTAATCAGTGAGTCGGCCGTTAGAAGTGGGTTTGAAGTCCCCAAGGAGGAAGGTAGAGGTGGTTGGATATAGTACTCGGAGTAAAGGACCATAGTGTCAGTTTTGGTAATGCGGGAAAATGGATTCCAAGTGAATCAGTTGACAAGTGTTAAACTATTTGGAATGGTTTGTATGAGCTTGGTCACTCCGTGTTGAGCGGGTGAAGTTGGGTTTTATTGCGCATTTGGTCGGGTGATGGTGGATGCAATGAGAAATGGAAGTATGTGTCGCATTATTTGGCCAGTTGGAACTGGTGGATTACGAGGGTTTGAATTGTGGAAGTTTCTTCCAATATGTAAAAAGTTGAAGTGATGACGTTGGGGCGATTATATTTAGCGTGTAAGATTTGGATAATGCCGAGGAGTTGAGATCAATGTGGTTCGAAAAAGAAAGTGCTTATGCGTCTGACGTATGCCGTACTAAAAGGGGTTGCTTGCAATGGCGAGTTGCATGATGAAGAAACTCGTGACTGTGAGTTGTTCGTGATGTTTACAGTCGACGATGTGTTATGTTGGCGAATTGGGTGGTTATTTAGTTAGTGATGCATGTTGTCGTGGTGTTGACTACGGTAAAATTTTATTAGTTAAGGAAGTTGTTGTAATCGAGGGGTAAATCTGATGGTTGCGTACGACTATGTATTGATCAGCATGGCTTGGATAACCGAATGGTATTAATTTGGTTAGATTGAGAATTTTGTGCCATTAGTCCCAAATGGGGACAAAGGTAAAGTTACCAGTCTCGCCTGGGAAGGGTGTGACCCGATTTGGAAAAAAATGGAAGTTAAGACTAAGGTTCATTGGGCTATTTGTTATCATCGAATGAGTTGGGAGAAGTAGCCTACAAACTAAATCTACCCGAGGATCTGAGTGGGAATCATCTCACATTCCATGTGTCTAATCTGAAGAGGTGTTTTGTGAAAGCAGATGTGGTGGTGCCTTTGGGCGATATTCGAATAGATGAGAAACTAAGCTATGTTGAGGAACCGATGGCCATTTTAGATCGTAAAGTGAAGAAATTGAGGAACAAGGAAATACAACTAGTGACAGCTCAATGGCAATTCCACAAGGGTCAAGAAGCGACTTGGGAATTAGAGTCAACTATGAGAACGCGATACCCTAGTCTGTTCAGCGAAGGAATTCCGGGGACGGAATTCTATTGGGGGGGATATTGTAATAACCGAGTGTAATTTTTTTTTTCTTCATATTTTAAAGTTTGGGTGTGATTTGGGCAAGACTCAAAGGTGTAAGGGAGTAAGTTGTAACATTGAGATTAAAAGGGGTTTTAACCCTAATGACGCTTTTCTTTATTTCATTCGGCGGCTGAGCAAGAGAGAGGGGTTTAGGGTGATCGTGCTATTGAAGAAGGGAAGGAGCTGACTTTATTGTGATTTCAAGCTTTACTGATTTCTTCCTTAAGGTAAATGATGGCAAAAATGCACACGTGTAAAATGTGGCACAATAATGGCGCAAGTATACACCACGTATTGCGTTCGCTTCTCAAGTAATATAATGGTAAGGACCAAATATAGTATCCACAGGGATTGGACTTAACTAAGAATCAGAGATTTCCACGAACTTCCGGTGCAAAGTTAGATTTATAAAATTGATGGGTTGATTTTTAGCGAAATATTAAATATTAAATAAACAAGATAATAAAAAGCGGGTACCGGTGTAAGTTTTCCCCGAGAGTATTTTAATAACTTAAATGGTTAACAAAACCGGTCGCAATGGACCCCACACGATTTCCTCCTCTCGAAGCAACGTCGTATCGGTTGCGATAACGGTTTTATTATAAAATTACCACACTTGCTAACTTTTGGTTTACCAATCTCACTAAGTAGATCTCGAAAATCTTAGCCTCGTCAGTATGGAGAGATGCGCATATCTCTATGACACACCAACTCGACCGACATCTAGACCTTAGTTTGATTATGCAAAAATCCATATCTCTATGCGATTATTGAAGATTTTCTCAAACCTCCTTGCATCACCCAAGCCGTATTCGGATCCGCCCCTCTCGAGGTCTAAGATCTAATATTAACACAGACAAGTGATTGGCTTGTCCGCGTTGAGATGAAGCTTCAACTTGGATTACCAAACCGAGAAGTTAGCCGAATGCGGTAACACCCAAGTGTTACATTTTAACCTCTCGGGTTGGCTTACACCTGCACCCAAAGGGGGGTTTAGCTACTCATAATGTTAAAAGACATGATAAAGAAGAAGAAGAAGTGCATAAACTGAAATTTCATAAAACGTAAACGTACCACTGTGGCCACAAGCTCACCACAGTGGTGGACAGAAAGTAAATAAATCTTAAAAGAAATTACAACAAGAACTAGAAATACAAAGCAAAGCTCTACAACTACTGATTTCAAGTGTTGTGATATATGATATGTAGGATTATCCTCCAAAGCCAAACACCCTTGATATTTATAGGGAAGAAAAATATATGTGAATAGTAACATGAGAGTGACCTCTCATGTTGCTTTGTTCCAAATTTTTTGTCTTCATCTTGCCTCTTCTTTTGCACAAGGTCAGGTTTTGATTCCAACAAGCAAGCCTTAAACTTTCACCAAAATGACATTCCAAATCTACAGAAAATCGCGTGAACAGTACTTGCCACAGTGGTGACACTTTGGCCACAGCGGCGCATGAAAATTTCACGAAAATTCGACCTTTTGATCTCATTAGTTATTTAGAAAATCTTGGAACATTTTAGACCAAAGAAACGAGAAAAGCTCAAATGGGTACGGAAAAAGGTTATAAATGGGTTAAAAAGAGTGACAAATAACTCTAAAAATTGAGGGATATCAGTAAACCTTCCTCTCATCTTTATCTTTAGTGTTAGATGATATGTTGGTAGTTTTGGGATGGGATTGTGATTGAATCTGATGAACCTTATTTTGGGAGTAGTCGACCTGTTCTATAAAAATCAATTGGAAGTTGGATTTTCCTTCAATGCGGATTATGTTTTAGCAGTGAAATAAGTATTCTGTGGTGGGTTGAAGTGGGTTTTGAAATTGATATTTAATCGATTTTGTTAATGGAATCGACTCTTTGTTCGCGTGGTGAGGTCTGTGCACCAATCGGCCGAATGGGAGTTGGGGACCGTAGTAGTGACATCGGTTGAGTTTCAGTCGGGTTTTGGCACCGGTCACCGGAGGGAAATGTAACCCCGGTCGTTTGTCGCACCGGTCACCGGGGGGGGGGAGGCCCCGATCAATGGCCACACCGGTCGGCCAGCAGGGGCCCGGTTCCCGGGTTTTGTCATGTGGGCCGAGGCCCAAACTTTGTTTGGGGTAATGTTAGTGTTTTGTTGATAGTGGACCGGCACATCTCTTTTTCCAATTAGTGAGCCTTGTTTAATTATCTTGTATGGACCTAATCTCTAGCCCAATCTAGTGATTTTCTATAGGGTTAATTGTTCGAGATTAGGGTGTTTTGTCAACCCCGTTATAATTTAGAAATTTTAGAGAGTTCACCGGTCAATGTTCCTTTATAGGTTCCGGATCGAATTATAAAGAGTAGACGCGAGAATTAAGCCGAGGACATCAGGTGAGTTTTTCTGAGCTAAACATTTTTTGTAACGAAAGCATGTAAAGTTTAAATTTTTAAACTTTGATTTATTTACGATGGCATGATTATTATGAGATTATTTAAGTGTGTTTTAAATCGTTGATGTTTAAATGTATGCATACATTATATGTGGAGAATGTGACCTAAGTCGGGGAGTGTGACCCGCCTACTCGTGCCGGGGAAGTGATGAGTGATTTTAGGGAGTTAAAGTGATAACATTAAATGTAGTACATAAATGTTTAATGGTTGTTTTTAAAAGACTTTAAGTAATTAACATTACATAACGGTACATTAAGCTTTAGGATTTGTTTTTAAGAGTTTTTTTTATAAATGTTTTATAATATAGTATAATTATTAATAATTGTAATCATTTTTATTATTATTGTCATAGTTGTTGTAATTACTATTATTGCATCATATCATTTAAGGCGAATGATCGTTTAAAAAAAAAGAATAAGATGAAAATTATAAAAAGAGATGAATTCTTGATCAATTTTAATCTCTAATTCATCCATGAATCGTGTTTGATACGGGAATTCATCCGGTGCATCGCAGGGCATCTCGTCCTAATGTGTATCCAAAGGCGGAGATCCTTATTACACTTCTCATTATAAATTTTTCTTCTCATCGGAACTCAACCCTATTATTTAGTAGATTTATTTGACAAAATCAAATACACATATTTTAAATTTTTCATTCCTCGTTACTCTACTCTTAGGGGCTGTTTGGTTGGTTTTCATTAATTTTGTATGGATAAAGTTGTTTGTGTGGATTAATCTGTCTGTATAGATTTAGAAGGTTTTATTTGAGAGGATTTTTTCATAGATGGAATGAACGTGTTTTTTAATGGGAGGGACTGATTTGAAAAAAATTTGGCTTTCTGCATAAAGCTCCCCCTTAAAATCTTACTGAATAAACCACTTTCTATGTCATTAAGCCACTACCAAACAACCATATATATCTGACTGAATAAGTTGTGAGTCTCATTAAGCTTATTAAGCTGCTAACAAACATACCCTTACACTCAAATGATACTTAAAATCAAATTTGCAGGAAGAGAATCAAATGTAAAAGGAAGCGAATCATAGTATCAAAATTCTCCTTTCACTTTTCAGTTTATTAAAATGGATTTTTTATTTAAGTAAATCATGTTTTTCATCCTTTGGTTTGTTAAAAATTGCAAGTTTGCTACTTTTACTGTGTACCTTTTGAATTACATTTTTCATCCATGTAATATATAATTTATTGTTGTTTTCGTTCTTATAATTTACAACTTTCTTCCTCCTTGGGGTTTATAATTTTCTTTTTCGTCCCTCATACTTAAATGTGAGGTTTAGCCGTAGGAACAAAAAAATACAAACCACAAGGACTGAGATCAAAATTTCTATGAAAAAAAAACGTAAATTACTCTCTTCTTTTATGTTGTTAGTTTATATTAATCCATATACATTCGATTCCTATATATATTTTGGAACCTCCTACGGATCCACTCTTTAGGGCGTGGTTGCTTGTGAAATCATAAAATTTTGGAGGTTAAAGTGTAATTTGTTTAAAGTCTTTGGATATGAAACCGTAATTTTTTTGGTGTGAAACAATAAGGGCGCGTTTGGTTTGCGGGATTGGAATGGAATGAATTGGATTTCAAGGAGTGATTTGGATTTGGGGGGATTTGAAATCCCTTCATGTGTTTGGTTTGTAGGATTTGGAATGGATTTCAAATCCATTCCTTTACAAGTCTTGTTTGATTTGTAGAATTTGTATTTGGATTGAGTTTTTTTTAATTATTTGTTTGTTTTATAAAGAATTTATTTTTATTGGTAAATTACTTTTTTTGGAGAGGATGAGCAATGGAACTCAGTCGATCGATTGAGATGAAAGAAATCAAAGTCTGGAGGATGAGCGTTGATCGATTGATCTGGAGGATGAGCGTTGATCGATTGATCTGGAGGATGAGCGTTGATCGATTGATCTGGAAGATGAGAGTTGATCGATTGATCTAGAGAAAAGGTCGCCTATGTTAGGGATCTAGAACGAACCGAGGTTTAATCGATTAGGATGGATTTCGAAGGAAGCGATGTTTAATCGATTAAAATCCATCCAGTTTGGATTTGAAATCCTAGCCCAACCCAAAGGATTTCAAAATCCATCAGACATTGGATTTTAAAATAGTCAAAGGATTTTAAATCCAATCAAAACTTTCAATTCCCACAATCCAAACGCAGGATTGGAATGGATTTAGAATCCAAATCCTTTCAAATCCATTCCATTCCCGCAAACCAAATGGGACATAAGGGCTGTTTGGTTCATGGAATTGGAATGACCAATTCCATTAACCAAATTCCAAACCATGTTTGATTCACAGAATGAAAGCGATGGAATTCTACCAATTCCATTGAACCACAATTTAATTAATTCATCATTCATTAGCTTAAGTGAAAGAATTGAATTTCTACCAATCAAAGTATCAGGTTTAAGGTCAAAGGTAAGGATCGAGGGACGGAGAATAAAACAAAACATGGAACGGTTGTCGTTTCGGGCTCGCCGGTTTAGAATCGAAGCGTTTTGCGCAACATCGTGCACGGGTATATTACTAGTATATTATATAGAAAAAATATTTATCAATCATATGTTTTCGTTGTCACAATTGCATCATTTATACTATGTTTGGAGTTTTTTCAAGCTATTAAGTATTCAAATTGAGCTTAAATCTGCTTCGAGTCGTGCTTGAGCCTGCACTACGAAGACTCGTCGAGCTATCAAATTAAGCTCGAGCTTTGCTAATGCCATTGAGTGAAGTTCAAACACAGTTCGGCTTATTTTGAGCCCTAGATATGAATTCGAAATTGCTTACCGATTATTATATAGAGACGATTCATTTCAGTATAAAAAAAACTAAAATGAACGAGATGATTTAATTTGTAGTTCCAACCAAAATTGAGACCAAATTCTTACAAATGAGAGACCTATCCGATTTGCTACATAACCTTAATTATAAAGCCCCCGAGGGATTAGTTGAAATGCACGCAAACTGGTCCAATATCCACATTTACAAAAAAAAAAATGATCATATAGAACATACAAGACATAATTAAGGATGTAATTAATGTTTATTAATTAAATAAATTGATCCCCAAAGTCTCCATGTATTTCCCTCCTGGATGGATAATGCTATTCATGATGTTGGTCTATGAACACAACTCCTCTTTGATATTCTTCTCTACATCTACTTTGGAAATGCCATATCGATAATGCATGAGCCAATTTCCATTCTTCATCAAGTGCAGTACTGACTGCAGGTCGTAAAACCAAGAAGATGGATTATAAGTTACCATCTTTGTCCAATCTCCATCTCCATCCATCCTCCATGTAACACCCTCAAATTTGAAAAAAGCGACTAAATTAAAACTTTCAATAATACCTCAAAAATGATAAAATCTCTTACGACAAGTTCACGCTAGACATACGATTCAAAATTTAACCGTTAACAAATAAATAAAATCTTACATAAAGACTAATTAAAGTCGGGTGTTACTAAAATCCAAATCTCCAATCCATAAAACTATGAAAAAACCAAAAACACTAAAGCTAATGGCCCTTAGCACCAAAAAATAATTCAACTAAAATAGAAAAATACCAAATCACTAGACCCATATGAAAAACACATTTCATTATTATCAAACCATTTTTAAATACAATAATAATTTGTAAATAAGTATCACAATAGATGCATATTTATTTAATGAAGTCCGGTCAAAACGAAAACGAGAACTTTTATGAGTAAAATATGTTTTTTATCCCTTGCGGTTTGTTACAGATTGCGATTTTCGTCATTATGGTTTTCATTCTATGGTTTGTAGCTCATTGATATTTTTGTCGTTATGATTTTTAACTTATTGTTGTTTCGGTTCTTGTAGTTTACAATTCTCTATTGTTTTAGTCCCTTATACTTAAAATGTAAGAATTAGTTCATGGACAAAAATAACAATAAATTGCAAATCATATGGAAGAAAATTGCAATTTTTAAATCACAAGACGAATATCGAAATTACTATCAAATCACAGAGAAGAAAATCATAATCTCCAACAGCTTCTTCAAAATGGAGATTTTGGGGTTTTTTTGCTCCAACAGCATCCCCAAAACCTTCTCCAAAATGGAGAAAACATGAGAGAGAAGATGAAAATCTCCAAATTTGGAGATATCTCCAAAAATGATTACACATGAGAGAGAAATTATTTTTTTTATTCATTCTACCAATGAGATTGGTTTAAAACAAATGTTTATGAGAGAGAAATAATATTTTATGAGTTGTATTGAATATTTTAATATTATAATTAATTGTGTAATCTCCAAAATAGAGAATCTGTTGGAGATGAAGGTGATTTTTTTTGGAGATTTTCGCTTTTTACTTCTCCATTTTGGAGAAGCTGTTGGAGATGTTCTAACACCCACTAATCCCACCGCACACAGAAGGTGACTAACCAATCACATCCCGCAACTAACACCTTAAGAACCTCCGCAGACTGCGAGGAAACATACGGTATCCGCCACATCGTCTCCCGACCTGGTCATCAACATCTCCTCTCTGCAGACCATCTGCAGACCATCTGCAGACCATCTGGATTTGCAAAATATCGATCGGATGTTGCAGTAGACCATCAGCCTGCAGATTGCAAGGCGTACAAACTCCGCCTAGTCTGATTCCATCGTGACTTCCAACCGGCTCTTCGCCCCTCTGTCGGCCTTCAAGTATCTAACTTTCATTACCTTCGACCTCATTTCTGTAGCACCTCTTCATACCAGCTCTGTCAAGAATCACAGCCTCTGCATCAGGCCCACGCGAACTTCTAAAGTTTCGAATGCCACCGAAACCGCCAAACGAACTGTCCACCAAGCATCAAAACCCCAACTGGAGACTATCAAACCATCTCGACCAAAAACTACCGTGCCGCTGCCGCTGCCATTTTTCTGTCGACCCGTAGTGGGCATAGACCCGCTGTAAACCGCCAAACGAACTGTTCACTTAATGCAATCACCATACTTACTGTCACTCCAAGTAACGAATAATAAAATCATCAGCTTCTTCTAATGGTTACCCATTCAAAAACTTTCTTATTACCCCAACGGTCGGCATACCAATGTAGTTCGTACAAGCACGAGGATGAATAAGAAAGAGATTAACATAATTGAACACGGAGGAAACGTACTACTACCTTACCAATTGTCACAGTAACGACATTTCAAGCACCATCGAGTATAAATATCTTCATAATAACATTAGCTAGGTGAGATTATGAACATATAATACATAAAAGTTCTCGTTACCATCGCCACAACGCTTGATAACCATAGTTTCCGTCGACTCTAAGACTAACCCATCTTAGAAATTTCTACCCATCTCACAAATCATTGCCTAACGTACTCAGTCTAAGTCTAGACATCTTACATTCATGCCTAGTTCACTTAAACTAGAGCTCTGATACCAACTTGTAACACCCTAAAAATAGGGATAACAAAAATCCGAACAATGGACATGCTGTATTTAAAATTTGCCAAAGCAAGAGCCTCCCAACAATGGGAAAATACACAAACCTGTTTAAATACAGTCGTAAATAAACCATCAACTAATCTAATTTCCATAACTAGAAAAGAGATTACAATTAAGGGTGTCATTTATAAACCCAAAGGTTCTCCTACCAAAAGTATGTCCAATTGCAAAATTCTCAAATCTCTCACCCAAGCACTATACCCGCTTAGAACCGGTGCCGCTAAAACCTGAGATACACATCGACACCAAACAAATGTTAGGCCAAAAAGCCTAGTGAGTTGAACAATAAATAGCATGCATGAACCATCACAATTCTTATCAGCAGTTAACTAGAGTTCAATATATGTGGAGTCATTAGGGGAGACCCAAAGCACCAATCAAGTCCCATCCAAGAGTCGATATACCTTGATGCCCTTAACAAGGAACACCCGAAAGGCCCGGCACACCCGAAGACTATCGCTAAGAAAATTCCCCGAATGGCGAAGGTCTAGGCACATACCATCACAGTGGCGCCCAAGACTACATCCTCCTAGTGTACTGACTTGGTTCGTCCAACATAATGCATATAGGAGGTCCTTTTAGTGTATTTCAACCCAACATATTTCCATACCGACAACGGGTACAATATTACCATCCTATCCTCATGAAGTCCAACAAAAGACCCAAATGACAATTATATTCATCATGCATATAAATATGTCACCAAAGTGGTATTCCCACTAGAAGCATCATAATACCTATACATGCATACATTTAACATAACAAGGTACCCACATTATGTATCCATGAGAAAAGCCCCAAATAATGCTACATGTAACATACTTCATGGCATATCATCAATATCCATTTCTCTGACTATTTCCACAAAAAAAACCCAAATACTTGAACACATAGAGATAAGATGACAAATAGAAGATTATGATGTGTATCTAGTTTTAACAAAGATTTAGTAAACTCACCTTGCTAGATTTAGACTAAATCTAGATTTTACCCACTTAGAGCTTTCCTTGAAGAAACTTGGTTCTTCAAACCAAATCTTCCAAAACCTAGTTTCACAAGGTTCCAACCATAAATATACATATTCCACCATAAATAATTGTTCCCTAAACACTTAACATCAACATCCCTATTTTGGGCAAAAACCCCAATTTTGACCCAAAACTCCCAAAAATGACCAAACCGAAATTTATAGAAATCAAACACTAGGAAACCATCAATGGATCATTTATAACTTATTTCATGGTTTAGAAATGGAAGGGATACACTTACCACTTAGGTTTTGATGAAAACCTAGAAAACCCAAAATAAGCTTGAGGTTGAAGATGAAGATGGAGATGGCGAATCCTTGACCATAGCTTTCAACCCTACCGCTTGATGATGTTTTACCTCCACAAAATCCAAGGATTTGAGCCAAAATAAGTTAGGGTTTGAAGAGAAAAGAAGGGAATCGGTTTAGGAGAGAGTAGAAGAAGTTTGGATGAGAAGAAATGAGAAAAAGGGCTGACTTTCGCGACTTAACAGGCTCTGGACATTTTGGGGGCAATGTCGCTGGTCACAGTCGCTGGTCACAGTCGCACCTTCTTCCAGTTTCCTTCTCGTTCACTGTTTTCGCCGTAACTTCTTCGTTATAGCTCCGTTTTCGCTCCGGAAAGAACCGTTGGACTCGTAATTGAATCCTTCATCTATCAAGACTATAAAATCAAGGATTCAAGTCCAAAATCAAATACCTTACTTTTCCTTAATATATCGGTTTCTTTATTAACTTGAAATGATACCTTTCGAAGAATCGGGGTGTTACAATCCTCCCAACCTTAAAAGAGATTTCGTCCTCGAAATATGGCACCAACCAAGAACCCAACATAGCACTTGGCAAGATCGATTGATTTCCCATAAAAATGCCTCCCGAAACCTTACCTCGTATACGAATCCAATTACAACCCGATCGAGGTTGTTACTGCACTTCTCGTAAATAGTCATCACAATTCAATCTCAAGGTTCGACATAACTCACCGATGACGGATTGAACATCAAGTCCTCGATTGATCATTTTCTTAACCATAAAATCTCGGTTGCCTCCCAACCTTATGCTGCTCATATTACCTCAAGAGTAACTTACGGCCTTATTCAGTCATTTCCATCAAGAATACTCCAAAGTAAACATTTCCCTTAGGTACCTCTAAATACGACGCACCAAGGTCTCCTCGATAATCGATTTGTACTTGAAATCCACCTCGACATTCTCACCAAATGTATCCAATAAACATTACCACCAAACTCCCACCATGCACTCAAGCATCAATTTCTAATTTCAACGAAAGTTCTGACAATTATCAAAATACCAATGATTGATTTCTTAATTATCAACATCTAATTTCCTTAAGTTTACCACTCGTCCTACAGACGCACCAGATCTAACGGAAATACATTGAAGCACACCAACAATCATTGCCCTCAAAATCACTCGCCAACACCTAACCTCGAGATGGCCATTCTGCAAACGTGGTTATACTACCAAATATTTCATTCCCGATTAGCAATGTCGATTCAAAGTTGACACCTACTCTTGGAAGTAGTCACACAAATCCAACATCCTTACCAATCAACCATTACATCATCATTATTCAAGAATACCAAACAATATAGTACACCACCGACACATAGCATGCTGTCGTACCAAATTCCCACAATTCCAAAACCAACCATACCCAAACAACCGAACACGATTTTAATCCGTAGGTTTAACGAAGCATAAAGATCGTTACTTAACTAATCAGGGAGAAAGCACATGACTAACGCCTCAAACTCCGAGGATTCTTCTAATCCTTAATATCGACTTCTAACACGAGGGGCTTACACCTATAGCCCAATGAGTTCAAGGTTTTTCACACTACTATGCCAATTTGAAATTTATAAAACTCTCAAATACATAAGTTTTATAACAATTAAACGTGCGGTGAAAATACACTATCGAGCATTCGATAGGTTTCAAAATTGATCACCAATGCCACACATATAAAACCATTTTCAAAATTCATTTGATCAGTATTTACGCTAATAAAACGATAACGAAAGATGCGTAACAAAATTTTCAAACGGACTACCAGGGTCTTAGTATGCATCAATTTATGCTATGCGTATGAAAATAACTTTCCGTCCCATAACATGTGCAATAAAAGTTTGTACAACTCCCAAAAGAGGATTTCACAACTTCAACTTTAAAGTCTTTTACTTTAACACAAAACGTCGGAAGATAAAATTTCCAACAAGATCTATATACGTCCGATCATTTACAAGTGTAGCAACACAATAGGAACGTAAATATATATATATATATATATATATATATATATATATATATATATATATATATATATATATATATTCGCGTTTCAAATTTGGGCCGCATCGATAAAACGTACTTACCCAAAATTGTAACTACAACGACATGCAAACTGAAAATTCATTTCATGCATTGTGGAAAACTCCTATCAGTAAAATCAATAACCGAAGTATGTTCTGAGCAAAAGTTCTATCCGAAATACCAAAAATCTTTCATACGATTACTCACACCAACAGTATAATTTATGCAATGAATGAGAAATTGTTTTACGTACTAAAACAGTGTATAACAAGAATTTCATACAAAACTACAGAAGGGAATTTCACAAAATCGAACCTCAAAATTTCTGCAATTCACCCAGAAATGTCATGAAGTAAAACTTCTCATTGTGACTCGCATACATCGATTTATTTCCCAAAATTTAATAAAGACATATGCATGCGATTTGAGCAATTGTAAGAGTAATTTAGTTAAATTCCAAACCGAATAAATAAAATGTTTACAAAACCCAAGACCACATGCTCATAATATCAAACTCTTAAAGTTTTCCCTCTTTTAGTCACAATACGGCACGAAATAAGATTTCACAAAGCTAGTAGATTGATATGCGTATGCACCCGGTTAAAACATGAAATAATTTATGTCGGTTTCGAGTTCAAAGCCAAATATAAACATGATCTCATTGTTCCAAAACTTTGGCTGAAATACCACGACGGAAATTTCCAATAAAATATGCACACTTGATATGTGCAACTGAACTGCTCCCACTAAATTCAAAGGGGAAACAATACCACAGGATGCCAATAAAATTTCCACTATTGTTTTTTTTTTAACCGGACAAATGTCCTCAAGACTCCATTTAGTTAAAACCGAGCCAACAACCCAACAGTTTACGTGAATACGCAATTGAAAGCCATATAAATATTTGAAACACATTTGACCAACTATTATGCAAACACAACCCAAAAGTATAAATAAATAAAATCTCATCGTTGGTTGAGACAAACCATTTTCCCAATTGAACTCATACCCTTATGTTTTCAAAATGTCTCATAACACAATAATATGCATTTCTGAAAAGGTTCATAAAATTAAATACACAAAATAACCCTTACGTCAATTGAACTCCAATTATATATGTAAAATCACCAAAGAAACATTTCAACATCATTTATTTACCAAAATACCCAAAGATCCCAAAATGGGTGTCTCAGCATGTTCATAAAACTAAACATTTCAAAATAACAAAAACTTCTCATTGGTTGAAACAAAATGTTTTTCTAAATGAACTCTTTCTCTTCATGTTGCCAAAATGATTCATAGTTCAATGATATGCATTTTCCAACGGTTTATAAAATCGTATGCACCAAATGGACAATTATATAAAATGACTTCCATTTATATATTACATCGTAAAAGAAATATATCAAAATGATTTATTTATCAAAATGCCCCAAAATCACAAAGATGTGTGTTACATAAGTTTATAAAGTTAAACATCTCCAAATAACCCAAAACTCAACACATATTGGGACCATAGATTTTCCAAAGGGTTTATGAATGCAAATACCCCAAAATGCCTATGACATGAATTAGACTTCGTTTGTACAAAACCACCAAAGATGCATAAGTCATGAAATGGACTCTATCTGTACAAAATTACTAAGAACCCATATATGAGCATTTTAAGGAATTAAACAACCCAATTTCACCAAATATGAAAACTTATCAAAATACTCACACTTTGACAAATACCAAGTAAAACATACTTTTACTTCAAAATACACATTCTGGCATGCACACCGTTTTAACAATTCAACTTGAACTCACGCTCCTCGATTTCTCTAGTCACACTATCGTCATCCAGATGCTCAATGTCTTAAGGCAAAGATCACGGACTTCATAGGTTCACCTCACAATTTCTCCTTGAATACATCGATTCAAAAAGTCTATGGTTCTAATCCAACCAATTACTCCGACTCGAAACTGTTCACTTAATGCAATCACCATACTTACCGTCACTCCAAGTAACGAATAATAAAATCATCAGCTTCTTCTAATGGTTACCCATTCAAAAACTTTCTTATTACCCCAACGGTCGGCATACCAAGGCAGTTCGTACAAGCACGCGGATGAATAAGAAAGAGATTAACAGAATTGAACACGGAGGAAACGTACTACTACCTTACCAATTGTCACAGTAACGGCATTTCAAGCACCATCACGTATAAATATCTTCATAATAACATTAGATAGGTGAGATTATCAACATATAATACATAAAAGTTCTCGTTACCATCGCCACAACGCTTGATAACCATAGTTTCCGTCGACTCTAAGACTAACCCATCTTAGAAATTTCTACCCATCTTACAAATCATTGCCTAACGTACTCAGTCTAAGTCTAGAAATCTTACATTCATGCCTAGTTCACTTAAACTAGAGCTCTGATACCAACTTGTAACACCCTAAAAATAGGGATAACAAAAATCCGAACAACGGACATGCTGTATTTAAAATTTGCCAAAGCAAGAGCCTCCCAACAATGGGAAAATACACAAACCTGTTTAAATACAGTCGTAAATAAACCATCAACTAATCTAATTTCCATAACTAGAAAAGAGATTACAATTAAGGGTGTCATTTATAAACCCAAAGGTTCTCCTACCAAAAGTATGTCCAATTGCAATATTCTCAAATCTCTCACCCAAGCACTATACCCGCTTAGAACCGGTGCCGCTAAAACCTGAGATACACATCGACACCAAACAAGTGTTAGGCCAAAAAGCCTAGTGAGTTGAACAATAAATAGCATGCATGAACCATCACAATTCTTATCAGCAGTTAACTAGAGTTCAATATATGTGGAGTCATTAGGGGAGACCCAAAGCACCAATCAAGTCCCATCCAAGAGTCGATATACCTTGATGCCCTTAACAAAGAACACCCGAAAGGCCCGGCACACCCGAAGACTATCGCTAAGAAAATTCCCTGAATGACGGAGGTCTAGGCACATACCATCACAGTGGCGCCCAAGACTTGGTTCGTCCAACATAATGAATATAGGAGGTCCTTTTGGTGTATTTCAACCCAACATATTTCCATACCGACAACGGGTACAATATTACCATCCTATCGTCATGAAGTCCAACCAAAAACCCAAATGACAATTATATTCATCATGCATATAAATATGTCACCGAAGTGGTATTCCCACTAGAAGCATCATAATACCCATACATGCATACATTTAACATAACAAGGTACCCACATTATGTATCCATGAGAAAAGCCCCAAATAATGGTACATGTAACATACTTCATGGCATATCATCATTATCCACTTCTCTAACTATTTCCACAAAGAAAACCCAAATACTTGAACACATAGAGATAAGATGACAAATAGAAGATTATGATGTGTATCTAGTTTTAACAAAGATTTAGTAAACTCACCTTGCTAGATTTAGACTAAATCTAGATTTTACCCACTTAGAGCTTTCCTTGAAGAAACTTGGTTCTTCAAACCAAATCTTCCAAAACCTAGTTTCACAAGGTTCCAACCATAAATATACATATTCCACCATAAATAATTGTTCCCCAAACACTTAACATCAACATCCCTATTTTGGGCAAAAACCCCAATTTTGACCCAAAACTCCCAAAAATGACCAAACCGAAATTTATAGAAATCAAACACTAGGAAACCATCAATGGATCATTTATAACTTATTTCATGGTTTAGAAATGGAAGGGATACACTTACCACTTAGGTTTTGATGAAAACCTAGAAAACCCAAAATAAACTTGAGGTTGAAGATGAAGATGGAGATGGCGAATCCTTGACCATAGCTTTCAACCCTACCGCTTGATGATGTTTTACCTCCACAAAATCCAAGGATTTGAGCCAAAATAAGTTAGGGTTTGAAGAGAAAAGAAGGGAATCGGTTTGGGAGAGAGTAGAAGAAGTTTGGATGAGGAGAAATGAGAAAAAGGGCTGACTTTCGCGACTTAACAGGCTCTGGACATTTTGGGGACAATGTCGCTGGTCACAGTCGCTGGTCACAGTCGCAACTTCTTCCAGTTTCCTTCTCGTTCACTGTTTTGGCCGTAACTTCTTCGTTATAACTCCGTTTTCGCTCCGGAAAGAACCGTTGGACTCGTAATTGAATCCTTCATCTATCAAGACTATAAAATCAAGGATTCAAGTCTAAAATCAAATACCTTACTTTTCCTTAATATATCGGTTTCTGTATTAACTTGAAATGATACCTTTCGAAGAATCGGGGTGTTACAGAGAGGGAACGGGTAGAGAGAGGGGAGAGAGATAAAGATTGGAGAGATATAGAGAGGAGGGAGAGAAAGGAGAGAGATGAGAGAGAGAGAGAGAGAAGAGAGGAGAGAGAGAAAGGAGAGAGAGAGGAGAGAGAGAGGAGAGAGAAAAAGGAGAGAGAGAGAGGAGAGAGAGTGGAGAGAGAGAAAGGAGAGAGAGGAGAGAGATAGGGGAGATAGAGAGAGAGGAGAGAGATAGGGGAGATAGAGAGAGAGGAGAGAGGAGAGATAGGGGAGAGAGAGGAGAGAGAGAGGATAGAGGAGAGAGAGAGGAGAGAGATGGTTTTTAGAAAAGGTAAAGAGGGTATTTGTGTCATTTTGAGAAAATCTGATGGAATGGAATTCAATTCCATCCATTTTATGAAGGAATGACCAAATCCATGATTAAAGGAATTCATGGAATTCAATTCCATTCCAATGGTAATCAAACAGCATGATGGAATTTGGTCAATGAAATTGACCATTCCAATTCTATCAGATTCCGGCGGAATCAAGCAAACCAAACGCCCCCCAAGTTTACACTCCACCACTTACCCACAAATTGCCACATCTTTTTCACTTCTTCAAACCCAACCAACGCATAATCTACCGATTCTATTTCCTTATTGCATCTTGGACATAACGTAGAATTTAAATCTATTCCCATACTATCTAATACCGATCTCGTAGGAATTCTCCCAAGTCTTGCCCTCCAAATGAAGATGCAGACTTTCTTAGGAATACTCTTAACCCATTTAGTTTCCACTACATCTCTTCCCACCATAAACCGGTTTTCTTCTAATACACCTCGGAGTTTCTTAACTGTGAATTCTCCATTAGAATCCAAATTCCACGACACACGATCCTTATTCTCTTTTCTTCGTACGAATTTACTTAGTGTACAGATTAAGTTTTCCAACTCGCCTACTTCTCTTCCCCTCGGCTCCCTCCTCCAACCTCATTTTCACACCCAACTTTCCCCTACCCACTCCCCCCTCTCCTTAATTGTCACGTTTTTTAAGGTTTCTAGTTGAAAAAGGCGCTTAAATTCCTCCTTAAGTCTACAGTTTTGAATCCATCTTTCTTCCCAAAAGCGAGTATCCGATCCATCCCCCACTATCTTCCCAATTGATCCCGAGAAATGCACACCTTCTTTTTCTAGCTCCCCCCCCCCCCCCCACTTTCATGATTTCTTTCCAAACCGAAACACCCCCAAAGCTCCTTTGATTCTCATCTAGTAAACCCCCATCCCAACCATATATGCTCCTAATAACTCTAACCCACAAGGCATCCTTATCTATGTGAAATCTCCACCACCATTTACTAAGAAGTCCACAATTTGCGTCCTTAAGACTACCGACATTAAGCCCACCCTATGGAAAATCTCTTTCCCATGTACTCTCCAGTCCCCCCTTCCGAGCTCTCCTCTTTTTTTTTTCTCCAATATTTCATATTGTGATGAAAGAGTAAATTATGATTTTTAGTCCCTATGATTTATTAAAGGTTGTTAATAGGGTCAATCCTAAGAGCATCTCCAATGCAAGGTTCTTATAAACAAAAAGTGCAATAGCTTATAAGAACTAGCATTGTGGAGAGTTCTTATAAGAACCTAAAGTCTTCTAGGTGCTTAAACAAGAACCTTGGTTCTTACCATGAAATGTGTGAGATTTGACATCATGTTTATTTATTTTATTTTATTTTTCTTGACTTTATAATAATTATTAATATTATAATAATTATTTATATAAATATTACAATATATTTATTTATATATAATACCATATATATATTACGTGAATGGAGATCAAGAAATTGTTAATATTATATATATATATATATATATATATATAAATGATATAAATTGAGCGTGCATTTGGAGTGCTTCAATCTCGTTGGTCTATTATCAAAGGACCGTCACGAATGTGGTATAAAGAACAATTAAGGGACGTCATGCATACATGCATAATTTTGCATAATATGATTGTCGAGGACGAGGGTGACGTGTTGATTAATTGGGTCGACGATGAAACAGATAACTCTACACAAGCATTTCAAGGCTCCACCCACGAATTCCAAGAATATCTTCAACGAAATTCTGAGATGCGATCAAATGAAATGCATCATCAACTTCGTGCTGACTTAGTTGAATATATTTGGCTCAATCGTGATTACGAGTGATCTATCTACTTATTAAGATTAATATGTTTGTTATATTGCACTTCTATGATCGTAATGAAAATTTATCTTTATGTTTTAGTTAATTTTAATATATATATATATATAATCGTATATGTGTGAAAAATATTAATATATATATATATATATAATCATTTTATAATATCAACGTTGATATTATAATTTGATATTTAATAAATTGTTATATAATTATTTTGATATTATAATTTAATATTTAATAAATTATTATGTAAATTATATATTCATTTATAAATAATAATTTATTGAAATCAAATAAAATATTGAAATCAAATATTCATTTATAAATAATTATTATTATTGAAGTTGTAAAAAATGTATGAGACCCACAAAAAGAGGTTCTTATAAGAACTACCATTGTGGGTTTTTATGTGAATTTTTAATTTAATGAGGTGGAAATGATGTGGCATTAAAAAGTACAAAAATGAGGTTTTTACAAGAACCTCCATTGGATCTCTAAGAGCATCTCCAACCTTAGCACAAAAAAATACACCAAAAACACCAAATATGGTGGGCCCATCAACACAAAAAAAAATTCAACTCCAACCATCCTCTAAAAAAACACCAAATTTGTGGACCACACATTAAAATAACATATTTTATTTACTATTATACTTTATTTTTAATAACCATAATTATAATTTGTAAATATATATTATAAATAATAAATAATCAGTAATTAATTTATTTTAAATCAAGACTTATTAAAATAAAAACAATAATTTTTAATTAATATTACATTTAAATAAAATTACATTAATTTAAAGAACACAAATTAAAAACATAATTAAATAATACTAATTCTCCGAGTTAGCATACTCGTACTATGGAAGCCAATGGACGCTTTAATTTATGTTTATCTAGTGTTATATGTTTAACTATGTTATGATTTTTATATTAATGTTAAATTTATTTGTCTTATTTAAAATTTAATTTAACATATATAATATATATATATATATATAAATAACAAATAATTAAATAAGTTGTTATTAACAATATACACTACTAGAAAAAAGACCATTACCGACGGCAAAATCCGTCGGAAATCCGTCGGAAAATCGAATTACCGGCGGATTTCTGGCGGATTACGCTGTCAAAAAATGCCCCGCCAGAAAATGGATTTTCCGACGGATTTCCGACGGATTTTATCATTTCCGACGGATTTTCCGACGGATTTTCCGTCGGAAATCCGTCAGAAATTAATTTCCCATTTTTTTTAAAAAAGTCAGATTAATCACCAAACTCTTAATCTGATTAATTAGTTTCCGACGGATTTCCGACGGATAAATTTTTTATTAATTATTTTATTTTTAACCGTTTATTTATTAAAAAAAATACAAAGAAAAATTTTTAAAAAAGAAAAACAAATTTCCGACGGAAAATCCGCCGGAAATCCGTTGGTAAGTCCGCCGGAAATCCGTCGGAAATTTGTTTTTCTTTTTTAAAATTGTTTTTTAAAATTATTATTAAAAATATTTATTTAAATTATCCGTCGGAAATCCGTCGGAAATTTCCGTCGGAAATCCGTCGGAAACGTTTTTAAAATTATAATTTTAATATATTTCTTTAATTTCACCGACGGATAATCCGTCGGAAATCCGTCGGAAATTAACTGAATATTTAAAAAAAAATTAAAAAAAACGATTTTAAAATTTTAAAATCCTGTAAATGCAAAAAAGCTGTAAATAAAATATTAAAATAAATTAACGCCGTCATCGATTATAAAAGACGCTAAAAATACAAATTGTCCCAATTGTTCACTAAAGCAAGTTCATGTACATTAATTTAAATACAAAATAGGTCATAATACTCAACCATCAAGACTCTGGGGGTGGGGGAGGCGGAAACTGCGATTGAGTAAACTGACTCTGGGTTAACCTGGTCACCATCTCCATCATTTCCTGATGCTCCTTCCTGCGGACCTCGTCTCTTCGACGCATCTCCTCCATCTCTTTGTTGCGGGCCTCTTCTGATTCGAGCAGTCGGGCCTCTAATGCTTGAATCTACAAAAAAAAACCACATTAGAGTTTATAATAAGAAGTATATACGAAGTAAATAAACATCAAAGGAAAAAGAGGTACATACCCGAGCATCAGAAGAAGATGCACTACTCGAATATCCACTTGAGGGCACCCCGGTCAAGACCAAATTCGGATCCCTTGTGTTCCCAAAGCCGTATGTTCGGCCTTTCTTGCTTCCCCCGACCTCCTGTTGCCACAATTCTTCATCTATTATGGGATGGGAAGTGGCATCCTCGCCATATTTTTGGGTGAGATTGGCATTATAGTTACCCTGTGGTTTAAGACACAAGTTAATTTCAACAGCATAACGGCTGTAATTGGGACATTTCCAAATAAAACAATCCTAACGTTTGCCCAACAAATGGCAACCCAGACTAAAATGGAGATATATATACCAACATTTAAACTAAAACAATATTATTTTCCGCAAACAATGAAACCAAAGACAGATATAGCCTCTAAACAATAAAATGTATGCCCCAAAAAATGGCAACCCAAACTAGATATAACACTAACATTTTAACTTAAACAATCCTAACGTTTGCCCAAGAAATGGCAACCCATACTAAAATGGAGATATATATATATACCAACACTTATACTAGACAAATATATATAGATAGATAAAATAACATTTTAACTTAAACAATCCCAACGTTTACTAGAAAAAGATTTGGAATTAAAGGTAAACAATTATATAAACTTACCGCAATATGGCTATCCCTTGAAGTCACGTAATCCCCTAGTGATAAACCGCCATCCGAAGAAGATGACTCTGTGCTCGACCTCTTCCTATGTGTATAATCGAAGAGGAACCCACATGTCGGTGGCACACCATTTCTAGCTTTTGTCTACAAAGGTAAATACAAACATATATTAATTGTCAAATACTAAAAATCAAGCTACTAAAGTAATCGTTGTTAAGAACCTACCAAACGAGCACGATGCGTAGAGATCGTGATCGACCCGGTGGTGTGTTTGGAAATTTCACCATCAATCTCTGTCATTCTGTTAACACTGGCCTTCTTGGATACCTTCTTCCAATGTTCGGTGTTCCATCGATCGATCATCTCGCTCCAGATTTCCTTAGCGAGCCATACGGGAGGGAAGTCCTTCAATAAATTCATATCTCGGTCCCTGTTCTTGGGATCATAGGGTCTTCTATCTTTGACGGCCTTTATGCCTGCATTTGTCCTTGCAGAATTCAAGCCGTCATTGTAATTTTTCATTGATTTGGCCTCCCAAATCTGCAACATAGCGCTATCTAACGCCGAATCCCAACAATAATATGCCTGTACATAAAGTGTTAGTTGATATTTATTTTCAAAACGATTACAAATTAAATACATACTACAAACCTGAAATCGTTCCCACATCTTAGCCCTAACCACCCTAGGGATCTCCAACCAAGAACACCAGGGATGCCTAATAAATGATCGATTGATCTCGCTCATACGGCGAGTGGCATGCGTATCGTCGAAGCTATATATATACATATATTGACTTGAGTTAGTATCGATACCCTAAAACAATTAATTTGATCAATTAATTAATATGACACTTACTCGGTGGCGTTTACCCCAAGTCGATGTCTTTGCAAAGGAGGCTGTTGGGGATTGGTGATGCCACGACCATTTCCCGACTCGAGTTCATCAGCGATGGGTGTTGAAGGTAGAGATGTCGAATCTTGAGGTGCCGAAGCACTACTAGAGGCTCCGGGAGTAGAAGAGTCTTCTCCTCGGTTGCTCGAACTACCCCCCCTACCTCCATAACGCCATGTGCGTGCCATCCGTACATAATCCAAGACGAACATTCCCGATCTCTTGAGCAAAATCAGGATGTTTCCTGTCAAAATGTTTCCAAGCCTCCCCATCACTCGGATGTACCATCTTTCCCGACTGAGTTTGATGATCATGGTGCCAAGTCATCTCCTTTGCTGTTTTCTTAGACATATATAACCGTTGTAATCTGGGTGCAATCGGCAAATACGTCATCACCAGATTAGGCACCTTACTGTTCCGGCCAGTTGTCTTGTAACGAGACTCCCCGCACACTCGACAACTGTTATCATTAGCAAAATCCTTATAGAATAGCATGCAATGGTTTTTGCAAGCATGGATCTTTTCTTTCGGAAGAGCAAGTTGCTTCAACATCTTCTTTGTATCGTAAAAGATACCAACCAATTGTTCACCGTCGGGTAGCATTTCTTTAACCATCGAAATGTTACGATTATAGGTCGACTCTGGTACATTGCAATCTGCCTTCCAATTCAAAAATCTTGCGGCGGCCTCTAACTTCGAAAATCTCTGACATCCCTCCCACAATGGTTGGTCTGCAGCTTCTAACATATTATAGAATTTCTGTGCATGTGGATTTGGATCTTGCTCGTCCCACGTACTGGATGTACCAGGAACATTTTGATCCATCACCATTTGTTGAACACCATCAAACTCATTATAGTCTTCGTCCACTATTGTTTGTTGCGGTTGTTGAATGGGTGCTATTTCACCGTGTGCATACCAGTGAGTGTAAGAAAGCATGAATCCCTTTCTTAATAAGTCTAAATTCACCTCCTCTCTCCCTTTGTATTTGAGAAGCTTGCATTTTTTACAAGGACATCTTATTTCATCACCTTCCTCATTTGCAAACGCAAAATCCAAAAATCTACCTATTTCCTCATTAAAAACTGGATTTAATAGACCACCCCTATTTAAACGTTTATACATCCATCCTCTATCGGTATTAGTTGACATATCTACAAATTGACGAAAGTGTGATTAGTCTTTTGCACATTTTGAATGACTTGAAAACACAAGCAATTGTTTTTTTTTAAATTCGACGACATAACGGCTATAAAACTAATATTTCCATATACAATCAAGCCTAATGTTTGCCCAACAATTGGCAACCCAACTACAAATAATCAATCATAATGTATCGTACTCATGATTTACCATATATCATTTAACAAAATTACGATTTACCATATATCATTTAACCATGGTGATTAGTCTTTTGCACATTTTGAATGACTTGAAAACGCAAGCAATTGTTTTTTAAAAATTCGACGACATAACGGCTATAAAACTAATATTTCCATATACAATCAAGCCTAATGTTTGCCCAACAATTGGCAACCCAACTACAAATAATCAATCATAATGTATCGTACTCATGATTTACCATATATCATTTAACAAAATTACGATTTACCATATATCATTTAACCCCTTTACGTTAATCTTAACAGGAAAAAAACAACAATCAACCCCTTTACGTTGTCACCCTTAATTACCTTTTTTTAATACAATCTTCCAAAAAATAAACAAAATGAAAATTGTATGGGGATTTTAACCTACTCTTTTGATTCAACAGATTATCCAAAACTTAAGAATTGTTCAAAAATGGGTTCTTGTAATTATTTCCACCAAAAAAGTTAATTGTATTATCATTTTGTATAAAGCTATGATCCGAGGACTCTCGTGTGTCATACTTGCAACCCATTATTTTATTTTTTGTGTGGTTTAGTTTCAACTCAATTTCCAACGTTTTTCGAGAAATTGGCAGCAATCTAGCGTTCCGGTGGACTTGCTACTTTGTTCTACTTTGTTTTATTTTCCATCAGACTCTGGCCCAATATAACTAATAGATAAAAAACGTAAAAAACATCAGAAGCTAAAAAACTAATAGATAGAAAGACGTAAAAAACAGAAAACAGATAACAGAGATCACTAAAAAACGTAAAAAACAGAAAACAGTAGGCTAGCTAAAAATCTTGTTTTCTTTTGTTTACTTTTGTTCATGGATAGAAAGAAATAAAAAAAACAGTAGGCTAGCTAAAAATCAGGAAAAAAAAATCAGAGACCGAATGAGAAATCAGAAAACAGAGATCACTAAAAACGTAAAATTGTATACCTAGTTGAAGCTCCTGAGTTCTGAGTTGATCGACGACCTCAGAAGCTCTTGAGTTCGGAGAAGGGAGGGAGCACCGTGGGAGGGAGCCGCGTGGGAGGGAGCACCGGAGGGGGAGAGGGGAAGGAGCACCGTGGGAGGGAGCACCGTGGGAGGGAGGTCGCCGAGAGCACCGGAGGGGGAGAGGGGAGGGAGCGCCGGAGGAGGGAGAGGGAGGTCGTGTTAGGGTTGTTTTGGGGGATTTGGGATTTTGGAGCGGGATTGGGATTTGGGTTGTTTTGAGACCCGCCCAAATCATTTTCTTAAAAAAAAATTACATTTTTAAATAATAATAAATTTGAATCAGTTTAAATTTATTAAATGTTTTCAAAGTTTTCAAATAATACATGTTTTCAAATAATAAAGGTTTTCAAATAATATTTTTTAAATAATAATAAACGCTTTTGAGACCCGCCCAATTTTTAAAAGGTTTTCAAATAATAAATGTTTTTTTGAAAAAAAATGAATTATTTTCCGACGGATTTCCGACGGAAAATAATTTAATTTAAAAAATTAAATTATTTTCCGTCGGAAATCCGTCGGAAAATAATTGATCTTTAATTTTTTTTTTAAAAATAACTCTTATTAATAGAAAAGGTTTTCAAATAATATTTTTTTTGAAATGTTTAATGTTCTAATATTTTTGAGACCCTGCTTTTGGAATTATCATCGTTAGTTTTTCAATTAACCGATTCACACGCAATATAGCCCATCAAAGAGCAATACAACTGATTTAAGCCCAATTGAACCAGTTTAAGTCCAACTGAACCCATCAAAGCCAATTGTGATTGTTGGTGACTTGTTAAGACCAATATACCCAATTGAACTTATTTAAGCCCAATAGAACAATCAAAGCCAAATAAAGGCCATCAAAGCCCATTACGAGCATTGTTGACTTGTTAAGGCCCAATATAACCGATTAAAACCCAATTGAATCGGTTTAAGCCCAATAGAACCATCAAAGCCCAATAAAGCCCATTACGAGCATTGTTGACTTATTAAGGCCCAACATAACCTATTAAAAACCCAATTGAACCGATTTAAGCCCAATAGAACCATCAAAGCCTAATAAAGCCCATTACGAGCATTGTTGATTTATTAAGGCCCAATATAACCTATTAAAACCCAATTGAACCGATTTAAGCCCATTTGAATCAGTTTAAGCCCAACACCAGTGGTGACTTATTGCGTGCTTGTGTGCATGTATCAACTGCATAGATGCATGTGTTATGTATTAAGGTCAATTAGACCCAATATAACGTAGTAAAAACCCAATTGAACCGACTTAAGCCCAATATAACCTAGTAAAACCCAACTGAATCGATTTAAGCCCAGTTGAACCGGTTTAAGCCCAATATAACCTAGTAAAACCCAACTGAATCGATTTAAGCCCAGTTGAACCGGTTTAAGCCCAACATACTCGATTTAAGCCCAATTGAACCGGCTTAAGATCAATATAACCCATCAAATCACAATTGAACCCATCTAAGCCCATTATGATTGTTATCGACTTAACAAGGCCCAATATAACATAATAAAACCCAATAGAAATGATTTAAGACCATTAGAACCGATTTAAGTCCAGTTGAATCGATTTAAGCCCAATATAACCTAGTAAAACCCAATTGAACCGATTTAAGCCCAACAAAACTGATATAAGATGAATATAACTCGTCAAATCCCAATTGAACCCATCAAAGTCTGTTATGATCGTTATTGACTTATTACTGCCCAAACACACAAGTAATGACTTATTATATGCTTATTTACGTGTATCGACTTCATAGATGCATGTGTCGTGTATTTATGTTAATTAGACAACTAAGAACCATTATGTGTGTGGTGTGTGTGGTGTGCAGTCAGTTTGATAATAAACTAAACCACCATAGCCCAATACGAACCACTAAGACACAAAAAAAAACCTGTAAAGCTCAATTAGATATAAATAAGAATAAATGGAGACGAGTTTTGAAAAAATAAATACACAAAAACGTAAAAAAAATTTACAAACCGCTACAAAGTTCATTAAATTAATTTCCGTCAGAAATAACTTGGAATTTTAATTAAATTTTAAAATAACCATTACTCTAAAAAATGCTTTTTAAAATAAGATTTTTTTTTGGAATTTTTAAACCCATAGAAAAGGTTTTAAAATAAGAATTTTTGTATTTTTAAAAATTCCTATTTTAAAATAATTTGAAAATTTTAATATTTTTAAAATAATTTGAATTTTTAAAATTTTAATATTTTTAAAATTCCTATTTTAAAAATCATTTCTATAAATAAGAGTTAATTTTAAAATTTTAAATTTTCCGACGGATTTCCGACGGAAAATAATTTGATTTTAATTTAAATTATTTTCCGTCGGAAATCCGTCGGAAAATAATTTGAATTTTTAAAATTTTAAAATTTTTAAAATTCCTATTTTAAAAATCATTTCTATAAATAAGAGTTAATTTTAAAATTTTAAATTTTCCGACGGATTTCCGACGGAAAATAATTTAATTTTAATTTAAATTATTTTCCGTCGGAAATCCGTCGGAAAATAATTTGAATTTTTAAAATTTTAATATTTTTTAAAATTCCTATTTTAAAAATCATTTCTATAAATAAGAGTTAATTTTAAAATTTTAAATTTTCCGACGGATTTCCGACGGAAAATAATTTAATTTTAATTTAAATTATTTTCCGTCGGAAATCCGTCTGAAAATAATTTGAATTTTAAAAATTTTAAAATTTTTAAAATTCCTATTTTAAAAATCATTTCTATAAATAAGAGTTAATTTTAAAATTTTAAATTTTCCGACGGATTTCCGACGGAAAATAATTTGATTTTAATTTAAATTATTTTCCGTCGGAAATCCGTCGGAAAATAATTTGAATTTTTAAAATTTTAAAATTTTTAAAATTCCTATTTTAAAAATCATTTCTATAAATAAGAGTTAATTTTAAAATTTTAAATTTTTCGACGGATTTCCGACGGAAAATAATTTAATTTTAATTTAAATTATTTTCCGTCGGAAATCCGTCGGAAAATAATTTGAATTTTTAAAATTTTAAATTTTTTAAGATTCCTATTTTAAAAATCATTTCTATAAATAAGAGTTAATTTTAAAATTTTAAATTTTCCGACGGATTTCCGACGGAAAATAATTTGATTTTAATTTAAATTATTTTCCGTCAGAAATCCGTCGGAAAATAATTTGAATTTTTAAAATTTTAAAATTTTTAAAATTCCTATTTTAAAAATCATTTCTATAAATAAGAGTTAATTTTAAAATTTTAAATTTTCCGACGGATTTCCGACGGAAAATAATTTAATTTTAATTTAAATTATTTTCCGTCGGAAATCCGTCGGAAAATAATTTGAATTTTTAAAATTTTAAATTTTTTAAAATTCCTATTTTAAAAATCATTTCTATAAATAAGAGTTAATTTTAAAATTTTAAATTTTCCGACGGATTTCCGACGGAAAATAATTTGATTTTAATTTAAATTATTTTCCGTCAGAAATCCGTCGGAAAATAATTTGAATTTTTAAAATTTTAAAATTTTTAAAATTCCTATTTTAAAAATCATTTCTATAAATAAGAGTTAATTTTAAAATTTTAAATTTTCCGACGGATTTCCGACGGAAAATAATTTAATTTTAATTTAAATTATTTTCCGTCGGAAATCCGTCGGAAAATTAAACAAATTATTTTCTAATTTGCTTGTTTAGTTACTAATTTATTTAATTAAGTATTTTAATTTCAATTAAACAAATATTTGTGACGGATTTGTGGCGGATTTGTGACGGATATTTTATCCGTCACAAATCCGCCACAAATCCGCCACAAATATTAAAGAGAATATAAGTATTTATTTTCCGTAAAATTTCAGTGGCGGATTTGTGGCGGATTTCCGACGGATTTAAGGTGATGTTGACTTTTGTTGACTTTTTTGAAATCCGCCGGAAATCCGTCGGAAATTTTTCCGACGGAAAATCCGTCGGAAATTTTTCCGACGGAAAATCCGTCGGAAACGTCCGTCGGTGATAGTGATTTTTCTAGTAGTGATATATAGATATAAATAATAAATGAATTTACTCTAATTAAATATATATTATCAAAACAATATTACATTAAAATAATTGAAAACAAAAAAAAAAGAGTAAAGTGAGTGGGCCCAAGGATTTGGCGTTCAAAACTTTGGCCGGCATATATGCCAGAGGGATTTCGTGGCCGGCAAAAAAAAAGTAATATGCCGACCGGTTGGACCTAGGAGGCCGACAAATTGGAGGTTTTAGCGTAAAGTTGGAGATGCTCTAATCTACCATTTTCAACTAGTTACTTTAATATTTTTGTCCCTAATTAACATTACTTGAATTTGAATTTGTATAGAAGTGCCTTTCTATGTTCCTTATTTTTAAAAAGGTGATCTCCATTACTTAAACCCTAAAATTTTTAAAAAAATGTTAAATATAGTCAAACCTCTCTCTCTCTCTCCCTCTCCCTCTCCCTCTCCCTCTCTGTGTGTGTGTGTTATAGTTTATCAGGGTGTTTAGGATTTGCTTATTTAAAATAACATGTGTTTTTTTAAAGTGTTTATCAACTTATGTGGTGATAAAAAGAAGTTTTATATAAAGTGTTTGGATTAGCTTATTGTGGTACCCAAATGTAATAAGCTAATAAGTTGTTGTTTAGTGGGGTCTGAGATTGCTTATACATGTAAAATAACTAAAAAAGTTTTAAGTTGTTTCAAATAAGTTGATAAGTCAGAATGATTTAACTTATAAAAAACTATTTATTAGCGGTGTGGAAAAACTATAATCACTTTTTTCCAACCCAAACACTAAAAATAGCTTATTGGCAATGAGGAAAAACGACAAGTCAATAAGGTGTTTAAATAAGCAATCCCAATTCCCAAACACCCTCTTAGATTTATATACAATTAGCAAGAAGAAAGTTGAATACGAACATGGATGAACAAAAGCATGAAGAGGTATGCAAGCATTAACCATCATTTACTAATTATCATTGTTGTTATTATCATCACAATTATTATTATTATTATTATTATTATTATTATTATTATTATTAACAGGCATCACAAGACAGCAAATACAAAGAGAAATAATTTGAAGCCATCTTTGTTGCATCAAATGAACTGAAAAAGGCGCATATATAATCTTCTCGTGGATCAATATGATGCCTTGGTGACACTTCATGGGGGGTTGCATTTTGATAAGTACTCAATTTTGAGTACTTAAGCACATTTCTTTTAGTCTTTTATATAGGATTTTTCACTTCCAAATCCCACTTTGAGTCATTTTCCACCTTGTTTTCCATTTATTTGGTTTTGGAGCTGAATATGTGTGGTTTACTTGTTCTATTAAGATTGAAGGCTAATTTGGTTATCTTTTGAAAATCTATTTGGAAACAGGCATGCTGCAACATTGGCACAACATTGAACTGGTGGTTTTTGGAAGGAAGAAGTGAAGGTGATGAAGACTAATCCAGATTTTTGGCTTGGAATGGAACTTTTGTAACCTCTAAACATTGAGTTAATCAGTTTGTAATAGTTTAGTTGTATTTGGACAAGCTTTGGTAGCCTTAGTTGGCTTTAGACTAGGGATAGTACATTAATATTCTCCTTAATTGCAAGTTTGCCACTCCTCTTGTCTATAAAAGGAGGGTTTAGTTGCTCATAAGGGGACATCATCTTATCTTATGTCTTCTATTGTCTTTTTGCATATGCTACTGATCTTTAGTTAGTTTAGGAATTGATCTTAAATCATTCCTTTTGTTTCTTTAAATTCTAGTAGTTAATGATCTTCATGTTCTTCATTTGGTAATTATGTTATTCATCTTGTTCTTTTTAGTTTAATCTTCATCTTACTTTCTGTTTAGTTCAAAAAAATTGATCATAAATCAGCTTTGTTTCGTCTTTACTTTCCAGAATTCATGTTTATGTGCTTATGATCTTCATCTTGTTCTTCTTATGATCTTCATCCCATGCTATGAATGCTTGCAGCATTGAAACAACACCCACCTGCACATTACATTTTTATATTTTATTTCTTCATCTTGCATCTCTAGCCTTTCCTTTACTCTTTTGTTTTGGATTTCAATAGTTAAAGTTCATTGTATTTACTTTCCATTTTAATTTCTTGTCATTTACATTTCCTTGTCTTTACATTTCTTTGTCTTTACATTTCAAGCAATATATACATATATTTATATATTTTCAAGTCATTTACCTTTCAAGAGAACTTTTCATTATGTTCATCTTTGAAGTTCTTAGTAGTTGTTTTTCTTTCCTTATTGTAATGAGTAGTTAATCATATTAGCTTGGGTGTGAGGCAAAGGGTGGTTATGTGGATCTAAAAGAAAGTGGGTTTTTGTGACCTGAACCACATTGTTTAGGGTCTAGGTACCAGAATTCTCCTTAGCTTTGCCGATTGTCCTCCCCAAGTTCAAGTCTGAAATTTACGAATATTTGTACATAACTTAGAAATATGATTTTTGATCCTTTGTTAACGGATAAAAGATTGCAATCTAGAATTCTGAGTTGATAACTCAACCTTTACATATAAATAGGTCGTTCTAATGTTTGAGTTCTCTTAAATAGTGAATTTTCTACCGTCATATGATGTGATGAACTTGAATTACCTATCAAGAAATTCGATGACTTTGCAATGTAGGTACCAAGCACCACCCAATTTTTCTGTTTTGGGTATTATATATAGGGCTCGTTTGATTAGACTGCATCTTTTTAGGTAAGGATAAAGTAATGTGCCACTATCCAATTATATTTCAGTGCTCTATGTTACATAACATAAGGCTTATGTTAAACCATGTTGTGTTAATTTCTTTTATTATCATAGAAACTTGCAGGCTAACCCTCCTTTCTCCCCTTTGGAATGCATGTTGTTGGTCTTATGTACTAAATACCGTTTTAGATTATTTTTCTATGATTTAATAAGCTCTTAATTGGATGAGCTACCAATTGCAGCAGTTGAAAGAGGTATTTGAGGAGGTATGCCCGGGCCATTAATGCGTAGCGCATTCTGCAAGTTGATCGACTTCTTCTAGAGCACAGTTTCACACACCAGACTGAATAATGCAAACCTTCTTTACAGAATCATGTTTGAATGAATGCTTCCAAGATGGTTCGATTTAAACATAAAAGTAGTAGATGATTGACGATTTGTAGTAGCAGATTGCAAATATGGATGCATTTGGGTATTTTTTGCTAGTAGCATTTGTTCGATTTAAGTGCTTGATTAACTTGTAACCATAAAACACGATATAAGGTTTCATTTTGGTCATTATATTCTTGATAATGTCGTCTTGGTGTCCAATAGAGAGTAGCTTCATTGTCAAGGACTACAGTAGTGATGTGATGTTTGAGAACATTACGATTTAGGGGGTGAGGAGGAGCGGCTTTAGATTTTCCAAAGTCATGGCATCATATCATATACGATTTTATGGAGGCATAGAACTACACTAACATCTTGTGTGAGGACCATGGATCATTGAATTCGGATTTTTATTTCAAAATCTGATAATTTGATATGGAAAAGAATTTATACGACATGCTTCTTTTAATTTTAAACTTGTTTTCATTAAAAAAATATTTAACATTGTGTTTAAAAAATATTTAACTATTAATCTTTTTTATTTAAGATTATTATTTTGATATTAAAAGGTAAAATAAATGAAAAAAAGGGATAAACATTGTGTCTTTCGTAAAACCAAACCAAACGAAACAGAAGGCTAGTTGTTATGTAGTTGCATATTGTTAAACAAAATAACCTGAAAATAAGCATTCAATTCATCCTCCATTTTTATCGATAAAATTTAGAAGTAATTTGTTAGGAATTAACAAACACGTGCATGTTTTCTTTTATTATATACATATCTCACTATTCCAATTCAAAACAAAGAACATGATGATGATACCATTGCCACCGGACATACTTTATTTCCACATACTAGCAAGGTTGCCGCCGAAGTTCGTACACCGTTTTCTTTGTGTTTGCAAGCAATGGCAATCGTTCCTAACAACACCAATGTTTGCCAAGATGCATCACCACCACCACCACAAACTTCTTCTTATCGTATTGTCTACCACAACACCATGCAAGTTTCAAACCCTCGACTGTGAATCACCTGAAGACGGTCTAAGTACTGTCAGTCGTCCTTTGCCGTTCGAAGTTGCTAGTCATGAAAACGTGTCGATTATAGCATCTGTACGTGGACTGGTATGTGTACGCATAATCAACAAGTCTAACGAGAGGGAGTACTTGGATCTAATTTTATGGAATCCTTTAACGGACGAATATAAGACCTTGTCTGCACCCAACAACAACAAATTTTACGTAACCACCGTAAAAATATTTAGGTTGTATTACAGTTGTAATGACTACAATCTTCTACTTATAACCTGCGATCATGATGTTTATATATACTCTTTGAAATCCGACTCATGGAGAAAGGTAGAGATAAGACAAGAGGACTTGGAATTTCTTTCATCCATTTATTTTTGGAGATGTTCGGAGCAACCATGTATTTTGTTGAATGAAAAACTCTATTTCCTAGTTCGACGAGCCAAGAGAAAAGTAGCAATCATAGGTTATTCAATTATAATGTTTGATTTGAAGACGGAAAAGTTGATAGAGATAGCAACTCCTTGTTTTGGACTTGATCCTGATCAAAGTTCGACATGGGCATGGTGCTTGAGTTTCACAGTTATAAGAGGATGCATTCATTTGTTAATGAGATATTGGAATACAAATGTCAAATCCAAAGTTCCTTTTGGAATCGAGATGTGGAGGATGGATGGAGATGGAGATTGGACAAAGATGGGAACTTATGGTCCGCCTTGTTTTCGTCGATTTTCCGACCTGCTGTCAGTACTGCATCATATGAAGAATGGAAATTATCTCGGGCATGATCAATCTGGCATTTACAAATTAGATGTAGAGAAGCATACAAGAGAGGAGATATGTTCATCTAATAGCATCATTATCCATAAAGAAGGGAAATATGTGGAGACTTTAGGGATCAATTTATTTAATAAGCATCAGAAGAAGCCTTTGGCATGTAACTCGGTTGACAAAGGGGCAGGATGAGTTTGCCTAAACAAAGAAAAGACATGTCCTGAGTTTGATCTCAGGCACCCCGCTAGCCTTGACCACCGTGTGACCGAAAAAATGCCCCCTCACATTGGTGGAGGTCGGTTTCACGTAGGGGTGGTTGGGGTCACTAGTAATTTTTTTTTGTCCAAATAAGCATTAGAATGTACCTTTATAATTGGGCATCTGTAATCCATATCTTTTTGTCTTGGATGTTCTTTACGATTCTTCTTTTTGGTAAGCGTGGATGTTCGGACCACTTTGTGTGCACCTCAACTAATTCCTTGGCGGCTTTATGATTTTGGTTTTATAGCAAATTGGATCAAGTATCTCTGTCATTTGTAAGAATTCAGTCTCAGCTTTGGAGTTTTGGTTGGAACTACAAATCAAATCATCCGCTTCATTTTAGCTTTTTTATACTTAAATAATAGTCTATGTATAAAGTTCAGAAAGCAATTTCGGAATTATACATAGGTTCCAAGCAAGCCTAACCGTGCTTGAATTCACTCAATGATGTTAGCAAAGCTCGAAGAGTCCTTTTTGTGCATGCTCAAGCACGCCTTAAAGAAGATTGAAGCTCGATTTCAGAACTTGAATAGTTTGAAAAAACTATAAACATAATATAAATGATATAATTGTGACAAAATAAACATATGATTAATAAATATTTTGTTATAATATATGATTAAAATAAATAAACAAAAAGCTAATAACATTTTTATCAATCTTATCAATTTCAATCATCATTTAATCTTACTTGTTTCTACGAAACAAATTGTGAAAATTTACAAATGCTTTTAAGACAATATAACACAGAAAATACAAAGAAATTACTCTTAGGGACTGTTTACCAAATTTTCCATTAAGTCCTGTCTGGATAAATTTGTCTGTCTAGATAAATTGATGCTCTTGTTTATTTTTTTATCTGAATTAACAGTCTGAATAACAGAAATGATCAATTTACCCCTAAATATGAATTTTAAGCTGTTTTATAAATTGATGTTTATTTTTTAAGTCATATAGTCATAAATTTATTGATATAATCCAAAAATCAAACAAAAATTCATTAAGTATTTAAACTTCCAAGTTCAAACACAATGTAGCCAAGTTCAAACAAAAAGTAGCAACTATGAAGCAAGTATTAAACAAGTATGAAATCGACATTGTAGATTCATGGTTACAAAAATCTATATTGCATAAATGTCGAGCATCTATGGTAAAGAAACAAGTATGGAACAAAAATCGACTGAAAAAACAAGTAAGGAACAACAATTGAATGAAGAAAATAAGTATGGAAAAACAATCGACTTAAGAAATAAGTAAGAAACAACAATCGACCGAAGAAACAAGTATGGAACAACAATCCAGTGTGGAGAAGAAACAAGTATCGAACAATCAGTAAAATCATTACCTTTGGAGAAATCGACCAAAGGAAATTATTTTCTAGGGTTGAAATCGAACCAGCAATGAACTCGAAGCAGTAAAATCGAACGAGCGGTGAAGGTAAAATCGAAATCGAACAAGCAGTGAAGGTGAAATCGAGCAGCAAGGTTTTTATTGCGTGATTATTGAGTAGAAGGGTAGGCATGTCTTTATTTTTAAAGGGTAGAACTGTCAAAGATGTGTCTTAATGGGGACAACACATCTTTTCCCTACTTAGTGAATAAGCCGGAAATGTCTGCGCGAATAAGCCGGTTTTGTCATTAAGCCCCAAGTAAACATTCCAAACGTCTGCACGAATAAGCTGATTTTGTCATTAAGCTCATTAAGCCCTAAGTAAACACCCCCTTAGATCTATATTGAAAACCCTAACTATTAAAAGGTAAAGTAATAGCTAGAGAGAGAAAATAAATAAGAGTTCTAATTGTATACGAGAAAATGATTCGATGATCCTCCAAATCCACCATATTTAAGGATATTTATATTCTCAAAGTTTACATCTTCAGCCCTTCATAAATTAGCACTCTTACTTCGCTACCCTCCAACTCTATACAAACTTGAGGCACGGTCCTTTAATCCTCCAACTTTATTCAAATTACCAGACAAACCTTAAAACCCTGAAAATTACTAAACCAACCCAAATTAATATTTTGATATTTAGAAAATGTCAAGATTGAATGATAACAACAGAGTTTTAACACCCTCCCTCAATCTTGACATTGGAACACATTATCCATGTTCAACATTGAGCAAAAGTAGTTATGGTGATTCATAGATTTCAAAACCCTTGTAGAAAATATAAATTTTCAGTAGAAGACCTAGAAACACTACCCTCCAAAGACACTAGACAATATCCAAAAAACAAACAATATCCAATCATAGGACGTCTCGTTGAAAGACACTTACCCCAATCGACATCAATAAAAGCTTTTTGCCTAAAATCATCTGACTTGGAAAAAAATTATACCTTTACCATGAGATAATTTCAGATATTTCAAAACTCTAAGAGCAAGTTTAAGATGTGAACGACGAGGAGAGTGCAAACACCAAGATATCCAAAACCACTTAGTAATTTTAAATTTTCAATTCCTATGAAAAATTGAAGACTACCTAAATCTTTAACCATAAAATTTGTCTTCAAATGATTTTTAACTTTGTTGATTTCATCATTATTATTATTATAAGTTATAACGATGTTTAACAAAACTAAGAAAACATCTTTCATAGCAATAACCCAATTTGAATCCATACTAGCCTCAAAATAATTTTTTTCGCTCTACAAACTTATTCAGATTAGACTCAAAACAAAAAAATTCGCTATTAAGAAAATACTAGTTAACCACCTTTTCCAAACCAAACTTGACTTTACCTTCTACAATAAAGTCATCAAATTTACAAGGAAAGTTAAAAACTCTACTAGATTTTCTTACAGAAACAGATGGAGCATTATTAGTGTTATTGGGAAAATAGCCCTCGGGAGGGGAACTATAACACGGGCATCACTTGCACCTTTATATTCAGTATTTTCAAAACTAGCAGCACTTTGCTCACTAGCAGACAGCTCTACTCATAGCCTGACCACCATTTGGGACTAGGGCTACTAATTTGACGAGAATCCCCGGTCATAGGTATATCCCTCTTATCATCATAGGGCAAAGGATTAGAGAAATTATTAGTAGGAACAAATATATTGTCAAAAAAATCTAAAGAATTTAAATCTTCAGAGTTTGAACCATGTTTATCACGCATCTTAAATGGAAACACATTTTCGTAGAATTTTACATCTCTATAAACCAAAATCTGCCTTGAATCAAGGTTATAGAGCCTATAACCCTTTTTTGAATTTGAATAACCAGCAAAATACATTTTTCAGCTCTAGAACCGAATTTATCTGAGATATTTGGTTTCACGGCAAAACACAGACAAACGGAATTTCTTAAATGAGTGAGAACAGGAACAAACCCATATACGAGTTCATAAGGGCATTTACCATTTAGAATCGACGAAGGAGTCCTGTTTATAAGGTACGTAGTAGTAAGAATACACTCATTCCACGTGTTTAAGGGAATCCCTCCCTGAAACATTAAATCCCTTGCCACATTAAAAAAATGTTTATGTTTTCGTTCTATAATCCCATTTTGTTGGGGTGTATAAACACATGAAGTCTCATGAACAATTCCATGAGACTTAAGAAATTCGATTAACCTGTTGTTTAAAAACTCAAATCCATTGTCACTTCTAAAAACTTTGATATTTTTCCGAAACTGGGTCTGCAGTAAATTATAAAACCCAACAACATTTTCAAAAACTTCATCTTTCCCTTTTAAAAGATAAACCCAAACAGATCTTGAAAAATCATCAACCATAGTTGGAGATTGTTTTGCCTTATGGCAAATCTCACAAGGTGAGGAAGTTTCACTTCCTATATTAAGTCTTTCCTTTAAAACACTTAATACATGGTTCGCACGATGTCCAAGCCTGTTGTGCCATAACTGACGAGAAATAAGACAAGTAACAAAGACATTGGAACAAATGGACCCACCCTTGGAATCTACATCAAATAAATAAAGACCTCCTTCCTCACTACTAGTCCCCAGGCCGGTCCTGAAGTTTTTCATGCCCAGGGCGGAAAACCTTAAAAAGTTGCCCCCACAATATAAAAAAACAAACTAAACACAAGCAGACATTCTCACGATGATTTTTATTAAACTTGATAAAATAATACGTGAGACTCAAGTGAAAACCCTGAACGACAAAACATAAACATACATAATCTAAAACATGTTTTCGTGCAAATTTTAAAGCAAAAACATCGATTATTTTAACATAATAAATGTTTGCTAAAAACTTATTTTTGATATTGAAAATAATTACTCGTTCAGACTATCTCTTGACCTATAATAGTCTGGGAATACGACTTTAACAACTTAATTTTATAACTTAAAAATTACACGAAAACAAAATATAAAATATACTATAACGTAAAGAATACAAAAGATTGTTATATTTTATAAAAAATAGCTAACTACCTAACTACCTATAATCATATTATCTTAATAAAATAAAAACAAAGAATAATACTTTATAACGTGTTTGAATCATACTTTTGTATAACTTTTATCTTTTTAATTTTTTATGAAAAGGGAAGAAAAATGAAAATTAAATAAATATAAACTCATCTACTTATTTATACTATATTATAAAACATTTGAGATAGTCTTAAAATCATTTTTATGTATCAAGTAATCTTTATTGATGCACATTACTTAAAATTTAAGAAAACAAATAAATGGTGAATGAGTACATTTTTTAAAATTGCATGTTTGAATTCATATAACTAATTGATATACATAAGTAAATATAAGATAAACATCTCATTTTAGCATATAATGAATCTAAAATATAATTAGGATATTAATTGAGTTCTAACTAAATACTTAATATTATCTTTATAATTATTAAACCTAAAATAAATTACATGGTTATTAAACCTAAAATAAACTATAACAAAAAAATCGGATTAAACAAATTATATAAAAGCGATAATTTTTAAATTGTTAAGTTGATACTAATATCGTTTTTTTTTCAAACTTTGACGGGGTCTTCAAATTCATATTATATTCAAACATAAAAATATTATCGTGCTTTCAAAACCACTTAAAATCATATTATAGAATTGATAACAAATAAAACAAAAAATTAACATCAATAAAACCATATTATAAAATTAAAATATTTAAATATATATATATATAGAGTGTGAGAGAGAGAGCGTGGTTTCAATTGGAAATCATATTAGATTGGAAACTTTAGAAACCGTCAATTTCATTGGTTAAATTAATGAAATTGGTTCATAAAGTTGTTTAATATGATCAAGTTGTATCATATAATTCTTTTGTTAATGAAATTGTTTTATATATTTGTGTTTTTTATGTAGTTTCATCTATTTTTCTCATTCTGATGAAATTGTTTCATGTATTTTCGCAGTATGATGAAACTTTTTCATTTTTACATAAAAAAACACAAATATATGCAACGATTTCATCAATAAAAGAATTATATGAAACAATTTCATCAAATTAAACAATTTCATAAAACAATTTCATTAACTTAACCAATGAAATCGAGAGTTTCCACGGTTTTCAAAATTAAAGTGGTTTCCATTTGATCGTTCCCCTATATATATATATATATATATATATATATATATATATATAGTGTTTGGTTCATTTGAGAAATGGTAAATATATGAGAAATAGAGAAATAATTCTAGCCATTCATATGGTCAAGATCGGATTTGACTAGTAAAATATTGCGGCTTTGACCGGTCAAAAGTTGCGGCTATCCCAAAAATAGAAGGACAATTTCGTAAATTTTACAAAACAAACGGGCTGTGTTCATATATGAACATGTATAATTCACATATGAACTATATGTTCATATATGAACCAGTGCAATTCACAACTGAACTCTTTTAATTGATTCATATATGAACCTTTGTGATTCATATATGAATCAGTTGAACTAACTAACAGATTCATATATGAACCTTTGTGATTCATACATGAATCTGTATGAATCACAAAGATTCATATATGAATCAGTTGAATTAATTAACAGATTCATATATGAATCTTTGTGATTCATACAGATTCATATATGAACTCATCCCGTGTATTTTACGAAATTACCCCTCTACCTTCTATAGACCACACAAGGAATTATCCGGTGCTTCGGCGGTCAAAGCCGCAAATGTTGACCAAATGAATGGCTAAGATTACTTCTCTATTTCTCATATATTTACCATTTCTCAAATGAACCTCTCCCTATATATATTATATTATATATATATATATATATAATAGCATGGTAGTGTAGGCGTGAAACCATCCTTTTCAACAACATATATTATATTATATAGGTTGTTTAGGTTTTGATGCCCTAGTTTTAGATGTTGCCCAAGGCGGTTGCCTTTGCCGCCCTACCTTAAGGTCAGCCCTACCAGTCCCCTCTATTTTCTTTCGATGAGAATCCTAGACATAGCATCTATTCTCATCAAAACCAACAAAAACCTTATTATCATGAGCTAATTTGTGAACATACAACAAATTTACATTGAAAGTGGGGACAACTAAGACATCAAATAAGGTAATACAAATTTACAAGAGAGATAGCATCAAGCTTGGCCAAAAGTCATTCTTAACCAACGATATTTGTCTATTTTCATAATTTCATGGTCAAGCCAACCTTCATACTATCGTGTTTTCTACAAACTTGGATACAATAACATCCATCAACCAAAAATGTACACATGTTTTCATCATTGACAACAAAGCTAACCTCTACTTGACACCAAGATGACATTATTAGAATATAATGACCAGAATGAAATCTTATATTTAGCACTTTCCTCCTAGCAAACAATTAACAAATGCATCCATTTTTGCAATCTGCAAGTGCAAACCGTCAATCATTTGTTGCTTCAATGATTAAATTGAACCATCTTGGAAACATTCGTTCAAATATGATTATGTAGAGAAGGTTTTGCATGATCCAATCCAGTTTGTGACAATGTGCTCTAGGAGAAGTCAGTCAACTTTGCATAATGTAGTGATGCACTACATGTTGATGGCTCCGACGGATCCTCCTCAAAAAATTGCTAGCTCATCTAATTAAGAGGTAATTAAATCATAAAAATAATAATTTACTATGGTCTATGGTATATACAATGTTCAAAAAGGCGTGTAATGGCGTGCACCATGGCGCGATATGGCGCAAGACGCGTATCCGCCATTAAGAAATGACCCATAACGTTTCTGTAAGGCGTGACTCACGCTATGGCGCGCCGCGGTGCGCGTTTTTTCTAAGACGTGGTTTTTTTTTTCAAAAAAAAATATTTTTTTTTTAATTTTTTAATTTTTTTATCTTTTGTGTTTTTACATTTTTTACTTTAGATTTAATATTTTTATAGATTTATCTAATCACATCACTCATAATTTCACGAAGTCATAAACGTTATATACTCACGATTTTAATTTCGAGTTTGAGATTGGTTCAAACTTCAGACGAGTTCTGTTAAGTCTGATTTTATAGTAATCATTGTATTTATATGCTTGGTCTTATACTGTGTTTATAGTCATATACTGTGTTGTATTGACCAAGGGTATTTAAGTCCCTTTGGTCTTTGGTGTTTGTAAGTCATTCACGCATATTCTCTAATACAACTTACTTTGCGCTTTCTTGCTCTCTCTCTCTCTACTTTCTCTCTCTAAGATTTAGAGATCTTGGATTATAAATTGGTATCAGAGTCAATCTAGATCTTGAGAGAATTGAGAGAATTGTTTTTGAATTCTGAATTTGTAGTTTAATCTGAAATTTTGATTGATTTTCTTGAATTTTTTTAAGAAAATCTCGTTTTTAGATTTCTCATCAAATTTGAACGTGTTTTTGAACGAATTCTTGTGAAAATTGGTTTGTTGGATTCGATTTTGATTGTTAAACACTTTTAATTCACATCGATTTTCAATAAATTCAAGTTTTGATTGTCGATTTTGAGATTTTTGAGATTTCTGGAAAACTCGTGGTTACGTACTGTGTTATTTTCGATATCTTGATTTTATGGTTTTTTTTATCGAAAAGTTTGATTGAAAAGTGTTAGAAAGTTGTTTTCGATCTTGTTTGTATAAGAAAATTTCATCAAATTCAGTTTTGAAATCGATTTCTAAAAGTTTTTTGTGTTTTGCCTTCGGTTTGCGCTAGATTTGAACTTTACGCCAGTTCATTGTGGTTTGCGCGAGTTCATCATTTGGTTTGCGCGAGTTCATCAATTTTGCCTTAGATTTTCCTAATTTTGTCTCAGTTTGTTTCAGGTTTTCATCAAATACAGATCTCAGACTCACGCAAATTCAGCTTTGGGCCACATCTTTATCACACAAAGTTTCAGTTTGCATTACCTTCTGCTCACGCAAAGTAATTTTTGCGTCACAAGCTGTTCACGCAAAGCTATCTTTGCGCCTTCCAAGTATTGCGAAAAGTGCAAGTTCTCGTCTTCCATACTTCACGAAAAGTTCAGCTTTTCGTCTTGAGTACTTCACGCAAAGTAACATTTGCGTTTCTAACTTCTCACGCAAGAGAGGTTTTCGTCATCATCGGGTCACGCAAATATCATCTTGAGCCATTTACAGCTCACGCAAAGTTTGATTTACGTCTTCAGTAACTCACGCAAATCCAAGTTTGCGTCTTACACGGCTCACGCAAAATCCAGTTTGCGTCATCAACTACTCGCGAGAATCTTAGTTTGCGTCTTTTGCCTCTTACGCAAATCTTCTTGTTTGCGCCAGTTCTGTTTCAAGACTTAGCATTTTTCTGAAGATTATCAGATATGGATTCTGCAAAGTTTGCATATCAAGCTCAGTTTTACAAGAATGATCTCATGATGTCATTAGGTTCAGAAAATCGTCCTCCGGTGCTGATTGATGAAAACGAGTTTACACAATGGCAAGATAGGTTTCTGAATTTTATTGAGTGTCAAAAGAACGGAAATGACATGATGAATATTCTATCAGAAGGACCTTTTGAGAAACCCGAGTTGGCTTCTGGATTATATAAGCCTACCAAAGAATATTCACCTAATGAGTTATCGGAGTATCAAGATGATCGTGATATAAAGGCAAATCTAATGCTAGCCTTGCCAAACTCTATCTACAACAGGATTGATTGTTTCAAAAATCATCTGAATCTTATGTGGCAACAGCTTGAAAAGATTATGTTTGGTTTTTCAGTTGCTACTCAACTCCGACATACTCGTTACATGAACAACTTTGAAGAATTCAAAGTCAAGGATGGGGAGCCATTGAAAACTGTGTATGACAGATTCTGTGTCGTGATCAACGATCTGAGAAAAATAAAAGTGGAAAAGACTGAGCTTGAGACAAATCTGAAATTCCTCAATGCACTTCAACCTGAATGGAACAAATCTTGCCATCGCTTGAGGAATGATGTCAGAATTTCTTCCATGCAAATCCAAGAAATGTTTGAGATCTTGCTGACAGATGAATGCATAGTCATAGAGAAGAAGGCCAAACTGGATAAGAAGAACAAGAAATCAGTAGACCCGATTGCACTTCTAACGAGCCATCTGACTAATCAAGCATTGTCAGATAATGCTTATGACGGGTCAACTGATGATGATGGTGAGGCTCTCGAGAAAGCTATGATCATTCTTTCTCAACATTATCAGAAGAAGTTCCAAACTCGGTCGGGTTCTAATAATCTTCGCTTCACTTCTGGTTCAAAAGTCAAAGTGCCTGAGCCAAAGACTGCTGCCTGCTACAACTGTGGAAAGCCGGGTCACATCTCTAAGGAGTGTAGAGTGAAGAAGGTTAGGGACTCAACATATTATCGAAAGAAACCGGAACTTGCTGAGAAGAGAGAGAGTGGAACATCTTTGCTAGCCGAAGAAGAGTTTTGGCTGGATCACTTCGATGATGAAGCTGCAAATGTAGAGATTGCTCAAATGTGCTTCATTGGAGATGATCAATCAGATGATGATGAAACTGATGAAGATGAGGTACATTCTGATTTTGATTACACTTTCATTTCTTCACAGATGGATGTTATAATTACTGCTTTACATGATTTACGCTTGAAGTTATTATCTGAAAAGAATTTAAATTCTGAAAAGTCAGATTTGATTGACAAATTGAAAATTTCTTTGAAAGATGAAAAATCTATTTTGGTTCATACTAAAGAAGTCTTTCAAAAGAAATTGGATGATTTGGAAAATTCAAATAAGACTTATCTTGAGTCTTTGACTGAAATGACCAATTTAAAGGACAGTTTTTCGGATAAAATAAATAAATTAGAAGAAAATTTATATCGAAGGAATCAATCTGAGCAAACAGTTTTTATGAATAAACCAAGGAGTGATGAAGCTTTAAAAGAAAAATGGGGACTTGGTTTTGAAAATCCTCATTGTTTAAACAATGCGATTGAAAAATCCCCTACTTTATACAAATACGATTATCTAACACTTGCTCAATATGCTCCTCAATTTAAAATTGATTGGATGAATGAAAATCAAGTATTAGAAATCGAAAATGAGAAAAGAATGAAAAACACGCACAAGGAAATTCCTTTTGTTTATACGTATGAAAATGCAAAATATTTTCCTGATAAATCAAGGAAAGGCAGAAAAGGTTTTAATGAAATATCTCTCGTCAAGTCTTCAGTATCTGATGATTTTGTTGATTTTTTTGCCAATAAATCTGATAAGGAAAATATTTCTCCAATCATTTATGATTCTAAGAAATATACTCCTCCTTTAATATTAGAAGGCAAAATCATTGATCTTGAAGATAAGATGGCAGCTCAAAATATTTTAAAAGAAATTGAATATGATATTATTTTTTCTTTCATGACATCTAGTCTTGAAGAAAATTTATTTTCTCAAAAACAAGATTCTATTTCTAGCCTTTCTTCTGATTGTCAAGTAAACAAAAAGGAAGTTTCTAAATCTGATATTTTTTCTCAAAATAATTCTGACTCCGGGGTAAGTTCAGATTTATTGTCTGGTCAGATTGGTTGCTTAGGTAAAATTATTTCTTTTGATTTAAATATTAATTCGGAAATTCTTGATGAATATTTTACGCTAAATGATCAGTATTATAAACCAAAGCGTAAAAGAAGAAGGTCAAAGAAGTCAAAGAAACAAGATAAAGTTTTTTTGACAGTTCTAATTCTTCTGATTCTAATCTTTCAGATAGGACTTTGGGCACATCTACCAAGCAGATTTGGAGAGCCAAGCGGATATCAGATGATTCTACGACTGATGAGGATAGATGTGTAGACAAATTTTATAAAAGTGATTCATTTGCTACTTGTAATAAAATTTCAAAATACTCTATAAAGCAAATGATTCGAATTTCAAAACATGTCTCATGTTCTTCCTCGGATTCTAGTTCAGATGATAATGTTTTGTCTTTTTCTGATGATTGTGCTTATTATTCTGATGATCTTTCTCGTGCTTTAACTGTCAAATCTAACAAATATTTCCCCATAAGAACTGCAACTAACAAACACGGGCCCAAATTCAAGTGGGTACCAAAATCTCAAATTGCTTCTAAGTTGCAGGCACCTCATGTCAAGGGGGAATAAGAGAAAGTTGGCTTCTGAGTAATTTAGCTCAGAACCCGTACTTCAATGGACTTTGACTTCTAGACAAGTCAGTCTAGGACTCGTTCTTCAAAGAATTTAGCTTCTGACTAATGAGAAACTATGAGTGCATCTACTTTATTCCGCTGCATTGATCTCTGATAATGATGTTGTTCCAGTTTTCTCATTTTTTTTAAGAATCTGAGCAATCTTATTCAAACTCTGATTTTGTTCAACCCAATTTTTTTTTCAAAAGAGACACAATTTTTTTTATATACATTATGTGAAAGATAATATTATTGAATTATATTTTGTTTCAACTGAATATAAACTTGTCGATCAAATATTACTATTTTCAAATATCGGCATGTTGATTTTAAAAGTTTAAACATTTCCAAATTTTATTCTATAAAGTAAAAGTTTTACAATTTTTTCTTTCTTTTGAATAAAATGTGTGTCAAGGATAAATTTTCAAGTTGTTTTGTTTATATCGAAGTTTTATATGTTCATCTTTCAAGTCTAACAAAAGTCGAAAAGTCAGCAACATGTTTGTAGCTTTTGATATTGCTTTAAAGTTGTGTGATTCGGAATATTTATAGTTTACAATGCTTAGAAAACCTAAAAAGTTGGAATTTTGGATCGTAATGAAAATATGGGCTAAGCACTTAGACGTAAAACCTTGTGATTGAGATGATTATTAAATTCTTATAAATCAGATATCTCTAAGTTTAAAAGTTTGTACCTGTGACCTTTCTGGTTTGGGAAAGTAAGTTCTGTGGGATGCTTGTCATCTGGTCCCCTAAGGTCAATTGGTCTGGGAGTGATCGAACCCAAATCATTCTATAGAACCAGATCGAAAGTCATGTTCTACTGGTATGAATGGGTTTAGGATATGTCGATGTAGCCTTTCTAATCTGGGAAAGTAAGTTCCAAGGGGTGTTTGACACCTAGTCCCCTAAGGCCAACTGGTCTGGGAGTGGCTGACCAAAATCCTACAATAGGGTCAGATAGAAAGTTACGTTTACGGCATGTTCTTTACTTACCAAATTTTTTGATTAAAAGATGCCAAAGTGCACAAGCTTAAAAGATGTCAATGAGCACACATCTCATGATACTTGGTGATATTTCTGAGTTGCAATAAACCTGTAAATTTGTGAAAGTCTGAATTCTTGATGGATTAGTGTGAGTATTTGCAAAGTTCTCTATTATATTTTTAGAATTGCATTTTCTTGAAGCTAATCAAAGTTCGCATGAGAGCACACTGAATAGATTGATGAAAGTTTTTGAAACTGAACATATCTTAACTTGATATGCAATAAAACTTGTTTCTGTATCCAAACACATACATTTGATTTCATCTGATGGATTTTATTGTGATATTTTACTAAGTAGAATTTTAGTTTTATATTGTTTAAATTTTTATATATTTAGTCGTTTCAAAATACATATTCAGTATATTTTTCTTTTTACATTGATGTTTCAATTCTTGTGTTCTCATATCTTTATAAATGGGTTTGAGCATTATTCAAGGGGGAGTGAATAAGGAGAAATTTCTGAAAAGAAAATATTTGTTTTCGAGGGGGAGTATCTGCTTTTCTATATGAATGCTAACTTGAATGGTCAAATTTAGTGCATTTGTGTAGGGGGAGTCAAAGAGCTAATCAGGTGAAAATTTTCAAATTCCAAGTCATGTTTGTGCCACCAGTTGGTAGAGCAAAGTTTAGTTTGCGCCAACAACTTCTAGCGCAAAACTAGCTTTGCACTTCCTTTGGCTAGCGCAAAACAAGCTTTGCGCTTCTCTCTGTTAGCGCAAACCTCTCTTTGCGCTACCAATGTGTCGCGCAAACCTTCCCTGTTTTTCCTTTAATCTGATTTTGCAGATCTTAAGCTGTCTCGTCTCCAACATTTGCATGACCAAGTTGATCCAGATCATCAAGGTCATGAGGGGGAGAAGTTAAGGAGAAGTTAAAGAGACAAAGAGCTCAAACGTTTATCTGTTGATCAAGATTTGCTCAAGATTCTATTTTTCTCAACCATAATACTCTTTTGTTGTTCCAGCCCCGATCACCACAGTTCATTTAAGTTTATTTGAAAGAGGTGGATCGTCTAGAGCACAAGCTGATGAACCAATTGTTCCTTCAAGATTATTACAAACTGGTCCAGTCTTGTCAAAGCAGCAAAGGCATCACAAACTGAACAATGCTGAGAAGAAATTTTTTTTAGTCAAGAAGCTTCTTCAAAAAGTCGCTCGGATGGTCCGTGCTGTTTTAGAAGATTGATTTTGAAGACCACAATGCCAATGATTACTAAGGGGAGATTGTTAAGTATGATTTTATAGTAATCATTGTATTTATAGGTTTGGTCTTATACTGTGTTTAGAGTCATATATTGTGTTGTATTGACCAAGGGTATTTAAGTCCCTTTGGTCTTTGGTGTTTGTAAGTCATTCACGCATATTCTCTAATACAACTTACTTTGCGCTTTCTTGCTCTCTCTCTCTACTTTCTCTCTCTAAGATTTAGAGATCTTGGATTATCAAGTTCAAGTCGACTTTAGATTTTAATTATTCGTGAATTTTCAAGTCGAGTTTGAGTTTGAGAAATGGCTATCGAGTTCAAGTCGTGTATACCAATACTCAACGTCGACTTTCATCATTTACACCTCTACCTTGCTCTATATAAAATTTATTGGATTAGTTTAATTTAATTTACATTGTAGATTTTAATTCAAAATTTAAAAATAATCTTAAAATAAACAATAATTTGTACTCCTTGTTATCATTTTTAATGTGGAACTTGTTTTAGGGGTTGTTTTTTTTAAACCTCTTAATGACTCTTAAGTCTGAATTGTTCAGACCTTTTTACACACCACCTCTTATTAATCATAACTAAAATAAGACTTCAGACTTTAGACCTATTAAAAAACAAACGGCACCTTAGTAAAATATTTTATTTTCTCTTTTGAGTGAATTACATTGGTGGTCCCTGTGGTTTTTGCTTAAATTGTAATAACCGGGTTAAAATGTAAAGGAACTAAGGAATTCGGATAAGAAAGTGGAAAATTCTTATTAGAGGGGTTCAAAGTGAAAATTGGGGAAAAGAGGGGTTTAAACCTAGATTTCAGTGTATTTGGTGTGGCGGCTGTTAATTTTGGAAGGAAGAGAGAGTGCAGTGGTGCGATCGAAAGGAAGCAAAAGAGACAAGGATTTGGTGTTCTTCAATCTGATAAGGTAAGAATCTAATCCTATTTTCTCTAATAGGAAGAGTTAGCGAGTGATTTTATAATTATTTTGGTTGAGTTCTGTATCTTATGGTTGTTCCTTGAAGTTGAGTTTTCTGGGTTGAAATTTTATAAAATTATTATAGAATATCTAGGTGATAATTGGAATGAATGATGAAATCAAGTTTATGCATCTGGTTTGGGTTATTGGGTTAAATTATTATCGTTTTCTTAGGTTAATCTGCGACCTGTGGAATTTGTTGTTGGGTTCGTTCGATATCGGGTTCGTGACTCCGGTTATCGGCTTGTTTTGATCAGGTCGAAGTGAGGCACCGGTCGAAGAAGGTTGACCCCAGTCGATTCTCACGCATCGGTCGAATGTGGTTGCTTAGTCTCCGGTCGGCTGGGGGGGACAAGACCCCGGTCATTTTCATCACTCCGGTCACACGAGGAAGGGGTTTATACCTCGGTCGCGGTTTGCACCGGGCGGCCTTCTAGGCCCCGGTCCCCGGATTCTGGGTGGGCCAAAGCCCATAATTAATTAAGGAATTTAATTATTTTGGATGTTGGGCTTGTTTTGTTAGGTGGTCGGCCCACTTATCATTTTGATAAATGGTATTTTGATACAAGTTGGTATATTTTAGTGGGTTGCGTAGTTTCGAGATTAAGTGACTTTGAGGTTATGGAGTTAAGAGCAACCTTGTTATAAACTAGAAAGTTGAGGGATTTCACCGATCAATTCTTTCTGTATAGGTTTCGGTTCAAATCCTAAGAGTAGACGCTGAAATTTAGCTAAGGACGTCAGGTGAGTTTTTCTGAACTAATTTTGTTGGTAACGAAAGCATGTAAAGTTTATTTTTAAACTGTGATTTATTTATGATGGCATGATTTATGAAATGTTCAAGTGTGTTTTAAGATGTTGAAAATTTAAATACATTATTTGTGAAGTATGTGACCTAAGTCGGGGAGTGTGGTCCGTCTACTCGTGCCGGGGAGTGTGGCCCGTTTATGTCGTTGGGGTGCGTCCCAACATTAAGGCAGCGCGAGTTAGACACATCGTCTTTGACGGTCGTGTGCTCAGTAGCATGTTATATTCTTGTGGATTTATTAAATGTTGATTTAAATTCTGGAAAGTTATTTTACTGCTAACTGTTAGAGGGAACTCACTAGACCTATGGTCTAACCCTCGCTCTTTCAAAACTAAAAATCTTTTCAGGCCGTCGTGAGTTAAAGAGAACTGATAAGGGCAAGGAGAAGGTTTAGCGGAGCGGTTAGAGTACCGACATTTAGTTTATTCTAATTTATCTCAGTTGTGTATAGGTTGCCTTTGCAAACCTTGGAATTTTATTGTACGCTTGGGGCCGTTTTGGCATGGATTATTGTCATTAGTATTTCTGATATTAAGATTTTAAATTGTTATTCTGTTGTTCTCTGGTTGGGTTGTTATAGTTGGTATCAGAGCCATAGTTTAAGGGAATTAGGTGACCGGATGGGCCTAAACTTAAACTGTGGAGTAGATGGACACAACTGAGATTTAGGAAGCCTTTAAGAAAGACCTTGATCATTGTGAGGCGTGATAACAATAGTGAGTACCCTCGTGTAAGGTAAATTCAGAATCGCATCTAGCCAATGCCATTATGAATTTACAGGTGCATGGGCATACTCAATTGCTATTGTTGAGTGTGATTCAGGGTAGAGAGTTATATCCATAGATTGATAGTGTTAGTCTAGCGTGTGGTGGAAGTTCGTTTTTGGTAGTAAGGTTAATACCGTTTAGGATGCGTATCGTGCGGGATGTAGATATTCGTTGAGAAAGGATCTCCTGAGTCCATAAGGAGGAGAATGATGTAGGGGGTGGACTTTTACCCCAAGGAAGTCTTCGGCCTGGTAGAGTGGTATGTTGAATAGTGAGAAGTAGGAAAGTGTTAATCCAAGAGTCAAAGGATAGAAATGAGGCTTCTAAAGCTGTAGTTATTTGAAGGGTGGGTGAGGGGCGATATCAGGGTTGGCGGATAATATGTAGTGAGGATCAAAAGAATCAAGATATGATTGGTAAGTTTGTTTGGGGGTATAAGTGAGGAGGCGAGTTTGGCGAAATTGTAGTTGCGATGGTAACTGGTACCTGGACCTTCAAGGAGGTTGGGAAGCGTTGGTGCTGGAAGTAGTGGCAAATGTGAGGATCATAAGGGGTTGATCTGAAGTAGAAAGTCTAAGATGAGTTGTGGTGAGTGCAAGCAGTTGACCTTGGTAGAGTAAATAGCCTTCTATGTCATTGAGTCTCATGCATTGTGTGTCAAATAAATTGCTGGAGTTTTTCATGCCTTTCACATCAGATATTGTGGCGTGTGTGTGCCTTACGAAGTAGTTGTTTTGAAAACGTATTGACGCGTGCAAATATGTGTTTGAATTGAAAAGATGAGTTTATGGCATTGGTGATAAATTTTGATTTTTGGTGTGGGAGAAATATTATATACCTCTTTATAAATGAGCTAACTTTCATTATGAAAGCCAAAATAACATTTGATCGCGTGATTTTATAAGTGAGTTTGGTTCAGGCATGTGTTGCCATATCAATGAGGTTGAGAGTTGTTTGACACGCTCAGTATAAGCAATTTTGTAGTATTTTATAAATCTGGTGGGTGAAGTTCAACGAAAGTAATTTCATTTGTGCCAACACCGATGTTGGGGTGTGATGAAGAAAAATTTATCATGAAGTTGAGGTTGAACGATTCTTGAAATCGTTGCGCTTGTCTAAGTCGGTGTTGGGTCGTATCTATTCAAGTCACTTCATAATGTGTTATCTTTTAAATTTTCAAACGTGTCAAAAGTTTAAATGTTTGTGTGTCATGCATGAAGGCTACTCTCTAGGTCGTAGGGAAATGTTGCAATTAAGGATGACGAAAATTTTGAGAGTGGAAATGTGTCGCTCGATTTTAGAGTAGAAGGTATTTGATATTGGCACTCTTCTAAGTGAGGGCCGTGAATAACAGAGGTGGTTATTGGAAGTATTGGTCTATGACATTAAGGATGATGGTACTATAGTGGCTTATCGTTGGTTCCGAGACTTGAGATGTGATTGTCGGAAATTGATTGTGTCGGGAGTGGAATTTGAGGTCGTAAAGATATTATTAGCAGTTAGCTGCCGCGGGGAAAGAGGTAGATTTCTTTGGGGATCCTTATTTGTTGGAGATATAATGGAAGTATCTCAACGTTGGTTGTTGCTGTGGAAGTCAGAAACTATTTTGTGATTAATAGCGGGACGCTGAAAATGAAGTAGTGGTTATGGTTAGTTTTGAAAAGTCTTGCGAGGAAGCGAAGAGTTATTCAGAAAAGGTGTGTACCTAATGTGATGTTGGACAACCTTGTGTGGATCTTACAAAATGGAAGATCGCTAGTTCGGTCAGGTGGTTCTTTATCGTTGAGGTTTTGTCGGTTATGTGGGAGTGAAGTTTATATAAAGCACGACTGGGAGGGGTTGTGCTTTGAGCATTTAAGTCTTCGAGGTAGTACGCTTAATCTTTCAGGCTACTGGAGTTTGATTCCAGCAGGTCGCAATGCGCCGGTAAAGAGCGATATTTTGTTGAGGGGTTTGAGGATCATAGTTTTGTGATTTATCCAGATTCGAGAAAGACAAGGCTGTGAAATGCCTTGAAGTCCGATTTCAGTATTATGACTAGTAAGAAGCGAACGGTATTTGTAGGTGTGCCAAGTGGTCGTAGAGACTTGCAGTTGTTCTGGGATGAAGTAGTAGAGTGATGGTTGTAACCATGGGTTAGTGATGTCTTTATGACATACTTGGGGGTGCAAATCACTAAAAGAGTAAGGAGCTTCCTTAAGGATATGTATAAGGCTGGCGTTATTGTTATAGGAGGAGCGTCCTCATCTGAAGATCGATGGAGAGTGATTTGTAAGTGGTAAAGATGTGGTTTGGATGCGCGAATGTTTGGTTAGTATTGGGGTATTGTTAAGTTGAGTTTAATTTTCAAATGATGGTGGGCGGTTATCAAAGCGAGGAACTGTGTGTGCTGGTTTTCGGCAGGTTCGGGGGCGGGATTATCTCATATCCCTAGAATTATTGTTGAAAGTGTCGAGCTGCTTATTTCAAGGGGGTTGTGTAGTAGGTAGGAAATTTGTGGGCTTGTTGAAGTATTCTTTGGGGGTGAAGGGATTCTAGCAGGTTGGGTAATCCTGTTTGGCGAGCGAGAATTATGAGGCGCTTTCGAGTAGTGGGTAATGTTTTGGAAGATTTGGAGTGATTACCGCGTGTGAGAATTGTGGATAGTCGAGTGATCAAGCAAAGTAATGTAAATGTGAATTGGCTCATGTGGAATCATCGAGGATTAGGGTAAGCAATGTTGGATGAGCAGTGTTTCTTGCAGCGAGAGGAGAGTGAAGACATCATGTCGGAAGGATTGGAAATCTGAGAGTAAGAAGTTGGCAAGTGACTCAAAATGTGGAGGTATGTTTCAGTTTCTGTTGTTAGTAAGTTTATAAATCCCTAGCGTTGGTATGAGAGAGAGAAGATGGTGTTTCGGTGCGGTGTGAGTATTGATAGTAATCGTGCGGCGGGTCAAAAGTTCACACCCCTAATTAGGGAGTCGGTCGTTAGAAGTGGGTTTGAAGTTTTCAAGGAGGAAGGTAGAGGAGGTTGGATATAGTGCTCGGAACGAAGGTCCATGATGTCAGTTTTGGTAATGTTTGAAAAAGGGGATTTCAAGTGAGTCAGTTGTCCAATGTTAGGCTATTTGGAATATTTGTATGAGCTTGGCCACTCTGTGATGAGTGGGTGAAGCTGGGTTTTATTGCGCTTTAGGTCGAGTGATTGTGAATGCGATGAGAAAGGGAGGTATGCGCCGTATTATTTGGCCAGTTGGAATCGGTGGAATACAAAGGTTTGAATTGGGGAAGTTTCTACTAACATGTGAAAGGTTGAAGAGATGACGCTGGGGCGAGATATATTCAACGTGTAAGAATTTGATAATGTCGGGGAGTTGAGATCATTGTGGTTCGAAAAAGAAAGTGCTGCTACGTTTGATTTTACGTCGTGCTAAGAGGGGTTGCTTGCGATGGCAAGTTGTATGATGAAGAAACTCGTGATTGTGAGTTGTTGGTGATGTCTTCAGTTGCCGATGATGTATGTTGGAGAATTGGGTGAGTATTTAGTCAGTGATGCATGTTGTTGTGGTGTGACTCCGGCAAAATTCTATCAGTCAAGGAAGTTGATGTAATCGAGAGGTAAATTTGTTGGTTGCGTACGGCTTGGATAATTGAATGGTACTATTTCGGTTAGAGTGAGAATTATGAGCCTTTAGTCTCAAGCGGTGACATATGTAAAGTTACCAGTCTCGCATTGGAAGGGTGTGACTAATTCCGAAAGGAATGAAAGTGAAGACCTAGATTTGTTGGGCCATTGCTATAATGGAGCGCGTTGGGAAGGTATCGCTTAGACTGGATCTAACCGTGGATCTACGAGGAGTGCACCCCGTCTTCCACGTGTCGAAGTTGAAGATATATTTAGCAGAAAGCGATGCCGTTATATCTTTAGAGGATGTCCAAATTAGATGAGAAGATAAGCTATGTAGAGGAACCGGTAGCTATTCTGGATCGTACAGTGAAGAAGTTCAGGAGCAAAGAATTCCCCTTGGCGACTTAGGAGTTAGAGTCGGTTAGGAGGAAGTAGTATCCCAGTTTGTTCGACGAAGGAATTCCGGGGACGGAATTCTTTTGAGGGGGGGGGGGATATTGTAATAACTGGGTTAAAATGTAAAGGAACTAAGGAATTCGGATAAGAAAGTGGAAAATTCTTATTAGAGGGGTTCAAAGTGAAAAGTGGGGAAAGGAGGGTTTTAACCCTAGATTTCAGTGTATTTGGTGTGGCGGTTGTTAATTTTGGAAGGAAGAGAGAGTGCAGTGGTGCGATCGGAAGGAAGCAAAAGAGACAAGGATTTGGTGTTCTTCAATCTGATAAGATAAAAATCTAATTCTATTTTCTCTAATAGGAAGAGTTAGCGAGTGATTTTATAATTATTTTGGTTGAGTTCTGTATCTTATGGTTGTTCCCTGAAGTTGAGTTTTCTGGGTTGAAATTTTATAAAATTATTATAGAATATCTAGGTGATTAATGGAATGAATGATGAAATCAAGTTTATGCATCTGGTTTGGGTTATTGGGTTAAATTATTATCGTTTTCTGAGGTTAATCTGCGACCTGTGGAATTTGTTGTTGGGTTCGTTCGATATCGGGTTCGTGACTCCGGTCATCGGCTTGTTTTGATCCGGTCGAAGTGAGGCACCGGTCGAAGAAGGTTGACCCCGGTCGATTCTCACGCATCGGTCGAATGTGGTTGCTTAGTCTCCGGTCAGCTGGGGGGGTCAAGACCCCGGTCATTTTCATCACTCTGGTCACCGGAGGAAGGGGTTTATACCCCGGTCGCGTTTTGCACCGGGCGGCCTTCTAGGCCCCGGTTCCCGGATTCTGGGTGGGCTGAAGCCCATAATTAATTAAGGAATTTAATTATTTTGGATGTTGGGCTTGTTTTGTTAGGTGGTCGGCCCACTTATCATTTTGATAAATGGTATTTTGATACAAGTTGGTATATTTTAGTGGGTTGCATAGTTTCGAGATTAAGTGAGTTTGAGGTTATGAAGTTAAGAGCAACCTTGTTATAAACTAGAAAGTTGAGGGATTTCACCGATCAATTCTTTCTGTATAGGTTTCGGTTCAAATCCTAAGAGTAGACGCTGAAATTTAGCTAAGGACGTCAGGTGAGTTTTTCTGAACTAATTCTGTTGGTAACGAAAGCATGTAAAGTTTATTTTTAAACTGTAATTTATTTATGATGGCATGATTTATGAACTGTTCAAGTGTGTTTTAAGATGTTGAAAATTTAAATGTATGCATACATTATTTGTGAAGTATGTGACCTAAGTCGGGGAGTGTGGCCCGCCTACTCGTGCCGGGGAGTGTGGCCCGTTTATGTCGTTGGGGGTGCGTCCCAACATTAAGGCAACGCGATTTAGACACATCGTCTTTGACGGTCGTGTGGTCAGTAGCGTGTTATATTCTTGTGGATTTATTAAATGTTGATTTAAATTCTGGAAAGTTATTTTACTGCTAACTGTTAGAGGGAACTCACTAGACCTATGGTCTAACCCTCGCTCTTTCAAAACTAAAAATATTTTCAGGCCGTCGTGAGTTAAAGAGAGCTGATAAGGGCAAGGAGAAGGTTTAGCGGAGCGGTTAGAGTACCGACATTTAGTTTATTCTAATTTATCTCAGTTGTGTATAGGTTGCCTTTGCAAACCTTGGAATTTTATTGTACGATTGAGGCCGTTTTGGCATGGATTATTGTTATTAGTATTTCTGATATTAAGATTTTAAATTGTTATTCTGTTGTTCTCTGGTTGGGTTGTTAAATATTTTGTATTTGGTCCCTAAAACAAACTATCTACGTTGATGGTTCTTAACCTTTTAATTATATAACACTCATGGTCCCTAACTTAACCCCATCAATTAACAATCATTATGAACGACTAATCTACCTTCACATAAACTACATGGACCAAAATGTAATTCACTCTAAAACAATTATTAAAAACATTAGATTTTTTGAATCACTTTTAAGAAAAAACAATTATTTAAACTAATTTATATATTTAATCATAAATTAAATTTTTAAATCAAATTATATATTAAATAAATATATTTATATTTATTCTAAAACTATTAAATTGAAAAAGAAAATTTTATTTTAGAATTCCTATTTTTTTATTCATGTCTTTTAATTAAATTCTTTCACTAAAAAATATTTTATACAACCAATCATAAATCAAATTTCTTAAATTAAAGTAAATATAGAATAAAACTATTAAACTAATAAAAAGACTTTTACATTAAAAAAATCCGAAGTTTGAAAAAGTAAAAGAAATTAAAAGAAATTTACATATCTATTTAGTTTGACGTTAAAATATCCAAGCAAAATATTTGAAATCAAGTACGATTAAAGCGAGATTAATTATATGAGCAAATATTAAGAAAACTTTTGTTGTCTAAATATAAAAAGTTACGTCATATCAACATCGTATCGTTGGAAGCACTCGCATGGTATTTTAAAGTTAATATATCACAACTTTTTTATATTTTTGGATAACAAAAATTTTCTTTATGGTTGCTCATATAATTAATCATTATTTTTGTAGGATTTTGAGATAGTTTTTTTCTTACTTGTTTGAATAATCGTTATCTTTTTAATTTTAATTTATAGTTTGTATTTTTATCTGTTATTACTTTAATTATTTGTAGTTTGAATATATATAAATAATCCACGTTAACCATTCTTGATTTGTAGTATTTTAGCTGTAAAATAATGTCCAACTGAAAAAATATGTGAATTTTTCTTGATTTTTTTTATCTTTCCAAACTTGATATTTCCTAATGTAAAAGCCAGTTTGTTAATTTAATAGCATTTAAATAAATATAGAGATTTTTATTTGAAACGTATTTTAGTTTAAGAAATTTGATTTGATTGGTAATATATATTTTTTAACAAAATAATTTAATTAAAAAAACATAAACCATAAATTTTCTAAATTTGAAATTTTCTAACACATTTTATTTTGTTAATTTAAGAGTTTTAGAATAATTATAAAGATTTTATTTAAAACGTAGTTTAATTTAAGAAATTTAATATGTAATTAAACATGTTAAACACTTTTAATAGATCTAAAAGAAGTCGTGAATAAGTGAAAAATAATAAATTTAGAGTGAATCGTTTTGGTCCATGTAGTTTGTGTAAATGCTAATTAGTTCTTCATAATGATTGTTAATTGATGGGATTAAATCTAGGGATCATGAGTGTTATAAAATTGAAAAGTTAGGAACCATCAATATAGATAGTATATTTTAGGGACCAAATCCAAAATTTAAGCAAACCACAGGGACCACCAATATAATTCACTCTTCTCTTTTATATATTAGGATTTTTAGAAAATATATAACGGTTGTTATTTTTTTAGAGTAAATTAAGTTTTTTTGCCGTGGTTTGTTAAAAATTGCATATTTCATCCCTGTGGTTTGCAATTAATTTCTATTTCAGTCTTGAAGCCAAAACACAACTTTTAAGTATAAAGAACTAAAATAGAAATGAATGGTAAACCATAGGGATTAAAAAGGCAATAAAATTTAAATCATAAAGACAAAAAAGGTAATGAATTATAAACTATAAACAACCTAATTTACTTTTATTTTTATTAGTATTTCGAGTAAATTACGATTTTGGTCCTTGTGGTATGTCAAAAATTGTGGTTTTTGATCCCTAAACTTCATTTTTTACATAGATGACCCTATGGTATGCACTTTTTACTGGTTTTGGTCCCTCAACCAAACAACCATCCATTGAAATCTGTTAACTCAACCCACCTGCAATAAGTTTTAATGAATATAAGAGAAATTGAAAAAAAAAGTTAAGGGATTTATCTGTAATTAAAATAAAATGAAGATATAAGTTGTAGGGGATGATCTTAAATAAACAAAGAACACCCATGCCTCCGGCTAATCCCCGGTCGGCCTCGGCCAGAACCAAAACCCGCTACTCCAACTAACCCATGTCGACCCCGACCACCCCTTGCTTTGCGCTGCCGTCGTCCACCAGAACCATCCATCCTGTCGTCGTCCAAACCAAAACCAGTGAACCAGATCTAAATCGAAGTAGATCCAAAACCCACTCCCATTTCTCAGGCAACTACTTCTAAGTTTTAAAGTTTTGTTTCCTGATTTTGGTTTGTGTTTAATCAATCTACTTCTAGACTGGTTCTCCTTTATCAAGCATCGAGCTTTGGTTTGAGATGATGGTTAGGGTTTGAGGTTCTTGATTTTCATTGATAACTAAAAAAACGGCCCTCACCCTTTTTGTTCTTTATTTTGTTTTAATTACACAACAACTAGAAAACGCAAAAAAGCAAAAATGCCATTGAGTTAACGGATTTCAATGGATGGCTGTTTGGTTGAGGGACAAAAACTGATAAAAACTGCTTATCACAGGGTCATTCATGTAATAGATAAAGTTTAGGGACAAAACAGAGATTTTCAATATACCGTACGGACCAAAACCACAATTTTTTCTCATCTTGATATTTATTGGTCAAAAAGAGAAGGGAAAAAATTGCATCAAAACCATCGAAGCCGTCAAGTTGGTTATGTAAATATAGTGAGGTGAGTGATAAGCGAGTTCCAAATGTTGGATCCATTTGCTGCTCACTTGAATCAATTTAGGGGTTGTTTATTTTTTTTTAAAATAATACTTATTAATGGCTCTTAAATCTGAATCGTTCGGACCTTTTTACATTTTAGACTGTTAGTTTTTTTTTTCAATTTTCAGAACTTCTTAACTCTTAAATACGTCTGAAATAAGAAGTGATGACCTAACTTCTTAAAACCTCTTATCTCCACATCAGTTCATATGCTCCTTTCTCTCAAGACGCCTCCAGACATTACAGAAACATATAGTCTTGTTGATTCAGATTTCAGACTTCAGCACTATCTTTTATTAATCAGAAGTAAAATAAGACCTCTTAAAAAGCAAACGACACCTTAATGTCATTTCTATTTTATCTGTTTGGTCAACGAACCCTTAAGGGGGTGTTTGGGATTGCTTATTTAAAGGGATTTTTAGCTTATTCCAGTGTGGTGGTACCAGAGATAAGCACTTTTTAGTGTTTGGATGAAGAAAAAATAAAAGTGCTTATAGCGACGTCAAATCGGTGAAAATGAGTTTTTTATAAGTCATTTGGTTCTAACTTATCAACTTATTTGAAACAACTTATGATTTTTTCGGTTATTTTATGTAACATCCCAGACCAACCGTACCAGATATTGTCTGCTTTGTCCACACACCCGGACTCACGGTTTTAAAAAGCGTCTAATAGAGGAGGTATCAAGTCCCTTTATAAGGCAATCTTAAATTTGTTCCCCTCCCTAACCAATGTGGGATCTTACAATCCACCCCCCTTGGGAGCCCAGCGTCTTCGCTGGCACACTAGTCCGGTTTCTGGCTCTGATACCATCTGTAACATCCCAGGCCAACCGTACCAAATATTGTCCGCTTTGTCCACACACCCGGACTCACGGTTTTAAAACGCGTCTAATAGAGGAAGTATCAAGTCCCTTTATAAGGCAACCTTTGTTCCCTCCCCAACCAATGTGGAATCTTATATAGTGGCGGAACACTGTGGAGACAAATAGGGGCCAAGGCCCCCCGTTTTTGTGGCCATGAAGTATAGAGGAGGTCATCTTTAAGTGGAATAATTATTTTTTTTTACTTGCCCCCCCCCCCCTCAGCCCACTGTCCAACTTATGTGTATTATTAGTCCATTAGTTTAGTCGGTTAGTCCACCAAATTTTCAGTCCAAATCCATTTATGATTTAGTCAGCCCATTAATTATTTAGTCAACAAAATTTCAATCCAGGTCCAAACTCAAATTCAATCGACAATCTGATTAGGCGTGCGACCTGCGACGGACGGGCGACGGGACGAGCAGATCGTGACTCGGGCTCACGACGGACGACGGTGTCTTCTTTCTCGCCACCGACTGCCTCTGCTTGACTGCTTCTTTGCGATTGCGCCGACAGTCGACTGGCTCTGCTTCTCAGATCTCAATTCCGATAGCCCCAATTTGAAGTTTAACCTAGGTATTTCTACTATTTTGATTTATAATTTCAGCTATTTTGTTTTATAATTCTTAAGATTATTACTTATTTTTGCTATTTTGCTTTATAATTTAACCTGGGTAGTTGGGTATTTCTCCACCTATGCAAACTCCAAAAATCCGTCTAAAATTTTCGACAGTTTTCGGATGGAATATTGATGAACTACCTCTTGTCAGAAATCCGTCAAAAACAATTTCAAAAAATTATGATTTTCCTAGTCTTTTGTATTCCATCAAATATTCGTCGAAAGTTACCACTAAAAAATGGTCAAAAAATAAAAAATACTAAAGTTAATAAATAAAAAAAACATACTATAAATAATTAAAAGTTAATAAAATAAGATGTTAAATAATATATATATATATATATATCGTATACTTATTTTTTTATTTATTTACTAGTTATTTTAACCTAAAAATAATATGGATAAAATTTTAAATAATATAAATTAGTAGATAAAAGTAATTAAGAATAAAGGAGTAATACATCAATAAATACTATTATAATAAGATTAATACAAAAAAAAATTATTAAATGAAACATTAAAGGAGAAATGGCTCAAATAGCACATTTCCCAACAAAGTTGACAAAATGACACATTTTCAAAAATATTGCCCAAATAGCACCCTATTACGCCGGCCCATTACTTCTCCATTCGACGTAAATTGTGTTTACGTAATGAAATTAAATTATTATGGAAAAAATAAAATCTTGAATTAGGCATCAAAGAGAACAAGTTGGTCTGCGATTTGACCAAGAGAAGTCGAAGTCTAGCTAGTTGGAAACGGTACGCTACTTTGTTGATGAATTGATCTTTCACGTATATATGTTGCAAAAGGAAATGGTACACGTGGGTTCTATATGTGGTTGACCCATTAAATTTGTGCAAATCACTAAACACTAATTTATAAAAATGCCTACAAGTTGACACTCATCCCTTATAGGGAAAATGGGATAATAAAATTATTGATAAAAGTCTTTTACGAGTTGTAAAAGTTAAATATCTTATATGGGATAAAATTATATATAAGTGCATGCGTATTATTGTATATCCTATGAAGGTGAAAGATCGTGTAAGAAGTTGAGTTTAATGTGAGAAGCGTGAGAAGTGGATCTGAATTGTTGATCTATTTTAATCAAATGTTTTTCAATGAATTGCGCCTTAGAAAGAAATTGATCGGTGCATCTCATCTTAATGTGCGTCAATTACTCATCCGATGGTTGATAATCACTTTTTACGCTTCTCACGTTAATCCCAACTTCTCATTAAAACCCCAACCCATCTTATGAATATGTATCATAATGTATTTATTTAATAGAATGTTTGTTTGTTATTTTGATTCAATAAATTATGTACGAATAATCTTTTGTATTGGAACTGTCCAATAATACAATTTGTAACGAAAAATATAGATGGAGTTCGTAAGAAACTATTAGTATAAGAGTATTTTTGAAATTCTATATAAATTAGGAGAAAAATAATACTTTAAACATTGTATTAAATATTAAAAATGGTATAATAAATTGAAATCAAGTATTATTGTTTCTAAAAGAGACACGTTTTGGTCATTTCTCGTGTGAATATTAACTATAAATATTTCTATAATTAAATGGTTTAAAAGTAAAAGAAACATAAAGGATATAAATTTAATATTTAAAATTAAAATAAAATGTGTTTTGCATGCACTGACGGCTTGGATAGAGTGTGTACCATTCCTGACAAAATCACTGAAATAAGGATATCATGAACACTACTCATGCCAAATTGAAACTACCATTTTAGTCCCTGTAGTTTGTTAAACATTTATATTTTCGTCCCTATGGTTAAAAAAAAACTTTAGGATATATTTGTCAAAAAAAGTTTAAGAATTTATTTGGTAAAAGATTTAGGATTTTTTTTTTTACATTTATTTGTTAAAAAAATTTAGGGACTTAATCATTCAAAATCAAATAGTTTGTTGGTTTTTTTTTTAGATTTTTCCCAAAATTTTATCTAATTAACCTCTTTTTATAGATTACAGGGATGTATTTAACCGGTTTTAGAAAGTTTAAGGGTTTTATCATTCAAAAAAATAGTTTAAGAACTTAATCATTCAAAATCAGATAGTTTGTTGGGTTTTTTCAAACTTTTCCCTATAATATACAATATCTTGATGAATCAATTAAATGAGTCCGTTCACTTAATATAGTTCATTATTATCAAAATTAACAGCTTACAAGTTTTTTTCTTTTATTTTATTTTTCGTTTATTCTTTTAAATTCACAATATCTTATTCTAATGATAAGAGAAATACAAAATGCATGAATGAAATTGTTCATTGTTTTATATTTCTATAACCGTGTTCATCAATAAAATATAAAACATGTTTATAACTGAAATATGTCTATATTTAAAATGCATTAAAATATGGATTAGATTATGAATATGTTTCTAAATTTTGATTTTACCTCTTTCAAATTAATTATTTTATTTTATAACAATTCTAGTCCATACAAGTATTATAGTTATTTAAATTCCTTTTACTTTTGCGGATATTATTTATTATTTGAATTTAATATCCATGATATGTATCTATATATGATATTTTGTTACTACTTTTAATATTTATGTTGTCAGAAATTAAAACTTTATTATTTTAAATAACAAAAGATTTTATGATGTTTTATATTGAAAGTAAAAAATAACACATTTCTTCAGTATAATATTTTGCATATTAAACACTATTTTAAAAAGATTATAGGTTTTTTATTGCTTTCAAATAAAATATGATCACTAAAAGAATACTCGGTATCTGCAAACTGCAATGGACCATTTCAAAGAAAAACGTTTCAAAAATTTGTGACAAAATCTTGGTGGATTTTAGAGGGAAAATCGTATAATTTTCTTTCCTAAAATTCTAGACGGATTATCGACGAATTTTATACAGTAGAAATCCGTTGAAAAATCCGTCTAAAATTTTTGACGGTTTTTGGATGGAATATTGATGAACTACCTTGTTGTCAGGAATCCGTCAAAAACAATTTAAAAAAGATACGATTTTCCTAGTCTTTTGTATTCCGTTAAAAATTGGTCGAAAGTTACCACTAAAAAATGGCCAAAAAAACAATTTAATTTTTAGTTTCTAGTTCAATAAAAAAATCAAAAATATTAAAGTTAGTAAATAAAAAAGCATACTATAAATAATTAAAAGTTAATAAAATAAGATGTTAAATAATATATATCGTATACTTATTTTTTATTTATTTACTAGTTATTTTAACCTAAAAATAATATGGATAAAATTTTATATAATATAAATTAGTAGATAAAAGTAATAAAGAATAAAGGAGTAATAAATCAATAAAGACTATTATAATAAGATTAATACAAAAAGAAATTGTTAAATGAAACATTAAATTACTCTCTCAAAAATAAAAAGTGAAAACAGTAAAAAGACAAATTCTCAGGGACTAAACTTGTAGTTTACTCTAAAAAGACAAATTCTCAATGGTCAACAATGTTCCCCTCCCTTTCTCATCTTCTTGGAAGGACCTGCATCAACAATCAACCCATCTTCTTTTTTTGTTTTCTTTTCTCACCTATCTTTCTTCCTTCTTACGTTTCTTCTTCCTTCATCCCTTTTTCTTCTTACGTTTCTTTCATTTAGATCTGAGTTTAAAGCTCTTTGAACAAAGATTCAGATCTGTGGTTTAGATTTGAGTTCAATGGTGGAGAAAGATACCTAGGTTCAGATCTTGTCACACTTTTTTTTCTTCTCCGTGAATGGTTGTTTATGGAGGACTACCTTTTCAACAAGGGTAGGAGATGTTTATGGATGGAGGTAGGGTTATGACCTGATAAGTTCTTTAAGGGTAGAAATGTCAAAGTTTTGTCTTAATGGAGACAACATCTCCCTTCCTTACTTAGTGAATAAGCCACTTTGTCTGCACGAATAAGCCACAAGTAAACACCTCCAAACGTATGTGCGAAAAAGCCATTTTTATCATTAAGCTCATTAAGCCAAAAGTAAACACCCCCTTAGTCCTATATAAATGAGTTCCTTCCTCTCAATCTGTCCGTCTCTCTTTTCTGTTTTGGGTGCTGCTAGAGCTTAGAAGGTCTCTTTCTCTTTTGTGTATTTTTTTCACCTTCAACCATCTCCGAAAAATGGATCCGAAAGAAGAGCATGGAGAGGTATACAAGCATTAACAATTTTTTACTAATTATCATTGTTGTTATTATCATCGCCATTATTATTATTATTATTAATAGGCATCTAAACAAAACAAATACCAAGAGAAACAGTTTGAAGCCATCTTTGTTTCAACAAATACCAAATCAACTAATGCTTGTATACCTTTTTCAGTTCATTTGTTGAAACAAAGATGACTTCAAACTGTTTCTCTTGGTATTTGTTTTGTTTAGATGCCTATTAATAATAATAATAATGATGATGATATTAACAACAATGATAATTAGTAAAGAATGGTTAATGCTTGTATACCTTCTCCATGCTCTTCTTTCGGATCCATTCTTCGGAGACGGTTGAAGGTGAAAAACAATACACAAAAGAGAGAGACCTTCTAAGCTCTAGCAGCACCCAAAACAAAAAGAGAGACGGACAGATTGAGAGGAAGGAGCTCATTTATATAGGACTAAGGGGCTGTTCGTTTGTGGCTTAATGGACTGTATGTTAGATATGGCTGATTCGCACAGCCATATCTAAGTGTTCGGAACCGGCTTATTCGGTCAGCTGATGGCTGAATTGGTCAGCTAGAAAAATGAAGTCCTTTGTATTCAGCCACTTATTTACATTTTTATTCCTTTTTTACCCTCCACTCTCTATTATCTTCATTCTCATTTACCCCTAATACAGATCTCTTAAAACAAGTCTCATCTCCCACGGTAGACCTCCCCTTTACTTCTACTTCCTTCACCATCACCAGTCTACCTCCCCTTTACTTCTACTTCCTAGTACAGATCTCTTAAAACACGTCTCATTAGCAGAGTTGCCTTCAAGAGCCGGTGTTCAAGCCATCGTCGTCGTCACGGGTGTTCCAACCGTCGTCGGTGTTCAAACAATTGTCGTCGTCGTCACCGGTGTTCAAGCCCTTGCCGTCGCCGGGGTTCCAGCCCTTGCCGTCGCCTGCCTTCGTATTTCAGTCTCGTCAACAGATCTGTTTCTTCAACAGATCTGTTTCTTGGAGACTTAGCACAGAGGTTTGGATCTCTCACCAACAGATCTGTTTCTTTCTTCTTGCTGCTTTGTCCAACAGATGGGTTTTGTTGCCAAAGAAAAGAAACCTCTATGTGGATGGAGAAAGAAGATGAAGTATCTTGGAGAGACATTAGAGGTTGAAATGTGAAGTGGGTTTTATGTAAAATATATGAGAAAGATTGTTAAGATGATGTATCTTGTGTGATGGGTTTTATTAATTTTGATGTTCTTGTTATTGTCTATCATCCATAGGAATATGATTGGGAACTTGGGACAATGAATAATAATTTTTTTTTGTTGTTGATGAAAAAATAGAAAGGGTAAAATGGTCATTTAAATTATTCAGACAGTTTATTCAGCACAATAATCGAACAACAATTTATCTGTTATCGTACAGACAACTTTATCAATACAGACAACTTTATCCACACAGGTCTTAATAGAAAACGAACCGAACAGCCCCTAAGGGAATTTGTCTTTTTAGAGTAAACTACAAGTTTAGTCCCTAGAATTTGTCTTTTTACTGTTTTTATTTTTGAGAGAGTAATTTAATGTTTCATTTAATAATTTTTTTTGTATTAATCTTATTATAATAGTCTTTATTGATTTATTACTCCTTTATTCTTTATTACATTTAACTTATTTCAACTCCAACCCAACGCCAAACAACTTTTTTAACAATACAATAATACAATAACATTTTTTTTCTTATTTTATTAAAAAAATAATAACACGGTTTTTAGAGACAAGCCTTTATTTGCAGTGGTATTAATTGTTTGTTGGCAAAGAATTTTATCTCGTGGGAATGTTAGATTGTTGCTTCTTACATGATTTCCAGATGAGCTTCTCGTATCTATTTGCGGGGTCACAGTTTTATGTTGTGATTGTTTCATTCTTTTTATAATAAACATGATCTTTTAGCCTGTGTGCCCTCTTTTATTTCTTGAACCTGGTTTTTGTTAGTGCATGTCTCTATGGCCCAACTTCGCTACTCTATTGTGTAGTTTTTAAAAGGCAAGCGTGGTTCTTATGGTGGTTTACGTAAATTGTGGGCGGTGCACATAAGAACTTTACGCAAACCACGGGTTGTGTAAACCACACGTTTGGTTTAGGGTTTGAATTAATTAAATATTGTTAATATTTTGTTGTAGATCTTACGGTTACGATTTTACGGTTACCTCAATTAACATTTTGATGTGTTGTACCACTTATATCTACCTATACCACGTTCAAGTAACCTTCATATAATACAAGCATTCACTAATACTAATGGATCATGGAGATGTGGTTACGTTATTGAGGTTATTAGAGTTAGACCAAAGAATTCAATTAAGTGTTCTATATGCATCCATTTTTTAATTTAGTAAAATAAAAAAATAAGATGATTAAAATTTAAAAATCAAAATATGATATATTATTAATAAACAATCTAAAAACTAATTTGGTATGGTAGAGTATTACCGTGTTACATGACTTCTAATACCACGTTTCAACCAAATTTAAATAATTGATACGGTACTACCAACCAATTAGATTGGTAAAATTGGTAAGTAGAGTTGGTTGGTTTATGTATAAAACTGACACCCCTAAGATTACTTTAGTACTTATTTAAGTAATACTTAATAATTAATAATTATCTAAGTAATCTTTAATATTTAATAACTACTAAGTATAATTATCGATGAAATATTTAACAATTAATTTGCATTTAACATACATTTCTTATATACATTGGTATATTTGAAACTTGATTTAATAACTTTTAAGTGTTATGAACATACATGATACCCCTTTGATTTTACATGTTATCTTATTTTGAGTATTTTGAAATATGAGATGTTACAACCACCTTTTTTGAAAAATAATGACCTGAATAACTTCTAGAATGACAATAACATGCTTATGGCTACCAAGCCATTTGCAATCAACATCTAAATGACAAAATATATCAAAATTCCTTATTAGGTTACAACTTGGTCGATACGGATGATGGTGTTTGAGAGCATTACGGTTGAGAGGGTGAGGAGGATCGTGTGGGACGGGTGAAAAAGGACGTGAAAAGAGCAATCGAGATTTAACATTGCGACTTTAGATTTTTTCAACACATAACATCATATCGTATAGGATTTTATGGAGAAACTAGACTATGATAAAATATGATGTGTGAGGAATAGGAAATATTGGGTTCGTTTGGTTTAATTTATGTAGTTGTAGATTTTTATTTCAAAATCTAATAACTTAATGTATAAATGAGTTTGTACGTGCTTGTTTTCATTTTAAACTTGTTTTTATAACACTAGGTATATACCCGCGCGATGCAGCGGAATGTGAGTAAATAATGAACAATTAATGCTACTTCCTTATAGACATGTCATCAACAATAAACCGTGACCTAAAAATCACAACTTATGAAACACTAAACCCTAAACCCATAAAGATATTCAATAATTAGTTTATATTACAATTATTGACGAAAAAAATTATAATGATATAATTTATAATAAGAATGAAAGATATTTTACGATTATGTATTTTTAATGCGCTAACGGTGGAAAAAATAAATAAAACGTATGGATAGAAAACAAATTAATTCGTTGATATTCATGATATTTAATAGTACGGTTAAATTAAAAAACGTTCAATATTGGGCTCGTTTTAAAGTTATTATGGTATAATTTGTAGAAAAATGAACGTATTTTTTTTCATTGCATTTTTGTTCATATACAATTATTTGTGTTAATATGATAATGGTGTAAAATAAAAAATGAAAAAACAAGGGATATAAAGTAAATTAAATAAGTAAGTGTAAGGTGGTAAATGTAACATTGTAAGAGTGGTAAATGTTATTGTACAAAAGATTGTACAATAACCGTTTTAGAATTTTTATATATACTATTATATAGACATATACTCGCACACGATGCGGCGTGAAAAATCGTGCAATCGAAGGAACAATTGGCAAAGATATGTATCCGCTCGCAAAACATCTCGAAATCAAAATGACAACAACGTTTTCATTTTAAGTTTGTATTTTTCGTTCTTATCGATACTTTAGTCTATGAATCATAGACTAAATACATTAGTTTTCATTTCGTTCTTCGTTTGGTGCACTTATATGTGAATCATAGACTAAAATATCAATAAGGACGAAGAAATACAAACTTAAAATGAAACGTTGTTGTCATTTTGATTTCGAGATGTTTCGCGAGCGGATACATACATTTGTCAATTGTTCCTTCGACTTCACGATTTTTCGTGTCACATCGTGCGCGGGTATATGTCTAGTTTATAATAATAATGAAATGTATTTTTAATATATTTTAGTTGATCTACGATTATGTATTTTTAATATACTAAAGGTGGAAAAAAATAAAACGTATGGACTCGTTTTTAGTTCATAAATATTCATGATATTTAATAGTACGGTTACATTAAAAAAATATTTAATATTGGACTCGTTTTAAAGATATTGACGAGACGATTATAATGGTATAATTTGTAAAAAAAGAAACATGTTTTCTCATTGCATTTTGTTCATATATCATTATTTGTGTTAATATAACATATGTGTAAAATTAAAAATGAAAAATTAAGGGATATAAAGTAAATTAAATAACTAATTGTAAATATGTTAAATGTAACATTGAATTTTGAAAAATAACCGTTTACAATTTTAATATAATAGTATAGATATAGATAGTATATATATAATGTTACATATTTATGCTACCAATAAAAATATTCTATAATTAGTTTATATTAAAATTATTGACCAAAAAATTATAATATTAGAATTTATAATACTAATGAAACATATTATTAATATATTTTAGTGGATCTACAATTATGTATTTTTAATATGTTAACGGTGAAAAAAATAAAACGTATGGATAGAAAACAAATTAATTCACGGATATTCATAGTTTTTAATAGTATGGTTAAATTAAAAAATATTCAATATTGGGCTCGTTTTTTGAAGGTATTGACGAGACGATTATAATGGTATAATTTGTAAAAAAAGAAACGTATTTTTTCATTGCATTTTTTTTCATATACGATTATTTGTGTTAATATGATAAGGGTGTAAAATAAAAAATGAAAAAACAAGGGATATAAAGTAAATTAAATAATTAATTATAAGGGTGGTAAATGTAAGGTTTAATTTTAATGAATTTCAAATTCCCTCTCACATCACATCTTATTTTATTTTTAATTCATAGTTACAGTTTTTGTTCCTGAACTATTTTGATAGATTTACTTTTTTACTTTTTAGTTTTATAGTTTACATTTTATATTTTCATTATATTAACACATATAAGCATATATTAACTAAAATACGTTAAAAAATAATTTTTAATTTTAACAAGTTACACCATTATAATCGTCTCGTTGATACCTTCGAAATGAGCCAAATGTTGAATATTTTTTGATTTAATTATATTATTATATGTCATATATTATACCTTGGTTAATCGATTTTTTTAAAAAGAGAAAATGCATTACATCGAACGTAAGTTTTAACATCAAGATAATAAACATAATAAATATATTGCGTATTTTTTTATTCCAACATATTCCAACTTTGATAATTCATTTAAATCAACATATTCACGAGTACGAGTACGCTCTATATATTCTTCATTCACATCTAATCTACGTTTGTATGTGATAATCCACGACATTGCATCTGGAAGTGCATGACGTGTCCAATGGCGTATGAGTGTGGGCATTGGGTAATCTCCTTTTAATACTCAGTTAGTTCACTCATTAACTCTATACGGATAGTGTCTCATGCATCTTCATGACCACCAAAACAAGTAGATATGACTCGAAATTCACAATTTCCATCGCCTAATTCATTTTGTACTTGTGCGATGTATGGATGAAATAAACTCGGGATTTGATCAAGATATGGAGGGGGGTTGTCGTTGGAAGTAGGAGCTATGTCTCGCTGATTCTTTATGACCAAAATCTTTGGAGTTGATAACTGTGTCTACGAGGATCTTTAATAATATTTTTATTTATTTCAAATCAATTACTTTACTTTATTTCAAATAATATATTATATATATGTCGAATGATTCTGTTTTCATTGATCGACATGTGATATCCCAAAATAATCGAAATTTGTGATATCCACAATTAATCACATGTGATATCCACAAAATACAACGTAATTATATATGTTAATGTGATATGTTAAAACGTATTTTTTAACATATAATAAAATAAAAAATATTCAATATTGGACTCATTTCGAAGGTATCGAAGAAACGACTATAATGGTGTAACTTGTTAAAATTAAATATTATTTTTTTAACGTATTTTAGTTAATATATGCTTATATGTGTTAATATAATGAAAATGTAAAACTAAAAGGTATAAAATAAATCTATCAAAAGAGTTAAGGGACCAAAACTATAACTATATATATAATAACTACTTTCAAGAACTACTTTCAAGAACCGTCAACAACCGTTTAAACCCTTTAATATAATAGTATAGATAATTTTTTTTTGTTTTATATTTAGAAATTTTAGGATGATATATAACATTTAATTTAATTTTTTAAGATTCATTTCTTGATATTTAAAGGTACAATAAATAAAACAAAAAGGAAAGTCTTTCAGTCTTTTATCAAGTCAAACTGCACGAAAGAGGAGGAGTCAGTTGTTAAACAGAATAACCTAAAAATAAAAATTCAATTCTTTCTCCATATTTATCGGTGAAACACTAGTAGTAATTTGTTTGGGATTAACAAACACCTCCTGCCTTTTATTTATTTATTTATTATTGTTAGAAGATGATGATGATTAAAAGAGACGATAAATATGTTGAAGGCTTGATGACTTCGATATATTGATTGAGAGAAAACATACAATACGGCAAAAATAATAATACGAAACTTAACCTAGACTAGAAGATACAAGGTATTTATATACAGAGATTATATGGGCCCATAGGCATGGGCCTTATATACATATATACACTAACATCCCCCCTCAAACTCAATCGGGAGAAGAATGAACCAGATGGAGTTTGGAAACTAGATCACGAAACCGTCCTGGTAGATGAGCTTTAGTGAAAATGTCGGTCGGTTGATCAATAGTTGAAATAGGAAGAAGCTGGATAGTCTGACGAGTCACGTGTTGACGAACAAAGTGACAGTCAATTTCAATATGCTTCGTTTGCTCGTGAAAGACATCATTGTGAGCGATCTGAATCGCACTGTTGTTGTCGCACCACAATGGAGTTGGAGAATGTTGAGGAGCCCCCATGTCAGAGAGTAGCCAGCGTAACCACACAAGTTCTTGAGCCATGTCAGCTAGTGCTCGATACTCAGCTTCAGTACTGGATCGAGCTGTGAGAGATTGTTTCTTGCTCCTCCAAGATATGAGTGAGTCTCCAAGAAAGAAATAGTAGCCGGTAGTGGAGCGACGATCAGTCATGTCACTGTCCCAATCAGCATCAGAAAATCCTCGCAAAGTCAATGATGATGCGGATGTAAAATGAAGACCGTGAAACATGGTCCCTTTTAAATATCGAAGGATGCGAAGGACAACAACATAGTGATCGGAACAGGGTGCAGACATGAACTGACTGACTGTATGAACAGGGTGCGAAGAAGGTACAAGTGGATTTATAGATGACACAATTGACATACATTCATATAATCCATTGCCTCATGAACATAAATGGACCAAAGAGCATCCGATAAGCCAGATCATAGGCGATCCATCAAAACCGGTGCAAACTAGGTCAGCATCAATGAACATGTGCATGCATGACTCCTTTCTAAGCAAGATTGAGCCAACAAGAGTATCAGAAGCTCTTGCTGATCCAGAATGGGTGATCTCAATGCAAGAAGAGCTGAATCAGTTCGATGCACTTAAAGTCTGGAGACTCGTACCGAAGCCTAAAGGTAAAACCATTATAGGTACGAAATGGATCTTCAAAATTAAGAAAGACGAAGCTGGTACCGTCATCCGGAACAAGGCACGACTAGTAGCCAAAGGATACAGACAAGAGGAAGGAATAGACTATGACGAAACATATGCTCCTGTGGCGCGATTAGAGGCAATCAGAATGTTTCTAGCCTACGCAGCCCACAAGAACTTCACGGTCTTTCAAATGGACGTGAAGACAGCATTCCTCAATGGAATTCTGAAGGAGGAAGTCTACGTCTCTCAGCCAGAGGGTTTTGTCAATCAAGAGAAGCCGAATCACGTCTACATTCTTGACAAAGCACTCTACGGTCTGAAACAAGCACCTCGAGCCTGGTATGATGTCCTTTCCACTTTTCTAGTTAAGTCTGGGTTTTCCAAAGGTACGGTGGATACCACTTTGTTTATTAAAAAGGAAAAATGCGATATCATTTTAATTCAAATCTATGTAGATGATATTATCTTTGGTTCTACAAATACTAAGTATTGTAAGAACTTCGCAAACCTTATGGTGTCTAGATTTCAAATGAACTTGATGGGAGAGATGAATTTCTTTCTCGGTTTACAAGTAAAACAGTTTTCTACGGGTATCTTTATCAATCAATCAAAGTACATTAGGGATATTCTTCGGAAGTTCAAAATGGAAAATTCAAAACCGATTGGTACCCCAATGGCACCAGGTACTAAAATTGGCACCGATCCTTCGGGAAAGACTGTTGATATTAGGACTTATCGAGGGATGATAGGTTCTTTAATGTATCTTACGTCGAGTAGGCCAGATATAATGTTCTCAACATGCTTATGTGCAAGATATCAGGCCAATCCTAAAGAAATCCATTTGTCTGCTGTAAAGCGCATTTTCAGGTATCTAAAGGGCACTGCAGATCTCGGTCTGTGGTATCCTAAAGATACTAGTTTTGAACTAACAACCTACACAGATGCAGATCATGCAGGTTGTATGTTAGACAGGAAGAGCACGTCAGGACATGTGCAGTTCCTCGGTGACAAATTAGTAAGTTGGGGATCAAAGAAGCAACTTTGCGTTTCAACTTCTACGGCCGAAGCAGAGTATGTAGCTGCTGCTAGCTGCTGTTCTCAGGTCTTATGGATGCGAACTCAATTACGCGACTACGGTTTCCACTTCAATAAGATCCCGATCTACTGTGACTCCAAGAGCGCCATCGCAATCACAGCGAATCCTGTTCAACACACAAAGACAAAGCACATAGACGTCAGGTATCACTTTATTAAAGATCATGTTGAAAAAGGAACAATTGAACTTTTCTTTGTAAAGACTGATTATCAACTTGCCGATTTGTTCACCAAACCCTTAGATGAAAAGAGGTTCAACTTTCTTATCTCTAAGCTTGGTATGCTAAATCTTAAGATATAATCGGTAATTACCTAACAAAGTTTTCTATTGTATACTTTTTCATCATTTCTTCATTCTTAACTCTGATTGATATCTGCCATTCTATCATATGTTCATGATCCAAGGGGGAGTATGAGAAGAAATTGACATCTGGTCAATATTACTTCGAGGGGGAGCTCATAAAATATTGCATGTACCTTTTAATGCAAGATTTTTTTGTAATGCAAGATTTTAGGGGGAGCTCTTCAAGTCAAAAAGGGAGTACGGATATGACTTCTGATTATTTCAGATCAGGACTCATACTTTAAAAAGTTTTACTGCATTTTGTCTTTTCAATATAAGTGAATAATTATTACTTTGACTTGACATTAGACTTTTGCAGAATTTTTTAGAGAAGCTTACAAGTTCATATGTTTATGACTTAAAGCTTAGCTTCATGAGATGGAATATCGTACGTAAAGGTATAATTCTATATCTTCATCTCACATATGGTTGAACGAAGGACAACTTTCAATCATAAGAAAACATTGTTTTTAATGTTCAAAACACTTCCCGATTTTTCATCACATTTTATATTTTGGGAGTGTATTTTAAATGTTTTCATGATCTAAATTGTGCTTTAACTGAAATAGTTAAACCCATCTGAGCATCACGTGCATCTAGGAAAACAAAGAATCATTGTGCTAGGAATTAACACAACTTCAATGGAATCACCTTAATCAGTGATTTCTACCCAAGAAGTTAATCCTTAGTGATTGAGTGTGCAAATAGAAAAGGAATGAGTGTGATTAGAGAAAGCAAAAAGTTTAAAAGAAAGAGTGTGTGAGAACAGAGTTAAAAGAATATCAAAACTCTGCACCAACTTTTTCTGAGCCGGGTAGCCACCATTCTAGTGATTCACAATTCTTTGGTGATCATTATTGAAACAGGCAACTAACCCATGCCAACTCTTGATCAAACCTCACCATCTACTCATTTTCTTCTCAACAAGAAAGTGTTTCACATTTTCAAAAGGGGATGCAACACATTTGCTATCTGATTTTCATTCGGAAAATCTAGATATTGAAAAGAAGGAAGTCTGCCCTACCTTCGCACTTCAATCATGCACATTGAGTCTGTGTTTAACTTACTGTTGTCTCAGTGGTCTACACAAAATTGAGCCAATAAGCAATCATCAGTGCTTAATTCTTTCAAACACAAGCACGAACACACAAAGAATTAGTTTCTTTGTCATAACGTTTATAGAAATTACCTTTGTGGTGTTTCGATGATTAAATGGAAGCCCTGGGGGAGTCAACATCAAAACAGCTCCTTTCCAATGTGTATTCGTTACACTCAGTGACTTAGTGTTACTGACAGGCATGATAACTGATTCATTAGTTGATTTCAGGTGTTACACGACACATTTGTCTGGATTTGCAAAGATCTAGATGAATCTCTTATGAATTGACGAATCAGGGGCTCTAACCGTCAGATTGACATTTCTTACAACAAATTTTGATGAAGTCGTTGCACTTAACATCAAAAAGGGGGAGAATGACTACACAAGAAATGGCAAAGATCACATGTTTCAAGAATCACGTCAAAGACTGAATTCTATTGAAGACATGTTGATTTCAGAAAAAGAGATTGCATCTTCTGAGCTGAACAAGAAGACTGAATTCGATAAATCTTTTTATTATATGATCTTGATCCAAAGGGGGAGATTGTTAGACCACAGTCTCATTGGATTCAAGATCATCCAATCTGAAGATCGCAATCTGAAGCCAAAGCCGGAACGTCGACTCTCGATATAAAAGTCTATGTCTATTTGTAATAAATGTCAATGTAATTGTATTAATTTACTTAGATTTAAATATCTAAATTATAGTATTGTAATAGTTAGATAAAGCTAACTTGGTTAGTTTCTAGTATTTAGTTAGTTTACATAATATCTAGTTTAGATATTATGTAGATATTAGGTAGATTTATAGTTTTATATTGCAAGTTGTAGGAAGTGTGTCTAACACACTTGGTAGATTAAGTGTCTCTCAATCTCTCTAGATCAGATCACTTATCACACATACAAACACACACAAGAAGGTGTAAAAGAGAGAAAACATTGAGAACACAAAGCAAAGCTTAATCGATCAACCTTGTAATCGTTATTTTATATATCAAACAGGTTGGTAATCTTATTGTGTTGTTTATAAGAACTTGTTAAGTAGTATTGTTGGACCGACAATCTTCGGTCTAACCCTTGCTTTTTCAAAACTAAATTTTTTTTCAGGCAGGCGTGAGGTAGAAAAGGATAAGGAGAAGGTGTGAGCCGGAGCTGGGTTAGAAGACCTTCACTTTAGTTTTAGTTCCTTGTATTCTCAGTTGTGTATTAGGTTGTCTTTCCGCAAACCTTGGATTTTAGATGTTGTTTTGGACCTTTTAGCGTTGTTAATAAATAAAGTTAGTTTTGCTTATTGTCGTGAGACTGGGTTGTTACAGATCATATATATATATATATATATATATTAAATTAACTAAATAGAAAATAAATCAATATATACTTTTTACCATTGATATACGAAAAAGATAAAAGAACAAGATGGATGTGGGAAGTGGACTTGTGGCCATGGAGGTTCACCTGCAACGACTCAAGGCCGTTCGTGGTCGCCCGGAGAATTAGTAGGTGTGCGTAAGCTGTCCCGAAAACCCACGGTTACCCAAAATAAAATGATGCCTTTAAGTGTTTACCAATTAAATCTTATGTTTATAGCTACCGGCATATGCACAATTAACTTTAAAGCTTTCTACTTCAATTCAAAATTGAATTGATATCATCTTCAAACTTTGAGTTTCAACAATGGATATGATATTCGTGTTAACATAGACATAACCTTTACAAGCATAAGCAAAGTTTGTTCATAAATAATTAGTGTATTATTGAAATTTAACTTTTGAGATCCATCTTTTATATCAAAACTAACAAGAAATCCTATTAACTTCAGTAATCTCAAATTTGGCCATAAAAATCATAAAATAAAGCTTTCCGCGAGCTGAAAATTAACATCAAATACGGAATCAAACAAGCTCCGTTCTTTTTCCATGAATAAAAAGGAACCGCCAAGAACACACCCATTATTGGATATATACTCATAAAAATAAATAAACCCGAGTTAACGCTTGATTTTTGTAGCCTAGAAAACAAGAGGCACCTCTAATGTTTTACATAACCAATTAACCAACCCTTGCAATATATACATAAGTGAATGTATAGAGGCAAATATCATAATTAATTAGGTGTTTGTAAACTTCAATTTTCTCTAGTCATCTTACAAGTTTAAAGCAAAATCACTTGTTTGGTCATTTTACGTTTTTACCCTTAAGTGAGTAATATGAATGGGCTTATGGTATTAATATGCATGGTGGACTATGATCTAATGGGCCAATGTATAGTCATTACTAGGGTGCTACCATGTGCCTCTAATATAATGAGCAATATTAACCATCCCATTATGATTTATGATAAATAATAGGCACTTTATATTAGTCCATATAATAATTCTAACATTATGCACATCACTTTTGATGTTATGGAAAAGGGCTTAGGTTCGAGTATTCACTTTTGTTAACTTCCACATGCATGCATGAATGGTATAATTTGTGTATGCTATTACAACATATGTATACAAATATCTTAAACGTATGAGAATAAGAGTTAATTAAGGTGAGAAGGGATTTAGACCCTTTTTTTTGGAAGGCATAGCGGCATCGAACCAACGAACGACTACCACGAACACACGCACGCACATCTCCCCGGCGGTATCGGGCATCCACGGGCAGCCCACTAATCCGCCGCTGTCCCGGCCCAACTTACACTGAACCTAGAGCTCAACCACACTCTAAAAATGGGCTAGGGGGCAGCCCAGTCAACGACTGGACCGGCCCAAAGACTGGGTACTCCTCATGCCCTCAAATTGACTCCCCTTGGATTCGAACCCGGGTAGATTGGGATACCATCTACAACCTCCCCAGGATGTTACCGCCCTTGGGAAAACCAACTGAGCTAGACATGATTCGAAGGGATTTAGACCCTTGATCACTTTATATCTCAAATCAACCCATGAACTGTGTTTTAGGAGGGAATTGATCAGGTGCATCTCATTAGTGTTGATCTTCAATAAAGGTTGATCCAAATGTGGAAATCTCTACTCAACCTTCTCATTAGAATCCAACCCTTAAGATGTGGCCCCATCCTCTTTATGCATTAGATATGTTTACGTGGAAGGAGATTTCTTGTCTCTTTCTCATTTAAGGACCGTTTACCCAACGGTTACCCGGTAAACATTTACCGATAATAGTTAGCACTTTCACTTGACTTATCAGCTAAGATTTTAGTCCATTAAAACGACATCGTATGCAATATTTTTATACGGTAAGCGTTTACCGGGTAAGACTTTCGGTTCTTGTCATCGATTCTTTATCCTTGTCAATTGTCATGTTCATCCTATAAAATAAAGGGAATCGATAAACCAGATAAGTGTTTAGTAGAGGACCCCTAAACCTTCACTTAGAGCAACTCCAATTACCCGACAAAACTTAATTTTTGTCCCTGATGGAGCTCCAATCATATTGTAAATCACCAAAAAGAAAAAATTGGGTCTCTAGAAAGAAGATGGAAGCGCACGGCAAATTTAGTGCAACACTATTCATATGGAAAATTGGACTGGCCCACTTTCATTTTTTATTTTTTGAGAGAATTTCTTAATGTTATTATATTAACATTTATTTTTAAATAAAAGATGATATCATATTATTTTGGTTAATATATTTTATCATTGTATACGATTCAATTATGTTTTTAGTGAGTGTTATTATTAATGCCTTTTTTTTTAAAATGTAAAGTTTATTAATAAAAAATAGTAAATTATGATTTTCTTCTCCGTGATTTGTTATTAATTTCGATATTCGTCTTGTGATTTAAAAATTTTAATTTTCTTCTATATGATTTGCAATTTATTGTTACTTTCTTCCATGAACTAATTAATTCTTACATTTTAAGTATAAGGGACTAAAACAATAGAGAATTGTAAACCACAAGAACCGAAACAACAATAAGTTAAAAATCATAACGACGAAAATATCATTGAGTTACAAACCATAGAATGAAAACCAAAATAATTTACCAACAAAATGTAAATAACCCTGATCAAACTTTTCATCCATGGCTTATCTGCTTTCTTTAATTCACTATATAAACAACCTTACATTCATAACCATACCATATACACAACTCTCTGAAATTTGCATATGTATGATCCATCAATGGCTCGTGTCTTCGGCTTAATCATGCTTCTCGCTCTCGTGTTCTCCCTGACCCTGGCCATGGCAGCATATCATAGTCCTCTTCATGATTTCTGTGTCGTAGTCAAGGTGTGGTAATCGTTTCATTTGTTTTTCAAGGTGTTGGTTTAGATTTCTATGTTATATATAATCAGATTTTTATGGCATGAAGTTTTGGTGAACGTATTGACTTGCAAAAACCGACATTGGATCCGACTTCAACTTTCTTGGGCTACACTGATGGGAAACACCTCGAATGCACTCGAGTCCAAGGAAATGTGGTTTTTGGTTCTCATATTACAACTTGTATTCTTTCCAAGGACTATTGGATTTGAAGGTATAACTCTATTATGTGTAGGGATGAAAAGGGGCGGATATTGGGCAGGTAATACATCCCGTGCCCCCGCCCCGACTAATCCCCGACGTGTTCGGGGGGAAGGAATTCCCGATGGGTTCAGGGAACCCGTTGGGTACCCGTTTAACAAAAAACAATGTATTTTAAAATTAAAATTATACGTTTACTATAATCACACTATATACATTTACTATAATCAAATATATTTGTCATTTAATAATAAATATAGACATATATTCACATATATTTATCTATAATCAACTATATACATTTACTAAATAAAATAAGAAAGTAACGGGCTCGGATTAGGGACGGGTAATGTCATCCCCTACCCTACCCCGACTAATCTCCTAGGGGTTCGGGGGGAAAGGATTCTCGAGGGGTTTAGGGAACCCGTTGGGTACCCGTTTAATAAAAAACAATGTATGTAAAAATTAAAATTAAAATGAATCATCACTAATTTAATTACCAATATGGAAAATTATGATTTAAAGAGAAGTCTTTCAGTTCTTTCGTTTATATAATTGAAATGTTAACTGCTTGACTCACTAGCCTTTAAGCCTAACAATTTTTTTTTGTCGGCATGTGCATAAGGTTTTTGTTGGGGAATGATATTGGCGACACTGTGAAGAGTTGAGTGCTAGTTTGAGGCACAAAAATGATTTAGCTATTCGGGGACTCTTCCGTACTTTGGAGATTATTGACTGTTATTGTATTTTAGTAAAACATGTCCTTTAGCTAGACCTTGTGAAAAGTTTGGTTTGTAAATTGTTGATTTAATTTCTTAAATTGTCATAATAGGTAATCAAGTATTGACCTTTATAAACAAATTTATTCCTTATTTAATAACGTGTTATAAATTTTTTAAATTAATCGCTTCTTTTCGGATGGTCAGATGTTACACAATAAAACCATTAAACCTAAATGATTTATACGATTGATTAAAGTAACATGCAAATCTTTAAATAATTAAAATAAAAGAAACAAATGTAAGGCACCACCACGTGATATATACTTTCGTTTCAAGTCAAATTAAACCAAAAAATAAGCATTCAATTCTTTCACCGTATTTATCGACAAAATATAAACAGTAATTTGTTAGGGAATAACAAACAGCTAGCGGCTGCTGCCTTTTAATTTATTTATTTATTTGTATACATATCCCACTGCTCCAATCCAAAATAGATCTATTGAGAAATATAATGATGACACCATTGCTATTCCACATACTTTTTTTCCACATACTACCAAGGTTGCCGGTCAAGTCCATACACCGTTTTCTTTGTGTTTGCAAGCAATGGCAGTCGTTCCTAACAACACCAATGTTTGCCAAGATGCATCATCACCACCACCACAAACTTCTTCTTATCGTCTTGTCTACCACAACACCATGCAAGTTTCAAACCATCGACTGTGAATCACCTGAAGACGGTCTAAGTACTGTCAGCCGTTCTTTGCCATTCGAAGCAGCCAGTCATAAAAACGTGTCGCTTGTAGCATCTGTACATGGACTGGTATGTGTACGCATAATTAACAAGTCCAACGAAAGGGAATACTCTGATATAATTTTATGGAATCCTTTAACGGACGAATATAAGACCTTGTCTGCACCCAACAACAAAGAATTCTACGTAACCACTGCAAGAATATTTGGGTTTTATTACAGTTGTAATGACTACAAGCTTCTACTTCTAACCTACTATCACGACGTTTATATATACTCTTTGAAATCCGACTCATGGAGAAAGGTCGAGACGAACTTCAAATCTCGTTTACCCTCCTACTGGATTTCGGAAGGTTGGAAGCATCCATGTGTTTTGTTGAATGAAAAACTCTATTTCCTAATCCGACGAGTCAAGTTGAAATATTCAATAAGGATAAGTTATTCAATTTTAAGGTTTGATTTGAAGACAGAAAAGTTGAGAAAGATATCAGCTCCTTCTTTTGGAACTGGTCCTAATGTATTTTCATCGTGTTTCAGTTTCACGGTTGTAAGAGGGTGCATTCACTTGTATGTGAAATATAGGAACCATGATACAAATTTTTATCCAACTTGTCATGCATTTGAGGTGTGGAGGATGGATGGAGATGGAGATTGGACAAAGATGGTAACTTATAATCCATCTTCTTGGTTTTACGACCTGCAGTCAGTACTGCACTTGATGAAGAATGGAAATTGGCTCATGCATTATCGATATGGCATTTCCAAAGTAGATGTAGAGAAGAATATCAAAGAGGAGTTGTGTTCATATACCAACATCATGAATAGCATTATCCATCCAGGAGGGAAATACATGGAGACTGTGGGGATCAATTTATTTAATTAATAAACATTAATTACATCCTTAATTATGTCTTGTATATGATTATTTTTTTGGTAAGTGTGGATATTGAACCAGCTTGCGTGCATTTCAACTAGTCCCTCGGGGGGTTATAATTATGGTTATGTAGCAAATCGGATCAGGTCTCTCTCTCATTTGCAAGAATTCGGTCTCGATTTTGGTTGGAACTACAAATCAAATCATCTTGTTCATTTTGGTCTTTTTATACTGAAATGAATCGTCTCTATATAAAAAAAATCGGTAAGCAATTTCGAATTCATACCTAGGGCTCAAAATAAGCCGAACTGTGTTTGAACTTCACTCAATGGCATTAGCAAAGCTCGAGCTTAATTTGATAGCTCGATGAGTCTTCGTAGTGCAGGCTCAAGCACGACTCGAAGCGGATTTAAGCTCAATTTGAATACTTAATAGCTTGAAAAAACTCCAAACATAGTATAAATGATGCAATTGTGACAACGAAAACATATGATTGATAAATATTTTTTCTATATAATATACCCGTGCACGATGCTGCGCAAAACGCTTCGATTCTAAACCGGGGAGCCTGAAACGACAACTGTTCCATGTTTTGTTTTATTCTCCGTCCCCCGATCCTTATCTTTGATTAAACCTCTGCCTCCAACATCAACCAACGCAAGCATGACCAAATTTCAAGAAATCGTTGGTATCTTTTAATAGCAATGGTGGGGATAGTATGAAAAATTGGAGGGGAAAAAATGAACAATTTATTTTATGTAAAGTTTAAATTAGTTGGGAAGATTAATTAGAATTTTGGTTTAATGAATCAATTGGCTAGAAGGTAATTGTTCCTTGTTTATGCAAAGCTTATATTGAAAAGTAATTAATGTGATTGCGGATCTCATTTACTTGATTCAAATCAAAGCAAAGATGGATCAACTTATTTTGTTTCTTTTTTCCCCTGTTGTTCCTCAAAGCCCACCGTATATTTTTCTCCAACTCTTAAGAATAATTATCAACAATTACTTAAGAGCGAATAACGGCCGTTTAGGCGGTAATAGTCAATATTTTCACCTAACTTACTTACCGGGTAAGGTTTTAATCCAATAAAACGGCATTGTATGTAACATATTTACCCGATAAGCGCTTACCAAGTTACAGTCACCACTCTCACTTACCAGGTAAGACTCTCGGTCCATGTCATCGCTCTTACCTGGTAAGATTCTCAATCCTTGTCATGTCCATCCAATAAGATAAAGTGAGTAGATAAGCATTTAATAAGCGACCCCTAAGCATCTTGATCATCTCTTGATAGACAATGGATTGGTGGATTTCTCATAGTTGGTGCTGCTGCGCATGCAGCTTCCAATCACTGACTCAAACCCATTGTCAAATTCTACTCAGCGCAATATGGAGGTACTGATACCACGGTAATTCTTTACTTTCAACTCCAGTCATCTAGCCTGGGGGGTTCTACGCCACGAGACTCGGTCTTTTTAAAGTAGCTAAAGGAAATTAACTGACTCGCAAATGGTGCCACGATTGCGATTAAATATGTGCCACCAAATGGTTAAATGATACAAATTAGAGATGCACATTATTAGCAAGAACATTTTTTTTGAGAGGGAAAGATCCAGGCAATATTATAAAAGGGGGAAAAAAGCAAGAACATTTTTGGCGGAAGAGAAAGTTGTAGTTTCGAATCTTCGTCATGAAACTTTGTAATGTTTTTTTAATTAAAATAAGCAGCTTTCCAAACCAGGTAATTGTTTTGTCGTTAAAAGACTTCTGGATCTGTCATAAAAAACGGTCACCATGATTAAGAAATACAAATGTGATCACCATCTCAACACAATTAGAGATAATTAATTATAGGTTTAAAGTAGTCAAATTGCAACGACTTTTGTCGTTTTCCATTCTAACTATTTTTTTTTTGAACGGCAAGTTAACGCACACACACGTTCCAGCGGTATCGGGCCTCCATTACGGGCAATCCCACTAATCCGTTGCGACCCGGCCCAGCCTTTGGTTGAACCCGACCGACAGGGTAGAGGGTCTCATAGACTGGACCCACCCGAACCGGTCCCGGCCCCAAAGGACCAGGCACAGTGTGCCTGGATATCTCTCTCAGGAAAGTGTCACTCGTGGGAATCGAACCAGGTGGTGTGGCTTTCACCCCCCCCCCACCCCGATGATACCTATCCAACCGAGCTAACTATTCATGTATGAATAACTGCATATTGTGAAGTAGATTGCCTTGGGACTCTTGTCTTATTCCCCTTTTTAACGGTTTACAGATAGATGTGAAGTTCCATCTGCTGAAATGTTGATTACTTTTAAGTTTAAAGGAGTAGTTCTTCACAGATGTCTTCCAATCAGGCCAGAAAGTTGTTCAAATTTTGCCCATAAATATGCAGAAATGTGGAACTGTAGACATTGCTTTTTTATATGCAGTAGCCCAACAAATATACCATCATATACTCTCAGGGGGCGTTTGGTTCACAGAATGATTTCTGAAGGAATGAAATTTGTCTAAGGAATTGGAATGAAATGTTATCAGGTTTGACAAAGTGTTTGGTTGACAGGAATGGAATGGAATCTGTCTGTTTGGTTTGCAAAGGAATTGGAATGGAATTCTGAAAAATGACAAAAATACCCTTTTTTTTATTTATATTTTTTTAAATGCCGAGAGAGATAGAGAGGAGGGAGAGGGAGAGGGAGAGAGAGGGGAGAGAGAGAGAGGAGAGAGAGGGGAGAGAGGAGAGAGAGAGAGAGGAGAGAGAGAGGGGTTAGGAGGGTATTTGTGTCATTTTAAGAAAATCTAATTGAATGTAATTCAATTCCATCCATTTTAAGAAGGAATGACCAAATCCATGATTAAAGGATTTCATGGAATTCAATTCCATTCCATTGGTAACCAAACAGCAGGTAGGGGTGCTCAAAACCCCGACCAACCCGATCAACCCAACCCAACGCGAAATAACTCAAACCGAAGCAACCCGATGTCTAATCGAGTTGTAAAATCTTCAAACGGTAGGTATTGGGTTGAGATCGAGTTACTTTTATTTGAACCCAACCCAACCCGATGAACCCGATCCTTTTATTTTGTGGATTTAATATGATTATTAAGTCTCTATTAATATGTAAATTAGACAATTATACTATTGTGTACCCTCTTCATTAACATATATTTTCAATCTATTATTCATCTCTATATAACTCCTTTGTATATATGTTTAATAAATGTAAACACACACACACACACACACACACACATATATATATATATATATATATATAAACTAAAAAATTAACTAAATGTTATATATTTAAGATTTAAGAAGTATGAATAAGTTGTACCAAATGGTTGATGATGACACGACCAACCTCAAGGCCAAGAAAGCGAAAGCATTGGGGTTGGAGACGTCTAAAACGATTGTTGTTGATTGACATATTATCATTTCGTTTAGACATTTTTATATGTAATATCGTAATATTTTTGATGAACTTACATACTCTAATGAATTATCGGTCATTCGGATGTATTTCAAAGAAATATTTCCTTTATGTTTATATTTTTAAATTTGATTTCATCTTGTTTAAACACAACCCGACCAACCCGAACGGTTTGGGTTGGGTTGGGTTGTAAAATTTTCAAACCGCCTATATTGGGTTAAGTTGTTAAAAAGCCTTGAACCCGATCAACCCAACCCGTGAGCACCCCTAATTTGGTCAATGGAATTGACCATTCCAATTCCATCAGATTCCGGCGGAATCCAGCGAACCAAACGCCCCCTCAATTTCTTTCCCCTCTCTCTATATATATATAGAGAGAGAGGGGAAAGATCATGCAAGAAGTTAAAATTTTGCGAGAAGACGAGAAGTCTCAATATTATATATGATTACACGCCCTTTAGGTGTGTTTAATCATATATGATTAAATGTCTATATATTGTCAATGTAACGTATGTTTAATCATATATGATTGAGTTTGTGTATTCTCGCCTTCTAGCAAAATGTTTAGCTTCTCGTTTGAACCTGCCTCTATATATATGCGTGTATCTATATCCTTGTACCCATAACCACACTGCATCTCTCTCTCTCTTTCTAAAGATCAGCATCAGTAATGGATAAGGGTATAGGGGGAACAAGCAGATGATTTCATCAAGAACTTCAGGAACCAACTTAAGAGTCGCTCAAACGTTTCCAGGAGATGATAAGCAGGGGTACTTGAATCTAAGTAGCAGTCAAGAACACTTGTTGTTATTGGATTCGATTGATTGTTAAACGATTAAATAATAAAGAAAGATTTATTATGTACTTCCATCTTTCGTGTACAATAAAGATTCAATTTATTCTGGTTTTTGTGGATGTGGTATCTGAAAGGTTTTGAACAAACCTACTACCACATGATATAGGCAACAAAAGCATATTTAAAATTATCATGTGTAGCAATACAAACTAGTAACTTTTCAGGATACATATGTTCTAGACAATTAACTACAAAAGATTAAACCAAGATTACTTACTTGTTTATTGTGATTGTCGAAAACCACAATGATAAATCAAACCCTTGATCTCGCTTCTTGGATGTTAAGGACCAATAGTATGAATCCCTCTAGTGGCTCACACTTAAGAACACCAAATACCAACAATCAAGAAGAGGCTTAAACCTAAACCCTTATTAGGGTTCACGATTTTGGGAGAGAGAGAGGGTCGACGGCTACTAGAGAGAGAGACAAAAAACTGATTAGGTTTTGATCCCTAGCAGTTTATTTATACCCCTCTCCTGCTTCTCTATTTTACACTTAGCCCCCTTGAACACATAAGTTCGTTAAAACTATTTTAACCAATTATCATTTATCCCTTTATATAATTAATCTAATTAATTATATTTTAGCTTACAATTAATTTATCATCAAATGATAAATTAATAAACTAATTGTTTCCCTTTATCCTTCTGATTGTTTACTTGGGTCTTAAGGGCAACCCAAAAGGACCCTGCTATTATTAGAAATATTTACCAATAGTTAATGACCTTGGACACTATATCCAACAGTCTTCCACTTGGACAAGTTATTAACTCTATTTGGTTCAACACTTTCAAATAATCAACAAAGATCAAGCCATCCAATGCAGCTGCCGAACTCTGATAAAGATTCGGTCCTAAAATAAGTGATTTAATGTTCCTTTGTTCTACAAGATATCATATGAACATGAGACATGGATAAATGTCTATCTCATGGATCAAGATTATGTTTCCCGATTTCCGATATGTGTTGAATTCTTCAGACTACTCAATCGAACACATCAATTCTAGTCAGGGTTTGGCCAAACACTTAATGTCAACACCAAATCATCGAGGGGCCCATGGATATCGCTTCTCCTGTTTAGGCAGAAGGAAAAAATAAACTTTGACTACACAGTTCATTTCTACTCATCATATTATACATGGACATACCCTGTATAGCTGCCAGTTACGGTCAACGTTGGAGCACACCAAAGCATAACAGAATCCTAGAGCAAAACTCTATGTATCTCCGTTTGAAGAACATAAAATATTATTATCTCAAAATTACTCTGACTTAATCCATGGAGTAAACGTTTGAGTGCGGGTTGTTCCAATACTCAAATCACTATTAAGTACTCATGAGTGTTAGTTGCATTCTCTATGCTTCTAACACTCTATGACAGTCTTGAATCACTACTTACTTCCAGGAGTATGACTGACTGTGGAGGTTTAAGTAAATTAATACTCGGGAAGTTGGTTCTAAACATTCAAAACGAAACACGATAATAACTTAAATGTAAATGGACGCAATCCAGCATATATTATAATCTCCATATAATAATCTCCAAATCAAATACAATTTGTTATGTTTTCAATACATCAAGCTAACAACTAAAACATTCAAGGTATATTGATAATTCTAACACCTATGGCTTCAGTATGATACTCATGTTTGGGTCGAGTTAATTAATGCTTTCGTGAAAGGATCCGTCGGATTCTCTTCAGTCGGCACTCTACTCACCACGATCTGATTTTCCGCAACCTTGTGTCGCACAAAGTGATACTTCCTCTCTATGTGCTTTGACTTCCCATGGTCTTTAGGTTCTTTAGTCAATGCGACTGCACCTTCGTTATCACAGAAGATTTCAATGGGTTCATTGATGCTTGGTACAACGCCCAGATCACCTATGAAATTCTTCAACCATGCAGCCTCTTTTGCTGCTTCACTAGCTGCAATATTCTGATTCACACGTGGAGTTAGCCACCGTCTCCTGTTTGGAAATTTTCCAAGTCACGGCCCCACCATTCAACAAGAACACCCATCCTGACTGCGAGCGGGAATCATCCCGATCTGTCTGGAAACTCACATCAGTATAACCTGTTACTCGTAATTCATCCTTTCCACCGTAGCCCAAGAGCATGTCTTTAGTCCTCCGAAGATACTTAAGAATGTTCTTTACAGCCGTCCAATGACTTTCGCCTGGGTTCCCTTGATATCTAATCACCATGCTTAAAGCAAATGAGACATCAGGTCTGGTACATGTCATGGCATACATGATCGATCCTATAGCAGATGCATATGGAATTCGACTCATCTTGTCCAGTTCTTCACTAGTGTTGGGACATTGATCTTTACTCAATCTTATGCCATGTTGCATGGTCAAATACCATTTCTTAGATTCACTCATATTGAATTTCTTCAATATCTTATCCAAGTATGTACTTTGGCTAAGTCCAATTAAACGCTTGGTTCTATCTCGATAAATTCTTATTCCAAGTATGTATGCTGCATTTCCCAGATCTTTCATAGTGAAACATTTCCCGAGCCAGACCTTTACATCTTGCAACATCGGAATATTTTTTCCTATGAGTAGTATGTCATCAACATACAAGACTAGAAATACAACATCACTCCCACTAGCCTTAACATATACGCAGGACTCATCTTCGCTTCGAGAAAATCCAAACTCCTTGACCTTCTCATGAAAACAAAGATTCCAGCTACGAGACGCTTGTTTAAGTCCATAAATGGATCTTTCAAGCTTACACACCTTATCTGGATACTCGGTATGTACAAAACCTTCAGGTTGTGCCATATACACATCCTCGTCAAGTTTCCCATTAAGGAAGGCGGTTTTTACATCCATTTGTCATACTTTATAGTCATGAAACGCAGTTATGGCAAGCAATATCCTGATAGACTTAATCTTTGCCACTGGTGAAAAGGTTTCATCATAATCAATCCCTTGAGTTTGAGTGTAACCTTTCGCAACCAGTCTAGCCTTGAATGTGTGCACATTCCCATCCATGTCGGTCTTCTTTTTGAAGATCCACTTACACCCAACTGTCTTGCGACTTGGTGTATGATCAACCAATTTACAACCTTGGTTATCATACATAGATTGAATCTCGCTCTCCATGGCCTCTTTCCATTTGGCAGCCTCAGGGCCTGCCATCGCGTTCTTGTAGTTGGATGGCTCATCCGCACTATCAAATGTTTTATCATTGACTAGTGTATCTCCTTCCTTTGTAATATGAAAACCATAATAAAACTCAGGAGGTCGATTAACTTTACTTACTCTACTAGTTCTGCGAAGAGGTGGTGGAGGTATGTTAGTTTCTTCAACAGGTGGTTCATCCTCATGTTGAGGGATAGTGTCAACTATAGGTTCATCATTGGTTGTTTCTTGAATTTCTTCAAGATCAATACTGCTCCCACTATCCTCTTTGGAAATGAGCTCCATTTCTTGGAAGACTCCCCTTCTAGCTACAAATACTTTGTTCTCTAAAGGTTTGTAAAATATATATCCAAAGGATTTGTACGGATAACCAATGAACCGACACTTCTCTGCTCTAGGTTCTAGCTTGTCGTTAGTTTCACACCGAATGAAGACTTCACAACCCCAGATCTTTATATGTGCCAACGAGGGACGAGTCCCAGTCCACATTTCAGAGGGTGTCTTTGCAACCTTCTTAGTTGGAACGAGGTTTAAGATATGAGATGCAGTTTCTAAGGCATAGCCCCAGAATGATATTGGAAGTGTAGCACGACTCATCATGGATCGAACCATATCAAGTAGCGTTCGATTTCTTCTCTTAGCTACACCATTGAGTTGTGGTGTTCTGGGAGGAGATAATTGTGAAACTATTCCACAATCACTTAGATAGTCGTAGAATTCATGACTCAAGTATTCTCCACCCCTGTCGGACCGGAGCATCTTGATCTTCTTGCCCAGTTGGTTTTCTACTTCGTTTTTGAATCCTTTAAACACTTCTAATGTGTCCGATTTGTTTTTCTTCAAATGATAAATCAATATCTACTGAAATCATCAGTAAAGGTAACAAAGTATCTCTCACCGTTTCTCGTGGCAGATCTGAACGGTCCACATACATCTGTGTGGATTAAGTCCAACAGATCCTTACCCCTTTCCATTTTTCCTTTGAAAGGTGCTTTTGTCATCTTGCCAAGCAAGCAAGACTCGCATTCTTCATCTGACTTTAAGTCGAATGATTCCAAGATCCCGTCCGATTGGAGCTTGGCGATGCGTTTCTTGTTTATGTGGCCAAGACGATGATGCCATAACGACGATTTATCCAATTCACTATTGGAGGAACCAACATTTAGAGTTAAGTTATTATTATTTCTACCAGCACAGATCACGCTTTCATACACACCATTACAAGGAGAGGCTTTAAAATAAAAACAACCATGTTTATAAACCAAAATGCAACCATTATCAAATTGAAATTCAAAACCATCCTTGTACAATGCATGAAAAGAAATAATGGTTCGAGCCATTTCCGGCAAGTAGCAACAATCTAATAACTTTATTGAAAAACCACTACTAAGCACGAGCTCAAAATCTCCAATCTTGGTAACAGCGATAGTCATCCTGTTTCCCATGATCAGATTTAGCTCCCCATGTTTCAATGTCCTACTTCCCTTTAGTCCCTGAAAATTAGAGCAAATGTGAGTACCACATCCCGTATCAAGGACCCAAGAGTTAGAAATTGAAGTATTATGGAGTTCAATCATAAAAATACCTGAGATGCCACACCCTTTGACCTTGTTCTTTTTCAAGTCCTCCAGATATTTTGGGCAACTTCTCTTCCAATGGCCCTTTTCTTGACAGTAAAAGCATACGGCCTCTTTAGGGTCACTTATGGGTGGTATGTCAGAAGAATCAACTTTTCTCTTAAGGCCTTGGTTGCGAGGAACAACTTTAGCCTTTCCCTTCCCTTTGGGATGAGAAACTTTCTTCTTCTTACAACCACCTTCCCTAATGGCCAGGACGGGAGCAGTTGAGTGAGCACTTTGGGTCTTACCTATACTTGCTTCAGCAGATCTCAACATGCCATGGAGCTCCATCAAGGTCTTGTCCATATTGTTCATATTGAAGTTCACTATGAACTGTTTATATGCCCCACTAAGAGATTTCAACACCATGTCAATGGCGAGTTCTCTTGGGAAATTGACACCTAGATTGCCCAACCTGTCAATGTACGCTTTCATCTTTTGCACATGCGCACATACAGGCGCACCGTCCTGTTGCTTACATTCCACAAGAGATTTTACGACTTGGAACCTTTCTTGCCTCGCTTGCTCCTGAAACATTTCACGAAGCTGCTCATTCAGTTCAAACGCCCCCATGTTCTCAAAAATCTTTTGAAGTTCCGGGGACATGGACGCCAACATGAGACATGCGACTTTTGTGGATTCCGCGAATTGCTTGTTGTATTGAGTTACCGCTTCAGGGCTTGCATCATCATTAAGTATAGGAAGATCCTCGTCGAGCAAATACTCTTTGTCTTCGTACCTCAAGGCAATTCTCAAGGCACGAATCCAATCCAAGTAGTTTGGCCCAGTCAGCTTATCTTTACTTAGGATAGAGAGTAACGTAAGGTTGGATGTTGAGTGAGGAGGAGGAGGAGGAGGAGGAAGATTTTCAGCCATCTGTAGATATAGTTTTAGTTTGTTTGATATTTAACCCGGAAATATTTAACAAGGGCTAGGATCCATATTTTACTCGATGATGCGAAAAGGGATGCCGTAATCACATCACAAAGTTATTTAGGTAAACAAATGCTATTTATTAATTTCATTCACTATGAAACTCCTAGGTCTTTTGAGATTCATTGACTTATGTTAATGGCATGTTAATCTCGATTATGCTTATCTTCTATTTGTGACTGGGATGCCGAGGATCACAAACTATATGGTGAATCGACCATGCAAAAACACATGGACCCTTCGGCTCAAGTGTAACACCCTCAAATCTGGAAATAGCAACTTATTAAAATTTTCTAAATACATCAATAAATACCTCGAACTACAAACATAAATTGAGCAGCAACCTCAATGCTCCCATTCATCCTATACATGCATTCTATGAAAAGGACGGGTGTTACTAAACCCAATACCATATACTAACTCCGTCCTGCGGAAGGCTTCGCCGACTACTCACTCTTGAAGGCTAAGGCTCAACTCTTCATAACACCGATAGAACTGAACCCCCGCTAGGAACCTGATGCACATGCCGACAAATAAAAAGGTTAGAGTTAACGCCTAGTGAGCTCAAGAGTTTTAGCATGAACAACTATATCTTTAAAAGCAGGGAAACCAGTTTAAAGCGAGATCATTCGAAATAATATACTTTAAAATGGAAACGACACATTTTCCATAATTTGCACTTTTAAGGACAATGCTTCCAAACACACATTTCTTATAAAACGATGCAACCCAAAACTCACCCAAAACGGGGTCATAGTTCGATACTCAAATGTACAAAAATGTAAATAGTACGTCATGGAAAACCCGTAACTCGAAATAATACCCACACGACCATAAAATAGAATGACCTCGAAATATTAAATCGCGAACAATTAAATATCCAAAATACGACGGGCCGACGACGGGGGCTTCCCGTATCCGTTGAGAGTGGAGGAACACAAAAGTATGTCACTCATACAACGTTAATCGTATGACACTTCACGACACACAAGCCCAAGTGTCCCTACGACTCCCTTCAAGCTACACCAAAGAGTCAACTGACCTTAGCGATATATTAACGAGAATACCGCTCCAAGGCCCGACCCAAGGGGAATACAACCAAGGCATTGCCCCACCTGGCGGAGGTCCAAAACGCCCATCCAATGGCTACTCCACGCCATGATAGCACCACCCGGACTCAGTCCTCTTAGTGTACTCCTTGAACGGACAAGGTCATAAAACATGTGTCCCGGAGTCCAACCCCGTACCACCCAAATGACCATCAAACAAGACTGACTCATGTGCCTATGGATCCCATGCAACACAGTCTAAAATTACCCGACTATACCTGAATGACAACAACACTCGAGTCTGTCATTATAAATATGCAATAAAATGCATTAAGACGTAAACCATGAAATGGGACTCTACATCGAGCCATTAAACCCGGACAATTGTCCATAAGACTCTTTAAGCCAACACCGAGCTAAAATGCTCAAAATCCATTTGACCAATATTCAATGGTCCCTCAAATAATGAAATATCTTTAAACAACGTTTATGAAGACACCTACCTCAAAGACGAGATTAACCCGAAACTCAACGCGTAATGGGACCAAAGGTTTTCCAAAGGGTTTATGAATGCAAATACACCAAAATGCATATAACATGAAATAGACTCCATTTGTACAAAATCCTCGAAGGTGCATAAATCATAAGATAAATCTTACTTGTACAAAATCACCAAGACTACGTGAATCATGCTATTTAGTTGTCGAAATGTTCAAAACCCAATATAAGCATTTTAAGAGGTTAACACAACCCAAGTTTACCAAATATGAAAACTTACCAAAATACTCACTCTTTGACATAAAACCAAGTAAAACATATTTTTACTTCAAAATACACAAAACTTATCAGCAGTTAACCAATTTATATAAAACACTTTAAAATATACATTTTGGCATGTACACCGTTTTCACAAATCAACTTGAACTCACCTTGCTAGATTTAGGCTAAATCTAGGTTTCACCCAATGAGCTCTTTTGACGGCCATTTGAATCCTCAAGCCGGAAACTTCCAAAACCTAGATCCAAACATTACAAACCATAAATACCCATACTCAACCATTTAGAAGCATTTCCCCCAAACAATATACCAAAAACCCCAAACGAGATCAAAACCCTAGTTTTCTCCAAAACTTACCAAATCCGAGATTTGAGAAACCAAACACTAAGAAACCATCAATGGAGCATTTATAACCTTAAATCAAAGAAGCTTACCACTAGAGATGACGAGACCTTCCGAGAACACCCAATCCACCTCTTCAACCCGAGCTCCCCAAACATCGAACTTGCATACTCCTTTATGAAGAATCCACCATGGATGCTTCCCAAACTGAGATTAAAGCTCTCAAAATCGCCAAGTGGAGAGGAGAGAAATAGAGATGGTGGCTAATGAGAGAAAACCCTAGAACCTGGGTTTAAAATCGACCAGATGACTCCCGCGGCCTTGGCCGCGACCTTGAAGTCGCGGGCCAAGCCGTGCGTGCTACAAAGCTGCGCACCATAGTGGGTTACGCGGGTTTAGCCGCGACTTTGAGGCCGCAGGCTAAGCCGCGCGTGTCACTGGAGTCCCTTCCCAATTCTCGTGCTAAACCGCTCACCGGCCTCTTCGCTCGGTCGATCACTGACTGATTTCTTTAGCTGGTCATAAACCGATCTTTAGGGAAATTACGGGTGTTACAATCCTCCCAACCTTGGAATGATTTCGTCCTCGAAATCCACATTCCCAAAAGACCTTACCCGCAGAAAGATTTATCTTAACCCAATGGCCCGCACCACTATCACAACTATTACACCGGTACTCCCAACAACTGCTCCTCTTGGGCACGTTATTCCAATAATCGAGCGAACACTTAACTCCCCAAAATAACCTTTTACCCACAAGGTTATGGTCGTCTCCCAACCTTGGATGACAATTACCACCCCCAGGTAGTTTGTGACTCCAACTTCTCACCGATCAATTTCCTTCGGGTCTACACGATTTCGGATTTAACATTAGAGATCATAATCGCACTTCCAAAAATCCTCAGGTTCCTACCGATCCATTCCCAATATCTATAAAGACGTCATTCCAAGGCGCACCAATACGTCCTTCAGGTAACTGGTTAACACAGGTTCGGCCGACACTCAACTCAGTTCTGACCCCAATCTCACAACATCCCTTTAATAAAATCTTTATTACCACGGGGATGCTTACACACATCGGTACTTAAACATCAACACTTAACCTTCTTTTAATTTCCAACACCGAAAGGTCATTATTTCCCATAATCCAACCGGGTTACATCCATCCATCCAAGATCCATTGACCTTAAGAAAACAAGTTGACGCCTAGGACTAAACGGTGACCTCGAAAACGTGAACATCCCGCCCTAAACTTCATTCCAGGCGGATGGTCGCACAAGGTCGACACCTAATGGAGTGCTAAAATTCCAAATCTTACGTTTCTAATAGACAGATCGCCAAAGTTTCCTTTTAATCGCGGAACCCACTAAGACGGTATACCGACAACACATCCCATGATGTGACACCGACTAGCAATCCATCAAAAAGAATCCCAAAATAAGCGCAGATAGTCACATAAGACCTTATCCCGCATGATTACCGAAGTATAAAATCACCCCTTAACTAGCTGAGAAGACTTAAATCTACTACTTCCATAAAACAAATGCGCACGGACTTAAAACTAAAACTCAAACTTTCACGACTGACCGCAAGTCGGAACATCCGACGCTTCCAATTCCAAGGACTCCCTTAGTCCCTAATTACAACTGCTCTTACGCCAGGGTTAAAATCTATAGGCCTAACGAGTTCAAGGTTTTTCAACCAGTATGCCAATTTGAGTTTATAAAACTTTCAAATACAAAAGCTTCTTAACGATTAGACGTGCGGCAAAAATACACTACCGTCCATGCGATAAGTTTCAAAATTGATTAACCACACAGCGCATATGAAAACATTTAAAAAAAAAACTCGTTTGTTCAATACTTACGCTAGTAGTGACAATAATAACATGCGCAATAATTTACGCTGTAATTGTAAAAATAGGCTCATGCACCACAACACGTGCAAATAAAGGTTTGTACAACTCAAAGGAGAACTCAAAATCTTAATTTTAGAATTTTGCCCCTTTTAAATGAAAGGCATTGAGACATAAAGATATAAACAACTATATATGCAACAGTTCTTCCCCGAAGCTCAAAAGAATTATGGGAATGCCAAAGAGATTTCAAACCGAGTTTAGGCTTTAAGCCAAAAAGATAAACACATTTGACCCCAACAGAAATTTTAATGACAAGAACGTCGTTAACTCGATAAATGCATTGCGGAAATTTTCATATAGTAAATGTGGATGATTAAATTACGGTCAGAACAAAAGTCCTGCTTGATATAACGAAGATCTTTTACAAGTTTGCTCATACCGACATTATAATTAAGTCCAAATGCAAATAGTATGCGACGAATGACATTTGTATGAAATCCAACATTTAACGCACACAATGATGCATATGCACATGTTCTCAAAGTTATTTTACGCAACGCAAAATGACGTAAGACGAGGCACCCTAAACCCAACTGAATTTTCGCAAAACTCGATAGTGCTAAAATCATGCAATGACAAATTTTCATTTCTCAACAAGAATGTAAGACGGCAATATGGCTAAAACATTAAGCCTTTAAGAGTTTCCTCTTTTAATGCAATGAAAGGTAAAATGACACCCTTTAACAAAATTCACATGGGACACGACGCCAAATAACTCGTAAGCTTAAAAGAAGCAAAATTAAAACTCACGCATGCAAAGACATCGCATAAAACAATACTCCATGAAATTTCAACAAAACTCACACAAACTAAAATCCCCAAGAAATTCCGACTCAACACGTGGAAATAAATTTTCCTTTAAAACCATTGACATATGTGGAGGAGATCCAATGCCTAGGTTAAAATCTCATAGCTACCTGCCCAAAACTCAAATGACCTTAAAACATGGATATTAAAATATCCACAAATAGCGTTAAACAAGAGACGTGAATAAAGAGATTTTTTTTTCTTTTGATAACAATTTGCAATTACGTGCAACAAAACATTTTCATGAATGCTTAAGCTCACAGTTTAAAATCTGGCGAATGCTACATGCTTTACTAAACCTTATAATGAAAAACACAAACACTTTATGTTTTACGAACATAAGAACAATTTATGCAAATTTTATTTCAGAAATAAACTTAGTGCATGAATTTGATCGGCACTTGGCATCATAGGACTACACTTCCCAACAACCCGACATACTATTGTCATCTGTACGCATCAAACATCTTAAAGTCACACTCTCAATAATTTGATAAACTTACGAATTCTCCTTGAATAGAATCGGTCTACCAACCCACGAATCTAATCCAACCAAGATTTCCGACCCAATAGGATCAACTTAGTGACCTCCTCGCACTTAGTTATCACTCCCGGTGACCTTGATATACACATCAATCCTTCCTTAGCTAACTCGCTTAGGAACTTCTCACTACCCCAACGGTCATCATCCCAAGGTAGATCAAGTATACATATGTAGCATGTAGGTTCACCATGACACTGGCCAGTTGCCATTATGAATGTACAGTACACAATCATCCTTGAGACCCTCGACAAGTTTCCCGTTTCTAACGACTTGGTCAACCTCAAAACATCTTATCTTAAGGTACCTAATGTGCAACTTCACTTATCTTCGCTTATAAGAAAGCTAGCTTGAATCTAGGCATCCTAAAATCAATACCTAAATCTCTCAAACTTAAGCTCTGATACCAACTTGTAACACCATCAAATATGGAAATAGCAACTTATTAAAATTTTCTAAATACATCAATAAATACCTCGAACTACAAACATAAATTGAGCAGCAACCTCAATGTTCCCATTCATCCTATTCATGCATTCTATGAAAAGGACGGGTGTTACTAAACCCAATACCATATACTAACTCCGTCCTGCGGAAGGCTTCGCCGACTACTCACTCTTGAAGGCTAAGGCTCAACTCTTCATAGCACCGATAGAACTGAACCCCCGCTAGGAACCTGATGCACATGCCGACAAATAAAAAGGTTAGGCTTAACGCCTAGTGAGCTTAAGAGTTTTAGCATGAACAACTATATCTTTAAAAGCAGGGAAATCAGTTTAAAGCAAGATCATTCGAAATAATATACTTTAAAATGGAAACGACACATTTTCCATAATTTGCACTTTTAAAGACAATGCTCCCAAACACACATTTCTTATAAAACGATGCAACCCAAAACTCACACAAAACGGGGTCATAGTTCGATACTCAAATGTGCAAAAATGTAAATAGTACGTCATGGAAAACCCGTAACTCGAAATAATACCCACACGACCATAAAATAGAATGAACTCAAAATATTAAAACGCGGACAATTAAATATCCAAAATACGACGGGCCGACGACGGGGGCTTCCCGTATCCGTTGAGAGTGGAGGAACACAAAAGTATGTCACTCATACAACGTTAATCGTATGACACTTCACGACACACAAGCCCAAGTGTCCCTACGACTCCCTTCAAGCTACACCAAAGAGTCAACTGACCTTAGCGATATATTAACGAGAATACCGCTCCAAGGCCCGACCCAAGGGGAATACAACCAAGGCATTTACTCACCTGACGGAGGTCCAAAACGCCCATCCAATGGCTACTCCACGCCATGATAGCACCACCCGGACTCAGTCCTCTTAGTGTGCTCCTTGAACGGACAAGGTCATAAAACATGTGTCCCGGAGTCCAACCCCGTACCACCCAAATGACCATCAAACAAGACTGACTCATGTGCCTATGGATCCAATGCAACACAGTCTAAAATTACCCGACTATACCTGAATGACAACAACACTCGAGCCTGTAATTATAAATATGCAATAAAATGCATTAAGACGTAAACCATGAAATGAGACTCTACATCAAGCCATTAAACCCGGACAATTGTCTATAAGACTCTTTAAGCCAACACCGAGCTAAAATGCTCAAAATCCATTTGACCAATATTCAATGGTCCCTCAAATAATGAAATGTCTTTAAACAACGTTTATGAAGACACCTACCTCAAAGACGAGATTAACCCGAAATTCAACGCGTAATGGGACCAAAGGGTTTCCAAAGGGTTTATGAATGCAAATACACCAAAATGCATATAACATGAAATAGACTCCATTTGTACAAAATCCTCGAAGGTGCATAAATCATAAGATAAATCTTACTTGTACAAAATCACCAAGACTACGTGAATAATGCTATTTAGTTGTCGAAATGTTCAAAACCCAATATAAGCATTTTAAGAGGTTAACACAACCCAAGTTTACCAAATATGAAAACTTACCAAAATACTCACTCTTTGACATAAAACCAAGTAAAACATATTTTTACTTCAAAATACACAAAACTTATCAGCAGTTAACCAATTTATATAAAACACTTTAAAATAAACATTTTGGCATGTACACCGTTTTCACAAATCAACTTGAACTCACCTTGCTAGATTTAGGCTAAATCTAGGTTTCACCCAACGAGCTCTTTTGACGGCCATTTGAATCCTCAAGCCGGAAACTTCCAAAACCTAGATCCAAACATTATAAACCATAAATACCCATACTCAACCATTTAGAAGCATTTCCCCCAAACAATATACCAAAAACCCCAAACGAGATCAAAACCCTAGTTTTCTCCAAAACTTACCAAATCCGAGATTTGAGAAACCAAACACTAAGAAACCATCAATGGAGCATTTATAACCTTAAATCAAAGAAACTTACCACTAGAGATGACGAGACCTTCTGAGAACACCCAATCCACCTCTTCAACCCGAGCTCCCCAAACATCGAACTTGCATACTCCTTTATGAAGAATCCACCATTGATGCTTCCCAAACTGAGATTAAAGCTCTCAAAATCGGCAAGTGGAGAGGAGAGAAATAGAGATGGTGGCTAATGAGAGAAAACCCTAGAACCTGGGTTTAAAATCGACCAGATGACTCCCGCGGCCTTGGCCACGACCTTGAAGTCGTGGGCCAAGCCGCGCGTGCTACAATGCTGCGCACCACAGTGGGTTACGCGGGTTTAGTCGCGGCTTTGAGGCCGCGGGCTAAGTCGCGCGTGTCACTGGAGTCCCTTCCCACTTCTCGTGCTAAACCGCTCACCGACCTCTTCGCTCAGTCGATCACTAATTGATTTCCTTAGCTGGTCATAAACCGATCTTTAGGGAAATTACGGGTGTTACATCAAGTACGCTTGAGAATCACGAGCGCCACATCATTTTCGACTATAGTTTCACATTAACGTGTCGGCAAACCGCACACGCTCCGTTAACAAACTATAAGAATATGTGTGTTCTTTTCATGGGTAGCATAAGACTTTCACATTTCTTAGTATATCTAAACGGGTATTTCGTTTTATACTTTATAGTTAATACTTTTAACTTGTCATATTGACCTATCAAACCTTTCCACTAGTCCACACAAGAGGCGGTGAGTATGGTAACGCATGGCGTTTTAAAAACCATTGACTCATTCGGCAACCATATTATAGGCAACCTTCTTAAACCCCCTTAAAGTGCTTATAGTGAGTATGCCTAGTCTCGGTTTGACTATCAATGTATAATTTAACTTTATATATATATATATATAATTAAGGTCTATTATATATATATATAAATTGAATGGAATTTTAAAACAATTTAAAATTATGATTATCTAATTAATTCTAATTAACAATGTGATGGTACATTTAATAATTAATATAACTAATTCCAATTAAACATGTGTTAATAATTAACGTAGATATTTAAAATTATGTTTAATAATTAATATAATCGTTTAAAATTATGATTATCCAATTAATTCTAATTAACCATGTGATGACACATTTAATAATTAATATAATCGTTTAAAATTATGATTATTCATAATTAATGTAAATATTTGACATACAATTTATATTCATTATATAAATAATGTTGATATTTATCTTACAATATTATTCAAACTTAAATATATATGTAAGATTATCTATTCAATATTTGCCAAAACTCAAATTTGTGTATTTAAGGCAAGTTAGGAAACTAGCCAAAAATAATTAGGGTTTAACATTGCATAAAAAACGGCTACCCTATACCCTTTAGGGATTTCGATAAACATATAGGATTAAAAAAATCGCTAATAATACAAACTTTTTATGCAAGTTAAAAACTTAGTTTCAAAAATTAGGTTTTGAGGTCATGACTATGAAACCGGATTAAGCCATCCAATGGACAAAAAAAAAATTGAAATCGAAATTTTTTAACCTCAAACCCTATTTTTCGAAAACTTTAAACCAACACAAATAATTTTACAAATAAAATCGAAACTACTTTTAAGCAAATATCTAAGAACTATGGCTCTGATACCACTGAAAGGTTTTGAACAAACCTACTACCACATGATATAGGCAACGGAAGCATATTTAAAATTATCATGTGTAGCAATACAAACTAGTAACTTTTCAGGATACATATGTTCTAGACAATTAACTACAAAAGATTAAACCAAGATTACTTACTTGTTTATTGTGATTGTCGAAAACCACAATGATAAATCAAACCCCTGATCTCGCTTCTTGGATGTTAAGGACCAATAGTATGAATCCCTCTAGTGGCTCACACTTAAGAACACCAAATACCAACAATCAAGAAGAGGTTTAAACCTAAACCCTTATTAGGGTTCACGATTTTGGGAGAGAGAGAGAGGGTCGACGGCTACTAGCTATAGAGAGAGAGAAAAAAACTGATTAGGTTTTGATCCCTAGCAGTTTATTTATACCCCTCTCTTGCTTCTCTATTTTACACTTAGCCCCCTTGAACATATAAACTCGTTAAAACTATTTTAACCAATTATCATTTATCCCTTTATATAATTAATCTAATTAATTATATTTTAGCTTACAATTAATTTATCATCAAATTGCAAATTAATAACTAACTGTTTCCCTTTATCCTTCTGATTGTTTATTGGGAAAAGTTCAAAAAACCCAATGGACTTTAGTGTTTTGAGTGATTAAGTCATTGAACAAATTTTTGGAACAAATAAGTCCTTAGACATTTCAAAACACACTAAATAAATCCTTGGACTTTTCAAAACCTGTTAAACATATTCTTATTACTTAAAAATGTAACTTGCAACCTACATAACAGATAAAATATAAATTAAAAAAAAAAGATGTCCCCTACTTTACCCACCTACAGATTAAAAAATGGGAAATTAACTAAAATAGTCGATCTCATCAACCAAATTCATTTTTTAAACACTTTCAAAATCTATTTTTAAAATAGTCTAAGTTTATGCATAAATTTTTTTTTGCCTTAAAGAATTGTTTTTGGCAAAAAAAAAATTAGAAAGCATTTTTATAATATGTTATTTAATTATTTTATATCTTCTGTTTTTTTAATTTCGGTTAACCCTTTATTATATTAACACACATAATCGTATATTAACTAAAATACATAAAAAAATATGTTCTTTTTTCATATTACACCACTATAATTGTCTCGTCAATACGTTTAAAATGAGCCTAATATTGAATTTTTTGGATATAATCTCATATTATTAAATATCATAAATACGTACGAATTATATTTAATATTTACACTTTTTATTCTTTTAGATTTATTTATTTAATAATATAAGATTAGGGGTAGGTTCAAACGAGAAGCTAAACATTTTGCGAGAATGCAAGAAATGTTTAATCATATATGATACACAAGCTTAATCATATATGATTAAACACATGTTATATTGGCAATACATAGATGTTTAATCATACATGATTAGACACACTTACAAGCCGTGTAATCATATATGATTAAACACTTCTCGCTTTCTCGTAAAATGTTTAACTTCTCGCATGATCCTCCCTCTATAAGATTAATCTGTAACTATAAGTATTAAAAATAGTTCACGTATTAACCAAACGATTATAATGGTGTAATTTGTAAAAGAAGAAACCAATTTTTTTTTATATATTTTAGTTAATATACAGTTATATGTGTTAACATAATAAAAATGTAAAATGAAAAAGTAATGCATATAAAATAAATTAAATAATTAATTATAGTTTATAAGGATGCAAAGTGTATCTTTTTTTTTCTAAAACTATAAGCAAAGTGAATATTTATACATAAAATTTTCTATGTAAGGATGTTTTTATTTATTTTTTGGAAAAAAAACAATCCTTACATAGAAAAAAAACATTATGTGCAAACTTTAACTATTTTAGAAAAAAAAAATTTGAAAAGTGGTTAAAAAGTAAACTTGGTTGATGAGATTGACTTATTTCAGTTAATTTCCCCATTTTTTGTTTGTAGGTGGATAAAATATGTGACATTTTTTTTAATTTGTAGTTTTACCTGTTATGTAGGTTGTAAGTTACATTTTTTAAGTAATAAGAATGTATTCAACAGGTTACCAAAAGTCCAAGGATTTATTTGACAGGTTTTGTAACGTCCAAGGACTTATTTGTTCAAAAAAATTGTTCAAGGACTTAATCACTCCAAATCTTAAAGTCCGTTGGGTTTTTTTGAACTTTTCCCTTGTTTATTTGGGTCTTAAGGGCAACCCAAAAGGACCCTGCTATTATTAAAAATATTACCAATAGTTAATGACTTTGGACACTATATCCAACAGTATCAACTTCAACATGACGTATATGACATATATAGCGAGCTTCGAATAATAAAGCATCATGTTGAATTCAAAGGCTAACAAAACGTAAATGAATCAAGAAGTCCCGAACCGATGTGTATGCAGAAATCTTTTCATAACTGGTACTACTGGAATCCGAAAAAGAAATAAATGCTAATTAAGTCTGTGTTTTCATCTTCTTTACAATCTTTTGATGTTAATTAATTTCCACCCTTCTGGTAAAAAAAATCTAGATCCATCAATGCTAAAAGCTAGGCACCTCTGTAATCCCACGTCGTGGAGAGGTTTTAGGTATTTGGCTTAACTTCTTTTCTCTTGACCATACAACTCAAACAACCTGCACTTAATATATCAAAGGTCATCCTCGATACTTTTTAGACATGTAATAGAGTTGAAGAAATGCATGCGTTGGGTATATAACAAGGTTCTAAATGGCGTGAGGCGTGGCGTGGTGGCGTGGCCAAGCCTCAAGCTTTAGGAACCACGGCGAAACCATGACGTTTTCAAGGCGTGACTTATGGCGTCAAATTTCTAATTCATATATAATATTATATATAAAAACATATGTTTTGTAGTGTTACTCAATGAGTCAATAGTATAAGCAAGTTAAATTACGTTATATAATAAAAACTAGCAAATAAGACATTAAAACCGTAAAAAATAATAATCAAATATCGCATTACGAAAACTGCGCATCGGGCCATGGCGTGCCACGGGCTTAACGTGGCCTGAGACACATGCCTTGTGCGCGCCATGATGGCTGCAAGTTTTTTAGAACAATGGTATATAATTCATAAGCATATACACTAAACGAAGTAATTATGTATATGTTGTTAGTATTTTCACAAGAAGAAAGTTAATACAAACTCACTGCTTTCATGACAATGACAGTAGCTATCGTTACCATTGCATGCTTCTAAGTGGCCTACAACACCATACCACCAGCATCCAAGAACACAATTTTTTCAAAATGGTATAGTTTAAATTTCAAACAAGAATCAAGAAAGCTTCTTATCTTAAAGAACAAATTATCATTTTTAACACAACTATCTACCAATATGATCATTCAAACGGTCTGAAATATAATATGATCATGAGGTGAAGTATCTATTGCCGCTGCCCTCCTCCCATGAGGCGGGTGGATAAAACCTTAAGAGTGTGGCTATTTTGCATACCGAGATCACAAAATAATGCAAGATATTTCTAAAATTATTTTCGAAATAATTATAGAATTCTACCTATCCTGGAATGTAACGTTATGAGAATAATAACTAAGATCAAACATATAGCAAGGCAACATAAACCCAACATGCCCATCCTGTAACACGAAAAATTCAACAGAATCCAATAAAGATCAACAAAATAGAACTGAACAAATTTACTTTGTTCGGTTAATGTTTTGAAGTAAAACAACCAAGAAACAATTAATGATACCTCACAGTTGAAGATCTGAGCAGGAAACCAGAACTTTCCGATCTCAAGGGCCCGATAGCAAGACACTATTGAATCAATGGGCGGCTGAGGAGAAGAATATCCATCTTCTTGCTATCGCCATGACCATCATGATTATTGGAGGTAGATCTAACTTACATAGCAGGCCAGAGTTTTGACATATCAAAGTGGTTTACTTTGTATTTACTCTTTCTTTTATTCTCTAAAACTACAACCCTCTTGCTTCTTCATCTATCAATTAAACCCTTATGCCGCCATGTGATCCCTATTTATTAGATGCAGCAAGTCAACATACTCATACATCCACAAACCAGCCTTGTTAAAGCATCAGTGAACTGGGGACGTAGGTTTAAAGAAGATACACATTCCATATTTTGTTAACTAAGCACAAAGCAGCATGCATTATATGAGGTGTTCAAATAAATTTACTTTCAACAGAATAAAAATAACACTTGCTGCAACGGACAAAGTCGTAACTGCAAATTGATCATAGAAAATATCATGAATATGTTTTTATAGCACAAATATCGATCAATAGTGAGTTGAAAAGAATACCTAACACCAGCATCACCAACTATGCCAATGGCCATTCCGGCAGAAAGACCAGCAAGACCATAAGCCAAACCAGATGAAAGGTGTGCATGGCCATCAAAAAGATAATAAGACTTGGCCTTTGGGTTAATTTACGTACTGATGACAGCAACAATAAAAAAAATGGAATAGTGAGCAATAGACGGTTATTGATAAAGGGCAAATGCAACAAATAAACTAATATAAATGCAATCAAAGGGATGTCAGCAGATAAAGGGCCTTTGGCCTAGCGGTAAAAGAGCCTTTGGCTTCCTAGGAGGTCAGGGGTTCAAACCTCACTAAAGGTGAGGAGGGTATGTGAGTTTATTTGTTGCATTTGCCGTATATAAATATTATATACTTCAAAAAAAAAACAATCAAACCATAAATACCAAGCGCACCAGCCATAACAACATGAACAATTGACTTCATTACCAGTTCGGGCCGCATCACTCCCAGCGATGCCACACCCACACCACTCTTTGCCGTTCCATACGCATCCCCCATGCCTGTTACAAATAATCAAATCAGAAACAGAAATCTTTATATGTATATATTTTTTTCTACAGATAGATGATTATTACATCGGCAAACAAGTGATTAAATCAACACAGTATCCAAAAATAAACAATAAGCTGTAGATTACAATAAATAATTTAATCTAATAACGTCTCTATCTATCTTATCAATCTCAATCATCATTTATCTATCTTGTTTGTAATAAACAAATAGCATCAAGTTTGGCCAAAAGCCATCGCCAATTAACCTTATATTCTATTTTTTGGTTACAAGTTTATCAATCCCTTCCCTCCTGGCAAAAAATAGGCATCCATTTTTGCAATATGATACTACAGATCGTCTATGATCTGCTGCTTTCGTATTTAAATAGAACCATTTTGGAAACATTCATTCAAAATCATCAATAACCGTCTATTGCTCACTAGGTGCATAAAGAAGGTTTTTGCATGATGGGATCCAGTTTGTGACAACGTGATCTAGAAAAAGTCAGTCAACTTGCAAAATGTGCTACACATTAATGGCTCGGGCAGATTCTCCTCAAATACCTCTTTTGGCTGCAGCTTTGATTGGCAGCTCATCTAAGAGCTAAAAATATCACAGAAATATAATTTGAAGTGGTATTTAGCAATGTTCTAAAAAACTCGCCGCACACCCGCCATGGCGCGCCATGGCACCAAGGCTTGTGTCTCACGCCACGTTAAGCCCGCCATGGCCTAATGTACAATTTTGTAATGCAATATTTGATTTTTCTTTACGTTTTTAATGTCTTATTTGCAAGTTTTTTAATATATACCATAATTTAACTTGCTTATTACTATTGACTAATTGAGTAACATTACAAAACATATGTTTTTCTATATAATGATATATATGAATTAGAAAAATGACGTCATAAGTCACGCCTTGAAAACGCCATGGCCTCGTCGTGGCTCTTAAGGCTTGAGGCTTGGCCTCGCCGCCACGCCACGCCTCACACCATTTAGAACAATGAAGCAACGTATGTAGATTGATTATCAACACCGCACAAGTGGTGATAATCCCGGTTAAACTATTGAGTTTCAAGGATTTCGAGAAACTAGAATATTGTGTTTCTATAGCAACACAAATTCTAGCAATCTGATATATGAGAAAGATGATTCATTTCGGTGTCTAGAGGAGGATATATATAGAGGAAAAAATGAAAAGGTGCAACCTCTCTTGAAGAGGTGCAATGATTCAATTTCCCTCCAAAAATAACCGAAATAACTAACTAACGGTTCCCTCCAAAAATAACCGAATTAACTAACTAACGGAGTTAACGAAAAAATTAACGGACCGTTAATTATAAGGACCAAAATTCACTCTTACTATGTGGGACAACAAGAGGTGAAAAAGTACCAAAATGAGACTTTCTCATCTTCCTAAGACTTAACCCAAAATATTTTAGACTAACTTATTTTGAAAATTTTCCCAACATATAGCAATGAGGAAAAAAAAAGATTCCCGGAATTAAACTTACCTAGATACTGAAATCGCCATCCATAGAGACATTATACGACTCCTCCAGAAGCAGTCGGGCCTTCAAGCATCATTTGATGCTTCCTCCGATCAAGATCGGAGGCGAGAGCAGCCAAATCGAACTCGGAGAAGAAAGGTCCTGCAACACCGTGTTGACGCAATGGACGACACGCAACTTCGACTCTTGTACCTCGTGGTACAACATTCCTCCGTTGATCGGACCTTCCATTTTTGTCGGTCTATCTGATAATCGCAAAACCCTAGATTCAATCGTGTTTCCGTGAAATTGTTGATGAAAGAAACATGTTTGTGCTGATTAGATTTGTTAACGTTTTTGTTGGTATATATATACCCTTCCTAATAAATTACTGACAGTTGCTGAATGGTTTGGTTTAAAATGATTAAGAGGCTCTTATAATATTGAGCAAAATGAAATATGGTTGTTTGTTAATTGTTCAAAATGAAATTAGGGCGCCGAATGGTTAAGGGAGGACCAAGATACAAAATCATTCAGAGGGTTTTGGAACTATTAAGAGGCAGACCTTTTTTTTGTCAAACAAGATTTATCTCTTAGTGATTCAGATATTGCCTCTTAATGGAACCATTAAGAGGTAAACAAACAGCCCAGAACCTCCCACTCAAATTAACAACCATATAAATGTATTAACAACCTAGAGTAATCCATTGGAAAATTATGATTGTAAGACATCAGCCCGTGATTAAACCTCAGTAGCCACAATTGTTGTGTACGCCTGGATTTGAACCCTGGGCAGATTGGATATTTCACCACATTAACCGGTACGTCACTTGTGGTTCATATAAATGTACTTAATTGAAGAGAAAAAAATGATTCCATACATAAGAAAGCAAGATACTGTAAGAAATTTTATATTATAAGTTTATGTCTACCAAGTGATGAAACGTGCACTTAAAATGAGAAATATTATACAGTTTCATCACTATGTGAGATAACATATCAAACTTTGTTGGTAGGGTAAAATTAAAAAAAAATCAAGGACATATCTAACTTGAAAAAATTTGTTATCCTTGTGGAGCCAAAAAAAAATCATGTCTGTTGTTATCATATTTAATTATTTTTTAAGATATTAATAGATAGAGAGATGAATAGAGTAAATTGAATGCATATAGGAAGTTTGATAGTTTGGAGGTTAAAGTTAATTAAATTGGAAGTAAAATTACCAAATGACCCTTCTTATAATGAAGTACACAATTTTCATTTAAGGGTAGAAAAGTCTTTAATTTATTGGTATTTAAAAAAAATCAAAACAATGAGAAAATTCCTTTAGGAGAGTACTACTCTCACAGTGTGTCACATCATTATTTGTAAGGTTTCCTTATATATATATATATATAGATAGATAGATAGATAGATAGATAGATAGATAGATAGATAGATAGATTTGATAGTGGTTCATATCGTAATACTATAGGTTTTTGGTTATAGGTTCTGTAAAGATGTTTGATGAGTTTCCAATTTTGATTATTGATTTGTTTACAATGTGTATCCAAATCTTTACACATTAACGTTTTTAGTGATATGTAGTTTTTTAGGTTTTTGTTTTTGGTGTTTTTGGTGTTTTTGTGTTCACATTGTGTTCAAAATTTGTTACTTAGTGATATTCGGTTATTTATTGTTCACAATTTGATAGGTTACTTGTTAGGTTTAGTTTTATTTTTTAGATTATGTTGTTAATGAAAGAAGAGAAGAGAAGAGAGGAGAGGAGAGGAGAGGAGGGAGATAGAGATATTAAATTTGCAAAATACCTACAGTAACCTTTTTATTTAAATTCTTAATTCAAAATTACTAATTTCCTAGTTTAACTCTTAATTTAAGGCTATGTTTGGCAAAAAAAGCTAGCTTATAAGCTAGTTTGCCAAACAATGCCTAATATGATTTGTAATTTATATTGGATCTCACGGATCTTACAAGTTGCACGAATCTCAAAAGAAGGCCATATACATATATATATAGCCTTAGATTCATTTGAGAAATGGTAAATGTATGAGAAATAGAGAAGTAATCCTAGCGTTTCATACGGTCAAGATTGGATTTGATTGGCCAAATATTGCGTCTTTGACAAGTCAAAAGTTACGATATTCCAAAAATAGAAGGATAGTTTCGTAAATTTTACAAATACACAGGACGAGTTCTTATATAAACCTGTCAGTGTAATTCAAATATGAACTCTTTTAACTGATTCATATATGAACTAATTAACTGATTCACATATGAACTAATTAAATATAGGTTCATATGTGAATCAGTTGAACTAATTAACAGATTAACATATGAATCTTTGTGAATCTTTGTGATTCACATATGAATTAATTAACTGATTCTCATATGAACGTATAGTTCATATGTGAATCGCATAGGTTCACATATGAACTCGTCCCACGTATTTTACGAAACTACCCCTCTATCTTCTATAGACCACACAAGGAATTATCCGGTGCTTCACGGTCAAAGCCGCAAATGTTGATCAGATAAAGTGCTAGGATCACATCTCTATTTCTCGTACATTTACCATTTCTCAAATGAACCTCTCCCTACATACATACATATATATATATATATATATAGAGAGAGAGAGAGAGAGAGAGGGAGGATCATACGAGAATGACATCAGTTTAAAAGAATAAAGGAACAATTATGGACCGATCATAATTAAGTAATTACTAATTGTTTATTTTAATAAAAAAGTATTTTACAAAGGGTAAAACGTCATATTTCATTGTGAATAATTTAGGAATGTATATCACTATCCTAAATTCATGTGATTCTCAATTTCATCCCAATCCAAATTGAATCCAAATCAAAATTGAAATGAATCGTCTACTCAATACCAACCAATTCCCGATTTTGTTGCCAGTTTGATTCCATTAGACCTGTTTGATTCCATTAGACGCAGGTGAAAGATCCATATCAAATTGTAGAATATGGTTAGATTTTTCAAGCTTTTTACATTCGACCATGGAGCCTGTCATATAATCGAATGTGGTTGATGGTAACACTTTATCAGTCTCGACCATGGAGGCTTTGATTGAACCGAACATGGAGGCTATGAATACACCGACAATGGAGGTTGTGACCATGAAGGCTGTGAATACACCGACCATGGAGTTCGTTCCTTCAAATTATGTCAACATTGGAGACAAAGAAGTTAACTCGGCCATGAACCACACTTGTATGAGAGATGAAGTGTTAGAAGATGTTGAAGGTAAATTGTTTAAAAGTTTCTTGTTTACATGCCATTAGTTAGTAACAGGTGTTATAAAAAAAACTAACCCATTAGTCCAGTGATTGTTAAACACCATAGATAGAGTTACAGGGTGATGTAAATTATATTCCAACAGTAGCTGTGTGTTTTTTGAGTCTAGGTAACTTTCTGTTTATTTTCAAGTCAATGTAGTATTAATAAGATCACTCGTGATAATTGCTTCTTACATTGATCTGGACGTCATCATTTTAGTTCTAAATATAAGAGTTCCCTAATTGGGATGTATAATTTAAGAATTTCTTATACCACTTTATGTTTATGTTAATTTTTCATGATATGGTGTACTATATTTTGATTTTTTTGTAGAATCTCCGATCATACCGAATGACAATCTAGTTGATAACATTTCTGGAAGGTTTGAACTGTCTAGTAGTTCTGTGGTAAGCTTGAAGGAACGATTCAATACCCCGATTAACGTGGTACCGAATGTCCCGGAAGGGCTTGTACCAGTGGTTGGATCATTGTTTCAAACAATAACGCATGACATTGATATGCATAGTAAGTATGCTGACTATGCAGGGTTTGATATAATATAAGGCGATTAACTGAAAAGACATTCAATGACAAATCTATTAGGATCAAATATCTGGTATGTCATAGACATGGTTTACCTAACAAACGTTCTGTTGACAACACCAATCTTGGTCAACATCGAAAGGTCTTTCGTAACTCAAATTTCAAAGTTACTGGGTGTAAAGCACAAGTTCGATTTTGTAGGGTTAAGGGTACCTCGTTATTTAAGTTGTACCATTTCAATCCCAACCACAATCACCCACTCTATGACGAGAATGATAGGATGCTATCTAGAAATAGACGGCAGATGAAGTTCTAGGATAAAAGGATAATACATCGTGCATCTAGAGTTAATATTGGTCCAACCAAGGCTCACCAACTGCAGGTTTGCTTGAAGGGTGGTTACGAGGAGGTTGGATGTAGTCGTACCGACTATAAGAATTTTAAAAGGGATTTTGATTCAATTGTTGGGGATGGTGATGTTCAAATGGTAGTGAACATGTTTAACGAGCACGTCTTAAACGGGACTAACTTTGCATTTGAGTTTAAAGTATGTGATGGAAAACTACAGGACTGTTTTGGGCTGATGAGGTATCGAAGTTCAAGTATGTTGAGTTTGGTCATGTTATTTCATTTGACGCGACGTATCGGTCAAACAAGTAAGATGAGTTTGTTATATATATTTATTATATAGTTTTTTTAAACATTTGAACCCATTACTGATTAGAATGTTGAGTGCAGGCAGCGTATGGTTTTTATACCATTTCTAGCGCTTGATAACAACAGGCATTCCGTGGTTGTTGGAAGCGTTTTTAAAAGTGCATGGCGTTCAACCGAAGCTGTCTTGACTGATCAAGACGCTGCAATTAGAGAGGCACTCCCAATTGTGTTTAAGGAAGTGAAGCATAGATTTTGTATGTGGCACATAATGGCTAAGTTGCCTATCAGGGTATGGATTACACTTGTTTTTGGATTTCGTTCATTTTACATTATGGACATTGTTATAATTACTCATTAATGCTTTTGTGCAGATTAACACCGATCTGTTGCTAAACACAGATTTCAGGAAGCGGTTAGTGAAACTTGTTTGGAGTGTATACTTGGGCCCACAAGATTTTGAGGTTAGATGGATTGTTTTGATGGACGAATTTAATTTGTCAGATCACCCTTGGCTCTCTGAGGTTTTTAACATTCGATCTAAGTGGATTCCGGGCTACTTCAAGGATTTACCTATGTGTGGTCTAATGAAGACTACATCGCGGTCTGAGAGTTTGAATTCTTTTTTCAAAAGTTTTTCACATCATGGTAACAATTTGTTGAAGTTTATTTTAGCTCATGACACTGCAATGGACAAACAAAGAAATAGGCAACGAACATATGAACACTTGACCAACACCACCATTCCTGATTTCAAGACTGAGAGGTTGATCGAGCGGCATGTTGTTATGGTTTATACCAAGGACTGTTTTCTTTGATGTTCAAAAGGAAATTCTTAAAGGAGATTGGTACTGTGCTCAATGGAATGTTGAGGCTGATGATGGGCGACAGATTTTCACCATAAGGCAGAAGGATAAATCATTTAAAACAAAGGCAGAGTTTAAGGTACATAAGTGTTAATATTTTTTTTTGAAGTTGTTAAGTTTGTTTATCATCCCACATATGTGATCGTAAGCAATCTGTCCCTCATGCTTGTTTGAAGATGCAAACCCACTTCTTATTGTTATTAATGTCACGTAGAAGTATATATGTCAATTTAATCATGTGTCATGGTTGGGTTGTTGATTTTCAGGTTGTTCTTATGGATCATGATGGATCGTTGTCGTGTTCGTGTCAAATGTATGAGTACTTTGGCATTTTGTGTTGCCACATATTTAGTGTTTTGTTCAACATAGATGCCGAAGAGATTCCTAGATAGTATGTTAGTAGGCGATGGATGAGGGGTGTTATCCCGTTGGATGTACTTCGAACTCGACGTATCCAGCCCGGAAGCAATGAACGGTCCGATAGGTTGACCAATGATATACAATTTGAGTTTGACTAGATATTGAGTAGGGTTTATGGTGACGATGAGAAACTCGAATTGTTTTTGGAGAAGGTTCGGTCAATCAAGTCAGAAATTGCACCTTCAGAGATTGGTATTGTTAACAAAGATGCGGATTTTGAAAAATTATTGGGTGTGGCAAATCCTAAGACAATTGAGATACGATCTCATGAAGATGTTAGAAACAAAGGATGCGGCACAGGCAAGCGATTGATAAGTGGTGGCGAGCGATCTTTAAAGAATGCACGCCACAAGAAGAAGTGCAGAGGTTGTAATGAATTCACAAACCATGATTCTCACAATTGTCCAGTGAAGAAAGGCATGTCCGACAAATGTGATGATTGATGGCAATGGTTATTGGTTCATCAGGTGAATGATTAAGTTAGACTATTGGTTTGTCTTTTTTACCTTTTTTTGGAATGATTTGTTTTTCTTGAACCTTTGTTGACTTATTGAAGTTTAATTGTTTTGAATTGGTATTATTCGTTCATTGTTTTGATTTTTCTATGTCATTTCATCTTTTGTGTTGTTTATTGGTATTACCATCTTCATATTTTTATAAAAGGATCATGTATGAGTGAATGATAAATCTACGATGACTGATTGAATCATATGTGATTTTGAATGTCATGGTTGGTCAATAAGTTACTGTTATCTTTCTATTGACTATGCTTTGATAAGAATCATATATGTTTCAAAACAGTACCAGTGATTGAAGACTGCTGATACTATTATGTTCAGTACATCACTTGTGATTTACGAGCCTACTAATTATATGTATCCCAAATGAACGGCAGTTGATGTTTATTAGAGACAAAATCATTCGTAATTTTATAATTGTATTCCATAAAATCAATACATGTCACATATAATGTTGTTTGAATTGTATTGTATAACACTTAAAAGAAGTAGCAAGATTTATTAAGTACATCATCTTGCAATTTATCATAGTTGATGTTTCAAAAAACTATTTTTTAGAGACTGTTATAACAAGCATTGTTCATGTAATCATATATGATCATCAAAGTAACTAGTTTACAATGAAACAAACAAAATGAATGATTGACGATTAAAGATAGCATACTTCCCATTGATAAACTTCAGGTAGTATTTAATCACACCCTGATATGCTTCCTAAGATACAAAAACTTAAACAAAACATGATGTGTTTTGGTAAAATTCAAAGTGCAAAAGCTTCCTAGTCAAAGAAACTAAAGAAATCCAAAACAGGATTGTTCAACCACTTGGAAAACCTAAACCAAAATAGTCTATTCATAAGGACGACCTAACTAACCAATGAAGTCTTGCCCTTCATTTTGTCTTGTATAACAGACTTCGTTATCCTCGCATCCACACGTGAGAAATCTGTTGCTCTCTTGATGACTCTCGACCTCCAGAGGTTGTGGGTCGAAAGCAGTATCTTGGATAAGTATTTCTTGTGAATCTTGGTGAGTTTTACCTCTTGAGCTGCTGATTCCTTCCCAAATCCAGCATCGTACCTGCTTATTGTCTCGCCTTTGAAGGTTTCCATGTGTCGCATAGCAAAAACCCCTGAGTCCCTATTATTATCGATCGTCCTCCACTTCATTTTATATCTATTTGCTTTCACTTTTGACATACTGTTCACACGGGGATGGTGTATAGTCTTCAAAAAGGCTAGCATTGCCATTTGCTACAACAAATATAGATCATATAAGTTTCTGATGAAAATCGTTTCAAGAGTATATGGGTTTTTATCTACAAGTCTTGCATTGTTGGTACTTCACCGTATTTGTCATCGATAGTCATGTTGCTAGCACTGTTGTCTAATATCACAAAGCTTGGTGTCTTCATATTGAATACGATGACATAAAAGTCAGTTTCATGTTGGATGGGGAAGAATATCTGTAGATAAGGAAGATGGAAAATGCAAGAGAGATTATTGTTAGGTCTGATTTTATAGTAATCATTGTATTTATAGGACTTGGTCAATACTGTGTTTAGAGGCTTATATGTCTTGTATCTGACCAAGGGTATTTAAGTCCCTTTGGTCTTGTGTCTTGTAAGGATCCTACACGCACATCTTAGTGAAATCTGTTTTTGCGCTCCATAGTCTCTCTCTCTCTCTACTTTTTCTCTCTAAAGTTCTAGTGATCTTGGACTTACAATTGGTATCAGAGCTTGCTAGATCTTGAGAGAATTGAGAGATTACATTTACTGAATCTGAATTAGTGATCGAAATCGAAAATTTGATCGATTTTCTTGAATTTTCCAAGAAAATCTCGTTTTCTTGATTTCTCATCAAATTCGGAGGTGTTTGTGACTGATTTACATTGATTTTTGCTTCATTTGATTCGTTTTTGATATGTGATCGTATTTGTTTCATATTTTGTTGCAAGAAAATCGGATTTAGTTCTTCGATTTTGAGAAAAACGGTTTTTCTGGAAAAACGACGTTCGTGTTCTGTTCTTGTCAAATTTTAAGATTTTGTTGTTTTTAATCGAAATTGTTTGATATAATGTGTTAGAATTGTGTTTTCGAAAATCAGTATGTGATTTTCTTGATTTAATTTCAGTGTTAGAATCGATTTTACGCAAAATTAGAGGTTTTCTGAAGTTTGTGTTTCATTCATCCAAGTTTGCGTTTCTATCAAGTAACTTTGCGTATCACTCATATTCTTTGCGTTTCATTCATTGTATTTTTTTTCAGGTTTTCGGTTCACTTTGGACCCGCAAAGCTCATTGTGCGTCTCAAGTGACACACGCAAAGTCAGGTTCTCGGATCTTACTACACACGCAAAGTTCACTTTGTGTTTCTAGTTAGACCCGCAAAGCTTCACTTTGCGTTTCTAGTTAGACCCGCAAAGTTCACTTTGCGTTTCTAGTGTGACCCGCAAAGCTCCACTTTGCGTTCCTTTCTTGACCCGCAAAGCTCTTGTCTTTCTGTCTTAGTTAAAAAAAAAAAAAAAAAAGTCTGGAAATTTTTTTTTTGGTCATCTTTGGAAATATTTTTTTTCTTAACTGCGAAATATCAAGTATTATTCAAATTTCATTTTTCACGAAATATTTTTTTTAAGATTTCAATTTGATCTGATTTTTGATTTTCTGATATATAGTTTGGGACAGTCATTCACTTCAAGTTGATTATTTTCTCAAGATGTCTTTGCAAGCCCAGATCTACAAGAATGACATCATGATGTCTTTGGGGTCTGATACTCGTCCACCAGTACTGGTCAATGAGAATGAATTCGAACAGTGGCAGGATCGGTTCATCAACTTTATTGAAAGGCAACCGAATGGGGAAAACATGATGAAATCTTTGTATGAGGGCCCTATGGTGAAGAAAATGAAAGTGATCCCAGCTACTGCTACTACTCCAGCTACAGCAGTTGAAACTCCTTTAAGTGAATATGACGCTAAAGAGTTATCGAGATATAAAGCAGACAGTCTGGCTAAGTCAAATCTGATCCTTGCTCTTCCCAACTCCATTTATATCAGAATCGATTGCTTCAAACATAATCCAATGCTGATGTGGACACAACTTGAGAAGATTATGCTTGGTACTGCTATGTCTACTCAGTTACGACAGACCAGATTCATGAACAACTTTGAGAAGTTCCAAGCTAAGGATGGAGAAAGTTTGAAGAGTGTGTTTGATCGATTTTGGGCTGTCATCAATGATCTTTTCAAGATTAAAGTTACCAAGATTGAATTGGAGGCTAACTTGAAGTTTCTGAACGCGTTACAACCTGAGTGGAACAAGTCTTGCCACAGAATGAGAAACGATGTTAGAATCTCAACAATGTCAATTCAGGAGTTATATGAAATCTTGATGACAGATGAATCTATGGTAATGGAGAAGAAAGCAAAGATGGATAAGAAGAATAAGCCTCAGTCAGTAGATCCCATTGCTCTTATTGCTAGCCAACTGGTTGAGCAAACTTTGACTGAATCAGCCTATGATGGATCTACAGATGATGATGGTGAAGCTCTAGAGAAGGCCATGACTCTTTTGACTCAGCTTTAACAGAAACGGTTCAAGAACAGATCTGGGTCAAACAATCTGCAGTTTACTTCTGGTTCTAAGACTGGTTCTTCTTCAAAGACATACACTCCAAAGTATGAACAGGCTAAGACAGTTGATAAGAAGAAAGATGACAAAAAGGTGATAAACTGCTTTAACTGTGGAAAGTCTGGACATATGGTCAAGGATTGCAGAGTCAAAGTGGTAAAGAATGCTGATTTTTACCGAAAGAAGTTGGCTCTAGCTGAAAAGAAGGAGAGTGGAACTGTACTGTTAGCTGAAGAAGAGTACTGGTTGGATCATTCGGACGACGAGGCTGATAATGTGGAGGTTGCGGCCATGTGCTTTGTTGATGACGATCAAAGTGATGATGAGGAAGATGATACCTCATCTGATGGTTCTGAGGTAATATCTGATTTTAACTATAATTTCTTCTTATCACAAATGAATGTTTTTACTAATGCTTTGCATGATTTGCGCTCAAAGTTTATATCTGAAAAGTTTAAAAATCAAGAAAAGTCTGATTTAATCGAGAAACTGCAAATTTCTTTATCTGATGAAAAGTCAATTTTAATTGATATAAAAGAGAAATTTCAAAAGCAGTTAGCTGATCTTGAAAAATCAAATCAGACTTATCGTGATTCTTTGACTGATCTGAATTCTTCAAATAAAATTCTTTCTGAGAAAATAATTGTTTTAGAAAGGAAATTATATAAAAGAGAACAATCTGAGCAAACCATTTACATGAACAAGCCAAGGAGTGAAGAAGCTCTAAAACAGAGATGGGGACTTGGTTTTGACAACCCTCAATTTTTAAACAAAGTAATTGACAAAGTTCCCACTCTTTATAAATATGAATATCTAAATCTTGCACACTATGGTCCACAATTTAAATTCTTTTGGACTAGTGAAAAGCAAATTTTAGATATTGAAAATGAGAAAAGGATATATAAAAAGAAAAATGAAATTCCTTTTGTTTATACTTCTGAAAATGCAAAATATTTTCCGGACAAATCAAGAAGAGGAAAAAGAGCTTTAAATGATATATCTTCTATTAAATCTTCAATATCTAATGATTTTATTACTCCTTATGCATCTGATACTTCTAAGGAAAATAGTTCTCCAATCTATTATGACTCGAAGAAATATATTCCTCCGATAGTATTAGAAGGAAAAATCATAGATCTTGAAGATCAGATAGAAGATCAAAATATTTTGAAGAAAATTGAATCTGACATTATTCTTTCTTTTATGACTTCAAGTCTAGAAGAAAATTTATTTTCTCAAAATACAGATTCTATTTCTAACATCTCTTCTGATTTCAAGGAAAATAAAAAGGAAGTTTCAAATTTTAAAATCCTTTCTCAAAACTCTTCAGATTCCGAGGCTAGTTCTTCAATTTTAAAAGCACAGAATGTTTTCTTTGATAAAGTTTCTTCTTCTGATTCAATTATTGATAATTCTTTACCGCTAAATGATCAATTTTATAAAAAGAAGCGTAAAAGAAGAAGATCAAAGAAGTCAAAGAAACATGACACTGTTTTAACTGAAAATTATAATGTTTCTGATTCTTATTCTTCAGATCGGACTGTGAGGGAGTCTCCAAGGCAGATCTGGAGAAAGAAGCGATATCTGAAGAATCTATTGTTGATGGGGATAAATATGTAGACAAACTTTATTACAGTGATTCATTTGCTTCATGTAATAAAATTTCAAAATATTCTAGAAAGCAAATGTTTCGAATTTCAAAATATGTCTCATGTTCTTCCTCATATTCGAGTTCTGATGATATGCTTTCTCTTCTGATTGTGATTATTTTTCTGATCATATTCATCGTGCTTTATCTGTTAAATCTACTTCTCATTTCCCCATACGAACTGCAACTAACAAACATGGGCCCAAATACAAGTGGGTACCCAAATCTTTACCTGATTCAAAGTTGCAGGCATCACATGTTAAGGGGGAGTAATAGGAATAATGGTTTTTGAGTAAATCAGCTCAAGACCCGGACTTCAATGTCAATGTGGCTTCTAAGTATTTCAGCTTAGAACCCGTGCTTCAACGACATAGACTTCTAAACACATACAGTTTAGAACTCGTTCTTCATAGTTAAGCTTCTGACTAATGAGATACTGTGAGTACATCAATTTTATTTCCGCTGCATATATCTCTGATTATGATGTGTTCCAGTTTTTTTTTCTCAATGTTTCAAGAATCTGAGTTTGTTTATCTATCTCATGAATTTGTATTACCCAAAATTTTCTTTTAATATGAGACACAAATTTTTTTTTTATATAATGTGAAAGATGAAATAGTTGAATTTTATTTTGATCCAACTTAATATCAATTAAAAGTTTAAATGATTATAAATTTTATTCTATAAAGTAAAATTTTACATTTTTTCTTTCCTTTGAATAAAATATGTGTTTAGGATAAATTTTCAAGTTTATTTTGTTTATGTTAAAGTTTTTATATGGTCAAATTTCAAGTCTTACAAAAGTCGAAAAGTCAGCAACATGATTGAAACTTTTATTTCTGCTTTAAAGATATGTGAGTCGGAATTTTTATAGTTTACTTTGCTTAGACTACCTAGACGATCAAAATTTTAGATTGGAATGAAAATATGGGCTAAGCATTTAGACGTTGATCTGAGTGACTGAGATGAATATTAAATTCTTAAAATTCAGAAATCTCTAAGTTTAAAAGTTTGTACCTGTGACCTTTCTGGTTTGGGAAAGTACGTTCCGTGGGATGCTTGTCATCTGGTCCCCTAAGGTCAATTGATCTGGGAGTGATCGAACAGAAATCCTTCAATAGAACCAGATCGAAAGTCATGTTCTACTGGTATGAATGGGTTTAGGATATGTCGATGTAGCCTTTCTGATCTGGGAGAGTAAGTTCCAAGGGGTGCTTGACACCTAGTCCCCTAAGGCCAACTGGTCTGGGAGTGGCTGACCCAAATCCTGCAATAGGGTCAGATAGAAAGTTACGTTTACGACATGTTCTTTACTTAATAAACTTTTTGATCAAAAGATGCCAAAGTGCACGCGCTTAAAAGATGCCAAAGAGCACACTCATGTTAAGATGCCAATGAGCACACATCTCATGATACTTGGTGATATGTTTGAGTTGCGATAAATCTGTAAATTTATGAATATCTTAATTCTTGATGGCTTAGTGTTAGTACATGCAAAGTTCTCTATAATATTTTTAGAATTACATTTTATTGAAGCTAATCGAAGATTCGCATGTGAACACACTGAATAGATTGCTGGAAGTTTTGAAACTGAACATGTTTTAACTTGATATGCAATTAAACTCGTTCTTTTATCTTACAACATATGTTTGATTTCAAATGATTGATAAATTTGTGATATTTTACTCTGTAAAATTTAATTTGTTTAGTATTTAAAATTTTATATGTTTAGTTGTTTCAAAATCTACATTCAGTATATTTTTCTTTCTACATTAATTTCTGATCACTGTGTTCTCATAAATATATTTTAATGGGTTTATGCATTATTCAAGGGGGAGTGAACAAAGAGGTGTATTTCAAAGATTATATTTGTTTTTGAGGGGGAGTGTCTGATTTTCTTTACATGAATGTTATCTCGAATTGTCTTATCTAATGCATTTGTGTAGGGGGAGTCAAAGAGCTTTCAAAGGTAAAATTTTTGTAAGGCAGCTTTGCGCTTCACACTTGGCCCGCAAAGCTTGTTTTGCGCATCAAGCATGACACGCAAACCTTGCTTTGCGTATCAAGCATCGCACGCAAACCTTAGTTTGCGCTTTCTGCATGGAACGCAAACCACCCCTGTTTTCTCTGTTTCTTTGATTTTGCAGATCTTTTGTTGTCTCGTCTCCAACATTTGCATGACCAAGTTGATCAAGATCATCAAGGTCATGAGGGGGAGATGTCAAGGAGAAGTTAAAGAGACAAAGAGCTTAAATGTTTATCTGCTGATCAAGATTCGCTCAAAGATTCTATTCTCTCAGCTACAACAAAATCTTTTGTTGTTCCTACTCCGAACACCACAGTTTATTCAAGATCATTCAAAAGAGGTGTATCGTCTTGAGCTTAAGCAGCAAAGAAAATTTCAATCTGCAAGATGCTGAGAAGAAATTTTTTCTTTAAAAGTCAGAAAGCTTCTCAAAGTCGCTTTGTTGGTCCGTGTTGATTTAGAAGATAATTTTTGAAGACCAAAGCGCTAATGATTACTAAGGGGGAGATTGTTAGGTCTGATTTTATAGTAATCATTGTATTTATAGGACTTGGTCAATACTGTGTTTAGAGGCTTATATGTCTTGTATCTGACCAAGGGTATTTAAGTCCCTTTGGTCTTGTATCTTGTAAGGATCCTACACGCACATCTTAGTGAAATATGTTTTTGCGCTCCATAGTCTCTCTCTCTCTACTTTTTCTCTCTAAAGTTCTAGTGATCTTGGACTTACAATTATGATAATATTTTAAACAATGTAATTTGTTCCACCAGTAGTCCAAGTAGTCCAAATATTACATTAACAATATAAATAGCATACCATGTCAATTGATTTGAGCGACACTAGGCATTGAAGCCAACAAATTATTTGAAAACCAGGCCAAACATGTTCTTCCTATCCATTTTGTTGTTGACCATGACCTCTGTCTATATATTTAAACGTTCGACAATACGTGAGTGAAGACGTTTAATTAGTAAATAAATATTTATTAACCCTATTCACATACCATTGCATTTGTCTTGCAAAATAATCGATGCAGTCTTGTTCCTGAATTGCTCCTCTTGATTGAAAAGGTAACACCAAACATCGATAATCTTACCAGAAATACGTTCATACGGTGCCATGATTTCAAATTCAGACATCTGTAATTCCGGACCATCAATACACTTGAAAACTGGAATCCTATTAAGTCACAACATACAAATTGGGTGTTAATGTGCCAATTCCATTGCAATATAAATTGTCATTTTAATTAAAAAAAGGTCTATATAGAACTTACGATCTATCCCCCTGTTTTGAAAATATCCAATTGACCAATATTGATTCGTCTCTCGTAATAACCGCGTGCGGGTCTACCTTTCGATCACGCTTTTCAACCGGTTTCACCACTGTTTCCAGACTTGTAGCAACAACGGTCGAATCCTTAGTAGTGATAACGTTCTGGTCAACAATGTCATCGGTACTCCCTGGCACAAGTGGATCGCGAACACACTCTTCCTCCATCATATATTTATCCAAAGGTGCACTTGATGAATGAACTTGTTAATCATCTCTATCATCATTCAAACCTTCTTCACCGAACTCTTGAGTTAGTCCAATGCTGAAGCTTGGAATGACGATGCACGGACGGAGTCTTTACTCAACATCAATGACTTCCCTGAGATGTTTGAATCTTTCACCATTGGTGTGACTTCAGCTGCTGCTGCAATGTTACCAAATAAAGTGTGACCCACACCTTTCACAATCGGTGTCACTCAATTTCCATCTCTCCTGTTACAATCAACGAAAGTTTCATTTGCCTTCTTTGTTTTTTCTACCGTCCTTTCTATAACAAGCCTGTCACACGATTCCAAAACATTTGCGCCCAAAAAGTTGTGTCGCTGACTCAAATTCAGGAAGCCCACCGTCACCATATACGGTTGCTGAACCACCTATGATGTCCCCAACAGTCAAGTCTTCAGCATACATCCCTTCATCTACTTCACCGCCACCATCTTGTTGTTGTGCCTCATGTTTTTGTCCACTTCCAAATAATTCACATGTTTTTTTCCTCCATTCATCAAGTGCTTCAACACCAAGGAACTTATTTGAAGCCTTCTCAAATGAAGTTGTGATTCTTGTCTTCAACGTCACCACTTGGTTGTACATTGACTCGAAGTCCTTTTAATACCCCTATTGTTTTCATCACAAAACCAAATTAGTATACACTTTTGCACAATCCTTTTATATAAATCAATCTAACTTGATACGTATAAAACAACTTCATACTTGTATAAAATCAATACTTAACACAGATATGTTACGTATAAATCACTATTGATTCTTGTATGGAACCATTACTGACTAGCAGGTTACATGTAAAAACTGTTAGCACAATCATGTTTCTTATAAAAAAACTTCATAATTGCACAAAAAAGAATACCGATTCAAAATGTTTTTTGTTTGGGAGTCACCATCTATTTCATTACACAAAAATATGAGTCTCACTAAACCAATTAAACTACTAACAAAAAATCCCCAAGCAATAAATCCTAGAGACAAATTATTCACTATGAATATATAAGTTAGAATCTAGAAAACACAAATGTTAACAGGAATATAAGTAACAGTTAGCCTTAATTTGACTATAAATCACTATTGATTATCCAAATACAACGAAACATACTATTATAACTAAATACAACGAAACATACTATTATCCAAATATAACGAAACTTACTTGACAATTATTAATTATTATCATTTCTGATAACCAATATTCTTTTCGCCCATGATTTGCATAATTACATATAACAACAGTATATTTGTTGTAAAAATGTTGTAGCTATTACCTCTATGTTAGATGCTGAAGGAGGTGGGTTTTGCTCCTCATTTGTTTCATCTGGCACGAACGGTCCTTCATGATCACCTAATCCGAGTCCTCCGGATTCTATCTCCGATTCCAGCCTTAACCGCAACCTTTCGAATGACCACACCTTTATTACCGGCCTTTGCCTTATTACGCACGGTATGTACCATCTAATGTTATCCACATATAACAACTGCATAATGAAGAAAAAAATTAATAATGTTGAATTATAGAACATTAGCATTAACATACCTTATTATTTAATAATATCACTCACCACTAATGTTGTTATAGTATAATAGTACCACAAAAGAAGGCCTTTTCATTGTTACCAGAGTCTAGGTGTTCGTGTTCAGGTGTTCTTACAGTACCACAAACAGTCTAGGTGTTCGTGTTCAGGTGTTCTTACAGTACCACAAACAGTTGAGTATGTACTCGCACCAATTTATATCTTGAAAACGGGTATCCAGTGACACTCGTGAAAGGACATTCAAGTCACACAACCCGTTGTACTTGCAATATCCCATTGTATTGCAAAATACAACGATGACGTTTAGCTTGAAGTTCCAGTCGGATATACTTGACATCATTATCTGCCGGCTTACGTCCGTTGGTCGTATTAGCTCACGGTTGAACTATTGCATCCACTCAGCCTTTACTCCAACACCATAGTCCTCCGTTGAACATGAATCGTATCTAATGTATCCTATTGGACATCCAATCATATCTCTTATCCATTCCTCTGTGATGTGGATTGGTCCTTTTGCTATTTTTAGTGTCATTGTGTGCGGATCAAAATTTTGAGCTACATGTAGTCCAAGTGTTGATGGTATGCCATCCAACTTCATTCCAGCAAGTTATCCGAAACCCAAGTCAATCATGCCTTGCAGTCGCTCACCTGACATTGAGTTTATGGCATTAAAAAGTGGGTAAGGTGTTGTACGGACCTTCATAATACATCCCTGATGGGTTGGTTGGAAGTCCCCTGGTCCATTTTCAAGTTGATGCGCTGCATAACTGGCTTCTCCTATCGAATTTGTTTCCTTTGCTTGCTTCTTTGGTTTTTTAGTTTTTCTCCTTTCAGGTACTTGTTTCTTTTTCTTATTTGATCCCTCCAAGGAGTCTTCATTCTTTCTTCCTCTTTTTGTATTCCTCCTACTAGCAGACGAAGGACCTGCACAATATGAATGACTTATATAGTGACTTCTTACTTACATCTAATCATTACTGATTAGCATGTTTACATCTAATCATTACTGATTAGCATGTTTACATCTAATCATTACTGATTAGCATGTGTACAAAATCATTACTTATTAGCACGGATCCATGTAATCACTGTTAACACATATATGTTACGTATAAAACAACTTCATTCTTGTATAAAATCAATACTGATTAGCAGGTTACATGTAATCACTGTTAACACATATATGTACTTTATAAATCACTATTGATTCTTGTATGAAATCATTACTGATTAGCAGGTTACATGTAATAACTGTTAGCACAGACATGTTACTTTAAAACAACTCCATACTTGCACAAAAAAGAATACTAATTCAAAATGTTTTTTGTTTGGGAGTCGCCATCTATTTTGATGAAAATCCTATCGTGAAAGCCCAACATGTCCCAAGCCCAAGAGTGCTCCAAGTTTATTCTAGAAAGGCAAGAAGGGGAGAAAAGAAAAGTGGAGAAAAGGAAACCGGAGAAAAGGAAAGTGGTTGATCTTGATTAGGAAAGTTAATTTTCTACCTCTATTTAGGGAGGAGAGGCAATACGTTTTTTTCATTCATTAGGAGATTTCTAATATTTTGTTTTGGCTCTTAGCATTATGCTTTGAGAGAGGGAGACTTCCCTGGTATCTTTTATTTTCTTTGTGATTTCTATTTAACGATAATTAATATTCGATTTTCCTCCCCAATTTCTTTATTCATTCCATTGCTTGGATTTCGATTCCTATCATTGGTCCGACCTGCCTCTGTTTTCATCATGGTTTAACCAACAATGGAAACTCGCTCTCAAGCGGCTCGATTAGATCTACACGACGAACAGATTTCGAAAATTCAATCCGATATCCTTGAAATCAATGCATCATTGGATTCTGAACGTGTAGAATCTGCGGAATTTCACAAAGTGATGCTCGGGTGGGTGAAGCAACAGGGTAAACAATCTTTCTCGACTGCTGGCGACACATCAGGGGTCGACAATGAAACTCAATCACCTCTACATCCAGGGGTGGGGAATTTACGAGTTTCATGGGTGGTAACGCAAATAAATCGACGTCTGGAGGAGGATTGCAGGAGGGTTTACCGTGGGCGGTGAAGAAAATCAAACTTCCTGAATTTTCGGGGTTCGATCCTCAAGGCTGGATTCAGAAAGCCAACCTCTACATTGAAATTAATGGTACACCTCCTAACTTACGTATTCGTTTGGCACAATTAAGTATGATGGGTATAGCCCAACACTGGTTCACGATCCAGATTTATGATTCGTTAACTTGGGAACAATTTCAAATAGAGTTGCTGCAACGTTTTAATGGGTTGGAAATTCAAAATCCATATGAACAATTAGCAACGATCAAACAAGTGGATTCGATTTATGATTATATCGATGACTTTGAGTATTTGCTATTGTTGGTTCCAAACTACCGGAATCACAGTCTTTAGGGTACTTTATTGCCGGATTGAAGGATAAGGTCAAACGATGGGTTCGATTACATCGTCCCCAATCACGATTAGACGCTATGTATCTAGCCAAGGACATCGAAGGAATGCTCCATCCTTCGTCGACAAACCCATCGTTGTCCCGGTTTCGTTACCAACAAAGGCCTGGGAATGGGTTTTCAAATGAGGTTAGGCCCAATTTGGTGGGTCGTACGGATCAAAACAAGCCCAATTTATTTTCCTCGTTCGACAAAATTCCTTCTCCAGGACGACCGGAGAGCAATCGATCCTCTTCTTTACCACGTACTCAGAGCTCGACCTTGTCCGACTTCGGTCGGTTGTTTAATCGAAATCGGGATTTCAAATCTCTCACACGAACGGAGTGGGATGAACGTAGGAAGAAAGAGTTGTGTTTTCGGTGTGGCCAACAGTTTCAGCGCATAAGTGTCCGAAGGGTGAGCTTCGAGTCCTACTATTAGGCGACGATGAGGCAGGCTGCGAGGATGGGTTGATTAGCTACCTTGAAGTAGACATGAATTCAACAGCTCAACCTAAGGATGCAAATTCGGCAAGTTTGTGTTTGGCACTTGGGTTTCTCGGAGCTTCGACTAAGTATGCTTCCGGGGGTAAAACCCTTAAATTGGAAGGCACCATAGTTGATATTCCTGTGATCATTCTGGTTGATAGTAGGGCTACCCACAACTTTATCTCTCGAAAGTTAGTAAAGTCTCTTAGCTTGTCCGTGGAGTCGTTTGCGGGAATCACCGTTGAGTTCAGAGATGGTCATCAAATTTGCGTCAATCAATGATGTCCAATGTTGAAAATTAGAGTGGGACCGTGTGAGTTTGTAATAGCAGCCTTGGTTTTTGACATGGGACATTTGGATTTGGTTCTCGACATGGAATGGTTAAACACCTTGGGGGACGTGATCCATAATTGGGAAAGATCATCGATGAGGTTTGTATTTCAAGGAGTCTCGGTTTATCTCCAAGGATTGACTAAGTCGGAAGCTTCTTTTCAATCATGGTTGTCCTTACCGACCCTGAAGGCAACATGGGATTGAAAATCCTATCGTGAAAGCCCAACATGTCCCAAGCCCAAGAGTGCTCCAAGTTTATTCTAGAAAGGCAAGAAGTGGAGAAAAGGAAAGCGGAGAAAAGGAAAGCGGCTAATCTTGATTAGGAAAGTTAATTTTCTACCTCTATTTAGGGAGGAGAGGCAATACGTTTTTTTCGTTCATTAGGAGATTTCTAATATTTTGTTTTGGCTCTTAGCATTATGCTTTGAGAGAGGGAGACTTCCCTGGTATCTTTTATTTTCTTTGTGATTTCTACTTAGCGATAATTAATATTCGATTTTCCTCCCCAATTTCTTTATTCATTCCATTGCTTGGATTTCGATTCCTATCATATTTCATTACAAAAAATATGAGTCTCACTAAACCAATTAGACTACTAACAAAAAAGCCCCATGCCATAAATCCTAGAGACAAATTATTCACTATGAATATACAAGTTAGAATCTAGAAAACACAAATGTGAACAGGAATATAAGTAACAGTTAGCCTTAAATAGTAGCAGCCAATGTGTCGCAAGGCCTGTTTTCATCACTATTTGCCCGTCAGACGAGATGCCCTCAACATTAATTAGGTCGAGGCATTAGATACCATGGGCATTGACAATTACATCAAAGTACAAAAATAAACAAACTACAAAATGATGAGCAATCTCAGCCGAAAGATGGTGATAATTTGTGTTAATCACAGAAAAACATCAGTTCAAATTATGATTAGCAGGGTACAATGTCACATTTATATATGCATGTACACACAAGACATTTAGCCTTCAATTATTGTAGATCCATGATGATGAGCAAAAACACATGGCAAGGGGTGTTCTTATGCACATAATTTGTGATAATGATTAATAGCAAAAAACAGAAATCAAAGAATCAAGTTCATGATCTAATCTATTCTTACACCATAATAAGTAAATCACTGATAATCATTCCATTATAATCTACCATTGTCCATATAAAGTATTGATGATGAGTTAATTTATCTAGGCGACAGGGTTATTATGTAGTGATTCTATCAAGTTCATCACTGTCAAACTTGTCAGGATTCCCCTTTGGTTTTACTACTCAATTTTTCACAGTTACTTCCTAAATACTAGTATGATTTCATTATAAAGCAATACTGATTTCATATGAATAACGATACACATCATTATTCATATTTTCTTTATCACAATCAAGAAACATTATGAAACAAAGCAATCATTGTCACTCACATTTGTGGGTTTTCATTATTCATATTTTCTTGATCACAAATCAAGAAATAGGATGAAACAAAGCAGTCAACCTTGAGGTGATCCCAAACACATCCTTATGGTTCTTAACATGAACTTTGTAATAAAAATTATGCACCTTTGTTTGACCAACTAATCACTCTTCAATGCAATCTTCATATTTAATTTTCTGATATCTAAGTACAAATGTTAGGGTTCTTACCAGATTCAAGTCCCAATGGTCGATTTTGAACAGGAGCCTTCGTCCTTCACCTTCACCTTCTGCTTCATCAATTTCACGTTCCACAGGGAGCCTTCGTCGTTCACCTTCAACTGTTCTTTTTACCATGGTTTTTGTCTTCCTTGTAATTTTATCACTTTTTCGAACACCTGCAGAATCATAAACCGTACATTGTTACCAACACATTAGGGTTTTTGAATCGATTAAGAAACCTTGACCATTCATTTTCTCGTGCACATGAGCTTGATCTCAACGACTTTGATTCTTCAATGCCTTCTTCCTTTTAGGGCTTCGCTTTTGTAAAAACCCTTTTCACCGATTTCACCTCTAGAGATCTTAACGATTTTCAGTAGACTCATGATTCTTCAAAGCTATGTTGAGACGTGTTGAGAGAAAATAGGAAAGGATTTGTTTTTGATTTGGTAGGATTCTGATATCCGGTATAAATCACCCGCGAAGAATCATGATTGTAAAACGAAACAAAAAAGGGAGTGTTATTTGCACCAAAAAGTGTAAATAGTGACTTCTAGTTTTCCAATTCAATCATTAATATAAATTATTATTATTATTATCTTTGTATAAATATATATGTGTGTATTTTGATTTTATAAATTTATAAAATTTGTAACTTTTAATTTTATTTTATTCTATAAATTTGTAACTTTTGATTTTTTTACTTTCACAGCGTTTTCACTGTGAAGGTTCGGATATACCTTCACAGTCTTTTATCTATGAAGGTTTGATTTTTTTTAACTTGGTTTAGGTTTTTTTTACCTTCATAGTGTTTTTTAACTTGGCAGTGGAACGTACTTGCCGCTTAGGTCCACTCCTTATTATTATTATTATTATTATTATTATTATTATTATTATTATTATTATTATTATTATTATCTTTATCTTTATATATATATATATATATATATATAGGGGAGGGATCAATTAGAAACCAGTATTACATTGGAAACTTTGGAAACCGAAATCAACCAATCATTGAATTTCTTTTTTTTAATTTTATTTTTAATTGATAAGGTTATTTTAGTCATTTACATAATTTCATAATATATATGGTAATTGTTATTATTATTATATTAATATTTATTTATTTCTAATTTATTTTATATATGGTAATGTTAGTCATTTATTAATGTAAAAATGAGATATTTAATTTAGGAAAACAAATTTTAATCATACGGATCCTCTAATTTTGATTCTGATAATCATTGATTGATTAAAATATTAATATAAAATTAAAATATTTAATTTTTCAAGTATTCATATGAAATTACCTCCAGACACAAAATATTAATATAGTGAAACATAATGGATTTGATATAGTTAAACAAAATATTAATATAGTGAAACCTGATGAAACATAAAATGTTAATATAGTGAAACCTGATGAAACAGATTTGATATAATGAAACATAATGAAAAGGTAATGAAACAAAATATTAATATAGTGAAACCCGATGTAGTGAAACAAAATATTAATATAGTGAAATCTAATGAAACAGATTTGATATAGTGAAACATAATGGAAAGGTAATGAAACAATAATGGTAATGAAACTTAATTGGGTTTTTACATACTGCATATTGATGAACAAGAAATAAAAAGGTAGCTTTGATATATTGTTATTATCTTTTATTAATAAATTAATTAATTTATTACCATATATAATTATTATCTTTTATTAATAAATTAATTAATTTATTACCATATTTCATCTTTGTTGCCAAATTTGAAACACAAAAGAAAAAGACACATTTACCCTTTTGACATATTATTATTATCTTTTATTAATAAATTAATTAATTTATTACCATATATAATTAAAATAAATCTTAACCATTGATTATAAAGATCAATGGCTGAAATTTGGTTTCCAAAGTTTCCAATGAAACTTGGTTTCCAATTGATACCACCCCTATATATATATATATATATATATGTGTGTGTGTGTGTGTGTGTGTTGATTTTTTAAATTTATAAAATTTGTAACTTTTGATTTTATTTTATTCTATAAATTTGTAACTTTTGATTTTATTCTATAAATTTGTAACAATGAAGAGGGATTCATTGGTGAACCAAGGCTCACCGGAGATGGATAAGAAATTAAATTTGTGGCACTGTAAATTTTTGTGGGGAAGAAGACGTAGGTGATAATGATTTTAAATATATATTTACATTTTATACCCCTATAATTATTTAGTTAGTTTACTTTATACCTTTTACTTTTCTATTTTTCATTTTTCATTTTTATCATATTAACACATAAAATCGTATATTAACTAAAATACATTAAAAAAATACGTTTTAATTTTAACAAGTTACACCATCATAATCGTCTCTTCGAAACCTTCGAAATGAGCCCAATATTGAATATTTTTTGATTTAATTATTTAATTATATATCATATGTACTACATAAAACGTATGAAACGTATGAATATGTTATTTTTCTTTTTACCATAAAACATAAAACGTATCATATATGGTAAGACCGGCAGTGGGACGTTTATGTTTCATTTTCTGAAGCTTGTGAAATCCCTCAACCATCCGCATTTTCTACTGATATGGTAAGTTTATGTTTCATTTTATCTTGTTAAATTATCTGGTAAAGTTAATAGATTGCTTCAAAATATAATGTGATATTACATGTTATAAGTATGACCGACAGTGGGACGTACTTGCCGCTTAGGTCTACTCCTCCAGTGTGGTATGAACATGTTGTTTTTACAATCGAGTACATTAATGGTAATCATTATGTCAAATTAGATATGGCAGAAGAATATCCGTTTCCGCAAATTGTATCACTTTTTTTCCATCACAGTTATCGGTGTGATGCTGGATGGGCTACCCCGTATTCAGAGCGAATAAAGAAGTACATAAAGCTTTTACGTGTTAATTGTACTACGGATAATGCTATTTTAGAATAATCGAATGTAATATAGATTATTTTATGTTCTATTAATATGTTAAATCGCAATATTTATGTTTTATTTTTATAATTATATAATTAAAAGGGGAGTGTTATTTGCACCAAAACTATGTCAAAATCAGGTCAATTCGTGCATTGGGAATGTAATTTATGCATTGGAAATGTAAAAAACAGATTTTGATGTTGATGTGTGTGAGGAGAAAAGTAATCATATTGGTGCATTTAGCAAAATTAAAGGTGCAATTAGCATCCCCCATCCAAAATTTGTCCCTACATTAATTTAGACACGTATTTGAAAGGGTATACTATAGCCATTAATTACATAAAATGCCATTACGAATTTCAACCAATTTAATCTAATCAAAGGATGAGATATGTCCCTTTATTCTTTTAAATAGACCCTATGACCCTATTCTCGTTTGAACTCACTTCTCTCTCTCTCTCTCTCTCTCTCTCTCTCTCTCTATATATATATATATATATATATATATATATATATAAGCCACAGTTATTTTGCAACCCAGTAAAAGGTTACGACCCCTGTGCAACCCCCATCTAAACATTCATTTGGATTCTCATCGATTCTCTAAATGCATTTACCTGATTTCGTCGAATTTCTACGGTAGATGTCAATGCACATAACGGTTCATGGGATGTATCGGATGAAGGTGGTACTTTCATGAAAGACTATGTATTCCACGTTAGTACATGCATTCCACGTTTTATATGCATTTAATGAAATACTATGCATTGCATGTAAGCTTATTGCATGAAACCAATAATCATTGATGGCAATCTAGTGATCAATACAGTGTCTACATAATGAATGGGTTAAATGAATGGTTTAGATGAGGGGTTGCACGGGGTTGTAACCTTTTACTGGTTGCAAAATAAATCACCCATATGTATGTATGTATGTATGTATGTATGTATGTATGTATGTATGTATGTATGTATGTATGTATGTATGTATGTATGTATGTATGTATGTATGTATGTATGTATGTATGTATGTATGTATGTATGTATGTATGTATGTATGTATGTATGTATGTATGTATGTATGTATGCATGTATGTATGTATGTCAAATCAAATAAGAACCACTGAAAGGTTACACACCCCTGAGAACCGATTTAAAAATATTTGTTTACATTATCTTTTCATCAAATGATAGAATTTAAGATATTGCTTCACATATATTTGTTCCATAATGTGATTTTCTAAGTTGGTAATCCAACTTGCATCCAAATATCCTTCTAATACCAAAGGAAACCCAACATTCAACTTCTTCATGTATTTAAATACTTGTCTTATCGCTTGCCAATGATGAGTACTAGGATTGATAGTGACATACTCAATTTTCCTATGTCAAAGCAATATCCGACCTAGTGATTGTCAAGACATACATCAAGCACCTAATAGCCTTTGAGTACTCAAATTGTGATACTGTTTCACCCAAATTGAGCATAAACTTCACACTCGGATCAAATGAAGTACTTACCGGAGAACATTCAAATCAGTTAAATTTCTTTTATACTTCCTTAATGTAATTGCAATCCTTTTGTTCTCACACTTGATCCTAATTCCAAGGATCACTTCTGCCTCCCCCATATCCATGGAGAAACTTGATAACAAAAACTCATTAGTTTTATCAACTTGATTTTTGGTTGGTGCCAACTGTTAACATCTCATCAACATACAAGCAAATAATTACTCTGTTACTGAATTTATCAAATTTGCTATTATACACTTGTCCGCTTGGTTTAACATAAAACCGTTGGATAAGACAACCTTATCAAGCTTTTGTGTCATTGTTTAGGCGCTTGTTTCAGCCTATACAACGATTTTACAAGTTTACACACTTTATACTCCATCTCGGGCATACAAAACATTTCGGCTGTTTCACGAAAATTTCCTCCTCCGGTCACCATTCAAGAATGTCATTTTGACATCCATTTGGTGAATCACTGGATTGTGAACAACTCTCAAGGCTATCAACAATCTAATCATGGAGATCCTTACTACCGAGGCATAGGTTTTAAAAGTGATTGATGTCTTTCCGTTGCCTTAAGCCTTGGATTACCAATCGAGCTCTGAGCTTATCGATTTATCGATTAACCCATCAGCTTTAGTAACTTTAAAATCTCAAATAAATGAATTAACCTTAAAAACATCATTTTAATTTGAGCTAAAATCCATATTTCGCCTATTGTCATAAATGGTCAAATGCATCTATGTATGAAAATAGGTTATTTAGAAAGACACCATTCAACTACGTTCAACATAAATCTTAGGTATTCGTCGGATTCTATTCAATATATCATATATTGAAATTGGCACGTTTAATCCCGCTACAACGCCTTGAATTTCCAGTAATATCCCGCCAATCCTAGGAAGCTTCAGATCTCCGACGGACTCTTGGGAGGCTCCCAATTCATCATGGCCTCTATCTTCGAGGGGTCAACCTTCACTCTGTCTCGAGTGACAACATGTCCCAAGAATTTGACCTCTTCCAACCAAAACTCGCACTTGGAGAATTTAGCATACAACCTCTCTTTTCTTAGCACCTTTAAGACATTCCGAATGTGTCGTTCGTGGTTTTCTTCATTCTTTGAGTACACCAGAATATCATCTATAAACATAATCACGGATTTGTCAAGGAACGGTCGACACACTCGGTTCATCAAATCCATGAACACTGTTGTGCATTCGTTAACCCAAAAGGCCTCACCAAGAATTCATAGTGGCCATATTGTGTTCTGAATGTCGTCTTTGGAATGTCATCCTCTTTCACCTTCACTTGATGATTGCCCGAGCGTAAATCGATCTTTGAAAAGCATCCCGCCCCTTGAAGTTGATCAAACAAGTTGTCGATTCTAGGAAGTGGATATTTGTTCTTCACGGTTGCCTTATTTATCTCTCTGTAGTCTATTCACATTCTCATCGTGCCATCCTTCTTCTTTACAAATAAGACCGGTGTTCCCGAAGGTGACGAGCTAAGTCTCACAAACCCTTTTTCCAAAAGGTCTTTAAGTTGCGATATCATCTCTTGCATTTCAGACGGAGCTAAGCGATAGGAAGCTCTAACAATGGGAGTCGCTCCCGAAATTAAGTCTATTTTGAACTCCACTTGGCGATCGGGTGGCAAACCTGACAAGTCGTCTGAAATACACGGGGAAACTCATTCACCACCTTTACATCTTCAAGTTTCTTCTTCTCGAGCTTAGCATCTATCACATATGCCAAATAAGACGAGCATCCCTTCACCATGCACCTTCGTGCTTTGGCCATGGTGATGATCGCCACATCACCTTTCCTTTTCTCACCATAAACAATCACCACATCATTGTCCGAGATGGGGAGTCAGATCAACTTCTTGGAACATACGATCTTAACTCGATTCTCCGCTATCCAGTCTATTCCGACCACTATGACGAACCCACCAATTAACATGGGCGCCAAGTTGATAGGAAATTATTTCCCTTCAATTTCAAGGATAAACCCTTTAATACGTCGTGGACTAATACTTTGCGACCGTTTGTTATCTCTACTACTAACACATCATCCAAGCTAGTAGTGGGCATAGAAAGTTTTAGGCAAAAAACATCTGACATAAAAGAGAAACTTGCACCCGAGTCAAACAACATACACGCATGTTCGGAGTTTAGGAGAAACGTACCCGATACCACGCCGGTCGACGCCTTTGCTTCTTCGATAGACATTTGGAAAGCTCTACCCGATGCTCTCGGAGGATCCACCTTTTTCCCTCCATTGCCTCCTACCTTCAACTTTGGGCACTCACTTCGAATGTGGCCCGGTTCCTTGCATTCAAAACATATTTGCCCTTTGATCGGCCAATCCCTGAAATAGTGACCGGATTTGCCGCACTTGTAGCAATTTTCGGGAACAAAGTTGCATAGGCCAAAGTGTTTGCTTCGGCACTTGGAGCACCACTTGGCTTCCCTCCTAGAGTCGGTAGTTTAGTTGTTGTTGTTGAATAGTCTGGGCTTCTTGGAAGGCATGAAATATCCCTCCCACTTTCTCTTCTCCACTACCCCCCTCTCTTCCATACCTCTATTGTAGACATCTTCCATTATTTGAGCTTCTTCAATGGCCTCTTGAAGGGTAGAGACCTTAGACACTCGAACCATGGACATCATGTCCGCAGGAAGGCCCTTAAGATAGGCATTTATCTTTTCCTTCTATGTTGGGCTACGTGCCCCACCAAACCCAACTTTTCCATGAATTTTCGGTTATACTCCCTCATCGACATATTTCCGTTCTTGAGAATCTGAAACTCTTCCTCTATGCGGTCCATTGCCCGCTCGTTACAAAATTCTTCTAGGATCTTCTTCTTAAATGTGGCCCAATTCATCTTGGCTAACACAGTGGCCTCGAGAGTCGAGGTTAGGACATTTCACCAATTGAGGGCTGATCCTCTGAGCATTTGCGACCCAAATCTTACCTTCCGGCCTTCATCACAGTCGCAGGCCCGAAAAGTTTGCTCAATCTCTCAAATCCAGTTCATGCAAGCAATTGGATCGTCCGACCCGACAAACTTCGACGGTCTGCAAAACAGAAATGATTTATAGGAGCAAGTCCTCTCACCCCTCCTTGTCTCGATCGTCACAAGCTCATCAGTCGGAATGGCATTTCTCGTGCCTCCTTGAAATAAAGTCGATTCAATAGGCGTATGGTTCTGATTCAACCAATAGCCCCGACCCAAAATGGTCAACTTAATGTATTCATCATGCTTAACCGTCACTTTAAGTGACAATGCTATAAACATCAACTTCTTCTAACTACTACTCCTCATAAATTCATCCACTACCCCATCGGTCATCACATAAAGGCGATTCAAGCATACAAATGTAACATGTAAGTTCAACATGACACTGGTCAGGTGCAATTATGAACGTACCGTACATGACTACCCTTGCTACCCTCGTCATGATTCCCGATTCTAGTGACTCTATCTACCTCAAAATATTCTATCTTAAGGTGCCTAATAGTACAATCTCACTTTCACTTACTTAGAAGAACGTTAGTTTGAGTCTAGGTATCCAAAATCAACACCTGAATCTCTCAAACTTAAGCTTTTTTACCAACTTGTAACACTCTCAAATTTGGAAAGAGCAACTAATTTAAATTTTTCAATAATACATCAAATGAAGGACAAAATCTCTTTCTACAGATTAATACCTGAAATACCTCCAATAAAATTCTAGGTTTAACCTCAACAAATACTAAATCAAGTCTTACATAAAGATTAAATAAAGGTCGGGTGTTACTAAACCCATCAACAATTGCTATATCCAATACTTACACAAAACGTGAATAATGATAAATGCTCAAAAATTGAAATTCAGATAAAACTTTATTGTCTAAACTATCGAAATATGAGTAAGACTCAAGCCCCAAAATTATAAGTTATGAAGAACGCCCCATACTAAAAACGTCACAAAAAAACAACGATAAAACTAAATACTCAAAACAACACCTTTCGGTGACGGGGGAGACCCGATTTCTACGGTTAGTGGTAGAACACAAAAGTAGGCCACTTTCCATGTTATTGAGCTCACCATACTAGGATCAAGGCCAAAATCTCGCTGACTCGTACTCAGATGTGGGGGAGGACACCCAATGATCCTAGTCATACTCATTCACTAGGATTACATTTATGGTCCATGACTAGTATCCGATCCCACATGACCGTACCAAGTTGCCTTCCGAGGGCCCAATGTCTCAACTAGTTATCCCGTAAAAATTGACTCATAAATTACATCATAGGGTCAATGGCAGGTATTTGACTCCAAGAGCCCGCACCATATGGCCCTCGATGACCCCATGACTAATCCTGGTCCCAACATAAAAACAATAGCCATTTTTAAACTAATAAAGACCGACTCATATGCCTTTGGATCCATTACATTACAGTCTATAACATTACATGACTCCAATTGAATAACCAAAGCACTCAAAACATGTAATTCTCAAAGGATACGCAATAAACGCAATCATACTCAAAACTCCACAACGGGCTATTAAAACCGGACAAATGTCCTCAAAACTCATCTTAGTCAAAACCGAGCCAAAAGCTCAACAATTTACTTTATCGTACAATAAAAGCAGTGTAAACAATAAAACATATTTAACCAACGGTTATGCAAACACAACGACCAAGAGCATGATTAACCCAAAACTCCTCATTTGTTGAGACAAACCATTTTCCAAATGGACTCATACCCTTATATTTTCAAAATGCCTCATAACACAATAATATGCATTTTCCAAACAGTTTATAAGATAAAATACACTAAAAGGATATTTACATCAAATGACCTCCATTTATATATTAAATCATCAAGGAAACATATCAACATGGTTTATTTATCAAAAAATCCGAAAAATCCCACATATGGGGTTTTCACAAGATTTATAGAATCACATACCTAAAATAGACTAAACTCGTCACATAAACCCACATTTGATATTTATCAAGTAAAACACATAAATACTTCAAAATGAACATTTTTGGCATGTACATAGTTTTCACAAATCAACTTGAACTTACCTTGCTAGATTTAGGCCAAATCTAGATTTTGCCCCATTGTGAGATCCTTGATGAAACTTGAGTCCACAATCCATTCCTCCAAACCCTAGATTCACAAGTTTTCCAAACATAAATATACATATCCAAACACTTAGAATCATTCCCCACACATCTTATATCAAAATCTTCATTTTGACCAAAACCCTAGTATTGACCTAACTTCCCCAAAATCTTCCAAACCGAAATTTGAGAAACATAAACACTAGAAAGTCGTCAATGGAAATATTATAACTCATAATAAAGTTTAGAAACTAGGAGGATGAACTCACCACTTAGGTTTTGGTGAAAACCTAGAAAACTCTGAATTTCTTGAAGATGGAGGTGATGATGATGAGTTCTTGATCTTTGCTTCCACTCCACCACCAAATACTCTTGGATCTTCCCAAAACTAACAATCAATCATTGAAAAGCTCTAAAAACGAAAGCATAGCAAAATGAATCGTCAAAATCGGAGTTGAGATGAGAAAGTTATGACCAAATGAAGTAAGAGGCTAAAAATCGGATTTATGCACTGCACCCCGGCCGCGAGAGTGACATGCGAAAGTGCCAGTGTCACTTTCACCCAAAGTGTACCGTGGGCTCTTTTTTCTATGCGAAAGTGTCCGGCTAAAGTGTCAGTGTCACTTTCGCATGACACTTTCGCCCAAAAGGTACCGAGAGCCCTTTTCGCCCGTTTTCTCGGTCGTTCCTCGACCGTTTTCTCGGTCGTTCCTCGACCGTTTTCTCGATACATTGGATGCTATTATGCCAGTTATCGTGCCATTGTCGTAACTTCCTGGCACATTCGTTGGGATGACCAAACACTCGGTAACGCCAGTGCACTATTGTCGGGACGACCATACTCTTAGTACCATTGGTGCTATTATTACAGATGTCACAACCACATGAAACTATAGTCGAGACGACCATACTCTTAGTACCATCGGTGCTATTGTGACAAATGTCACAACCACATGGCATTATATCCATACCCATACTTGGTTCTTTCTTTACCGATTCATCCAGTTTAACATTTTTCCTCAATTGAGATAAAAATCAGGGTGTTACAATCCTCCCAACCTTAAAAGATATTTCGTCCTCGAAATCTAGTTCTTACACCAAGCATTTCATTACCACCCTCGACTAGGGGTGAGCGTCGACACCGAAAATACCGAACCATACCGGAACCGGTACCGATTATATTTTTCGGTTCAGTACTCGGTACTTGTAATGTCGCTGATTCGGGATTCGGGAAATTCGGGATTCGGGACTCGGTACTAATACCGAACCGTCCCGGTAAGACCAAAGGTCATTTTAATTACTTTCCTTCTTGGCTTCTTGACTTCTTCTAAATCATAATATTGATTCCTTTCCCATATTGATTCCTTTCCCTTCTAAATGATAATACCGAATACCGATTCCTTTCCCATCAAGCTAGTTGCTGCTTTGATTAATTGATTCTTCAAACTTTGAGCATTACTGGGTGTTTTAAGCATTGGAAGCAATTTTGAAATATTGCGCTCCAACGTTCAAAAAGGGTACATAGACTTGGACTCCAAGTTGAAATCAAAGGTTTGTATTTTATATTGATTTATATATTGATTTGTCTTATTTTATATTGATTTCTTTATTAATTTCTTCAATGAAACATTTATTTATTTATTTATATATTGATTTCTTTGTTTATTTATATATTGATTCAAAGGTTAATGGATAATTGGGTCAACTCCTCCATGGAAGAAACACAAGTAAGTCTTGAAACTTTTGTGTTTTTATAATCTAAACTTGAATAATTTTTTAAAAAACTAGTTTTGTTGCTTGTCTTTTAGGGTGAGGAATATTATATTGATGATACTCCTATGGTGAATATTGATGACGCTTCCGACAAGGAAAAGAAAGAGAATGTAGCAAAAACAAGCAAAAGAAAACGACCGACAAAATCCGGGAAGAAGCGGTCCGAAGTTTGGAATCATTTTGAAGAGAATGATGGGGTAAAAAGAATCTATGGGAAATGTAATTATTGCTCAACTAATCTTAAAGCCGATCCAAATCGTAACGACACATCTAGTTTAAAAAAAAACATTTCCCTAGATGCAAAGAAAATCCAGAAAACAAAAAGAAACAAAATATTTTGCAATTCAAGAAAGAAAGTTGCTGTGAGGGTAGTGTGGGAACATGGAAACACGATGATGCTAGGATTAAAAAAGTTTTGATAAACTTATTTGTAGTAGGAGAGCTACCATTTAAATTTGTTGAAAACGAAGCTTTTGTCGAATACACGAATGCGCTTAATGGAAGGGTTACTTTGCCTTCACGGTATACGGTTAGTAGGGATGTGGGGAAGTATTATATTGAAGAAAGAAACAAGTTGTATGCGTACTTAAGTAACCCAAATAATAGTATACATTTGACTACCGACACTTGGACGTCCTCGTGTCAAAGAATCAATTATATGGTAGTCACGGCGCACTTTATTGACGATAGTTGGGTTATGCACAAGAGAATTATAAACTTTCGTCAAATTGATAGTCACAAGGGAGATGACATTGGCCTTTTGTTGTTGGATTGTATACACGGGTGGGAATAAAGAACGTTATGACCATGACGTTTGATAACGCTACTTCAAACAACACGGCTGTTGAGTTTTTGAAAAAATAATTACCTAACATGTATGAAAGTGGTAAGAATTTTCAAGTTAGGTGTATGGAACATATCTTAAATTTAATCGTGAAAGACGGGTTAAAGGAGCACACATATAGTGTGGATTGTGTACAAAGAGCCGTTAGGTATATAAGACACTCGCCACAAAGAATTACCCGGGGATTGTGTACAAAGAGCCGTTAGGTATATAAGACACTCGCCACAAAGAATTACCCGGTTCAAGAAGTGTATGAAAGAATGCGGATTAGAAACAAAGAAGTTTTTGTGTAGGGATTGTCCGACAAGATGGAATTCGACGTATGAGATGTTGAAAGTCGCCATGGAGCTAAAAGAAGCTTTCATCAAGTACAAACTTCAAGATATTTTTTTATATAAAATTGTTGAGTATATTTATATAAAACTTTTGCATATTAAAAACTTTTATATTTTTTTTTGTAGATAGAGACTTTAGACGGGAGATAGTGCCGGAAAAAACGGATTTCGACACTTGCAAAGCCGTGGTGGGATTTCTTGAAAAATTAAAGACAACAACGGAGCTTGTGTCGGCAACTTCAAAACCTTTGACCCACATATTTTTTCGGGAAATTCTTGAAGTTGACAAACATATTCGAGAGTGGGAAACGAGACCGGAATTTTGTTTAATGGGTAATGAAATGAGGTCGAAATATGATAAGTATTGGGGAACGTTCGAGAAACTTAACGATTACATGTATTTTGCCGTAGTGTTAGATCCACAAATGAAATACGGGTTTCTTAAACACGCCTTTAAGATGATGATAAAGTCAACCGTAACGGATGTCAATCAGATGACAGAATCGGCTATTGAGCTCAAGGCGATACAAATGCTTAGGTGTGTTGAACAAAAGTTAGAGATGTTATTTATGAAGTACAAGGATTTGTATGGTAATGGATCTTCTCAAGAAGAAAAGAATGAAGATGGGGCGTCTTGTGATGTTGGGAATGGAATTTTAGGTTCGTACCTCAACGTGGAAGAAAACAACTTGGCTTCAACGGAAACCGAGTTAAAGAAGTATTTGAGTGACCGAAATGAAAAATACACCAAAGACTTTGATATTTAAGGTGGTGGAATCAAAACGCCATTCGTTACCCGATAGTTTCTCGGATGGCCAAAGGTAACATGAATTACTTTTTTAATATTTTGTGTGTTTATTTAATATAAATTATTAGGTATAATTTTTATCTTTTTTTGAAGATATTTTGGCGATACAAATATCAACTGTTGCATCTGAGTCGGCTTTTAGCACGAGTCGTCGTGTATTGGATCCCTATCGAACAAGTTTGTCACCACAAATCGTTGAGGCGTTGATTTGCACCCAAGACTGGGTTAGAAAGTCTAGAAAACCAATTATAGACGATGTTGACGACATCTTAAAGGATGATGATATAGCGTTTGGTAATTACTAATCTTAGTGTTGTTTTATTTATAAAAAAAATGATAAATTAGATTATAATATTACTATTTGTTGTTTCATATAGAGATCGGTGAAGCAATACGCGTTGATTGCGGAAAAGCAAGGATGACGACGGATGATTAGTAGTTGATAGCTGTTTTGGAACGGATGGATTTTCGTATTTATGAATGCTTTTTTTGATATGGAATAGATATGGATTTTCGTATCTATGAATGCTTTTTTTGATATGGAATTGAAATGTTCGGGAAATTCGGGACGAATACCGAATACCCGGTATCGGTACCGGTACCGTATATGATTACTCGGTTCGGTATTCGGTACCGCCTTTAGACCACATTCGGGATTCGGGAAAATCGGTACCGGTACCGGTCCGGTACCATGCTCACCCCTACCCTCGACACTCATTGGGTTTCTACGGTCCCAAAAGTAGTTCGGTCCTTTCTTGCGATAATTAATCCTTGACGAAAGGGACCTCCCGAACATCGATGTCATGCGATTCTATTTCTCACACAACTCTCAAACTGTGCGAGGAACATGAGATTACCCAGGCTCACCACACAACACGAAGCATAAGTCCTTTAATTGTCTCGTCATCTACTCATCCAAGGAAAGAAACAATCTAATTATACCGACCTCAAATAACATCTTTGTCACAAGACCACCATTTCCCTTCCTCCAAGGATGAGTCTCTACCCAATTCAACCTTAATTGACATTTGATAACTATTTGACAACCCTACCATGCCAATTTTCATGTTGACTCTCATATCCAATATCCACCTCGACACGCTACATTCATACCAGAGTGAACATCGAACCTTACTGGAGCAATTCTTGACCATATGATCTCGGTTGCCTCCCAACCTTAGGTGACACGTACTACCTCAATGGTAGCTGGTGATCTCAACTTCTCATTGACTAATCCGTCCTAGCTCAACACGATTCTGAATCCGTATTCCAATGATCATCACCAAACTCAAAGAATTCTCAAAATTCCTTAATAATTCACCCTTTTTATTGACAGTCTTCCTTCCAAGGACGTGCTAATATGCTCTCCAGGGAGTCGGTTTATTCAAATTAGGCAATTGCACAACTCCAAATTAAGGAGGCCCGATGCGTATTATGTGCCAATATACAGAACTCAATGTCCCAAAACATAAGACAAAGTCTTTCGTGCCTATGGATCCATTACACTAAAACCAAGTACCAATGAACACACAAATTTTAATTATGATTAATAATTTTGGTACCAAGACATACCCATAGACAACTTCTCATTTTAATGCCTTGACCTCCAAATCTTGGTGGATGGTCATATAGTCCCGAAATCCACCAAACACCCTTAATAACCTTGTTTCAACTTGAGGAACCATTATACATAAACCATGGATCAAAATCTCCAAGTCATTTCAAAACCCTAATTTAGCTTGGATTTCTCAAAACCCAAAAATGCAAAGGGAAGGGTAATAAGATATGTAGAAACCATAAACAACCTTTAAACACATTTCTAAAAACTTTTATCAAGCCCAAAACCCTAAAATCTCCTAAAATCAAGTTTAAAAGTTTATCAAATCAAGAATACAATAGGGAGGAGATGTGTAGGAATTTAAAATACAATGGTTTTAACATGTATAAAGTTTAAAATGTGAATGAACTCACCTTATTAGATGAACTTGAGAGATTGGGAAGGAATATACTTGAAGCTTCAATCACTAGAGTTCTCCTAAATCAATACCAACCAACCCTACACCAACAACATAAATGCCCTTTAATGATCTCTCCTAAAGATAAGGAATGAGGAGAGAAGAAACCTACCTTGGCACCAAGAAAATCGCATCCAACAAGCTCAAAGATGGGAAATGGCTTAAAAATCGAGTCTGCTGCATTTAATGGCATGGGGCCCGACCTCGACTGCACCAATCGCTGGCAATATCACCCTCCTCAAGAACCCCGCGGTACCTTTCTCACGACAGTGCCCCATGACAGGGTGTCATAATCGCGGGCATAGTCGCCCGCTTGCCATAGCCCACAATACATTCCACGTGGATGAACAATAAACCTTGAAGCTTAACCAACACTTAAGATCTTTCACACTTGATATCAACCAACCTTAGAAGATGAACAATAAATGTTCTTGAGGTTCACTAAGGTGAATTAGTGAAGTAAATGAATAGGGATGGAAAAGGTGAAGAACTCACATTAAATGCAAAGAGAATTAGTCCAAGACCTAGCTCCAATGATTTTCTGCTTAAAAACGACTTAGGGTGAGTTTTACACCCCGACGACTTTCCACGACAATGACAAGCGACAATGCCCCATGGCATAATCATCAGGCATAGTCGCCCAGCCCACTATGTACCGTGCTCTCTACGACTATGACAATCTACAATGCCATTGTCATTGTCGCGAGATATAGTCACGAGCTATGTACCGAAGCCCCTCTCCTTTGTGCGACTATGACGGGCTACAATGCATTGTCATTGTCACGAGGCATTGTCGCGCAGAACGTATAGTTTACACATGTAAAAGGTTTGAATTTTCATAAAACATTTTATACTTCTAAAACGTTTCATTTTATATCTAAAATTGAAGTATAGTTTCAAAAGCTTATTCAATTAAATATATTTTATTAGATATTCATATCAATATTAAAATATCAGATATTGATTACCGATTTGAAATTTATTTTACGTTTGATTTTAAGTTAAAAAAAACTTTTGCAATTATAATAATAATCAAAAGTTAAATTAATAAATGCAAGCGCAAAATTAAATCAACCAAAATAATAATATATGATATTGTCTTTATGTGGTGTCGTGAGCCAAAACGACAATCACGGTCAGTCTAAGGGCGTATTCAAGCTCCTACTAGCTTCGCCAACTTGGTGAATTTCGGGACTCCGTCTTGAGTTCTTGGAACGCCGTCTTCGGATGATTACAAGTTCTTAAAATAGAAAAACAACATATTCTATTTTGTTTTACAATTATTCCTATCTAGAAAATAAAAATAAAAATTTCAACATTTGCACTTAATACATTTTAATTTCCCGAGAAATAAAACCAAAGACAACTACGGGTCTTTATGGCATCCCATATATTATTCATAATATTCTATACATAAAATAACTAATTTGACCGAATTAAATAAACATAATTCAATTGACCAAAAGCGGAAAAATAACCAAAATCGTAAAAACGAACCAATACGAAAGAGGATTTGGCCACAAAATATTTCGGCCCATGGCCAGCCCAACACGGCTTGAAGCCGCTATCCTTGTGCACAACCACAACGCACGACTCAACAATCGTGGTCCATTGGGGCAGCCAACCACTGTTCCGAGAAAAACATGACATTAGCCATCGTTCGGTTATACATGAACCAATACATGTCTCGTGGCCAAAGTGCTGCCGGTGTGACAGCCATAACCCAACAACCCACCGCCCAGTTGGCGCCACTGAGAAGCACACTGAGAGGTAGCCCCTTGTCGTTGTTCCAACCATGGTTCCAACAACAATTACAGTTGTGGTCGGCTCGACGGTTCTATCAGTCAGTCAGAAAGAGAGATAAGTAATCGTAATGGTAGGCCTTCCAATGGTGACGACGCCAACCCACCATGCTAAAGCACGACGAGCAGTGCCATTAAAGGGGCATAGCACCGGTGCGGCAAAAAATTACCGCGCTCGATTGTGATTCAATCGAGCAGAGAGCCACGATTAAGTGGCTACTCGAATAAGAAAACAACCACGGTTGTGCAGCGATTTGGGCATATTTGACGCCCGACATGACACAGGGTAAACCGTAGCCATAGTGCTGACTATCTGAGATGGGGTTGCCTGGTTTCCGCTTTTCGATTTTAATTCGAATCGGATTGTTTTAAAGGCAAGTGGCTCTTATACCACTTTGGGATTTAAAATATGTTTTGTAACCATTAGCACCGGTTAAAACAAAGTCCTTGTGCATCTCTAGATATGACATTAAGGTGGGACATCGGAGAGAAGAGGGATCGAGTAATATAATTAATTCGCTCAGTGGTCTATATTACCAATCAAACATCAAAAAAGTAGCAAACCTTTAGAGGGGCATGCATTGAGATGAAGTTCCACCAATGAGACAAATGTCATCTAAAAAGAGGAATAGTGGAGGCATGGTTAGGAGTACAATAAAAAGATCATCTAGACAAAGAGCATTATTTCCCTACAACTAACCTTTCGTTAGAGTTCCCTTGCCAAATTTGTCTAGTAAACATAATGATCAAGTAGTAGCATGCCTTGAAAGCTTTTACATCAGTATGAACTTCAACAAATTAACCATGACTCGTCCTAGTTTCTAACAAAAAATGATCAAACTCTTATATATGGTCTCTTCAATATTTGCCGACTTATAATATAAGACCTCCATGAACTACATAAAAATACCTTAGCATTATTCCGACTTGGTGTATTAAATGTGGATTGTTCAACAGTCACGACCTCGCTTCCCAAGGGACATAAAGGTAAAATGGTAAAAAGCATCCAACCTATCATTTAAACCCACTTTGGTGGTACGCATAGAACTTCCAACTTGTTTCTTATAGATGGATTTAACACAAACACATACATATTTGCCGTTGTTGATGGAACATATATCATTAATTCACCAACCACCTACAATACCGTTAGATATGAGTGCTTGAAGGTTTAGCATCATTTTACCAACAAAGCTTCTTAGTTCAATTGAAGCTCTGGTAAAGGATTCCATGCAACATGGTGCACAGGTTCACCTAGTTCCGAAATCTTTATACATCTACCTCAAACTCCCAAAAAGCATGTGTATGAATTTAAAAAGAGTCATGATCTAATATAAGTTACCATAAGCAATACACAACCTAAAAGGGTTGGTAGAAAGTGATTGAACCAGACTAGCCTATTATGGCCTTTGTACTGACGATAACATGTTGTTGGGTAAGGTTTAACCGTTTAAGATCATTGCAACTCGGAAGCATGGGTTTCAAGGACTCAAGATCAATATTAACCTGAAACTATCAATGAAGCTTCATATCATACTTAGCAAACAAAAATATCATTGGGGGTATATGAAATTTTTTAAGAGATACTTCGCATAACATGATCAAAATCATCAGAGCTGAAAAAGATCATAAGGAGCAATATGATTTTTTTACGAATCAGGTAAAAGATTAAGATTATAGATTGAAAGCCAATACGAATCATATCAAAGTTATATGAAATTAAACCCTGAAAGTAGAAAAAAGAACGTGATGAAATTTTTGGAGGTAATGTCACGTTAAGAGTTGACGTTTATTTTTTGTGAGTTGTTATACTAGAACTAATGTTTAGAAAGTTGTGCATAGGTAGGGAGGTCATGAGGTACAATCATAGAGGAACAAATGCAAAAACTGAGCTTATGTGCATGACCGTAGGTCTTCACGGAAATAATCTCTCTACTCCAGTGGAACAAATGCAAAAATTGAGCTTATGGGCATGACCGTGGGTCTTCAAGGAAATAGTCTCTCTACTCCTACGGGTGAAGGAAACATATGTTATACATATCCCCCCCCCCCCGGGCGGTCCAAGTGAGATTTAAACGGTACATTTTGTTTGGTTTAAGTAAATGAAAGTAGAGAAAGCATACATGAATATAATTACATTAAACAATGAAAACCTAAACAAGAACATAGGAAGAATAAAAATGAAATAACGGTAGAAGATGGAAGAATAAGAAAGAAAGAAGAATGTGACAAAAGAATGAAATGAACTTTTGACTTCTATCTATCTACTTTCTACTAGATTAATAATTGTTCCAAGAGAAGGCAATATCCATGTCTTCATTTTAATTCTATATAATCAGTGTGGCCTTTGACCCAACTGATATTAGCGGAGTCTCTTGAATAAGTGGTTGCGCCACAAAGGTTTTAAAAATTGTTTGTTTCAAAAAGAAGATATATTAGGGTGTGCGCATTTCGTTTGCTTCAATAAGAAGATATATTAGGGTGTGCGCATTTCGTTTGTTTCAATAAGAAGATATAATTTACTGTTAAGGCAATATTAAGCATCGCCTTAGGGATGGTGCCATCTTGTGCTGCAAACATCGAATCATACACAACTGTTGTGGCTAGAGTTCTGTCTTACTACAAGAACTAAGTCATTCATGCAAAAATTGAGAAACGAAAAGGTCAAAACAAGAACTAGTACAAGATTGGCTTGAAAAAAACAGGAAATAAATGAAAGTAACAAAAATTCTTACCTTGATTCTATTTAAAAGAGCATTAGTTTCACTCGATGCCCACAAATGTTCCATCAGCTCCACGGCAAAAAGGAAAAGGATGAATGGAATGAGATTGATGTTCAACATGAAACATATGACAATCAAAATCATCTAGTTCACCACTAACATAATATTGGCCACATTGAAGTAAGATATCTAGACTAGTTTATATTATTAATAGATACTTTATGCCAACATATAAACCCATATACAGGAACAAAATAACATAAACCAATTATTAGTGATAAGCATAAAGTCACATTTTTCATCATGATAAGTTTGAAGACAGAGCACACTTATTATTCAACAAACATTAAAAAGCTTACAGTAGATTAACACAAACCATGGTTATGGACTAATGCTCCTCGAGAAAGTATTTATACGCATACTATTCAATCTTTCTGAAAAATGAAAGAATAGGAGAAAGAGATAACTATTATGAAACTTTACAATGACGAACACTTCTTTATTCTTCACCTTTTAAATAACAAAGAGAGAAAAACTATCAGCCCATCATACCTATGTTTGCCACCCCCAATAAAAGAACAGAAGAAAAAACAATCCCATTTCTATAATCCCACATCATTTCATCTGAGGAACTTCCCAAACAGACCATATAGGCACAAAAAAAGGTCTTCAAACAAGCTAAATTTCTGATATAGGAAGCAATGGCCCTGAATAGGTGAAAAGAATACGAGCATCGAGTTTGCTAACCCAACTGGCATGTATATATATGGGCCATTTATACAAAACGAAATCGAGCAAAAGGAAAAGTGTACAAAACGAAAGAATCCTCACCTCATACACCAAAAGTAAAACCAACTTCAATTTTGATAGAAATTCAAAGAGAACAAAAGCATGCTGCAAACTCAAAGAGAACCTTCTACATTTGGAACCAAAGTCTGCTAGAAAACATCATGGTCAAGGCAGGTTTAGCGGAATCATTTAGAGAAATTAGTAAAGCCTTGCTAGAGTAAAAACATAATCAAAGTTGGATGCATTTATCCAAAACAATCCCATTATTTGAATGAAACAAAATCAAATAAGCATTTCTTTTCTAAAAAAAAAAACAAATAAGCATGGAAAAGAAAATCAACAAGAATGCAATACGACAAGAAAACAAATAACCAATTACTTAAAAAGTTAAAATTAAAGAAGTAGGGGGAGAAACGAAAAAGAAACTTCATAATGTGTGCATAAACAATCCTATTACAAAGAGAAAACGTAAATCAAAAGAAACACCAAGCGTAAACTAAAAGCATAGCAAAATACAAAGATGCGCATACTTGTTGCAGTCGGGAAGGGAGATGAAGCCAAAATGCATCACTCAAGCGACCAAACAAAATAAGTAGAACTCCAAGTTTAAACTCAAAACCTCTAAGTGCAGAAACTACAAAGAAAATCTTATATGATTGGAATCAAAGTGTGCCTGAAAAACCTCAAGGTCAAGGCAGGTTTACCGGAATCAATTGAGAAAGAAAATCACAAAAACTTCAAAAGAGAATCAACATAAATGCAAAAGGTCAAGAAATAAAAATGTCAAAATCAAAGAAGTCAAGAACAAAAAAGTTAGGTAAACTAAGCAAAAACAATCCAATTCAAAGAAAAAAAGGTAATTTAAAAAAAACATAAATACGAAACAAAGATTCAACAAAATTCAAAGCTGGGTAAAACCTCTTAGTGCCGCAAAAACAAAGAAAGCATCTATATTTGGAACTGTTTGCCGAAAAAACCTCATGGTCAAGGCAGGTTTATGAGAATCATTTGGGACCTTTGTAAAGGAAATCCAAGTGAATGGATGAAGTTGAGGCTTGCTAGGTTTACCAGAATCAGTTGGGACCTTTGTAATGGAAATCCGAGTCAACAGAGAAAGTAGAGGCTTGCTAGAGTAAAAACATAACCAAAGTTGGATACATTTATCCCAAAAACAATCCCGTTATCTAAAGGAAACAAAATCAAATAAGCATGGAAGAGAAAATCAACAAGAATGCAATATGTCAAGAAAATAAATAACCGATTGCTTAAAAAGTCAAAATTAAAGAAGTTGAGGGAGAAACGAGAAAGAAACTTCATAACATGTGCATAAACAATCCTATTACAAAGAAAAAAGGTAAATCAAAAGAAACACCAAGTCTATACTAAAAGCATAGTAAAATACAAAGATGGGCATACTAGTTGCAGTGGGAAGGGAGATGAAGCCAAAATGCATGAACCCTACCACCTAAGCGACCAAACAAAGTATGTAGAACTCCAAGTTTAAACTCAAAACCTCTAGGTGCGACAAACACAAAGAAAACCTCATACGATTGGAACCAAAGTGTGCCGGGAAAACCTCAAGGTCAAGGCAGGTTTACCGTAATCAATAGAGAGAAAATTACAAAACTTGGAAAGAGAATCAACATAAATGCAAAAGGTCAAGAAATAAAAAAATGTCAATAAAAGAAGTCAAGAACAAAAAAGTTTGGTAAACTAAGCAAAAAGAATCCAATACAAAGACAAAAGGGTAACTTAAAAAAAACAAAAAAGCCCTAACAAAGAATCAACAGAATTCAAAGTTGGGTAGGAACCTCAAAGTGCCGCAAAAACAAAGAAAGCAACTATATTTGGAACTTAAGTACGTCGGAAAAACCTCATGGTCAAGGCAGAATCAAAGTTGAGACCTTTGTAAAGGATCTATATTTGGAACTTAAGTATGCCGAAAGTTGCCGAAAAAACATCTATATTTGGAACATAAGTATGCCGAAAGTTGAGACCTTTGTAAAGGAAATCCAAGTGAACGGAGGAAGTTAAGGCTTGCTAGCGTAAAAACAGAATCAAAGTTGGGTGCATTATCCCAAAAACAATCCCGTTATTTGAAAGAAACAAAATGAAATAAGCATTTGAAGAGAAAATCAACAAGAATTACTTCTTGTAAAGAAAAAAAGAAACTAAAATCTGTCCATGGCGGATCTGGGGTTGTGGGAGTTTCAATATGCAAAAGATTTGCATTCACCTTACGTTCTTAATTTTCAATCCTAGTGTTCAAGAAGAAAACCATCATGTCCCCAAGCAAATAGTTTATTCATACTGTCATTTAACCTTAAAATGAAGATAGAAACCAACAAAAATATAAGTGAATTGATGCATTGGTCTTACATGGAGACTGCTAAGATAGGAAGCTCCGGTAAAGGATTCCATGCAACATGGTGCACAGGTTCACCTAGTCCCCAAATCTTGATACATCTAGCAGTTTCAAACTCCCATATAGGAACTGTTCCGCCATGTGAGCCTGCGTTGATAACTGAAAAAGAAGTTGGACAAAGATCCGAAAGCATGTCCATGAATATGAAAAGGAATCTTTGATTTAATATAAGCTACCACAGGCAATATACTTCCCAAAGAGGAAATTAGAAAGTGATTGAACGAGCCCTTTATGGCCTTTGTAAGGTTTAACAGTTTAAGATCTTTGCAACTTGGAAGGCTGGAAGCATGGGTTTCAAGGACTCAAGATCAATATTAATCTAAAACATCAATGAAGCTTCATATGCTGGGACAGGGCTTAATATGTTCTAGAGGTTCAATTGAATTGGTCAAGAAAGAAGCTAAAAAGTCATTAGAACAAAATAATTTTCAAGATTGGTTCACCTCTAGAGACTTGATGAACAGGGGCAACGTCTTCAAATAATGTTTGCCCCTTCAAATAATGTATGCTGGTATACAGAGCATCCAGTTGATATATATCTTAACATATAGCTTATCTGCAAAACAAAATATTGCAAATGAGATAACTTTATAGGTTGTAAAGACAACATACTATATAGACCAGGAGTCGGTTTGAAAGCACTCTGAAAGTGTTGAGTCGGCTTCCTGCCTGATGCTTGATCTCATGGCTGAAATCATTTCACATATTAAATAGACCTGGGAATATCATCCTGTCAGTCAACTTTAAAATGAAACATTTCACAATCAAGAAAATCAGGACGAGAGCACATCATATCTATATTTGTAATTCAAATTGTGACATATAATCATATAAAATTAGGGTTTCATGTAAGGTTTTGGAGAGTACCTTACGAAGAGTAGGATTGAAGAAAGCGAGTCTTGGAGATGGAAGAAAGCAGGCCTTAGATATGGAATATAGGGCAGAGAGTCAGCGGAATCGCTGTTCTTGGGTTCGGGAATAGACGCTCTTGGAATGCCAAATACTTTGAGACAGCCTAAAAGTTCAACTTGTAAGTAATGCTTGTTGAGTTGTAATTAAGAGATTACAAGATTTCACACATAAAGAAGTAGTACCTCATGCTTTATAGATTATTTTTAAGACTTTTGCCCAAAATGATTTATAAGATAATATAGATCAACATTTTGTGGAAGCAATTTGTCTCTAGACATGTAAGGAAGACATGCAAGTTCCAATGCCGATACCTGTTAAAGCAGTGGTATAATCAGATAAACAAACCTTCCTCGATTTATATTTTTCTTTTAAGTTCCAATGAAATTCCATTAAACAATTATATTATCAGAATAGAGCATGCTAGATACTCAACAAACACTTGATTCATCCGACTGCATTTGGGTATAGAGAATGGACCATACGCAACAAGAAGTAAAATAGACCAAAAGAGTGGGAATATGAAGCGAGTTTAAAGAAATCCACTTAATAATGTCCTTAACCTCATCAAAACATAAACCATCTTCCACCGTTGTATCATAAACTGTCTTTACTTCTATTAACATCTATAACACCAATTACCTACAGATATAAAAATAAATCAGCGTACAGAAAGAATAAGGGAGAAAGTAGGTAGTGGAGATAGAATTACTAGCCCTAAAGAGTAGAAGCGGTTATTCCCACGAAGACCTCAGGCTAGTGAAAAGTGTGTGAAAGAGAGAAATACGGATTTGCTAAAACTTGGAAGTTTAGATATGAGTAAACAATAACAATACAAATAGAAAGAGAGAAAGACAGATATGCTAAATGTTGTAAAAACTAGATTTGAGGAATCAAGTCATCAACAGCAAGATAAATAGAAACAGGAAAGACATAACCATGGTGTGGAGACTATACACCTCTAAATATGAGTTGTCTTGTGACCAATAATTTCATTCATCAAATCAATCAATCACGGTTAAATAAGTTGAGTAACTTGTATGTTCTCAAGGAGTACATCAGTTGTGCAATTAATATTACCTTATATGCATATATTCTTTTTTGGTGCCTGTGTGTGAATGCATTGCACGTGGGGGTCACTTAGGTGACCTATTACAAATTCTAAAGCAACTTACATCACTTCGTACAACAGCATTGTGTGAGACCGTCCAACCTATATTATGAAGTTTCCTACACAAGGAAGGTCCTAATTGGTCCTCAACAGTTCCAAATCTCAGATATGTAACAAATGATAAGTATTAATAATAAAATAATAATGCGATTAGAGATAACCATATGATAAAGGTAACACATGAGAAAACATCTGAAACACAAGTTGAGATATAAAGCAGGAACTAAACGTATTAAACCTTTCATCCCATGAAAGTTGCAGCATTTGACTCTACACAGCTCGGGAAATGGTTGATTATTAGTCAAATGTTTAAAGTAACACTCAGTAACAACATAACACAGAAATCTTGTGGACCAAAACAAGTAGAATTGATAATTGTGAATTTGTAATGATGACTACTGAGATTAAAGAATTCCCAAGAGCTCGGGGATGTCATCAAATGAAAATTGTTGCAATTTTCAAGTGATGCAAATGGTAACAAGATATAACAAGTGTACAATTGAAGTCCACAAACTAAAGGCAACAGCCTCTTTTTGTTTAATGCAATCATTACAAAAATAAAATCCACGAATTAAGTTTAATTAGGCCTCAAGATAAACCGCCCATATATAGGCAGACACCAACATTTACGGTTGTAAAATGTAAAATTTCTTGTATCTTTCATACAATATTACATGACTTTATATAGTAGCCAGTTAGTATCGATACAATTAATGCACAAGTTATGATCCACCATATCAACCTATTTCTATACAATTAATGACCATAACTGATTCACCATATCATGCTACATTATTGTTGTGATATCACACCATGATTAGCATGATTACAAAGAGAATAGGCTGTTAATGAGATGATACAAAATCTGCTCTAACAACAGTTATCGTCTTTTCCAACTAAGAAGTATAGCTTCCACCATTTACAGCAATGTCATAACCATCCAACAATAAATTTGCAGATCATCATGTGCCAAATTTGAAGTGAGTTCTTGAAAACCACTACCAATGTAATTCAAATATGGTGGGAAGCTAGAGATAGGAAGAAATGAATGGAGACAGAGACTGATGCAATCAATTGTGGTTTAAGATGAGAGATTATTTTAACAAAATAAACATATAAAACTTTATCCCAAAAAAATAAAAAAGGATTAACTGAACCACCAGTTGAACCTAACCTTACAGAATTTCATCACCGACAGCAACGATGGAGGCTATATAAATAAAACTTACAGAATTTTCTTGTCTTCCGCTCTTGTCTCCTTTGGCCTTTGCTTCTTCATACTAGTATATAATGTTAGAAATGGAGTATATGACAGAATCGAAATTGATCAAAGCGGTAAAACGAGGACGTGATTATATCACTATCCTTATGGAATATTAGCCCCACTAGGTAGTTGATGGATCTAGGCTAATTCCCTCCCAAGACCTCCTCGAGTTTTAAGAACCGTAGGCAACGATACTACAAGTTCTTCTCTTGATCATGGTTGTGATATGATGAAGAAGATAAAAAACAAAATTAATAAAATTGAAGGAAAAAATACACACATATATAGGATAAAATTCCCAACAGTTGCAACCTTTCATGAACCGATGCAGTGGTTCATTAACAGGCGCAATGTTTCGGTTTTTCTCTCCAAAAATAACTGAAATAAACTAACTGAAAGTTAACGGAAAAGTTAACTTGTCGTTAAATGTTAGGACAAAAAATGTAATGAATTTTATCTACAAGTGCAAAGGAGCAAAGTGCTAAGTCTTTGATTATATATAGTCCCTCAACTATATAATATTGCCAAAAAAACCCTCTAGACTTTGCCCCTTTGAGTTCCCTCCAAATAAATTTCAAATAAGGTTTCTCACTCTTCCTATGTGGGACTAAGCAAAGAACAAGCAATGTGATAAATACTACTTGTTCTAACATATAAATGCATAATCTGTAATAGAGTCCGGATATATATATATATATGTGTGTGTGTGTGTGTGTGTGATTTTTCTTCAGAAATTAATTCGTCACCGTCCTCGTCCTTATTGGATACCCACCCAATAATCTAATCCCAGTTTTATTTCTATCCATCGCCGCTTATCTTCCATCTTTACCTACGACATAGGTTATAGATTTTGCACTATTAATTCTTCATTGATTCGATTCTTAATCGTTCGGGTTTCATCAATTTCATGTGTGTTTCGTGCTTTCGTTGAAACCAATCTAACCCTTTTTCATTTTATTTGCTTTACCCTAGAAATAAAGTTGGGCTATTTCCATAAAGTGTTAGATTAGTTTCAAAAGAAACCACGAAAAAACACACCTGAAGTTGATGAAACCCAAAACAATAAAATCGAAACTGTTAAGAATTGCCGTTGCAAAATCAGTAACCTATGTCATAGGTAGCAAGAAGGTCAAAATTACCAAACTTTGTTCTAGGTCCCGCTCCCAACTTATACGCAGAAGATATAGATACCAATACTCATCCTTTTCCATTCCTCTCTCTATCATTCCATAAATTATTTAAGTATCCTTAGCATACTCCCTACTGAAGTACCTCAAATTATTATATTGTAATTTGCATTGCATAATAAACTAAATAAACCAACCCAAAATGCAGATTCTTCATCCCCCACATAAAAGACAAGAAGCATAAAATACATGTCAAAGTATATGGTTGGTGAATTACTCCTGGTCATAGAGACTGCAGTATTGAACCTCGCAAGTCAAAAGAAGAGGCCAAACGTCTCTGTCAAACAAAATCATGGGAAAAGAGCTTCTAAAAAGTGAGCTCGAACAAGGAGTGGAAAAGGTATCAACCAACTGACAACTAAATTGAATCGCTTAAATATTTGTATGGATGTTTTCATGCAAAGCCTACCTTTAGTGAATAGGTGACCCCTATTTGTTTATCTTAATTGTATGCCATAGATGCTTGAATATTCAAATTCTTCATTACTAATCACTGTCTGGTTGTCATTTGAATTGCATTCAATGTGATGAGCAACATATTTAGTATAGAGATTTAATTGTGGTACTTCTTTCTCTACTTCAAGCAATGGGCTCCTTGTTAATTGAAGGTGATTTGCACGTCTTTGTTCTTCATGGCACTTGAAGAACAAAACTCGCTTGGTTAAGTGACCATCAAAACATGGCACTTGTAGTTAAAGCAAAAGGAGGGCATCCTTGTCCTTCATTACGAGAAGCTTAATTGTTTGCAATTTGTTGGTTCAACTCCATTCTCAAAATTGTTTTTCCCCTATTTTGACATGTTTATGAGTAAGAGTTCTTTAATAGCTCTCTATGTATTCAACCTTGAACTTATCTTATAACTAGTGCATGATTGGGGGAAGGGGGTCTTTGATCCCATAGAAGACCTATCGAATGTGCAATATCCCATATGCTACGTATTTTTACGAAGTGCAAATTCAGAAGTAGATATTCTATTTAAATTGTTGAAGATGAGGGATATAATTTAACTTTGCTTAACTCATATGACCCATAATTCCAAGCTATCTTGGCTCGATTAAAATGAACGCCTTCAAAGCTAAGTGGGTCTAATGTTACACGCATAACCACACATATATGATGTATCACAATATCATGGATGACATGTATGAATACATACCCCTAACATAAACTCGCTTGCTTAAACAAAACAATTGCTTGGTCCACTTTAACATATCTTTCATGATCTTTTATAGTTTCATTTTTATGACATGCAATTTGAACTTACATACTATTCCTTGAATTAAAATAATCAGTTCATCTATATAAATGGTCGAACAAAATAAGTACTTTAGGATGGATGGAGCACAAATTATTACTACAATTGACAAAATAAACATATATTCATTAGGCTTAGTCCTAAACTACATTATTAGATTTTATCACTGCTTGAGAAACTAGCACAAGGGCATACCTGTATGACCAGAATACGATTGGATTGACTCTCATGAAAGGTGGTCATCCATGGAAGAGAATTGTTCTTGGACGACCTGCACAAAATCAACACGCAGTTTTTTCCCTCATTTATGAAACCAAGACAGATTTGATAACTTGAAGATTAGAAATATCAGTGTTTTTCCTTGAAAGAATTTATACAGCAATGTGAAAATCATATGCGGATTATTGCTTACAGCAGTAGGATCACCAATTCGAACACCAGGGGAAATAGCTGCGGTTGGTTTAGTCTTTAACAAAGCCTCCAAACCAGACTTGAAATCTTGGTGAAGTATATCTAACTGAATGACAAAGGGTGAAGCAATGTTAGCAATTAGATGTCAAAAGTTCAAGCACTTGCAAGAAGTACTTTAGTTGTATTATTTTCAAGGATGAATCCAGCAAAGCTAGTGTATAAAGCAAGACGAAAAAGAAATAATGACTCACCTAGAGGCTGTTTCATAAGTAAATGAATTGATTTCAGGGAAGGCTGAAGGGCAGCTAATAAATTATTTACATTTTAGAATGGCACATAACTACAAGAACTTACGGCTGAATCCTTCCCCCATTGAAGCTGAATGGAACCTCCTCCATACTGATAAGTGAGACAATATCAAGAAATGCGAAGTTACATAACCACAATACTAAGCAAAATTATTTTGATAACTTCATGAGCATCATGAAGCGATAAGATTAGTACATTGCGTCAACTTTGTTTAAATTCAACAACTAGGTGCTACTCGATTATATAAACCAAAAATCAACATTATATTCTTGTATTAACCTCTCCGCAAAAGTACAAGGGACTAGGTACACTACTATATATGTGGTTACACAAGGGTGGGGCACATGCAACGAAGTTTTAATAGCATTGGCCAAAGTGAAAGGAGAACGGGCCACCACAACTATGAATCTATTTTCATATAACAAAAAATCGAAACACTTGAGACTCTTAGGGGTTGTTTGACAGTTGTTGAATGGTTTGGTGTAGAATGATTAAGTGGTCAGAATGATTAAGAGGCTCTTATGATATAGAGTGAAATGAAATATGGTTGTTTGCTAATTGTTCATAAAGAAATCAGGGCTCTGAATGGTTAAGGGAGGGTCAAGATACAAAATCGTTCAGAGGGTTTTGGAACCATCAAGAGGCAGATTTTTTTTTGCCAAACAAGATTCACCTCTTAACGATTCAGAGGTTGCCTCTTAATGAGACAATTAAGAGGTAAACAAACATCCCCTTACATTGTAGCTTAATGTTACTACATATTTAATGATTTCCATGTGCATTCAACATTTCTAAGAGAAGTTATTCAATATTCTCCGGCTATAACCAATTTTTTGAACAACACATAAACTGACACGCCCATGTCTTCATAGAGACTTGAACCCACAATTTAAAAGGTTGAAGAGTTCAATTGGTCTCATCGGGTCAAAGGTCACCCAATATACAACAATACCATCTTGCAAAATGAACTCCATTTTTAGATACTTACCCATTAGTTTGTAGCATGTCCCATTGGCAAAGAGCACTATTGCGTAATTTGTGCAACATTAGTCCTTCACAACTATCTACTCACAAGTATACACAAAATGTTCAACATCTTATGTAACGTATTAAAAATGCTCCCATTGCGTAAGTTCCTATGCATGTGAAAAAACAAAATCATTGTCACTAAACTAACCCAAGCAACTAAATGGCCAGCACTAGCACGATAATATTAAATCAGGTGACCAACATGTATGAGAACTTACTATAACCGTGGACTCTTTGAAATAATAGCAACAATGTGAAGATTGCATGCATTTTAACGTAGATATTATAAATCTTAATCGTCACTACATGCTAATACAAACAAGATACAACCTCCTTGAAAAGTAATAGAACCGTAATATATCTTCTTTTGTGGCATACATACACATGCATATATATATATATAACACAAACACCTTTTCAAGCAATTAACTGTTACATGTTTGCTATAACCTTTACTCACCAACCTATCAAAAGAATAAGACTAACATTGTGTGTGTGTGTGTGTGTGTCAGCGTGTGTAATACAAACTCCATTTCAAGCAATTAACAGTTACATGTTTGCGTTAACATTGAGATAAAGAAAGGTGGCCACATCCTCTCTATACTCGATATTTAGATTCACCAAATCCTATAGATGAGTTAAATGAAACAGGCTTCAACTTGGATTAGATATTGTATGTAACAGCACAAGCAAAATAATCTTTTACCCATATCAATTAGAGGAAGTTCAGTGATACGGTAGTACGGTACAGTCTTCCAAAGTAACACGTGAAGAAATGTTTTTGGTCATAGATAAAGTATGTAAGAGCCCAAGTGTTGCAGATTGATGATACTTTTAGTTTACAGAGCCAACAATTGTGCGTCCTATAGAAAAGGCGTTACTAGAAGTTGTTAAAACGAAGTTACACAGCCTAACAAGTTATATACCTCAAATGCACCACTGAAACTCCACCGTAGTTGATTAATCTTTGCCTGGGAATGACAATCGATGGACAGGGCACTGCTGCCCGATACTGTGCAATTAACCTGCATTTAACATGACTACCTTTAGATTACAAAATTCATCTTGTGAAGAAAAGCAAACAAGCAGATGAATTTATTTGAACTTTTACGCTTGGCAATCGCAACAAATCATACATAACTTGCAACTCTTCCGGAAGAAGCGGAGCAAAAAATAACAGATGGCTTCACCTTAATGGCAGCACACCTTAATTGCAACTCTTCCGCAGACATTTGGTCCACAAGTTTACTTCATTCCGTAGTTGATTTTGCATGTGTTTCTTTACTATGGGTTTATGAATCTGTGGAAGGCTTCCAATTGAAACATCAAACATGTACGGTGGAATTTTGCACATGCATGTCCACTTCTAACTCTTTCCGTGAACCAAAGATTAACTCAGCCTAGATGGAGCAACAAGAGACATGCTACAACTTTTAATTACAAGAGAAAAAAGAATGTGTTACCTCCAGCCAAATAGCGTGAACAAGCATTGACCAACAAAAATGGTGTCTCCCTTCTTGACAGCCTGCAAAGACCACATAAACAGTCTCATAAGCATGGAGGAGCCACTAAAAACGGGTCAGAATAACTCATCAATATCTTTACTAAGAGTACACACATACACACTTATGTCTTAAACAGATCATATAGGAGTACCAGCATGCAAAATATCTAGAAATTTTCTGGGTTTTTTTGGTCAATCATCAACATTGGATAATATTTGGAACTTAAACATTTAAGAAGCATTAAAATCTACTAAGCTACAAACTTTTATAGTTTCCTTGTGATAAGGATGGCATCAGTTTTTTTAAGTTAAAGGCATTACAGATCTAGAAATGTATATAACGACGAGACAACAAAAGCATTGTCACCTTAGCTAGTCCATCAAAGTTGATTTGAAATCGGCATCCGATTTCATTTCTTAGGTCTGGGTCGGGATCCAATTCTCTTATAGAAGAAATGGATTGAGAAGAAGCTTCCTGACCTCCTTTGTCAGGGGTCAGAATAGCACATTATCATCCTGTTGAAGGGAAATGGCCTTCTCACTCTTAGTTACAACCTGCATCTCAGCACCAATTGTATTGAGCATCACCTAGAAATAGAAGGAATTATCGTCAAAAAATTAAGGAGATATTTGTCACTTGTTTTGAAGCTTTAAAAGGGTATGATATATATGATAGATTAAAAATTAAGTAATTGCGGAGGATCATGAATAGGGTTTCCCCCAAAACCAAGACGAACCGAACCTTAAAATCTGAACCATCACCATCTTGAACTTATATTCCCCATTTTATTAATGACAAGTGTAAAAGCAAACTAAATGGAACAAGAATCTTCAGAATGTCAAATATAAAATTCTTCAACATGCAAGAGATCTGCAATCATCTTATTGTTTCTCAATCCTAGAAGTTCGTAGTTTATGCATGATGTCATTCAGCCTTTAAAAGATACAGAGAGAAACAAACAAATTCCCAGATACCAACTGTTGTATCAAGAAGGCATGCGTTGATCAAAGAAAAAAAGTTACTGGGCCCTTTATGGCCTTTGTACTCACACAAATAACACGTTAGGTTTAAGATCTTTGCAAGTTTGGTTTTCAAGATCAATTAATTTGAAACATCAATGAAGACAATTATATGAAATTTTTGAAGAGTGACCAAAATCATCATAACAGATCGAAGAAATCTTAACGAACATAATGAACAAATCAGGTAAAAGATTGAAATTATAGACTAAAAAGAAGGACGAATCATATCAAAAGTATAGGAAAATCAAACCCTGAAGTAGAAAGAAAAAAGAAAAAAGAAAACCAAACCCCACCTCCTGTTTAATGGCAAACAAAAGAACCATCAACTTCATCGATTTGATTATGGACGTCCAACGATACATAAATACCCGTTGTAGGCCAGGGTAGTGATAGTGATGATATATTATAATCCCAAAAGATTTGATCCTCGAGAATTTTAAATATTTAACCGTTCAATGCAACCTAAGAACATCTCCAATGCAATGTTCTTGTAAGCAAAAAGTGGAGTGTCAACTATTATTGTGGACGGTTCTTATAAGAAACCTAAGAACATCTCCGAAGCAAGGTTCTTATAAGCAAAAAGTGCAATGGCTTATAAGAACTAGCATTGTGGAGAGTTCTTATAAGAACCTAAAGTCTTCTAGGTTTTTAAATAAGAACCTTGGTTCTTACCATGAAGTTTGTGTGAAATGACAATTTCCTCATTTTTATTGGTAATTAAATTAAATATTTGATATTTATTTATAAATAAATAATAATTATTGATGTTGACATGAGGTTTTTATAAGAACTACATTGTGGATTTTTATATAAATTTTTAAATTGATGAGTTGGAAATTAGATGACACCAAAAAGTATAAAAATGAGGTTCTTGTAAAAACCTCTATTGGAGATGCTCTAATCCTATTTGAGTTCTTATTTAAGAACTTTGGTTCTTACCATGAAGTTTGTGTGAAATGACAATTTCCTTATTTTTTATTGGTAGTTAAATTAAATATTTGATATTTATTTATAAATATATAATAATTATTGATGTTGACATGAGGTTCTTATAAGAACTACCATTGTGGACTTTTATATAAAATTTTAAATTAATGAGTTGAAAATTAGGTGACACAAAAAATTGTAAAAAAGAGGTTCTTGTAAGAACTTCTATTGGAGATGCTCTTAATTTTTTTCCCCTTTTTCCTTTTTCAGTTTTTAATTTTATATTATTCTACAATACCGGTGAGGATTAAATCAAGAAATAAAAACTTATTTTTATAAAAAAATTTATTATAACATCGTATTTTTATTTTTTCTTATTAAAGTAATATATTTTTAAATTAATTTTTTATTAAAGTATTGTACTTAAAAAATGTATCCATCATAGCAATGTTTAACATATTACCTTTCAAACAGGTTAACAACTTATTTTTTTGGTTTACATTGTTTAAATGAGGTGATATGGATGACACGTCTTTTTTTATTATGTAGCTTTTTTTTTTGTTAAAATGATGCATGTAATCGATTTTCAAAAGTTTGATGGTTTATTAATTCAAAAAATAAATACAGGGACTTAATAATTTAAAAGAAGAAATTTTAATAGTTTTTTGCATTAAAAAAAGATTTAGGAACTTAACCATTTAAAATCAGGGGCGGAGCCAGAAAATTTTTATAGGGGGTGCCTAAAAAAATGTAAGAAAATTCATTATTTCAAGGTTAATAAACCCTTTTAGTAAATAGTTAACCTAAATATAGTTAAAAATCATGAGTGACCTAAATAACATAATAATATCTATATTTATACAAACAGAGTATGCTTTTGTTTTTTGTTTTTTTTTGTGAAAGTGTCCATACTCGAAGAGACGCGAAAAACAGATACATAAAAATTGGGAATATTATTAGGGAGAGAAGGAGTCTAGTCCATTATATTTTTAAAATTGAACCTTAAAACTAATACATACTAATACATAATTTTTTTTAAAAGGGTGGGGGGGAGTCACTGCACCTTCTGGTGCTAAGGTGGCTCCGCCCTGTTTAAAATAGGAAAGTTGGTTGGTCATTTTTTGACTTTTCCCAAAAAGAAAATATTAGAAAACATCGATAATATTAAAGTAGTGAATCAAGATTTGAAGTTATTTTTCTATTGTATTCATGCAAGGTTTTTATATGCATATCAAAGTTTTATAACTTCTCATTATCTATACATATAGATTTATGCTTACATTCAAGTTGAAAGCTTTGACAGACGTGTGTTGGCATTGTTGATATTATATGTTAAGTAAATGTACTAATAAATTTTTAACACAGAAATTGTAAATTCTGTTTGTATTAAGTCACTAGCGAGTTTAAAGATATTTGAACAATCTAACCTAGTTGGTGAGATTTGAAAAATGTTAAGAAACATTTAAAACCCAACCCAATTCAAATTGTACGGGTTGAGTTGATGTGGGTTGTGTTGTGACATAATAGCAACACTACAAGTCTGATGCTACATTGGTAATAAAGAAAAGGCGAGAAGAAGAAAGTTGAAGATTTTTGCAAATAGCAAGTAAAATTACTATGAAATTGTGATACACTTATGAGAATAGGCATGAGAATGAGACTTGTCCCATTAGAGAACCTGGTGCACCCCTCCCGACGAGTAGATTTCTCGTAAAACCTGGGATCGGGGATGGGGATAGGGCTGGGTAACGTGTAATTTGTTAAAAAAATACTTATTTTTAATATATTTTATTTAATAATTAATTAATTAATGTGATATGGGTAAAAAATGAAAAATAAAGGAAAATAAATTACAAATACTAAAATCTTTAAAGGGTTCAAAGTATAACTTATAACATTAACATTTAGGGGTTGTTTGGTAGTTGCTGAATGATTTGGTGCAGAATGATTAATAGACTCTTGTGATATAATGCAAAATGAAATATGGTTGTTTGTTAATTGTTCAGAATAAAATCAGGACTCTTAATGGTTAATGCAAGGTCAAGATACAAAATTATTCAGAGGGTTTTGGAACCATTAAGAGACTGACATTTTTTTGTCAAACAAGATTTACCTCTTAACGATTCAGATGTTGTCTTTTAATGGAACCATTAAGAGGTAAACAAACAATCTCTTACTCAACCAATTGGTAAAATGCAAAACCGCAACTTGTGGTTTGCATTTTTCCCCTCGCAGTTTTTTTTGTTTATTTTTTATTTTTGCATTTGGATCATGTCCGAAAAGTTCGGTGGCTAAATTTTAGAAAATTATTAGTCAAGTGGCCATATGGGTTAATAACCCAAAAACTTTCTATTAGTTTATAGAGAAAAGTTCATAAAAATCCAACAAACTATTTTATTTTGAATGGTTAAGTCCTTAAACTAATTTTTTGAATAAAAAAACCATTAAACTTTCTCATTTTGAATGATTAAGTCCCTGAACTATTTTTTTGAATGAAAAAATCATTAAACTTTATCATTTTGAATGAAAAAACCATTAAATTTTCACATTTTGAAAGATTAAGTCCCTATACATTTTTTTCAGTAAATTAAATCATCGAACTTCTAAAAATTGGTTACTTACATCATTTTAACCCAAAAAAATACCTGTAACCGGTTATCTTTTGATTCTTTCTCTTTTGATAGATAAAAATAAATCAAAAGAAGAGAGATCGATGGCAGGGGCAACAGTGTGTCAGGCGATATGGTGAACAGACAACGTTCGGGCAACGGGGAGTGGCGAGGCGGAGTGATTCGATTGTTCATGAAAGGTTTTAATGGCGTAGAGTTTGAAAAGGGTAAAACAGATTTAGATTTGTTTTTTACTAAAAAGCCTTCATAATCAGTTCCAAGTACTTATAAAGAAAGGTAACCAATTTTTAGAAGTTTGATGGTTTGTTTATTCAAAAAAAATGTTTAGGAACTTAATCATTCAAAATTAGAAAGTTTAATGGTTTTTTCATTCGAAAAAATAGTTGAAGAACTTAATCATTCAAAATGAAAAGGTTTAATGGTTTTTTCATTCAAAAAAATAGTTCAGAGATTTAATCATTCAAAATGAAATAGTTTTCCCTAATTTCTATATACAAAAAACATATAATTAAGAGTAAATTACATTTTTGGTCCTTATGGTTGCCATCCATTATCAAGTTTGGATCATCTTTCAAACTAATTACAATTTTGGTCATTGTGGTTGCCATTTTACTTCATTTTTGGTCCCTCTGACCAACTTTACTTAAAAGGCTTAGTTAAATTAAGGGTAAATTGGTACTTTCACCTTTTCATTGTTTTTTTTTTCATTTTTTATTTTATTAGAATATTTAGAAATTACAATTATAGTCCTTATGGTTTGTCATTTTACCTTTATTTTCTTTCCTACCTTTTTTTTCATTTTTTATTTCATACTCTTATTATATTAATTAATGATAATTTTAACTAACAATAAATTAAAATACGTATTTTATTTTGTAAATTATACCATTATAAAATTCTTGTAGATAACTTTAAAATAAGTTTAGTAATAAATACTTTTAATTTTTTATGCAATTTATTTGATATATATATATATATATATGCAAATTCATCTACACTAATCCGAAAAAAACTTTTCTATTTTAAATTTTGTTTAAGAAATTTATAATTTTTTGTAGGGAAAAATCGAAATTTATCTATGTCTATTAATTTAAAAAATGTATCGTTTATAGATATTCCATTTAATTATATGTTTTTATTAAACGTGGATGAAATAAATAAAAAAATATTACTAATTTATTTTAAATTTTAAATTTAAATTTATCATAATGAAAAATAAATAACCAACTAACAACTACGTATTTTCTTTATTTACAAGAATCAGTAGATCAAAAAATAATGATTTACAAGGTGAAGTGCATGGTTCATGAGCCTATATTTTAGTTCAAACAAAACAATAAGGCTCATTTGGTTTGACGTAATGTTTTCGAGATATTTGGATTTTATGTAAGGATTTACAATTGGAAATGTTGGGAATTTTTGGGTATATGGTTCGTACTTTGGAATAAAATTTAATACAATTCTCTACATAAATTTAAGTTTATATTTTGAATATTTTTATTACGATAAATTTTAGTTTATATTTTGATTTTTTTAATAAGTATATTATAAATTTTATTAATTGATAAACATTTTTTTAATTAATAGACATAAATAAATTTTGATTTTTGTATTACATAATAAAATAGGATAATTTTCTTAAGGACAACTTAAACATAAAGTTTTTTTGGATTAGTGGTTACGAATTTGGAGAAATATATATCTATATAATTTGCATAAAAATATTTAATATTTATTTTATTTTAAAATTATCGACAAAACTTTTATAATGGTGAAATTTACAAAATCAAATACGTATTTTTAATACATTTTAGTTAAAAATATCATTAATTAATATAATAACGGTATAAAATGAAAAATAGAAAAAGGTAGAAAAGAAAAGGAAAAAAAAGAAAAAAAAGACAAACTACATGGACTATAATTGTAATTTACGGTATAATTTAATAAAATGAAAAATGAAAAAGACAAAGAAAAAGTAAAATGTCCAAAATGCCCTCAATTTAACTAAATTTTTTAACTTAAGTTGGTCAGAGAGACCAAAAATGAAATAAAATAGCAACCACAGTGACCAAAATTGTAATTAGTTTGAAAGAGGGACAAAACTTGATAATAGGTGTCAACCATAAGGACCAAAAATGTAATTTACTCTATAATTAAAAGTAAACTACAAATTTTGTCCTTGTGGTTTGTCAAAAATAACGCTTTTTGTCCCTATAGTTTTGAAATTACAAGATGACCATCATGGTTTACAAAAACGTCCAAACTTGGTCCTTTCCTTTAACAATTGTCAAAAATCCCGTTAAATGATTGTATTTTAGTATTTTTATCTATTTTTTGTCATTTACCTAATCAAAAACTACAGGGACCAAATCATAAAATTGATTTTGATTGGTTAAAAAACAAAAAATCAATAAAAAGACAAAAATGTCCCTCATTTAACAAAATTTTTTAACGACCACTAGAGTTACACCAAATCCGACGTTTTTGCAAACCACGATAGCCATCTTGTAATTTCGAAAATACATTGACAAATTTTTTTGACTAACCACATAGACCAAATATGTAGTTATCTATAGCTAATTTAAGAGTAAAGTATAAACTTGGTACCTATGGTTTGTCAAAGATAACACTTTTCGTCCCTGCATTTTCAAAATTATAAGATGGCCATCGTAGTTTGTTAAGATGTCCAAATTTGGTCCCTCCCTCTAACAACCATTAAAAAAGTTTCATTAAATGAAAGCATTTTCGTTCTTTTATCGATTTTTTTGGCTTTTGCCCGATCAAATACCACAGGGGCAAAAAACTGAAAATTAATTCTGATTGAGTAAAAGACAAAAAATGGATAAAATACAAGAATGAGTCATATTTAACAAAAAAAAAATTAACGGTCATTAGATAAAGGGACCAAACCTGAACGTTTTTGCAAACCCCATTGGTCATCTTGTAATTTCAATACTACTAGGATGAAAAAGGTTATTTTTGATAAACTACAGGGACCAAATTTGTAGTTTACTATTAATTTAATTATGTATTTATTTTACATTATTTGTTTATTTACTGTATTTAAATATAATTACTTCAATTATATTGACAAACAAAATTGATTAAATACTCTCATTTGTATCTTTATATTGTTTTGATATGGATTTGCATCTCGTGAAACAGTCGTATTTTGAGTTGCTTCTTTATTTTGTGTGTTAGGTCATCAAAGATTTGAAGATGACTTTCCTTTCGAATCATCAAGATTATGAGGATGAACTTTCAATTTCTACTTGTAATATTTGAAAAACATCTTTTGTACTTGTATATTTTTTGGTTCTTTGTAATAGCTTAGTCATGCTTTAAAAGATCGGTGAAGTCGAAGACTAGCCGAAATCAACAAGAAGCAAATCTTCAGATGGGGATTAAGATAAACTTCCAATATTCAACTAAGCTACCTCCTCCTGCCGATTTGCTCTTGACAAATAGATAGGACCTCCTCTTGCTGATTTCCTCTTGACAAATCGGTATGATCATTTGTCCTCTTGCATAGAAAATCTTTACCAAATCATGGAATGATGGGGACATTCTCTAAAGAATCAAAAAAAGGTTATTTGTCGTTTATATCATTTTCAGGTGTTGTCTACAACAAGGTCCGAAGGTCAACTCTGCTCCATGTTAAAATAAAAAAGGACACTTTGTCTTTTTGAATGACATATCTGACGTTCAATCTCAAAGTGGCAAGTATCCTTAACATTTAATATACATGGTGGTATATAAAGGTGAAGATCACTCTCATGTAAGGTTACTCTTTTGAAAAGAGACCTAAGTGCACTCAAGCAAAAAGTTGACATATATGTTTCTCTCTCAAACTTCATAGTTTTAATCTTTGTGTTTTCAAGATGTGTTTAAGTTTTCTTGTTACTTAGTGAAAGATTGTTAGAATAGTTTATATGTTCTTTCCGCAACAATCTTAAAAGTTTTCTGTGTGTAATTCTTGATTTTATTATTAAAAAAGAATTAAATTAAGTGAATTTTTTTAGTATTGTATTCAACCTCCCTTCTACAATACATGCTTACTCTTGCCATTACAGTTTGAGACTAACATTGTAAATCAATCTCATATGCTTCTGGATCTACACAATCATATCTTGATTTGTAACTTAGATTATAGTTTTGGTTTAGAGTAAGGTTTTTTAGTTTAGTTTTTTTTTTTTTTAATTTAGTTAACGGTTTGAAGTTTACCAATATCTAGATGTAAAGATAATATATAAACTAATTCAGGGTTTTGCTTTTAGGGACATTTTTTTTGATTTTACATGTTTTGCAGGGTCGGTCCTATAGTTTTGGATGCCTTGGGTGGAGAGTAAAAAATATGCCCCAAATCCAAGAAAATCAGTGAAATACAAAAAAAATGGAGCAAAACAAATCACACCCAAAAAATGATGACTTTATATATATAACATAAGTTATATTTGTGAGTGTAAAAACTTTGGTTTATAATACGAATATCTGTTCTATTCTATTTCTAGAGGAAAAAAAATGAGGCCGACCTTAAAAGACCTTATTTACAGTTGGAAGACAGTGCTCAGAAGTGTTTCCAGTTAGGCAAATGTGGGATGGGGCACAATCCATCCCCTATAATCTCTAATTATCTGATGAGATGAATGTTGTTGGTGTCAATACCAACCATCCAAACAGATTGTATCTTGGTTGGATGTTATAGTTGAAGAAATCTATATTTCCTACAGGCTATTTTAGGAGTACCAAAGATCAAGAATGGTTATAATCCTGCTACATGGGTGTTGGATGTGACTTCTTCTTCAGTTGAAAGTTAACTTACGCCGTGTTCTCGAAACTCTTTTTACGAAGGAAAGAAAAAGAGAGTGATGGAAATGGGAGGAAAGTAAAAAAGACTCTTGTACTCGAAACTTTTTCAGGAGAGAAAGGAAAGAAAACAGAAGGAAAATAATGATAAATTTCTTTCCAAGACTTTCCTCCCAAATGTGGGAGGAAAGGGAAGGAGAGGAAAGAAATTAAAACAATTTATAAAATTATTAAAACTACAAAAACTACCCAACCTTTCATTATAAAAATTATATTTTTAAATGGTATATTTGTAAAAATGTCATATTTCCTTTTCTTTCTCTCCTATTAAAGAACATGAAAAACTATTTTCTTTCATTTTCCTTCCCTTTCAAGAACACAAATGAAAAAAATTATTTTTCTTTCCTTCTCTTCCCTCCCTTTTTTTCCCCATCTATTTCTTTTCTTTTCTCTTCAGATTAGAGAACACAGCGTCAATATTGACTATGCTAAAATTTATGCCAACTCTTCCATTTATCAGTAAGTTCCAAATGTTCCAAATGTTGATTTGATGATTTCTCCTCTGATTGTTTTCCAAATGTATTTCTATTATGTATTTATGGATGTTTTGTGGCATTTTCAGGGACAATCAACTAATTAGGGAGCTTCTCAAGGGTGAAAACAATAAGGTAATTTCTTCTTCTAGAATTAAACTTGTAACATTTTTTTTGGGTGTTTGTCTTATGAGTGTTTATACAATTTGTAATTATTTTATGAAGTGATTAAGGCTTCACAAGTCGTTGAGAGGATGACAATGACTATGATTTGAAGAGCAATATTGACATGTATATACTAAATTTGTATAAGATTGTGAACAAATCATTATAATCAACAAATTAGCTAATATCCTAATAACCTAAATCTAATAAAAAAGAAAAATCCTAGAAGCACCTTTAGGTGCGCATAGGCTTGAAAGAGTGAAAGGGCAAAAAAGCAGAACCCAGGTGCTGAAGGGGAAGTATAACTGAGACCAAGAGGGTCACATATCATGACTCTTGAGATCGAGAGGCCAAGGTTGAGGGACAGAGAGAAAGGTTGAGTGCAGATGCTGGAGTTAAGAGTGAGAGCATCACATATTAGATTCGAGAGCATATGTGGGTAAAAAAATTTATAAAAAAATTAGAAAACCTAGCTTAGTAACACATATAAAAGGATTGAGCTCTGATGCCCTGGGCATTTGTCTATCTCGCCCAGCACAAGGGCCACCCCTGATGTTTTGTATCACATTTTTTTTTGGAAAAAACCTATGGATTGTGGAATGATGTTTTGTATCCCTTGCACTGTGGTTTCAATTTAGTCATTGCTTTAGAGGCGATGTGTTTTTTTTTCTTTCTAGATTTAACTAGTATGTGCGTCAATGATTAACGGATTTTTTAGGTTTTGATTGTGACGTTGAATGATAAGTTGATTTTTAGGGTTGTGCATATCCTGTTTTTTAAATCGGAGAGGATGTAAGGGCCTTTGTAAGGAGGGTTTATTTAGTTTTCTTTCTTTTTTTTTGTCCAGTGCTTTCGAGATTTCTACCAATAGCATCTATGTTTGTATAATAAAAAAGTTGAGTAAGATGACAAAAATGTTCACGTGATCTAAGAGAGTTAGATTAAAGGACCCATTCCATAACAAAAGTAAAACTATAATTACCATATGTGTAACTATTTCGTTTAAAAGACCTAATCTAAAAGTATCTATAACCATAGGGGACGAAATTTGTAATTTAGGGGCTGTTTGACAGTTGCTGAATGGTTTGGTGCAGAATGATTAAGGGGTTAGAATGATTAAGAGGCTCTTATGATATAGTGCAATATGAAATATGGTTGTTTGGTAATTGTTCAGAATGAAATCAGGGCACTTAATGGTTAAGGGAGACCCATGATACAAAATGATTCAGAGGGTTTTGGAACCATTAAGAGGCAACATTTTTTTTCTGCCAAACAAGATTTACCTCTTAACGATTCAGAGGTTGTCTCTTAATGAAACCATTAAGAGATAAACAAACAACCCCTTACTAAAAAAATACAAAAAAGGAGAGGCTAATTGCACCTTTAACTTTGCTAAATACACCTATATGATTAATTTTTCTTCTCACACACATCAACATCAAAACCTGTTTTTTACATTTTCAATGCATGAATTACATTCCCAATGCAAGAATTGACCTGATTTTAACATAATTAAGGGTGCCATTAGCACTCCCCTTACAAAAAGTATATATTAGGCCAAAAAATCCGGAAATTTTAGCTGTTTATAACCTATTGGGCCTAATTGGGCTTAGAATGTACTACAAAAACCCACAAGTAATGTAGAAGGTGACTTTGTTGGAAGATGATAAAACCTTAAGGGGTGTAATTGAAAATATTTTGTTCGGAAGAGAAGACTGGTAGAACGTCCGTTGTACTTGTAACCTGAAAACCTATTATTCAAAATCCTCGGATTCACAAATCTCACTCAATTCCACTTTTTTGATTTCAATGGCGAATCCCAATCAGCAACCAAACTCAATTAGGCCATGGATCCTTGAAGTTGTCCCCTTCGTAGTTGTTGTTCTCATAGCCGCTCATGTCATCGCTTTGGTACGCCATTTTTTTCTCTCTCAATTACAAGATCACTGTATTTCTCCAATTATTAACCCCACTAATTATTTGTTTTTCGTTTGTGTGTTTTATGATTTTGGGGGAAAAAGGTTTATTGGATATACAGATTAGCTACGGAGAAGCTCCCTGGACGAAGAAAGAAGCACTAGAACTTCTAATTCGTAGTCCAGTGATTCCACGAAGAAACGAAGGTGTAGTGATCTAATTTCATGTTTTTAGTTTTGAATTTTAGCGTGTGTATGGAGGCATGTAAGGTGTTCGACGAAATGTGTGAAAGAAATGTTGTCCATTTGACAATTTATTTATTTGGGGGTCAAATGAAGGGTGTTGTATTCAGTTGGTATTTTTTTTCTTTGTGATTGTGAAAAGTTCTACTCGATTTGAGGATTGCTTGTTGTGTTTTTTTGTGGTTTCTTCTCCTTGAAAGATCATGCCTCAAGAAAGAAAGAAAGAATATTGTATTTATATTTACAAAATCTGTATTACAATGGTGTTCCAAGAATTGCACTTGGATGCATGTTTTAAACCATATTTTGGATGTTAATAGCTTACTATCTTGTTATTATCATCCCAAATCCTAATAATAATAATGAGAATAGACGGTTAGGGTCAGGTTCAAATGAGAGATGGTCCAAGATCACCATGTGATTACGAACACTTAAATCATATATGATTGAACACATGCAATGTTGGCGGACATATATACCTTCCCCGGTTGGGTTCACCAAGTTGTCCACATCCCTTTTGGACGTGTTCATATTACATTTGATCATATGTGATCTTGGAACTTTTTGTCTTCTCACAAATTGATCAAACTTCTTCCTCCCTCTAGATGGTAAATGGTCATTACATAAATCGCGCATTACATAACATTTTTTATACATGAAAACTAGTTTTTTCATGCAATATTTGAGACATTGTTGTAGAAGATTCGTGATTACTATTTTATTGTAATAAAGGGGAAGAGTATGGTTGGTTGTGACAAGGATCAAAATGAAGCTATTTTGTATATCTAAATGTTTTTAGACTCAGAAATGGGTGAGGGTCATCTGGTTGCCTTCTTTGTGCATTTGTGTATGGTTTTCTATTTCTGTTTGATTTGGTATTCAGGCTGCAATATGGCTATTGTATGCTGCTGTTACGCATAGTTTAATTTAATATTTTTATTTCATTTAAAAATCTAAAAAAATTGTCCAAAACTTACATGGGGATCTTATTTAGGTTCTGTTCCTAGTATTCCAAGCCGTTCTTTCTCAGAAAGGCACCATCATATGTTATTAAAGATATTTCATTAGAAAAGGATTCGAAGTAACCTCCAAAGATTGAAAGAGTAAACATTCTTGGATGCATTTCTTCTATCAAAGAAATTGCCTAAATTTATTGATTCAAAAAATTCGCCTTTAAGCAAATCAGTATTCAACCAAGATACTTACTATGGCTGGAAAGGAAAAATACACACTAATAACCAACTACGGAAATTGCAGCATCCTGCTGAGGTGTACCATCAGGTCCTGTATGTGATGCGAGGGAAAAAACACCAAGATAGGAGGAGAGTATGAATCGTGTTGTCTTGAAACTCTTCTTAATTCAGAGATAGAATGCCATACACATGTTATTGCTACTCTTCGTTGGAAGCACTTGCAGCGCTAAGATCCACGCTCAAGTCAAGAGTCTGTCACATTACACCATTAAAAACAAGAATCAATTATGGTTGATGTGGATATATTCAAGAAAATGTATGCATAGTAAAGATCAAAACAATGTGTTCTTTATATTTGGTATTAAAAAGTTTACCTTTCCAGTTATTTGGCTGTACATGGCAATCACATCTTGTACCGTGGTCTCAAAATGTGTCGTTGCATCATAACTCTGGGGGAGACAACAATTTTATATGTGATAAGAATCAAATGATATCTGAAGTAACAAAAGGTGACATTCCATTTATATGTGATATATATAAAAACTTGTGCCTGATTAAGTGGTTGGTTTGGAACTGTTTTTATATTGCCCAGTGAATTGCCAGAATGCATCTGTGGAATGACAGAAAAAGTTTCACCTATAGGAAGTGTTTTTTTTGGGTCTTCTAGAATAAATTTGTTATGAAATGTTTTAGCCTGAGGAACATTCATTAGTTAGAGAAACTATTTGTTGTCTCAGAATTCTGATCCTAATGCGCATAGCAGAGATCAATGAAAAGTTTCAACAAAAAACGAGTCCTAAACTTTAAGGATAAACTTAAGAGAGAAGACATATAATAGATATACTCACAGTAGATATGAAACAGTGATCTTCTGCACCCTTGTTAGTGGGTTCATATCTGTCATAAGTATCAAAGAAGATCTGGTCCACAGGTCCAAGCAAATCTATCCCAGGCTTCAGTTCCTGCTCAGGACTATCTGTCTCTGCCTCTGTTGTCACAAAGGCAATGTATTTACCTTTCGGGGCTACATTGTGAGAATATGAGCAGCAGAACAGATACCTGCAAAACAGCATCAGGTATCATGGAATGCTAACTATGGGCTGATTCCGTTACAAGTTTTCAGTACTTTGTTGGTACTATGTTGAATGTGCAGTGAACTATTCATAAAAATGTAGTAGTCAACTATTTGTAAAAATGTAAATCTTGGAATAGGTGCATTTATTTAGTTCCACTGAAGGTTAAAAATGTAAATCTTGGAATACATACATGTCAGATTTGCGGCCTAGCTGTTTCTGGGGCAGGATAACTTGGGTTGAATGAGCATCATTAGTGTTTGGGATGGGATGGCTCATGATGCATATAGCACGAGCTACTTTACCAACCTTCGTTACCTGTTGCAATAAACAGGATCTGGTATGTCATAACGAAAGACAAGATTAAAAGGCTAGTAAATTTAATTTTGCAGATAGTTTATGTTTACCTTGTCAGGCAAATATGATGGATCACACACTACTTTTTTGCACTTAGCAGTTTCTCCTTCTGATGTCACACCATATGCCTTTCCGTCTTCAAACTCTACCTGTCATATTTTGCGAGCTCTTATCAACCTTTCTACTTTCTAGTAGTCATCAAAGTACAATTATCGTAGCAGGTGTCTAATGATATGCATCATGTATCTTGTATTACAATGTGTGGCTATTTGACCACCTTTGATCCTGATTCTAATTTGATCCTTTATCTTCAGTAAATGCCAAAAGAAAAAAAATTGAGACAGGTGCTATTATGATCTTGTAAAGATCCTTCTCTTACCACCTTGCTTATGTATCTAATGACGGTACCTTTTCTTTTCTAAAGCAGAAATGGCCAAAATCAGAACAAGGTCCAACTTCTATGCATGGGATACAAGCCACTAGAGATTGTCACTCTGAATTTGACCATCCAAACTGTAGAAACGGTTACATCTTTCTTAAAACAGTTTTGTACATTAAATTATTAGGATAGAAACTTTCACACTGACCGTCTCTAATCACTGTTAATCAAGCTGACATTAGGCATCCTTGTTATCCTAACTATAGGCAGGTGGGCAAGTTAGCATTACATATCATTCTAATAATTTCATTCAGAAATGTGTGAAACAGTACGTGAACCACAATCACGGTTTAACCTGAACTTCAGTAAAAAGGATTTTAGATTACTCTAGTTCAATGATATCAGTGGATTACCTTGCATTCTGGTTTGTTGAGCATGTAGGTGCCACCATAGACCGCACTCAGGCGAGCAAATGCCTGGCAATTATTTATCAGATAAAGTTAAATAGATAAGGTACCAAACTAAATAAATGCTGCCAATGGAATTGTACCTGAGGTAATTCTCCTAGTCCATAGAGGGGGTAAATATACGGGGAACCTCCTGCGAACCGAGCTAGTGACTCTGCATAGAGCTATTCGAGAAATAAAAGGTAAAAATTAGCAGTAACCATAAGCAATCAGAAATTAATACCAACATGCTAGATCAAGGGGGTATTTATACCCTCATGACTTTGTAACACTACTAAAACATGAAAACCATATATTGCAATTGATGAGGACACATGCGGCTAAAAAATATTTTGGCTACGAAAAGAGTGCAGTTTTTTTTTAAATCTTGCAGACTATGATCCGCCCATATAGACCAAGGGATAAGAAGTGTTCTTTAAAATGTCAAAGCAAAATTTGAAAGTTATTGTGCGATTGATCTACAATCTACATTGCAACATTCTAGCATTAGATATTGCTCCCCTGTTTTGTTTAGTGGATGCTACTTCTAAAAAAAGTGGACCTTTTGGGAATTACATATTTCTAAATCATCATTGGTTAATTTGTCCATAAAAGTTGTGATGTTTAAAGGAGCACATGTTTAAGATACGTAGAATGTCTAAAATACTATTGGATGATGAGAAAATGAGAGGAGTCTTATGGACAAAAATCAGTAACCGAAAATAAAGTAATCTTACATTACTAATTAGACACTTGTGATAAGATAAAGAAGTTCAGGTATCAAACTGAGAAAAAGTTTTCATTCCTTGATGTTGGATTTCTAACCTTAACTTTCTTGATAAAATCTACAGCTGGCTGGTCCAAATATTTGTCGTCCCTATAGAGTGCCAACGCATGCCCAATGAAATCAATTGTATTATCGTCTAGTCCATATTTTTTCCTACATAAAACAACCAGTCAAACATCCAAAAATAGCAGAAATGAATTTAAATTATTGATTGAGTGAATCAGCAAAAATAGGAGAAATGCCCAAACTCTTTTTCAACTAACGTTTCTCTCATGAGTGAATCAGCAAATAACATACTCCCTTGTTTAACGTTCTTGTATATGTGATAATAAACTGAGGGAATGAATATTCTTCCTTCTGAGTGATACTTGATATATACATAGACACTGACTTGACTAATAAAAACAGAGCAAAATGGTATGTGAAGTAAGCCAGAATTCTGAAAGGGAATGGCATCATGGGGCATAGCTGTCATATTCAGCCATAGGAGCTAATGTGTTGAGACGAAAACCATTATATCATCTTTGTTTTTTGAATTAAAAAATTAATATCAGCTAACAATAAAAAGCAACAGGTCCACCTGAACACCATGAAAAAAATTAACATGTGATAGGATCGAAGATTTAGGCTGTGCAAACAGAATGCTCAAAGGATGTTAGTTTATATGGTTCTCCACTCTCTTTATTAGGCTGTCAAGTTTATGTTGTACAAAAAGGGTATGACACCACCCTCTGGAGCGCCCCAAAGTACTGGCCTCATAGCCATCATGAGGTAAATCACGTGTCCCAGGGGCAGGTGGGTGGTGCCTGGAATCAAACCCCAGACTTAACACTCATTCTGCAAGGATACCCGCCTCCTTATCTGCTAGGCAAAAGCCGTGGGGACACCAATTATATGCTCCTTTGTATAGAGATTCCTTTATGTATTATTCATCCCACAAACACACCTAATATACTCTATTTATACAGAGGTCTGCCTCATGGTATCAAAGTTGAGGCTCTGATAATCAAAACCTTATCCCCCTTTATATATGTTTGCCCCCAACAGTAGTTCACTGCCACCTGAAGATACAACTGCGGCTACCAAGTGATTGACCAGAGCTTCATTTAGCTTGTGACCACAAAAATCCCTGCCGTAGGGACTTCTATGCCACCATTAGTCTCTGATGCTTTGTCAATTGCATTCCTAGGCTATGTGTCTGTTCTCTATTGCTTTGCTAGGTAATGCAGATTGCAGCCCCTGTCCTGACCTGTTGTCACTAAGGGCAAGATGCTCATGTCACAGACCTTCCCTTATATCAGTAATTAGGCACCTTCCTCAACTACAAAAACCCAATGACTAAACCAAATATACCTCCTCAAGAAAGCCAATTTTGAAGAATCCAGATAACTGGTGAAGAGGGCAGTGGTCCATACTGCTGTAAGGAATGCAAGTACAGCCATATATTTGATTAGATATACAGTCAGATACTCGACCCGACACCCAGTGTGATCCTCTAAATGCGCTTATCCCTGTCATCCTTATTGAGATGCAGAAGGCACTCACACTTGTACATGCATCTTTGTACATGACCGCGTTCTACACATGCATGAGAAGATAGTTGAATCGATGAAACATGACACTTAACCACAAGGGGTTGTGGCGTACTGATTAAAGTCATGGGGGATGTGGTGGAATATCCCATCTGCCCAGGGTTCGAATCCAGGCATACACAACAATTGTGGCCACTGAGGTTTAATCAAGGCTGATGTCTTACACTCATAATTTGCCAAGGGATTAGTCTAGGCATAGCCTAGGACACCCTTCCAATATGAAACATGACACTTGGGTTTTATTGTCTCTTCCTTTTGTAAATGCTCTGGTGGTTGGATATGGGTATACATAGTGAAACTTCATCCAGATGGCCTTCTCTATCACATGAAATTCTGGGCTACTTTCAGGCTTATGACGTTGACTACGAGGAGATTGTGGCTAAGATGGATGTGTTGGTATTTGTATTGCCCTGAGCTATTTACCATTCGCTTCTTCAATGGTTAAAAAATGTAATGACTTTCTAGAGGACAAGGTATATTGGGATCAATCTCTAGGGTTTGTGGTTGACAAGTTGTCTTGCATGGTCTGCCAACTTGGAAGATCCTTATAAGGGATCCTTATAAGGTCGCAAGCAGTCTCAAATCTCAATGCTCGGTTTGGCATTCTACATAGGTCCTCCAACATTTAGGTATGCCCAAATGTGACAATGATTGTTCCATGTTATAGAAAAATTGGGTAAGCAGAGTTATTGTCGTTGTTTACATAGATGGCATCATGCTTAGAAGATTACCAGTTAACTGATTTCTTGATGACACTTTATGGAAGACCCAAATCGATCCTATAAGCTGTAAATTGGGCATGATGATATCTGTGCTCCAACTTGATGAGGGTAAGTCTATGTTTATACTTTTGTCTCTGTTGGGTTTCTTTTATTAGTTATCTGCAGTTTCCATTATGTATTATTTGAGTCATGAATCCATGTCATGTAAACAGTACACTCTATTTTATGCATGGGTTGTGTCATCATAAAGTATCCATTCAAACCCTAAGCCTTAATGAGAAGCACCAGAGTGATATCATCTTAATAAGTGTGCTGTGTAAGTCATATAGGCAGCATGGATAGCATAATGTCTCAGGCTGCTTGTTTGAAATGATGTTTATTGACGTCAACACCTCTCAGACACATAAACGATGCCTACTGGACCGCCAACAAAGCACCCACCAAGGCAGAGAACCTGAAGACTGTAGAATTCACTAGGAATTTGTAAAGTTCTCTACTTGTCCTAGTACCTCACTGTATCCTGTTGTGTCTTCTAGAATCTAGCATACTCTTGATATTTGTAGTGAGCTAGAATATTTTGTAAAAGAACCTAGAAGCTCCTAGACAATTGATGTATCTAGAGGCTTCGTGTAATCTAAGATGTTCCAAGACTCCTGGTAAACAGGTGGAGTCTCTCATGTATAACTCATCCAAGAAATCCAAGAAACATTCAAGGTAATAAACAAAGCCTTCCTGATAAACTCTCTATTATCCTTTTGGTGTTCTTGTTGTAGTTCTTCCACTGTTCCACAAGCCTCTCAAGTATTTTCAAGGTTGACTTGGTACTTCCAAGGCGCAAAGTACTAAGGCTGCATGGGTCGTTAAGCCATAAATAACAACCCCATGACATTAAGTTAGGTTAAAGTGGTATTATAACATCCCCAACCCCCGTACATACCACAGTTTGTAGAAAACAAGGTTATGAAAGAACTCTTGAATGGCATTGTAAGTGTCAAGATCCAATATAGGGTCAATTAGAAAGAATATATAACCAATCTTTGTATCTTCTTGACTACCAGAAAACTAGTTATCGCCAATATCAACGATGATCAAGTACAAGATGGAACTTCTGGATGGTAGATTTAGAGATACTATATGACCCGTTGATTGATCAAGAATTTAGTTCAATACGAAGAATAACATTATGATTTCACTAAGAACCATTAAATTCCTAAAAAGACGCTTTCTCTATAAAGCAAATAGTTCTAAAGATAACATTTCTTTTAAATAGATTCAGAACAAAAGAATGATGTGAAGAAAACTTCTCCATGAGCAATATAGGATGAACTAACTCCGTAGAAGAGAAGTAGGAAGAAGCTAACAGGACTTGGTTTGACATATCCTCAAACTCTTGTTCAAGTTTATTTATCGTTGTAGTAATTCAAACAAGTTATTTGTTCTTACACATATTAGATAAACACATATTATGATCCCTTTGTATGAAAATATGGGATGGTTTGGAGATATGTCAACTGAAAGAAAGAAACATGCACAGAAGAAAGTAGACCAGTAACAAAATTCCATTGAAGCAATGATTGTGTAATATATGGAAGAGGTTATGAACAAGCAGAGACAGAGGCTATTTGGAAGCATGGATATTTGTTGCACAAGGATCTCAAATTATGATGCATGAAACCATGCTTGTCAACTCCATGCAACATCCCATCTGTTAAGGACGTAATTATCCACAAGGATTTAGTTGAGATGAGCAAACATGGTCACTAGAGAATGGAAGTACATCTTGTCTATGAACAACTGGTAATCCATGTCATGATATAGCATTTTGATAGAGTGAACATATAATTTCCAAGTGGACTATATCTCTGGGATGCCTCATGCAGGACTGAAGTAAAAGCGAACTACTGCAGCAGCGTCAATTTTAGACAAATGCTACTCACAGAAGGTCCAAAGATAAGCAGAAATTTTATTTGACAAAGGTGTTTAGTAAAGATTTGCATCCCACTGGGAAAGTTCTGCGAAATAAATAGTTCATCTGAGCACGAAGTGTCAAGAGAATTTACTATTCTTGGCTTAAAACCAGAAGGGTGTAATGTAATTTACATAATCTGAAGTTTGTCCTTCGTGAATTTAATTTAATAAGCCATCTGTCACATTACATTTTTTAGAAAACATGCATTTGTTAATCTAAGCAGGTATATATATCATGCAGCCAATGAAAAAATAGACTAGGATAAGATAGTACGAGAGAACATCTTTTGCAGGTACTTTGGTGAGATCCAGCCCTTCATGTGATTTTGGATCATTATCATCATAGTCCTGAACATAAATGAAGAACTTCCGAGCACGACGCTTCTCAAATAATCCCATGAGAGGGGATTTAAGTGCTTCCACATCAGTTGCTGGCACTTTGTGAATCTGAACGAAAATCTCAATTTTTCAAAGATATGGTTATAAGTTAAAGGTTAGAATAATTTCTCACTGTAAGCTTAGAGGCTTTCATACCTTTCCTTTGTTGTACACAAAACTACCATCAACAGCCTTGAAATTAAGGTACTTTGTGACATTAGTGTGAATTAGAACACGAACTAAGGCACCATTAGCCATCATGAACTGCAAAAGCACACAAGTGATGATATTTAAAGAAAATAAGAGAAAATGTGATGCTATGAGCTCTTAATAGCTATATAAAATGATAACAACACTAATAATAGTTGCAGCATTCGAGAAGTAAAATCAGATGTAGGCTACATTGTTTTACATTCAGTCAGCAGCTTGCAAGTCCAATGGGCTGAGAAAATTTAGAGGTATCAACAGAGTCGACATAAGCACAAACACAGAGGTATCCACGAGCTCGCCGTGATGTTCTTTGTCTTATGGCATGATTCCATATCATTGAGTTCAACCTTGTGGAATAAGGTATCCATCATCCTAGACGTAGACAAAGATATGTGTGTGTGTATCAAAAACAAATTCTGGCTATCACGGGTCGGGGTAGGGGAAGTGCCATTAAATTAGCACTATTTGCTGCATCTTTGTGAGTCTGTGAGTAACTTTTCATAATCATAATACTCTGTTTTAGCAAGTTTGGACTTGCTTGCAGAAGTACGACAGATATAGAACATCCGTTAACAATGTCATAAAGTTTTAACATTTTTTCAAAATTAAAAATGCACCTTCTAGACTTGATGTCAGACTAACTTGAAAAGTTCACCATGCCAATACTTCAAAAGAAAACTTGATTATTTTTTGTGCTTGATTAGGATTAACTTCCTAACTTGTTGAAGTTAGACCATTCACTGACCTTGTAGAATGAGAGATCAATGAAAACTCATTTTTGCAGTTTCACACAAATTCAAGACAATCGTTCATAATAAGTATTAATTTCCTTTTCAAAAGAAAACTAGACATGCCTTGGGGATCATATCGACATTGTAGTCTCTGCTTGCACCTAGTTCTTCAGGAGGCGAATCACTGCCCTTGAATCGCTTCCAGAGCTATACAGATTTGTATATTAATGTCAAATAGGTAGCAAAAATAATACAATAATAGTACGAATTTTATGCGAGTTATTCAGCTATAATACCTGGTTTAGGTTTAGTGAAGTTGACTCTCCTCCATAGTAATCATTTCTATCCATGTGTAGTACCTGTACAATAAGGCAAGTAATGATCATCTAAGATCAGCATTTATACTTCTTACCAGTGACTAGTCGTTATACATGTAATCAAAATAGGAATAATAAATTATAGTGCTCAGACAAGAAAGCTTCCTAAGAATCTAAGCCACTATCAGCATTTGTGACTAGTGTATATTTAGTGATATCGAGATTTTGGGGTGTGAAATTGCTCAAAACACAGACAGAAGCAATGAAGGTCAATCTAACTTCTATTCTTACAACAGAAACATTTGAGAACAGTAACATCTTTAATCCTCCGTCCATGTGGTGCATACAGATTTAGCTTTAAATGAGAAAACGAAACGAAAAAAAAAATTGAAGAAAAGAAAAATAATTCCTGCTTGTCACAAACTCAGCAGACACCAACACTTTAAAAAGTTGAAATAAAGAAAATGTAAAAGAACTATTCAGTGAAAAATGAAAAAAGTAGATTTCATGTTGGTGCAACATATGCTGAGTCTTGACTTTCAATTCTTTTAGGGATTTTTTTTACCTTAATGTGCGTGTCTGCTAAATTCTGCAGAAAATATTGTAATTATTGATTGTGAAGAGAAGTTGATGAAATCTTTCATATAACAAAGCAACTCCCACCCCAACCTCCTTGTCATGATAGGGTTGCAGCCATGCAGTTAATATTTTGAGTTGACAAGGGTTAGAATATTAAATCTTGACATGAAATTTGAAGCTAGATGCAATGTTTATAGTTTCTATCAGGTCAAAAGAGTTTATCAGACTGAAAAGGAGACAAAAAAAAGACAATATGATCCATCCAACTACATCAACAATTAAACTGAATCACAACAAACCTTGAGAAACAACCATAACTGAAACTACAACCACACCCCAACCATTAACCTGATACAATAAGACTCAACCAACTAAGTCAAACCCTATCCCACTATATAGAGCCAAACCCAGGGCTAACTAAAACTAATCCAAAATTGGTTACTAAAGTCTAGCTATACTTATCACCCTTCAAATATTTGGTTATCAAAAAGAACTTTAGCTATTTGTTAGGTCACCTTTGAAATTTGGTTAACAAGAGGAAATATATCTAAACTTGTAGTTCAAGTAGATTTGGTCAAGTAGTAAGATCAGTTATTCCTGATTGAAGGTGTCCAAGTGTACTGCAATGCTTTACTTGACAAAGAGGGTCAAAACAAGCTTAATGCTCTGTCCCAGAAGTGGTTTTTCATTGAATACTGTAAGATTACAGATTTTGGTATATGAGAATAAGGAAGTGACACACAGAAGGGATTTGTTACTTTACGAAGATTAGTTGTACATCAAGTCAATGATCATTTCTGGGAGAAAAATTAGATCCTTGGTCTGATAAAAAGAGAACTAATAGGTGATGACCGGCACACCTCAAGCTGGATTCAAAGGGAGAAAAGTAATGGTAGTAATTTATCAGTGGGCAAATAATATTCTGATCCACATGCGGTAATATTTATCAGTTTTAGCACAATGTGAGAAATTGCATATATGATAAAGATCCAAAATACAAGGAGCTTTTAATTTCTCCATCAGATATTGGTTTTTCAAAATTTTAACCATCCTTTTTTAATTTTAGTGGAACTTTCAGAAAGGCGTTACTGTTTGGGAACCTAGCCAAAATTGGGTGAATCTGGATTTCAATTCTTTGTGTCGTTACAAGTGATTGCTTTATGGTCCAACCGGTTATAGTTCAATCCTTAACGCCTAATTGTTTGTGTCAGTTGAGACATCCTAATTGCACTCGGTAGCAATTACAAGAAAAGGTAATTGTGTAGTTGATCTGAGCACAAAAATCGAAGTTGTGCAAATCCTATAACATAAACTTGAACCCCCCCAATATGAGACCAATTTCTTTCATTCTTTTCAACAGAAAAAAGGATCTGAAAGTCCGAATCAAAATTTTCAACCACGAATAGCTAGATCAACATTAATTAATAAAACAGATTCGATCATTTCTATCACAAATAATAGATCTGCATGTGGAAATTGAACTTATATACAATATACAGAAACAAATGAGTTGAGAGATGGTAAATACTTTGAGGCCATCAACGGAGAGGAGACCACTGAGGATGCATTCCTTGAGACCGGTGCCAAGAACTATGACGTCGTATTCTTCATCCATGGCGATTAACAGAACATCTATTGATCGATTGTTAAGATTTTAATCGACTAAAACTAGCAGAAGAATGAGATTGAGAGAGAAAGTAGATGGGAAGAAGAGAAAGGATGAAGGAGATCGTTTAAGAGGAGGAACAGGTCTCAAGCAGAAACATTCGGTTATCAAGTCCCCCGCCAAATTTCAAGGATTTCTGTGTACGTGGTGGGCCCACCCTCCACCTTTTTTCACCAAAGCCAAAAATTTCTTTTTATATATTTATATATTTATTTATTAACAATGTAGGGTCAGATTCAAGGGAAAACCTCAAATAAACGAAAAATTGAAGAACATTTTGATAGTTCTTCATCTGGACGGTATGCATTTGTACATGCAGGTAATTTGTAACACGCACACGTGCATATGCACAAGTACATAATGCACATGTGCATGTCCTTCATGTTGTAGCCCGGTGGTAAGGTAACATCCTGGGGTCAGTGGATGGTATCCTGACTACCCAGGTTCGAACCCCGTGGTGAGCATCCTGTGACATCCATGATCATGGGTCTGCCACATAGTGGTACCCTTAATTGGGCTGGGTCGTGGTCGACGGGGATTAGTCGGGTGGCACCCTTAAGTGGGAGCCCGGATACCCCGGGAACGTGTGCGTGTGTAAACTTGCCGTTCAAAAAAAGAATATAATAATAATTCACATGTGCATAAAAACAAAAAAAAACACACATAACTTACCTGTATACACAAGTGCATACCGTCTAGGTGAAAGACTATTAGAGTGTTATTCAATTTTTTGTTTATTTGAGGTTTTCCACTGAACCTCCCTTTATAACAACGCAAATCAATATAAACTTGATAGATGTAACCACAAGGTTGTGGCGTGGTGGTAAGCGCATGGGGACTTCATAGCGGTTGCCCGGGTTCGAGTCCCACTCGCAACATTGTGGCCACGGGATGAATGTCCGCGGGCCATAGGCCTGTTTTCCAGTCCGGGCCCAAAGTTGTCTGAGATACTCCTTTACCAAAAAAAAAAAAACTTGATAGATGTTGCTTGCAAATTTATAAGTTGATTTTTATATAAAATTTATTTGATACATGTATTGCTTCATATTTAGAATTATTTTATGTTTAAAAAAATGATATTATATTTTTACGTGAAATTAACATATACTCATAAAAACAAAATATATGAAACAATATGATTCATAACTTAAAATCAAACTTAATGAATGGTTTAGATTGATTTTCATGGATTTGTAACATTTATTGGGTTTGTATAAGTTTGATTATTCGTCTATTAACAAAATAGAGGTTGGTTTTAGAGATAATAGAGGAATCTCTACTGTTAAATCTGAAAAATAGATTATTCGAATTTGAATGTATTATAATTATGGATTTAGTTTTAGCAACATGTAATCGTCAATATTATTATGGATAGTATGAATGTTTCCCTTGTTCTCATTTTTTTTTAGTGTTCTATCTTAAACCCACCTAACGCATTAAGTTTAGATATTGTTAACTCAAATTATTTTGTTAATACTAAAGAAGCTTCCAAAGATGTATTTAGGGAGTTTTTTTTTACACAGTACGACAAAATTTAGAACGACTAGTACAGAAACACCTTCACCAAGTAGAGGGCAGGGTGATTCTTCCCATATTCCGTATACTTATTTAGTTGACACTTCAAATAAAAGCAAACGAGCAGATTTAAATGTAGATCAATTACATATGCATACACAATTTGCCTTTTTAAATGTGTATGATTGAGAAGCAAATTTGGGATTTTGATATTTTATTATAGTGTCCATACGTACCATACTTTCAAGTAGGATATAATGGATCATTTGGTTTGATTCGATATTTTACAACAATGGAAGGAAAAAACAATTGCAATTAGGGGTGTGCAAAAATTCAACCGATCCAATTAGAACCGACCGACCATAATTGGATCTGATCGGATTGAAAATCTCAACATTCAATTTGGATCGGTCGGTTCTTGGATGGCAGTCCAGAACCGACCGAACCGAACCGACTAACATCCAATTACCCATCCAATTAACCATCCGATTACCATCCAGTTTTCCATCCAACTATCATCCAATTATTTTTTTTGCAAGTTGCTTAAATCTAAATTTGTTTTGTGTTGGTTTTTGAATTCTTAGTCTCACTTATGTTGGTTTTAACACAAACTAAAAGTAATTAATTAGAAAGTTGCATTAAATTAACACGTTGGATGGATCCGATCTAATCATCCATTGGATGTCAGATGAATCCAATCCGATCCAATGGATATCCAATAAGAAACATCCAATGAATGGAACCGAACCGATCCAATCATCCATTGGATTGGAAAAATCCAACATCCAATAGATAATTGGATCGGTTCGGTTCGGTTTCCCTCATATCCATTGGATGTCAACCGATGAACACCCCTAATTGCAATTCCCATTAATGACGACCACGATTTGTGGAATTATTACGGCCAAACCAAGTACGGAAGCATCAGAATATGTTATTTATTTAAAAAAAAATGAAAAAAGTCTAATAGTATGTGAGTGGATGGTATAAAAAATAGTAAATTTCAGAATATTCATGTATTATAAATTTATCCCTCATGCTTGCAAAATCCAACTGTTATAGTCCTTTCACTAACCGTTGTTATCTTTTTCTTTTTTTTGAACGGCAGCTAAACGCACACACCCGTCCCGACCGAAGTCGACGAGGTATCCGGGATCCATACGGGCACCCGACTAATCCTCGCGACCATGGACCGTTACCGATCCATAGCCTCGCCCATGCCCGACCCGAAGGCCGACCCATGGACTGGGGTATCGCCACCCGTTCCCCCAAGGAATCGAATCCGGGTAGACGGGGATGCCATCCACTGTACCCCCCCCCCCCCCCCCCCGGATGTTACCAACCGCTGGGCTACAAGGGCCTTTTGGTGATTCTTTTTCTGTTAACTCTAGTTAAATGAGAAGTATTTTGGTGATTCTACCTTTTTTTTTTCCAATTTTAATTCAACTGTTCTAGTCCCTTCACTAACCGTACGTCTTCGGCGCCTTCCCCTGTCTCCTAACACCAACAACAAATTGAACTGTTACTACACAGGTGTAATAAAAAACAAGATACTGAAGGAGATCGAAGTGGGTTCTATGAGATGCAAAGACAAATGTAAGAGGTACTAAGAAACACCCTTTCCTATTTGGTAGTTCCATCAACAATTGTTTCAGAAAGATTGATGGTAAAGGCCTTGTTTATTCCGACACAGGTTTCTCATCACCGGAAAGAAAGATGTTTGTGACCAACCATCATCGGAGATCTTACTCGACTGGACTCCCACTAATTTATTCGATCAAAAATTTAAGATATAAGTAAAATAACCAAAATACCCTTCAATTAACTACACAAATCATTGGATTTTGCAAATATGATAAACAAGCTTGTAATAAATTTACTCTATAAAATAGTACTTCTGCCATATCAGATTACTGATACCACATCGGACTTTGAAGCCCATCGGATAAACAGATCCTTTAAAGTTCGTTATACCAATCACATCATAGACCTCAAAATAAAGATTTTGATTCATTGTTTTTCAAAAGAACGAACCCAAAATCAGATTTGCGTTTTAAACAGTCGATAAATCAACCAAATATTTTTTGCGACAACAGATGTTGTCCTTAACCTAAAATATTCACCATAATGCATGAGAACAACATGATGAATACAAGATCAGCACACAATTTTAAACACCACGTCTAAAAATATTATCGAACCTTCCCTAATACGCCTTAAAAAGTATCGATCGGTGACATATTTTATACAATAACTACTTATAGTTTGCAACCGTATTTTTTTTTTAATTTTATTTTGCAGGAAGGAGTAATTGAGTACATCCAACAACCCTAATCCCAAATGTTTATATGGGGGGCCAAAAGAAACCATTTTTAATTAAAGATACTATAAGCTTTCATATCCATCCTGAGTAAGGTAACCTGCACAACCAAATGATATATATAACTGATCATATGATTATATATTTCGACCTCTTGTTGAAAAAATCAAATGTAATCGAAGAAAATGTGAAAATACGAAGGTAATTTCAATATGTACTCACCCGAGCTTGAGGGATGTACTGGAGCTTTCGTAATCTTGTGGAGGACCAGCGGAGTTGCAGATATTGGTAGACTCCGATGATTCCCCACAGTCACCGGAGTCATGAACAACAGCTGGTTTCTGAGCACTAGATATTTTCAGAAGCTTCGTAATTCCGTCATTCAAATTAATGTAAGTTAGCAAAAAAAATAACATGTATATGGTACGACAACAAAGAGAAAAACATCCTTTAACTAGCAACATATTTAACGATCTTAATAAACAAAAAGAGACCAAACTTGCTAAAGCAAAGTTATTTGTTGTTTTGGTCGAGTAGAAATTAAATGGAAAGAAAGATTAGGGAATGTACTTCTTGTCTTAGCTTGTCGTTTTCCTCCATGAGTTTCACTTCCTGCATGTTTACCAATCCTTAATTAAGCAGGATTCATGATACAATAACAATATTATATCTTTTGCAATGCCGGAAGGCACAATACGCTTGCTTCATGACCACATATTATGCTCGTAGTTCGTATATTGTTAAGTAACGTAAAAGTGGAATCATGAAGTTCGAGTTCTGACCTTCTCTTGAAGATGATTAATCTCGTTCAAAATCACCTCACCCTGGAACAATAAAACCTTAAATAACTGTATGGCATGAGGGGTTATTTAGAAGAATAAAAAGATCAATGCTTGACCTGCCAACCTACAGATTTAAGAAGGGTTGGGTTCCGGTGAGAAGTTGAGTTAACATGAGAAGCATGAGAAGTGGCTATCAACCGTTGGATGCACATTAGGATGAGATGCACCAGATCAATCCCCGTATCAAGTGTGATTCATGGGTGGGCTTGAGATTAAAAGTGATCAAGAGTTCAGATCCACTTCTCATACTTCTCACGTTAACTCTAGTTCTCACACGATCCTTCGCCGATTTAAGAATGCATTTAAGAAAAATCTCTCATAAGGTTATTCATCCTAAAAAGCTGCAATGTAATTGATTCTAGCTTCTCTTCTTTTCATAAAAATATGTTCCATTTTTTATGCATTTGCAAGTTCAAAGATGCTGTTCGAATGGTATTGTTTCAATTTTAGAGGATGGAGAAAGTATATGATGGTGAAAGACTAAAAGTTGCACCAATTAATTGGATGTATATATAGTTAATTTATAGAAAGTGTTTGACTGCTGGTCAAATGTAAATTAAAATTTCATGAATAGGAAGTAATAACTAACAGAAATTAAGCAACCACACCTTTTTTGCTACAACATGGCTCAATCCAGCTTCAAGCGACTTCTCGAGTTGGTGCAGCTCTTCGATACTTAAACCCTGCAGCTCCTCCCCTCTCAACCGTCTGCTTCAAAAGGAATCAATCCGAGATCCGAATAACATACATATACGTATACGATATACATATACATCCACATATATACGCCGAGAAAAGAGAGTATATATACATGAATATACATCCATACTTTCAGCTACACATACATACATATATATATATGTATATAATGTGAGTGTGTTCTGATGTACCTTAATTGTAGGGTTCTCTCTGCAACTTCTTTGCTTAAGTTGGCATAGTTGGTGTCTTCAACCAGCTGCAAAACAAAATGAAATCTTTGAACATAGTTTGCATTGGAACAAAAGAAAAGGGAATTAAAATCCCTTACTCATGAATGTTCAAAATCCAAATCAGAATCATCAAAATTCAATGAAAAACCATGTAAACTTCTAGATTTAGGACTTGCCCATCATATCATGAGAAGACGTACAATGTGAAAAAAAGAAGCAAAATCAAGGTCTAGCCAAAACTCTATAAAAACTGAAAAAGTCCGTAACCACAAAACACCAAGACTCCACTTAATTGGTGACAGTTGTGCAGGGAATTAAGCCCTTGTATGCAGCCCTTCACTTGTGTTTTGCAAAAGACCATTTCCGTGGTCCAAGTTCAACCCGTGGTCACAACCTTATTGGTTGCTCCAAGACTCGATTAAAAACAAAGGAATAAATAAACAATTGTAGTCAACAGAACAAGAAACCTAAAACTAAGCTGATTACCTGCAATTCAAGAGAAGGTTGGTTTAGCTTCTCCAGATTTTTTGAGTGCAAGCTACGTCTTTCAAGTACTTCTTTCATACTGCAAGAGATACCAGAAACAAAAGTGTATTAAAGAAATTAATACAATTAATTAGGGGCATACCGAGGCTATATATGCTACAACACAAGCACCTGTTGTAATTAATGTTTATGATTATCTCAAAGTACTTTTATACGAACAATCAAGTTTAAAATAGAACTCACTAGATCAGTTTAGTAGATATTCATAGGTGCAGTGGAGAAAATTCAAGAAATTAAACACAAAATACAATTGTTGCTTCTAAATCTCTCTGCACACCGTGGTGTGGTCAAAGACGTCCAGATGTAGTGCACAGTAACTCATTTTCCGATATTAAAACTTGTGTTGGTTAATTTACCCTGTGGATGTTTTGTGTGCAGTATGCAAGTGTTTTTGCTGCTCAAGTTGTTATGAAGATAGAAATTCTAAGATTTTAGGTCGTTTATAGGGTAAGTTGCAGCATTCTATAGCTTCTTATCTACACCTTCCATGCCACGAAAACTACATTTCTTTTGACTGCCCATGAAAATTGCATTATTTCCTTTTCTTGGAAGTTTTCCCCCGTTAAAGTTTCTTAACAACAATTGTGGCCACTGAGGTTTAATCAGAGCTGATGTCTTACAGTCATAATTTGCCAAGGGATTAGCATAGCCTAGGACACCCTTCCCCCCAAAAAAAAGTTTCTTACTCATGCTATGAATCCATAAGATTAATTCCGCTAGTGTTTCTTTATCGGCCAAAGGATGCTTCAAGGATATCCCAATTTCCAAGGAACGAAGGGAATAATAAATTTGCAAGGTTATTCATGGCCTTTACAGTTGGTCTTTAAGAAACTTTGTACTTGTATAGTGTGCTTGAGTCATGTTTGGGACATTATAATGGATCTATATAAACTAAACTAAACCAAACAAAGCCAGCATATTCTATCCGAAAAATAGGGTCTCCCAGTTGGGAAACATGTCCTCCACCCGAAAGGGTAGAGAGGTTGTTTATGTGAAAACCCCAAGCTTGTGCAAAAGTGTGAGCGAAAAGGTAATTAAGAAGAACAAAGATTAGTATATAGAAAGCAATAAAAAGAGAAGTATAAAGAAGAAGGTACAATGAAACACAAAAAAGGTAAGGAGAAACACACGGCCCTCTATCTATCGTTGGTAACCAATTTGACAACCCGCCCCCATCCCGCCATCAACCTCTCCCACTCCCTTCATCTTGTCTACCACCCTCAAGTGTTACAGAATCCATAAACTAAAACCAATAATAACTAAACATACATAAGTAAAAATATTGATGACCCAAAGAACTCCAAAATATCCATAACTAAACCCACGAGTGGAACACTAAAAACCTACAAAATTGCGTTGCAGATCAAACTACTCGTATTGTTGGGTACACATATGCCAACAACAAAATAAATACGTTTCAGACACTTAATATAGCTGCAACCTAACAAAAAATACATATACATACATAACATGTGACCATGTGAAGGAGTTTGGTTCTTCTATGTCTTGCCTAAACTAACCTAACTCTATTGGACCTCCAGTTTGAATTCCTTTCTGCTGTGGTCACGGTCACGTATCCGAGTTAAAAAAATAAACGGTTGCCCTTGCAAAACGCAAAGAAATAGACCGCTGTTAGACGCCCCTCCTCAACCCTTGATCACAAAGACAAAGAGCCTTTAAGCACCATTAACTCGGAAAATAATGGAATCACAAAATTCAATCTGTTTTGCATAATTAAGCAAAAGAAAAGACTGAATGCAAAGACTTTCTTCTCAACTCTCTTTGAGCATCCTTTTTTTCCTGTTCGGGTTTCCACAAAGAAATCATAACAACATTCTTTTAGCAAAACATTTTCCAATAAAAAAAAGTTAAGAAAATTAATGAGTGGTCACAAGATCAAACTTTCATTGAATCAGTACCGTACAAACAAATAAGCATGTAGTACAAACCAAGACAATATCAGTCCCATATTCAAGACTATATATAATAGCTTTTGGGTGATCAGATTATTAGCAAAAGATTGAAATAATCCAACTAATTAAACAAGCAAAAACACATGTAAAACCACCCTAATTGCTGAAGTTGATGATAAACCCTACAGCCCAAGAAAAGAAGCAATATACAAAGAATCATGAAAACACACTGACACACATAAAAACACACACATAACCCTAAATATATATACCTGGAGCTGGAATAGCGAAAGAGCTTGTCATTGGAGGAGAAGAGGATGACAGCAACATCAGCATCACAAAGTACAGAAAGCTCTTCAGCTTTCTTGAATAACCCTCTTCTCCTCTTGGAGAAAGTCACCCTTCTTGCTGTTGCATTATCAATTTTTTTAATCTGTACTTTTTCCCTAGCCATCATACCTCCAGTCCAGTGCAAGCAACACCTACACTATTTTTGGAAATATTTCATCCAAAATCCCACTGAAAGTTGTCAACAATAACACAGCGTTCAAATCAAGGGTTTTCTAGGAATGGAAACAATTAATTCTGTAGGTCGCAAAAGAAGAAAAGAACCAAAAAAGCAACATTTTTCTTTTGCCAAAATTGGGTATACAACAGATCAGAGGTTTAAAATTAGTAGCCCTAGACAGAATTCAGCAAGAGACATGAACACCCATTTACCCGATTCCCTCTTTTACCCAGATCCAGATGGTGAGGATGATGATTGGTATATAGATTAAGGTGGTGATATTTTTCAAGAAACTTGTGGAAATAGAAAGAAAATGCAAAAACCCATGAAGAAGAGAATGTTGGTTTTGAAGATGAAGTGGAGATTGAAGGAAATTTATTTGATTTTGAGTTGATTGTCAGGGATGAAGGGTGAATTGGGGGAAGTGGTCTGATTCTTGGGGGATTGAAGAGAGAACTGTTGTGTAAAAGGAAACCGTTTAAAGAGAAGAGTTTTTTTTTTCTTTTATCTAGTGTGTAATTTTTTATTTATCGAATATTTGAGAACGATGCAGGGGTTGGAACACTTTTTGGTACTTTTTTTGGCCAAACAAAGTTGTTTCAGTTCCATTCGTCTCTTCGTAAATGGAGAACAACTTGTTAAATCAAGTGGTTTGGAATACTTATTTTTTTATTTATTATAATTCATGCTTTTCCTTTTATTTCTGATTTTATATCTCATTTCTAATTGACTTATTTGTTTTTTTTTTTATTTTTTTTTTGAAATAAACGACTTCATAGCTTAGTGATTGGAATTACAAAAGGAGGTTACAAGATTGATCATAAAACTAGGCAAGTTAAATAAAGTAGAAGGACAGGGAAAGTCCCGAGCTTTCCTAGCAAGGACGTGAGCGGCCTCGTTGGCATGTCTCTTAGAGAAACTAACTGAGAACGAGTCATTTTGGTTAAGGAGGAATCGACACTGAGAGATGGTCTCTCCAAATTCCGAAAGGTCCTCAAGATTAGAGGAGATAGCATCAACAACAAGTTTCGCATCCGATTCAAAGATTACCCGCTGCAGACCGAGGTCGAGGGCCCACTTGATCGCATTCGCAAGGGCCATGGCTTCGCATTCCTTGACCAAAGGAGTGCCGTTGATGAACGTCGACCGACAGGCAATAAACGAGCCACAATCGTTACGAAGGACCGCTCCGAAGCCCGTTTGATGGGTGTCGCTGAAGATAGCTGCGTCGGTATTGCATTTAAGGAAACCCGCCGGTGGCGAATGCCACAAATCGCATTTATCGTGCTGATCATAAATTCTTGACTGGTTGCGCAAGTCGTTAGCCGAAAGCCAATCGTCGAGGACATTAGACGCCTGCTTCGTCGCTCTAGTCGACATTTTGACAGCGTTGTTTTGCCATGCATCATTCCGAAGGTTCCAAATGCTCCAAAGCAACATTAACAACTTATTACCGAGGGTAGAGTTTACCTCATCAAGGATGGTAAAAAGAAAGGTTTTGAAGTCGTTGAACCGGGTCGCCATCGAATCAATGAGATTCCAAAGATTGGCATCCTCCCACACTTTTTTGGCAATCGGACAATCGATGAAGAGGTGCCAATTGTTTTCCGGGTTGACGTCGCACATAACACAAAGACACGAAGAATTAATTCCCCGTTTTGGAGATTTATACGGTGCGGGAGGACGTCTTTACCCAATCTCCAAATAAAGTTTCTCACCTTATACGGTATGTTGGCCCTCCAAATTTTTGCCCAATTGTCGTTACTGCGGTCGTGGGTATTTGTTTGAAAACTACTCATCAAGAATCGGTACCCACTTTTGACCGTGTAACCACCGTTAGAATTCCAGTGCCAAATCAACTTATCCGGGCCATTTTTAACACTGGGGAGATTGAGAATTTCCAAACAGTCGCGCGAACAGAAGTCGCGCGAACAGAAGTCGCGCGAACAGAAGTCGCGGGAGATACGGTCAAGGTTCCACTCACGAGAGTTTGGAGCGAATAGATGACAAACCCGAAGGTTGAGTTCATTGGGGTTAGGCAAAGTTTCCACCCGAAAGTTGAGATCGTCACGGAGCCAAGGATCTTTCCATACGGAGATAGAATCGCCGGATCCCACTTTCCATCTATAACCTTTCTTTAACACAACATGGGAATTCCAGATACTTCGCCAAGTGAAGCTTGGGTTGTGACCCAAATTTGCTTCGGAAAAGTCCACCTTTGGGTAGTATTTGGCTTTGAACACCCTACTCACCAAAGTATCCGGGTTCGAAAGGAGTCTCCAAACTTGTTTTCCCAATAACGCTAAATTAAAGGCCGTGAAATCCCGGAAGCCAAGGCCCCCGGAATTTTGAGGAGTACATAATTTATCCCAAGCGAGCCAGTTAATAGACCGAGTACCATCCCGTTTTGAACTCCACCAAAAGGTGTTAAGTAACCGTTGGAGGTCCTGAATAAGAGAACTGGGAAGCAAGAAAACACTCATGTAGAACACCGAGATAGCTTGGGCGACAACTTTAATAAGAGTGAATCGCCCCGCACTAGAGATCGGTTTTTGTCTCCACTTGGTGAGTCGATGCCACACTTTGTCCTTAATATGCCTGAACACAGATCGCTTATTCCTCCCGATCAAAGACGGGAGACCCAAGCACTTTCCAGTATTTAGCGGTTTGGAAACCCCAAGCACATGACTAATGGCTTTCTTGAAATCCGGGTCAAGGTTGTTGCTACACATGATGCCCGACTTGTCAAAATTAACAGCTAGCCCGAAAGCATTTTCAAAGGTTTAGGATTAATTGATAAAATAGGTTTAGGATTAATCCATAAAAGAGTAAAATAGTTTAATTACTAGAGCATTTTCAAAGGTTTTTATTTATAAAATAGGTTTAGGATTAATTGATGATTATATATGAATTATTATATACTCTAGTATACAATAGTTTAATTACAATTTAAATTATTAATAAATTTATATCATTATATTATATCAAGTATCTTTTTTTTTAATTTAGTTAAATTAATATTTTTTATTATTCTTAATTTTTATTTAATAGAATTTTTTAAAAAACTTATTTTTCATTCAACTTTTAATCCATAAAAGAGTAAAATAGTTTTTTTTTTTTTAATTATTAAGACAATTTATTTAGCATACAAACAAACTATAATTTATTTCATCTCACTATTTAATTTATACAATCTATATCTATACTATATTATAAAACATGGATAAAAAACTCTTAAATACAAATTATTAGGCACAAGGTACCATCATTTTATGCAAGATTTTAAAAATCTCTTAATTTACAAGTATCTAAGCACAAGATACATATTACTACTGCAGACTTCTAATGCCCATCAATTTGGTATCTGCAGAGTCTTCCTTTTATGCAGACCTTTCCATGTATCATTATTAATTAATATATTATATTACTATAAATTTGTTTTAATTATATTATTAAATATGTAATTGATTATTTTTCTAGATGTCATTAAAATATATAAAATAATTATTGAATTCTAACAAAATACTTATTTTTTTTATATAAAAAACATTATATATTATAAGCCTAAATTAAAATTTTTTTATAAAAAAACATTATCACTTTCTCAAAATCATCCAAAATCGTACTGTAAATCGACAAAAAAACAAAAAATAAAATGAAACATTAAAATCGTGATGTATCTCGTTGCATTGTGCGAGTACGCTTCTAGTATATATAAATAGAAAATATAAACAACTTCTTAAATAACATTGTTTGATAGAGTTTTTCATGTTTTTGGTGGTGGTTCGCCCATTACTTCATGACATCAAGGGCAAAACGTATGACTAACAAATGCATTCCTTTTGACAAGTATTTCACAAGTTTGCATATTTTGTTGATTTTTGGGAGCATATGTCAACATCCAACAACATGAGGTTTCACCAAAGGGCTGTTTGGTTTGGGCAGGAGAACGAAAACCATAATATTTGGGGGATGAAATGGAATGAATTTTTATTTTTTATTCTCTCAATTTAAAAAGGAATGAAAATTTAGGTTTTTGAGAATGATCTCATTATATTATATATATAAAATCAAACAGTTTTTTATTATTATTAATCTCATTAATTACTATTAGATCTGATTTATATCTATGTTGGATCAGAGAAGATCATTTCTAAAAAGTCTAAGGGGTTGTTTGTTTTTTTTAAAAAACCTCTTAATGACTCTTAAGTCTGAATCGTTCAGACATTTTTACACATCATCTCTTATTAATCATAACTAAAATAAAACTTCAGACTTTAGACCTATTAAAAAACAAACGGCACCTAAGTGTTGAAGGCAAGTCATTGTGTGGCACAAGCAGATCAAAGCTCTGGACCTAAAAACTTAGAGAGCTGGATAGACTACACTTAAGTCTGTTTTAGTAACTTAGACTTGAAATATCTAGAAGAACCATAATAAGTTTTTATCTAGTTAGAATATCTGGATAAGCTGAGAAGACTAATCAATTCAGGAGGAAATTAGAACATGTGGTAAGATCTCATTGGTGAAAGTCTAATCGACTTAATTGCCATGTAGTATATATAGATATGATCTTTTGTAATTGTAATGTATCTCCTATTGTAATCAATAGAATCTTGTTCATATCATTGTAAAAGAATTTCTCCATGTTTGGAGAAATTCTCTCTCTATATTCTTAATCTTGCTTGTAGCATTTTGATTCCATGAATGACAGATGACCATTGATACAAAATTGTGTTCTTAAATTTTAATTGTTTCTAGTTGTGTTTCATCTATTATTTCGCATTCTATCCGTTAGATTATAGTTGAATTATACATTCTTATATCAATATGAAACTTTCAATTATTACAACCATAAGGGTTGTGGCATACTGGTTAAGGCATTGAGGGATGTGGTGGAATATCTCATCTACCCAGGGTTCAAATCCAGACTTACACAATAATTGTGGCCATTGAGGTTTAATCATGACTGATGTCTTACAGTCATAATTTGTCAAGAGATAAGTCTAGTGATAGCCTAAGACACCATCCCCCCCCCCCCACCCAAAAAAAAAACTTTCAGTTATTGCTTAATACCTCAGACCAAACACATCCTAATTTTTTTATAACACACTAGTTACGTACCCGCGCACGATGCGGTGTGAAAAATTGTGAAATCAAAGGAACAATTGACAAATGTATGTATCCGCTCGCGAAACATCTCGAAATCAAAATGACAACAACGTTTCATTTTAAGTTTGTATTATTCGTCCTTATCGATACTTTAGCCTATGAAAACATGGTGTTTGAGACGTGTAACACCCCAATTTTTTTAGTAAACCCGCTCTCCAACCCTTACTTTATTTTAAATGAATTCTGGTGTCGCGACCTCCTCTTTCCTTGGATTATGGAATTATTATCTTACATGCGAATGTGAATAATCTTAGATGCGAAAATTATGTAAGTATATATATACATACACCTTTATATATGTAAGTATGTGTATGCAAGCGAGTTAGAAACCTTATCTGACTTAGTCGATGCGTGTGAGTGCGAATGAAACCTAGCCATTAACGTAAACCCTTTGTACTTGGATTATCTAGTAGAAAAACCAAGTTTTAAGTGGTTGTTGGGTGTTGGGCGACTATGCCCGGCGACCTTGCCCATGGCATAGTCGTCGGTGTCAATGTTGCGGGGTACCCGCGTTGTGCTCAAACGGATAGAAGGTGGGGAGGTATGAGCGACTATGCCCGACGACATTGCCAGAGCATAGTCGCCCGGTCATTGTCGCCCGCGTGAGGGGCTGTTCTGTTGACTTAAGCGACCAAATCCCCAAATCTGATACACATTCTCCCTAATCGATTTTCAGACTTTGCTCTCTCTAGGTAAGGCGGTTTTCCTTCCCTTTTTCTCTCTTCTCTCATCATTAAATGCTTACATGAAAACCCTAACATTTAATGTTACCTAGTTGACTTTGGATTCAAGAGTTGGAAGCCCTAGTAGGATTTGAAAGCTTTAAGAAGACCTAACACATCTCCAAGTTCACCATCTTAGGGTTTTCTCTTACAAACCCTAAATGTGAGTTTTCTCTTATGAACCTCTACTTAACCTTTGTTTACTTATTATTTATTTGGGAACTCATATCTACACGTTGAGATGCTTAATATACATGAAGATATACGTATATGTCATTATTGGTGAGTTTTCCCTCCATAAACCCTAACTATTTTCTTGTATGATTGTTAAATGTTTATGGATCTTTGATTTCATATTTGTATGATTGGTGCATGAGGAAACCCTTGTTTCTATGAGTTTGATCTAACTGCTGATAACTTTATGATAACATGGTAAGAATAATAGAATCATTTGTGACTATATGTGTGGGAATATGAAGAATGTACTACCTCGGAAAGTAAAGATGAATTGATATTATGGAGAAAAATTTTATGTTCATGTGATAGAGTCTCATGTGGTGTTCATGGTGTTTATATGTATAAAAGAGGAATATATATATATATATATATATATGTGGTTATAAATGCTCATCCAATTATTGATCACCTGATAAGAATGTGAACACTACTCCTTGTGCACGAGGAGGTAGTTATACGATTAATTGGACCTTTTGTGTTGGTCCTTGTGGTTTTCTAGCGAGTAGGCAATAGGGGGACGTGGGCCCTTGAGGTGTAACTCGTCTAGTCTTGGATAGGCAATAATGTACCGTAAGACCTTGAGGTGTAACTCGACGGAGTAGGCAATAAAGGCAATGAATATGGTTTAAGGTTGTGATGTCTTGATGGCATGGGAACTAGGACCGAGACATGAGGTGTAATCCAATAACATCATGGGTGACTCCACTCTCGTGTACATGTCACCCCGATGGAAACGGGTCTCCCCCGTATTATCAAGGGTTATCTCTTGTATTTTTTATGTTCAGGTTTGAGGACATGGTTGCGGTGGAAACAATATTTGTGAGACAATGGAGTTTGGTAACACAAGATTTGTTTTATCTTTTTATGACATTATTGTTTTGTGAATTATATAATTTATGAGATCTCACTAGGCTTCGTCCTAACACTTGTTGTGGTTGTTGTTTTTCCCACAGATCCCACTCGTGGTGGAGTTTAGGTCGTCGAGCTTGTCAACCGGGCACGTAGGGGGTCTTGAAGTGTCGACCTTTTGGGGATTCGTGTGAGAGATTTTTGGTGGATTAGCAACACCCAAATTTAATCTAGTCATAATTCATTCTAGATTAAGTAGGTTGTTGTATTGTGATGTCTCTTATTCTTGCAACTACTTTTGGTACAAACTATCCCAGCTTCATTGGGTTTTAGTTGTTTTGAGATTTGGGAATTGTCCTTGTCAAATGTTTAAATTTACAGGGTGTTTTGGATCTCCTTAATTTAGACGTCATATTGCCGAATTTTCGAGTTTTATTTCGCCTAATTTTTAGGGTGTTACAAGTTGGTATCAGAGCTCTAGTTTAAGTGAACTAGGTATGAAATTTTGATGCCTAGACTTAAGCTGAGACTATTAGGCAATAAAGTGTGAGAACTGGGTAGAACTTCTAAGATGGGACAGTCTTAGAGTCAACGAAAACTACTTTGTTGAGAATTATGAAAGTGGTAATGAGAATCTTTATGTAGTGTACGTTCATAATTTCAATTAGTTACTATTATAATGAGTGTACTTTTATGTGAGCATGCTTAAATTACTATGATTATGATAATCGATGAACTGTATTAGTACGTTTCTTGTGTGTGATCTTATGTAGCCCATCTCTCACCCTCTTTTGAACTGATGACAAACGAAAATGGTAAATACTCGGAGTCATCTTCAATCATCGCCAGAGGGTCAAGCTGTGAATGAATCCACGGCTGATAGGCCGAATGAAACTGTGACGGTGGAACCTCTGATCCCACCGATACTGGTCGGAAGAGTGGAACATATTCCAAGGACCAACATTGCCACTACTGATCTGATCATGATTGAGGTAACCCCTCATACCCAAATGATGGATATGATGAGAGCCATGAACGAGACCATGGCGAAACAACATGAACTACTCATGAAGCTACTTGAAGACCGAGAGGTGAACCACCGTCGTCATGAGACGATTGAGGAAAATATGGTTATCGAGGGATCCGGGGGTACTGGAGATGAGAATCGCACCGAAGGTTTGGTGACCTTAGAGACGAGACAACCGGGAAAAGGGTGCTCGTATAAATCCTTTCTTTGTTGTAAACCACCAGAGTTTGCCGGAACCGATGAGCCCGTAAAGTGCATGAACTGGCTCAGAGAGGTTGAGCAGGCCTTCCGAGCCTATGACTGTGAAGAGGGTCAGAAGGTGAAGTATGGCTCTCAGATGCTTCGGGGTTCGACATTGACATGGTGGAATGTTTTCACCGCGACTGTAGAAGAATCGGTGTTAGCCAAAATGGCTTGGGCCGAGTTGAAGAGAAAGTTGTTGGAAGAATACTGCAATGAAGAAGAGATGGACCTAATTGAAGAGAAGTTTCGATCAATCAAGAAGGGAAATTTGTCGGTAAAGGAGTATACTCAATTGTTCATGGAAAATCTAAACTTGGTGGGGCATGTGGTCCCGACCGAGAAGGAAAGAGTAAAGGCCTACTTGAAGGGCCTACCCGCGGACATGCTGTCAATGGTTCGCAACTCCAAAGCTTCTAACCTCCACGAGACAATCGAGGAGGCCAAAGTTATGGTGAGACTCTATGCACGAGATAAGGAAGAGAAGACGAGAGGGGGAGAGAAGAGAAGGTGGGAGAGCCCGCCAGGTTCGTACAAGAAGCCGAGGTTCCAACCGACAAGTAAAAGATTTGACAACCGACGAGAGGCAAAGTGGTGCCCCAAATGCAAAAGCAAGCATTTTGGGTTTTGCAAGATCAATTCCAACCCCGACCCCAACCCGGTCTTATGCTTCTAGTGCCACCAACCGGGTCACATCAGTTCCGCGTGTCCCATTCGGGGGACAATTTGTTTTGAATGCAAGGAAATTAGTCATGTTCGAAGGGAGTGCCCCAAGCTAGGGGGTGTGGGGAGAGGAGGAAGTTCAGGAAGCCAACCGAAAAGAGAGGCCATTCCCAAGGCTCAAGGAAGGGCTTTCTAGATGACGAAGGAGGAGGCGAAGGAAACCGCCGACGTGGTGTCGGGTACGTTCTTACCCAACTCCACACCTGCTAGAGTACTGTTTGATTCTGGTGCAAACTTCTATTTTATATTGTAACACCCGGAAATTTATAAGGTAAGTAATTATTTTCCCTTATTTCATTAATTATGATTATTTGAGAATGTGAGCCTTTATATGTGCATGGTCATTGTTATAATACTTTAAATACTATGTGCGTTATGTATTTAGTTTAAGTGCCTAAAACCTCGCGCTCGATATCGAAATTGGTCAACTTTCGGGACGTTTGGAGTCTGGCGCGACTGTGACACGCGATTGTGACATGGTCACTATCGCCGTGTCACTCTCGCGGGGAGTGTACCGCGAGTGAGGTGTGGGGCACGACTATGACACGCGACTGTGACATTGTCACTATCGTCGTGTCAATATCGCGGGGAGTGTACCGTGGCCTCGAGGGGTTTCGCGACTGTGACACGCGACAGTGCCCATGGCATTGTCGCCGACGGGGTGTTTGTCTTAAATGAGTTGTGGCTGAATTTCAAGTCATTTTCTCTCATTCCTCTTTTCACTTTGGCGATTTTGGAGCTCAAGAAACTGATTTCATCTCTCCCCAAACCCTAACCCTCATAAATGCAACATCTTTTGGAGGTTGGAGCTTGACTACTTGCATTTACTCATTTTAAAGAAGATTTCTAGGGTTTCTTCAAGTCAACCTCTCCTCACCAAGTTCATCCATCTACATCTAGGGTTTTCCTATTTTCTAGGTTTTGGTTCAAAACCTAGATTGTGAGTTTACTAAACCTTTGTTAAAACTAGATACACATCATAATCTCTTACTTGTTATATTTATTGTATATTTGCTCGAATTGTTCATCTTTACATGTTCAGGTATTTGATGTTCTCTTTATGAAAATATGGTGGAAATATGCTTATAAGCCTCATGCCATGTTTTACTCTCTTTGGTCAAGTATTTGGGGTTTTTCTCATGGATACATAGTATGAGTAATTTGACATGATTAATGTATACATGTCTTGGATTATGATGGGTTTTATTTGGAATACCTATTTAATGATTTTGTACCTATATAATGAATATATTGGTATTTGGGTCTCATGTTGGACTCATGCGGTTTAGGATGGTAATATTGTACCCATGGTTGGTATCGAAATATGTTGGGTTGAAATATACCTCAAGACCTCCTATATGTATTATGTTGGACGGACCAAGTCAGTAGACACTAGGAGGATGTAGTCTTGGGCGCCACCGTGACGGTATGTGCCTAGACCTCCGCCATTTGGGGAATTTCCTTAGTTGTAGTCCTCGAATGTGCCGGGCCTTTCGGGTGCCCCTTGGTAGTTGGCATCAAGGTACATTGTCTCTTTGGGTGGAACTTTATTGGTGCTATGGGTCTCCCCTATTGACTCCACATTTGTTGAACTTTGGTTAACTGCTGATAAGAATTATAATTGTTCATGCATGCTTTCTATTGTTCAACTCACTAGGCTTTTTGGCCTAACACTTGTTTGGTGTCGACGTGTATCTCAGGTTCTAGCGGCGCCGGTTCTAAGCTGGCACAGTTGCTTGGGTGAGAGCTTGGGGAAACTTGCTTTTGGACATACTATTGGTAGAAGGAATCTTTGGGTTTATAGATGACACCCCTTTTGTAATTTCTTTTCTAGTTACAAAAATTAGATTAGTTGGTTGTTATTTATTGTCCGTTAAATTACGACTGTAATTAAACAGGTTTATATATTTCCCCATTTTTGGGAGGCTCTTGCTATGGCAATTTATATACCTCATGTCCGTTTTTCGGATTTTTTTTGTTATCCCTATTTTTAGGGTGTTACAAATTGATATCAGAGCTTTAGTTTAAGTGAACTAGGTATTGTTTTAGCGTATCTAGACTTAAGCTTTAGACTTTATAGTTCACTGTCCACTTCGGGGTAGAAATCCTAGGTGGGGAGAGCGTTAGGAATTACGGAATTACTTTAATTGAATGTTGTGATGATGGTGACAAAAATTCTTGTGTATGGTTCGTTCATAATTTCACTTAGCTACTGCTATTATGAATGCATTGTTACATGAGCATACTTGATTTACTATTGTTATGATAATTGATGAAGGTAGTAGTATGTACAAAGAGTTCAACTCCCTTAGTCTTTTCTCAATCCCTTTTTCTTGTATATGTATGGCAAATTGAAATGATAAACACTCGGAGTAGGTTACCAAATACGCCAGAGGGCCATTTGGAAGTGGAATCTACAGCTGATCGACCTCCTTTGGGCGTAACTACCGAGGGACCTCCCATACCCACAATCTTGGGAGGAGGACCTGAACAGATTCCGCGTCGGAACCTTACTGCTAACAACGCCATCATGGAGTAAGTAACTATGGAGACAAGGATCAGAGATAGTATGATGTTGGCCATGAACTCGGCCATGGCCCAACAACAAAAGTTCTTCATGAAGCTTCTGGAAGATCGAGACGCTAGTCACCGACAACCGGAGACGATGGCAGAAAACATCGTCATGGGGTCGGGTGGACCGATTGTTGTGTTTGTCGAAGACCCGACGGATACCGGGAACAAGATGAAGGCCAAGGGGTGCAACTACAAGGCGTTTCTAGGGTGCAACCCAAAAGAGTTTGCAGGTTCTGATAACCCGGTTGCTTGCATATATTGGCTCAAAGAGGTGGAGATGGCCTTCGAGTCCAGTGAATGTGACATCTCTCAACGGGTCAAGTGTGCTTCTCAGCTACTTCGGGGAGACGCTTTGATTTGGTGGAATCTCACTCGATCAGCTCTCACTCCCGAGGTTCTTGCCAAGTTAACTTGGCCAGTTTTCAAGGAAAAGGTTATGGATAAGTACTGCAGTGAAAGGTCGTTGGACAAACTGGAACGGGAATTCAGGGAATTGAAGAAGGGTACTCTATCCATTGCCGGCTACTCCAAACTCTTTTTGGAGAAATTGAATTTGGTGGGACATCTGGTCCCCGATGAGAAGTCAAAGATTAAGGCTTACCAGCAAGGGTTACCGGCCGAGATGAGGACAGCGGTAAGAAATGCTAGAGGGTCGACGTTGCAAGAGGGCATAGAAGATTCCTTGCTTATTGAGGACGACATGCTTGCGGAGAAGGAAGAGAAGAAGCAGTTTGGGGAGAAATGAAAGTGGGAAGGGCCATCTGGGCCAGTTCGTCAATCAAGGCTGTTTGTAAGCGGGAGAGCGGGTGACAATCGCCGAGAGGATCGGTGGTGCCATAAGTGCAAGACCAAGAACTCGGGCCCATGTGTTACAAGAACCTACTCAGGTCCGGTAGGATGTGCTAAGTGTGGCAAGAAGGGTCACACAACTCGAGAGTGTCCCATCTAGGGGCCGGTGTGCTTTGAGTGCCGAGAGTCGGGGCACATGAGGAAGGATTGCCCGAAGTTAGTGGGAGGCAATGTTGGAAATTTTGTGGGTTCGACGGCTAGAGTCGAGCAACCGTCGAGGGCGCCAAGTCGAGCTTTCCGGATGACTACCGAGGAGGCAAAGGAGACTGTCGATGTTGTTTCGGGTAAGTTCCTAGTAAACTCCTTGCCCGCTCGTGTATTGTTTGATTCGGGTGCTACGTGTTCCTTTGTATCGGACGTTTTCTGTAAGCAGTTTGTCACTCCTATTAGTGTCCTTCCCGATGCGTTAGTAGTAGAAATAACTAATGGAGAGCAAGTAATAATTCGAGACCGATTTTGTGATTGCTCTCTAGAGATTGATGGGAATTCTTTTGGGGTAGATTTACTACCTATGGCTATAGGAGGGTTCGATGTGGTTATAGGTATGGATTGGTTGGGGAGGCATAAGGCCGACATCTTTTGCTCCAAAAAGATGATCCAAGTGTCGTTGCCGGAAAATTGTGTGGTCACCATCTACGGGGAGAAAGGAAATAGGAGTAATCCCATCATTTCCTCTCTTAAGGCACAGAGGTTTCTAGCGAAGGGTTATCCTTCGTACCTGGATTATGTGGTGGACGCGAAGAAGGAGAAGAAGTCAGTAGGAGATGTGAAGGTCGTACAAGATTATCCGGACGTCTTTCCGGAAGATTTACCCGGATTACCGCCGGAACGGCAAGTGGAGTTCCAAATCGACCTCACTCCGGGAGCGGCTCCGATAGCTCGTGCTCCCTAGCGATTGGCCCAGACGGAAATGAAGGAAATGATGACGCAACTGCAAGAGTTGTTGGAGAAGGGTTTCATTCGACCGAGTTCGTCACCTTGGGGAGCACCGGTTTTGTTCGTGAAGAAGAAGGATGGATCCATGCGGATGTGCATAGATTATCGGGAGTTAAACAAAGTCACGGTGAAGAACAAGTATCCTCTACCACACATCGACGATCTTTTTGATCAACTACAAGGCGCGGGATGCTTCTCAAAGATTGATCTTCGGTCCGGATACCATCAAGTGAGAGTGAAGAAGGAAGATATTCCGAAGACGACTTTCCGAACGCGATACGGTCACTAAGAGTTCTTGGTGATGCCTTTCGGCTTAACCAACGCTCCGGCTGTATTCATGGACTTGATGAACCGTGTGTGTCGCCCATTCTTGGATAAATCCGTGATCGTCTTCATCGACGATATTTTAATCTATTCAAAGGACGAGTCCGAGCATGGGAAACATTTGCGGGAAGTATTAGAAGTCCTAAGAAGGGAGAAATTGTTTGCAAAGTTCTCGAAGTGCGAGTTATGGCTCCAAGAGGTGCAATTCTTGGGGCATGTGGTGTCAAAAGATGGAGTAAAGGTGGACCCGACGAAGATCGAGGCGATGATGAGTTGGGAGTCTCCAACAAGTCCGACAGAGATTCGAAGTTTCTTGGGTTTAGCGGGCTATTATAGACGTTTCATTCAAGATTTCTCTAAGATAGCCACGCCACTTACCTCACTCACAAGAAAGAACGTCAAGTTTCTTTGGACCGATGTGCAAGAGCGAGCTTTCCAAACGCTCAAGAAGAGATTGTGCGAAGCTCCAACTTATCCTTACCCGAAGGATCGGAAGACTTTGTGGTGTATAGTGACGCTTCCAAGATGGGGCTTGGATGCGTACTAATTCAAAGGGGGAAGGTAATAGCCTATGCGTCGCGGCAATTAAAGGATCATGAGAAGAATTATCCGACTCATGACTTAGAATTGGCGGCGGTAGTTTTTGCGTTAAAGTTATGGCGACACTACTTGTATGGGACAAAGTGTACTCTTTTCACGGATCATAAAAGTCTTAAGTACATCTTCGATCAAAAGGAACTCAACATGCGGCAAAGAAGGTGGCTTGAGCTTTTGAAGGATTACGATTGTGACCTACTCTATCATCCTGGAAAGGCCAATGTGGTGGCGGATGCATTGAGTCGAAGGAACCATGATGGTGGTATCAAGATGTCCCTTACAAGGATCGATGTAGTATCGAGTTTGTTGGAAAACATAAAGGCGAGCCAAGTGGAAGCACTTAAAGAGAAGAACCTCAAGTCCGAAGTCATGTTAAAGCAAAGGGAACACTTAACGGAAGACGGCCGTGGACTCAAGATCTTTCAAGGAAGAATTTGGGTGCCGAAGGTCGGGGGAAATCGTGACCTACTTCTTGAAGAAGCGCACAATTCGAAGTATTCTATACATCCCGGTAGAACCAAGATGTATAGGGACTTGAAATTGAACTATTGGTGGCCGGTGATGAAGCTAGATGTGGCTAGTTACGTGGAGAGATGTGTCACGTGCCTCTAAGTCAAGGCGGAGCATCAAAGACCGTACAGAAGTTTGCAACCATTGTACATTCCCGAGTGGAAATGGGACAACATCACCATGTATTTTGTGACGAAGCTACCAAAGACCTTGCGCGGCCACGACACCATTTGGGTAATTGTTGACCGACTAACCAAGAGTGCACATTTCCTTGCAATGCAGGAGACCTTCCCAATGGAGAAATTGGCCAAGTTTTATATTGATGAGGTAGTGTCAAGGAACGGAGTTCCGCAATCCTTTGTTTCGGATCGGGATAGTCGCTTCACATCGAATTTTTGGGCAAGCTTACAGAAAGAGTTGGGCACTAGACTGAATTTGAGCACGACGTATCATCCTCAAACGGATGGTCAAAGCCAGAGGACGATCCAGACGCTAGAGGATATGTTGAGATCATGTGCAATAGATTTCGGGGGAAGTTGGGACTCACACCTGCCTTTGGTAGAGTTCGCATACAACAACAGTTACCATTCTAGCATCGGGATGGCACCGTTCGAGGCATTGTATGGACGGAAGTGTAGAACCCCAGTTTGTTGGCTAGAAGCGGGCGAGAAGCAATTTACCGGGCCAGAAAAAGTTCAAGAGACGGCGGACAAGGTGAAGGAAATTCGGGAGAGGCTAAAGGCGGCGCAAGACCGACAGAAGAGTTATGCGGACAAGAAGAGAAGGTCGGTCGAGTTTCAAGTGGGCGACCGTGTCATGTTGAAGGTATCCCCATGGAAGAGGATTATCCGTTTTGGGAAGCGAGGGAAGCTTAGTCCTCGTTTCCTTGGACCTTTCGTCATTTTGGAGAAAATTGGTTTACAAGTCTACCAATTGCACTTACCACCGGAAATGGATGGAATACATCCTACGTTCCACGTATGTTACCTTCGGAAGTGTCTATCCGAGGAGGAAAGCGTGATTTCTATGACAGAAATTCGGTTGGATAATGGAAATCGTTGCGTGGAAGAACCGGAGGAGATCTTAGAGTCGAAGGTGAAGAAGTTACAGCATAAAGACGTAGTCATGGTTAAAGTCTAATGGAAGCACCATCGGGGTGCTAACATTACTTGGGAGTCCGAAGATGATATGAAGAAGCGTTACCCTCACTTATTTGTTTTAGGGTAAGATTTCGGGGACGAAATCCCAATTAGGTGGGGAGGACTGTAACACCCGGAAATTTATAAGGTAAGTAATTATTTTCCCTTATTTCATTAATTATGATTATTTGAGAATGTGAGCCTTTATATGTGCATGGTCATTGTTATAATACTTTAAATACTATGTGAGTTATGCATTTAGTTTAAGTGCCTAAAACCTCGCGCTCGATATCAAAATTGGTCAACTTTTGGGACGTTTGGATTCTGGCGCGACTATGACACGCGATTGTGACATGGTCACTATCGTCGTGTCACTCTTGTCGTGTCACTCTCGTGGGGAGTGTACCGCGAGTGAGGTGTGGGGCGCGACTATGACACGCGTCTATGACATTGTCACTATTATCGTTTCAATGTCGCGGGGAGTGTACTGTGGCCTCAAGGGGTTTCGTGACAGTGCCCATGGCATTGTCGCCGACGGGGTGTTTGTCTTAAATGAGTTGTGGCTGAATTTCAAGTCATTTTCTCTCATTCCTCTTTTCACTTTGGCGATTTTGGAGCTCAAGAAGCTGATTTCATCTCTCCCAAACCCTAACCCTCATAAATGCAACATCTTTTGGAGGTTGGAGCTTGACTACTTGCATTTACTCATTTTAAAGAAGATTTCTAGGGTTTCTTCAAGTCAACCTCTCCTCACCAAGTTCATCCATCTACATCTAGGGTTTTCCTATTTTCTAGGTTTTGGTTCAAAACCTAGATTGTGAGTTTACTAAACCTTTGTTAAAACTAGATACACATCATAATCTCTTACTTGTTATATTTATTGTATATTTGCTCGAATTGTTCATCTTTACATGTTCAGGTATTTGATGTTCTCTTTATGAAAATATGGTGGAAATATGCTTATAAGCCTCATGCCATGTTTTACTCTCTTTGGTCAAGTATTTGGGGTTTTTCTCATGGATACATAATATGAGTAATTTGACATGATTAATGTATACATGTCTTGGATTATGATGGGTTTTATTTGGAATACCTATTTAATGATTTTGTACCTATATAATGAATATATTGGTATTTGGGTCTCATGTTGGACTCATGCGGTTTAGGATGGTAATATTGTACCCATGGTTGGTATCGAAATATGTTGGGTTGAAATATACCTCAAGTCCTCCTATATGTATTATGTTGGACGAACCAAGTTAGTAGATACTAGGAGGATGTAGTCTTGGGCGCCACCGTGACGGTATGTGCCTAGACCTCCGCCATTTGGGGAATTTCCTTAGTTGTAGTCCTCGGATGTGTCGGGCCTTTCGGGTGCCCCTTGGTAGTTGGCATCAAGGTACATTGTCTCTTAAGGTGGAACTTGATTGGTGCTATGGGTCTCCCCTATTGACTCCACATTTGTTGAACTTTGGTTAACCGCTGATAAGAATTATAACTGTTCATGCATGCTTTCTATTGTTCAACTCACTAGGCTTTTTGGCCTAACACTTGTTTGGTGTCGATGTGTATCTCAGGTTCTAGCGGCGCCGATTCTAAGCTGGCATAGTTGCTTGGGTGAAAGCTTGGGGAAACTTGCTTTTGGACATACTGTTGGTAGAAGGAATCTTTGGGTTTATAGATGACACCCCTTTTGTAATCTCTTTTCTAGTTACAGAAATTAGATTAGTTGGTTGTTATTTATTATCCGTTAAATTACGACTGTAATTAAACAGGTTTGTATATTTCCCCATTTTTGGGAGGCTCTTGCTATGGCAATTTATATACCTCATGTCCGTTTTTCGGATTTTTTTTGTTATCCCTATTTTTAGGGTGTTACATATATCCGATGTGTTTTGCAAATCTTTGAACTTGTCGACTAGTGCCCTTAGTGACGCCTTAGTCATAGAAGTAGCTAATGGGGAACGGGTGGTTCTAAGGGATGTTCTAAGGGATTGTCGACTCGAAATCAGTGGCGAAACTTTTATGGTGGACTTGCTTCCTTTGGCCATCGGGAGCTTTAATGTAGTGGTCGGGATGGACTAGTTGGCGCGACATCAAGCGGAGATCTTGTGTTCCAAGAAACTCATACGAATTCCCATTCGGGATGTTGACTTCATCTTCGTGTATGGCGAAAAGCGAAAAGGCGAAGTAGCCATCATCTCATCCATCAAAGCAAGGAAATATTTGGCCAAGAAGTATCCTTCGTATCTAGCCTTTGTGTTAGATGCCAAAGTAGAAAAGAAGAAGGTAGAAGACGTGAAGATTGTCAACGAATTTCCGGACGTGTTCCCAGATGATCTACCAGGCTTGCCACCCGACCGACAAGTGGAGTTCCGAATTGACTTAGTTCCGGGGGCGGCACAGATAGCTCGTGCACCGTATCGTCTCGCACCAACGGAAATGCAAGAAATGATGTCCCAACTTCAAGAGTTGCTAGAGAAGGGGTTTGTGAGGCCGAGCTCGTCTCTGTGGGGAGCTCCGGTGATCTTTGTAAAGAAGAAGGACGGGTCGATGCATATGTACATCGATTACTGGGAGTTGAACAAGGTGACCATCAAGAACAAATATCCGCTACCCCGAATAGACGATCTCTTTGATCAACTACAAGGGGTCGGATGCTTCTCCAAGATTGACCTTCGATCTGGCTATCATCAAGTAAGAGTACGAGAAGAAGACGTTCTGAAGACGACGTTCAGGAATCATTATGGACATTACGAGTTCCTAGTCATGCCTTTTGGATTGACGAATGCACCGACAATATTTATAGACTTGATGAACCGTGTGTGTCGACCATTTTTGGACCGGTCGGTCATAGTGTTCATCAACGACATCTTAGTCTACTCCAAAGATGAGGAGGAGCATGAGAAACACTTGAGAGAGGTTCTATAAGTGCTAAGAAGGGAAAAACTTTATGCCAAATTCTCCAAGTGTGAATTTTGGTTGCGAGAAGTTCAGTTCCTCGGCCACGTGGTGACCCGCAAAGGAGTAAAAGTAGACCCAACAAAGATAGAGGCGATGATGAATTGGGAACCCCCAAGGAGTTCGACTGAAATTCGTAGCTTTTTGGGACTCACCGGTTATTACTAAAGATTCATCCAAGACTTCTCCAATATCGCCTCATCGTTGACCGCGTTGACTCGGAAGAACGTGAAGTTTGCCTGGACCGACGTTCAAGAGAAGGCTTTCCGTACCTTGCAACGAAAATTATGCGAAGCTCCAATCTTATCCCTACCTAAGGGAACGTAAGATTTTTCGTCTATAGCGATGCATCCAAAATGAGATTGGGTTGCGTCCTCATGCAAAGAGGTAAAATGATAGTGTATGCGTCAAGACAGTTGAAAGAGCACGAGAAAAATTACCCAACGCATGACCTCGAATTGGCGGCGGTTGTGTTTGCCTTGAAGTTGTGGTGACACTACTTGTACGGTACGAAGTGCATACTCTACACCGATCACAAAAGCTTGAAGTATGTTTTCGATCAAAAGGAGCTGAATATGTGTCAAAGAAGATGGTTAGAATTTTTGAAAGATTACGACTGTGAGCTTCAATATCACCCGGGCAAAGCAAATGTTGTGGCAGACGCGTTAAATCGGAAAGAGTATAGTGGATCGGTGAAAACCTCATTATTATGGATTGAGATCATCTCAAACCTTATGGACCTGATAAAGAACGCTTAAGCATAAGCGATTCTCGAAGCGAATCTCAAAGATGGAGCAATGACGAAACAACACCTCAACTTGACGGAAGATGGTAGAGGATTGAAACTCTTTCAAGGACGAGTTTAGGTACCCAAGTTGGGGGGATGCCGAATGCTACTTTTGGAAGAGGCGCACAAATCAAGGTATTCCATTCACCCGGGAGCACAAAGATGTATAGGGATTTGAAGTTAAACTTTTGGTTGCCGGTTATGAAGATCAATGTGGCAGATTACGTGGAGAAATGCCTTACTTGTTCGTTAGTAAAGTCCGAACACCAACGACAGTATGGAAGCTTGCAATCCTTGGAAATACCGGAGTGGAAGTGGGATCACATCACAATGGACTTCGTGACGAAATTACCAAAGACGTTGAAGGTCCACGACACCATTTGGGTGGTAGTGGATCGATTGACGAAAAGCGTGCACTTTTTAACCATGAGGGAGACATTACCATTGGACAAGCTAGCAAGACTCTACATCAATGAAGTGGTCTCGAGGCATGGGGTGTCGATATCCATTGTGTCTGATCGGGACAGTCGTTTCACTTCCCATTTCTGGAATGCTTTTCAAAAAGAATTGGGGACAAAAGTGAAGTAGAGCACGACGTATCATCCACAAACGGATGGACAAAGCGAGCGGACTATTAAGACGATAGAAGACATGTTACGATTATGCATTATTGATTTTGGGTGAAATTGGGACACTCACCTCCCATTGGTGGAATTTGCTTATAATAACAGTTACCATTCAAGTTTGGGCATGGCACCGTTTGAGGCCTTGTATGGTCGGAAATGTAGGACGCCGACGTGTTGGCTTGAAGCGAATGTGAATTATTATCTTACATGCGAATGCGAATAATCTTAGATGCGAAAATTGTGTAAGTATATATATATACACCTTTATATATGTAAGTATGTGTATGCAAGCGAGTTAGAAACCTTATCTGACTTAGTCGGTGCGTGTGAGTGCGAATGAAACCTAGCCATTAACGTAAACCCTTCGTACTTGGATTATCTAGTCGAAAAATCAAGTTTTAAGTGGTTGTTGGGTGTTGGGAGACTATGCCCGACGACCTTGCCCATGGCATAGTCGTCGGTGTCAATGTCGCGGGGTACCCGCGTTGTGTTCAAACGGATAGAAGGTGGGGAGGTATGAGCAACTATGCCCGACGACATTGACAGAGCATAGTCGCCCGCGTGAGGGGCTGTTCTGTTGACTTAAGCGACCAAATCCCCAAATCTTATACACATTCTCCCTAATCGATTTTCAGACTTTGCTCTCTCTAGGTAAGGCGGTTTTCCTTCCCTTTTTTCTCTCTTCTCTCATCATTAAATGCTTACATGAAAACCCTAACATTTAATGTTACCTAGTTGACTTTGGATTCAAGAGTTGGAAGCCCTAGTAGGATTTGAAATCTTTAAGAAGACCTAGCACATCTCCAAGTTCACCATCTTAGGGTTTTCTCTTACAAACCCTAAATGTGAGTTTTCTCTTATGAACCTCTACTTAACCTTTGTTTACTTATTATTTATTTGGGAACTCATATCTATACGTTGAAATGCTTAATATACATGAAGATATACATATATGTCATTATTGGTGAGTTTTCCCTCCATAATCCCTAACCATTTTCTTGTATGATTGTTAAATGTTTATGGATCTTTGATTTCATATTTGTATGATTGGTGAATGAGGAGACTGATAGTCCCTGATTCAAGTTTCTAATCACAAACAATAAAAAAACAAGATTAGTAATCTACCTGTTTCAATTTCGATTTCACAACTCAAACGATTACAAATCTGTTTATGACTTTCTCTCTCTACAAGTCTCTTTCTCTCTCTAAAACTCTCTCTCTGAGAATCTGAAACTTGTTACATGAAATTCCTCAATCTGAATTCTTCTATTCACAAGTCTACTACAAACTAAAAAGTCACAAGGTATTTAAACCAACAAACAATTATAAGAAAAACTAAAACTAATACAAGGACATTGACTTTGACTTTTATTGAAATTGACTTTGACTTTGCTTGAGAGTTGACTTTCAACTTTGACTTGATTAACTTTCACCTTCTGTCTTCTATGATCTTGTATCCAACATATTTCTGATCTAACAATCTCCCCCTTTGGATTTAAGATCATCACAAAAAGATTTAGCAAATCAATCTCCCCCTTTGGTTCAATCTGGGCAATTTCTCCCTTTGTCAATCTTTAACAAATTGTTGTAAACTCCCCAATATCTATCTTTGAAAAAGTAGTAACAATCTCCCCCAAAGTAACAAAATCTCTTTTAGGCTACAGAAAAGAATTATCTTCAGGTTTAGCTAAGATTGCTTCAACAAATTATCTTCAAAGAAAATTTCAGTAAAATTCAGCATATCTTCAGAAAAACTTGAACTTTTCTCTTTCAGTCTTTCAGTCTTTTTTTTTTCAAACCTCAAGCAAATAACTCTTGAACACAAATATTTCTTGATCTTCAATTCTCACACAACTAAAATTATACAAATTGTTCTGTTCTTTCATTCTTCTTTCAGACATTTCTTTAACTTTGTCATCTCCTCCTTTTTGATGATAGAAACATGAAATCATCAAAACTTTCAACAAGAAATGTCATCTTCAATTTTGACCACTGATCCTTCATACTGAGCCTCTGATTCACCAACGATCCAAAATAAGGTATTCATCCAGATCTTTTCAAATCCAGACAAATTAGGAATGTAACACCTGAATCAACAAATGAATCAGTTAATATGCCTGTCAGTAACACAAAGTTACTGTGTGTAACGGATACACATAGGAAAGGAGATTTTTGATGATCACTTCCCCAGGACTTCCATCCAATCATCGAAACACCACAAAGGAAATTTTTATGAATGTTATGACAAGAAAACAAATTCCTTGTGTGCTCGTGCAAGTGTAGAAAGAATTAAGCACATGATGATTGCTTATTATACGACTCAACATATTGTGTAAACCACTGAGACAACAATAGTTAAACACAGACTCAATGTGCATGATCGAAGTGCGAAGGTGGGCCAGACTTCCTTCTTGTTCAATATCCAGATTTTCCAAATGAAAATAAGATAGATTATGTGCCGCGTCCCCAGAAAAATATGAAACATTTTCTTTTTAAGAAGAAAATGAGTGGCTGGTGGGGTTTTTATGAAGAGTTGGAATGGTCTAGATGCCTGTTTCAATAATGTACACGAAGAATTGTGAAACACTAGTAATGTGGCTGCCCGACTCAGAAAGCAGTTGGTGCAAAGTTTGATATTCTTTTACTCTGATCTCTCACCCTCTTTCTTTTTAACCATTGAGCTCACTTCTAACCAAACTCGTATTTACATTTTACCTCATCACTCATCCCACACTCATTTCTTTTTGACTCTTCACACAAACGATCACTAAGGATTAACTTCTTGGGTAGGAAACACTGGTTAACGTGAATCCATAGAAGTTTCATTAAAGTCCTACACAATGAACCCATATTTTCCTATAAAGCACAATGTTGCTCAAAAATGGTTTAACTTTGTCAGTTAAAGCACAAAAGATACAAGTCAGATTTATGTATGCTCAGAAGATATTCATGAAGATTTGAGCATTTTAAACATTGAAGATATTTCAAACAAGTAAATTGAATGAATGAACATGAATGCAAGGAACTTGTTTGAAAATCTGACATTGTATGAAATGATCAGATAGAATGATTTATTTATTAAAGCTTAGGTCAACAAAAATTGGATGTTGTCTATACGAACCAATATATAGTCATTCTTGAAAGAACGTTTCGAAATGAAATCACGCTCAAAATTTGTAACACCCTCAATTCTGGAAATAACAACTAATTTAAAATTTTCTAAATACATCGATAAATGATACATCTCCAAATCACGATTTATTATTTAACCTCAATACACACATTTCATTCAATACATACAGTCTATAATAAGGACGGGTGCTACTAAACCCAAAAATAATCGCTATCTCCAAACTGCGGAAGACTTCACCAACCACTTACACTTGCACAAAGCTAAGGTTCAACTCTTCACAGCTGCTAAAACCAAACCCCAATAGAAACCTGATGCACATGCCGACAAATAAAAAGGTTAGGCTTAACGCCTAGTGAGCTCAAGAGTTTTCAACATATATAAATTAATCGTTTAAAAAGAACGAATGCGGTTAAATTCATAATCTTTCAATTTGATATGTCTTACATATGAAAACGACCCATTTTCCCATAATATGCAATTTATACAAAGAACACCGATGTAAACGTTTTCCAATGCAAACTACTCCAAGGACGAAGACACCAATATAAACCGCCCACTCATAAATTATGTTTAACCCCAAAACTCACTCAAAACGTGAATAGAAATTGAACTCCCACTTCATAAAAACGTAGATAAAGCTTAATTCTCGAAACACCCAAACACGGTGGAACATGTTACCAAACTCATAAAATCATGGATAAAACCCATACATATAAAATGTCACCGAAAACATGGATACCCAAAATACAATACCCAAAATAACACCTTTCGGTGACGGGGAAGGCCCGATTCCATCGATGTGGCGGCACATAAAGATAAGCCACGCATCGATGTTATAAGCATAACTTCAAGGATAAACAACCACTGGAATCAACCCAAACAAGTCTTTAGCCAAGGTGGACATCAACCTTATCCAGGTCTTTAGTCGTAGCGGGAATCAACTCAAACCGAGTCTTTAGTCATATCGGACATCAACTCAAACCGAGTCTTTAGTCGGGATAAACAACCATTGGCATCAACCCAAACAAGTCTTTAGCCAAGGTAGACATCAACCCTATCCAGGTCTTTAGTCGTAGCGGACATCAACTCAAACCGAGTCTTTAGTCATATTGGACATCAACTCAAACCGAGTCTTTAGTCAGGATAAACAACCATTGGCATCAACCCAAACAAGTCTTTAGCCAAGGTAGACATCAACCCTATCTAGGTCTTTAGTCGTATACAATACAACCGACTTTATGCCTATGGATCCATTGCATTATGGTCAAAACGTTACACGACTCAAAGGAATGACAACGCACTCAAAAACACGTAATTCCCAATTAAGGTGCAACTAGGTACACCATATGACCAAGGCTCCTTAACGAGCTACCAAGATTGAACAAATGTGTTGGGAACTGAAAGAATTGCTCAAGTACAGTTAATGCTGCTTTCACAACCTGGTTACTACTTCTGAAGTTAATACTGCTGATACAGGTTAATGCTGCTAGTCAAGATTAATACTGCTAGAAGAAGTTACTACTGCTAAGCAATTTTAGTACTGCTAGTAGTTAGTACTGCTGAACTTAATACTGCTCAAAGTATTAATGCTGCTGAAGACTTAATACTGCTTATGAGATGAAGACTTCATATGGCAAGGATGACAGCTGTTTTGATTGAAGATTATGGAAGGCTTGGAGATAAAGATGGAAGATTATTTTGAAGATCTTTTATTATTTGTAATTATCTTTTATCTTCATTATAAGTATATAATAGTTTGTAATTAGTAGAGAATTAATTCTGAGTTTTTGTTTTCATAGAGAGAATCAACCTCAAGGTTTATAATCCTAGTTCTAGAGAAGTAGAATTCGTATTGGTGAGCCTGTTCATCAATATTGAGGTTGAGTGTTCAATCTTGTACCTTTACAATCATTCAATAAAGTTTACAAGTTGTTATTCTGATTCACTGTTTCATTGATCTTTGAATATTAAAGTGTTATTCCGCAAACTTCTTTAATATTGTTTCTGAGTGTTTATTCTTGTTAAGAATTCAGATCCTGACAAGTGGTATCAGAGCCAGTATTCTCAGAAATCTTATTCATCATGGAAAACACAGTTGAATCAAACAGTACTCTGGTCTCAAAGATTCCAATGCTCAGATCTAATGAATTTGACACGTGGAAGATTAGAATCAAGCAATACATTCTCCTCACAGATTACTCCATGTGGGACATCATTGAGAATGGCCCATCTGATGCAGGAAATATTGGTGAAGATGGAAAAAGAACCCCACCAAAGACGGATGCAGAAAGAAAGACAAGGCAGACAGAGATGAAAGTCTTGAGCACACTGCTCTTGGCCATTCCCAATGAGTATCAACACCAATTCTGTAATTGCACTGATGCACAGATGCTTTGGAATGCTCTAGAAAAGAGATTCTCTGGTACCAAATGTACCAAGAGAAATCAGAAGGCAATTTTGAAGCAACAGTATGAAAACTTTATGTCAACTAAGAATGAGTCAATGACTCAAACTTTTGACAGGTTTAACAAGCTAATTGGTGAACTAGCCACTATGGGAGTACAAATTGATCAAGATGATGTAAACAGAAAGTTCTTAAGGTCCCTTGGAGATGAATGGACCATGTACACTGTTTCATTCAGACAGAATGAACAATTGGAAGAGAAAGAACTTGATGATCTGTACAATGATCTTAGAGTATTTGAAGCTGAGGTAGAGGCAAAGAAGAAGCCTTCTGGATATGTTCATAATGCTGCACTCCTATCAGCATCAATTGATTCTACTGCTAACCCTGAATCAGTTAATGCTGCTAATGGAGCAAATCAAGAAAAAGGCACTGAATCTGTGTTTGAAGCTTTTCTTTCCAGCCATGAAAACTCCTCTTTAATCAATGATGATTTGGAACAACTTCATCCTGATGATCTTGAAGAGATGGATATTAAATGGCAGATGGCCATGCTTTCCATGAGGGTGAAGAAGTTCATCAAGAGAACTGGGAGGAATAACTTCTCCCAAAGAAGAGAAGATGGACCAGGCTTTGATAAATCAAAGGTGGAGTGCTATAAATGTCATCTGAAGAGACACTTTGCCAGGGAATGCAAAAGTGGAGTGTCTCACAACAACAACCACCAACAAGCACAGTCTGGAAACCTCAACCATAACAGAAACTCTACTCAAGCCCTTGTTTCTCAACAAGGAATGGGGTTTGACTGGAGTGATCAAGCAGAAGAGGCTATCCAAAATCAAGTTCTTATGGCAGAAGTATCTGATCTCCAAACTGAGGTAAGTTCTAATCTCTGTTCTAAAACTTGCATAGACACTGTTAAAAGGTACAGGGATCACAACCAGAAGATGAGTGATGACCTTAAGAGGTTAGCAAAAGATATAAAAGACTATGTGAGAATTGTTGAAAGGTTTGAGGAACAGATTAAAGGTTTTCAAGCCAATGAACTCCAACACTCATATGATACCAATTACTGGAAGTGGGAGAAAAAGGATCTAGAACTCCAACTGACCAAATCTAGAGAAGAGAGTGAAAAGTTGAGAGAGGAGCTAACCAAGGTTAAGCTTGATGTGGAAAAGTTTTCCAATGCTTCTAAAGCAATGGACTCTTTACTACAAACTCAGATTCATGACAAATTGAGAAGAGGAATTGGGTATAATACCACACCACCACCATACAACAACAAGTACATTCCTCCTACATCAGATTTGCTAGAAACCAAAGATAGGAAGGACTTGCCTGAGGGAGCCACTGAGATAGATCCCTTAGATGAGGTAGTTGTTGAGGATAAGACTGAGAAAGAGGTTGGTAAGAGTAAGAAGAACAATGTGAGTGGTGAGATTCCCCTAGAGAATCACATCATTACCAATGAGGGGTGTGGAAAGATTTGGGTCAAATCAAAGGACATAGAGAAGACAGAGGGAAAGTCTGGTAAGGTCCATTACAAACAGACCACAGTTGTGAATCCAGTTCCTTGCAAACAATGTGCATGCAAGAAATCTGAGCCCCTAAAACATGATAAAAAGAGGGGAAATCAAAGAAACTGGAATAATCAGTGGGCACAAAAACAAGGGGTTGATTTGAGTAAAATCAATAGACCAAAACCTTGTTTTATCTGTGGCAAATTGAATCATCTTGCCAAATACTGTTATTTCAATCCTATGAACCAAAGGATGAATTTTCAAAGATCTATGCAAAAACCCTTTGGTTATAGGAAGAAGGAAAGGAACCATGTGGCTAAGAAATCTGTTAAATCTAATAGTCACATGAAGAAAAAGACTGTGAAAGAAAGTGTCAAGATGTGGATTCCTAAAAGCACTAAAACTGTTAGTACTGCTACCACAAATAGTGCTGCTGACAATGATAGTGCTGTTAGAAGCAATACTACTCAAGGTTCTAAATGGCGTGAGGCGTGGCGTGGCGGCAAGGTCAAGCCTCAAGCCTTAGGAGCCATGGCGAAGCCATGGAGTTTTCAAGGCGTGACTTATGGCGTCAAATTTCTAATTAATATATAATAGTATATATAAAAACATATGTTTCGTTATTGTTACTCAATGAGTCAATAGTAATAAACAAGTTAAATTAGGTTATATATTAAAAACTTGCAAATAAAACACTAAAAACGTAAAGAAATATCAAATATCTCAATACGATAACTGCGCATTAGGCCATGGAGTGCCATGGGCTTAACGTGGCGTGACACACAAGCCTTGGTGCCATGGCGCGCCATGGCGGCTGTGCGGCGAGTTTTTTAGAACATTGATACTACTGCTATCAATGTTAGTGCTGCTGACATTGTTAGTACTTCTTCAAATGTTAATACTGCTAACTCTGTTAGTACTGCTAACAAGGTTAGTACTGCTAAACCTGTTAGTGTTGCTAACTCTGTTAGTACTTCTAAAGTTAGTACTGCTTCTAGTGTTAGTGCAGCTAAGCCAATCATCTTGACAAAGTACTCCAGTAAAGAGTGCTCTGATTTCAAAAATCTCATTAAAAAGGAATGTAAATACTTTGATGAGAAAGGGAGACCTAAGATCACTTTGGCTTAGGTTCCCAATCAATACTAATTGTTTAATCTTATGTGCAGGGAAACCAGCATCTCAAGGGGAAGAACATCTGGCATGTTGATAGTGGTTGCTCTAGGCACATGATAGGGAACATGTCATGCCTCAAGAATTTCAAGAAAATTGATGGTGGGCATGTTGCCTTTGGTAATACTCCAGATGGAGGTAAGATAAGTGGTAAGGGAGATGTAACCAAAGGTAAAATGACCTTTGAAGATGTATTCTATGTTGAGCAGTTAAGGTACAATCTGTTAAGTGTATCACAGGTTTGTGACAAACAGCATAGTATATTATTTACAGACTCTGAATGCATTATCCTTGCTCCTGGATTCAAGGTAGTTGATGAAAAGATGATACTACTAAGAACTCCTAGAAAGGATAATGTATATTGCTTAGATATGGAAAGTGTTTCAACTGATTCATCCCTAAATTGTCTTGTTTCAAAAGCTTCTTTGGATGAATCATCACTTTGGCACAGAAGGATGTGTCACAAGAACTTTAAAACAATGAATAAACTTGTTAAAAACAACCTTGTAAGAGGTTTACCTTCCAAAGTCTTTTCATGTGATGATCATTGTGTTGCCTGTCTCAAAGGCAAACAACACAAAACTTCTCATAAGTCCAAAGAGTTGAACACAATCTCTAATTCTCTTAAGTTGTTGCATATGGATCTGTTTGGTCCTACAAATGTTATGAGTATAGGTAAGAAATCATACTGCCTAGTTATTGTTGATGATTACTCTAGATTTACTTGGGTATATTTTCTAAGGACTAAGGATGAGACAAGTGGACTGATCAAATCCTTTATTCTAAGAATTGAAAACCAAACAAATCAAAAGGTAAAAGTCATTAGGTCAGACAATGGAACTGAATTTAAAAATCATGACCTAAACACCTTTTGTGAGGAAAAAGGAATTGAGAGGCAATACAGTGCTCCTAGGACTCCACAACAAAATGGTGTTGCTGAGAGAAGGAATAGGACACTGATTGAGGCTGCTAGATCTCTGTTAGCTGATTCCAAACTACCAATTACTTTCTGGGTTGAAGCAGTTAATACTTCTTACTATGTCCAAAACAGGGTTCTAGTAGTCAAGCCTAAAAACAAGACACCATATGAGCTTTTAAATAAAAGAAAACCATTTATTGGATTTTTCAAACCTTTTGGGTGTCCTTGTACCATTCTCAATACCAAAACTCACTTAGGAAAGTTTGATAGCAAGGCAGATGATGGTTTTCTTGTTGGTTACTCATCTCAGAGTAAGGCTTACAAAGTTTTTAATTCTTCTTCTAGAATAATTGAGGAAAGTGACAATGTCAAATGCAATGAGAACACACCAAATCCTATTGGGTCTGGTCCTCAGTGGTTATTTGACATTGATTCACTAACTAACTCTTTGGGTTTCAGTAGTGATTATCATGCAGGTTCAGGAAGTGGAGGATCAGGGGATGACCAAGTACAAGTACAAGACATTATTCCTCAGTCTGTGATCTTTCCCATACCTACAATAGAGCCTGTTGAGTTCTTTGAAAAGGAAACTATGACTGAACAAATTCAGAGTGAAGAAGAAGGAAGAGATGAGGAGAATCAAGTACATGAAGAGCCAGAAGCAGCTGATGAGATCCCCTCAGCTGACTTAAATGATTCAAATCTAGATGTAGGAATCAATGAAGAACCTAGTCATCAGACTAGAACTCAAAAGAACCATCCTCCAGAGCTGGTCATAGGAGATATCTCTTCTCCTATGATAACAAGGAATCAAAGCAGACTTCAAGAGCTGCAGGATCAGCAACACACAATACTCTCTTGATTTCTATCTCAGATTGAGCCTAAGAAGGTTTATGATGCAATGAAAGATTCCAGTTGGATAGAAGCTATGCAAGAAGAGTTACTGCAGTTCAAATTGCAAGAAGTTTGGGACTTGGTGGACCTTCCAAAAGGTCATAGAGCTATTGACACCAAGTGGATTTTCAGGAATAAAAAGGATGAAAGAGGAATTGTGATCAGGAACAAAGCAAGGCTTGTGGCACAAGAGTACACTCAAGAAGAAGGCATAGACTATGAAGAAGTGTTTGCTCCAGTGGCAAGGGTAGAGGCAATTAGGCTATTTCTAGCCTATGCCTCATACATGAAGTTCAAGGTATATCAAATGGATGTGAAGAGTGCCTTTCTATATGGTACAATTGATGAAGAAGTATATGTCTGTCAGCCCCCTGGATTGGAAAATCCATCATATCCAGACAGAGTATACAAACTGAAGAAAGCACTTTATGGTCTTCATCAAGCCCCAAGAGCATGGTATGATACACTGTCTACCTATCTCTTGGAGAATGGGTTTGAAAGAGGAATAATTGACAAGACCCTCTTCATTAAAAGAAGTAAGAAGGACATCCTACTTGTTCAGATTTATGTGGATGATATCATCTTTGGATCCACAAAAGATCAGATGTGTAGAGACTTTGAAAAGTTGATGCACAAGAGCTTTAAAATGAGTTCAATGGGTGAACTTGCCTTCTTCCTTGGGCTTCAAGTGAAACAGAAGAAAGATGGGATCTTCATAAGCCAATCAAAATATGTGAAAGACATCCTGGATAAGTATGGTTTAACAGACTCAAAGCCAGCAAGCACACCTATAGAGACTCATAAAAAGATCATTGCTGATCTTGAGGGGGAGGATGTTGATGTCCATCTATATAGATCAATGATTGGATCTCTCATGTATCTCACAGCCTCAAGACCAGACATCATGTTTCCAGTGTGTTTGTGTGCCAGATTCCAAGTCAAGCCAAAGCAATCACATCTTCAAGCTGTTAAAAGGATTTTAAGATACTTAAGAGGGAAACCTAGATTAGGTCTTTGGTATCCTTATGAATCCAACTTTGACTTTCTTGCTTATTCAGATAGTGACTTGGGAGGTGCTAACATGGACAGAAAGTCTATTTCAGGTGGATGTCAACTTTTAGGTGCAAGATTAGTATCTTGGCAGTGTAAGAAACAAGCCACGGTGTCCTTATCAACAACAGAAGCTGAGTATATTGCTGCTGCAAGTTGCTGCTCTCAGGTTCTATGGATTCAGAATCAGATGTTGGACTATGGGGTAACCTTTCTTCACACTCCAATCTTCATTGACAATAACAGTGCTATAAGCATTGTTAACAATCCAGTCAAGCACTCCAAAACAAAGCACATTGAGATCAGGTATCACTTTATTAGAGATTGTAATGAAAAGAAGCTAATTCAAGTTGCTAAAGTTCATACTGATAACCAGTTTGCTGATCTATTCACTAAAGCCTTTGATGTGGATAGATTCAATTTCTTGGACACAAGTGTGGGCATGATCAACTCTGAATGAGCTCATGTCTTAAAAAGTGTTTTCATACCTGTTATTGGTTTATTCTTTGGTACTACTAACATCTTTCTCAGGAAGTTATTACCTTGCTCAGAGTACCTCAAGCTTCAAAAAGTGTAAGTATAGTTAATACTGCCAGTGCAGTTTTAATACTGCTAGTGCAAAGTTAATACTGCTAGTGGTTAATACTGCGCTCAGTTAATACTGCTAGTTAGTTAATACTGCTAGTGGTTAATACTGCTCTCAGTTAATACTGCTAGTTAGTTAATACTGCTAGGAGTTAATACTGCTCTCTGTTAATACTGCTAGTTAGTTAATACTGCTAGTAGTTAATACTGCTCTCAGTTAATACTTCTAGTTCATTAATACTGCTAGTGGTTAATACTGCTTATGTCCCAAATCGTATAAATACCCTTTTTGCCCGCCTAAAAGTTCATAACGACTCTTTGATTTCTATTCATCTGCTCTCTAACCCTTTTTCTTTCAAAAAGTCTCCTAGTAAAGTTCAGGCAAGCACACTCAAGCTCAATGGCATCCATGACATTCATTGATGAGCACAACGAAATCGCTATGCTTCAAAAGCCGAAGCAAGCTGCTGGATTCCACCAGATTGTGGACTTTCTCAAGTCCAGCCACATTGCCCATGCTTTTACAGTGTCGCCAACAATCTACATAGAGCATCAAAGACAATTTTGGGCGAATGCCACTGTAGTCACAGAAAATGGTGTGCAGATAATCAAGACAAGGGTGTGTGACAAACCCTTGTCAGTTTCTGAAGAGGTGATTCGCATATATCTACGTTAGACGATGCTTCAGGTATTACCTCTATTCCTAATGAGGACTTGTTCTCTAACCTTTCAAGAATGGGGTATGGAGGCTAATTGGGTGGTTTCAAATTCTCAAAAGCTAAATTTTATAACCAATGGCGTTTTCTTGTTCATACCCTGATGCACTGTATTTCCAAAAAGACTACTGGATGGAGTGAGTTCAGCAGTACCATTGCTTATGCTTTGGTCTGCTTGGCCACTGCCAGAAAGTACAATTTTTCTAAAATGATTTTCAATGATCTTATATCAAACTTGGGAAGCAAAAAGAGTTTTTATATGTACCCAAGATTTGTACAGGTAGTTATAACCCATGAATTGACGGATATGCCTCACTTTGATGAGGTATATGTACCCAAAATCCCCAAAGGTAAGGTCTTTTCAAATATGAAGAGATCTCCATTGGACTCGGAAGGAGTTGACACCCTATTGTTCTCTACAATGATGGTGGTGTCCCACAATGAAGAAGGTATGGCTTCAGGATCAAGGCCCTCATTAGACCATCCCACTGAAAGCCAATCCCAACCTTCCATCACCATATTAATCCCTCAGTCCCTTGTTCAAAAACCAACTTCACCAATAACCAATACATACATCAGGAAAAAGGTAAAGAAGGCTCCTTCCCTTCTTGTACCTTCACCCACAGAGCCTTTAAGCCCTCTAATGGAAAATTCTCCATTAGAGAATATCTACAGAGAAACCACAGGGGTGTCTCCCAACCCCAAGGAGGTGCTCAATGAGGAGATGAATGAGCATATGGGTGCAAAGGCTGCCACTACTCCTGCTAGCACAGAGGAGGTCAGTGGTAACATCAATAAGACCTTCCCCATGGCAACTTTGGGTGAGCAATCATCCAAAGGTCCCAGGTGCCAAGAAACCATGGGGGTAGCAGGTGCTTCTGCTAGGCAGAAGACCTCTACTACAAAAAGATCCCATGATCCTTCAAAAGGGGGTCACACTCCTGGAGAAGGTGAGGACAGATATGACTATCTTGAATTGATGGAAATAATGGGCAACATCAACATGGATGTAATCAAGTAGGGAAAAGACATAGAAGAGCTAAAACTGATAATTCTGTCTCAACAAGTACAGATTACCAACCTGAAGAAACTGGTGAAGAGATTGGTCCAGAAAAAGAAGAAGAAACAGTTTGTGCTCAGAAGAAGGAAACCAGTGGATGATGCTCCCAAAAAGGGGGAGTCAGAAGTTGATGTCAACATGGAAGATGATAAAGACAAGGGGGAGCAATTTGATTTTGAGGGGGAGCAAGCAGTGGAAACTGAAACAGAGTTTGTACAAGCAGCAGAAATATCAAGCATAGCAGCAGTAAAAGAGCAAGCAGTAGAAAAAGAATCAGTTTTTGTACAAGCAGCAGTAACAGTTAATGCTGCTGAAACAAGTAAAGCAGCAGAAACTGTTAATACTGCTGAATTGAATGAAGCAGCAGAAATAGTACAAGAGGTATTAACAGATCTTGAGATAGCAGAAACTTTGATCAAGGCTAAACATGATACTCCCAAGGTCACTTCAAAGGCCAAAGGAGTTATCATCAAAGAAAAAGGTGAAGTGATCAAGAAAGCAAGTATTGAGAAGGTGGTAAGCAAAGACAAAGGCAAAGCAAAGTTAGTAGAATCTGAACAACCAATTAAAAAGCAAAAGTTGGTTGAGTCAGATGAAGCCTTGGCCAGGAAGATTCAAGCTGAACTTGACCAAGCAAGAATTAGCTTAAGTGGACAAAGATAGAGAGATGGCTAAGGCTCTGGCTGCAGAGTTAAATGAAGCTTATCAACAAAGTTTGGCAACTGAAATAGCACAGAAGAAAGCTGCAACCCTGAAGAAATCTGTGTTGGTTTAAATGGCTGCAAAGAAGAGACAACCCTCAAAGACCTTCCTTGGTACTCAAGAGAGAAAGAAGATGATTACTTTTCTCAAAGGTGCTGTAGGAGTCAGAAAGGAGATGTTCTCAAAGATGTCTTTTGAACAGATTAAAGAGTTGTATGATTCAGAGATGCTAAAGCTTCAAGGGAATGAAAAGGCCAGAGTTGAAATGGAAAAGAGGATGAAAGAGAGTAATGAATTTCTGATAGAAAAACCTTTCCCTAATGAGCAAGAAACACCAAAGAAAGAAGCCACACTAGGTGAAAGTCTGAGGACTTTAAAAAGAACTAAGATGATGGCAAGAAGAAAATCAGCCAAGAAGTCTAGAGTGGATAAAGAAGAAACTGAGAAGGTTGCTGAAGAAGAAGGGGCACCTAAGGCAATTGAACAGAAAGAACCATCAAGTACTGATGATGTGAATCTGTACATGGTAGTGATGGACAAAGTGCCTGAACCTATTACAGCTGAACCTATTGGTGTTAAGCCTCCTGAGGTCATTCTTTGGGATACAATGAAGGTTGATGGCAAAGAGTATATCAGGCTCAAAAGAAAAGATGAGAAGTATGAAGTGTATAATACTTGGGCCAAGATTGTCAGAACATGTTCCAGGTCTGATCTAGAGGAGATGTTTGAAATAGGAATGAAGTTGTATGCAGATCAATTAAAAGCTCCAGAGATTTCAATCACAAAACTTGTGATGGAGTATCTGTGTATGATGTTCAAACTAGAGAAAGTGGAGCATGTGATCAGAAATGTGTTTCAAACAGTCAACAACTGGACTCTATATGAAACTAGTGGAGTGTATGCACTGACTATGGACATAAATCACATAGAATACTTCCTAGTGGATAGAGTGTACAACCACAGTAGATTGAAGCTGCATGCAATGTTGAAAAAGAAGCTTGGATGTGTTCCAGATTCAGAATTGGAAAAGTACTTGATTCAGAGGATTATCAATCAGAGTTTGGGGTTGAATCCAAATACAGGTGTATGAGCTATGAAGTTTTGGGAGCATCTTAAAGACCATCTGAAGAACTTGACTTCTCTTCCTAAAAGTCAAGTTAGGGGGAGATTGTTGGGAACTGAAAGAATTGCTCAAGTACAGTTAATGGTGCTAGCACAACCTGGTTACTACTTCTGAAGTTAATACTGCTGATACAGGTTAATGCTGCTAGTCAAGATTAATATTGCTAGAAGAAGTTACTACTGCTAAGCAATTTTAGTACTGCTAGTAGTTAGTACTGCTGAACTTAATACTGCTCAAAGTATTAATGTTGCTGAAGACTTAATACTGCTTATGAGATGAAGACTTAATATGGCAAGGATGACAGCTGTTTTGATTGAAGATTATGGAATGCTTGGAGATAAAGATGGAAGATTATTCTGAAGATCTTTTATTATTTGTAATTATCTTTTATCTTCATTATAAGTATAGAATAGTTTGTAATTAGTGGAGAATTAATTCTGAGTTTTTGTTTTCATAGAGAGAATCAACCTCAAGGTTTATAATCCTAGTTCTAGAGAAGTAGAATTCGTATTGGTGAGCCTGTTCATCAATATTGAGGTTGAGTGTTGAATCTTGTAGCTTTACAATCATTCAATAAAGTTTACAAGTTGTTATTCTGATTCACTGTTTCATTGATCTTTGAATATTAAAGTGTTATTCCGCAAACTTCTTTAATATTGTTTCTGAGTGTTTATTCTTGTTAAGAATTCAGATCCTGACAAAATGTTCCAAAGACTCCACCGAGTACAAATCAAACTCCAAGAGGCTTAATAGACGTTTGGCTAAGACACGAGAGCCAATTATGGTTAAACAACCCAAATACACATTTTCTCAAAAAATTTGATTCTCAAATTACCATTGGCCTTCGGCCCAAAACCCAAAAGGTTTTCCATTTCTAAAGTGTTCCCCATAGCAGGGAATGACCCAAACCCAAAGGACTCACGTATTCGTACCTTTCAAAACATCCCATTTCATGAACGATGCATAAAACCCGACAGACACTTAAAGGTGCCTTTTTGACCAAATACTTATTTATGCAATAATTCCTCAAAATCCGTTCATTTATGAAACATTTAATGAAATGCCCAAAAATCACAAAGATGTGTGCTATATAAGTTTATAAAGTTGATACGTTCAAAATAATCAAACTTATCAGCAGTTAACAATTTCATGTAAGACGCAAATACTTTAAAATAACCATTTTGGCATGTACAACGTTTTCGCAAGTAAACTTGAACTCACCTTGCTAGATTTAGGCTAAATCTAGTTTTTCCCCAACTAGAGCTCCTTTGAAGAACACTTGGATTCTCAAGTCAAAACTTCCAAAACCTAAATCCATACATATTCAACCATAAATAAACATAATCAACCTCAAAGAATCATTCCCCAAACATTTTATACCAAAATCCCCAAATGTGGCAAGAACCCTAATTTTGACCCAAAACTCCCAAAATTATCCAAACTGAAATTTAGAGAAATCAAACACTAGGAAACCATCAATGGAGCATTTATAACTTATATCAAGGTTTAGAAATGGAAGGGAAACACTTACCACTTAGGTTTTGATGAAAACCTAGAAAACCCAAAAATGATCTTGAGGTTGAAGATGAAGATGGAGATGGTGAATCCTTGACCATAGATTTCAATCCTACCACTTGATGATGTTCCACCTCCACAAAATCCAAAGATTTGAGCCAAAATGAGTTAGGGTTTGAAGGGAGAAGAGAGAAAACGATTTGGGAGATGATAGGAGAAGTTTGGGTGTGAAGAAATGAGGAAATAGCTGATTTTCGCGACTTAACAGCCCCCTGGACTGTTTGGGCGACTTTGCCAGGCGACATTGCCCAGGGCAATGTCGCTGGTCATAGTCGCAGCCAGCCAGCCTTCTTCGCGTTCACTGTTTTGGCCGTAACTTCTTCGTTATAGCTCCGTTTTCGCTCCGAAAAGAACCGTTGGACTCGTAATTGAATCCTTCATCTATCTAAACTATAAAATCCAGGATTAAAGTCCAAAATTAAATATCTTATTTTTCCTCGATATATCGGTTTCTGTATTAACTTGAAGTGATACCTTTCGAAAGTCGGGGTGTTACAAAATTCTTTGGAATTCAATCGGGGTGTCTTACCATCAAAAATTTGTTTCAATTTAGAGACATGGTAAGAACAATTTCAACAAAAATTAAACCAGTGTGTGTGAATACTTGAACGTATATAGACAAGATAACACACAAGTATTTATCTTTGGAAACACACGGTTTATTATCGTTTAAGCACAAGTAAAATGAAAACATTTAAAATCGCACTTTCAATTCATGAAATCTGTTTAAGAATCGGGAAGTGGTTTGAACGTTTAAGATCATGTTTTCTATGATTGAAAGTCGTCCTTCTTTCAACCATATATGATATTAAGAATAGAAATAAACCTTTTCGTTTAGTCTTAAATCTCATCAAGTCAAGCTTAAAGTCATAAGAATATGATCTTGTAAGCATCCTCTCAAACTGCATCAGCCAGAAAGTCATCAAAGCAACTTTATTCACAAAACTTTATTGAAAATTTAAAAGACAAAGCAGTAAAACATTGAATGTATGAGTTCTGATCAGAAGTAATCAGAAGTCATAATTCTTACTCCCACTGAAATTATGCATCCGCAAATTTATCAGTGAAAAGCACATGATAGAAATCCACTACTCCCCCTAGAATGTAGATCGTCATATCTCTCGAATGCATATTTCAGAAAAATATGTACTCCCCCTTGAAGGTTGATTTCCTCTTTTGAGTATCTGAGTACAATTTCTTATCAGCCCGGGAGTATCATCTCTTTTTATCGTTGAAGAGCGAGTCCTAAACTGTTGTGTTTAGAAGTCAAACTTCGTTGAAGCACGGGTTCTGAGCTGATTTATCAGAAGCCTTTGTTCTCTTACTTCATCTTAACTTCAGATACCTACATCACAGATCCATCCTTTGGTTTTGGTACCCATTTATATCCGGGTCCTGGTAGGTTATTGCAAGATTTTGGCATCCATTTGTAAATGGACCCTTTGGCTTTTGGAACAACATTTGAAACATACAACCGATAAGAATATACATGATATGTGCCAAACCAATCATTAGAATATTTCCGAGACCCAAAATCATTTCTATTAGAAAACTTTTTAGCAAACGAAGATAACTGGAATAATTGCTTCATAGAATATCTCTTGTAAGAAGTTACAAGTTTTGTTTTTGAAAAAGCAACATTCACAATTACATCATCTTTACTATCAGTATCTTTATTACAAATAGAAATAGAAGATGATTTCACAGTCTCGTCCATCTTCTTCTTTGGTTGCCATTCAGAGTTAACTCCATGCCTTTTCTTTTTCACATCTGAAAATTTTGAAACTTTAGAGTTAGAAAGGTGAGAATCAAAAGAATGCTTCTTCTTCGGCTTACCAGTGGTGGTCGGTTTCTGTGAATGCCTAGATTTCTTCTTCTTACCTTTGGCAACTTTGGTTTTCACAGAAACTGATTTATCAACTTTCATTGATGTGTCACCTTTTTCGTACACACTTGGTAATCCAAAAGAATTAATAACAAAAGATGAATGATCGGGAAGCTTAGCATTAAAATCAAATTGAGAAACACATTCATCTAAATCACCATCAGAGTTTAAAAAATCAAACTCATCATCAAGTAAACCAGACATATCATCAGATTATGAAGCTTTGTATGATTTAGAAAAATCAGTATTTTTAAACACAGTGAAGAACACAGTTTGTTCTAAATCCATCAAAATTATTTCTTCTGTCAGAGTATTCTTGAGTTTAGAAATTTTACTTTTCAACACGAGAGGAGGTACATAAATTTTACCTTCGATAGGCTTTGCCTCCAACTCTTTTGAGGAGTAACTCTCAAAATAATCATCAGAAAGAAATTTTGATTTGTCAGAACTATAACTATTATTCAACCTCTCATATCGAAATGAAAGTTGAACTTTAGTTATGTTCTTTCTTTTCTCATTTTCCTTGGCTTCATCCTCTTCAGATAGTTTAGTCCACTAAACGTGAAGTTCAGGATATTGTGGTGCCAGTTTTAAAAATCCAAAATCATAAAGCGCAGGCACTTCTGATATACCCTTTTTAAGATAGTGTGGATTCTCATAACCGAGTCCCCAACACTCTTTGTTCTCTTTGGGTTTTTTTAGATGAATGGTTTGTTCAGTTTGGCCCAAAGTGTATAATTTCCCTTCCAAAACATTCACTTTTTCAAGTAAAGATTTGTTCTCTTTTGAAAGCGAAGAATACATTTTAGCAATCTCTTTTGATTCAAACTCACACAGTCTATATTTTGAAACAGTTTCAGATAATTCATTGTGAAGTATTGTCTTCTCTTTCCCGCTGGTATCAATATTTTTATGCAAAGCTTCAATTAATACATTCTTCTTAGCAAGATCCTTGCTAAGTTTTTGTATTAATTGATTGTTTTCTTTTATGATACCTTTCTCGCGTTCATGATTAGACGTTACTTTCTGGAGTTTAATCATCATAGCTTGCATAGCTTCCATAAAAATTAGATTTAGTCATATCACATACCTCTTCGTTGTCCTCTTCATCAAATTTAGCTTCATCTTCCACCTCTATCTTACCCATAAAGCAAAAATGGGCTTTTTCTTCTTTCTCTTCTTTTTCTTCATCTGAGTGATCTAACCAGAACTCATCCTCCGCCATTAATGCCTTGCCAACCTCCTGTTGCTTGGCTAAGAGCATCTTGTTCTTGTAATACTCGGAGTTTCTGACTTTGGGCTTTCGGCAATCTTTTGCAAAATGTCCAAGTTTGCCACAGTTGTAGCATTTTGTCAGTTCTAGCTGTTTCTTCTCTTCAGCTTTGTACGGCTTCTCATCAGATCTCTTATCCTTATTCTCTTTCCTTCAACTTTATCCTTATGTTCATAATTTCTAGAACCAGATGAATATCTCTGACTGTTCGAGCTTGTCTTTTTGTAGAACTTATTTTGAAAATCCTTGGTCAACATAAGCATGGCCTGCTTCAGGTTCTCACAGTCGTCAGAGTCAGAATTATTCTCACTTTCAGCCTCTTCTGATTCAGAAACTATCACCTTCTTTTTCTTCTTGAGGCTTACACTCTTCTTCTTTACAACAAGAGCAATCGGATCAGCAACTGCTTTATCATCCTTTTTCTTCTCCTCTTTGATTTCATCTACTTCCTCTTCATTCTTCCTTAGGGTTTCATAGACTTCGTGGAGTGGGATTTCATTCAGATCTTTCATCTGTTTCATCTGTCTAGTGAACCTTTTCCATTCTGGTTGAAGGATACTGAGAAACTTGACATTCAGCTCAATTTGTGACTTCTTCACTTTCTTCTTGCTTAACTCATTCAGCAATGTCACAAATCTATCATAAGTAGTTTCCAGACATTCTCCTTATTTAGCTTTGAACTCCTCATAATTGTTGAGGCAGTTAGAGATTTTGAGTTGATTACCAACCTTTGATCCTAGCATCATTTTCTCTAATTGATCCCACATTTCCTTTCCAGTAGCATTGTAGCTATCGATCTTGACATAGATTTCATTTGGGATACCTTGAAGAATGAAAGTTTTTGCCAGTCTATCAGCTTTTCTTCTTTTTAATTGCTCTTCAGTGAATTCATCTTGTGGTAATGGATATACTCTCTGTTCACCTCCAACAGTATGAGTCTTCATAGGAATTGTCATGATTCCTTCCATCAAAGATTTCTTGATAATTTCACCCAATTCGTGTCTTTCTATGAAGTCATTGAACTGGTCTTTCCATTGCTCATACTCTCCCTTGAAGAGTACAGGTGGCTTTACGTCGGTTCCAATTGCAAGAGCTTCTCTTGATGTCATCCTGTTTCAACTATATGCAATAAGAAACTTGAAACTGATCGTTAGTCTAATAGAAATCAAGTAAAATGCAGAATACTTGAAAGAAAATCAGAAATAAAATTTCCAAAAATTCTTCAAGTAAGAAATTCGCAGAATACAGAAACACACACACAGAATTCGCAAAATCCTTTCAAAATTCGCAAGTACTAAGAATATGATTCAGAATTCGCAGACAAAGAAATATCCAGAATTCGCAACACAATTATCTACGAATTTTGGAGAATTCGTAAACAACTATGTACGAATCTTTCACTTTTCGCAAATAACACACCTACGAATTCTTTCCTTGCAATTTTCAAAACTTTTCACATAAAGAAATCTACAAATTCTTTTAAAAACTACGAATTCTTGGCAATATTGACTTCTGCGAATCCTAAATTTTTCGTAAAACACACTCAATGAATTTTGGAGAACTCTCAACACACAGATTTACGAATCCTCAAGAATTCGCAATATTCACACCTGCGAATTTTACACTTAAACAAATTTCATAAATTAAAACACAATGCGAATTCTAAAATGAATCCTGCGAAAACAATTAAATCTGTGAATCCTTCATGATATCTGCGAGTTCTTCAATCTTCTTGCGATTTCTTGAGAAAAACTTGCGAGTTCTTCAGATCTGAGATGAAAAAAACGATCTGATCTGCCTGAAATCCTATCTAGACTTTGAATTACAAATCCAAACTTCAACAAATTGATCAACAACGCTTTTAGAACTTATTCCTACCAACTAATTACAACAAGATTCACACAAATGAACATATTGATCAATGACACAGTGTTCGAACACGTGAGACTCAAAAACCAACAAATTCTCAAATTGGTGAAAACTTACAGTGCAATTACGGAACAAATCTATACAAACTCAGTCTAAAACATGATTCGACCACAATTCAAACAATTACAACTTGAAAAACCAACACAAATTCAGAAATGAATCTGAACTCGATGAAACAATGTCGAACAACTCAATTTCTTGATTTCTTGATTGGATTTGCTCTGATACCAATTGATAGTCCCCGATTCAAGTTTCTAATCACAAACAATAAAAAAAAGATTAGTAATCTACCTGTTTTAATTTCAATTTCACAACTCAAATGATTACAAATTTGTTTATGACTTTCTCTCTCGACAAGTCTCTTTCTCTCTCTTTCTCTCTCTCTCTGAGAATCTGAAACTTGTTACATGCAATTCCTCAATATGAATTCTTCTATTCACAAGTCTACTACAAACTAACAAGTCACAAGGTATTTAAACCAACAAACAATTATAAGAAAAACTAAAACTAATACAAGGATATTGACTTTGACTTTTATTGAAATTGACTTTGACTTTGCTTGAGAGTTGACTTTCAGCTTTGACTTGATTAACTTTCACCTTCTGTCTTCTATGATCTTGTATCCAACATATTTCTGATCTAACAGAAACCCTTGTTTCTATGAGTTTGATCTAACTGTTGATAACTTTATGATGACATAGTAAGAATAATAGAATCATTTGTGACTATATGTGTGGGAATATGAAGAATGTACTACCTCGAAAAGTAAATATGGGTTGATATTATGGAGAAAAATATTATGTTCACGTGATAAGAGTCTCATGTGGTGTTCATGTAGTTTATATGTAGAAAAGAGGAATATATATATATATATATGTGTGTGTGTGGTTATAAATGCTCATCCAATTATTGATCACCTGATAAGAATGTGAACACTACTCCTTGTGCACGAGGAGGTAGTTATACGATTAATTGGACCTTTTGTGTTGGTCCTTGTGGTTTGCTAGCGAGTAGGCAATAGGGGGACGTGGGCCCTTGAGGTGTAACTCGTCTAGTCTTGGATACACAATAATGTCCCGTAAGACCTTGAGGTGTAACTCGACGGAGTGGGCAATAAAGGCAATGAATATGGTTTAAGGTTGTAATGTCTTGATGGCATGGGAACATGAGGTGTAATCCAATAACATCATGGGTGACTCCACTCCCATGTACATGTCACCCCGATGGAAACGGATCTCCCTCGTATTATCAAGTGTTATCTCTTGTATTTTTTATGTTCAGGTTTGAGGACATGGTTGTGGTGGAAACAATATTTGTGAGACAATGGAGTTTGGTAACACTAGACTTGTTTTATCTTTTTATGACATTATTGTTTTGTGAATTATATAATTTATGAGATCTCACTAGGCTTCGTCCTAACACTTGTTGTGGTTGTTGTTTTTCCCACATATCCCACTCATGGTGGAGTTTAGGTTGTTGAGCTTGTCAACTGGGCATGTAGGGGGTCTTGAAGTGCCGGTCTTTTGGGAATTCGTGTGAAGAAAGATTTTTGGTGGATTAGCAACACTCAAATTTAATCTAGTCATAATTCATTCTAGATTAAGTAGGTTGTTGTATTGTGATGTCTCTTATTCTTGCAACTGCTTTTGGTACAAACTATCTCGACTTCATTGGGTTTTAGTTGTTTTGAGATTTAGGAATTATCCTTGTCAAATGTTTATATTTACAGGGTGTTTTGGATCTCCTTAATTTAGACGTCATATTGCGGAATTTTCGAGTTTTATTTCGCCTAATTTTTAGGGCGTTACAAGTCGTTTGGTGCACTTATATGTGAATCATGTATTGACTCTGAAGTACTTTGGTATGCATTTTCAATCATATTTCATTTTTGTTTTATTTTGTCGATATTGATGTTAGTTGTATACCTTTATAATTTACCTGATTATAAAATTTTAATTAATTCAATAAAAAAACCTAGCATAGATATGTATAGATTTGTATACCTCGTTTTTTTTCTACAATAACCGTTACAAATATTTATCGGTATGCTATCTTATATATATATATATATATATATATAGTAAAATTAATACGTATTTATTCTATTTTATAATAGTACTAAATCAATAAATATTCAAAAATAAACTTATTTTGAAAATATTGACGAACAAATAACAGTGGTGTAATTTATTAAAAAAATGAAACGCGTTTTTTAAATATTTTAGTTGGTCTATGATTATGTGTTTTTAATATGCTAAAGATGAAAAATAAAATAAATCGTATGGATAGAAAACAAATTAATTTGTTGATATTCATGATATTTAATAGTACGGTTAAATTAAAAAATATTCAATATTGGACTCGTTTTGAAGGTATTGACGAGACGATTATAATGGTATAACTTGTAAAAAAAGAAACATATTTTTTCATTGCATTTTTGTTCATATACGATTATTTGTGTTAACATGATAAGAGTGTAAAATGAAA